>CM073934.1:23767500-25017500 GCA_037179545.1 Sesamia inferens | reverse complement strand
TTTCACAGTACACAGGAGTGCCAAAGAAGCACTTTAAATGAGGCTGTTTACATACCTGAGTTAGGATAGATTACACAATACATTATCCCGTTATTTAAAAAAAAAATATAACATGTTTTTATGTAACATAATTATTATTATACTTAAAATTAATAAACAAAAACTACGGTTCCGCATGCAATTTTGTCGTATTCTTATGAATCGTATTCTTCTATCACAACATATGGGCCAGTGAATAAAGCATCTATTTATTTTCTAACTCAGTTTTCAACAATAGTGCATCACCTAAGTTAGGATAAACCTATCCACACACTATTTACATCAACAATAAGTATTTTCTAACTGGACAGACAACGGGGCTGTTGAGGAGTTTGTTGGGCCACTTCTCTCCAGCGGCAGCGTAAGCACTAGGAAGTGGTGATGCGCGGCGATTTTGGGGGAGTGTCTTTTTAATTTTGATCGTCGAAAAGGGTGAATAAATATCTTTTGATTGTAAGAACATCATGCATTATTTATTTTTCGATTGATATCGAATGACTTGTGTTTTTTTCCGAATAATTATCGTTTTACCTAACCTAATAAACCTACCCTACTAAATTAAAATCTTAATTAAAATAAAATCTTATGCAATAGAAATCAAAGCAAAAATAAAAACGAAGAAACAATAAAAATGAAAATAGAAATCTTATACCTACACGCCGAAGAATAATATATTTTAGTTTTTAGGATATAATTTATTTATTTTTATTCCCTATTTAATTAGTTCTTATTTACATAAAATTTATTAAATCATCACATCATCAGCCCATTTCCCAAATATGTTGCAGTCGGTTTTCAGTCTAACCGGAGCTGAATACCAGAATTTTTGACATTAACAATTTGTTATAAAAGTTCTGAATAAATATTAACTGTTATTTTTACTAATATCTGTTTAATAACCAAATGCTCATAACATGATAGAATGTTGGTTACACGATGCACAAATTGCGTGCCGTCAGTGACAGTTCTCGTCTCAATCAATTGTGCATTGCATCTGTTGCGATCGTCAACTGTTGTTCACATCAGCTATTTATAGACCTTCAACATATTTAAAATACACCTACCACGTCGAGCTTTCTTTAAGAATAAACCTTTGCTCAATGATTACATAAAAGGCGGCTAAAGGTCAAGCATCAATTAAATGTATAATATTGCATTTCCTGCCAACAAAACCAAATACAGCGCATATTTTTGACAACTTTTTTCTAATACTGATCAATATGACATACTTTCTTATCAGCCGATATAACATAATGGAATAGTTCTTCCAAGAAACTATTGGCTTAATGACCGACTAATTAAGAACCATTATTGTTTAAAATAATTAAGACTCTTGTTCTGTACCGACAATGAAGCAAACTCATACTGAAGTAAGCAGCTGCCCTCGCTTATGGAGGTAAGTAGCTTTCACAGGTAAAACTTGCTTACAAATATAATTATATGTCCAGTTTGTAATGTTATCATTGGTGAGCAAAATGAATCTTTTTTGTTTATAGAGGAACTAGAATAACTCTTCTCCTTCATACAAAATCATAGTCTGTTATAAATTTGTCATATATGCATATTCAACTGTTATACCAACAGTAGCAGCATCTTAATTGTTTAACTCATTATTACTGTTAATCGGTATCATTTTAAAGTATATTGTTAATCCAATGTTAGCTATTTTCAAAAAATATGTCTTGTTTTTTTTTATATAAATTAAATATAAACTAGCGAGCAGCCTGATGGTGAGCAGTGACGCAATCGATGATGGTAAAGCGTACTAGTTTATTAAGAACCCATTCACTTTAGCCTTGAAGACACTCAAATTGTAGTCCGACGGAAACACCGCTGGCAAATTTGTTTCAGTCACTCGATGTACGCGGGATAAAACAGGAGGAGATGCGCTTCGTCCGGATCGTAGTGATGTTAACAACGTAAGGGTGGAAACTCGCCGTACGACGGGTCATCCGATGGTGGAACGGAGATGGGGGAATTAAATCATGCAATTCCCTCGCACACTCAAAATGCATCCTATAGAATACCGAAAGGCTGGCTACTCTACGCGTGTGCTCTTCTCTCTACTCAACAATGTAAATATGTTCAACTATCCAAATTAAACCCATTCCATTGACAGTGTGTTATGCATTTTGTCAGTTCAACGACATTCATTGCGTTATACAGGCATGTTGTTGAGCCGACACATTTTTCGAACATAAGGAGCAATGGATTAGCAATGCGTTTCAAATTTATAAAAATACTGTGTACTGATATGCAAATTATTCTGTTCTTCCCCTAATCGGTCGAATGCAAGCAGATATTTCTAGTAAGTAGGTAATCAGAATGATCCAACAATCATGGCGTACCCTATTTAAGATATAAGTGTAGGTACGTAGATAGAGAATCTACGTATGGACACGTTTTGGCGAGTGTGTGTAGATAAGATAGATGAAATATATCAGTCGCATTTCTTTATAACGTTGTTATTGTATGCGTTGATACACGAGTACCACAGGTAGTGATAAATAAAAAGTCTTACACACACATGCACAACACAATTGCACATGGTCACTTGGATCGTGTTTGTTTGGATTCTCCGTAGACGACTGAGGTCATTAAGTGTACCTAACTAATGATAAAAGTGACTTAGGTGCCCTTACAAGTCGGTGATTTCATTTTATTTATCTTGTTTTTTTTTGCTAATTATGCAGAAGCATTTAGGTATTACGGAGAATTGGAAGACGGACACTAATTATTATCTACTTAGATATCTAATTATCTATCCTCCAAATTTTGTAGTTCTAGTAAAGAATTTAACTTAATGTAGCAATAGTTCGGTTGTATGTAGTTTAATCTGTGAAAAATATTGTTGAAATTATTGCAGATTAGTGTCATTTTTTTAATGTAAATGGTAGATAATAGATTATATTCATGTCTGTTAGAAATAACGAAACTTATTATGTGTTTATACTAAAATAGTAATCTAATGTTATAGTAATATATTGTAAAAATAACCAGTAGGTATATGTTTTTAAATTAGTCTAATAATTTGTATATGGTGAAAGAATATCTTGCCTTTGGTAAAAAAGAACACATTTAAAAACACAATAGCCCCGATTCCTTTGTTTACAAACTAAACTAAATTTAAATTCAGTGCATTTTTTTTAAAATATTTTATTAAGAAATAAGACAGAATATAATATGCCAGTTTCTTCTTCTTCAGTCTATAGAGGTCCACTGCTGGAGAAAGACCTCTGCAAGGCTTTCCACGATGACCGACCGGTCATCGTTGTGCTGCCCGCATCCATCGGCTTCCCGCGACCTTAACCAGGTCAGTTTAGATCTGTCAAATTAGTCCGCGTCTGACGTAAATTGATGTTTATTTTTTGGGTTGCCACATGGCATAAACATTTATAATCACGTCTAAACTGTCTATGAAGTATCTTAATTTGACAGGATTAAACTAGAATGTTATCTTCTATCCTTTTCTTATTGAAATAGAAAGAAAAAGATAAGTGCATCAACTTAAAATTAGTTTAGTTTGTGATCGAGAGAAATGGCTCCAATACCTGTAAAGGGGCATTCGTAGGTGCTGTTTAAAGGATTGGTAGGTAATAACATGTTGTTTGTAAAGACAGAAACTAATTCAAGTCTTAAATGGTTGGTAGTGTTTTGTCGCGACGTCCACTTTCATACCGTGGGAAGTTTAGCGAGTGGTGCTCATACCCCGCTGATACAAATAACCGCTTACACTTACACTTGGCCGCGCTTTACTTCGTCCGCCTGTTTTTTTTTGTATGCTCCGCTCCTATTGATCGCCTTCCTGGATTAATTGGCTATCCAACGCAAAAAGAATTTTTCTAATCTGGCCAGTAGCTCCTGAGATTAGCGCGTTCAAACAAACTCTTCAGCTTCATATATTAGTATAGATATGTATGTACAAACTTATTCCTAATAAACATAGGTATTCCAAGCCGCGTTAACCGGCCCGTTAGTCTAATGGCCGTGGCTTTGTGTAGAGGGCTTGATTCTCAGGTTGTTAAAAATGTTCTCAGTAGCCGGAGTTCGTCGGGTAATAACTTCGTGCTTTGGAAAGAACGGACAGGTCAAGCTACCCAAAACTGTCAAATATTCTCAAACGTCCTTGAGCCTTAGAGCTTTAGCTTTAGATTCTGTTTACTGTGCTTTAGAGATAAAGTTGAAAATATAATAAAAAAATCTGACACATTATAGCAGCTTGATGTGCAATCGTCTGTACAACGATATACTTTGGCCCTGCGACTGTTCACTCCTTAGTCGTAAAGGATTATGAGACTGCATCTATGTTAGCACACACACTTGGCACTACTTTTTTTCTTCCCACTTTTTGCGTACCTACCTGGCTAATCTCCGTTCAGATTTGATAACGAAGATTTAAAAATCGCGCGTAGTATTATTATTATTCCAAGCTGATTTTATGTTTTTCAAACTTTGTTTAAAACACGACGAAAACGTTATCTTATCAGATGAATATAAAAGTGTTAGTCTTAGAGACGCCAGCAGTTGTTTCTCTATGTGCTGCTAACTGTGATAATCTTGCCATATTAAAAGCATTGTTGTATTATGAGTAGTTCTAGATTATCATTGGTTTATTATAATTAATAAAGGTTTACACGGCTTTGAACAGAGTTAAACAGTGTTTATTTCCCTAAAAGGTGAACCCTGTATTTTCCTTCCCACAACAGAAATACTAACTGTATTTTCCTTAGGGAAACTTTCCTAAGCAAAACATATGAAGCGACGTAAGAAATGCTCCCATTCGATCAACTTACTACTGATTCCACTAAATCCAATTTTCCAATTTAGTAGTGAGTAAAGCCGCAATTTGGCGTTCTTGTTAGTTGTTTTTAGGGTTATGTACGAAACATAGTTTACCGAACTGCGATCTGATACGGATTAGATTGGTGAGGCTTATTGTATGGAGTGTAAGTAAATATAGTTTAGTGACTTATCAAGGAAGTTTAGACGGGCACGTTTCAGAACTTGTCAGTTTATTCTGTTAAAAATATATCGAGACAACGATGAGGTGAAGTGAGACCCAGGTAACCTGTCATTACACCCGATGATAAGGATTGGCAATATTAACAACTTACTGCATGTGTTCCGATTAATGTAATAATGACGTCACTGCTCGATAAAAAGTGTAGCGTGCAGTGACGTGACACGAGTCGTCTTCATTTTTTGTTTATATGAAAAAAGAAAAAATACGTGTCTAGTATTTTTTGGAAATCTGACTGACTGACTAATTATTTTTTTTAGGCAACTAATGCAAGGGATTGACACTTATGATCGCGATCGAATCAGAAACGAGGAGATCCGCAGAAGAACCAAGGTCACCGACATAACTCTTCGAGTTGCTAAAATTATGTGGCAGTGGGCAGTGCACATTGCTCGCAGAACCGATGGCCGATGGGGCAGTAAGGTTTTGGAGTGGCGGCCACGTATCGGAAGACGCAGCGTAGGGAGGCCCACAACAAGGTAGACCAATGACCTTGTGAAGGTCGCGGGAAGCCGATGGATGCGGGCAGCACAAGACCGGTCATCGTATAAAGCCTTGGGGGAGGCCTTTGTCCAGCTGTGGATCTCTATAGGCAGAACATAAAGAAAAAGAAGACACTAATGACAGCACACTCTAAGGTCACATCATGTAAGTTATAACGGCGAGATTTTTACAGAATCGACCGGCAGTTCTATGACCTTAGCAGCTGCTTTTTATTGACAACAAAAACTTATCAATAGCCTTGTTACAGTCTATTTACTCTTTAGTAATCTGAACTATTGTCACGATTTCATTAAAAAAACTTGGATCTGCTTAGTCTTAACTCTTCTTTCTTCATCTTGTTTGAATATTTAGTGGTGGCCTGCTGTGATGATGAACGCAGATAAAATTGCATTGACTGTAGGAGGTAACGCGATTGTGGTCAGTACTTGGTTTTTCCAAAGCCTGCGGCACAGGTGAAGATTAGCCAGGATGTCGGTGCTCTATAAGATGCATTTTGGAGAGTGTGCGAGGGAATTGCATGACCTTATCGACGCGTTGTCGATACGACAGTGCGATTCGGACGAAGCGTTTCGCTTCGTCTTTTATACCGCGTACATCGAGGGACTGGAACAATTTATACTATAATTTAAGTGTCTTCAAGGGTAGAGTGTATAGGCTCTTAATAAACTAGCGAGCATTACCAACAACGACTGCATCACTGCTTATAATCAGGCTGGACTGCGTCAAGCACTAGTTTGTAATGATAAAAGAAAACAAATTTTATAAAGAAGAGACTACACTGAAAAAGTGCTGTCCTGTTTAACCAACGAAAAATAACAAGAGTTTCTCTAGTCGACGAGTATTTTTCTCATGTTTACAGATGGTGAAATTGTTAACAAAAGGTTCTGTAGTATTGTCTTGATCAGCGGGGAACATACTATCAGTGTCAATCACTATAGCGATAGCTGTCATTTTGAAAGTTCAATAACATTCAGTCATCAGTGCCAATTTACGTTGTCGACAAATTTTTAGGTTTTTAGTATCCTTCAAAATGGCCGCAATTCCCTAGTTAACAAACTAAACTAAATTGAAGCTTATTTTTTAAATATTTTCGCACAAAAAAAAGGTACAATGGCGGACTTTACGCCTTACGCATTCTCTACCAGTTAACCAAGGTCAAATGTTAGTTTGCTATGTTTTAACCGCATCTAAATTCTCTATGGAGTATCGTAATTAAACAGGACTAAATTATGTTTTGTCTTCTGTCCTTTTCTTAATAATAATAATACAAAAAACACCTCTTTGGCTGATAAAGATTGAATTATTAATATTTTTTTCAGTCTGTCCATGTTTATGCTTTGGGATTTTCCGATTCGTTCCGGAGACAGCCGGACAAACCCGAAGGGAATTCACATGGGTAAAAACATAAATATCAATTATTTGCAGAGTTCTGACTATAATGTCTGAGGAAAGAAAACCAGAAGTACTTACTTATAAATACAAAAGTGTGTTTGTATGTTGTGTGGTTCTTCATTCACGCAACAACGGAATGACAAATCGATGTGGTCATAGAGAGAGAGAGAGAGTTTATTCTATAAAGTGTAGAGAATAAAATTTATCCCCTATTCATAAACGTTGCTAAGTTAACTAGTGAGTAGCGATTGTTTAACCATGCATTTTAGACGTTTGTACGTTACTTAACTTTAATAATGGTTTATGAATAAATCCCTTAAACACTATGGTGTTTATTCATAAACGATGATTAAAGATAAGTGACGTTAAAAGGTCAAAAATGTATGGTTAAAGAATCGCTAATCACTAGTTAACTTTAAGCAACGTTTATGAATAAGGGGATAATGTGTTTGGAATGTTTTATCATTCTGAATTGGAGTTCAGAGGGAGGTCCAGGGTCTAAACACTGATTGCTCAATACGATAAGATAAACTGTGATTAAAATTTGGTCACGTACGTAACCGAACGTGACTCAACTGTATCTTTGAATGCAGTAGCAACAAATTATTGACACAGAACTATATTATAGCCTTCTCGTGTAATGCAGTTCAACACCAATTACCTACTTTGTGTCCACAAATTAAAAAAGTGCCTAAAAAGAAAAACAAGCATTGGTGGGCAAAAATAATCATGACTATTTTTTCGTTGTATTTTGATAGCTAAGCGTGGACTTTCATGATGTCAATAATTATATCGTTCATTTTGTTACTGTTTTCCTGTAATGTATAGAACCCTAATATGTTTGGGTTTGCAATAAATCACATTTTTTTTTCTAAAGAAACAGTATTTTTTATTATACAGAAAAAGGAGAATAAATACTTTGTAGACTTTGTTATTCAGAAAACACATGCGTTTATTCCTTTCAAAGTTTTTTTACACCACCACCAGACAAAGTCTTGCCGCCAAGCGATTTGTCGTGTTCCGGCATGATGTCTGGTAAAGCCGTACGGAGGACGGGTCAGTTCTGTTGCGATGTGTGCCGGGTACGATGCGCCAAATGTTGTTGTGTTAGGAGTTTGGTCGTGGAGGGTCTTCAGATCAATCTCCCTTTGGCGCAGCATCGTTGGTCGTGTTGTTGGGGTTAACATTGCATCACCTCGCTCAACTGCCGTCTTCCTTCCTATTCGCTCAGTTTTTCTGAGTGAAAAGGCTCCTAATGAACTAGCGCGCTTTACCATCAACGATCGCATCACTGCTTACCATCAGGCGGGATTGCGGCCAAGCGCTAGTTTATAATTAATAAATAAAAAAAAAATAATTAAAGGATACAACTTTGGCACTTTTCCTTACTTCTTTATTATAAGGAAAAATCAACGAAACGAAAGAAATATCTAAAAAAGCAATTACTGGACCCGCGTGGTGGTCCTCTTCCTGAGAGTCTATATCCCAGCAGTTAGAACATATTAAGGCTAAACACAGTACTCTGGATATTTCCAGAGTCTACTCCCCTTTTGCATGGTATTTGGCTTACCATCAGGCGGGATTGCGGTCAAGCGCTAGTTTATAATTATTAAAAAAAAACATTTCCCGGCCGGCCGCCGTCTCTCTTTTTAGAAAGACGGCGGCCGGCAGATGTTACCACCTACCAGACAAAGTCTTGACACCATACAGAGGACGGGTCTGAGCAGTTGTGTTTCGATGTGTGCCGGGTACGATGCGCCAAATGTTGTTGTGTCGGGAGTTTGATCGTGGAATCTCTCCAGATCAATCTCTCAGGCGCAGCATCGTGTTTTTGGGTTTAACATTGCATCACCTCGCTCAACTACCATCTTCCTTCCTATTCACTCAGTTTTTTTTTGTGATTAGGCTTAATAAACTAGCGCGCTTTACCATCAACTATTGTATCACTGCTTACCATCAGGCGGGATTGCGGTCAAGCATATAGGTGTATTTCGCCTTGACTGACGCCGATTTATTATTTTTACTCAAAACGTTATAAAGATGCAATAATTAAAACGACTTTGGTATCTACATTATCTTTGCGAGTTTAAACTACGCTTTAACGATGCTTAACGATTGTTATCATAGTGTGAAGGTTATGTAAATATTTATTAATTATGTTTTAAAGATAGTATAAATAAGGTTTAAAGTTCACTCATCCTCCATAGAAAATGGAAAAGACCAGACTTATAGGTTACCTGATGACTAATCTCCGGGCGTGATACTGTACAACTTGTATTTTTTCTTTATGCGAAACCTGAATATAGTTTGTTCAGAATAAGCAACTGATCGATTCTAATCATTTATACACCATGTTATATTTTTTTCCAAATACATTTAGACACTGTTGCAGTGTGGTTACCGAGCTTACAATACAGCTGGCGGTAGATCACAGTGAGGTAGGCCCCTCTCCCGAGCCGCGCTGCTGCAGGCCAAGGCGGGCAAACCTTGCGTTGACCATATTTTAGTTGAGACAACCAGATTAGATAACAAGCTCATAACTTTGTGGTTTTTCATTAAGTATATCTTTTTAAAATTTTGTAGGTACATAGATTCTTTACTTAAAAATATTGGACACGTGTTTCAGATTTAGAATAAACAAAAAAAAAAAAAATTGGTATACTAGTGGCGTAAATAAGTCGTGGTGGCCTAGTGGTTAAAACACCAGCCTCTCAAGTATGAGTGCGCGGGTTCGATTCCAGGTCAGGCAAGTACCAATGTAACTTTTCTAAAGTTGATATGTACTTTCTAAGTATATCTTGGACACCATTGACTGAAGGTGAAGGAAAACATCTTGAGGAAACCTGGACTTTATAAGTCTGAAATCGCCAACCCGCATTGAGCAAGCGTGGTGATTACGCTCAATCCTTCTCTGTATGAGAAGAGACCTGTGCCCAGCAGTGGGACGATAAAAAGGTTGATGACGATACTAGTGTCGTGGTAAACTTAGTTTGTGCGATTCAGGATTTTTCATGACACTGTAATTCGAAAGTGGCTATGTAGATGCCGCCACATGTTCCTCCGCCTACACTAAACCACTAAGGTGGAGGACATCGTAGAGTACGTGCGCTAGAAGACAAGGTACACGAGGTACACAGTTCCTGTAGGCTTACTATGAGTTCTCATTACGAAACTCGATCGTCGATATCGAGCGCGTTTGGCTCATCTCTCAACCAATGAGAGCGCCAAATGCGCTCGATATCGACGATCGAGTCTCTTAATGAAAACTCATACTAGGCATACTGGAGTCGCACCGCAGCGTCAACTTCAAGGCGTTCGTGGAGCGTGTATCGAAATGTTGTCATGGAAGAAGACTTCTGGCCGCTGGACGTGCTGTTCCGTTGCTTCCACGTACAAACCCCGACTGCACGGTTAGCGCAGTGGTTGAATTATTGACTGCTGTGCTGCGTGTCCCGGGTTCGATTCCCGCACAGAACAAATAATTGTATGTCCTGCAAATAGTTGCTCCGGGTCTGGCTGTTTGTTTAAGTGAGTTTATATGTTTGTAAATGCACCCAAGATACAGGAGAAATTCCTAGTTTGGGGCAAAGTTTTTTAAAAGAAGAATAAAGATAAAATACCACAGACCAGCACACGAACATGCTGGAAAAGGTGATTTTATAATAAAATTATCCATGGCCTGCGTTGCCTGAAATAAATAAATAAATATTATTATATTTACTTTTTGAGTTGTGGTCAGGGTGTTAATTCACAGCGAATCTCATTTGAGTAAACGATATTTAGAAAACACGACTAAGATATTTTAAGTATTGACACTAGCCTGCTTTAGTCGCTTCACATTCGTAACTGTATGAGTCTACAACCAAGTTGGCTACTTACTTGCTTTAAGACACAAGATGTAAGGAATTCTATTTTATAAAATTTAGGACATGTAGGAAGTTCATGCATGTATGTAGGTAAGCACAGCTTCTCATCGAGCTGTGCGTTGCCAGTATAAGCTAACTTCTTATTATACGAAAAATCTAGTTACACTATACGTACAATGCGAGATTGGTTAATATAGGAAAGGCATAATTTGATCGTTTGCCGTATATTATAGGTGATAATCGGAACAGACGTAAACACATTTATCTGTACAACTGTGCTATCACTCCGCGACCTCGAAACATAAACGGAAAACATTTGCACTCAAACCTCACCACATGCAATCTCGATATTTCAGCTGGAAGAAAATAATATTCATCTTTTTCGTATCGATATTTTCTTATCTAGACAATATGTAAAGAAAACCCTGTCCGATCCGTAAAGGTATTGTTAGGTATCAATAACTGATTCTACTAATGGACACAAAGCCGAGCTAAACTTAAAAAAAATCCCCCTAAAAAAATAAATATTATTTCGCAAAAAGAGGTAACTTAATACATGTGCGGTAAGCAACCCTTCAGCGGGCGATGATCACAGGGCACGCAGCATGTGGTCGCATCGCTATTCGCTGATAATAAAACCGGTGTTGTCACTTTTTCAAAAATTCATTAGTATTGTTTCTATGATGATTACGTAAAATTTCATATTATATTTGGTCAAGTGTTTACGTAACCTTTATTGTCCTTATGGGTCGGACAGGGTTTTCTATACATATTGTATATTCTATATTATTATTAAAGCTGCAGAGTTTATTAGTTTGAACGAGCTAATCTCTGAAAAAAAAACTGTTTTCTTTTGATTGAACAAATCTTGAGGAAAGCCGCAATGCTTACCGAAAATGCAGCAATAAAGCGGACGGGCAATGCAATACGACGGAGTGGGTCGAGGGAATAAGGAAGCAAACAGAATTCAGTCACGTCAACCAAGTTAGCAAGCAGAGGTTTCGCATGGATTTCTTATAGTACAGATATTATTACACAGAGTAGGTAGGTACAGGTAAATATTAAAATATGGATTTTGTTGGAGGAGTGCTTCCATAAAAATAAACTTGTTTGATATTTTTTACAGTCCATTAGGTAGACGATGCTATCGCGGCACACTCAGACGAAGATGGCGGGACGTGCTTGACCCTACCATAAGAACTGGCACTCGCAAAATACAGAATTGAGTGGAATAGTTCAGGAAGGCCATTGCCCCGAAGTGGGACCATACAGTATGTACGCCGCCTCCTTAACTGAATAGTTACCTGAGGTAGTTGCGCGGTACGGTATGCAATTGTCACAAGTTTACGGATCACTGAGCTCTCGCATTACGTCACCATCACGCTGCTTCCTCAGGCAACGTCTCTTAAGCGCTTGGCCTATAGTCCAATTCGATTAGAAGATGGGCCTCCTAATGATCGCAATTAAAGACTATCGAAAGGAAAAATTGCTTAGGTACGGGCAAGGTCTACGAGGAGCCGACAAACTGCGGAGTGTTGGGAGTAATGATCAAGTCATCAACGGCTTATGTTGAGTATTCCCTCATCAACAGTGCTACTTTATGATTGATGATGGTAGAGCTCAATGTCGTGGCCCGCGTGTACTGTGAAGTGCATCTTGCAAGATGGACGACACAGACTGATGGCGCTAAACAAGTAGTAGAATTCAGGACGCTAAGTAGAAGAAGTTTGCTTCATCAGCTCACCAATAAAGAAATGCAGATGTGAGGGATTTCCATTCGTTCTAAATTACAGCCATCAATTCGAAAGATATACTTATTACCCAATGAAGAAAACGCGCGCGCGCTTCACCATCAACCATTACATGACTGCTTACCATCAGGTGGGATTGCAGTCAAGCACTAGTTTATAATTTATAAAATAAAAATATAATAACCGCACGTGTTAAGCTGCGCTAGCCACAATTGGTCCAAGGATGGGTGAACATTTTTACCTACCAAGATCGCTACGTACCGCGAAGGCACATTAAGCACAGTTGTCATTTGATAATATATGACAGTCGTTATGGGTCAGAATCTCAAAAGTCTGACAACCAGTTTTACTAAAGAGTTTCGTGTTACTCAGTAACTAGGTTATGGAGGTCAGATATGCAGTCGCACTATGTAAAGTACAATTTTTACAATTATTACATAGCAGCATATACAAGCACCAAAAAATAATCTGGCCACCCATCAAATGGAATGATAAATGAACCTCGGTTTAATCTTTCGATAAATTTAATACCTACTCTTTTCAACAATGGATAAGTATTTAGTATCGATCTAAAAACGTCGCCGAGTCAAATTGCTGTGGCATTATATATTGCTCCGAAATCGTATTATGACATCAATATTACCGACTAATTGTTTAAAAGGAATCTCGGGTATGTCGTGAAAAATCTGATTACTCAACTATAACGAAAGTAGATTTGAGAATCTGAGGTCATCATCATTAACAGAAGAAGATCATCATAAAGAGAAGGATTGAGCGTAATCACCACGCTTGCTCAATGCGGATTGGCGATTTCAGACTTAAAGTCCAGATTTCCTCAAGATGTTTTCCTACACCTTGTAATCAGTCATTGGTGTCCAAGATATACTTAGAAAATACATATAACTTAGAATATTTACATTGGTACTTGCCTGACCTGGAATAGAACTAGCACACTCATACTTGAGAGGTTGGTGTTTTAACCACTAGGCCACCACGACTTCTGAGACACCACGAAATCTGAGATTATTTCGTTAGAAAAGACGGGCAAGGTCATACTTGCATTGGAAAAAGAGGAATTTTATAGTGATATATGTACCTATAATAAATAGGTGCCTATATAATAATATATAATTTTATTGATAAATGATTTTAAAACACGTACTACATCACACTCGATTTATTGGATCTATGAAATCAGTACTTGCATTTATCAGATAATCGTGCAGGTGAAATTAAGGCCGAGTATTGATACTTTGCCGCGACCTTTACCAGGTCATCGGTCCACCTTGTTGGGGACCTCCTTACGCTTCGTCTTCCGGTACGTGGCCGCCACTCCAGAACCATACTGCCGATGGATGCGGGCAGGACAAGACCGGTCGTCGTGGAAAGCCTTGGGGGAGGCGTTTGTCCACCAGTGGACATCTATAGGCTGAAGAAGAAGAAGAAGATTGATGCTTTCTTTAAATGTTTTTCAGTAGCAGATTGTAACATGAATTTGTGCTCTGTTAATGCCAGAATGTTAATGCAAGGCTTGCACCCTCTTACAGGAGTCGAATGATAACTTGGAAGAAATTTTCAACGTTATCGCTACAACATTAGGTTTGAAGTTGACTGAGAAAAGCTGTCGGTTTTAGGCAGCCTGCTGTGCTGGCGTCTGTAGATACATGTTTGCCACCTATTCTGTGAGCACAAGTGATGTTCTAATAAGAAAAAAAAAAAATATCGTAACAACTCGTCTCCTCTAGACTCTAGGATTAGACGATGTTCAAGTTTTGCTGTGTTGCTATAGTAAAACCCGTTTTATGAGAACGTGTTTCTGTCCTATTTTAATGAATAAACTGTATACAATAGTATACTTAGCGTAATTGTCACGTTGTATCTGCATAGTTGTTCTTGGGGTCCGCTTTGGGTGTGCTATCTGCTTAGATAACATCAAGTGATTACTAAATATACTTACGTTTAATAAAATTAACATTAGATTTATTTGTTTACGGGCGATAAAAAGAGGAGCTTTTCAAGTCATCATGTCTGTTTATGTTTTTATTTTTTATGAGTCCTTCACAGATTCAGGTTTTGTTGCTGACCGTGAGATAAAAATAGTTGTGGCAGAATGCGGCTAAATAGCCAGACATAAATTAGGTATTTTGTATATTTTTTTTTATATAACACTCATATTAACAGTTTGTCAGCCATATGTAAGTTACGTATTATATTTTTGTGTTGAATTTGCGACAGCGGACTTATTAAACTAAACCAATGAGCAAAGGCTCTACTACTACGTAGGTAATCTATATCAAATAAAAATGAATCGAGAAATGCGATTTATCTAATACTTTTTAGCTCGAATTGAAAAAAAAACGCTCTTTCCATTCGCATTCTTTTTTTTTTATCTAAAATATTCTTTTTTGTTTTCTTTCCGTTTTGCTCATCATCTGTGTGTGCTGTTCTGTGGTATTTTTTTTTTATTTTTCTTTTAAAAAACATTGCCCCAAACTAGGAATTTCTCCTATATCTTGGGTGCGTCACAAACATATAAACTCACATACACAAACATCCAGACCCGGAACAACTACTTGTAGGTCATACAAATATTTGTTCCGTGCGGAATCGAACCCGCGACACGCAGCGCAGCAGTCAATAGGTTGACCACTGCGCTAACCGACTTTTTGAATATTATCACACAATCAATTAATACATCAACAATCACTTAAATATATTGCATATAAGTTACATAAGGTAAGTTCATTTGAACCAAATTGAATTCAAGCGCACGTAAATTGAGTGGAATGGTGTAAATTATGCAATTCCGCATAGTATAGCAAACTAATGAAACACTGACCTAGATCGTGTTGTCTTTGAAAATGTGAGCGTGTTTAGATTTTACATAAGTAAGTTATTATTATTATAAGTTGATAAGTATGACATCTTATTGGAAATAATGATTGTAACCTGGGTTTGTAGGTACAAGAACAGGCACCGAGAAACTAACTCTTTAAAGTAGGTACTGAGAATTAGTTTAGGTAGAGCACTACAGGCGCGGCCTGAGGGAGGCAGCACAGTATCATATATCATAAAGCTGTTACTTTCAATATTCAGATCCTGTTACTCCTCATATACATAATCTCCGTCATGTCTTGCGGTCACTCGCGGGCTGCAAAGTTATCGTTGGCGCGGATGTCAACGCGTCATCGTCTCTGTGGTATGGCAAGGTTCGGGCCACCGATACCGAACGACGCTGCGCTGTTGAGGATTTCATTGCTGAGATGAACCTATCGATTCATAATACCCCTGATGCACCACCTACTTTTTGCAGCCAAATGGGCGAATCTAGTATTGACGTCACACTTTCAAGTGCGGACGTACGTTTGGATAGGTGGCGTGCCCTACCGGACGCGTCTTGTAGTGATCATCGCCTGATCGTGTACGAATTTGTTCCTGGTTATATTCAGGGTCCGTCTCATATTCCCGGTAATTTCAGATATAGATGTAAAGGCGCGAACTGGGAATTTTTTGGCTTGCGTGTCACGCCAAAGAATTCACTCGGGACGGGCTGTCAGCCGAAGAAAGTGCTGACATTATGTCAGAAACCTTTACCTACTGTGCTGACATCGCCATTGGTCGCGGATCTATGACCAATATTCGTAGATGTGACTGGTGGAGTGATTATTTAGTTGAACAGCGTAAAAGATATCGCAGAGCGCGTAGACAGTTAAATAAACTCAAGAGCCGAAAGATTACTGGAGATCTTCTTACGTTTTTTTTTTTTTTTTTTTAATACCTATAAACTAGCGCTTGACCGCAATCCCGCCTGATGGTAAGCAGTGATGCGATCGTTGATGGTAAAGCGTGCTAGTTTATTAAACCCATTCACTTAAAAAACTAAGTGAATAGGAAGGAAGACGGCAGTTGAGCGAGGTGGTGCAATGTTAAACCCAACAACACGACCAACGATGCTGCGCCAAAGGGAGATTGATGTGGAGACCATCCACGACCAAACTCCCGACACAACAACACTTGGCGCATCGTACCCGGCACACATCGCAACACAACTGCTCAGACCCGTCCTCCGTACGTTTACGTTGCTTCTTAAGTTCGCTTTAAATGCTTTTAGAGTTGCCAAGTCACGCTACAAAGCATCGGTGGAAAAATCTAAGGGTAAATTGTTGCGGAAAATCGTTGATAAACTTGACAGGGAGGGTCCGTGGTCTCCCTTATATCACGAATTTAAAGCTAACAGATCGGTCGACCTTGCATACGTTCAAAACATTAAAGTCAATGATAAGCATACCACAGGCATAGAGGAAACAACAGAAGTACTAATTAATACACTTATCCCTGATGATTCACCGGCTAACGATAGCGACTACCACCAACAGATTCGAGCGTGGGCTCCTGTGCCACCTGAATCAAAAATGTGAGACGTACCATCTAATGACGAATTTATAAATATTGTTAGAAGACTACCGGTCAACAAATCATCAGATGAAGATAAAATATCTAATAGGATGATTAAAGAAGCGTGTAAAACAGAGGGTGATGCCATCTTAACTGTATACAACCGATGCATTGCTGAAGGCGTTTTTCCTCGTAAATGGCGACGCGGTTTCATACGAATAATACCAAAGTGTGGTGACAAACCACCGGATGATCCGAAGTCATATCGTCCTATCACACTTCTACCATCTTTGGGGAAACTTCTTGAGCGCCTCATCGTTCCACGTTTACTACCGAACGGTCCAAAATTCTATAGTAATCAATATGGCTTCACCATAGGTAAATCTACAGTCGACGCGGCGCTTTCTGTCAGAAGAACCGTTAACCAATCTGAAAACAAGTACGTAATTGGGATCTTCCTGGATATTTCTGGGGCTTTTGATAACGCCTGGTGGCCTATGCTGTTGTTAAAATTAAAAACCCGCGGTTGCTATAGAAACATATATAATCTCGTTTACTCGTACTTTATAAACGGTTCCGCGGTACTTAAGCTCGGTCATTTTTCTAGTACTAAAACACTAACCATGGGATGTCCTCAGGGTTCAGTTGTCGGTGCTTATTTATGGAATTTGGGTTTTGATGACTTCCTCGCGGCTGTTCACTTACCGGTTACGCGGACAATGGCCTACTGCTCATTCAGTCAAGTACCCGAGCTGGACTTGAGAACTTGGCCAATACTTGCCTAAATTTAATATCTCAGTGGGGTGATTGTAACCACCTAGCGTTTGCGCCGCATAAAACCTATCAACTTCTACTAAAAAGAAATCTTAAATTATTGCCTACTATTAAATTTAACAACGTTCCCATTAAAAAACAGCAATCCGTATGCTACCTTGGTATGATCTTAGAAAGGAATTTTTAATTTATCGAACATATAAAAATAGTTGGCGAAAAGCTAAAAGGATATTTTATGCCCTAACTAGAATATCCAAAGCAACGTGGGGTCTATCATTCCTAACTTTAAAAACTATATATGGAGCTACCTACTTAGGATGTATGTGCTACGGTGCACCTGTTTGGGCCGATAGAGCCAGCATAGGGGCGGCACGACGTAAACTGCTTCAAAGCCAACGTTTGGCATTGATATTTTTATGCAAGGCGTATAGAACGGTCAGTACTGAAGCCTTACCGGCACTGGCAGGTGTACTTCCAGTCGATCTTGAGGTACAGCGACGTGCTTCAATGTACTACTCCGCGAGGTGGGAGGCCATGGACAGTAATTTTGTTACACAACGCGACTTTAATAAAATTTCTATATTATTTAAACCTCAGACTGAAGTCAGGGAGGACCTCTTATCCGAATGGCAAAGTGGGTGGGATAATTCCATCAAGGGCCGGCACCTCCATCTATTCTTTCCATCCGTTGGCGATCGGCTGGCTAAGACATGGCTGGAGGTTGACCACTGCGTTGCCCAATTTCTCACAGGTCATGGCAACTTTAAAAGTAAACTGTATTCTTTTAAACTTGTTCCTTCGCCTTTGTGTCAGTGTTCTACATCGAACTGTGAATTTGAACAGCCCGCACACCACATCTCGTGGGAGTGTATTCTTTGGCAGAATGAACGCAATATTATGTTGGATAGTGTACAAGTAACATCCGGAGTCGTTTATTATACGGACCTTGTAGAAACTAGAACCAATTTCCGTGCGTTCAGGCGCTTTTGCCCTACCTATTATTGGAATCAATTGTAACAGCACATACCTACTTAGGACCCATTAACTTAATCAAATTTTATTCCGTGGTGCTTGGCAATCTGGGCTTCTCCAAGTTGCAATAATGTCCCTTTGTGCCGATTGGCCTAGTTCTGTTCTGTCTCCTGCTTGTTATGGAGGGAAGTGGAAAAAATATCTTTTTTCGTACTCCTCCGCTATTCTTTTCTGATTAATTTCGTTGCGGGGCCCAAAACAGTTGAATCGTTTCTCCGGGACTCGTCGAGCTTCTTTGCTCGGCATTTTTCTGGCGGTCTCCACTGTTGATTCTGGCTTTCAGGAGTTGCAGTGGGGGGGAAGAGTGTGGCGGGTTTTGTCTCACCAAAAAAAAAAAAATATCATAACGTCTTAAATTATTCAAGCAGTCGAGAGTTTGAAGTTGGAAATATAAGTAAATCATTCAGAATTTACTTGCCTTACGAACTTAAAACTGTATTTGAGACACAGAGATCCCGATAGCTATATAAAACATTAAGAATATGGGATAACTTGATATAAAATTCAGTTGTGTCTTCGTCCATCGATACGAAAAAGGAGAAAACAGGAGTAAAAACTTAAAACTATGAAATGACTACGCGTTTCATAACACGTTTTACTTAAAAAGCCTGCCCATGGCGCTTAAGCCGGGCCGGAACATGCGAGGTACACCAAAGAAGTGCTGGCTTGACATTGTAAGAGATGACATGCGTTTAGTTAAGGCCAGGTTAAATTCAAAACCTAAACTGCCGTAAAATAACTTTAAATTTTTCGTCAGCTTTTAGGATTCTGTACCAAGTCTGTCTGTCTGTCCCTCCGCGGACAATCTCAGTGACTGTTAGTACTAAAGAGCTGAAATTTGGTACCAATATATAAATATTAATCACGGCGACAAAGTGCTAAAATAAAAGAGGATAAATGTTTTATTAGGGTACCCCCATACACGTACAAATATTTTAACGTTCCCGGAAGGTCAAATTGTTGGAATGCACCTTTGCGTGTTCCATTAACCTCTACAAATTACAGACAAAATTCATTTACAGTGCGAGCAAGTAGAACCTTTAATGACATCTGTAAACGGCTCGATTTCGATCCCTTTTTAACGAGTGTCTCCTCAGCCAGAAAGTGCATAAGCCGTAGCTTTTTTGGTTGAGACTTTTATGTAAGTATGTTAGGTTTTTTTTACGTAGTTTTTGTTTTTTTTAATTTTTATAACCTAGGTAGTGTGTTGTGTTGTCCACACTATCTCTGTACAATCTGTTTTTTATAAGAGATGACTTATAATTGGCTGTCAGTCTGACATAATTTTTTTTGATTCTGTTTGTTTTAGCTGTAAGTTGTCCATATTTTCGGAAATAATCGCTCGGAAAGTAAAAATAAATGTGTGTCTCCCTCTAACTTTTGAATCATATGTTTGAAAAATCAGAAAAGTGGCACATTATAAAAACTTCCTAGAATATATATTTTGAAATTGATGAGTTGAACAGTTTTTAAAAAATTGTTCAAAATAATTTCTGAACTAAGTTTGTAAAATAACCGTAAGCATTTTTTTATCTTATTTTTTTTTTTTTTTTTTTTTTTTTATTAAAATATAAACCAGCGCTTGACCGCAATCCCGCCTGATGGTAAGCAGTGACGCAATCGTTGATGGTAAAGCGCACTAGTTTATTAAGAGCCTATTCACTCTAGCCTTGAAGACACTCAAATTGTAGTCCGACGGAAACACCGCCGCCGGCAGATTGTTCCAGTCCCTCGATGTACGCGGTATAAAGGACGAGGCGAAACGCTTTGTCCGGATCGTAGAGGTGTTAACAACATAAGGGTGGAAACTCGCCGTACGACGGGTCGTCCGATGGTGGAACGGAGATGGGGGAATTAAATCGTGCAATTCCCTCGCACACTCCCCAGAATGTATCCTATAGAACACCGAAAGGCTGGCTACTCTACGCCTGTGCTCTAGGCTTTGGAGACCAACTCGAGTTAAATCAGGGTCACCAATCAGCCTCTTCGCACGCCTCTCCACTGAATCCAAAGTGGCCAGGTGACACTTAGCAGCACCAGCCTAAATGTGGCTGCAGTACTCCACACACGAACGGACCTGTGCTTTGTACAACATTAGAAGCTGCCCTGGTGTGAAGTACTGCCGGACCTTTGCGATTACACCAAGTTTTCTGGCAGCCACCTTGGCCTTGGACTCAATGAACCGCCCAAAGTTTAGGTTCGAGGAAATCTCAACACCCAAAAGCTGAAGGCGGTCGGTACACTCCAAGGATACATTCCGAAAAGTAGGAGCCAAGGTGAACGGGCTCCTTTTAGCGGTGAAGAGACATATTACATAGACATACACATCTTAATTTACATATTTTATCATCGTGAACATAGATTCTTTTAAATAAAAAAAGAATTATTAAAATAGGTTCAGGCAATCCAAAATTACATCCGAAAATCCAACATACATAACCCGTCTAGTTTGTATAAATTAATAAACCCATTTCCCGAGCGATGGCGCTGCACTTTGGGCTACTCGCGTTGTTAAGATTTTTTCTGAGTTGATGGGGTCAGGATGGGTATAAGCTAAGAATAGACAGTTGAAAGCTATAGTAACTTTTTCTATAGTTATTATTGTGCATTGTAGGCCCGTTTTTAGGATTCCGTACTTAGTATGTCAACTTAATGTAAGAAATAGCCTGCTTTTATCTTTTATTTATTTCTTAAGTGTTTTCACCTATTGTGACGGACGGCAAACTGTGAAACCCTACATTGAGTGCGGCATGACACGCACTTGACAGGTTTTTTATGTATTACGTTTTCAAACGCTTTCAGTATAGAACTGTAAAAATGTCTGTGGGATTTTATTTATAATTATGAAGTAACATTGTAAGGAACAGTGGAACATTATGTGAAATAAATGATTTCAAAATACATATATGTACATACATATGTAGGTACGAGAAATTACAAAACCTGGAAAACATTCAAACATTATAAGTTGACAAAATAAACGAAGGATTTTTCTTGACTCGTTTGCTTCTGGGTTTAGTATTTTCTTTCTTCTGTTGTATACACGTCGAATGAGTCCTCTCTTGGCATTCACCGCGTGCCTTATGATATTAATCAACACATAATGGCGACACAGTGAACGCGAGGAGGAGGACTGCTATCTTCATATTATATTATTCTTTCTTCATATACCTTCAAGACTTCTAATTGTTTAAATTTGTCGTTCTAACAAATAATGTTACAAGATTGATGAAATAAAAACTACAATAACACGCCTATTGAATTTTGGTAAGCAAGACGACAATGTGCAACATTGTATTACATTTTATGAAGGCGCCTTAAAATGTTACAACTGAAACTCTTAAAACTTTTGTAAATACAAATGTATGTTATATAATAAAATAAGTCACTTATCTACGTACAGATTAAATTAATTACATTATAAGGCAAAGAATTGTTAGTTAAACCTATAGGTATAGATGTTATCAATTACTTACCTACTGTAAGACAGAAGAATACATTTCCCGATTTCCTTCACGTAAGTACATGTATCATAATAAAATAATAATATTTATGTTTGACCTTAGCCTTGACCTTTTAGCTTAACGACACCCCCTGCTTCTAACTCATTAACCATCCCACAGAAATAACGAGTTCGGTAAATCTGGGCCAAAAAGGGATGGAGGGGTAAAATGAACGAATATGTACGACGAAATAATTATTCAAAGCCAAATTCTTCATTTTCAAATAATAAGAATTTTGTAAAATTGGTATTGACTTCAAATTCGACGTTTTGTGTAAAAAATTAAACTGAGCCTCAGACATAAAATCCAATATACGAATTATTAAAAATATATTTGCATTGTTGTAAAATTAATTCATTTCAATCACCTTTACATCATCAGAAACAAATTTGAAGGCAATTTAAAAAACACTTACAAATCCAAACGAACTACAGTGAGTCGAAAACTCTCTCCAGGACGTAGCTCCCAAAAAAGAGATACTTAGTTGTAGTTGCATTTCGTGCGCAATCGCTACACGCATAGATCGAGGGTGCATTGTGCACGCACAATAGCCGCAGGGATGCAGCTGGCGGTCCCTTTGTCACGCCGAGAGGGGTGCGTTACGCGTGCAACCCTACGTCGCAGGCTATTACACTAGATGCAATTATTGTCTGCATTCAAAGTAATCAGTTTCGAACTAGAATACATAATTATCTTGGTGCAACATGGCAATGGCGACAACAATGGTAAGTGCAGTTATAGAAATTGAAAAGAAAAAAAGTAAAACATTATGAGACATGCAATCACTTTCTTAATATATTAAAAATATGGCGTAGACACGGAGATTGAGGGAACGAAATAAAATATTGCTAGCATTACACATACTGACAAATATTGCTACCACAAAACTAGTAGGCGTTATAAACGTGCAAATGAAATAAATCAAGTAAATGTTCAACAGTCATTTTAATATGAAATAAAGAAATGGAAAATGTTGTAGAATTAATTATACTGACATCTGAATTATATAACAATACCTTTGTTTGAAATAACATAATTTCTGTTCATCATTTTCCATCATTATAAAAACCTGAAGTCCTACCATCAAGAGTGAACTCAATTTAATATCGTATGAAAACCTGTAACCCGTAACACGTACCGTATGAAAATTTTTACTTGTCTAAGAACAGATAGCACACAAAAATAGCTCGCACGTTACATTGTGATACCATTCGTGTCGTGAATCACGTATCGATCGGCTGACGGGCTGATAACATCTCAACTTGCAGGTCGTTCGCTTTACTGTTTTGAAATAAGTAACCAAAAAAATTGCATTTAGTTGACATAAATTATTTTACTTGTGGACAGTAAGCAATAATACTTCTGGGAATAAATTGGAAATTGGAGGAAGTAGTGCGTGAATCAATTGAAAAAGATTATGGTGATGCGGTACACTTGGGGCTGTTTACAATATCTTTTCTAACATTTCGTATCAGCTAAATGAGAGGCAACAGGTTAATTGGAAGGAAATAACGACAGAAATAATAAAAAATAAAATCAAAAAGACAGCTATTCTCTATCTTTTTTTACTTTTTAAATGCTCACTATTCTCATCTTAACTAAGCTAGCGTGAAGGTTACAAATGATCTATCAATTACTTGTTGAAATAAATCAAATACCTAGCATTTAATTTCACCACATCGAGTAACGTTTCAATATGCTAACACGACCTTACCGCGTTAACGTTGACGTCATCACAAGATTGACTTTCAAGAATTCAATTCTCATTGAGTTTTTAGGTTCATGAATGTTGTATCCCCCTTACTTTAAATATACCGGACAAAGGAAATGTTGAATTGACCATACATGTGAAATTGAGAGTTGGGATAGAATTATTTAAACATATTTAATGGTTATAATTTAAAATGAATACTGCCCGCTTTAGGCAATGTTACGTTATGAAGAACCAGGCAGAACTATGTTTGCAAGATATGGATTATAAAAAACTAGTTATATTAAACAAAAGTGTGGCTCCAGAAATATACTTAAAGAAGTCAAAAATATTTGGCATAACGGTAATGTAAGTATGGGCTATTAGGCTAGCTAATAAAAGGGGGAGTGAAAGTTGTTACCGATGAGTACGACTTAGCTGGTGGTGCCAACCGCGGGCCGGCTCACGCCTGGCTAGCGACGTCGTTCAAATGTAAACTATACGAGCTGGTACATCAATCACTTCGGAAGCCTTGACCTGATTTGTTTCTGTAAATGTATACAGTCTACAATGTTGATTTGTGAGAATAGAATCTGACTTCGGTTAATGTTTGAATGGTGACAAGTATTGGGACGATATCGATAAAAATGTCAATTTTGAATAGATTTATATGTACAGTTGATTGCAACTGTAATTCGTAGAGTAGGTAAGAAACTTAATTTGTATGAAGTGATCAAACGACCAAAGTAGCCAAATCAAGAACAGTCTTAAAGTTTGTACACTAAGTAAAAGAAAAGTCGATTTATTTTTCCAACATTAAAACACCACCCTTCAAACGAGGGGCATAAACACATAAAAAAGTTGAGAAAGGTGGGCGTTATCACGCGGAACTGTACTAATACAGGTTTTGATTGATCGGCGTTCCCCTACGGAAAGCGGCCGCGGTGGTCGGTGGTAGGACTGAGTAATGGCATTGCACTCTCCATGGTGAAGGAATGTAAACATTGGCCAACCTGCCACCCTCTACCACCTGCTATCGGACTTATTCATAAAACGCTTACGCCAGATTTTGTAAAGCATTAACAAGCTGTTGTGATGCCTGATTATGTTCTATAAATAGTTGTACTATAGAAAAGTTGTAGTAGTAAGAACGCCTCGTTCACTAAAGCGGCGACCAATTCCAGTTCTAGAATGAGTTACGATAGGAGAATTTAAAAAGGTAAAAAAGTCAACAAAGTTCGAAAATTTTTGACACTGGAATCATTAATTGTTCATGTGCAACTTCAGTTGGAAGGAGCATGTAAATGGATGCACGCAAAGGAGTTCTAGTGGCATCGTGAACTTAGTCCGAGAGAACTCTATCTGTGACGTCAATAGGGCTGACAACGATATGTAGTGTTGAAGATGTGCAAGTCCACCTAAATTCTTTAAATACGGGACATCTAGTGATAACACTGTTTATGATGGATAAAATTGAGATTTGCTATGTTGTAATTAAATAATCTCATCACCGGGCCTGACTAATGAGAATATACATTTTATATATGAATTCCACACAAACTAATAAAACTAAATGAAATAGTTAAGGACAATGATCTATGTAGCACCGCGCGGGAAGGTACTTAGTGACGTCATCGCAAGCGGAAGTATCGAAGGGGCTTCCTTCTCACGACCCTCACTGCGTCTGTTAAATGACACGGCTATGTAAGTAATCACCACTCAGCGCCGACGCCTTATTTACGTGCAGCAGTATAGCCGTAAAGCCGCATAGCCGCTAAATTGACGGGGAAATAGCCTGTGAAAATTGTACCCATCAATTGTTACTACGGAATTGTTTGCTTTCTTTGCGAAATTTTTTGTTAACTTTGACGTCGTTGTTTTCTTTTTAGGCTAAATAAGGTAGTTTTGTGTTTTAAATTGGTTAAACGACGCCTTACTCGTGACGCTAAGAAGAATATTATTTTAATGGTTTAACTTTATGTTTTATAAAATCGATTATTTGTATTCAATGCACGATGTCAACTTAAAACATTTGTTGGGCTGAATTATATTATTAATTGAGAATATTATTATTTTCCAGGCTGTTTTTAAATGTTCCGAAGGAAAAAGCCAATACAAATATAATTTTATTATTTTGAACTTACTTTGACCCTTAAATGAATTGAATGAATATAATTTTATTCAAACTCCAAAACGATCTCCAATCCCTGGAGCACAGGCGTAGAGTAGCCAGCTTGTGGGTGTTCTATAGGATGCATTATGGAGAGTGTGCGACGGAATTGCATGACTTAATTCCTCCATCTCAGTTTTCCATTCCGTATCCGTTATATTATATTATTATTACGTTGTTGACACCACAACGATCTGAACGAAGCATTTGACGTCGTCTTTTAGACCGCGTAGATCGAGGGATTGAATTTGCCAGCCTCAATTTTTCCATCTGACTGCAATAATTTGTGTCTTCAAGGCTAGAGTGAAAAGGCTCTTAATAAAATAGCGCGCTTTGCCATCAACGATTGTATCACTGCTTACCATCAGGCGGGATTGCTGATTGTCAAGCGCTAGTTTATAATATTAAAAAAAAAATATATCACTGAACAATGAATATAAGGAAGGCTCAAAGTTAAAAAATCTGTACATTTTATAAAGTCACTTTTCTTGTCTTTCTGTGCGAACGCCTTTTATTATGTGCGGTTGCGGTTTTAGTTCGCCATTCATCATTATCAATCTTTTTATCGTCCCACTGCTGGGCACAAGTTTCCTCTCGTTCAGAGAAGGATTGAGCGTAATCACCACGCTTGCTCAATGCGGGTTGGCGATTTCAGACTTAAAGTCCAGGTTTCATCAAGATGTTTTCCTTCACCTTCAGTTATTGGTGTCCAAGATATACTTAGAAAGTACATATAACTTTAGAAAAGTTACATTGGTACTTGCCTGACCTGGAATCGAACCCGCGCACTCATACTTGAGAGGCTGGTGTTTTAACCACTAGGCCACCACAACTTATAGTTATAGTTCGCCATTATGTTAAGAATATTCCGCAAGATTTATGTGAATGTGTATTAACATCAACACTTAACGCAAATATGTTTATGTAAGTCGTAAAACCGTGCGAAGCAGGGACGAGTCGTTAGTGATCACTGAATGTTTCAATTACGTATTCCATTAACCGATTAAAATGATTGTGCACTCGCTGTAAACTAAAATCGAAAGGTAAAGTTCAACGTCCCCGGCGCCACGCGACTTCACCCCTTTGCTCCCAAACCGTTATTATTAACATAAAAAGTAGCTCTAAAGTGTGCTAAGGTCGTCCGGTTTTAAAAAAAGAAGGGTTCTATTCAATTTCGTAGTAAAAAAATAGGTGGTACATATTTTACTGGGTGGCAATCCGATATGAGGGTTCTTTACAAAAGAGGGTGTATCTGGACCTTTTTGGGGATGAAGCAATTAATATTTGAAACTAATAGGAGGATGGAGCTGAGTATAGGGACAGATGACCGGTTGATAAATGTGACGGAGGTGCCTTTGAAAATGAAAAATGAAAAATATTTTATTTTGAAAAAAATGAAAAAAAATGAAAAATATTTTATTTAAAAACTAAGTTGGTACAAACAAAATTGAGGTTGACCTCTCCTTTTAAGTTTGAAAACACTTGTGCCAGGAGAGGCCGCTCTTCCTTAACATATTACATATTTCTTATCAACTTAATTAAATTGAAACCTTTAAATTAAGAAATATAAAACAAACAAACTAAAAGTAAGCATGTGTGTGTGCAAGCATGAGTAAGTATTTGTGTGTATGGTGTGTCTGTATTTGTGTATTGGACTGTGTGTATGTGTGTGTGTGTGTGTGTGTGTGTGTGTGTGTGTAACAATTTATTTATTTATATATTAATATACACATGGACATACCTATATTTGAATTTACTTTTGCTTTTAATTATTTACTTTTTAATTATTATTTTTATTATATTTATATAACAAGCGTACACCTGACATATGAAATATTACTACCTATTAATAACAATAAAACTAGCTAATAATATGGACAATCATATTTTCAGTATCTTCATAGTCTAGAGTTTTTAGCCATTCTGTCACCATCCGTTTACACTCCAAAGTAGTTTTTGTATATATTTTAAGAATTTTGTTAATAGAGTTATATAAATGCGAAGATTGATTTGAAAATTGGTGCTTAGCAAAGTAAGTTCTACATACACTTGTTTTAGTTACTTCGTAATTTCGTCTTTTTGTTAAAATAGTAGGATCAACTGTAAGGGACTTATGTTTCCTTAGAGTGGTATGTAAAATATACTTTGTATATTGTAAGTGCGTTGTGCTGTAATGGTGACGACAATGAAGCCAAATAAGAGCAATGTTAGAAATGAACGCTGTTTCTCGTGTCATGTGTCATTACAATGTTAAAAGATATAAGTTATTTTTAGAAAATTCAATGCCAATATTTTCAAACGTAAGGTGAATATTTTGAAGCCTTGTTAAGCAGTCTGTTGCCTACACATTAATGTACATATATATATTTATATATAGCAATGGTGTATCCGAAAAACAGATACATGTGATAAAGAAAAACTTTAAACTTCATCAAATATGTTTGAGTCTGAAATTAGTCAAAAATATGCGTGTTGAAACCGCAAACAAAAATAAAACTTTTATTGAAGATAAACTACTCTATACATTTTCTTAGATTAGCAATTTATACGTGGCATAAAAAGCCTTGGGTATTAAAAATCCGACATCTATATTTATTTAATACGTAGACATTGGGAATTGTATACACATGATCCGTGTGTTGATTATACTGATAGAAATACAATCGACTCAATTTAATGGTCGCTAGGAGACTGTTTTCATAAACACATATGGGGGAATTCCTTACCGTGTCCGTGACAAGCCTTGCTATAGAGTATCACTCTACCAACCCTCCCAATTTCGTGGTAATGCTTATAAATAAAAGTAATCATCATAACGACCATAATAATATAGTTAAGTAGAAGGAACTGCGACGAAAATTAGTCACGTGCTGACGCATACTAACTTTGTTCGACTTTAGTACCTATGTGTGTTATATATATGTACTACTCATGCAGCGTAATATTTTAAGACAAGTGACTTCTTTACAAAACCGCGGTGAAACTAGCACTGGCTCTTCCAAACGAAAACCTAATACAAAAATTTGAGAGCACATTCGACACAAACTTGACCATTCAATTGCAACCATAGATAAATTTATAACCAGCCTGCACTAAATAAGGTCAACTTTAGCTGACAACCTTCACGGTACCGTTAAACTAAAAATAATAATTTAAAAGCTATTTCTAAACACTAAGCATGCGATACGGCACATACCACCACAGCGAAAATACAAGTACATATATGAAAACTTCACTACCAGAAATAGAAATTCTATAAGTCCGC
The DNA here is from genome assembly GCA_037179545.1 of Sesamia inferens. Lineage (NCBI taxonomy): Eukaryota > Metazoa > Arthropoda > Insecta > Lepidoptera > Noctuidae > Sesamia > Sesamia inferens. Next base: position 24,988,099 of record CM073934.1, on the reverse strand, counting down.
AACATAAGGAAATACACGGATTTGACCACTTTGACTGCATTCGTATTATCAAAAGGTAGAAAAGGCGTAACTAACACACCTTCGAATACTATGATCAATTCTTAAGCTGCGATTACCAAAACTATTCAGTAAGCAGAATAGCTGACGTGACTTTATTGTGCGATGTAAACTCGAGACGTACACATAAAACTGTTTGTACCAACGTTAAAAGAAAGGTTATCCCTTATTACAATAATTTTGAAATAAATGTATACGTTCGCTGTTCAAATAATATTTAACTTTCTATAACTTTTCAACTATACCACAAAACAAGTTAGTAGGGTCTACAAACTTTCCCAAACTGGTCTCGAGCCTATTCTAATGCTAGTTGTGAAGTTTGGACAACAGGGGAGCAGGGGACCGTGGGAGATGGGGCCCTGTCATAATTTCCAGAGCGAGCCACCCCGCGCAGCTGTCGCGACAACTTTTGGATTCGACGGATCGATTGTTTGATTCACGACTTTCATTGTTCCAATTCGATTGTTTGCCGATCCGAGACTTTTTGTGATCGACTTGTGTGAGCGAGTATCAAGCATTATTATTAATTGGGCGACAGAACCGTTAATGGGCGTCGTTACGGCTCCCTATGTCGACTCGAAGTGTGAAGTTTATAGCTATGATTGAATTTGGAATTAATCACGTGAGCGTATCGATTTACATACGAACCTATTGGAATGAATGTATTAGAAAAATGAAAGTTCGATGTTTGAAAAATACTTTTTTTTAAAGCTTTTGTTTACAACTATGAATTGATTACACGTTGTAAACTAGCAACGTCAACGTGAAATAATAAATACGCACCATTTACATCAAAACCGGTTTCAGGATTACATGCATCCCGGGCCGGCCGCATGTCTATAGCACAATAGATGTGTTTTAATGCACTCTATTAAATATGCAGATAGGTTACGCGTGCGAATAATGCATGAGAGTTTTAATCCTAGACAAAGCGGGTTGGATTAATCATCCAAAATATGGGGTGTTTTTTACTCGACCGTTGTGCTATTGAACCATAGTGTGGGGGTCGTTGTACGCAGCTGCGCGGGCGCGAATCAAATTGATAGGTCCGTGCATATGTCGCGGGCAGGCGCGTGCGGCGCTACGTCACGCAACGTGCCGGCTGCACGGTATTGTAATTTTGGTTAACTAATCTCATGAATATTTCAAGTAAAGTTAGTATGAATATTATGTGTGGTAATATTGTGATTATTGTTTACTGATATGCCTGTGATTTAAGTTAACCGTTCCCTAACCCATATTAGGCCAGGCCAAAAAAAATTAGTTAGTTTCTCAAAATAATATTTATCATCAATATAGAATATTTTAAGAATTAATTTAATCTACGACGTAAAAGTAAGTCTAAAAATGGTTCGCTAGCAATAACTTCGAAATTTTGAATTGCTTCTTGGCATTCTATCAGTAATGCTTAGCCAGTATAATAGAAGTCAGGTACACGAACAGCTTCGTTTAGATAAAGTAGATAGTGAACGAAGAATCTGGCAAAGGTAGTGTTCTTAGGTAGTATCTTGACCAAGGTGTTCACGATCACTAAAAATATAAAAGATATAGGTAAGTAAAAGTATAAAATATATAAATATAAAAGAGATAATAAGTACACCTTTCAGCACAAAGACTGAAAAACTTTAAAAACTTGAGACTTATTCGATTTAAACTCCAGTAACAAGCACTTGCCGAATGAGCTTTAGAACTAAGTTTCAATCTGAGTCACCCAGTATTAAATTAACAACAGTTAAAGTGCTAACAGGGAGGTATCTAATCGAACTTGGCGATAGATAAGTGTTGATAAAGCTGATTAGACGGTCACCCCTCGATGGGTTCTGACGTGTATCTACCATCGATGTAATTGTACTAAGTACTTATATTGATCAGCTGTCGTTGTTATATTTATTTGCCTTCATGGTTTGAATTTGAAATAAATTATGCCCTATTATGGTCATTTGTAAATGTGCGTAGACGCAGGATTGTAACAAAAAGGTATCGTTTAAAAAAATATATTTTCTAAGTGCTCTCAGCTTATAAATCAGGAAATTAAAGGCAGTTTACTATATATATTGAAGTCTTTAGTGATAAATACAATTTGTTTCATCGAAACATTATGTCTAAGTACCTACAGTAATATATTAAAAGCGTTTCAACTAACTTACCAATTTTATTTAAGTTATATAAGTTTTTTATATAAGTTATGGGTAATTTAGGCATATTGCATTTATAGTGGGTATCTTACCCGATTTCGAGGTAACACTCTGATGAGTTTCCAACTCGTTCTTCACCACATTGATTTACGATTTGAAAAGGGCAACTATGTAGCTTTAACTATCCGACTAATTGACAAACTTTTTGACAATAGGGATGTATCCAAGGTATGAAAATAAGAAAAATAATTAGTCCGTCTTATAAGATAATAAAAAAAATAAGACCCATATTTTTTATTTTTTCGAAATTACCAAAACTACTGAGATATAGGGTATTAAAGTTACGGAGTGGAGGCTAATTAAGTCACGCCGTGGTACAAAATAAATACCACGGCGTGATATAATTAACGTCGTGCGACATTTCTAGTCAATATATCTTCTTAAGTATTTAAATGAAAGAAAAAATTAAAAATACGTGTTCAATATTTTTTATAAATCTATCTGATGGACATTAAATTATTTTTAAAGATACAATCCAATTGCTTCTAAACTATTTACCTAAAATAAATGCACTGAGTTTTAATTTGAATTATAGTGGTAGGAAATTGGATTAGTGTTTAAAATAGTTTTATTTATTATTGTTTGTTTATTGTTTTTTTACGGACAAATCACACAGATTGAGCTAGCCCCAAAGTAAGTTCGAGACTTGTGTTATGGGATACTAACTCAACGATACTATATTTTATAATAGATATATATATATAGATAAACATCCAAGACCCAGGCCAATCAGGAAAAGATCGTTTCCCATCATGACCTGGCCGGGGATCGAACGATCGAACAGAGCAAAATTCTAATATGATACATTAATTTTCAATTTGTTAACTAAATTTTTAGTACTTATAGACATGAGGAAGTATGGAAACGTGTTATGGTCACCTCTAAGTGGCATGTGCTAAGGGCAGGACGATGTTGTGTGGTTTTATATTAACTGTCGTGACGTCTCAATGTATTTTTGTTTTTAATATGTAAAACTAGCTGACTCGGCTAACTTAGTACAGTCTTAGAGTTAAAAAGAATGAATTTATGAGAAAATCATCTTCTGCTATACGGGGCGTAGACAAATAAAAATCATTAAAATCGGTCCAGTCGTTTTTGACTTATAGGCACCTAAAAGGTGTAACTAAGTCGACATTGTTTGTAATTCGTACTTTGTTGAGTTTGATATAAAGTTACAAATCAATGCTCCACAATGAAAAGGTTTTAGACTAATCGTACCTGTATCTGACTTTCATAACTATATACATATTTCTACAGGAAAATCAAGTAACTGAGTAACCGATAACTGCATTATCTATTACCGACATCGATAAACGCATCAGTTAATCAATAGTGTCGTAACTTAGTACCGTATGTATGTAATATATGAGTAATTAGATACCGTGGGTTTCTTCTGTTCCAATGCTATCAGGATTTTATTAACTTAATAAATACTACTTCAAATCTGTTATCGAATCATTCAAAATATATTTTTATCTCGTTAAATATTTTCATTCTATACAACTTGTAACGAAAAGGGTATATACATACCAAGGGCACGACTTCTAGCAAGTGAAGCCGATGTCGACTATTCTGCCAATGTCAAAAGTGGATTGGAGAAGCAAGAGTGTACATAAAAAAAGTTGAAAACAAAGAATTACAATGCCACCTTGGAATTAAACGATGTTGAAAAGTGGAAATTTAAATACATCCTTTGAAGTTATGAGAAAGAGCACCGCCTGCGGTAAGCTACAACAATACTAGGAGCACAGAATTACTGAACAGATATTATGATGTTTTCAAGTAACGTAACGTGTAACGGTTAGTTATTGAACTATTTATATATAGGTACGAACAAATCACACAGATTAAACTAGCCCCAAAGTAATTTTCAAACTTGTGTTATAGGATACTAACTCAACTATACTATATTTATAATAGATAAACATCCAAGACCCAGGCCAATCAGGAAAAGATCGTTTTCCATCATGACCTGGTCGGGAATCGAACCCGGGGCCTCCACGTAGTAGGCAGGTGTGTTGACCGCTGCGCCACGGAAGACGACATTTTAGTCATTATTTAGTTCAATAACTAACACACAGGTGACGTTTGTTTTTATTTGAATTGTAGATACATGAAACGGAAAATTTGTAATCATATCTTAGAGTATTTTATCTTGACCTGAAACTCCACCAATATCATTTGATATCAACCAAAGAAGCCATACCCTTGCTATGTATACTACAATAATAAAAAGCAATAATGAAAGCTTTTTTGTTTGCTTCATCTATCAGTCCAAATCTTCAGGTAGGCCGTTTACCTAGAAATCTTAGAGCCCGAGTGGATAAGTAAAATATAAGAAAGAACGCTAAGCGAAAATACAACGAAATAACAGGGAAGGGCGGGACGATTGTGGAAACCCAGCTACGCGGACGAAGTTGCGGACAAGAGAAACTAGAAACTCGTGACTATAATGAAGATAATATATAAAATATTGTCCGCATAACAAATTAGAGCTATGACGATTACTTAAAATATCGAAAAAGTTCTTTTATTACAGGATTTAATAAAGGAATATCCGAAGTCCCATGTCGGCTTTCTAAAACAAAGTTGTTATTTAAATATACAATAACTTACTTAGTTAATTTTAAAATACGTACCAATTGTTGTTCTCTTTGAAGGGATCTAAACCAAAGTTTTCGATTTTATTTGTTTTAAAGTCTTTCCTTTAAATTTTTATATGTGTTCATTTAAGTTTTTTTTTTTACATAATGTTTTTTATCACACAAGAAACTACTTTAAAATTAATAGCTAATAATTTAGTCAACTTCAATTTTTTTTAAAGTTATCGTAATTTAATAAACCAATTATTTATGTTAATTTTATTTCATTATGTTAATTAAAGTGATACATTGCACCGGTGGGCAATCTCAAGCGCGATCTAGGCGGCTACGCCGGGTGGCGGCGGGCGGGCATCTACGTTGCCAATATCGTAGCGACTGCTACGGTCTACGCGACTACGCGCTACGAGTCACATTATCGATATTATTACCTAGCGATTACTGCCCTCTACGCTTGTGGGCACCCATTATCAATGATAAGTAGAGTTATCAAGGTTTTCGATCAAAACATACGTTTTGTTTAAAATAAAAAGTTTTTTTTTATAACCGTTATTTGGTATGTACCGAGAGCCGAGCGAAATGAGACTTTTTTCCATATATATGAGTTAACGACAAAATAAAGTACTTCTATCAGATAAGAAAGCTTGTATACGTAATGACGGTCGAATTAAAATGTAATTTAATGTACTCGCCTATAGGCTTTGTATGGGCAGTTAATGATATTTTCATATACTTTTATCTACATATATTATATATTACCTACATACCTACATATATTGACGTAGACATAAAAAGCTGGTGTAATAAAATACAGCAGCAATACTGCTAAACTTTATGTTTAGCATAAATGCGTTGTTCGTATCGTAAGTCGGACACGTCGGGGATTGGGGGTGGTTCGCGAGGGAGCCAGCGCGGGGGTGTGAGGGGGATGTAAGGAGGCTGGCACAGCGCCAGCCGACAAGGTGAAGTAGCGGCGCCAGTGAAAGTCCTCGCCCTCGGTTACAACCATCTTAAACCCTCCCGACATCTCGCCGACCCTACTTCTATAAGTAAGCCTACAGACAAGGGTTCCGCTTTGCAGATTCTACAGAATAGATTATTGTGAGGAATTTTCTAGAGATCTGCGCAGCCTGTTGCCAACTATGTAAGGGTCGTCTTCTAGTCTAAGAACAGAAATTCTGTATAAAAGGGATAATAAATGTGAGTGTACTATATAGCCTCACTCTTCGAAAATTCAGAAGTGATGTTGGAAATAGAAGCGCAGCTTCTGAATTTAGCCATGAGATAGAATGAGATGGGCAGATAGCATCCATGAATGTTACTAAGAAAAGCACAGCGCGAGCGTACTTATAACAAAATGAGGTTGCAATCGCTCGCGCTGCTCACAATTATTTTATACTTAGAAATGTGAAGAAATACAAAAAACGTAAAGTAGGCAGAAAACCGGTCTTCAGCGCCATCAGGCTAAATTGAAGGTCAACCCCTAAAGAGTGGAAAATATCATAGGACAATGTTGAAAGTTTAGAAAAGCGAGAAAAATTCAACGAAGAATGTAGGATGAAGTCGCCCCTCCTTGAAAGATTCTTCTCCAGCCTCCCATATCGATGACGTCATCGACTATATTAACAATACAACGTTAACTTACGACATCGATTTCTGAATTTTAATTACTTGTTAAGATGGTGTAGGATCCGAATGACTTGAAAGATGATTTAGTTTTAATGTAACGTTTGATTTCATTAAAATTCAGATAAACGTAAAACATTTAAAGCTGACATTCTGCAAGACATGCGACAAGGAAAGCAAAGTGACGGGACATTCAATCGGGACGAGTTGTAGACAATGATGTAATTTGACTAAAGTGAAATAAAATGTATTCTAATCAAGTATAAAGTGTCAGTGACCATTAAACGAAGGCTAATTGAAATTTTATTACTCTAAACTCTTATCAATGTTAGTACGCCGTACTTTTCACTTCTACTTTATTCGCGTCGCGGATTCTAAGTGACGGAGAAATTTAACATAGGCACATTTAATCTAAAAACGCATAAATTCGTGTGTGGGCACAGGCTTGATTGCGTGGCGGTGCTTCATGCGACCTACCTTGTATTGAGGCAGTGTTGGCGGCACCTCAGGAGCGACGCGGCAGCGGCACGGTTCACTCACTGCACGACTGACACTCGCGAAGCGCGCGCGATAGGTACGTTACGTGCAAACACCAAAAGCAAAATGGACATACCTGAGGGTGTCGGCTGGCACGGGGAGCGCTCGCTACTTGAATGAGCTCCCGGGCAGAGCGGCGCGCGCAGGGGGCGCGGCCAGCCCGCGTGGCTCCGACCTGCGGCCTCCTCCCGCGCGCTCCCCAGCCCCCACCCGCCCGCGCCTGCACCGCTCAGCTGAGCCCTGATTAGCCCCCGGCCGGGCTATTCAATTAAGGGTTGTTCGGTGCATCGCCGATGTGGCCCGGTCGGCCGGGCTCGCGACCGACCGATGCCGCCTTTGAGTGCTCTTCATTACGGCCTCTCTATCACCGTTATTCTTATTGAGCCCCGGGCACAGCTCCCTCCTGCCTGGCAAACAGCTCAAAATTTAAATTTATCCAACAAAGAACTTGTGATGTCGTTTTTTGTTCATGGAAGCTGGGCGTATGCATAATACTAACAGGAGACTACAGTAAGAAACTAATACGGCTAAAACTCAATTTCCCCATATAAGCAAAAGACTAGAAAACATTTTCTGTCTCTAAAATATTGGGGGCAATATCGAGTACGTTGCGAAGTAGTACTCATTATGTTCATTGTTCTTTGTTCTTACATAACCGCTACATAAGCAGACTATTCCAAGTGGAATTAAGAATGAAGTAACAATATGAGCCAAGCAGCGCTGAGGGGCGCCGGCAACTCGTTACAAGCTCCTCTGAGACTTGCCCACGACCATACCATGGTTTAATTACATATACACGACAATTGAATAGAGTACTGCAGCTCCGTCGGAGTATTTCGGACATCGAATACAATCTAAATTGACAGAAACAGCTTTTGTAGACCATCATACGTAATGTTTGGATTGCATTACATTCCAATATAGATATAAAACTGCAGAAATATTGACAAATTATTCTAAAATCAAACAGAGTTCACTCCTGGGTCTTAGGTTTCATAATATAATACTGAAGGCAAATCTAACGCACACAATACGGATGTTTCCTGGGGAAAAAAATTGCTTCTATTTAGTCCGTCATTCAGATTATAGAAAAATATTATACGTATATTTTTTTTATCAAATAAATAAAAAATGACAAATATAAAAGGCATCAAAGATGCTGCTCGCTAAAAAGTATACAGTGCAGTGACGTCACACGAGTTTTCAACGCACTGTGTCGTCTTCATTTTTTGTTTACATGAAAAAAGAAAAAATACGTGTCTAGTATTTTTTGAAAATCTGACTGACGGACTAATTAGTTTCTTTTAGTCAAATACCCTATTAAGAGCCCATCCCATATTTTTATGTTGATTAATCAAATATACATAAAAAATCAGCAAACTCTTATCGCATCTCATAAATATAAATATGAAACTGATACCAAATAATTTTATAGAAATTTTACAAAAAGACAAACTATATTTATCTCAATTTTCTTTTCGGCCAAAGAGCTTTGAAGACAAGATTTTCGTTCTTTAACTTCAGAATCAATCATAACTACAGTGGCGAGAAATCGTTCGTTCACAATAGAAGGATCATGACTCAGCCGGAACTGGGGTTACACAAGGCTACACGTCTCAAAGTCAAGAGAACTAGGGACTGAACGAATATTCTAAAGTGAATCGACAATTAATGATTCAAAATGTCTCTGAATATTTTTGAATGCAGACGGGAATAAGGTCGGTTGAGTATCTAATCTAAATATAAAAAAATGTATATTAGGGTTCAATTTGAAAAGTTGTCTAAACACACTTTGAATTAATTTATTTTAATCATAACCAACAAGAAAACAATGTAAAAATATTGATATTTTAGTGTTAGCTTATTTATTTCATATTGTAATTTTCATAGTAGATTATAAAACAAAACAAAATAAAAAACGGTAGCCCATTTTAACTCTATACCTCCTGCCAGGGCTGCGGGTTGTACGAAAGAAATGCCATGGTCCTAGTACAGGCAAATGATGGACTACGGGTGATGTTTAGTAGGTAAAAGTCTAACACACACTGCCGTCCCACCCAGAGGAGGAGAGGTCATTTAATAATTTCTCAACCAAAAAAAGTGTACATGTTATTTTTCATACTATAAACTATCAATGCAAAAACTGGGCAGCCAGATACATGTTTATTTTTTTTATAATATTAAGTACAGGAATATTTACTAAATCTAAATATTCAATACGAAATATCTGTTAGAAATTTAATGTGTTTGTACAAACAAGAATAAATTTATTACGGTTCTTAATGTCCTTTTATTTCATCTCCTGTCTGTCGCGATTAATTCCGCTTGCTGCCAGGGTTCACCCATTTACTGTTAGGGTAAATGTCGTTAAATCAATTTACCTTAAAATCATTATAGCAGGTACAAAATATTTCATTACCAAGAAATAATTTCATTATGAATTGTCTTGCGAATACATTTCTGGATTCCGTAAATACTTTGTCCTAGATAAATTGAACCGTTAATAATATAATAGGTGAAGAATGAGAGCTGTACGTGCAAAGATTTAACAAAACACGTTTGCAGACTTCTATATTAATTAATAATTTAAAAGAAAACTTTAATATGGATCTTGAAACCTGGATAGCTTAAATGCTTTTAGACCTGCAACTTCAGAAAATCCCACAAGAAAAAGTCTAGCGGAGTCAAATCACACGATCTTGGTGGCCAATTTACGTCACCTCTGCGAGAGATAACCCTACACCAGTTTTCCGAGGTCTTAGGTCTATCCAAAAAAACCACATTCGACCGTTGCCCTGAAAGCCAACATAACGCAGGCCATCCCTAAGATTCGCCGGATCTATGCAGCAGAATCATTAAAAATTGGACCTCTAGGATTCGTGCCACCATACGAACCGCGGCGGACATTTGAACGATGTTATATTCCATCCATAAAGGCTTAAATGGGCCTTTCAAATAAAAAATAAATTTCGTCAATATCTTACACATCTTGTATTATTCAATTTTAGCATCGCCCCGTCCTTGTTGAAAGGCCCTTTATTAGGATTATCTTTTTAATTGTGTTTAAAGCAAACTTCATGGATGAAGTTCTAGAATAATTTTATTATAGGGTTTATAATATTGTGAGTAATTAGTTCCACGATAAGACTTAAAACAAAAAAAAATAAATAATAATTTTAGTAATAATTTATGTGTCGTAAATAAAAAATCAGTTGGTGCCTAAAATCTCTAATTAACCATTGACGGTCGAACCATCATCATGGTCGGTCAGAGAGAAAGTTGAACATAATTACCCATTCCAAAGCGTATTAGTTTAGTACAGAGGACAATTGGCAATAAACATATCTCTAAGAACCAACAACAACAACATTCTGCTCATAAAAGAGGCAAGCATATTTATATGAATGTTCCGCCATTTTTTATCAAAACGCATTCACATAGAGAAGAACTGTTTAAAGTCGGCTACCATAAAACGACACCAGGGAACGAAGGTTCAAAAATACCAACAGACATGAATTACAGCCGAGCATATTATGTAAACCTAACAACTAGTGGACACAATATAATTCTTCGGCAAAGTGCAAGTAGCAGAGCGCAGCAACGACCTACAGAAGGCACTAAACAGACCATTAAGGGTAGCTCGGCACTGTTCTTAATTGTCTCTATTCGTTGTTCAAACACTGTGGGGAACAATGTCGTTACCACTTACATATTGTATCCTTATTCCGTTTTAGTATATACAATTAGATAGGAGTAGGTAAACGGAATTAAGTTACATTCAAAAATGAAATGAAATGAAATCGTTAATAAACATATTTTATCATATCATATTACTCTTAAACGAGAAAAAAACCAAATGCATTAAGTTTACTCTACCTCACGTTAGGCAGGTGAAAACTAAAGTGTTGATAAAGGGCGAAGAATTGGAATCTGAAGACAGCACAGTGTTCTTGGGTATAACTCTGGATGCTAAGCTTCAATGGGGTCCCCATATAGAAAAATTGTCAAAAAAACTAAGTTCTGCTGCATACGCAGTTAGAACAATTCGTAATTTGACTGATATTGAGACGGCCCGTTTAGTGTACTTTGGCTATTTCCATAGCGTAATGTCGTACGGCATTCTGTTGTGGGGAAATGCCACTGATATTCAGACAATATTTGTTTTGCAGAAACGAGCTGTTCGTGCAATTTATAAATTAAGTCCAAGACACTCTCTCAGAGAAAAATTTAAAGAAATTAATGTACTGACCGTGCCGTCTCAATATATTTATGAAAATCTTTTGTATGCTCATAAAAATATAAAATTGTTTAAAAAATACAGTGATGTCCATAATATAAATACTAGGAACAAGCACAAATTTATTGTACCTACAACAAGGCTCAAGAAAATAGGTGGCTCTTTTAGATGCCAATGTATACATTTTTACAATAGACTTCCAGAGGTGGTTCAAGATCTGAGCCTGAATAAATTCAAATTTTTCATTAAACGTAAGTTGTGTCAGAAAGCATTTTATAGTGTTAAAGATTATATTGACGACAAAAAGGCTTGGGCTTGAGCTGCGTCCGATTTCTATGCTTACACTGATTGTTCTTTGATTTTTCCTCTTGTAGTTAAATTTGCAATGGTTTGTTTTTTTTTTTTTAACTTAAAGCCAGTACAGACTATGTAGCCAAGCATATTGTACGTTACGGAATTGCATCGCTGACAGGGGTATTCGGCACTGGTGCAGCTACACAGGAGCTAAACTTAGCATTCGGGAACACCGTTGAAGCTGCTGAACCTTGGACAAAACTGTCTTTGCATTGTGTAGATTCAATTTCTTAGTATTGTATAATTGCATGGAACACGTGTGAGCACGATCTACTTGCTGTAAAGCATCTATTTGTTGGGTTAGTCTTTTATTGACTTGATAGTGCTATGGCTGTTGAGAGTATGTCATGCTCACTCAAATGTCTCGCTGGTGGTGGCGTGTGTGTTGGATCATTAGGTTCCCTTCAATATGGTTGAGCTGAATGATGCTAATCCATACGTCATGTTCGTGAACGGACGCCGTCAGAGGGGACTGGTCATCTCTTAGCTGCTACGGCGTATTTTAATTTCTGAATTGTTGTTTTTTTTTTTTTCCATAATGGACGCTCTCAGCGTACAATATATTTCTGCATCGTTCTCACACGATTGATTTCAAAATGAATGATGTAATCAAATATTTGTATCAACAGCTTGATAATTTAAAAGAGTGACCATGGAGTTTCTTGCCCGTTCTTCTCCATAGGTACCTACTCTTTGGAATGGGCGACTAGCTTCACCTTACTGACTGACCGACCTTCTGACAATTCAAAAGTGCCTGTAACTGGTTTATTTGAAATAAATGCTTTGATTTTGATTTATTTTTTTGAAACGATTATAGCAAGTAGGATCACCGATCACTTTTTTTTTTACTAGATGAAGCCGGCATTTCCTAACTGACTACCTCTGAGAAGAAATAGTCGAAACAAACTCAGGGATCATCGTCTTTTTTCAAATCCAGACATTAAAAATGAGAATGTTTACAATAATTTACCTTATAATTACACATATTACTAATTAATAACAATGCTTAACGGAGCGAGCAGCTCAGTCCCAAGCTTTTTTGTCTTCTAAATAATCTGTGATTTTATAATACCCCTTTTTGCAAACTTCCATAGCCTCAAATGAATGAGGAGCATTTTAAAAAATGCTTGGATGAATGGATTAATTCGATGCTTTTTATGCTCAGTGCGAATAAAATACAATATAAAAGAATGTCATGGAATTCATAGATGTACAAATAAGTTTCCGCCATTTTTTGAACATGTAGACGAGCATTATCACGTAGGAGATTAATTTTCTCATATCTGGAGTAATAAGGGGCGCGTTTTTCCTCTTCCTCTTCCACCAATAATGCTTCCAATTCCGTGTCTAGATCCATTTCGGTCTTCCCCTACGTTCTTTGTCTTCACAGTTGCTAAACTTTTGAAAGCACTCACGACAACTTCTCTCTCTTAAAACAGCTTCACAATAAGCTTCAAGCAATCGATGGGCCTCAGCTGCAGATTTCTACAAATTAGGAGTAACAAAAGTTCCCGTAAATGAACACTTATTCGGCGCAAAACTTGACATTTTTGCACAAAAATAAATATGTGATACTGATACAGAGTCACTCTAAGTGTATGTTATTTATTACCAGGTGTCTAAAATTACGATATCACATTTTACATCTAACAATTTCAATGAAACCTCTTAGTGAGGACATCTTTTGATAAACGATGGAAACTTACTTGAATAGAATACATATTTGCAAACGCAATGAGATCGACTTTGTAAAATATCCGATGTGTAACTTATAGTTAACTCAGAGCTAGGTGTAAATATATTCCCTTTTCCACACTACACAACTCTAACACGGAAAAAATAACTGCTGTAGTTGTATTTACAATCCTACATGCATACAACATGTCATACTGACGACCGGCTGAAAGTGTAATGTGCTGTCACCCTTTCGACCGGTGAACAAAAATATCTCTTTTAATTTTTCTCGTCGACGTAGCAGTCAGCCGAAATCCAGTGATGTACGACATCCGATGCATTTCAATTGTCAATAAAAAACATGTCTAAAATTTTGGTGCAAAATTAAAAAATCTGTGTAGACATTCGTCTTTATAAAATGTAGATATAGTAACAAAAAAATTGAAAAACTATGGCATGCGAGTTATGTGAGCACTGTCAAAGTCCTATCTACAAAGATGATAAGATCACAATACGAGAGGGCTTCAGTTACCACAAGAAATGCCACAAGTGCTATGTCTGCAGCGAAACCAACCTCCTGAACGTAGAAGTTTTCAAAGGGGTGATATTTTGCTGTAGCTGCGCTCAGAGGATATTTCAAGGATGCTCCACAGCTCGCAGGACCAAAACTATGACCAACGGCAGGGGACGGAGGATCAGGTCCAAGTCGCGCAGGCGCGACAGAGAAAGAACAAAAGGCCATCACGAGATGATTGAAAATAGCAGAGACGGAGTCATAGAACTGGCAAGGCTAGTGGGATCCAACACAGACTCTGATGAGCTACTGGAGAAGAAGCAGAAGAAATCCAGTTACAGCACTACCATACTGCGTAAGCGTCATCCATCGTAAATCCTTCGATGTCCACTGTACGCATGATGGATGGAAAGAAGCACATGAATTGTCTTTGCCCCATTGGTGTAATTGCTGCATGGCGTTCCAGTGTGAGGAAAAATAAATAAATAAATAAATAAATTGGGATATAACGCAGCGTTACCCCGTCTCACTGGGGCATCTCAGTTGACAGTTCCGATCTTTATACTATCTTCTATCTATTTCGTGCATAGTATCACACACAAAAGTATGATGCAAAAGACTTGGTATTTTAGCGTACTCACACATTATGTACACTTAGTTGGTCATTTATTTTATGTCATCAGAATTTAATGAATGTCCACAGGAGAGTGGAACGTGTCACGTCACGTGAATTAACATGAATTATTAACAACACATTCACATCGTACGACATCTACGTGATCTTATTGCTCCTGTCTCTAAAGATAATGCCGTATTCTTTTTTCGACAGGGTTTTGTTTTTCTGTATTGTATTCTAGTTGTTATGCAGTTAGCTCACCGATTATGAAATTGCAAACGCCTGACTAAGGTTATTTCATAAAGATGTATACATTAATACAACTCGCTACGCTTCGCAGTTTTGCGAGCGAATTTTCACTCCCTTAGAAATATTATTATAAAAAGTATTCAATATATTATTCCTGGTTATAAGCCATCTGTATGCCAAATATAATCCAAATCCGTTCAGTGGTTTTGCGTGCAAGAGTAACAAACATCCATCCATACATTCTCACAAACTTTCGCATTTATATTTTATGTGTGATGCTAAACGCGTAGCAAGATTAAAATAAACTTACCTACGATTCTTTTAACTACACACATAAAATAAAAGTTACTTTTAAATTTTATTAAGACAATTTCCTAAGTCATAATCATTAATTTTCCTTAACTTAATATTCATTAAAAATGTTGAGTGTTGAGGTTGGCTGCTGCATCGGCCAGGAGAGAGGGCTCTTCTTGCTGACCGGCCGAAAGTGCACAGTGTGTGGTTGCTAATGAGGTTGAGTTACGCTGTCGCTGCATGCTGGTGGTCATTATACCCGTTGAAGCCGCTGGCTGGCTGGGTTACTCACCACTAAAGCTTTCGCGAGCGATGATGATAAGTTCACGTTGAAGTTTATGCATGATGAATGAGCTGAAATTCATGAACGAGGTGCCCAATGTTTTGGCACGAGGAACAGAGAGTAAGGTTCTCATTCTCCATAAAAACGGGACGATCCTTCGACCAGACGGGTGTTATATCTGGCAGGCACTTGCTCAACGGTTGATATTGGGAAGTAGTAAGTATACTAAGGGATGTCTCTGTAAGAGTGCACTTTTATTTATTTATTTATTTATTCATTAAGCATGGAGGACTTACAGCTAAACAAATCAGTTAAGAAACAGTAAGATGGACTGACAACCAATAACAAGTCCTCACTTATAAATTACAGATTATTAAAAGCATCCTATGGACACTAGGTAAGTGAGTACGCGAATAACAAAAACAAATTTTTAATTGATTAAATGAAAAAGTTACGACTTAAGCACCTCCTAACCAAGGACACACTACTCAAAAATGGATCTATATCATGCTGCTTACACAACTTGTTTAAATTTCTGCTTGCACGCACTATATATGAATTCTGACGATAATTTGTTGAGGATAATGGCACACGCAAAGGCGGATTAAATCTTTTTGACTTCAAATTTGTCAGCTGTCACCTCTGTTTATTCCGATTATTAAATGAATATTAAGAACAAGGCGTTATAACTGTGAAAACTCATTACAAAAATGAAGAAAGTTACGCTGAAACCGCTTATACGCGGACTTTATGTGGCCTCAACTGAACGGCATGAATCTGGTTCAGCAAGACGGCACAACCGGCCACACCGCGTATGAAACAATCGATTTATTGCAGCAACGATTTCCAGAACACATTATCTAACGAATTTCTGATGTCAACTGGCCACCAAGATCATGCGATTTATTGGGGTTTTGTGAAATCTCGGTTTTACGCGAATAAACCCGAAACAATTCTTGAACTGAAATCCGAAATCCAACGCGTCATCGGTCAGATACAGCCACATGTCTGTGCAAAAGTCATGAAAAATTTCATGAAAAGAGTAATGGCCCGACTTCGTAGCCGTGGGGACCATTTGACGGATATTTTATCCCATAGTTAATCGGAACATGTCTTCTTTACAATACAATAAAAATATCACAATAGGGATGTATCCAAGGTATGAAAATCAAAAAAATAATTAGTCCTTCTTACAGATAATAAAAAAAATTAAGACCCGTATTTTTTATTTTGTCGTAATTACCAAAAATTACTGAGATATAGCGTATTAAAGTTACAGAGTGGGGGCTACTTACGTCACGCCGTTCTATATTTTGCACCATGGCGTGACGTCATGCGACATTTCAAATCAATATATCTTCCTAAGTATTTGAATAAAAGAAAAAATAAAAAATACGTGTTCAATATTTTTTATAAAGCTATCTGACGGACATTAAATTATTTTTTAGGATACAAGCCAATTCTGTCATAAAATACTTGTTTTTATTTTAAAATGAAAAAGTTCGTTCTTATTGAGACACCCTTTAGTTGCACGGTTAAATTTGCTTCCGAGATGTAGAATTCGTGTGGCCTCAGTTTGAAACGTTGCTTATTTGTCGCATTTGTACATAGATACCACTACATAACTATAAATGATTTTTATTGCATACAATCGGTAGATTTCGATTTTAACTCACATCATATTTTCCACAGAACAAACATGTCTATTATCTCTTATGTTATACGCTCGAACCGATTTAGCATGATCAACATGAGTTCATGCAAATTGTTTTTTGGTGAAAAAGATTTTGGGTGATGTCTTTGAAGCATATCCTACACACGCGTCCTCAAAAGGATTTATGTGTGGTGGTGACAGAGCAGACGATGAGGATTACCTATGGTCGAATATTGTGTCTGTATCGAATGTCTGTCATCTCGGTAGTAGGTCATAACATCGGCTGGGGCGGCAGAAGTTACCACCCACCAGACAAAGTCTTGCCGATAAGCGATTTGTCCTGTTCCGGCATGATGTCTGGTGAAGCCGTACGGAGGACGGGACTGAGCATTGTATTGTGATGTATACAGTACCCTATTGCCTGCGGCAAATGTTTTTGTGTCGGGAGTTTGGTCATTGAAGGTCTCCAGATGAATCTCCCTCTGGCGCAACATCGTTAGTCGTGTTGTTGGGTAAAACATTGCATCACCTCGCTCAACTGCCGTCTTCCTTGCTATTCACTCAGCTTTTTTTTTGAGTGAATAGGCTTAATAAACTAACGCGCTTTGCCATCAACGATTGCTTCTCTGCTTACCATCAGGCGGGATTGCGGTCAAGCACTAATTTATAATTATTAAAAAAAAAATGTTGCAACATTTGATTAAGTAATTTCAGCATACATATGATGATCTGCTTAACGTTTTCCCAAGTATGGTTTGGTCGGGTTCCAGTCTAACCGGATACAGCTGAACACCTGTATTTTACACGGAGCGACTTCTATCTTACCTCCACTCCATTACAAGGTAATGAGGCACCCCTTGGTCAGACTGGTTGTCTTTGTTCTTCGGGATTCTGATTACTCATAATGACTATCAAAGATTCTCGAATTACAGCTGGGACCAACAGATTAACATGCTTTCCGAGAAACAGAGGTGTTTTGGTATGTAAAGATAGTCACCCAACCAAGCATAGCTTAACTCCGCCAATGAATTCCTCTGATAAAAATCATTTCGATTTATATGGACTTTTGACGTCGAGAGGTCTATCAATGTTAGAAGAATTTTGTTTACGGTTTGATCTGTTAATAACTACTTCTCATTTCTCCACATTTTGACAATTATTTGTCGCTGAAACAAAACAGTGACTAGATTTTGAATATTTTAAATTATATTTGGTCTCCATTAAATAAGCGGACATTGACTAATATTTTTTATCCTATTTCTGTCCTTGCAAGCCCCTTTTAAACGGGCCCTAAGTTTGTAGTTCTCAATGGGTGGTGCTTGTAGCGGTTTTGGGCACGGAGATGGAATTTTTTGTCCAATGGTTTAATAAATAAGAGACCCTAAAGAGCGACAAAACCTTGTTATAGAATCATTGCGGTGGTGGCACTGACGGATTCCGTCCAGCAGTGATTGGTATGTAACGATCTGCGTGTGGTGATGCGAGTTCCTCCTCTATGGCCAGCCAGCTTCTAATATTCCTTCAGATCTAAGAAAATCTTCTTGATTCAAGTAACGTCATCTCTTTAAAATAACTTAATTTGTATTAATTTGGTAGCTAATTGTGTTTCAAATTTTATGGGAGGAATACAATTTAATAGAATATATTCAGCTTTAAAACAAATTATATCTGAAACTGTTTCTTTATTTGAATGATAAAACATTAAAGCTTCAAAAGGAGGAATAAAATCTACATAAGTACTAGAATTCCCACAAAATGTGCTTGATCCTGGGATCCTTTTATTGTGTGTAAGCTTTATCTGTCTGACTGATAGACCATTTGACAATTCAAAATAATGATTTGAATAGAATTGATTTTGATTTTTAAGTACCTATAAAATACCTTTAGTATACTTGCAGTTCTTGCAAATCTGGGGAGTTTGTTCCGCCACCTCTTTTAAGGAGGGCGTTTTGGGGAATGCCTTATTTTTTCTGCCTTATTTTAAGATTGACGTTCAAAAAGTGCTGGTTCTCAGCCTAATATGAATAAATGACTTTGGATTTTAAATTTTTAGAGAGATAAATGGAAGTTCGCAGATACTTTGCGTTGTTAATGTAAGTGACGCTACGCAGGAAATATCTTTGGGTTAGATAAATTTTAATAATTTCTATACAATCCAAACCTATTCATTATTTTTTATGTCACATTCATAGTTAAGTAAACACAAAAATGACTTTTGACGAAATAGAAATCTATTCTTTTATACTTTTTTATTGTGTAAATGAAATGTAACAAGTATCTAAAACTACATATAAAGTATAAATGGTACAGTGCAACTTCCGTTGCCCTTGTATCTGCGGTTTGAGAATACCATGCAAAAGGGTAGTAGACTCTGAAACTATCCAGAGTACTGTGGTTAGCCTAAATATGTTCTAACTGCTGGGATATAGACTCACAGGAAGAGGGCCACCACGCGGGTCCAGTAATTGCTTTTTTAGATATTTCTTTCGTTTCGTTGATTTTTCCTTATAATAAAGAAGTAATGAAAAGTGCCGAAGTTGTATCCTTTAATTTGTTTTTATTTGAAGTTATCCAATAAGATGATGAAAACGGTCTTTAAAATATTCTTTTTAAATAATTATGTTTGCAGTAGGCCATGCTTCATAATCAGCATATCACTCACCTAGTAATATATCGCCACATCTACTTTTTAATATTTTACAGAAACAAGGATCAAAAATCCATGGAGTTTCATGCACGTTCTTCTCCATAGAGATCTACGCTTTGGAATGTGTAATTTAGCTTCACTTTTCTTGGACTGACCGATAATGACTATTCAAAAGCACCAATGGATGGTTGATTTGAAATAAATTTAATAATTTGATTTTGATTTATAAATTTTTGAAATTAATGTATGAATTAATTTTACAGATTCATGTCTATATTAGTAATCAGACGCAGTGTCCATCGGGTTCGAGGTACTAGTATAGATGCTATAAAATATTAAGAATATGTCATAAACTCAGTTTTACATTATTTGCAGATGTGCTAATATTACTAGATGAGCGATATAATGTTCCCTAGCAGGGACACAGCCCTCCACTCGATAGAGTGGGCTATAATCCCACGCGGGTTCAATATGGGTTGGTAAATATCACATGTATTTTTTTCGGACTATGGCTTGCTACTGTTAAATAATGCATTGTAAATAAAACGAGAAAAATAAATTCGAAACTGTTTATTTTAATAACATTAAATAGTTCTTACAATATACAATAAATATTGAATAATATTAATTAAACTAAAGTTTTGTCTTGGTGGGAAGAATCTTAAGAACCAGCAATTCTTGAAGGCAGGAAACTAATTATGTTGTCTCCAGCTGGTAGATCCAATCTCCATCCAGTAAAATATCAGCTTGTACATACAGAACTAGCTTTTGTCCGCGATTTCATTCGTGAGGGTATCGGAAATTATCCCCCGGGTGATACTGACACAAAAACATTAAGTCCTTTCCCATCTATTTCCTTACAAACTTTATCGGAATCCTTTCAGTGCTGAGATGGGAACAGGTTGTTACCCAGAATGATCTACATTTGAACTTCTAATATTAGTATAAATGAGCAATTAAAAATAAGATATCTTCCACAACTCCAGCACCGCAGCCGCGTAATAAATTTCTTCCATTATAGCTCCCGTCTTCCCTAATAAGAAAAATTAGAGTGTAATTATATAATTATGTGCGAACAGCCTCCCGTGGCTACTGGTACCGCCCGGCCGGTACTAAAACGACCATTAAGTCCAACTTGTACTCTTAATGACTCTACTTACTCCCCACGTTTTTATTATGCGATCCTTACTTTTCAAAGACAAAGTCTCTCTGTAACAATATGAGCAACGAATTGTCGAGAAGAAGTCGTATTAAATATTTCATTAACTAATAGCACGCTAATATTGTATAATGTATGTAATTACTTACTTACCTTTTTCTTAAAGCTATTCAGATATTCATTTTGGTATATAAATTGCTCAAAAAACGTAGCAGTAATCGTTCTATTATGCTATAATAAATAAAAACTACTGATTAACTAAACATCACTTAAAATATCGTAAGTCAGCTATAAGTATAACATATTCTACCAAAATTAACCAATTCTATCTACACGACTAAAACTATGAATCATACTTTAATTGTAAGTTAAATGAATAATAACACGATATTAAATTATCCGTCGAATTTTAAATCGTGTTATCTGAGTTACTGGGTCCAAGCGGTCGCTGCACAAATACTTCGCCAATGTGCTCTTAGGTAACAGTGGCTTGGAACAGTGCCAATGTTTGCCAACAACCGTCTTAACATTTCCCGATAACTACATTCATAGCAGCTCGAGCGTATAAAGGAAGTTTCCACCAACCTGCACAAGAAATTCCAGATGCTGCTCACAACACGAAGCGCGACGACTCGTAAACTCATTCGAATCGAATTTCCACATTGGAAAGCTTCTACTGAGGCCGGAAACTAGCGGCAAACGAAATGCCTTAAAGCGGCAGAAATCGCGAGCACCGGTCGCCGATGCAATCCCTGAGGTGACTGCTTTGCTTCCGGTGCAGTTACAGTTGGCTGCGGACGGGTTTAACGAGTGTTTCCCGGCCCGATGCCCGGGCCGCACCACGCATCCTCGCTGTCACTCTACTATATTGTATGCCGAAATGAAAAGCTATGCCACTGCCGTTGCAGCGGCGCCGCACTTTCATCTTTCCGCCTGTCAGAATAAGGTCGATTATGATGCAGTACGCAGTTGCAAGGTTGTTCCGTGTGCATACAAGCGTGTAATGTTGTCGGTGTATGCTCGCTCTTGCCAGGTGAGGCGGTGGCGCTGTGTGTGTGCGCGTGCGCGTCTGTGTGTGTGAGACAGGTGAATTAGTGGCACGTCCTGGCTTCCCAGGGCGGCGGGTCCCGGGCGAGCTGCGTCGCCATAGCGACAGCCGGAATCTAATATACAGATAGATGTGAGCAAATAAAAGCAAAATATAGGATGTTCGCTAGCGACAACATTTAACAACTTTTCATTATAATGTTCTACAAAGTTCTGCGAGTGGTGTTTATATTATATTCATGGTTAAAACGACGTTGTCTATGTACAGGTATACGGAAAACATTTGTAGTCCGACATTAAAGCTTTTGATGGTTCCACGTTATGTAAAATGAGGAACCGTAAATATATGATTAATTTATGGCACTGAGACTTAGAATATTTTTAGGTAGCAGTTTGTTAGTAGCAGTTTTTTTGCAGCTATTGCATAGCTGTTATCGCAGGCTTTGAACACGACGGTCGAATTAAGAAAATAAAATCTAACGCGTGTTGAAAGTCGTCTAATGTCATTTGAGTTCGGCAGAATTCGGGACGGTGAAAAAAAAATGATCGAATAAGTACATAGGCAGCTGATAGTGAGGAAGTATAAAAAAGGCTATTGTTCTAAGATAATAAAAACATTTTAAACAATATTAACTTTCTCAGTTATTCAATAAAAGAAGAAAAATGTCTTCTTATAGGTCACCACGCTTAAAAAGTGTAAGTTGAAATAATATCAAAGAAAAACCTTGAAATAATATCAAAGAAAAAAATGCTTCATAAATAAATAATTATAATTGCGCTGATAAGAAATTCTATGCAATACCTACCGCTACAATACAGCTTTACCGCGGCAATCCCCGAGTACGTACCATACGTTTTTTTTTTTTGTTTTACATAGCTTTAGGTACTTTATCTTATTTATCTTTTGCCTTTGTATCTACACGCTCTCAGTACACACGAGCATTCTCAGCGAAGAAATGTCACCTTCGCGTACTTGACCGACGTGTTGACTAGGAGTTAAAGTAGTTGTCATGACTGAAATCGGTTGGAAAAATCATCATCACGGGATAATTGGAATACGCCCACTCCTATATCGCTTATATTTCGATGGGAAATCATCAACTGATCTCTCCCGGTCTGGGTGGAGTGGAAGGTCGTGTCAGACTTTTTCTGACTAAAACCTACCCATGTTCCTTTAATTGTTGTGACCCCGTCAGTCTTTGAGGCGCGCGTAGAACACAACGCAATTTCGACCCGGGTCTGGTCCTTATCGATTTATCCTTGGCTCGCCACCTGCTATCCCTTGCCTAGGATAGCCGGGAGTTCGTTGTTATCTCCGACGTCCAGGGTGTTTCCAGCAGAAATTAGGGGAGTGAAAGTGGTGAGATCTCTCGCTTCTCCTCCATGTGCTTCATCTTCTTCGTTATTTTCGCTTTGTACGCTGGCCCGACGTGAGAGATCGCTGCTACCAATTAATCCATCGAGCCACGAGGATACGATGGTACCCTGCCCAAGCCAGGAAAACTTCCAGCGTGGGTTACTCAGTATGGTACAGTCCTTAAAGCGATTGGGAACACACACAGTGGTGACACCCTAGCGCTTACTCACGCCTTGTCCAGAATAGACAACTCCCAACACAACCGTGTCCAGTGAGGACCTGTGTTAGGCGGAATGTGACAGCGCCGTGGCACCTCTCTATCCACTCTTCATAGAGGCTATACTTGTCGCCGCTGTTAGTGTGTGCCCGGCATTGGGTTGCGATACTCTCTTACTTACGATTCAATGTGGGCTGATGTTGCCATGAAATTATTCTCAGTAGAAAGGCTTTTTATCGGTTGGATTAAAAAAATCATAATAACTTTAATTACATCTAACAGCCCCATATACTATTGAATACCAGCACAGAAGCTTGTATCTAAACCAAATCATAAACTATGCGAGGAGCCAAACTAATAAATTTAACATAATAAGCAACGTGCTGTATCTTGCGAGTTGGATGCGTCAACCATCGCGCGCTCCGTCTTACCTACCTACCTAGTATATAGCAAACACGGGCTGTAATTACATTTTATTTACACTACTGCACTAAAACGCTCTTTGAAAGGGTCTCTATAATGTTAAGTACAAACTAAGGTTGATTTAGTGCGGTCCTTAATATGACTACGAAATCGTAGCACCTCGTAGCAATTTTCGTAGAGGGTCTACGAATTTTTTGTTAGTGACGAGCTACTGACACAAGCCTATAAATCGACGAATAAAGCTTACACAACTAAACCAGAGCACATCAAATGGCTATAACAATCACTCATGAAATTTTCAGGTAGTGTAAAGCCTTCTAAAATGGCATACAAGCACAAACATTATGTTCCATAACATCGCAGACAGTCTAGTGTCAGATTATCTTCACTCGAGCCTCTCGAGTCCTGTGTGAAGTATGCTTAATGTACGGGGGTAGATCCCCATGGCCCCCTAGTCCCCATTGCATCAGCCCACGGGGGAAGCATATAAGCCGATTATTAACAGACGGTGGTCGTGTCCTTAATAAAGAGATGAGATTTTATAAATGAACACCATTTCAATAGCGGATCGTAATTCCATTCCTATTTCAGTGTAAAGGTATGAAAAACGGGGTGTAAAATTCACTCATACTCCATAGAAAAGGGGCCGTCCTCCAACCGGGTGTTGTGTCTGGCGGACATTTGTTGACACAAGTTGTATGTATGTTAGTTGCGCGGTAAACTCTTATTACGAGATGCAAAATATGCGTGATGTCAGTATGCCGCGTTTTTCGCATGCAATATATGCGTGATGCCAGTATGTCGTGTTGTTCGCATGCAAGATATGGGTGATGTCAGTATGCCGCGTTGTTCGCATGCAAGATATGCGTGATGTCAGTATGCCACATTTTTCGCATGCAAGATATGCGTGATATCAGTATGCCGCATTGTTCGCATGCAAGATATGCGTGATGTCAGTCTGCCGCGTTGTTCACATGCAAGATATGCGTGATATCAGTATGCCGCATTGTTCGCATGCAAGATATGCGTGATGTCAGTATGCCACATTGTTTGCATGCAACATATGCGTGATGTCAGTCTGCCGCGTTGTTCACATGCAAGATATGCGTGATGTCAGTATGCCGCGTTGTTCGCATGAGGCATTGTTGATACCGCTACAATACATCAGTTTTTTATTCACCACTTTTACTAAGTACCCGGAATAAATTGAAGCTTCCATCTATTTGTATTGATATTTACCGGCTAGAGGGAAATGGAAATTATGCAGAAGTTTTTATAGCGGAGTCGTTATGAAGTCAAAGAAAATATAAAACTTTCTGCATTGGAACGAGGTATCGAGTGGCTCCTTATGCTGAAAAAACTTGTTTAATATTTATGCTGTGTTTGGGAAAACTTTTATACCTCCGTATATTTTAAAGATTTTACCAATACTCGAGCATAAATCTGGCAGCACGAAAACTTAACTCAAAAATCATTGTAACATAAACTTATGTAGTCTCCCTTAACAATAACAATTTCCCTTTAAGATTTACAATATTAAAGCTATCCTGGTACTACTAATAAATACTCAGAAAAGTAAAGGCGGCACTTCCATCATGGTCCTTAGAAAGAAGGTTATTATTATACGTCCATGTCTTTCCCTCAAAATAATCCAAGGCGCGGACGGCTAAAGCTCGGTGCACCACATTGTATTGAGGAAGCTACGCTCTTGTTTATGGTCCGATAAATTATTCACAAAGGAACAATGAGATTACAATAAGTATCTAATAATAACAGCATTGTTTTTATCAAAGAATATTTTGTAAGAAGATTTTTTTTTTTTATATGCTACGATATGCGGTTTTTGCACAATTCAGCGGAGGTACGCTGGTAGTTGATTTGTGGACTGTATGTTTCTGAAATTTGTGTGATGTATGTGACATGACGAAGTATGTCTTTCTCGCTGCAATTAGTAAGTAAAAAAATTCACCACCAACCTTAGCCATCCACGTAAGTTGTTGGATGTCCAGGTCACGCACGGCGCTCCGGCTGAGTTGTGGGTTCCTTAGCTTTTAAACGCAGATCGGAAATGAGCTGGTACATGCACGGGCACCATCAGCATCCATAGACTGTCCATACGCAGCGAGGCACCATGCACTCATTAAAAACCGCCGAAATACGCAGTTACGTATTTTCCTTCTCGGGACCGTGTACCAACTGACTCGGTGCCAATCTCAACACCGTTAGATCAACAGAAAAAAATGACGGTGCTTTATTATTTGCTTATCCACCAAATACAGCAAAGATACGAAGCATTTGTTGTATTTTCTCAGTATTTTCTACACCCTAATTGCGTAACACACTATTGAAGCTGTAATCATTTTGAAGGTTATTCTTATTCCATTGCTCCGTCTATTCGAAAATGTATCCGCTCAACAAGGTAAATAACACAATGAATGTTGTTGACCTGTCAAAATGAAACCCATTGCTAGTGAAAATCAGTTACGTAATTACCCTGCTGTTCGAAATTCAAATGAAACCTTAATGTCGATCGATTTGTAAGATCATTCAAACTCTAAGTCGTAAAAATGAATTAAAATGCTGCATACCTATAAGATCGTCGTAAAAATCGTCTACATCGCAGACTGCGAAGCATTTATGGTCACATATCTTTCTCAGTTTATATGTTGAAAGCTACAAAAATGCACGAGAGCGACTTTGATCACCTGCAGTCCTTTCACAGTTATTTTAACCTATAGCAGTTAAAATAAACCCTAAACTCTAAATATAATATAATACATTATATCTCACCACTTTTATCAACAATTGTTTCAATAATATTTCCAAGAGGTAGATTATTTTATATAGCAGAATTTTCCTAATACTACGTGTCGCCAAATAAAAAGTAAAGAATAGGCATTTGTCTCGTGTAGTGGCCTAATGATTATGGCATACTGGTTCAACTCCGGTTCAGACAAGAACCAATGTAACTTTTCTAAGTTACATGTACTTTCTAAGTATATCTTGGACACCAATTATTGATTACTAGGTGAAGGAAAACATCTTGAGGAAACCTGGACTTTAAGTCTGAAATCGTCAACCCGCATTGAGAAAGCGTGGTGATTACGCTCAACCATTCTCTGTATGGGAGGATGCTTGTGCCCAGCAGTGGGACCCCAAAAAGGTTAATGATGAGGAATTTGCCTCTAGATGGCTGGACAGACATACATAAATATATAAAGTCATGCATTTTCCCTTAAAGATAAGCTGACCTGACTTGGAAACGATTTTACTTAACTTCGATATAAGTCCCTTCGATCAAAGGAGGTTCTATTTATTATATGTTACAATAAAATTCTACGTAAACATCATTACTCACAATTATAGTCGAAGATATAATTTTTTTTAGTTCGATTTAAACAATTACAATACCAATCACAATTGTCTTTCTCACTCACGAATTAAACTCATGAATTTTATTTTTAAAATATTTTTTGTTAAACATTTAAAAGTCTAGAAAGTATTTAAATCCGTAGGATATATTTTTAAAGAATGTTTGTATATATAGGTAGTTTAACGTTCATCTATGGTTGAAAAAGCCGAAATTATGTATGGTTCAGAAAAAGTAGCTACGTCGGCAAACAATCTGTTTTGTAGTTTGGCAGGGGTAATAATTTATTAAATATTAATTCCATGAATACATGTTGAGCCTGTGTTGTTAACACTCAGTAAAAAATACAGGGAAAGATGTGCCCTACACTTATCACTATTAATTAGAACGCCATTACTGAAGTAACGATTTATTTTGGGACTTGAGTTTCTCAAAAGGTTATGACAAAGAATGGTACAAAGTCAAATTTATATTCTAAGTGTTGGAAAGGTAATGAGTGACTCTGACGATGATTCAATGTCTGAGTAATGTTGGTAGATTGAATGTTATTATGATTTCATAAAAAAGAACATACGCTTTACGTAGATTATTATGTAATTATAAGTATCCTTATCAACATCAGTCCGTCTCTTAACACGGGCTCTTCAAACAAAGCCACCCCGCGTACCTCTCAGCTTCGCAAAATTTAATTTCCGTCACTTATCTTTACAACCTTTTGGATGACAAACAGATGTTTTTCCTTTCATTTCCGGATTAAAATAGGATTTGCATATTGGAATTAAACTGGTTGTTGTCTTGTGCTTTTAATTGTTTTTTACTAAAGGGTGGAAAATAAAGGTTTTATGTTTCGCGCTAATAAAGCCTTGTTTGGTCAGCTTTGAAGTGGTAGACCGTAAAATGCGTGTGTTCATCCGATAAACGCCAAAAGCTATCCGCCGCAGCGGTATCGTAGCGTCACCGACAACTAACCCGCCACCACCCTGCGCCCTCCGCCCCACACAGAATCCCGTCCGCCCTCGACCTACGCGTTAAAAATAATAATTGGTTACGTCAAAAACCAAACGCACAGTGTAAAGAGGACAAAGAATTTTGGTAGCTGGCTAGTCTGCTCGTAAGTAGGGACCAACGTAATACGGTCTACAGATTGTGCCTGTTTTTTAAATGTAAACCGAGCCTCGAATCTGAATTATATAAAGTGCTGCTGTGGGCAAAAAATAAGCGTTCACGCTCGATATTCTTTTTAGCAATTAGGAATTGAAGCTATTTTTGGATGTTGGACAAAATCAAATTATTGACTTAGCGCTATTCTAAATATATTGTATTTACGAATACAGTACAGTGAATACGTTACAAAATAGGTGCGTGAGTTTTGCAAAAGTTGAATTATGTTCGTGTCTTATATTCTACAATTATCACGCTATACCTCTGTGGAGCTTAGCAGTCAATGATGACATATATAAAATACTATATTGTAGTGAATAAGACTTCCATGCAAACGAAGTCGCGAACAAAAGATAGTTGTTAAACAAATAAAAACACAATGTTATATTTTGACGTGATTCTGTATACAATATCCTCATTACGAGAATAATTTTGCACTAGACGCGCCGAAGCACAGTACTCGAAATATCGTGAACCATTCCCGCATCCTAATCGGATTTGAACAATTAATAGCGGGTAGGTTTATCAACGTACCCAGTCCACGGTGAAAAGCGGGTAGGTAATAATAAATTCTCTCTATGCTACAAATCAGACGTAATTCAATTCCTCTCGTTTAAAACAGGTTTAATTTTGCGCCCGGTGTTTGATGTTTGTGTAAACATTGTAAACGGATCTTAATTAATTTAAAAGCCTTCGAGTGATATGTATGGATGTTTTTTCTTGAAAAAAAAAAACGTGCAAATTCATGAAAAATATCTAAATGTGTTTTATTCTACTCGCATTTTACGGGAACGTTGTCTCATCAACTTTAGTTTCTGTTCTGGTGACTTGTAGCTACTACACCTGTAGTGGTACCGCTATCCTAGCCAAATTTTCCAATTACAAATACGGTTTTGCCTGTTCGAAAATGGCGGTGGACTGTCAATTGAGTGTAATTATTCGTACCTATAGATACTATCTCCAAACTAAATATATACTCTTTAACTGATTACTGTCACTGTTAGCTTGCCTCATCCCACAGCTGGACAAAGACCCGTGATCAGCTCATTCAATACAGAGCAAAAATGGAGCAGTCGTTTGTCTTGACCAGCTAGTCCTGCCACCTTTTACGGGGTCTTCCGCGAGGTCTTTTAGTTGTATCAAAATTTTATATTTCATTCAGGTCATATTAGAAAATATATTGAATAGGTGAATACAAAATATATTGAATCTATACCCTGTAAGTGCATGAAGGTACAATATGGAATATATATAGTCAGTGTTTAGTCCTGTAATCTGTTTAAAGGGATGTAAATGTATTAGCGCTGTTAGCAGTAGGTATATATATATACAACACAACAGTAAAGTAGCAAAATATTTGCATCGGCGCACGTTAGTGTAGTATTCAAGTCCGAAAAGGAATATTGTTTATCGTTTAGTTTTGTATTGAAATCAATTATTTATCAGGTTTTATACATTGTTTTAGTTCAAAGCCCAGTATACGAGTATTGATGAGGTACCTAGTGGGTTATGTAAATTAAGAGGATGCAGCAACGATATTCTGTATCTCCTTCATATCTTTCATTAAGATTTCATCATATTTCTGCTCTAATTCCTGGGAGTTACTTGGAGTCTGAACAACATATTTTCTTCTTCCATTCTGCCCTTAACCGCCACGAATTCATTCACTCCCTTCTCTATCACATTCTCCTTCCTCAATCCTCTCTCTTTTCCTTCCTATTCTTTCCTCTCTTTCTCTATCCATTTAGTACCAAAACTGTAAGTCACATGCGTTTCTTTCCTGCTCATCACATGCCTATATCAAGCAAAACGATTTCTCGTATATTGTGTTTCACTGGCGGCATCTATAAATTTACCGTAATGTACTCCTACATAGATAGCTTCAATAAGTTGTACTCAAGAACTGTCGGCAACTGAACAAACTGGCTAATTGGTAAAACTAACTTCAGCGCTTACAGCAATTATAATTGAAACCCGATGGGGAAAACTTTTGAAAGAAAACCGGCCAAGAGCGTGTTGCGGGGCGATCAGCGTAGGGTTCCGTAGTTTCCCATCCGTCACAATAAGTGTCCCCACTTAAGAGTTAAAGAACGGGCTCTTTGTTACATTAAGTTGACATAATAAGTAAGGAATCCTAAAAATAAGCCCACGAAGAATAAATAAACTCCCTCGTCCTTCCTACGGAGGACGGGTCTGAGCAGTTGTGTTACTAAGTGTGCCGAGTATGATGCGCCAAATGTTGTTGTGTTGGGAGTTTGGTCGTGGAGGATCTTCAGATCAATCTCCCTGTGGCGCAGCATCGTTGGTCGTGTTGTTGAATTTAACATTGCATCACCCCGCTCAACTTTTTTTTTTTATAAATTATAAACCAGCGCTTGACCGCAATCCCGCCTGATGGTAAGCAGTGATGCGATCGTTGATGGTAAAGCGCGCTAGTTTATTAAGAGCCTATTCACTCTAGCCTTGAAGACACTCAAATTGTAATGTGACGGAAACACCGACGCTGGCAAATTGTTCCAGTCCCTCGATGTACGCGGTATAAAGGAGGAAGCAAAACGCTTCGTCCGGATCGCAGTAGTGTCAACAACGTAAGGGTGGAAACTCGCCGTACGACGGGTCGTCCGATGATGGAACGGAGATGGGGGAATTAAATCATGCAATTCCCTTGCACACTCACCAGAATACTCTACGCCTGTGGTCCAGGCTTTGGAGACCGTTTCGAGTTAAGTCTGGGTCGCCAATCAGCCTCTTCGCACGCCTCTCCACCGAATCCAAAGTGGCAAGGTGACATTTCGCAGCACCAGCCCAAATGTGGCTGCAGTACTCCACACACGAGCGGCTCTGTGCTTTGTATAAAATTAGAAGCTGCCTTGGTGTGAACCTTCGCGATGACGCCTAGTTTTCTGGCAGCCACCCTGGCCTTGGACTCAATGAACCGCCCAAAGTTAAGGCTCGAGGAAATCTCAACTCCCAAAAGCTGAAGGCGGTCGGTACACTCCAAGGATACATTCTGACTTCGGTCACTGAGATTGTCCGCGGAGAGACAGACAGACAGACATGGCGAAACTATAAGGGTTCCTAGTTGACTACGGAATCCAAAAAAAGGAATAAACTTCTATTGAAGCTAAGTCGAAAATCTAATAAATGTCTTCTACGTTAAGTTAAAAGTGGTCGACATTCTACGTGTGCTTTGGTGGGAAATTGAATACTCAACTTGGCTATGTTCATATTAATGTTTCACTAGGACTTAGCGTAATGAGTTCTCTATTATTATTCGTCGAGTTTAATGCTACAAAACGGCTTGTATGTAGAATAGAAGTGAAAGCAAAATGTGTTATTTAGTGAATAAAATAACTTAAATGAATCAAAAAATGAAGGTCAAAATATATTATTCGTGAATACTCTTAACACAAGCAATAGATGTTTTAGTTTTGGTTCTAAAAATATACAGTCTTTTTTATCAATGAAACAAAATAAAATTGATAAAAACTGAAACCCGATTGCGACACAAAGCTCTAGCAAAAAGCGTTAAAAATAATTGTACGTGTACTCTACTGATCGTGATGTGCATTAATAGTAGCGTAGTCAGTCAGTCCAATATTAGTATTGGTTCTTATTAATTCGTCCACCTCCCCCCCTTTTTGGAGGGGTTATTATCAAATGACCTATGCCGCTCTGGGCGGAGCGGAAGGGCGTGTCAGAGGTTTACTGAGTAAAACCAATCCGTGTTCCTTCATTTGCCGGTATACTGGGAGTGACGGTATCTCTTTTGAACAAGCCGCGGCTTTGGCAGGCATCGGTTCGGACTCGTGGACCCCGTCACGATGTGCTGTCATCTCTCTGAGGCGCGCGTGAAACACAAAGGACCGTCGATCCGGATCTAGTCGAATGCTCCTCTAACGCGTTCCACCCCTCCTTTGCCAATTACTGCTTCTTAGAAAGAAGTGATGGCCTACCATACACTCTCGCCCCGGACCATGGCTTGGACCAGGATCGGAGGCAAGAGATAGCCACTGATTGCCTCGATGATACAGCGGTGCTTCACCCTGTCCTCAGGGCGATCCACAATAATAAATAAGAGTGTAACAAAATACCATTATATTTGGTTATCGTATAATTAATCGGATTTTATCACGCGTACATAATTTCTAAGACTAATTCTGTAATTACATTATATTAGTATTAGTAATTACATATGACATTTTCTTGGCTTCGCCGTAGTCAGGTAAAAATATTGCACGAGTCAAACAACAAACTCAAACAGCATCCATTGAAAGTTTCAATTACTTATATACCATTTACCTACAAAGATGTTTTCAGTCATTTACTTCCTGTACAGAATTCTGATGGAGGCAGGCAAGGCAAGCACGGCAACACAGCGGGCTTTCTGTAGAAATTTTCAAAGTTATTTGATGTTTTGCAGTGTTTGAGAAGGTTTCACGCTGACTACATTGATCGCGTCGCCCGCGGTGCTCTGCGATGGCGGGCCACAACGGGGCTACCCAGACAGCGGAGTAAACTATCTATATATATCTATAAAAAGAGAGTGAAGATATTTCACCCTTATAAATTTTAAAATGATGAAAATACGAACCGTGTGGCTGATGGCATTCCCAATTGCCACACAAAGTTTCATCGCGTATAATAAGGGTATTCTTTAGTGACAGAGTATTCAAAAATCTCACTTTTGTTATTTAGAGTAAGGTTAAGGAACTCTTGTGCAAAATTTCTTGCTTCGGGTGTCAACGATTTATATTCAAAATCAAAAATCAAAATCAAAGCATTTATTTCAAATAAACCAGTTACAGGCACTTTTGAATTGCCAGAAGGTCGGTCAGTCAGTAAGGTGAAGCTAGTCGCCCATTCCAAAGAGTAGGTACCTATGGAGAAGAACGGGCATGAAACTCCATGGACACTCTTTTAAATTATCAAGCTATTAATACAAATATTTGATTACATCATTCATTTTGAAATCAATCGTGTGAGAACGATGCAGAAATATATTCTACGCTGAGAGCGTCCATTATGAAAAAAAAACAACAATTCAGAAATTAAAATACGCCGTAGCAGCTAAGAGATGACCAGTCCCCTCTGACGGCGTCCGTTCACGAACATGACGTATGGATCAGCATCATTCAGCTCAACCATATTGAAGGGAACCTAATGATCCAACACACACGCCACCACCAGCGAGACATTTGAGTGAGCATGACATATTCTCAACAGCCATAGCACTATCAAGTCAATAAAAGACTAACCCAACAAATAGATGCTTTACAGCAAGTAGATCGTGCTCACACGTGTTCCATGCAATTATACAATACTAAGAAATTGAATCTACACAATGCAAAGACAGTTTTGTCCAAGGTTCAGCAGCTCCAACGGTGTTCCCGAATGCTAAGTTTAGCTCCTGTGTAGCTGCACCAGTGCCGAATACCCCTGTCAGCGATGCAATTCCGTAACGTATAATATGCCTGGCTACATAGTGTGTACTGGCTTTGAGTTAAAAAAAAACAAACAATTGCAAATTTAACTACAAGAGGAAAAATCAAAGAACAATCAGTGTAAGCATAGAAATCGGACGCAGTTCAAGCCCAAGCCTTTTTGTCGTCAATATAATCTTTAACACTATAAAATGCTTTCTGACACAACTTACGTTTAATGAAAGATTTGAATTTATTCAGGCTCAGATCTTGAACCACCTCTGGAAGTCTATTTATTGAACGTTGTCTCACAGTGAATGAATGAATTTTACATTAGGTACATAAATGTACATCATAAGTAGAAAATCTATACTTACTAGTAATGTTTTGATTTGGATGTGAAATTTCTCCGCCTAAATGCCAGTAATTTTAACATAACGTCTTGTGTAACTGTTTCTCTAATTAGTTAACTAATTCTCTAAGTAGTTAATCAGAAATAAATGAATATTATGTTTTTATATTACTAACAAGCTGGGTGCCTGGTGTAATTTCCCATCGTCTACTTCTCAGCAACCTTAGGGCAAGTATTTCCATAAAATGATGATACTACCAAATTACTTTGCAACAGAAGCTTAAATAACAAACTCTACGTTTCTAACTAAAAACAAAACGAACATATAAACTAACTTGAATCCATTTTATTTATTTATTTATTTATATATTCTTTATTTCAATCAAACATCGAGCAAAAACATTTAAAACAAAAAGGACATACAATGGGCGGCCTTATCGCTAATGCGATCTCTTCCAGGCAACCAAAGAATGGATAGATTCTCCCGAACCACAAATGGGACTGTGTTGGTGCAAATATTATTACTACACTAAGGTAGACAACTTATGTTATATTCACTTCTTTTATATAGGCAATGATTAATTATAAGTTGAATTATATGAATAAAATAATATAATCCGCTACTTTCGAGGCTACGTACTGATAGAGACGTTTTGGTTAATAATACAGCTGGCAGCGCAGCCGTCAGTCTGTAGCTGGTGCTGACACGACTGGGAATCACTGGGATGCTCAAATTGCTCGCGCCGCAACTTTCATATGAATACTACAGTTTTTTTTCGAGCATTGGTGATGAATTTAAAAATTTGTGAAATCTGCGCGCAGACATTTCACTGAATAGTGAAAGTTTATTGTGAACAATGCTGTTCTCAATCTAAATATAACTATAATTAAGGTAGTTATTATTGAAAGTCTAATCAAACCTTAGTTCTTTTTGTGTGTAATAAATTTAAATAAATAAATAGTTGTGAACTTTTCTTGAGATGACCACCACCAAAATCTACACTTTCAAAATGGCGAAGCGGAATAATTTAACGAGATCAAAGAGCGATGGGATGTCTACATTAGTTCCGCTCATATATCGCTTCTATCACGAGCACCCGTTATACGTAGCTAGTGTTACGTTAAGAGTTCTATATATCCCGCTCGCGTTCCAGTTAGACGGAAGTTCTTTGTGTAAAGATCGGAGCGGTGTCAGGTGCCACGGAGCATGTTACATAATATAAAACGTGCAGTAAACTTGTCGTGGAACGAGGCTCTACATGGCTCTAACTTCGAACTCAGCTGGTTAAGCTCGGCAGAGCCCGGGTTCCGGATAACTTTCCTACACTTTCGAATAATATACGCACGTGCAAACTTACAGTTTCACATGTACATTTGCTTTTTATTCGCAACTTTGTAAACAACGCCATTAACATGATACGTGACCAGCTGTTTGAAAACAGATAAAGTTTTCGTATTGTTTGTACGTTACGAATTATATTACTTTATGACAGGAATTTTTGTGAATAATACAATTTTTGAAGTAGTATTGTATAGGATAGCAAGGCCACCGACGCTGCGGATTGTTCGAAATAGATACAGTGGCCCCTGTCGCACAGGCAAATGAAGGGACACGGTTGGGTTTTAGTCAGTAAAAGACTGGCACACTCCATCCAGAGCGGAAGAGAACATTTGATGACTTTTCATCCAAAAAAGTAATTGTAGGGCTACCGACGCGCAAATTTTATCTATGAATTCATCTCATGATTCCGATATGAAAATTTTCGATTGCCGTTATGACTGCGTAGATTAATGACGTGCTTTTCTATGAAACAGCTATTGTTAGATATCTGATGGAAACTTTTTTGCTAAGGGGTCTAGTGTCTAATTGTGTGCTGAATCCATGGTTAGAGATTGTGCGTCGGTATCCCTGCCACCCTGTAAAATTTCGATAAAGGTTCTTTGAAAGCTAAATTAATTTTTATCCTACAAAGACTTCCCCTTTAAATTTTGCCATACAATTATAGCAATAAAAAGTAATTTCGACGATATTTAATATCGCAAATTAGTCAAAACCGGTAGGCATGCCCGAGGGTACGTCAGTAATATCGGAGGGCTAGGCAGGCCGGCGGGGTCCGGCGGCGTCCGGCGGTATACAAAAGTTGACGGACGTCCGGCGTGATTGAGTGGATCCCTCCTCGATACAGGCTCTAATGGGTCGTCGGTGACTCCCAGTGGTGTGGGGTACCGGGAGGCTGTCTCTAAATAGCGCCCGGGGACTGCTTGATTGCAATATTAGCTATAGAAACATATCAAAATTACACATAACCATGTTTGGATTGCATGTTAGATAAGAAAGTATTTTTATTAAGATTCAGTTGTTATGATACGTATTCAATACGTAGCATTACTATTGATTACATAATTAAGAACTACAAGGAAAACCAGTCAAGCTTACTGATTAAATATAGACATGAATTATTAAAAGTTTTAGCCTCCTTATTCAACAATAAGGAGGCTAAAACTTTTGATGATTAAAGCGATGATGATTTATCAACATAAATCATCATCGTTTTTCAACACTGATCGAAGTGTAGTAGTGAGATGCGCCCATTTCTAACTCATTATTAAAATATAAATAAGATATAAACTTTTGATACGACGATGGATGTTTTCGAGAGCACAAATTGGATTGAAAGTGTGTACTCGACTGAGATTTAACAAAGGCATATTGAAAACGTCGAGGAGAGCCGTATGAACGCATACGGTGGATGAAATTGGATAGAAAGCGGGAAGTGTGATGTGATATAAGCTGCAAGATGATGGAGTTCACAAGCGTGTGCTCGGAGGCTGAGAGTACTCTCAGCGGCCTCGGCGATGCGCTCGCTAACTACACATCTAGTAGGTAACGTGTTTGTGGATTGACAGTGTTTAACAAATTGTATTTTTGCTATGAATTGTCATTGTTCATGTTGTTGCAGTTTTAATTTATG
Organism: Sesamia inferens; assembly: GCA_037179545.1. NCBI lineage: Eukaryota > Metazoa > Arthropoda > Insecta > Lepidoptera > Noctuidae > Sesamia > Sesamia inferens. Next base: position 24,951,081 of record CM073934.1, on the reverse strand, counting down.
GCTCGTACCCAATGTAAATTATGCCTGTCAACGCATCAACGATACATTCAGTTTTATTAAAGAATAATATTCTGGGTTGATAGTAAACAATGTATATTCTCATTTTGTTTTCTTGTTCAATAGCATTGTTTTGACAAGCATTATGTAACTGTAAGTCTGCAGGATTTTCTTTTGATACTTCAACTCGTGACTTTGTATTACAGCGAATTTATTGTTTCAGAAGTTTTGTGTTTTCAATTTAAAAACTTTATACGTGGAGGGGCTTATCTGGGACATTTATTATATTAACGATGAACAAATATCTCCTCCTTTCGTTTTAGTCGCGTTACAAAAGAGAAACTTTCGGCTTTATTGTGGGTACCTTTATTGGCCGACTCATATTAGCATGCAGGCTTTTTGAAATCTCAAGTCAGTACCAACATTTATTGCATACATTGCAAGGTAACGAGTTATATTTCACTGCAGCGTGTAACCCATCTCTTCCCTGTTTCACAAAGCAAGCTATTGGCGCATCCACCATAAAGCTTGCTCGTTTTATTGTGCAATGAAATTAAAATCAAGAGGATGTCGGCCGCGCGCTTCCTCTCTAAATTTTTAACAGAACTTTTGCTTCTATGAATGGTTTCAGCTTACTCTTTTTATTTTGTACACGCCTGAATATATTTTCTCCACTTCACGATAAAGGGTTCGCTGTTTTTTAACGGTTAAATTATTACTTTTGAAAAAAATGAACCAGTAATAGGATTTTAGCTGCATAGAAATTTACACAATATGAATTCTTTCAATAGGATTTCTTTTATACCGCATACATCGAGGGACTGGAACAATTTGCCAGCGGCGGTATTTCCGTCGGACTACAATTTGAGTGGCTTCAAGGCTAGAGTGAATAGGCTGCTAATAAACTAGCGAGCTTTACGATCAACGATTGCGTCACTGATTACCATCAGGCGGGATTGAGTTCAAGCGCTAGTTTATAATTTATAGAAGAAAAGAAAATATGTGAGGGAATAATTTGTACAGATTTCATACAAATGAAAAGCTCACGAAGCTCTTGCGACACGTACGGCTCGCATTATACGTAGAGCTGCGTGATATACGAGGGACATGATTCAAACGCGCTGGTGTCGCGGTCAGCGGCTCTTTGGCTCAAAGGAAATCTCATTTCGCGAACCTCCCGTCGGCCCCGCGACCCCCCGTAGTGCCACCCCCGGACATCTATTAAAATTATTTGAGAAAACCCAACACTTGGTCGAAACACCCTCTCGCGTCCGCTCGCTCTAATTTATACCATGTTTTATACTTCATAGCTCTTTTGTTGTTCGATATCGACGGAATAATTGGAAAAGGCCTTTGAAGTGGCATGTTTTTTATGTAATTATTTTTCCCTTCACAATTTTCTTTTCGCCTTATTCCGAAGTAACCGTTTGAAGTTAAATTAAATTAATTATCCAGCTTTCTGTAGAAAATTATATAACTTGATTACGATATAAAATTATTGAATTTTATGACAAGGAATGGCAGTTTAATATCGGGGGTATTATTACTAACGCTTTTGATTAATGTTTATGTACATAACTTTAACAATAACTCGCTTAATAACAACTAAACAAAGTTAAATGTAAGTAATTTGGGTTTAATTTGACGCCATCAATCAAAAACACTTAACACAATTATGAGTTAAGTAATCACTTCAACGAAAATAATTTCTAATCACTACAAACATTTTGTAGGAAAATTATCCAAACAATATTTGGCAAGCTTTTATAACAGTCTCAATAAAACTTTTCCATTTTGTTTAATAATTGAAATAACAGTACATGTGCTACGGGCTACGAAAATATACCAGTTTCATTATGCTTGCTCCAGATTTACTACGGCGTAGACTCGTAGCACTTGTAGATTCACGCTCGGTTGAACATTCAATTAGTTCTACTGAAATTAATTTCCATGACGGAATATTGGTATTTAATGTTCACTGCTATTACCTTTATGATTATTCATAAACATAATAGCAATACATTAAATACTAATAAGTCACTGCTGAATAAGGATTTACTTAGTTGTGGTATAAGGGTTCATTTGTGTTGATTACCATGCAATATTTTGGGTATTTCCAATGTGTTCTAGAAAGTTACTCTTGCATAAAACAGTGACATGATAATTACTTTGTGAAGTATTACATATTTTTATTATTTTAGTGTGAGGACTAAATAGGTCATTACTATTTTCGTTATTTTTTTCTTATTTAGTTTTAATCATGATCTCGTAGATTGAGCAATTTACACGGCCTGCACGGCTGCACTGTTTTTGACAAATGCCTGCAGAGAATGGACTGGTCAAATCAATCTATGTGGTTCTTTGCTCAAAAGACCATCTCATTCTATTGGTCCTCAAAGATTCTATCCGTTTCTTTTTTTTTTATGAATTATAAACCAGCGCTTGACCGCAATCCCGCCTGATAGTAAGCAGTGATGTGATCGTTGATGGTAAAGCGCGCTAGTTTATTAAGAGCCTATTCACTCTAGCATTGAAGACACTCAAATTGTAATGTGACGGAAACACCGACGCCGGCAAATTGTTCCACTCCCTCGATGTACGCGGTATAAAGGAGGAAGCAAAAGCAATATATATATATATATATATATATATATATACAGTTCTATACAGTACATATATATATAGTTATATACAGTTTCACATTGATAAATTTTATAAATTGATTGAGAATGTGATGACTATTGTTGTTATGTTAGTTTTGGTTGTGATCTGGTAGTTTGAGCAATTTTTGTGGCCTACCCAAATGTCCTTTCTCTGGTATTGTTCTTCGAATCGCTAAGCTTCTTAAGTTTCGTATTGAGCTGCACGATTTCTGACAAATTCGTGCATTGATTGGACGGGTCCACTAAACTTGTGTGGTTCTTTTTTCAAAAGATCATCTCTAACATATTACAGATGATTCTATAGTATCTTCAGAGGACCTGACTAAGATTAAAAAACTACTACTATAAGAAAAAAGACTGATTGACTGATGATAGAGAAAGATTCTGACCTCTGAGTTTGTTTCGACCTTTCTTCTCAGAGTATTCAGGTAGAAAACGCCGAACTTATCTGGTTAAAAACACTACCCGAAAAAGTATTTATACAAACCTATTTTTACAGAAAATAAATATTTATCATTTGCATTTATAATACAGCATCTATACCTTACTTTCAAATGTCTTTCAATGCTATTGATCAGCAATGAACAGAGAAACAAAGGTTTTGGATACCACATGTATATGATACTTTGTGCATTATTCCATAGCATTTGTGGTTTGTATAATAGGGTATTATTTCAACTTAATGTTGATCAATAGAGTCTAATTCCCGGTGCGTATTACATAATTTGATAAATAACAATTGTATATAAGTGTGCCTGTGTAGCTAACAGTAATCCATCAATTTCGCACCGTTTCACAACCACCATTATTCGACGGCCGCGAAACAAATGATTACAAATGAATCGGGCTGCGGAGCGCGGGCGCGGGAGCGTTGTCATGGCGACGCGAGAGGATCGATGCGCGACCGCCCCGCGCGCCCCGCTTTCGCCCCTCAATTAAACAATGATTCACACGTTAAGCTATAAGATGACGAACACGTACAGCATGGTGTGAGATCAAGATTTATCTTAATCTGACAATGAATGCTAGCTAGGAAAATTAAAAAAAAAATTTTCGTTACCACACAAAATTAACTTTTAGGTCAGTATTAAAGCATAATAGGTCACTTAAAAATTGCGTCAAAGAATCTTCATATAGTGTCCATGTTATAAATGCATACTCATAGTGTAGCCAAAATTGTTTTTTATAGTTCTGTAAAAATATACGATCTTCCAGCGAATGCTCCCGTCAATCGGGGGTGAGAGTCCAAAAGAAGCTATTTACATACGCGTTGGGGGAACTTACGACCTAATGGAACGATGCCAATGAGTACGAGTATTTGCTGTCTACACACAGAGTGTTGTTTATTTTGCCAGACCCTTAGAATAACAACAGTTGAAACCCCATTAAAGCTTACTGTAGTTGTTTGGTAATACTGCGATAATCCGTTAGAGAGATCTAGTAGATAAAAGGTACGAGTACACTTGAACAAAATTTTTTTAATGGATTTTATAGTTTTGTTTGGTAAGCTTGTTTGTCTGTTACTATCATGTTGCAAAATGAGTTTCAAGAATATCACCGGTATCTTTATCCTTTATGAGATCACAGATTTTCTTTATTTCAATCACTGAATAGTTTTCAACATTTAGTAAACCTTCCCACACTTATAATTTTTTTCTTTATTGGTTTATGGGGCTTTTACATATGGCGTATGTCAGTCCCATCACTTATTACCTACTTTTTTAACAAAGTTTGATCGGCATAACAATATAGCTTTATACTGTGTATATTTGTATATTAAGTAAATGTTACTGTATTTTAGTATCATGAAATTATTTAATTATAAAACAAATCGCACAGATTGAGCAAGCCCCAAAGTAATTTCAAGACTTGTGTTCTGGGATACTAACTCAACGATACTATATTTATAATAGATACATATATAGATAAACATCCAAGACCCAGGCCAATCAGGAAAAGTTCGTTTTCCATCATGACCTGGCCGGGGTTCGAACCCGGGGCCTCCACGTCGCAGGCAGACGTGCTGACCGCTGCGCCACGGAGGACGTCAAGTATATAGAATTATACCTACGTATATAATCACTAGCGACCCGCCCCGGCTTCGGACGGGTGCATGTATTATAATTATAAACCGTCCTCTTGAATCACTCTATCTATTTAAAAAAATCGCATCAAAATCAGTTGCGTAGTTTTAAAGATTTAAGCATATATAGGGTTATGGGGCAGATAAAGCGACTTTTTTTTATACTGCATAGCGGTCGCCCGCAGCTCTTCTCGCGTGTATGTCTGTTACCGCTGCAAAACGCCTACTCAGGAAAGACACGGACAGCAAAATGATTTCCAAGTCAATTCACAGAAACCGACACTAACATCGACTACGCAGTCATTATCCGCAGGCTGCATAGATTGTCTTTATGAGGATGTTAAAAGAAAATATTTAAATGGTAGTTAATACTAAGTTTTCACATTCGCGAATTAAATTTCTTAAGGTTGGTACGATGACTGATCGCAACGATAGCTGGTCTGCATCCGAAATAAAATATATTTACAAGAATTACTTATAGATTTTAGCCTCATGATGGTAAATAGCTACAAATGAGATGATACACCAGTCCTTAAATTTTAAAAGTGGGCATAAAATTACCTACCCTAGTTTTTTATTGCGCCAAAAGAATTCATTTGAAAAAAACTATTGTATTTACGTATATTTGTTAAAAAATTACCAGATAATGGATGGTTATTAATTAGAAGATTTTTTATTGGTTGTGGCGGCTCCTGAAGGTTAGAAAGATAAACTTTACCTGAAGCGCAGCACATACCATTAGGTTCGTCCGTCCATTTCTTGGCAGAGCAGTTAGAGCAGACCTTATTCATGACTCCGATTTGGTCTGATTTGGACTGACGCTTGTTGTTGTTGTTGTTAACCTGCAGATCATATCCGAAAGCCAATCTGTTGCTGTTTGCAAAAATTCGATTGCAAACTATTTGTGGACAACTGTTGTCTCTCTGCCTAAGCTCTAAGTCACTGCAAACGCTCGACTTGTTTATGAAAATGTTGGGAACGCTCCAGCCTCGACTCTTGAGCGCGTAACTCTGAGGTTCTCAGATTTTTTTGTGCAAGGCGTTCAAACGTTCGACACTTGATTCTCGTGTGCGTTAGAGTTTCTCTGATTTTGTTCAGCAAGGCGCTGTGAACGTTCAGGTGAAGATTCTCCCATACAACGTAGACTTGCTGCCTGTGCTTGAGAACTATGTATAGAAAGTTGAGATTTTCAAATGTTTAACTCTGAAACGGACTGTTGTTTAGCCCTGAAAAAAACTATTGGTTAGCCCTGTACAGAACTGTTAATTAGCTATGAGAAGAACTGTTGTTTAGTTCTGAGAAGAACTTTTGCGTAGGTGTAGTCTTAAGAACGAAATTTAAAAAAAATCGCACGAAAATTATTAGACTTCGCGTACCACTGCTGCGTAGGGAGCCGACCTCGCGTTTGAGCCGCGCGGGGACCTTACTCATAGATCTAAACTCCCCTCCCGCATGCGTCGAAAGAAATCGTAATATTTTAATTTCGCCATAACTTCAAAACCGTCCAATTTTAATCATTCAAGGATCAAATATTATCTACACAAACTGCACATAGTGATAAAATAATTTATTTTGATTCGGAGAAATAGCATGAGTTAAATAAATGCGTTTAAATGTAGTGCAAAAAAATTAAGATCTTTAAATAAAAAAATGGTAGTTGTGCCTCACTCGACATAGATACCTAAGTAGGTATAAGATTTACAATTAATTAGAACATTTTATGGTTATATATTTTATAGTTAAGGCAGCGCACGCAAAATAAGTAAGGTTTCTGATTGATTTTTTACACCTTGTGATCAAAAAACCCAAATGTCTTACGGAACCCTATTTTTGTCCAAAATAAAATTTAACCCATGTTACTCAGTGATAATGTAGCTTTCTAATGAAAAAAGAATTATTAAAATCGGTCCAGTACTTTTTGAGTTTATTCGCTACATACAAAAATGCAAATCTTTCCTCTTTATAATATTAGTGTAAATGTAGATTTGTGTATTTAAAGTTTTTAGTTGTACACTTTAGACATTTCAATTTTTTCACGTATTATTGTCAACATTTTGATTTTACTTTTCCTTTTGCAGGTCTGCTAGAAAAAGTTCTTAAGAAATAAGCAGTACCTTTGAACTTAGATTCTATATTTTTGTCATGCCATTATATATTCTCCCGTGTGAAAAACTACAGAACGCCACCTCTCAAAATATTTAGATACTTTTTTTTCCTTCATTTAGATATGTTCATAGGTATATGTATATCCCTAATTCTAAACTAAGTCTTAAAACGTTGAAAACCATTAAAAAGACCTACACGTTACTAACTAATCTTTAAACCCTCAAGTCTAATCCGTCTGCAGATTACCGCTGCCTACCTACTATATCAGGTTGTATGTTCTGGTATTTGTTTTTCATCAGGCACACTAATTAGAAGCCATGTCGGACGCGGGAGTCTGTGTAATTCCTAGAAAGTTCGCCTTGTAATGAGTTCGCAGTTGCCGGCAGATCCGCATTCAAACTATTGATGTACAAAGTAAACTATAATGAACAACTTCTCGCTTCATATGAATTATTTCCGTGGGGAAATATCACAGAGAGGCTCACATTTTGATATTCTAATTATAGTGAAACATTTTAAGCAGTTTTCTATACTGAAAATGCGTTCTAGACTTCAATAGTCTACACAGATGACATGAGTATCTACTATTATGCCAGCACATCTACCATCGTTTTATTACTATTTATTTATTAGGTAATTTAAGTTCCTTAGATAATTAATAAGAGACGAAAATTAATACGAAGAGGAGTGAGAAAAATCAATAGGACCTCGTCAGTCTTCTGTAGCGTAAAAATGTGTTAATATTGTTTGATGTTGGAATTTAATTTTGATAGGGCGGGGTGGTGCCTACTCCTGAACAAAACAAAGATTCGTTCGGTTCGCTTTGATTTCAATGAACAACATAATTAAAATCCCTATCCAATATTGCAAATATGAATGCGTTCCAATTATAGTTTATTTGTAATTAATAACATGATCAAAACCACATTTAAATCTGAATTTTCGAACTGAAACGACCTTTTTGATTACAACAGATCAACCACAACTCTTGGTACTCATATACAGTTAAAAGTAATATTTATTGGTAATTGGTTCGTGGATTGGGTGTTTGAACTAGCGGCGGTGGAGCGCACTGCGAATTAATTCGGTTCAGTTATAACATTAAAATTGGAACTCCGCCGGAGCGGCCGCACTGCCCGAAAGGCTTTGCTCCCAATCCCAATAAGCGATTGGCTGTGAGCTCTGTGCACCGCTGCCGACCAACGTTACATTTACAAGCCACCTAAAATAGCTCGTTTAAATACGGACTCGGAGCCGCTGGCTTTTATCGGATCAGACAGTCTAACTTCGCCAGCATCTCCCCTCTCCACAAATTAAATCGGTCGGTGTGACATTATTTGGTTCAATATATTCAAAATATTTCAGATAACTATTTACAATAGTTTCATGAAACTAACATTGTCAATAGTTCATCATCATCATCATCGACCTTTTAATCGTCCCACAGCTGGGCACAGGTCTCCTCTCATACAGAGAAGGATTGAGCGTAATCACCACACTTGCTCAAGGCGATTTCAGACTTAAAGTCCAGGTTTCCTCAAGATGTTTTCCTTCACCTTCAGTCATTGGTGTCCAAGATATACTTAGAAAGTACATATAACTTCAGAAAAGTTACATTGGTACTTGCCTGACCTGGAATCGTACCCGCGCACTCATACTTGAGAGGCTGATCTTTTAACCACTAGGCCACCACGACGTCAATGAGAACTGGCTGACTATTGATCATTTAATTAGGTGGATCTATGGGCAGTTCGCTAAAAAAGTAGGCACAGCCGGGTCTCGGACGATGTATGCGAGCAGGCAGAGAGCCGCGGGCAGACGTTAGTGCTGCATTTTAATTAAATCCTCATTGCCGAGGGATAGTGCCGTGCCGCCGTGGGATATACTTTTCGTTTTTTTTACCGATTCGGCCGCGTCCTAGAAAATTGAAATTCTGTTCAAAACTCGCCGCAAGTCAACGCGCTTGCTGTGATAATGATAATGCTTGCTACGCCTGCATTTTAATACGACAGCGGCTTGTCTTCAATTGCCGCACAAGTAAACTGGATCCAAATGATACTAATTCTTTCCTAATTCATTTTGTCACATTAATAACAATTATATAGTCTGCTGCTAACAAAGGGCGATCAATGACAATGTACCACTACTACCTTCTCAATAGCCGACTATTGCTATCCAATGAGAAATAATTGTCAACAAATGCACACTTCAAATCATATTGTGCTTCGGTCCATGCCATTGTATTTTTTTCAAGTGGGACATCCACCACTCAAATCAGTCGCTCTTCATATCAAGTTCGATATACCTAACAGTAACAAAGCATACGTGAAACATGATTTGTGTTCTATGTTACCATACGGAAAATTTCAGCATTCGTATCGTTGGATACTCGTCAGTAACTAGTAGCAACAACTCAATAGAGCTCCCGCCGGGTCGGAGATACTTATGCCTACACTATGTCTCTCGTCATAGCAACGTGGAAATTAGACAATGAACTGTGAGAGCGTTAACAGTCGGTACCTGGCTGTAGGGAGGCGGAGGGCGGCCCAGGGTGGTGTATCCCGGGAAACAAATGATAAGGTAATTACAAAAAAATATATACGTACAGTTTTATGTACAAATAATGTATCCAGACAGTTACAGGAGAGAATGAAAGTGAAAAACAGGCAGAGGAGGCAGCGCTATGGATTTTATTTGCGGACAGTTGCGAAAGGTGACATCTGTTAATTGTAGTACTATTAAATTACCATAAAACTACATTATTTTGTTTTGCCAGGAAAGTTAAGCTGAGAGTCACGCTCATTTTTCAATGGACTTTTAAATTATTTATAGTGTTGTTTACTAAATAAAAGCGCGTGGTTTATGTAGTAAAAATGCATTCAGTAAATAATTTATAAAGAACATTGAGATATCGCAACATAGTGGCCTCATCATGACTTTGCTTCAAACCTCCCTCGTAGACGGTTCACGTGACCGTCTTTTTCGACATGAATAATTCATTGCGTGACATTGGCGAAATGCACAAACCGTGCGAAGCCAAAAAAGAAAAAAAAATAAGCAATTCCATAACACTTGAAATTGGCACAATGTCATAAACACTACAAAAAAAAAAAACAACTATATTCTTTATATTTGCACGACAGACATGAAAATGATGTTAGTAATCGTTTTTATTCAGTTTTTTTAATTATCATTTAGAAGTGGTGGTTCTTACTGCGTCATAGAAATGATTACCTACTGAACATAGTTTGAATGAACACATAATAGAGCATAATATGCTATATATATGTCTTTTACGTACTATATTTGACATAACATTATATTCCAAATTCATTACATTATTCATCATTTTAATATATTGATAATCCTTTTTATGAGTTTAAGTGCTGTTAAACAGTGTATGCCTTTATGGAAGATTTTTTTGAGGAACTGATTTATTAGATATTAAGATCACATTGTAAAATGTACTTATCAAAAATCACACTAATAAATGAATTGGAATATATGCTCTTAGTTGCGGACAACAGACCGTACTAACTATTAGAACTATAATACAATATGGCTTTAGACTTTAGGAAATGAGTATATGGATTAGATCGAGACATATTTGAAGTACTTGATCAAGCATACCTTTATATACTATTCAGCAGGTCATATACTTAATGTAGGGCCGAGTGAATGAGACCTGATGCTGCACATCCTATCGCATTTCAAGTTAAGCAAATAAGTATCATCTTTCTTTCAATGACGATTAAGTTGATTACAGAATGTTAATTGAAAAATTTGTAAGCACTTCTGAAGTTGTAAACTGAGCTTTATTGTGTAGATATTAATGTTATTTTCCCATTAATTCATATCTTTTTTGCGAATATGTGGCAATATTTCTGTAGATACTTTCAACATAACTTCGAAACGTTATGTGTTACTTCGTCCCTACCCTCAAATCGGCCTCGTATTCTAGAGTTAGGCACGCGTTAATACATTCGCTTGCCTCGCACATTACTGTTCACCCACACATGCGATGGGTTATGCGCTCTCTGACGCATTAAATTAGCCGCATAGCTCTTGTGATTTGGATTGATCTCGTCTTCCGCGTCAACGAGCAACTTGTGTCGGTCGATTGTTGAAATCCATAGTTTTAAAATTCTTTTTTTACTCATAGCTATTAATTTCATTAAGAGCGCTAAAGTTAGATATGTAGTAGAACTGGCGAATATCAATAGTAATTATATTTCTACGGCTATCTAAAACTGTCGTATGGATAATGTTGAGCACTAACGTATCTTTTAATGTTCTTATTTTCTCAAATTTAGAGAAAACTACTTTCCAGTACCATTGCCTTTCCATTAAGCTAATTTACCTTATTCAGTGACTAATGAGTTATTAAGCGGGTAATTTAATTCCAATATTTCTACAATTCCGACCCCCAAAGTAACATGTAAAACTTTATATATAACCGAAGTGGTATTTAACGTATATTCGCAAATTACAGAATATCGAGGTTAGCAGCTATGGCATTATTATAAAGCATGAGCAAAATTTCTTCATCGGATTACGTGGATGGAGTATGTAGTGCGAAATGTAATAAGTATTTGTAGGGGGGTGCGGTGGGGTCGTGGTGGCGGTGGTCGAGCGGCAGAATCAAGGGCGAGGGGCGCGGGGGTAAGGGAACGCGGGGCCGCGGGAGTGTGGCGGCGCGGGGAGAACGTGGCCGGGAGGGATGCTGCGCGGGGATGAACGCGCAGATCAATATCTCGCGTCGCCCCGGCAACGCCGCGCTAGACCGAGTGCCTCCCGTACTACAACCCCCCGCGCCCCGCGGCCTGCCACCCCTCGCCCCGGCCCCCGCCCTGCCCACTACTCGCTTATTTAATACATGCCGTATCTGGGATGCGAGCTTTTTCGTGCTAAATGACAGGGCAACGTAATCGCAAAGTCACCACTCTCGTTAGCCCACGCCGTAACTATAGCGTTGTGGTCCCCTTCGCCGAACATTAAACCGCGCAACGACAACGATGACATTGACCTCGTTTCCAGAAAAAAACTTCCATTTTCGTCTCGGCCTAATATAAAGCGCGAATGCTCATATGACGAAACAATCCCTGAAATATCATGCCAACTTAATGCACGAATTATATAGGTAGTTAGGTACCGTACACAAACAACATCCGGGAATACTTCGAGGACAAAGAATCTGAAACAAAGGGTTTACATAACAGAATTTCGTTATCCTCTTCGTATATCGTAAGAAATAAAAAAAAAATGCTAGATTTCACGATGGGTATTAAATTTTCAGAGTTTGCGAAAAGAGCACATTGTTTTGCTGCACCATAGTGCTTAAATGAAAATATTCTACAACTAGGAAACAGTTATGAAACAAATGTAGCAATGTTTCTGAACGTAACCAAAACATTGACAAGACACGACAAAGATAACAAAAGATGACTCTTGGTTGATGGCTTGACACACACAAACATGTTTTTGTATCAATATTGCCTCATGAACGACTTTGAAAATAAATTTTAACTTCGTTTGTATGTTCCCAGTCCGCACGAGATTCGATCAAATATATATTCAATAGTTACTGTAGCAAGTCAAAGATTAATAAAACTCATATCGTCGACCCATCACTATTATTTAGATTGTAAAACAACAAGTATTTATTTGAGAGTTACTTATCACTTATCACCTAGGAATGCATTATTATTACCAGTGTTTTCATTAATCGTCGTATTGCCATCTACATAACATACCTACTGTCATTTTGGAGAACAAACACAGAAACCTAAAGCAAATTTATTACATTAGGGGTGAAGGACAATTTTATTGTTTACGTATTTTCTAAACGTGTCATAAGTTAATCAAATCATATGGAAAGAGATACGGAAGTAGGGCAAAGGAAAAGAGTTACATTATTATAATCAAATTATTTTATTGTGACAAAATATAAAACGAATTCCGCATACACAACATACTAATAAATAATTTAAACATAAATCGACATTATTTCTTAGGTGACTAGACCAAGCTACGACATAAATAATAAATACTAAGAATAAATACTTAAAGAATTAAAAATAATCATGATAAATGTTCTCCATTCATATTAATAGATAAGTAGGTACGTACCCATTTTGCAAGTAGGGGTTCTACACTTGCAAAATAAGAAACCCAATTTTCGTAATTTAAGCATTAATTAAAGCATTCTCAGCGCACTCGCAATATCGTCTCGGCGACAAACAAATGTCAAAATATAGAGGAATTAAAAGTATTTTCAGATAGTTTGTCACTGAGATCAAGCTGTTGTTTTAAAAATTTCGAGAACTGCGGACGACAGCTGGTCAAGCTATCCGACACTGTCAAATATTCGCAATCAACCTTAAACAATACGTATTTTTTCTTTTTTCATATAAGCAAAAAATGAAGACGACACAGTGCGTTAAAAACTCGTGTGACGTCACTGCACGCTACACTTATTAGCGACCAGTGACGTCGCCAGCCACCACTCCTGATTTTTGATGCCTTTTATATTTGTAAATTTTTATTGTTTTGATAAAACAAAAATACGTGTCTAGTATTTTTTGGAAATCTGACTGACGGACTAATTAGTTCTTTTTTTGTCAAATACCCTATTGTATATGAAACCCAAACGAGAAAAAAGTGGAATGAATCATTTTATCTAACCTCATAGTAATTTTCTCAATTTTATTACAATATTCCATGGATGAAGAAGCGCAGAACCGTTCGCAATGGCGGTGTTCGTGGATGGCTATGTCCAGCAGTGGACGTGTTTCGATGGAAATTTTAATGATGATGATTTTAATAATACAAGCATTGCCTCGCGGTTTCACCTTCATAAGTTTCGATCTCGTAGGAATATCTAGCTAAAAATATGAATCCTGGTAATAAACCATCTGTCGGCCAAATTTAAAGCAAATCCGTTGACTAAAAATCAAAATCAAAAGTCGTTTAATCAAATTAGGCTGAGAATCAGCACTTTTTGAACGTCAATATTACATACGACAGTCCCCCAAAACGCCCACCCATCGACACTTCCAAGTGCTTTCGCTGGGAAGAAGACGGAAGTAACTCCGCGGTCTGTTCATTTAAAAATAAAACACATGACTTTATACTGTATAGTGATTAACACAAGAAAATACAACAACAATAAAATTATTGAAACTATAATTTCATAACTATACTAGTTTTTGTGACATGATAACAGACATTCACCCAACTATAGAAACTTTCACGCTCATAATATTAGTGGGATAAAACGATTATTACTAAGGGGATTATCAAATCACACTTGAATTCAAAGAACATTTTAAATCGGGACATGAAGTGATAGCATAAAGGTATTAAGAAATGTGTCTGTTTTATTTTAGCGAATTAGTAGCAAGTTTTAAAGTTCTCTTTCGGATTTCAATACAGATATACAAGAGTATATTTAAGCGATTCACGAAAAGCGGATCTGGCTGAAAAACTATCGCAGATTAAATAAATTTTATATCATTGAATTATTTATATGGAAATCTACGAGTATACTAATATATAAAGCTGAAGAGTTTGTTTGTTTGATTGATCGCGTCCGATTTGAAAAATTATTTTTGCGTCGGATAGCCCATTAAACCAGGAAGGTTTTAGGCTATATAACATCACGCTGCGACTCATAGGAGCGAAGCATATAATAAATATATCAAAACCTACGCGGGTGAAACCGCGCGGCGCAGCTAGTGTAATAAAAAACTAATTTCACATACAGAAAAAACTAATAAATAATTTAAACAAAAATCGACATTATTTCTTAGGTGACTAGACCAAGTTACGACAAAAATAATTACATACTAAGAATAAATACTTAAAGAGTTAACATCGAAAACAATAACATTATTTACATCATTGTATTTCCAAATTAATTCTAATCAATGAAATAAAAAAAAAACAATTGTTTTGAAGAATAATAGCGCCCTTCTGGTGTACAATGCGATATCATACAACATAACGTTGGGAAAATTTACATCTGTACATCCGTACAGACGCAATCAGGCCAATCTACCCAAAAATCAAGTCGAATTTTCCAATCAACATTGAGCCTTAATGCTTTAAAGATAAAGTATTAAATCTATTTAACAAAAAGGACAGTTTGTTGTAGCTTGATGTGCGTAGGAAACCCAAATGACAAAGTTATGGAAAGAAAAAATTTAATTAAATTTACTTGTGAGCAAACGAGCTCAAATGTCGCTGAGGAGACAATTACTTTTTCCATTGTTACCGAACTTTATAAGCTTACATTGGAGGCATAAGATTTATGCCTCCAAGGATGGCATGTCTTGGAGTAGAAGGTTTATGAATTGATCACCACAAAAAGAATAAGTAAATCGAACATGCACAAAGAAGTATCAAAGGTATACTTAACTAAAAATAAAAGGTTTTAGCTATTAATGGGCCAGTTCTAGGTACTTCTGTTGGATTGGAATATCGAAATAGATCTATTTAATCTGTTGACAAAAGACAATGTCAAGCACGACGACCAATTTATCTCTAATGTTGATGAATCACTTGGGGTTAGAAAAAAATATTTTCAACAAGTGTTAAACAGTCTACATCACATTGAACTTAGACAAAAATCTATCGATTTTAAAATTTGCTCCCGGTTGCTATGCAAAAAATAAAGAAGTATTTTTCTTCATAGATACGCGAGTCTGGATCATCCCGTGATCGTGCAGAAGAGATATCGAGTAGGATTGGACTGATAGAAGTTTGACTATCCTTGGTCGAATAGAGATAGGATTGATTATGATAAGCGAGATGGTAATAATTACGACAAAGGGTGACTGTACTAGTAAGAATATTCTAAAACGGTAGCTGAGTGAGCAGAGCCACTCCGCGCATGATCCAGTGTTCGGGCTCCACCTTAGTGGGCAGCAGCATAAAGAGAATGTAGTTGGTGGAGTGGCCCGTGGTGGATAGCACGCCGCGTCTGTCGCCAGTCTTGTACAACGGGCAGTTGTAGAACATGCCCGTCGGGATGTCCTCGCGCTTGATAGGGATCAACCACACCTATGGGGAACACGCCCTTTTTATAGCAGGTCAATAACATAATGCAACATAATCAGCCTATTATACCTCCTGAGACACAGGCCTCCTCTCTGTACGGAGTGGGCAATAATCCACCACGTCACAGAAGCAGCAGGTTGAAGCAGGTCAATATTCGACGTAATTTAGCGAAGTGGTTTAGTACCATGTGGTTTAGCCCTATCACAATCTTTGCATGTCATGTGAGTCATATCTTGTATATCACCTGCCATGCAAAGATTGTGATAGGGCTCATGAGGATAAAACTTGTTTAATCGTAGTTATTATAAACTTAGATGCCAGAGTACATTTATGCTAAGAACGACAACCATTGTGGTTTGCAAGAGTCCCGATATAAATTCTTCGTTTGTCTGTGGCGGAGATATATAGGATAATAAGCCAAGAAAAATTAATGAGACGAGAAAAAAAAATCGTTGCTACATGTCTACCATTGCTGTATCAAGAACTTATCTGTAACCGTAGTGGTCGTAGACAGGTAGTAAGTGTAGGTACTGACCGACGGGAAGTCGTCGTACAGTATCTTGGGGATGGACTCGTCGACGATCATCAAGTTCATGTTCCATCGCGCACCCTCCATAAACAGGCCACGGATGTATACGCCCTCGGCTGGTGGCTCCTTTATGTCTTCGTATGCCGTTTTTTGGACCTGCATTACATCGTTTCGGTGAAATAACTGTTTTATTTTCCAACTTTGTGCACTTGTGCAAAAAAACACCTATTACAAGAAACAAAACTATGACTTCAAAATAACTTCACTAGTTAAGATTTTGTCAACCTGGCTAGATTTTCAAAATCTAAAAACGATTTTATTTAAAAGTTAAAAAGCGAACTCTGTAAATCTGACCCACGGTATTGACCGTACTAGTTGAAAAAAAAAAAAACCGCAAACAATTGGTGGTAACTACATCTTACAAGGGACGCGACCTGCGATTTAATAGTATACGAATCGCAATCGCCTTACCAATGCAACCATGGGCTTAGAATTAGCAAACATAGATACTTGGCAAATTTACAGTTATTTTACTTCTAACAACAGCGACACAACAGGTACCTTATTGCCACAACTATAAGAACACTGTGACTATGACAGACCAGCAACATTAGTGTAACAAAAAAAAAGGTCACAATGGTTTTCACAGTCACAGTGGCGCAAAATCAGAGATAAAATAATTGTGAAAAGAGTGCCTTATAAAATTGACTAATGTTCTGATATTTAGAAGCCACTTACTTCATAGTGGAAGGCAAGCTGGTCGATGGGTATCTTGTACTTGCGCGCGTAGCTCTGCTGGGCGGCCGTGAGGAAGGCTTGTGGGAAATAGAAGCCGGATAGCCAGAACACCACTGGCGGCCCAAATTCGTGCCAGTGCTGACAACACAATACGCTCATTTAGTAAACTCTACTCAGTCTTTGTGATTTTTCCTCAAAAGACCATCTCAGGCACCAATATAGGTACCTGGTCCTCAAAGATTCTGTCTGTTTCTATTTTTTATATACAGTTTGTCATGATTTTTTTTTACTTCTTAAAGTATTCCATTATTTATTGTAGGTAGTTTTATTTATTTTTATTTTCGCTGGTCTGTTACTTTTTGTCGTGGTTTGGTAGCTTAAGTAATTTGCGTGGCCTACCCAAATGTCTTTTCTTTATATTTGAGTTGAGCTCATTAATTTTTGAATTGAGCTGCACGATTTCTGACAAATGCGTGCACTGACTGGACGAGTCCACTCAACCTGTGTGGTTCTTTCTTCAAAAGACCATTTAACACATAGATTCTACATGGTCCTCATATAATCTGAGTAATCAGATAGGGCACGTCGAACTTATCTAGTTTAAAAGAAGAAGAGTAAAATAAATTTACTTGTAAAAGTGTTTTTATAAACCTACTTACAGAAATAAATCATTTATCATAATCATTTATAGTGCACCTGCCATGTTTTGTCGCTGCATCACTCCAAGGATCTCTGGTAGAAAATGTCTAGCTAAATGCCTAAAGCCCCAGACGGGTTTTATGCCTGCAGGCATTTTCTACCAGTATTTTCTTTTCGCGTGCATAAAGTTTTGATTAACAAATTTAAAACATTCTCGTATCTCAATGGACAAGAATCTCGCCTCATGTAAGCAAGATTTACTGACAAGACACTGTTTCGCACATTTCTCTTTTTTATAGTATGAAATTAACCTACCAGAGCCAATTAATAGTTCGCCTACCGTTAGGTATTTAAAGAATACACCAATACCTATGGATATGATAAAGTACAATGGTCAAAATTATACATACACAATATTCATGGGATGATACAGAAATGAAAATTATTCTAACATTTTCTGGAGTCAGCCATGTGAAATTTTCACACGAGTGAGTCAGTGTATGTGCGAACGTGCATGAGTATAATGTGGGCACGGGTCCAATTCCAAGGTATATCTGAGTGTGTTCTGAAAGGAAAACTACATTTTGTCCGGAAAGATTGAACCCCGAATATTAAAGCATTTACGAAATTAAAGCTAAGCGTATCTAATAAGGCAACCTATAATTGGCTCAGTGCCACAAAACTCAGCAAATTATTAAAAATAGTAACTAATGGGTTCTAATATTAAGCCATTACTATTTTACGAACCAAAACACGGGCCCTTAGGAAGTTTACCAAGCGCTTGTGGTCAAGGTGTTACGTCCAACTTTACTCACCACATTTGTAATTTAAGTAATTGTCAGATAACTTTTATTATAATAATAAATATGGCAGTCCATATTAATATTACAAATAGGAAAGTGTGTGTCTGCTTGTCAGTCTTTTAAGTGGCGATTGTTGATGGGATGGAGAGTGACATAAGCTACTTATTGTATCTTTATAACCCTCCACTTCCCTAAAATGGAGGATGGTTGCTTAATAATATCGTCTACAGTAGCGTATTATAATAATATTCTATTCCGAATTCTCTTCTGTGTTCTAAATCAGGAAAGGGGAACCGTATTACCCCGAATTTAACTAGAATGAAGCCGCGTGCAAAAGCTTGTTTAAAATATTATTATTTTTAATATATATATATTATTCCTCAATTAAAAAGTATCCAACAGTTCAGAATGGCTCTTATTTAAACTAAGATAGGTAATATGATACTTATAAGGATACCTGCAAGAACTCGAGTCTTGCGAGCAGGTCGTTAAAGTACGAGGCGAATGGTTTGAGCGAGGGGTAGCTCTTGCCGGCCCACAGTGCTGGGATGCGCCCGCGCACCATGCTCGTCAGCACCTCCTCCGTTATGTCGTTCAAAACGCTTACACCTGTACCAAACATTCTTTAAATTAATAATTTATTTATTTCTCGCTGGTAGGCTATAACAATGGCTGCCGACAGTTACCACCCAACAGACAAAGTCTTGCCGCCAAGCGATTCGTTGTGTTCCGGTACGATGTCCATGATGAAGCTGTACGGATGACGGGTCTGAGGAGTTGTGTTGCGATGTGCGCCGGGTACGAAGCATTGTACCCGGTCGCGACAATCTAAATCATTCTCCCTCTGGTGCAGCGTCATTAGTCGTGTTGTTGGGTTTAACATTGTATTACCTCGCTCAACTGCCGTCTTCCTTCCTATTCACTAAGTTTCTTAAGTGAATAGACTCAATAAACTAGTTTCAATAAACTAGGGCGCTTTACCATCAACGATTAAATTGAAATAAATTTCATATCTTCTTCTTTTTAACTTACCTTGCACAGCTCCAATGACGGCTCTAGCACTAGATCTGACAACGTTAACCAGCCTTTCGTATCGTGCAGCCTCCTGTATCACCACAATCGACATGGGCGTCATTTCCGACGCCTTGATGTCTCCCTCGTGCGATGGACCTGTCAAGATCTTAGCTGGTAGACGCTTTAACACATCCTCGGCGATGGACATTGCTTGCATCTCTGGTGTTATGGCTGCATCACCGACGGCTGCCATGTCCTGGAAACGAATATATTTTTCAAGTGTTTCTTTTTATCTTTGATGAAGCTTTAAACGGTAATTCTAAGTGCTCGTTTTTATTAATACCTAATCTAAATGTTAGGCGGACACTACACCTAAGCGCAGGAAATGATGTTCACGTTATTGCGCAAAAATAATAGATAATTTGAAGACCAATAAGCTTCTATGTTTTCGCTTGAGCAAAACTAATGCAATACTGTTCCTGAACTTTTGTTATTTACTTAGTATGAGAGAAAATTTTTTGCCCCTTTTTATAATAATCTATTTCTTTATACTTTCTTTATATGTATTTACACCACGCATTATACTAGGTATACTTCGACCAGTAAATTAGCCATTATTGCATCGTTAAATGGGACAATGGGAGCCATGCCTATATTAGGCATGGCTCCCATTGTCAGGAGGTTCCTCTCTGTGTAGCCCTGACCGCCGGTAACTTGGACCCTGTTCCCGATACCGGTGGGCTACTATTTTATATATTTTTCTTTATATATACATAAAAAAATATAAATTATGTGTATGCAAAAAAAAAAATACTAATAAAATCAATCATAACTTTTGTTAGTTTAAACATTTACAAGGCTCACTTACCTGATACTTTTTCTCGAGATCCTTTCAGGCATGGAAATGAGAAATCAACATTAATGACATTACTTTTGGTGAATCTAACAATTCGGATTAATTCAAATGTCTTACCACACGATCCTGCCCCGTTACACCGACGATGGATGAAACATACAAAAAATACCACATGACATAAATGGATTACATTACAGCTGACAATATTTTCAACTCAACAGTACATTTAATTAGTACTTATTAAAACTCCACACTACATATCTAATAACATTTATATTATTATAGTGAGCTCCAGGTATTTTTTAAAGATAATGATTACGTTTCTAAAGCTAATTATAGTCAACAGATATGCTCTATTAAATTTGATTGTATTGTATTACCATACTTAATCATCTGTTTAGAACAATTTGACCAGTTAATCCCATTATCACGTTGCTAATTCATTAAGTTTAAACTGTCAGTCAGTACAGTGCATGTGGAGACCTGGGTCAATATAGCAGTGTCTAGCAGTTCCCCGGCCTCTCGGAAGTGCTTGGTGATGTCTGCGTTGGGGTGGAAACCGAACACGGCGGGAGGCGTGGCAGCCGGCAAAGAGCGCGCGAAGTTTACAAACTCGCCGTGCTCCTTTAGCGTCGGGATGTGGTACACGCCTGTCGAAATCATTACTTCGTACAAGTTATCTGGTGCTTGCATAAAAAAGTGGGTTTTCGGTACAGAGGCCCTAGTCTGCTATTTTTATAAATTTGTTATTCCAACACGATTCCATTGTCATTGTGCTAAAAGTTGGTAATCTGCTAAATTCATAATGATCGATCAGTTATTGATCAGTCGTCTTGTAGTGTAATATCAATAGAATGACATTGCCGTATTGTCATTATTATAAAAACCGTTAGCAGAAATGATTTTCTAAAAAGTACTAAACAATTTGAACATTAATTAATATAGTGTGGAGTGTCAGTGATTGATCACTGGAAGATCATAATGACTCGCTAAACTTAAGTAGCAGTGGGCAGGGCACATTGCTCGTAGAACCGATCGCCGATGGGGCAGTAAGGTTCTGGAGTGGCGGCCACGTACTGGAAGACGCAGCGTAGGGAGGCCCCCAACAAGGTGGACCGATGACCTGGTGAAGATCGCGGGAAGCCGATGGATGCGGGCAGCACAAGACCGGTCATCGTGAAAAGCCTTGGGGGAGGCCTTTGTCCAGCAGTGGACATCTATAGGCTGAGGAAGAAGAAGAAGATCTACTATTCTGACACTAGTGTAATGACAGACTAGGGCCCCACTGATCGGTGCGGGTGAAAAGTCGCGAGTGTAAATTTATATCGACTTCTAATAAAACAGGTAACAAATTATAGTTCCTTTATACAGACCAAACTGCTTCGATCGGTGGTTATTACGGTTACGGTGGAATGGCATCGAACAGTGTTTTTATAACAATCCATACCCCTTCACATTAAGTCTTGTTAGTATAATCGCGTATAAACTTTCCATTCATTCATTGCTTTATTCATTCATTCCATCATCATCATCATCATCTCAGCGTTAATCCCAATGGCATCCGAAGCTTTTTCAGCTTTGGAGTCTGGAGTCCGCTTTACCAGTCTAACTGCTGATTTTGGCCAAACTTCGATATTTTCCGTAAAGCGACTGCAGTTAGACCAATTGTTGGACTTTTGAGGGCTCCAACACCCCGTAACGACTGCTATTAGATGTTCGTATGGCAACGACCAGACCAGTGCAAATATTTATATTCATGCATACAAACATTTTTACTATGCGGGGATTGAACTCGCGCCTCTTTGCGCAGCGGCCGCGTTCGCTACTGCCATGCCACGGAGGTTGTCTTTTGTTTCATTCATTCATTCCATGATTTATAAAAGTGCCATTTAGAGTACATAGTTGACTCACCTGAAGGGTCAAGAGGGTAGTTGAATTCCTTTAAGGCCTTCGGGTTGTAGAACTTGTACAGGATGGTGTTGAGAGTCCGCCGGTCCCAGTCGTCAGTTACGCGACCGCCGTAATTACACTCGCCGGTTAAATATCGCAGAGCTATGAATTGCACGTCCTAGGTGCAAAATATTCATCATATGATTAAGTAACGGCTACGAACAATCGACAACCGTACGGTTGGACAAATGGTGGGGGCGACACTGGATGTGGAAGGAGAAGAACTCGTTGTTGAGGACTGTAATAGGTGGAGCTATTATTATAATAAATATTATTCCGGCTAAGATATGGGAAAGCTCCCTCTCAATTTGCGTATCGTTTTTTTTTAACTATCCTCTTAGCCTTTCGTATTCAGAACGTGGATCCTCACAAGACAAAATCGCTCTATAATGTTTCTGTAATTACGGTACACAGGCACAGGCAGGGAACGTGTTGTGCAATACAACTTAATTTTTTCTCTTTACGAAACCTAAATATAGTTTGTTCAGAATAAACAACTGAATCGATTCCAATCATTTCTACACAATGTGTTTCAATAATTTTTCCCAAATACATTTAGAAAATGTTGCAGTATGGTTAGCGAGCGCGCAACACAGCTGACGGATCATACAGCTGAGGTCATAGCTAGGCGCATGAGAAAGGTTAACGCACCGGATTTATTAAGTACCTAATCAATTCTCACTCACATCGTATTCATTGAGGAACATATAGAGTTGTGTGACGCTGATCCTGAGATCAGTCTCGTTGAACTCGTAGTGAATGTTCCAGCCCAGCGGGCCGAACTGCCTCCTCTCCTGGACCACAGCGTGGAAGAAGCACAGCGCGAAGAGCAGCTTTTTAAAGTTATCAGTCTGCTTGTTACCCTCGAACCACTCCAGGTCATTGATAGGATCGCTGCTGTACGAACGTGCGATGTTCGCTCGTAGTCCTGGATTTCGACACATAAAAAATTACAAGACAGGCAAATAACAGGTGAGAAAGCAATCATTTAGATATATAAATATAGCGAAGAACATTAAAGCCAAATTTAATTTTCAAATGAAATTTTTAAATACATATAATTCATCGTAAACGTTACCTTGTGGTGGCTCATTGGTCATTTTGACACCATTTTGCAGTACATATACCGGAAAATGATCAGCAGGATATGACGTAAGCCAAAGTCTAAAGTCTGGATGTGTAGAGTCCGGAGTCAATCCTTCACAAATCTGGAAATTGGTCAATATTTAAACGTATCTAGATGTCTTTTGAAAGCTACATTGACGGCAGGATATAAAACAACATCAAACCTAGAAAGCGATGTTGATAAATCATTACCTTTTCTAGCATAGGCATCCAACTCTTAGCCAAGTGACAGTTCTGTAGCACCACCCATGTGCCGCTCCGAACTCCTTCGTCAATAAGTTTGACTGCAATAGGGCCCTGACCTTGGCCCAAAGACAGCGAAAATAGACGAGAAGAACCAAAACCCTGAGAAATATTAAAACTTCATTCAAAACCATATAATACTATCAAATAAATATAGTCCTTTTTTTAAGTAAGTGGACACTGTCCCACTGAGAAACCTCTCCACCAAACTTTCTGGACTGGACTTGCGTTCCTTCCACCTTGTCGTGTTACCCAGCTGCCACTTTGCACCTCCGCCAAATACCAGTTTAGCTTCACAGCCTTTTATTTTTTATGAATATAGGGCTATGTGAATAATCAAGTTGCGATCGAAAACCGATGATCCTGTCAGTTCTTTTAACACCAAAAATACTGCACTTCATTCCTCTTAGGCAAACCCCATAACGGAACTTTTGCGACAAGGTGACTGATTAGGTCTGAGAGCAGTAGCACTATCAAGTTAGAAAGGGCAAGGCTTTATTGCTCATTAATACGAAGTTGAAGAAAAGTTAAAAGGGAATCGTTTGACTTTATATGAGCATGTAATGAAGATGATGATAAAACGCTTGTGGCCAAAATAGGTGACAATTATATATATGCATGTAAATGAATGGGAAGGGAGAAAAATGGTATGAAAAACTTAGAGCAGGTAATAGCTTCACTGCTGAAAACGGATAATAAAGAAAAACCTATTGCACTAACTCCGAATAACATGAGACAAGACCAGCGAAGCTATACATGACTACTCGACACGATTTTGTACCGTGTCAATCAACGTTATTCTAGGAGTCCTCAGAACGCTGATCACAATTTTGTGAAGATAGTTTATTTATGCATTTAAATATTCTAGATACAAAAAAGTATTTATTGATGATAACTTATTTCTATGATGGATATCTGTGGATACCTGATCGTCAGCAAACTTCAGCAGGGTCTCCATTGGATCGGAGCCGGGTGTCAACACGAACAACAAGGGGATACAGCAGTGCGAGTCCGCATACGAAGATGCCAGATCAAAAAGTGGGGGCTCCACGAACCTTTGGCCCATTACAGCTTTAAAAGAATTATATCATAAGTATCTATTGATTAAAATACTTCATTATAGATAGTTCAATCCACGAAGACGCGCCCCACTATTTCTCCTAACCGTTTATAGTATATGTGTGCAAGCTTCCGTCAATGTTTGAGTGTTATCCGTACACAATGATTATCTATGAGTGCACACCCACACTACAATAAATTGACTAATCAGGAGAGAGCGTCATGGTCAAAGTGAAAGATGCTCTACTTCAATTTTATACTCTTTACCCGACTGCAAGGAAAATTGAGGTGTGGATATTTTATGTGATTATTAGTTAATATACGATTATAATACCATTTTTATATAATAATAGGAGGTAATTAGAGACATAAATGAAATACGTGAAAAAGTTTTATGGAACTTTTTTTATTGAAATAAAAATCGTCAATCACTCGTTTCAGAAATGTCTGATTCAGATTCTGAAGTATCACTGACATTTATAATAAAATTGAAATCAAGATCACAGTGTCTCATGTATTCGTCTTCTATTTTTTCCACGTGCTGACAAGTATTGAACCAGACATCTTTATTTACTCGATCAAATGCTTCATTTAAAATGGGCATAATCGAAGTGTAGTTTTGATTGATATTGCGGCTAGCAACGTCGTTTTTTACAATACCCCAAATGTTTTCGATTGGATTTAACTCTGGGTGATAAGGAGGCAGCCGAAGCACTGTGAATCCATATTCCTTTAATAATTCGTCAACTCTGTACTTGCGGAAGTTTTCTTTGTTTTTTAATCATCATCATCATCATCATTTCAGCCGAAAGACGTCCACTGCTGGACATAGGCCTCCCCCAAGGTTCTCCACGACGACCGGTTCTGCGCCTCCCGCATCCAGCGGTTTCCCGCGACCTTCACCAGGTCGTCGGTCCACCTTGTCGGGGGCCTACCCACGCTACGTCTTCCGGTGCGTGGTCGCCACTCGAGAACCCGTCGGCCCCATCGGGCATCGGTCCTACGGGCAATGTGTCCAGCCCACTGCCACTTTAGTGTTGCAATTCTTCGGGCTATGTCGGTTACTCTCGTTCTTCTGCGGATCTCCTCATTCCTGATTCGATCGCGCAGTGAAATCCCAAGCATAGCCCTCTCCATTGCCCTTTGAGTGACTTTGAGCCTTCTTATAAGGCCCATTGTTAGCGACCACGTCTCAATTCCATATGTCATCACTGGCAACACACACTGGTCGAAGACTTTTGTCTTGAGACACTGCGGTATTTCGGACGAGAAGATTCTTCGTAGCTTCCCGAAAGCAGCCCAGCCGAGTTGGATTCGACGATTGACCTCTTTCTCGAAGTTGGACCTTCCTAACTGGATAGTTTGTCCCAGGTACACGTAACTGTCAACAACTTCGAGAACAGAGTCTCCAATCTTTATAGGAGTCGGTACAACATGGGCATTAGACATGACTTTCGTCTTGCCCATGTTCATTTTAAGACCGACTCGCTCGGAGGCTCTGCTGAGGTCTTCGAGCATTGTACTCAGGTCCTCCGCGGTCTCAGCCATGACTACGATATCATCAGCAAACCGAAGGTGTGTCATGTACTCGCCATTGATGTTGATGCCTAGTCCTTTCCAATCCAGAACCTTGAAGACATCCTCCAATGCAGCGGTGAACAATTTCGGGGAGATAACATCTCCCTGTCTGACACCACGCTGGAGAGGTATTGGTTTCGAGGTCTGGTCCTGTATTCGGACTGACATGGTGGCGTTTTCGTACAAACCCTTCAGCGCTTCAATATACCGATAGTCTACTTGGCACCGCTGGAGAGACTGCAGTACAGCCCAGGTCTCGATCGAATCAAAGGCTTTTTCGTAGTCCACAAACGCCAAGCAAAGGGGTAGGTTATACTCCTCGGTCTTCTGTATAACCTGCCGTAGCGTATGTATGTGGTCTACTGTGCTGAAGCCCTTTCGGAAACCGGCTTGTTCGGGTGGCTGGAAGTCGTCAAACCTGCAGGCGAGACGATTCGTGAGGACTCTCGAAAACAACTTATAGACATGACTCAGAAGTGAGATGGGTCTGTAGTTTTTCAAAAGGGTGTTGTCACCCTTTTTGAAAAAGAGTACCACCACACTTCTGTGCCATGCCTGTGGCGTTTTTCCCTTGACTATGACGGAATTAAATAACTTCTGAAGGGCCCTAAGGATCGGTTCACCACCCGCCTTCAGTAGCTCTGCCGTTATTCCGTCATCGCCCGGCGCCTTGTTGTTTTTAAGTTGTTTCAGAGCCAATCGAATCTCCTGCAGGCTGACGTCCGGGATATCTTCGGTGTAGTGTCGGGTTAATCTTGCTCTAGGGTCTTCAGCAAGATTTATTGCGGGTTTTGTCGTCGAAGTGTAGAGCTGTCCATAGAAATTCTCGACTTCCCTCAAAAGCTCGGGCCCGGACGTTATGATCCTGCCGTCGTCAGTCTTCAGCTTGCTTAGCCGGCTATGCCCAATAGTCAGATCCCTAGCGAAAACTTTAGAGCCTCTGTTTCGCTCTATGGCCTCCGTTATACGCTCGGTATTATACCGACGTAGGTCGCGCTTCAGAGACTTTGAGATCTGCTTATTGAGCTGCCGGTATCTGCAAGCATCACTTGACGAACGCAAAACCATCTCACGTCTATCCTCCATGAGCTCGAGAGTGTAGTCCGAGAGCTTTTTAGTTCTATTTGTACGGCGGGTCTTAAAATACTTGGTCCCGACCGTACGGACAGCTTCTACAAACCCGTCATTGTATTCGTCCACGTCACCACTTAGGCATTCGAAGCGATTTTGGAGCTCGAGCTGGAAACCTTCGGAGTTATGGATCTGGATGGGTGCTGGCCGGAGCGTAGACTTCATCAGGCGAGATCTTTCGGACACTATGTTCAGATTCAATGTGCCTCTGACCATACGATGATCGCTGCCGCATTTGAGCGAGTTGATCACTGAGACATCATTGAATATGTGCCTTTTTGTCGTCATAATGAAGTCTATCTCGTTCTTAGTGACCCCGTCGGGACTGATCCAAGTCCACTTCCGCTGTTCACGCTTCCTGAAGAAGGAGTTCATCATAAAGAGTCCCTCCCTCTCCATGAAGCCAGCCAACATGTGGCCTCGGTAGTTCCGACGCCCAAATCCAAAATTTCCCAGTCCGAGCTCCTCACCGCTCCGTTTTCCCAGTTTAGCGTTGAAGTCCCCCATGATAACGCTGTAGTGAGTTTTTGAGCTATGTATGGCTTTAGAGATGTCCTCATACATAGTCTCTACTTCATCGTCGGAGTGTGTCGAGGTCGGGGCGTATACCTGAATGACCTTCAGCGAATACCGTTTGGTTATTCTGAGTACCAGGAACGCCACCCTGGTCGACACACTCTCGATCTTCACTACATTGTCCACAAGGGACCTGTGGACGAGGAACCCGACACCACCTTGGGACTGATGATCGCCCTCCCGGAAATAGAGCAAGTTACCGGATTTAAGGATTATCGAGTCCTCACCCTCTCTTCGGACTTCAGATAATCCCAGGACACCCCATCGTAACCTGCTCAATTCTTCCTCCAGTTCAATAACCCTCTCGTCGGTCCGCAGTGTGCGCACGTTCAGTGTTGCCAGGTCGATCCGTCGTTGTTTGTGGTAGCCGGATCTCTTCCGGAGATTCTTCGCACCCCTTGCCCCGCCGTTACCTTGGCCGCTACCACAATGACCAGGAATAGCGGAGCTGCCGGGGACTAGGGGCCTTGGCTTAGTCGTGTGCAACATTATGGGGGGGGTTTGCCATAATCCCCACGCTTGGCAAGCGGGTTGTGGATCGCAGGATTTGATATTCCACAGAAGAAGCGCTGCTGCCCGCTTCCCTGGTGAGAGAGTTCCCTTAGTCGCCTCTTACGACACCCACGGGAGGATATGGGTTGGTACTATTCTAAGCCCGGTACCACACGGGGTTTGTTTTTTAATATAAGGTCATAAAGTTCAGGCTTTTTGTAGGTTGGTACAAAATGGATATTTTTTGCATTCAGCCAAGTCTGCATGTCTAATTTGTTGGAGTTGGATGTGGGTATTTTTTCCGAACTAGTATTGTGATAGGCTGCATTATCCAAGACTACCACGGCATCATTTGGGAGATTTGGTATTAGTTTCTCCTTAAGCCACTTTAAGTAATTATCCGAGTTCATATTATCGTGGTAGTCTCCGGATTTGATCTCTGCTCTGTACGTTAACAACGCATTTGGTACGAAACCCTCAGCACTTCCGGCATGTACTATAATTATGCGCACACCCTTTGTTAAATTTTGTTTCATTGCTGTTTTAGAGCCTTTGTCGGCCCAAGATTTTTTTTTGCACGTGGTTGGTATGAATATATGATTCATCTGTGTACACTATAGGTCTACCTGCATTACGAAAAGATTTTACCTGTTTTAAATATTTCAATCTTAACATTTGAATATCATGTTTTTCGGTTAGGACCTTCCTATTATTCTCAGTTTTTCTCCATTTATAACCAAGCTTAAGTAACAATGTTCTTAGGGTGGTTCTACATCCATTAAATTGTATACGGTCTTTCAAAATAGTATTAAGTCGTGATAATGTTGGAAATTGATGATGTTCTTTATGGCAGTTTTGTATAGTTCTTCGGACTACACCAATATCAAATTTGTCTAAATTAATTTTTCGTGGTCTTACCCTTCTCTTCTTCATAGGTGATGTAAAAATAGAAGCACTTCTGCCTGCTAAATTCGAATGCGACGTACTCGCTTCATTTTTAGAATCAATATCCATTTCCGTAGTCGGCTCTGTTGTACGCTCTTCACTTTGGACTACAGAAACTATCGCATCCGTCTTCATAGTTATATTAGACTCCATAGTAGATACTGTAGTTTGCTTTATTGTCTCAGTATAAGCCTTTCTTTCGCGTAGAATTCTAGTCACTGTGCTTTCAGAACTTCCAACAGCCTGTGCGGTTCTCCATCGAGCATCAGTGAGTTTTTCTGCAAAATTTTGACTTGCTTCTTTTTTCATGAAATCGTAAACTTTAGAAATAATTTCTCTTGCCTACAATTAAAAAAAAAATAAAAAGAAATAACATTAGTCTTACTTTTAAATATAAAATGAAGTCTAGTTAGTAAAATTTAATTTTGAATTAAACTACTTTTCTTTTATTATTTTATGTGTTTCGTAACAATAATTTACATACCTGGCTTTTAAGTACAACACGCTGAGATTTTTTCGACATTTTAAAAAAATATAAAGTAGAGCAACTTTCGTGTCGAGTCTGGATTTTTGAAATACAGGTTGTACTACTTGTGTGCATCGAACCACTGACGGTCCGTGACTGACGCTCGGAGAAAACTCCCCGCGCCCCGCGATCCCCTCAACCTAAAATTGGTGGGGCGCGTCTTCGTGGATTGAACTATCTATACAAATCCAGTAAAAGCTGATGATGATTTGATACGCTTACCTGATACGTAATTCTGAACTGCGGGTACCATCATGTCGAAACGCATGCACCGCAGTACTAACATTTTCTGTCATAATAAAAACTAATTAAAGTATCTGCATGAGGAATTATGTCTTGATATTAATCATTTTCAGCCTATAAAGTTCCCAGTGTTGGGACGCATACCTCCTCTCGATGACCAACAAAAAATGATGTATGGATTGTGTGAATATTAGGGTTTGAAAAGGAGAGGCTGAGAAGACCACTAGCTGCGATGAATTTGGAAGAAAACGCCATAAGCATACCTCAAATAAATTAGGATAAGTTCAGTAGAATGATTATACACGAAATAGTTAATAAAGGTTTTAATTTAGTCTTGTAAAGTTTTTATTTACTAAAGTCTATTCATGGTTACTGTTTTTATTTCAGAGTGACCAGTACTATTGAAAAAGTTATGAAAATGTTTGAAATTGTAAAATAAGCTTAATTTTATTGGTTAAAAGTTAACATTATTTAAAATCACGAGTGCAGATTACATATGTTTGTTACCTCAAACATGTCAAGTTTTTTATCCCACGGTGAAGGCATAGGACTTTCATGTGGATTTGGCAAATCACAATACTCTTCCCATATTGGAATGTTTGCCAGGAAGTGATCCAGTATTCCATTGAACGTTTGAATTTCATTAAGTCTGCGAAGTAAACGAAATAGTTTGAGATCACCAATTAACTCAACCTATTATAGTCCAGTGCTGGACTTAGTTTCTCCTATGCACCACAACGATGACACGATTGTTGCAATGGCTGAGCGATCGACTGCTGCGCCGCACATCTCGGGTTCAATTCCCGCACGGAACAAATATTTTTGTGGCCTACAGACTGTTTGTAATTAACCACTGGGAAGTCATTATGACGCCATTTTGTATATAGATGATGAAACTTATCATGATCGATCACTGATCGACTATTCTGATACTATTGTAATAGCAGACTAGCTCCTGGTGACTTCTGTAGTGTTGTTGTGTGTGTAGGACACTGACTTTGTGGACATTAGGGAAGACTTCGGTGCGATATTAGCTACATTCTACTTGTCATTGCCTAATATCGACTGTACCATCGTTGTCAACAAATCTTGTAACCCTTTTTTATGGGAAATCATCAAATGACATCTCCCGCTCGGGGCCGCTCGGGGCGGAGTCGGACTTTTACTGACTAAAACCCACCCGTGTTTCTTAACTTGCCTGTGCGACGGTCAGGGCCACGGTTTCTTGTTTAATCAACCCGTAACCCTGACAGGCATCGGTGTTCGTGGACCCCGTCAAGATGTGCTGACATCTCTTTGAGGCGCGCGTGAAACAGAACGCGCCGTCGACTCGGGCCTGGTCCTTACCGGGCGGCGAGCTGCCCACTACTCACCGCCCACAGGCCCGCGCCTACTGTAGCTGGGAGTTCGATGTCGTCTCGCGATTGTCTCTTGCGGCGGCTAGTGGCGTGAGGGCGCTGGGATTCCCGCTGCCTTACGCGCTCCGCCTCCTCCTTTGACAGCATCACTGCTTCGCAGAAGGAGGTGACGGCCTGAAATGCACTCTCACTCCGGACCATGGCCTGGACCAGGGTTGGACGCGAGAGATCGCCGCTACGAGGACACGGCGGTGCTCAACCCAAGCCGGACAGACCTCCACTGTATGCTCCACGGCGTCCTCAGGGCAACCTTGTAATCCTCAACCGGCATTTTAGTACCCATAGCCCGTAACCATATTCAAAAATGCACAAAAAAAAAATTTTCCAACAAATTTTCACTTCTGGGGGCACTCTTAACTTGTAAGCCGTTTTTTTTAAGTAAATTACCGACGAACATTTTCTGCACTTTATATCCTTGGCAACCTGTATCCATACATAAATATTTATTTAAATAAAAATGTCCCTTACGCATTGAACTCGGCCCAGGCTTGTGGACTTAGGAACTGCACTGGATTAGGCACAACGTGCCGAGGCTGCGCACCGGCCATCAGGAAAATTACATCGGACCTTGATATCTTCTGCTTTGCTAACATAATCGTGATCACCAGCAATAGCGAAAATACTATTTTATCCTGCAACCATGATGATAGGTATTGTTTTGTAATCGGATTTGCACGGAGAAAATCATCGTATAGATAGTAAAAGATAGGCACAGATAAAATCGCTGGATTCACTAGGAAACTGGGAAACATCCCTCGGGACTTGACGCAAGATACATCTCGACCTTAGACGCCTTAGGTCTTGACCTAATGCTTCGCAGGTCATCCTATCTCGGTATATGAGAATTTTTTTTTTTTAATAATTATAAACTAGCGCTTGACCGCAATCCCGCCTGATGGTAAGCAGTGATGCGATCGTTGATGGTAAAGCGCGCTAGTTTATTAAGAGCCTATTCACTCAGAAAAACTGAGCGAATAGGAAAGAAGACGGCAGTTGAGCGAGGTGATGCAATGTTAAACCCAACAACACTACCAACGATGCTGCGCCACAGGGAGATTGATCTGAAGACCCTCCACGACCAAACTCCCAACACAACAACATTAGGCGCATCGTACCCGGCACACATCGCAATACAACTGCTCAGACCCGTCCTCCGTACGGCTTCACCAGATATCATGCCGGAACACGACAAATTTCTCGTGGAACTGGTCACATGCCAAGAGCATGCACATGTTCCGTAGGACGTAGATATGCCGCAGTGCATTCTAGAACTGTGGACTACGTCGCGGTGACATGATACATGCAATGACGAAATTTGTCTCCTAGTGTCCCAGACTTAATTCAGGGCTAGACACATACTAAGAAATCATTCGGGTTTCCAAGATGTCGTATCTAAATATTAAGTGTAAAAGTACCGTCTTCTTATAGGAAATAACAGCCTCAACATTGTTCAATCATGCAACGAAAGCCTTAATCAACCCTTTGGCAGATATTTGAGTTTGAAAATACCAAAAACCATATTTTACAGATCTAGTTGTGTTTACTTCGGATGACGCAAGCCCTACCACAACGGCAACGTATGAACGGTGGCTATGTCCCATAACCAACGATATTTTGTTCTGGCTTTAAATTTTTAGTTACGTAATACGTCACAAGTCAAAAGTCATTATAAATTTGTTGAAAATAGACACAATAATAAAGTTATATATAAAAACTAGCTGACCCGGCAAACGTTGTTTTGCCATATAAATAATAAAAAAAAATTATGGGTGGACTACCCCTAACATTTAGGGGGATGAAAAATAGATGTTGGCCGATTCTCATAGATACCGGATAAGCACAAAAAATTTCATCAAAATCGGTCGAGCCGTTTCGGAGGAGTTTAAGTTCGAACACCGTGACACGAGAATTTTATATATTAGATATAATAAAAATGAATGTGTCCGTTGGGATTACCAAATTTCTTTGAAGACCGTAAGGCAAAGTTTGGTAGTTTTACCTTTTCAAACAAACTTCTGCAGATGTTAGCATAAAGAGAGTAAGTGAAGAAGTTCTTCAGTATATCCAGCCGTTCACTGATGTCTTCCACTTTCTCAGTATTATCAATGGTAGCCACGAATAAACCTTCGAACCAGCCCAGCGAATATTGGTACATTGGATCAATATTCGACAACGATGCTATAAATAAAATTAGTTTTACAATGTTTTTATATTAAAAATATAGGTACGGACTTCAAATGAGATAATTAACCAGGGTCGTCGGATATGGTTGAAATTTTGTAAGAAATAGCTTCATGAACAGAAAACATATTCTTCATTTATTAAATTCAATTTAATTTTAAAATATCCTCAGGTTTCCTACTAAAGTTACTTACTACTTAATTAATAATTATACGTAGCTATGTTCAGAAACTAAGTTACAGGTATGTTTAAATATCATCATCATCATCATCATCGACCTTTTATCGTCCCACTGTTGGGCACAGGTCTCCTCCTCATACAGAGAAGGATTGATTGTTTAAATATACATATATGAATGTCATATTTTACTAACTCTCTTCATTTCACTAGCAACACTAGACCAATAACTTACCAATGAGGAAAAACAATTCTGTGGAGTGCTCAGCGATGGGCACGTAGTCGTCCCGAGCCACGTCAATAGCCTGCTCCGTTATCATAGCTACCTCTTGCTTCTCTTTGATCTCATTTGCCATCTCTTTTGCAGAATTCAGAATCTAAACAATTATACACATATTCAAAATAATAAATGAGAACTTCTGGATGAACCTTTAAGATGGAACAAATTCAAGATACACGCCGCTATAACTCTCTGTCCATGGCTTTGGGAAGTACCTGTGTCGTATAGATCGGCAGCAAACACCAGTGTGTCACCATTGCGAGTCTTGCCTGGAGGTAACGGTGCAGCAGACTTTGGAAGAGTGTACAGCTTGTGTAGGGCTGCGTCATAACCTCATTGTGACAATAGGCAGAAGCAATATTCGCTCCCGGCCGTCGATCAATCGATGGTCGAAAGAGGGACCAAATTTGATCGGGTTCCCTCTTGAGTGGATATCGTGTCTGCAACGTGGCATCTGGGCGGGACAGAGAAAGCGCATTCTCTCACCTCTCCCACAGGAGATGCACCGGACGTTCCAAGAAGGATACAAAACGATCTGCTACCTAAATGAGAGGTGTACTGCAGCCGGTAGACTAGGGATGTCTGCCGTTCAACCAGACAGCCCTAATTTGGTGCCGCAGTGATTCACGTGCCTCTCGAGACTGGTTACGGCCACTGTGGGAATAGCAATGGGTCGAAGGTTGTCAGGGGTGCGGTGAATGCTTATGACAATTCCGTACCCTTAATCACAGGCAGAGGTGGAATACCGGTGGTTTTAGCTGGTATGAACCGGCACACCCCTGTATCATCACCATGACGGAAGAGGCCCACAAGGCGCGCATTTTCACCGCGCCACAAAAAATCATAGCATTTCCTCCAGTGGAACATCTCACTTAATGTTAACAGCTCCAATGTGGTCCGATTAAAACTGTGGATTTTCAAACAACCTCCTTCAGCTAACAGGTCAACTGATTAGTTTTACTCCATATGGGAACTACCTGAAGTGCGACATTAGTGCACTCTACCATAGCCACTCTTTTGGACGAGATCCCTCTAACCCGAGCAACATCTCAAACGATCCATCACCTCTTGGCCTGTTCTTGTACAATAATATTTGCACTATTAATGACCTTTGCGTGGTCAACGATAACTTTGAAGGAGAGGCTAAATAATTCTGGTGGAAAGTTATTTAAAACAAATAAATACCATAATCCATACATAAACGGATCGCAGTATGTTTTAATGGAAAGCGATTTAAGTGCCTGTGGATAGCCCACACGTAGTAATAAACAAATGGATTTATGTACAGTCCAAACAAGAGTTTTCTGTTACCTGGACAGCTTCTTCGTCTTCCAATAAATGTTCAGAAGTTGATAGTACTGTCAATATTTTCTTTTCAATGTCCTGCAATAGCCTTCGATGCTCGGCACTTTGTGTGGTAAGGTCCGTCTTAGCTTGCTGGAGGTCAGGTCTTTCTCGGGCAACCACTCGCGCCAGTAACTGTGCTTGCAGGCCATCCATGGCCAGCATAAAGTTGACGAGAGTCACTCGTACACCCACCTCGGGTAAGTAATGGGGATTCGCCAACTTTGTACTAATGTATAATCTAAGAAATATAGTTCAGTTTAATAAAGTACAGTAAGGGTCCAAAAGTGGAGTTACTTATTGTTACAGCAATAAAGTTCAAAAGTGGTAATGCACTTTTGACCCTTACTTTCCAACTCCTTAAACAGGATACACTATGCCACTAATTCTGAATACATTTAAATAAAAGTATTAAATACATAGGTCATTAAATTACAGTTTTTATATACTCACTTAAATTCTTTACTGTACTCAACAATGGTATCACCAATTTTGATACATAGGGCTCCACCTTGTTTGAAGGTCTGCTGTTGAAGAAGTGGCTCCAACATTGGATCCAACTCTTCTAATACGTTTTCTAGCAAAACCTAAGCAAAGAAATCATATAAGGTTACATTCGAGAATTGAATTTAAAAAAACGTAGGTATGCTATCTAGGGACCCCCGTGAGGAACTTAGTTTCTTACGCGATAAAATTTATCCAAAAAAATTATTAGCTCCCTCGTGTTGAATTGTATCTGTATGTATATCGTAGTTTTTGAGTTGCGACTTTTTTATATTGTTTTGCAAAATTGTGACCGTATTTCAAAAATTTCTAAAAGGAAAGTAGAAAATTTCCTCGATTTTTACTTACAAAATCTCTATGAACTGATGAGGCTGATTATAAGTATGTGTATTTATGCATAAAATAATCAGCCTCATAACTTTAATAGAAGTTATTAAAAAAATACCTAAACTTGAGAATTTATGTTAAGTCATTTAAATTTTAAGCTCCATAAAAATAATGCATTTCTACGTATTTTCTTAACGAGCAACTCATCTCTAACACCTCCAAGTAAGCACAATATAAATCATAATACAAAACAGAGCTCAACAAACGAGCAGTGATCACAAAACCATGAAAACTATCTGTATTTCTCATATTATACTCGTATAGCTCGACGCTTTTTATCTACCTAAAAGTTATTACGACCCCAAACCGCATTAAAAAACTTCATTCCAAAACCCATTAACGTGCAACCAGATCGTGGTCGACGATGTCGATCAACGTTATCGTGGCATGTTTTACGATGATAGTCGAAGTTAATTGAAAAAAAACTGCTAGAA
The DNA here is from genome assembly GCA_037179545.1 of Sesamia inferens. Lineage (NCBI taxonomy): Eukaryota > Metazoa > Arthropoda > Insecta > Lepidoptera > Noctuidae > Sesamia > Sesamia inferens. Next base: position 24,914,000 of record CM073934.1, on the reverse strand, counting down.
GAGAAATGAGGAACACTGAAAATGGCACTGGTAATTGAAAAGTTTTGTGGAAATCAGTTGACATGGTATGGATATGTGATACAGAGGAAGGAATAAGAATAATGTCATGAGGAGAATTTTGAGTATTAATGTTGTTGGCTATAGGATTATGAGAAGACCGAAGAAACGAGTGACGAATGGGTGACTACCGATACGAAAACGAATAGAAAAGAAACAAATAAATTGAAGACTAGTGATGACCACGTCAATTGACCACAATCTGGTTGAAAGTTCTGGTCTTTAAACAATCTGGGCATCATACCGGTTGTCCAAACTGTACTGCGTTTTCCAAGACGCGTCCCAAGTCAGCCTGCGTCATACGCACTATACTGAGATTGTTCGGTTTTTCCATATTTTTGATCCAGTGATTGGCTTGGCCTTGAGGATCAATCATCAATGGCCAACGTCGAGCTGTCCTGTTTGACATTACCATAAGCTATTCATGAATGCTAAATATATTGTTTGTAAAATGAACGCTTGCCAGTACAAACTCCGTCGTTAATTTCACAAACAGGCAATGAATGACAATGTGCACAAAAAATATACAGAGTTATTTTAAATACTCGGCTTGTTATACTCTGCAGAGGCGATGGATATGGATGTCTAAATATGTATGATAACACAAAAAATAAATTAATTTGATGATTTTATGGTAGTATCATAAATAAATCAGCCCTGCACCCTGCGGTTTCAATCGCGTCGGCGTAAGTCTTGATTCCGTGCAAATGTATGATTAAAAAGTATGTACCTTTGTCTATATCCTAATCTAGGTAACACTATCAGTAAATAGTAATCAGTTTAATCAAAACCTGGTTCATTTTAATTACTAATAAATGGAAACTTCTCACTTGATGATAATGGCGCTCTCCACACTGAAATCGTCGGCAGGTAATCCGTCAATGTTCCACTGCTGAATGGTAACGGGCTCGCCAAGTACTTTGATCAGGCTGTAGTCCAGCGTACACACTATCCCACAGTCGTGGCACGCTTGTGCCCAAGATAACATCTAATGGAAAGGAAGTTTTATTGAAGTCCACGCTAAAAGGAAAAATGCATAGAAAAGAGCAGAAAGGTATATTTACCTTTTTTTCTATTGGAAAGGATAAGCGTAAAAGGAAGCACGCGCACGTGTACGGGCAATTTATAATTCTAAAGTATGCATGTGCATATTATCATGTGTACTATCTACACAACGAGTCAGAGATGACGTAATGAAGAAGCTCATTGCGATCGAAGCAAGAGAACTTATCCTGCCTGCGTGAGACAGACCTGCAGACACCCGTGTCACTAGACACGTTCTAACATTATATAGTTTATTCTCTAAGCAAAAATTGTAAGCAAGGGGGCAATTCTCATATTTTATGTAACCATGAACCTTTAAAGAACGTCAAAACACCCATAATTTATCTATAAGTTGACAAATTTCAACATTCAACATTCAAGTTTCAAGTCAGCATTTGTCGCCGAGATGAGACAAACTAGATTTTGACCGTTCTAAATTATGGGAATTGCCTTCAGTTGTCACCGACTACGACAGACAGCAAGCTTATCGATAAGACGCTCAACAGAGGTTACCCCCGTTAGTTCAAAAAATATGATAACTCTTAACAGGCAGTTTTAAAATACAAGCGGCAACCGCGACGTGACTACGGCTGCCGTCGACAATGCCGCTCGGAGAGTACACAATCGTCTATACCGTACTCATATACACTTGCGGCACGTTGCCGGTGACATCCGCCGACGTGTGTCGTTGACTGTAAGGCGTCACACAGACGAGCAGCACTTTGCTGTAGACAGAGCTAATTTCAGCTGTCGACAGAGCTAACTTCAGCTGTCGACAGAGCCAACTTCAGCTGTCAACAAAAGAAAAAAGTAAAAAGAAAGAAGAAAAAAGTATTAACACAATTTTGTTTGTATAATTTGGTACTTGGTAATACAACCAATCATATTTCTTGATTGATGCAATTAGTAAGTCAATATTAATATAGTTGTCGTTGGGAGAAGTCATTTTTCGCGTGTAATCTCTCGGTCTGTCTGAAGTCGACCGACAAGGCAGCGCGCTTGCTGCGCTCATACTAAGCTGTCGCCGTTGGTTGGTTTCCTGTCTAAGTATCGCCGGCAAACGCCGACCAATGGCAGCAACTGCAGTTAGCTCGGTCGACAGTTGAAGTTGGCTCTGTTGACAACAAACTACTGCTCGTCTTTACGAGGCCTAATTGCTTGTCGCGTGTGGCTCGTGTGTTTGGCGGAACTTATAGTAGACATAAGATAATAAATATAATGCTGCACTTATTTATTACGTACTTGTGTATTTCTAAAAGATGCTGTGAATGGTCCGAGATACGCGATGATTCCAGCAGCAATCAAGATGTCCCCTGAAATGACAACAAAATCAACTATAAGAATAATTCCAAAATAATCTGTTATCAGTTATTATCAATTATATGTTATGTTACTATGTATTTTAAACCATGAATGCAGAAATGAAATGAAATGAAATCGTTTATTAAGCAAGTAGGATCACCGATCACTTTTACACGTCATGTTTTTTTTTGACGTGACAACGTCTTAAATTAGGTTGCGGCTGGGAGTCACTTATGAAAAAGTGTAACGCTCGGTAACGTTACGATGAGTCACCGAACTAAAAAATATATTTCTATAGTTAAAATTTGTGCAATTCTTATTTTCATTCAATTCCTTGTTCCTATTGTGCAATTTAATTATATTCATATCAATAAATATTCTACCGAGAAAAAGACGTTGTCACGTAAAATCTTCGCCCGTAAAACCGACTTTACAGGCAACCATTTTTTTTAAATAGAAGAAGCCGGCATTTCCTAACTGACTACCTCTGAGAAGAAATAGCTGAAACAAACTCAGGGATCATGGTCTTTTTTCAAGTCCAGATATTAAAAATTAAAATGTTTACAATAATTTACGTTATATTTACGCATATTGCTTAATTAATAACAATGCTTAACAGAGAGAGCAGCTCAGTCCCAAGCATTTTTGTCTTCTAAATAATCTGAGATTTTATAATACCTCTTTTTGCAAAGTTTGGCCTTTATATAGTTTTTATATCGTTTAATGGGTAAGTTTCGAATGTACATGGGAAGTTGTTGTAAAAAGAGTCAGAATGTTCACCTCTCTGAATTTTTCTCTAAGAGAATCTCTAGGACCAAGGTTGTAAATGGCTCGAACAGCCCTTTTCTGTTAAACAAAGATGGTATTGATGTCCACACAAGTTCCCCAGAGAAGAATCCCATAAGTCATAAGACTATGAAAATAACTAAAATAAACAATTCTGGCTGTACCCACATCAGTTATCTGTCTAATTATCTTAACAACAAAGGCGGCAGAACTGAGTCTACCCGACAGCTTCTCAATGTGAGGACCCCATTGTAACTTGGCGTCAATAGTTAATCCAAGAAAAACTGTCGACACGACAGGGATCAACTCTACTCCATTCAGTTGAACTTTGGTACTTAGCTGCCTGAAATTCGGCGTAGAAAATTTAATGACTTTAGTTTTTTTTTTTCATTCAAAAGAAGGTTATTTACATTAAACCAATGGACAACTTTAGAAAGTGCATTGTTAACTTCGCCAAATTTGCTAGCTGACGCTTGACTTCAAAAATAAGAGAAGTGTCATCCGCGAACCATACTATGTTGTGATTATCCTTCATGTTATGAGGTAAGTCATTAATATAAATTAAAAACAAAAAAGGACCTAGAATTGAGCCCTGCGGAACGCCCATGGTGACCACAGATCCTGCAGATTTGTTGCCATTAACATCAACCCTCTGAATTCGATTATTCAGATAAGAAGTCAGAAGGTCGAGGGCACTGTCTCTTAAGCCATAATGGTACAATCTCCTAATAAGAGTATGATGATTAAGCAATCAAAGGCCTTGGACAAATCACAAAAAATACCAAGAGCATCTTGCGATTCCTCTCAGGCCCCAAATATGTTCTTTAGCAACGCCACGCCCGCATCTGTAGTTGAACGACCCTTTGTAAAACCAAATTGTTTCAAGATTATGAAGACAATGTCACTTTCGAGTTTCGTTTTGGTCTTGCTGCTCAGAGGGCTTGTTCGGCTACTGGTCAGTGTCAAACACTCATTTTTTTTTTTACGACTTACGTCAACTCACTCGAGCGTGAAGCTTTGCAAGCTACAAAAACGTCAAAATCTTAGTACTGCTCTAGCACATTTACTACATATGCAGCCGAAAAGCCGATTTACAGAAAAAGAAATAATCGTTTAACCTGTAAGTGCATTGTAAGTTTCTCGCAAACTCTTAGCGATTTGCGTCCAGCGGGTCTTCTCCCCGCCGAGGCCCGAGATAAGCATTTCGGCTCGTTTCAATTTGTTGCTGCAGTCCATTACCTCGTCGTCCAGTATCTTCTGCTGACGACTCTGTTCGGCTAGGACATCTACTAATTTTTTCAGTTTTTGTTGTACCTAAATTGGAAAATTTCATGGTTTACCGTTTTTGTGTACAACTTGTGGCAAAAAGGGTACGGTTTCTTTGGATTTTTCTTCAGGTTGAACTCACCACCCTTATGTATGTATGCATATAGAAAGTGGTGATAACAATACGACAATAAATTAAACAACGTGTACCTCAACACATTCTTAGTCTTTTTTTTTTTTAATAATTATAAACTAGCACTTGACCGCATTCCCGCCTGGTGGTAAGCAGTGATGCGATCGTTGATGGTAAAGCGCGCTAGTTTATTAAGAGCCTATTCACTCAGAAAAACTGAGCGAATAGGAAGGCAGACGGCAGTTGAGCGAGGTGATGCAATGTTAAACCCAACAACACGACCAACGATGCTGCGCCAAAGGGAGATTGATCTGAAGACCCTCCACGACCAAACTCTCAACACAACAACATTATTCGCATCGTACCCGGCACACATCGCAACACAACTGCTCAGACCCGTCCTCCGAACGGCTTCACCAGACATCATGCCGGAACACGACAAATCGCTTGGCGGCAAGGCTTTGTCTGGTGGGTGGTAACTTCTGCCAGCGGCCGATGTTATGGCCTACCACCGAGACTCGTAAAAAATCATATACATATATCCATTAGTTTAGTCACAGGAAATTATTTTTCACATTTTCTACATGTTGACAAGGAAGCGCTGACAGGTTGACGACCACCGCATCCAGCGATACAAAATTTTAATAATAATGGCGCCAAAACGATACAGTACAAGTCGATACAGACGGCGACAGCGCGGTGCTGTCGCCGATCGAAGGTCAGTGAACCAATATTTTAAACGATGTTCTATTGCGTTTCCAACTTTAAGCGATTTAGTTTGTTTGAATTTTTTATTTTTGGTGCTAGGTTTTTTTTTTCTATGTTTTAGGATTATTCCTATGAACCAGCATTGTTCGTGTTTTCATTTATTGTCGTATTATCAGCACCACTCTGTATATTACTCCTTTGCGACGTGAGACAATTTATGTTAACGAGTTCTTCCTCTCAACATCTTATTTTAGTTTTATTCTTAGTGATTATTCTTAGTGTGTGGGTGTACTGACCTCCATGAGCTGAGCTTGCTTTACAGCGAGGGCGGCACTGGCTTTGTCGTACACTGCCTGAGCAGCCGCCAGCCGTTGCTTCTTAGGCGCAACTATCTTCGCTACTTTGTCGTACTTCGTCATTGCAATTACCCATTTGCACATACCTGTATATTATGTTGTATTATATCAATTATCTTGATATATTTATCATATAACTTATACACACTTGACATTGAATAAAATTAGCAATGGTAAGATTGAAGTGATGTAATAATAGTGTTTTCACCGTGGCACATGATAGAGTAGTATGATGGAAATGGAAGAACAACAATTTTTAAATTATTATTTAGTAATTTTAACTACTCCCTTTTGCGCTTTCCTTAAGACAAATAATATATATTTTCTACTGTCTTCTTGTATGCTTTACTTTCGTCTTGCCTTTGTTTATTAGATCTTTTATGTTTTAAAGTTATTCATCCAACATTATCTGCCTCAAATAAAGATCAAAAGCCTAGATTGATAAACGTTACTTAGTGCATAGTTTGGTCAAGCACCATTCTAATTACTGTGGCAGAAGTGTCGAACTGCAAGTGCAAGGTAAAGCATCAACGGAAATTGTAGTTATAGGCGCGCTCGAACTTTAAGAGCGCATAGTGGCCATCTTGGTAATGCGATAGCTGTCAAATTAGGCATGAATACATATTTAGTTGTGACATTTCACCATGGAACGCTACACGCTTCAACAACGTGTAGAAATGATTACAATTTATTATCAAAATCAGTGCGCTATTCGCCTAATGTTTCGTGCGTTGCATCCAATTTATGGCGTTCATGGCCGTCCTGCAGAGTCCACAATCAGTCGTTTGATAAAAAAAAATTAAGACAACCGGGTCGGTGATCGATGAAGCAGTTTCTGTACGTCAAAGAAACGCAAGATTGTTGGAGAATATTGTTGCCGTTCGAGACAGTGTACGAGAAAACCCCAGACAATCCATTCCACGTCGTGCACAAGAACTGGGTCTTTCTGCGACATCAACATGGCGAATTTTGCACCGAGATTTGGGATTTCATCCATATAAAGTGCATTTAACTCAAGAGCTAAAACCCAATGACCACAGGCAGCGCCGTGTATTCGCTGATTGGGCGTTAGAGCATCTGGCAGCTGCTCCTGCTTTTGCAAAAAAAAAAAAAAAAGACATCTTCACTGATGAGGCTCATTTCTGGTTAAGCGGCTTTGTTAATAAACAAAATTGCCGGATTTGGTGCAATGAAAATCCGCGGGAGATGTGGTATCATCAGGTGCCTGTACACTCCGAAAAAGTAACTGTTTGGTGTGGATTTTGGTCCGGCGAAATTATCGGCCCTTATTTCTTCGAAGATGCGCAAGGAGCCGCGCTCACTGTCAATGGCGACCGATATCGGACGATGATAACAATTTTTTTGTGACCTTGGGTAGTTGGTATGGACCTTACAAACATGTGGTTCCAGCAGGACGGCGCCACTTGTCACACAGCACGAGAAATATTAAATTTATTGAAAGAGAAGTTCGAGGGCTTCGTCATCTCGCGTGGTGGCAACATCAACTGGCCCCCAAGATCGTGTGACTTAACACCGCTCGATTATTTTCTTTGGAGCTACGTGAAATCTCTAGTGTATGCAGATAAACCACAGTCGATTGCTGCCCTAAAGGCCAACATAACTCGCGTTCTTCGTGAAATTGAACCCCATTTATACGAAGGCATCCTTCAAAATTGGTCCCCCAGAATACACCATCTATAGCGGAGTCGCGGTGGCCAATTGGCAGGTATTATTTTCCACACATAATGTCATTGAATATTCTTTAAAATGTAATAAACATTGTGGTAATATCACTTAAACAGATTGTTTTATTTCATTTCGAGCCCTCTTAATGAAAAAACCTGCATTATAGTTATATTAAAAACATTTTCTACTCGACTTAAAATTTAATTTATGTATTCAAATATTCAAATGTAAGTACAATTTGTATGTGACACCAGAATTTGTTTCCAATATGTACTTTTAAACCTTAGAATTTTGAACCTCGACCTAAGTAGTAGCTCACCCTCTGCGGCCACAGACACGGTCTTAATCTTCTCTGGCACGAACCCCTCGTCTTGCATGACAGTCGACATTAGCTTCTTCATCACGGCTGGCGGGATGTTGTCCTTGTCGTAGTTCTGCAGGGATTCCAGGAACTTGATGTCGTTCAAGATTTTTTTCGAAGGCCCCCAATAGTCTTCAACAGTGCCAACACCAGATGGGTTCGGAATCTTGTCTGGTTTTACCTCCTGTTTTGTTTTAGGAATTATTGTTCAGTTTTTTAGCTATATAGGTCATACATATATTGGTATAACATACTATCACTAACAGTTAGAATAATTTCTAAGCTTATTGCTAATCCATTGCTCCATGTGTTCGAAAATCTGTCAGCTCAACAACGTAAATAACGCAATGAGTGTTATTGAACTGTCAAAATGAAACCCATTGCTACTGATAGAACGTTACGCAATTACCCTGCTGATCAGTGGAACGTAACATTAAGGTGAAAGTTTCCTGGAACTAAATTTATGTTTATCTTTTTCTTCTTATTTCATTAAAAAAGAAAACATATAATCATTAGTTTATCCATATCCTCAAAGTGTACCAATAATACTTGCATGAGAAAACTGTGTGAAGAATAATGTTGGAAAAGAATTAGGTAACGCACTTAGTACAAATTGGATAAAAGATGGTTAAATAAATGATAAATTACCACCAACCAGTGATTATTACAGTCCGTTCATAGTTTAAGTAGATACAAAACTATGTTAACATGAAAGTAATTCACTTACCGGGTCATCCCACTTTAATGAAGCGATGAAAAATATAATGTAGAATATAGTTACATGTTTAGTCTATTTCACATGTTTGTGGATAAAGCAGCATTATTTAATGCAGTAACTTAAATACCACTGATAGATATTTGTATATTATATACAATGTAATTTTTTCATTATACGAAACCTGAATATAGTTTGTTCAGAATAAGCAACTGAATCGATTCCAATAACTATTACACTGTTACATTTTTTCCCAACTATATTTAAAAAATGTTGCAGTTTAATCACACTGCAACATTTTTGCACTGTGAACTGTGATGTGCGCTCGGTAATCACCGAGCGCACATCACATCGGATCATAGTGTCGTAGGTAAAATAACAAGCTAATAACTTTGTGATTTTGTTGGCAATTATATTTCAATTAGATTGAACTCTTTCCGTAATCTGTGATTGTAATTATATGTTACATATCTTGTTTTAAACAGGTTTAGGTTGTTCAATGAATTTATGTATCTTTCTTTCTTTCTGGCTTTCTTTCTTTCTTGCTTTCTTTCTTGCTTCCTTTCTTTCTTGATTCCTTTCTTGCTTGCTTTCTTTCTTTTATGGTTTCTTTCTTGCTTTCCTTCTTTCTTGCTTCCTTTCTTTTGTTTTCTTTCTTTCTTGCTTTCTTTCTAGCTTGCTTTCTTTCTTTCTTGTTTCTTTCTAGCTTGCTTTCATTCTTGCTTTCTTTCTTGATTTCTTTCTTGCTTTCTTTCTTGCTTTCTTTCTTGCTTTCTTACTTGCTTTCTTTCTTGCTTTCTTTCTTGCTTCCTTTCATGCTTTCTTTCTTTCTTTTCTGTCTTGCTTTCTTTCTTTCTTGCTTTCTATCTTGCTTTCTTTCATGCTTTCTTTCTTTTCTTGCTTTCTTTTTCCTTGCTTTCTTTCTTTCTAGCTTTCTTTCTTTTCTTGCTTTCTTTTTCCTTGCTTTCTTTCTTTCTTGCTTTCGTTCTTGCTTGCTTTCTTTCTTTCTTGCTTCCTTTTTTGCTTTCTTTCTTTTTGCTTTCTTTCTTTCTTTCTTACTTGCATTCTTTCTTTCATGCTTTCATTCTTTCAGGCTTTCTCTTTCTTTCTTTCTTTCTTTCTTACGACATACTTAACATACTTATGTGCTCACATTACCAACCTGAATATAGTTTGTTCAGAATAAGCAACTGAATCGATTCCAATAACTATTACACTGTTATATTTTTTCGCAACTATATTTAAAAAATGATGTAAAGCGAAAGTCTGTCATTACCTACATTTATCAGTATTTCTTTTCTTAGTTTATTGTTAGTTTTTTATTTAAGTATGCATACAACGCGTGTATGCATATACACGCGTTATGCTGTTGTTTAGAACTGATTTACATCCGTCACCTCACATCAGGTTCAGTTGAAAACCAGCGTCAGGCACTAGTTGTTTGGCATTTTTGCTGAACTGAACCTTTTTGGTGCAGCCACGAGGAGTTTTTTGTTTATGTTTTTATTTGGTTTTCTATTTTATTTTGTTGCTACCCAATGTATGTTTGTGCTAGATGTATTGTGTGTCTTTAAGTCTGTGCTGAATAAATATATTTCTTCCTTTCTTGCTTTCTTTCTTTCTTGCTTTCTTACTTTCTTGCTGTCTTTCTTTCATGCTTTCTTTCTTTCTTGCTTTCTTTCTTGTTTGCTTTCTTTCTTTCTTGCTATCTTTCTTTCTTTCTGGCTTTCTTTCTTTCTTGCTTTCTTTCTTGCTTCCTTTCTTTCTTGATTCCTTTCTTGCTTGCTTTCTTTCTTTTATGCTTTCTTTCTTGCTTTCCTTCTTTCTTGCTTCCTTTCTTTTGTTTTCTTTCTTTCTTGCTTTCTTTCTAGCTTGCTTTCTTTCTTTCTTGTTTCTTTCTAGCTTGCTTTCATTCTTGCTTTCTTTCTTGATTTCTTTCTTGCTTTCTTTCTTGCTTTCTTTCTTGCTTTCTTTCTTGCTTTCTTTCTTGCTTTCTTACTTGCTTTCTTTCTTGCTTTCTTTCTTGCTTCCTTTCATGCTTTCTTTCTTTCTTTTCTGTCTTGCTTTCTTTCTTTCTTGCTTTCTATCTTGCTTTCTTTCATGCTTTCTTTCTTTTCTTGCTTTCTTTTTCCTTGCTTTCTTTCTTTCTAGCTTTCTTTCTTTTCTTGCTTTCTTTTTCCTTGCTTTCTTTCTTTCTTGCTTTCGTTCTTGCTTGCTTTCTTTCTTTCTTGCTTCCTTTTTTGCTATCTTTCTTTTTGCTTTCTTTCTTTCTTTCTTACTTGCATTCTTTCTTTCATGCTTTCATTCTTTCAGGCTTTCTCTTTCTTTCTTTCTTTCTTTCTTACGACATACTTAACATACTTATGTGCTCACATTACCAACCTGAATATAGTTTGTTCAGAATAAGCAACTGAATCGATTCCAATAACTATTACACTGTTATATTTTTTCGCAACTATATTTAAAAAATGATGTAAAGCGAAAGTCTGTCATTACCTACATTTATCAGTATTTCTTTTCTTAGTTTATTGTTAGTTTTTATTTAAGTATGCATACACGCGTTATGCTGTTGTTTAGAACTGATTTACATCCGTCACCTCACATCAGGTTCAGTTGAAAACCAGCGTCAGGCACTAGTTGTTTGGCATTTTTGCTGAACTGAACCTTTTTGGTGCAGCCACGAGGAGTTTTTTGTTTGTGTTTTTATTTGGTTTTCTATTTTATTTTGTTGCTACCCAATGTATGTTTGTGCTAGATGTATTGTGTGTCTTTAAGTCTGTGCTGAATAAATATATTTCTTCCTTTCTTGCTTTCTTTCTTTCTTGCTTTCTTACTTTCTTGCTGTCTTTCTTTCATGCTTTCTTTCTTTCTTGCTTTCTTTCTTGTTTGCTTTCTTTCTTTCTTGCTTTCTTTCTTTTATGCTTTCTTTCTTGCTTTCTTTCTTTCTTGCTTCCTTTCTTTTGCTTTCTTTCTTTCTTGCTTTCTTTCTAGCTTGCTTTCTTTCTTTCTCGTTTCTTTCTAGCTTGCTTTCATTCTTGCTTTCTTTCTTGCTTTCTTTCTTGCTTTCTTTCTTGCTTTCTTTCTTGCTTTCTTTCTTGCTTTCTTTCTTTCTTTTCTGTCTTGCTTTCTTTCTTTCTTGCTTTCTATCTTGCTTTCTTTCATGCTTTCTTTCATGCTTTCTTTCTTTTCTTGCTTTCTTTTTCCTTGCTTTCTTTCTTTCTTGCTTTCTTTCTTTTCTTGCTTTCTTTTTCCTTGCTTTCTTTCTTTCTTGCTTTCTTTCTTGCTTGCTTTCTTTCTTTCTTGCTTCCTTTTTTGCTTTCTTTCTTTTTGCTTTCTTTCTTTCTTTCTTTCTTGCATTCTTTCTTTCATGCTTTCATTCTTTCAGGCTTTCTCGATCGATTCCAATAACTATTACACTGTTATATTTTTTCGCAACTATATTTAAAAAATGATGTAAAGCGAAAGTCTGTCATTACCTACATTTATCAGTATTTCTTTTCTTAGTTTATTATTATTTTTGAGCAATATCATTTCTTTTTATCTAACTCGTATTTATTTTTATTTGCGTTATGCTGTTGTTTAGAACTGATTTACATCCGTCACCTCACATCAGGTTCAGTTGAAAACCAGCGTCAGGCACTAGTTGTTTGGCATTTTTGCTGAACTGAACCTTTTTGGTGCAGCCACGAGGATTTTTTTTGTTTGTGTTTTTATTTGCTTTTCTATTTTATTTTGTTGCTACCCAATGTATGTTTGTGCTAGATGTATTGTGTGTCTTTAAGTCTGTGCTGAATAAATACATTTCTTCCTTTCTTGCTTTCTTTCTTTCTTGCTTTCTTGCTTTCTTTCTTCCTTTCTTTCTTGCTTTCTTTCTTTCTTTCTTTCTTTTACTTTCTTTCTTGCTTTCTTTCTTGCTTTCTTTCTTGCTTTCTTTCTTGCTTTCTTTCTTGCTTTCTTTCTTGCTTTCTTTCTTGCTTTCTTTCTTGCTTTCTTTCTTGCTTTCTTTCTTGCTTTCTTTCTTGCTTTCTTTCTTTTTGCTTCCTTTCTATCTTGCTTTCTTTCTTGTTTTTTTCTTTCTTGCTTTCTTTTTGCTTTCTTTCTAGCATTCTTTCTTGCTTTCTTTCTTTCATGCTTTCTTTCTTGCTTTCTTTCTTTCTGGCTTTCTTTCTTGCTTCCTTTCTTGCTTGTTTCTTTCTTGCTTGCTTTCTTTCTCGTTTCTTTCTAGCTTGCTTTCATTCTTGCTTTCTTTCTTGCTTTCTTTCATGCTTTCTTTCTTGTTTCTTTCTAGCTTGCTTTCATTCTTGCTTTCTTTCTTGCTTTCTTTCTTGCTTCCTTTCTTGCTTTCTTTCTTTCTTGTTTTCTTTCTTGCTTGCGTCCTTTCTTTTTTGCTTCCTTTCTTGCTTTCTATCTTGCTTTCTTTCTAGCTTGCTTTCTTTCTTGCTTCCTTTCTTGCTTTCTTTCTTTCTTGCTTTCTTTCTTTCAAGCTTTCTTTCTTTCTTTATTTCTTTCTTATGACATACTTAACATACTTATGTGCTCACATTACCAACCTGAATATAGTTTGTTCAGAATAAGCAACTGAATCGATTCCAATAACTATTACACTGGTATATTTTTTCGCAACTATATTTAAAAAATGATGTAAAGCGAAAGTCTGTCATGACCTACATTTATCAGTATTTCTTTTCTTAGTTTATTATTAGTTTTTAGCAATATCATTTCTTTTTATCTAACTCGTATTTATTTTTATTTGCGTTATGCTGTTGTTTAGAACTGATTTACATCCGTCACCTCACATCAGGTTCAGTTGAAAACCAGCGTCAGGCACTAGTTGTTTGGCATTTTTGCTTAACTGAACCTTTTTGGTGCAGCCACGAGGAATTTTTTTGTTTGTGTTTTTATTTGCTTTTCTATTTTATTTTGTTGCTACCCAATGTATGTTTGTGCTAGATGTATTGTGTGTCTTTAAGTCTGTGCTGAATAAATATATTTCTTCCTTTCTTGCTTTTTCTTTCTTGCTTTCTTTCTTTCTTTCTGTCTTTCTTTCATGCTTTCTTTCTTTCTTGCTTTCTTTCTTGTTTGCTTTCTTTCTTTCTTGCTTTCTTGCTTTCTTGCTTTCTTTCTTGCTTTCTTTCTTGCTTCCTTTCTTTCTTGATTCCTTTCTTGCTTGCTTTCTTTCTTTTATGCTTTCTTTCTTGCTTTCCTTCTTTCTTGCTTCCTTTCTTTTGCTTTCTTTCTTTCTTGCTTTCTTTTTGCTTTCTTTCTAGCATTCTTTCTTGCTTTCTTTCTTTCATGCTTTCTTTCTTTCATGCTTTCTTTCTTGCTTTCTTTCTTTCTTGCTTTCTTTCTTTTTGCTTTCTTTCTTTCTTGCTTTATATCTTGCTTTCTTTCGTTCTTGCTTTCTTTCTTGTTTCTTTCTAGCTTGCTTTCTCTCTTTCTTGCTTTCTTTCTTGCTTTCTTTCTAGCTTGCTTTCTTTCTTTCCTGCTTTCTTTCTTTTTTCTTGCTTTCTTTTTCTTTGCTTTCTTTCTTGTTTCTTTCTAGCTTGCTTTCTTTCTTGCTTGCTTTCTTTCTTGCTTCCTTTCTTGCTTCCTTTCTTGCTTCCTGTCTTGCTTTCTATCTTGCTTTCTTACTAGCTTGCTTTCTTGTTTCTTTCTAGCTTTTTTCTTGCTTTCTTTCTAGCTTTCTTTCTTTCCTGCTTTCTTGCTTTCTTTCTTTTTTCTTGCTTTCTTTTTCTTTGCTTTCTTTCTTTATTGTTTCTTTCTAGCTTGCTTTCTTTCTTTCTTGCTTTCTTTCTTGCTTCCTTTCTTTCTTGCTTCCTTTCTTGCTTTCTTTCTTGCTTTCTTTCTTTCTTGCTTTCTTTCTTTCTTGCTTTCTTTCTTTCAAGCTTTCTTTCTTTCTTTATTTCTTTCTTACGACATACTTAACATACTTATGTGCTCACATTACCAACCTGAATATAGTTTGTTCAGTTTGTTGTTTGTTTAAACAACTGAATCGATTCCAATAACTATTACACTGTTATATTTTTTCCCAACTATATTTTAAAAATGTTGCAGTGTGATTACCGAGTGCACATTACAGCTCACAGCGGATCATAGTGTCCTAGTTGACATATTTTTCTAAGGACAACCAGGTAAAATAACAAGCTGATAACTTTGTGATTTTGTTGGCAATTATATTTCAATTAGATTGAACTCTTTCCTTAATCTGTGATTGTAATTATATGTTACATATCTTGTTTTAAACAGGTTTAGGTTGTTCAATGAATTTATGTATCTATCTATACAAGCGAAAGTCTGTCATTACCTACATTTATCAGTATTTCTTTTCTTAGTTTATTATTAGTTTTTAGCAATATCCATTTCTTTTTATCTAACACGTATTTATTTTTATTTAAGTATGCATACACGCGTTATGCTGTTGTTTAGAACTGATTTACATCCGTCACCTCACATCAGGTTCAGTTGAAAACCAGCGTCAGGCACTAGTTGTTTGGCATTTTTGCTGAACTGAACCTATTTGGTGCAGCCACGAGGAATTTTTTTGTTTGTGTTTTTATTTGCTTTTCTATTTTATTTTGTTGCTACCCAATGTATGTTTGTGCTAGATGTATTGTGTGTCTTTAAGTCTGTGCTGAATAAATATATTTCTTTCTTTCTTTCTTGCTTCCTTTCTTTCTTGTTTTCTTTCTTGCTTGCGTTCTTTCTTTTTGCTTCCTTTCTTGCTTTCTTTCTTTCTTGTTTCTTTCTAGCTTGCTTTCTTTCTTTCTTGTTTCTTTCTAGCTTGCTTTCATTCTTGCTTTCTTTCTTGCTTCCTTTCTTGCTTTCTTTCTTGCTTCCTTTCTTGCTTTCTTTCTTTCTTTTTTTCTTTCTTGCTTGCGTTCTTTCTTTTTTGCTTCTTTTCTTGCTTTCTATCTTGCTTTCTTTCTAGCTTGCTTTCTTTCTTGCTTTCTTTCTTGTTTATTTCTAGCTTGCTTTCTTTCTTTCTTGTTTCTTTCTAGCTTTTTTTGCTTTCTTTCTAGCTTGCTTTCTTTCTTGCTTTCTTTCTTGTTTCTTTCTAGCTTGCTTTCTTTCTTGCTTTTTTCTTGCTATCTTTCTTGCTTTCTTTCTTGCTTCCTTTCTTGCTTTCTTTCTCGTTTTCTTTCTTTCTTGCTTTCTTTCTTTCTTGTTTTCTTTCTTGCTTGCTTTCTTTCTTGCTTCCTTTCTTGCTTTCTTTCTTTTTTGCTTCCTTTCTTGCTTTCTTTCTTTTTTGCTTCCTTTCTTGGTTTCTTTCTAGCTTGCTTTCTTTTCCTTGCTTTCTTTCTTTCTTGTTTCTTTCTAGCTTGCTTTCATTCTTGCTTTCTTTCTTGCTTCCTTTCTTGATTTCTTCCTTTTCTTCCTTTCTTGCTTTCTTTCTAGCTTGCTTTCTTTCTTGCTTTCTTTCTTGCTTCCTTTCTTTCTTGCTTTCTTTCTTGCTTCCTATCTTGCTTTCTTTCTCTTTTCCTCGATTTCTTTCTTTCTTGTTTCTTTCTAGCTTGCTTTCTTACTTTCTTGCTTTCTTTCTAGCTTGCTTTCTTTCTTTCATGCTTTCTTGCTTCCTTTCTTGCTTTCTTTCTTTCTTGTTTTCTTTCTTGCTTGCTTTCTTTCTTGCTTCGTTTCTTGCTTTCTTTCTTGTTTTCTTTCTTGCTTGCTTTCTTTCTTGCTTCCTTTCTTGCTCTCTTTCTTTTTCTTCCTTTCTTGCTTTCTTTCTTGCTCTCTTTCTTTTTCTTCCTTTCTTGCTTTCTTTCTTGCTTTCCTTCTTGCTTCCTATCTTGCTTTCTTTCTTTCTTGCTTTATATCTTGCTTTCTTTTTTTTCTTGCTTTCTTTCTCTTTTCCTTGCTTTCTTTCTTTCTTGCTTTCTTGCTTTCCTGCTTTCCTGCTTTCTTGCTTTCTTGCTTTCTTGCTTGCTTTCTTGCTTTCTTCCTTTCATGCTTTCTTTCTTTCTTTCATGCTTTCTTGCTTTCTCACTTGCTTTCTTTCTTGCTATCTTTCTTTCAAGCTTTCTTTCTTTCTTTCTTACGATATATTTAACATACTTATGTGCTCACATTACCAACCTGAATATAGTTTGTTCAGAATAAGCAACTGAATCGATTCCAATAACTATTACACTGTTATATTTTTTCCAAACTATATTTTAAAAATGTTGCAGTGTAATTACCGAGCGCACATCACAGTTCACAGCGGATCATAGTGTCCTAGTTGACATATTTTTGTAAGGGCAACCAGGTAAAATAACAAGCTGATAACTTTATGATTTTGTTGACAATTATATTTCAATTAGATTGAACTCTTTCCTTAATCTGTTATTGTAATTATATGTTACATATCTTGCTTTAAACAGGTTTAGGTTGTTCAATGAATTTATGTATCTATACAAGCGAAAGTCTGTCATTACCTACATTTATCAGTATTTCTTTTCTTAGTTTATTGTTAGTTTTTAGCAATATCATTTCTTTTTATCTAACACGTATTTATTTTTATTTAAGTATGCATACACGCGTTATGCTGTTGTTTAGAACTGATTTACATCCGTCACCTCACATCAGGTTCAGTTGAAAACCAGCGTCAGGTACTAGTTGTTTGGCATTTTTGCTGAACTGAACCTTTTTGGTGCAGCCACGAGGAATTTTTTGTTTGTGTTTTTATTTGGTTTTCTATTTTATTTTGTTGCTACCCAATGTATGTTTATGCTAGATGAATTGTGTGGCTTTACGTCTGTGCTGAATAAATATCTTTCTTGCTTTCTTTCTTTCTTGCTTTCTATATTGCTTTCTTTCTTTCCTGCTTTCTTTCTTGCTTTCTTTCTTTCTTTCTTGCTTTCTTGCTTTCTTTCTTTCATGCTTTCTTTCTTGCTTTCTTTCTTTCTTGCTTTCTTTGTTTCTTGCTTTCTTTCTTTCTTGCTTTCTTTCTTTCTTGCTTTCTTTCTTTCTTTCTTTCTTTCTTACGACATACTTATGTGCTCACATTACCAACCTGAATATAGTTTGTTCAGAATAAGCAACTGAATCGATTTCAATAACTATTACACTGTTATATTTTTTATATGTGCTCACATTATACTTATGGTCCACCAGACCACATTTCAGCCATAGCGGTCGAGATAGAGGCTATCAGCGGAGAAAGAAAAATCAGGTACAGGACCAACAACTTAACGTACGAGTATCTCTGAAGCACGGTATAACCGTGCGTTGGAAAGTACGCTAACTTCAATTCCTGATGTAAAAACCCTAATAATTCTTAATGAACTTGCCGTGTGGTGACGGGTGACTTTGACAGGTGTCATTTGACCCCAAAATGCCGGTCCATCATTAGACCTGTCCTTCTGTATGGCAGTGAGGCGTGGCCTGTGCTTGAGCGACACAAGCAGGAGCTGCATGTCACGAAGATGAATATACTGCGATGGATGGATGCTGATGCGGTGTTACGCAGAACGACCGCATCATGAACTCCCGCATCCGGGGCAGTCTTCGTGTCCGTGACATAGCAGACAAACTGCAGGAGAGTCACCTACGCTGGTACGACCACGTCTTACGAAAACCGGCACGTTAAGTGGTTAACAAATGTCTTACCATGGCGCCTCCGCAGGGTTGGAACAAGCGGGGGTAGACCAAAGAAGTGCTGGCTTGACGTTGTAAGAGATGACATGCGTGCCAACAATCTCTCATCACAGGATGCAGGATGATGATGATCGCGTGAAATGGAGGAGAATGTGCAGGAAAACGGTACGGGCAAAGAATCATACCAACCCATATCCTTCCGTGGGTGTCGCAAGAAGGGAAGGGATCTGTCACCAGATAAGCACGCAGCAGCGCTCTCTTGTGGAATAACAAATTACTGCGATCCCCAGCCCGTCTGCCAAGCGTGGGGATTATGGCAATGGCCCCCCCATTGCAATGGAATGAAAGCTACGAGGGAGGCCTTTGTCCAGCTGTGGACCTCTATAGGTTGAGAAGAAGATCTCCTGTTTAAAAAAATATCAAAATATCAACCTTAATTACTTCGGTATATGTACCTTCAATATGCAGATAGCCTCCATCACGATGCGGATGCCTCTCGGAGGACTCTTCATAGTCTTGATGAACGTGATGTCCTGAGGGGTGAGCGTGTCGAGTGCCGCGAGCGCCGCGTTGAGGATCGGCATCGCCTCCGCCAGGTCGGCATCACACTCGTCTTTAATGGCCTGAGCTTCTCGTGCCTATGTACGGGACAGTTGCAATTAATATCGTACAACAGAAAACAAATAATAATAGAATTTATGTACATACAGCTCCAGAGCAATCTCACCCCCTAAAAGCAAAATCTTTTGATAAGTGTTATTATACGACGATGTTATGTGCGCGCCATCTCTGTGACATCAATGAAGTTATCATTCATGTCTGCCGTGTCAATTATAATTTTATTGAATAAAACATGACGTCGCAAATTAGAAAGTAGAGGTTACCCACTCCGTTATTAATATAGGTTTGACCCCAGAAGTTAAGTTTGTAGTTAAGTTTTTATAGATACTTATTTGTTTTTTGTAAAGTTTTGAAAAGCTTCGAGAGATGTAAATTGTTGTTCTGTTTGTTTCAAACGTGGATCGGTTCTCTTGAGATGTCATCAAAACTAAATTAACAGTTTTATCATTAAATAAATATTTAAAAAAGTATTAATTTAATTATTTTTTTATTTTTTCTAAATTGGGTTAATATATTAAATAATACCATAAGAATATTAAATAATATTAGGGATGAATGATTTATAAACATAACGATGAATTTCACCACTTTGTTAAGCAACTGAATGGCGCAGCGGTATAACAGTTTGACTTGTTATAAATTTTATTAAATTTTAAAATGCTATTGTGAGTTTTAGAAATTTCTACAAAAAGAATGTTTGTGGAACAAGTTTGGAAGTTTAAAAATATCTATAGGTAGGATTCACGAAGTAAATACCAAGATGCGATGGATATTACCTAACGGTCGCTTGCACGAGCTTGAGCGCCGTTAGTATTTTGTTTCTAATTAGAATATCTTAGCAGTTTAATTGATGTCTCAGAGATGGCGCGCACGTAAACATCATAGGGGGTCAGATTTCTGCGGAGCTGTATGTACATGTCCGTCATTTTCTGAAAAGAAAAATACAACTAATTCTATTAGACATGATTTAATTATGCATGGTTTAATTCCCCCAGCTCCATTCCACCATCGGACAACCCGTCGTATGGCGAGTCTCCACCCTTACATTGTAAACACCTCTATGGCGCGGACGAAGCGTTTCGCTTCCTCCTTTATACCGCGTACATCGACGGACTGGAAGAATTTGCCAGTAGCGGTGTTTCCGTCGGACTACAATTTGAGTGTCTTCAAGGCTAGAGTGAATAGGCTCTTAATAAACTAGTGCGCTTTACCATCAACGATTGCGTCACTGCTATTTCCACACTAACGTTATCTACATATTTTAATGGATTTACCTCATTATAGAATAACTAAGAGATAAACCATAAAAAGATTACTTTTTTGATAAACTATTACCTAAACTTAAAAAAACATAACTTTTAGTTTCCCTAATGCCTAAATGTAAAGTGTTTTAAAACACTATACTCATAAGGCCGAAATAGACCTAAACTTTACTTTGCGAAAAGCTATAGCTGATTGAGATTTGCAATGATCATTGAATTGATGGCAATAATCTATGTTTGATCGTCTAACCTTGCAACTGTTCACAGCTAACCAAAAAATAATGATATCTTAGGCAAAACAAAAAGGCACACGATCACTTGCCTGTTCCTCCGCAGCTGCCTGGTCAACAAGTACTTCGGCCTCCACAAGCGCGACCCCTTCCTTTTCCTTCTCAACGATGGCTGTAGTCTCGGCCACCGCCTTGGCGCCAGCAGCCAGTTTCGGCTGCAAGATTTCTAAAGCTTCTTGCAGAGCTGATACTGATTTAGCCGCGATCGCCAGCTGGTCCAGTCCCGTCAAGTAGCGCTTTTCTGCTGTCGTTAATTCCCTGATCGAGTAAAAGAGTATAATAGGGTTTAGTTGCTTCCACCTGCTCTGCTAATGCCGTCTTTAAGACAGAATTCTAGCCGAAAGTAATAAAGCGCATATTCATTTTCATAAACAGAATTTCAGTTATGTCCGTTTTGGCATTTATAAAATAAAGGTTTTTCTAAAAGCTAAATAGCACATAACGCAATTTTTCCTAAGATATTAACCACGCTTTGAAAAATTGAGGGTTACACGTTGAAGTTAAAGTAACAGACTCACAATCGTTTCTTATTAAGCAATGACTTGAACATGTTGATAAGTTCCAAATACGCAGTGGGTGTTACGTAGTTGTATCTCTTGAGACGACGTAGGAATTGTCTGGTGAGCTCCTGCGTGTCGCAGTGGAACACCTGGCACAACTTGATGGCCGTGTCTCGCTCTAGGTCCGTCAGCTCTATATCTTTCAGGAAACGGGTCGCCACTGCCAGCAATGCGTCTGGAGGCCATTCCTGGTAATCGTATAAAATTACTGGATAGTTCATTTCCTGTCATGTCGGCACAAACTATAACCGTAACAGGTTATAGTTTGCGATCGTGGTTTACTCACGCATAATGGTTCATGATGCTCATGCGGTCACAAAAAGGGCAAAAAAATCTGAAAGGCCAACGGGCCGTAGCCGTAGAGCAGATGAATGTTGGGAAGACGTGTGAAAATCGGCAAACACAACGACATCTTACGGCCGCCCGAAAACAAACTCAAACAACTCGGTGGAGCAATGATCCTTACAAAACGGATAGCTGAAGCTGGAAGGAAATAAGAAGTACCTAGTCGAGTTTTATTTTAGTTGCATGCGGTTAAAGAAACCATGTTAGCAGGATTACCATGATCATGATGATAATGAGGATAAAAAAGAAACTTACTTGGAACCAGTCGATGGTGCAGCAGTTGACAAGCGAGGGAAATTTACGGATGCGCGTCCTCAGTGAGGTGCCGGCAGGTGACATAGCCAGCACGATATGCAACTGGTCGCGCACGATGGACACAAAGTACGCATACAGCGCCGTCGGGCTGCCGTCCGTCTGGAGCGACTTGTCACGCTGACGGTCAATCTGAACGAACAAAAGAGAACGTATAAAACTATAAAGTAGTCTATATAGCCATTTTCGCAATTAATAGGGTAGTTGACTGAAAAAAACTAATTATTCCATCAGTCAGATTTCCAAAAATACTAGACATGTATTTTTTATTTTTTCATATAAACAAAAAACGAAGACGACACAGTGCTTTGAAAACTCGTGTGACGTCACTGCACGCTATATTTTTTAGCGTAATTTTTATTGATTTGATAAAACAAAATATACGTATCCAATATTTATCTATTATAATCTGAATGACGGACTAAATAGAATCATTTTTTTTTACCCCCGGGAAACATCCCTATTTTGAGGTGGCGCAACATATCTTCTTCTTTTACACTTCCCAATTAGAATCATCATCTCGAATATACAAGAAAATAGAGAAAAACAAGCAGATCCTATAGAGGTCTTTATAAAGGGGAGAAACACCACAACCATAATTATTTTTGCTGCCAATCGATGTTGTTATGTTCATGGTTTTGCACAGGTATTTTAGTTTTAGCTCTAAAATGTCATTCACTAGGAACAAATGACGGTACTTACAACTCTCATTTTCTCACACAGTTCTGCTTTTTCATCAGCGCCAAAGATATTAGGTACTTCTCCAGAGTTCAGCATATTATTGACGTCTTCAAGGAATCCTTCTTCTTTAATCTAATAAATGTAAAAGAGTAATAAATTATCATCTTAACATGGAAAGCCGATGAAAATCTACGAAAAAAAGTTGTAATGGAATCGTAATTCGTCACCTGCGACTCAATAAATAAGAAGACCATCAGCAACTCGGGTGTGCTTGTCTTCCGCAGCAACGTCTTCAAGTCCTCTCGCCATTCGGTTTTACCATATGTCCGACTCATCTCTACCTGTGCAATTAAAAAACAAAGATATTTTTATAATTCCATACATTCAATAATCTTAATCTTCATCCTAATCAATACTTGTCGAAGTCAAAGCTGATAGGCGTTGAAAATCTCAAGCACGGGTCTTATGATTTTATAAACATCATCAAGCCACTGTGTTTCCCAAATATGCCTTGAGAAACAAAATGACTTTATCTAATATCACAAGTCTTAACATATTTTCCCAGCCATTATAAGATAGTAGCTCTGCAATGGTGATCGCGTACCGCGATGACCTAGTGAAAGTTGCAGGGATACGTTGAATGGCAAAAGCACGGAACACGTCAATGTCCAGCAGTATATTACATTTTAACTGAAATGATGATTATGCTAGTGCTGACCTGGAAGAGGTCGTATTCGTTGATGTGTGCGGCGAGGCGCGTGAGTGACTGCCGGCCCGAGCCGCCCAGACCCACCAGCAGAGCGTGCGAACGCGGCGTCGTCAGCACGCGGCAAATACGCGACACGTGCTCGATCGCGAACCTGTGCGCAACAAAACATCTGGTTGATCAATAGAAATATATACAGACAAATCACACAGATTGAGCTAGCCCCAAATTAAGTTCGTGACTTGTGTTATGGGATACTAACTCAACGATACTATATTTATAATAAATACATATATAGATAAACATCCAAGACCCAGACCAATCAGGAAAAGATCGTTTTCCATCATGACCTGGCCGGGGATCGAACCCGAGGCCTCCACGTCGCAGGCAGGCGTGTTGACCGCTGCGCCACAGAGGACGACAATGATCTTATAATGATCGCTTTCGACAAGTTTAATATTCCACTAACGAAATGCTCCATATTAATAATTGAGTAGTTGTTTTTAAAAGACCATTTCCATTAACGGTTTTATAATAATGGCAATACGGCAATCACCATTCATTTAAAAGACGAATGAGATAATTGATCAATCATTATGAATTTAGCAGATTACAAACTTTTAAGTACAATGACAATTGAATCGTGTTGGAATGACAAATTTATAAAAATAGCAGACTATGGCCTCTGTGAGGCTACCATGAGTTTTCATTACGAAGACTCGATCATCGATATCGAGCGCGTTTGACTCGTCGATTGGCCGCTTCAAGGTTGTAAGAACTCTCGAGCAATGTAAGTGCCAAACGCGCTCGATGCGTACGGTCGAGTCTCGTAATGAAACTCATGGCAGCCACACTGAGGGGCTAGACAATTTGAGATTCAATCAGCGATAACTATGATGAAACAGTCAAATTTTCGCTTTGAAGGTCCATCATACCAACTAGTCCGCCATTTTAATGTTTAATCAAAATTTCGACTACGCATGAAACATATATAAATCGATAGCTAACATTGATTAATCCTTCCGCATGTTTGAAATAATCAAATATAGGTTTCATGTCATGCAATGAACGATCCCAGGTAAGTATGAATATTTTATTCAACCCCCCTTTATGGTGGACAGTAAAACTTACAATACACTTACAACAGGTTGTCAGTAAAAGATCGCTCTTAGCGATAAGACCGCCTATTGTGACAGTCTTTGTAAAATCTTTATATTTATGTTCTGTAATCTATATGGTGTACATAATAAAGAGTATTCTATTCTATTCTATACGCTTTGAAAGCTATTGCCACCTCTCTGTATCCTCTGGTTTAAGTCCTACACAACAACAAATGACCTTTTAAAAAAAAACGTTAGCTATTAGCTTGTTCATTCGTAATTACTGGATAACTCTTCTAAATGACTGATCTAGAAAGTACAGGGGTAACAGATACGATTTGATGTTTATGTCTTACGTGAAGAGCACAAGGTTCATGGGTTTCTTGGACATGTTGTTGAACTCGACGAGGAAGGCTTCAGTGGTCGAGTTCAAGTGTTCCATATTTGTAGTCTCCATATAAAACCGGGTATCCACCTTCGGATTCGCGAAATCACAATAAATCAATCTTCGGAGATGAAGGTCGGTAATTTTCTGTGGGAAATGATAATAAAATTCATAATGAAATAATAACATGCGCCTTTTACGATGTCACCAACTATGGATAATAAAAAATGGAAAATTAATTCATGGGCATGATTTTTCTTGAACATACTGTTGACGCTCGTTTAGGAAGGTAATTGAATTTTTATTTGTTTTCTGACAATTTTATTGAGATCATACTTTTATTATACAGTTATTTTGATTTCTGTCTTAAGCTCGTTCAAATATCAAACCTTCTCTTCCAATTCAAAACCAAAAACATAGGTATATCTGACCTCGCCAGGCTCTGAGACGAGTCTGCTAAGCATCTCGTCGAAGTCATCGTGGAGATTGTTGGAGGTAGCGTTGCGAAGGCAAGTGACGAACCACTGCCGGTCCGAATCCTCTACTAAGCGGTCGCTGAACACGCGCAAGCACTCGTGAACCCACAGACGCTTCATAGACTGTAGGTCTGGAGTTACTTCGGGCACGGACAATAGAATACCCTGAGAAATATTTTAGTAGGAGTAATTGGAGCTAATTATAATAATACGACTTACCATCTAACCATGTGTCTCTCAAATCTTGTACAATATGATTTCAAAACTTTTCCGTCAGGAACTTCTATTTATGGAGAAAAAGATAGAAAGAACGCATGTTCACTTTTCATTTCATATCCAATCCATTTTTCTGTGAATTGCTTTTCCTCTTGATATCAGGATGGCCGCCAATCGGTTTGAATTTAAGCGGAAATTGCAGAGTTATTTTCGTAACAATTAAGGTAAAGTCATTTCAACACCTCTCTCCCTAATTTTAGTTTTGTATGTATATTTTATAAGTACATATTTTGGTAACAGTATGTTAATAGCTTATTTAAGTATTTATTTAAATAGTGTTGAGAGTTTCAATTGAGTTTGTTGAGCTTTTTACTCTTTATAATTTTTTCAACTAAAGCCCCTGCCATCTTATCTCTTCACCACCTGTGGTTGACTGGTAGAGAATTCTTAAGGCATTAAGTCCGCCTCTGTACAATTCATGTGCAAAATAATAAATAAATAAATGCTGTGGTTGTTACTTACCAATATGACTCGAGAGAAATCGCGCAGATTAAAAGTGTAGTGCGACTTGGAAGGCGTGGGCAGCAGGTTGAGTCTACACTCCTTATATACCTCCAATGTACCCATCACCAGTTCGTCAATACATGGATCAAAATCTTTTGAAAAGCCTCTGAAACATGTTATGTATAGTAATGTTATAAAACGGCTCGATAACCCCAAATTTTATCAAGTTTGGTGGTTAGTTCATAGTAAGTTTTTTAGATGCTATTTGTAATATTGCTATTTGTATTGGAACTATATTATAATATAGTTCCTATTAAAATATTTTGTCAAAGCAATCAACCCAAAAGTTTATAAAAACGACGCGTCCAAGTGCCTTTGAACTATCATATAACAATGTGACTTCAGCCTGATTTTTTCAAAGCAAGTTAATTTTATTCGAGGAACAATTTTGAATTTTTGACAGTTCTTCCATACAAAAATTGTCAGATCCCAATTTTATTTCATTTATTCGAGTAGAAAAACATATGCCAAATCAGATTATTTATTTTATTTGTATCATTATCTCATATACCTAATTAATTAAAGCATATACAAAATATGGTATTATTGTAGTAGTATGTATGTATACATTTTTGTAACAATAACGTTAGAGTTTGTTGGTTTTTTTCAAGTTCTCTTAAGGGGTTGCTAATATTCTTTTTTTACATATTCATAGACTTCTACAAACTATATACAAAACGCATAACATCAAAAGTGCTATGTATACGAACCGGGTATCAAGATGCCACAACATGATTCTGCTGAATATGACTTGAAGCGTTTCATCATCGAACTCATCGATACAAAAGAAGGCGAAGTGTCGTGAAAATCTTGGCGTTATGATCTTAGCGCCCGGCGTCGGCTTGCCCATAGCACACATGAACTGAAACATGTCATGTTTTCCAAAGAAATCATAGAATAAAATTAATTTTAAAGCAAGCCTCTTATAGAGAACAAATGGGCTTCAAGAAATCACCTTGTTGAAACAACTGACAAGTGCGATCATCTTTATCCTTTCATCCCTAACAGGCACTTAAATCCTTATTTTGGTATTGATAAGTAATTATCTTTCTTTCCTATATTTAAAAGGAAATATTTATCTAAACTTTAAAAAATAAAATTGACTTTATTATAAAAGGTTTTTGTGTATAATACATTAATTAAGATAGATTAATGTGGCCTGTATTCATCATCATCCACATCATTTCAGCGTATAATCACGGTTGCATTTGGGTGGACCCGGGATCCGCTTTCTTACATATTCGGCTCCATTTAGCACGATCTCTGGCATCCCGTGGTGTGAGATTGTTGGCACGCATGTCATCTCTTATAACGCCAAGCCAGCACTTCTTTGGTCTACCTCGCTTGTTCCGGCCAGGCGGAAGCGCCTTAGCAAGACATATGTTACCCACGTAACATGCCGGTTTTTGTAAGACGTGCCCATACCAGCGTAAGCGACCCTCTTGCAGTTTGTCTGCTATGTCACGGACATGAAGACCGCCACGGATGACGTAAATACCTCCCTAGCTCTGCCCTTTAAATACAATTGGGTTGTATCCTAAAAAAATAATTTAATGTCCATCAGATAGATTTATAAAAAATATTGAACACGTATTTTTTTTTCTTTCATTCAAATACTTAGGAAGATATATTGATTTTAAATGTCGCATGACGTCACGCTGTGGTACAAAATATACCACGGAGTGACGTAATTAGCCCCCACTCTGTAACTTTAATACGCTATATCTCATATAGTAAGAATAATATAATAGTTTTTGGTAATTTCGACAAAATAAAAAATATGGGTCCTAATTTTTTTATTACCTATAAGATGGACTTATAATTTTTTTGATTTCCATACCTTGGATACATCACTATTCTGTATTTTTTGTGTCTTAATTTTAAAAAAAGTAAATCAGGGGCTACCTGCCCCCTGATTTATTTTTTTAAAAACTTAGACACTAGTCTTCATTCTAGGCTAGTCGTCGTTCTACAAATAATTTTCACCTGGACATCAATGAGGTGCATGGCGACGTTGGTCTTCCGGTCGTACCAGAGGCCCAGGTCGATGCCCTGTCGCAGCACTTCGATGGGAGGCTGAGCCCCGTAGGTCTCCGCCTGTGGCATCGATACGTCATCCACGAACACCACAGAGAAACAACCAATCGGTGGGCCGAACACACCTGATAATGCACAAGAGAATGAAGAATTGAGGGAAATAAAATTCCAATTGTGGTTCAAAATCTACTGTTAAATGATATATTTTGTATACAGAAGCTGTTGGTACCTATACATTTATAAATATATAAAACGATGTAGGTTCCCAGAACAGAACGCCAAAAGTAACTTTTATTTAAGAAAATATTTCAAAAACCTTTAAAGGCCCGTGAAGGTGTTGTTAGGTATCGATAACGGATTCTACTAATGGATACAAAATCGGGCTAAACTTAAAAAAAAAAAATCTACCTAAAAAAATAAATATTATTTCGCAAAAAGAGGTAACTTAATAAATGTGCGTAAGCACCCTTCCCTGGGCGGTGGGCGGCAGGGCACGCGGCACGTGGTCGCATCGCTATTCGCTCATAATAATACCGGTGTTGTCACTTTTTCAAAAATTACCAAATTTCGGGGAAGTTGGAAATAATTCGCGGGAAGATTATTTCAAAATTCATTTGTATTGGTACTATGATGATTACGTAAAATTTTATAGTATATTTGGTCATGTGTTTACCTAACCTTTATTATCCTTATGGGTCGGACAGGGTTTTCTTAACATACTGTATATTTATACCTTTTCTCCTTTTATCCAACTTTCCCATGATAATATCTTGAGTTTGATTACAATTGGTTTGCGCTGAGAAGGCCATTATCAGCGCCTTGTATACTTTGGTATCAACTTTCTTTACTAGGAAATCCTGCGAATATTAATAGGTTTGGCATTAAACACCTTGATTATTAAATTAATTATGCAACAAGACTGACTGCTACAGATATGCAAAAAAAATGTCGTCTACTTCATCATTATTTCAGCAGATAGACGTCCATAGCTGAACATAGGCCTCCCCTGAACGTCCACTTTGGCTAGTTCTGTGCTTCCAACATCTAACCGATTTAGCCCAGTCAAATTAGGTAAAAAAAGGGGTCAACCTCGGAATGAAAGATAATAAGCTGCAAATTGGTATGAACCTTTGTTTTGTCATTCTAAATGTTGTCTCAAAAGTCACAATCGTTATCGTGTCCGCGTCTCAAGATATTCAAGGTCAAAGGTCACAAAAATCGGTTTTTCGCGAATATCTGGCTTCCTATCGGTTAAATGAGATTTGCATTTATAATAAAAGTTGTAGGCTATAAAATTCCCTACAACTTTTGTCTAAACTTTTTTTTCATACGACCAACCGTTTTGAAGTTAGAGCGCGAAGAGTGCACATCGTACAGTCATATACGGCCTAATGCAAGGTCAAGCGTGAGTTATGGTTATCATTACATTATAAAGTCAATTATTTACTTGGAAATTATAATTATTAAACAGTGCCCATTATTTATGTACTAACTATTAATTATTTATATTTAATTAAAGTAAGTAACTTGATTATTTATATATAATTATTCATATTTAACTATTTAAGTATAAAATATTATTAATTCTGGATTATATATTTTAGTTTTATTTTAAGTTAAAATGATAGTAAGAGTATATATTTTACACATATTTTTATTTATTATTAAATACGGCATAATATACATTTATCAAAATGTGAGTTCAAATATCAAAAGTATCTTTGTTGATTTTAATTGTAATGAAATTGGAAATGGAAGCTAATTATATTCTTCTTCTTCGTGGTCTTCTTCTTCTTGTCGCTCAAAAATGTTCGATTCATTGTCATCATCCTCATTATCTGTCATGTTCATCTCCAAACCTTCCAGAATATCGGGATCATATGTATTTTCTTCATCGGGATTACTTGGATACAGTGAAGCGTTGAGACAAGCTTGTCCGTTGCACTGGCCGCAAGCTAAAGAACATTGTAGCCCTGATTTTCTGCATCCACAGCGGGAACCACAACCATTTTTGCAATTGGAAAATATTACGTTTAGTAGTTCGGCTGGTGCTGGAGGTAATAACGTTCGTATGGGCTCCAGGATTTCATTTTAAAGCATCCAGCCCCATTCTTGAGGTTCTAAGTCCTTCCCTAACCCTAAAAAGTAAATAATTGACTTTATAAAGTACTGATAACCATAACTCACGCTTGACCTTGCATTAGGCCGTATATGACTGTACGATGTGCACTCTTCGCGCTCTAACTTCAAAACGGTTGGTCGTATGAAAAAAAAGTTTAGACAAAAGTTGTAGGGAATTTTATAGCCTACAACTTTTATTATAAATGCAAATCTCATTTAACCGATAGGAAGCCAGATATTCGCGAAAAACCGATTTTTGTGACCTTTGACCTTGAATATCTTGAGACGCGGACACGATAACGATTGTGACTTTTGAGACAACATTTAGAATGACAAAACAAAGGTTCATACCAATTTGCAGCTTATTATCTTTCATTCCGAGGTGAAACCCTAATTTGACTGGGCTAATTCCTGCGGCCTTCACAAGGTTCACCTCATTGAAGGACTTCAAACATTTACATCATCCGGTCATAAATTAGTCAACTTAATGTTCATACCATTACTGTAATAGCATATATCATTTGTAATATTTGTTACTATACTGTAACATGTCCGATAAATCGCATCTCTAATTCAGGTAACATATCGGAACTTACAATAATGTACGCGGATTTGCCGGTGCCGGTGGGGCCGACCATCATGACGAGCTTATGGTGTGTGACCATAAGATTGAACATCGCCAAGTAGCGCACGCTGTCCAGAGTTGTTACCAGGATCTGGTTGGGAGGTGTATCGCGGCTAATGGGCGGCGCGGTTATCACATCGTCGGACCAAGGTTTCCATTTACCTTTACCCTTAAATGTTAAGAAAAACTATGTACTGCATAATGTTGCAACAACTACCAGTCCTCCTGATCGAAATTCAGCACTGGCGACTAACATCTACTGAGACAAGCCAAGAGGCGGAGGATATTACAGTGACCGATGGAACGGCACTCTGACACGTCCGGGAAAAGAGCAGACGCAAAGATAACGCCTTAGTTTGCTTGCTTTCTTGACTGCTGAGGGCGGGGCTCAGTTGCTATAAAGAGACCAATGACGCAGCGAGAATTGTAACTATATTATAAGATGCTGCTGCGGGTGGATTGTATTGCCGTCCTGTAGGCAGAGCTAGACAGTTTCAGTAGTATCTGATGATATTTTCTAAAAACCGATTTTAAAGATGGCATAAAGGCAACGTAAACAACAAAAGTAAAAATACCTACACACATCAATAAGTCTTGGCAACACATACTATTTCAAATTATTAATCAATTAATATAATTTCTTACCGAGTACGTAAATACCTATGTATACTTTTTCATGTAGGGGACATACTGGCTGGTTGTAAAACAAAATCGAGTATCACTTCTTTTTTTTTGTTCACAAATTCAAAAGTGAATGCGAATGCTAAATACTACCAAACTGTGCGAAATCGACTGCATAAATACTTATGCAGTCGATTAGGTGCCGACAGATACGTCACGGCA
Source organism: Sesamia inferens (assembly GCA_037179545.1). Classification (NCBI taxonomy): domain Eukaryota; kingdom Metazoa; phylum Arthropoda; class Insecta; order Lepidoptera; family Noctuidae; genus Sesamia; species Sesamia inferens. Next base: position 24,882,863 of record CM073934.1, on the reverse strand, counting down.
ATCGCGCTTGTCGAAATGTACATATAGAATAGGCAACACATTACATAGACTCGTTTATTTGATTAGGCACCTTACTTTATACATACTCGTACAGTACTTACTCTTAATTATTGTTAATTATGATTACTAAAAAAAAAAAAAAAATATAATTGTTGTTTAATATTTAAAAAAAATCATTAAATATAATATAAATAAGAAAAAAACATACTAAGGATTTAATGCGATAAAACATTTTAAAATTGAAATTTGTATGCGTTAATTACTTTTTTGATGTGTGTAAAACAACCGCATGAATTCTTTACAGAGCATCAGAAGAAATAGCGAAAAAGTACTTACTTCCTTTATAAATCTGTAGTCGTAAACTAAACCCTCTCTCGGAATAGTAAAAATGTATTGTTTGTCTGGTTTGTTAATTTCTTTGGGCATATCTAACGCGATTCGAACCTGGATAAAACACAGATCTTGTCAAATTGGTTTCATTCTTAATAATCTGGACAAAAACAGGGTATAAAAGTGATCTTCATTTTTTTCCAAAAATATTTGATTAAATGAATCTATCTATACATAATATTACATATTTGAAATTAACATTACAAATTTAAATTAAAACAAAAAATAGTCTATAAAAATTCAATCCTAATCTTGTACAGAAATTATCACCTTACTCGTAATGACAGAAAAAAATACATTATTTTTGTTAAAAAAAAAAAAAGGAATGGATATGGATGGAAGGATGCAGGCCCTCCCCCGCGCCGCGCCGCTGCAGGCGCGGCAGGGCTAGCGGTGCGTTGACCATATTTTTATTGGGACAACCAGGTAAGATAAAAAGCTCATAACCTTGTGGTTTTTCATGATATCTTTTTGAAATTTTATACATAGATTCTTCACTTAACAATACTGAACCGGGTTTCGTATATATAAAAAATAACTTTGTATATAATATATAAACATAAAAGAAATATTTACCCTATCAGGAAATTCTTTTTCGAGCAGGCCTCGGAAAAGCATGTCAAACTTGGGACGACCATCAGCGTCCAATGTTGCTCCAATGGACCAAATACATGAGAAGAAGAAAACTCCCTATAACATTAATCAGGGTAAAATCAGTCAAAAAGAAGACCATCCAGACTTTGTTGCTTGGATGCACAATTTAGTCCCCGTGGTATACGTATTATATTGATAGCATAATCTGGCTATAACGTATCCATTACTGGGACACAAGCCTATTGGGTTTTTTATAAAATTGACATTCCAACATTATTCCATTGTCATTGTGCTTAAAAGTTCGTAATCTGCTAAATTCATATCAATTTTTCAATTATCTCGTAATATAATGGTAATTTAATGGCATTGCCGTGTTTCCATTATTATAAAATCCGTTAAAAGAGATGACTAAATAAAGAAATACTGAATTTGAACATTTAATAATTATTAATGTAGTGGAGTGTCAGTGATTGATCGCTGGAAAGTCATAATGACGCCATTTTGTTAGTAGATTACGAAAATTGACAAAATATTATTAAATCACTGATCGACACTATTGTAATAGCAGACTAGGGGCCCCTGGGAATCAACGAGACTAAATTCGTGTCCGTTTCCACTGGCCCACCGGTGCTATTTCAAGTCCATACCGTAGTAATAGTACTCTGACCGAATCGAATCTTGAGGGTTTGATTAATTAAAGAGACCGATCCTCAAGCGGTTTGTGCATTATAATAATGTTTTTACAAAATAATTTTCGGTACTGGCCAATAATTTTGTTCCCACGATGCTGTGATTAAGAAACAAAATTAAAACTATGGAAGTGTGCCGCTGCAAACATAACGGAAAAGTTTGATCAGCGAAAACTGAACACTTTATTACAATGCAGTTCAAGGAGAAATTAGAAGTAAAAACTTCTTTAGCAACGTTAAGCACTATTGGATGGGGAAAAAGCATTGAATCCGCATGAGTGTAACCGACACAACACCTTGATCGCTACAGCGAGATAGAAGTACATAAATGTATAGTGTATACAATGGTATGGGTTGCGTCACCGCTATAACTTTTATGTTCTTTTTTTTACTTTGTGCATTCTGTGTTTTCACTTCTGTCGGTCAGTGCCACCGACTGTCTTTATTTCGTACAATAACTGGCGCAAATAAAAATAACGCGCTGTATGCAATATAGGTACCGCCAAAAGAACCTGTATTTAGCAATAACTAGCAAAGTTGAAGTATCTATAAATAAAAAGTTTTTACCTCAAGCTGAGCTCTGATATCAAGATCTGATATCTGTTCCAGATACTTCTCATCGTAGAAGTCATCCATGAAGCAATCGAAGATTTGCATGCACGACTGAACGAGGTTACTTCGGGACGTTATGTACATTTGCTGCAAAAAATCTCTAAATAGTATTTAACATATCAATATGAACTACAAAACAAACGAAAAAATTATTAAAAATTAAAATTAAAATGGGATCGTGTTTGTACATACAGCATCTAAATTTCTACATACAAACTTCCCTATATGCCTGGCAAAACAAATGACTAATTTATCTCCGAAGACAATTAAGTGGCTCTTATTAACACTATGTACCCAAAGACATACAGCACTGTAAGTACCTACGTCTTCTTAATGTAACAGAAGAAACAGACGATGCAGAATACTAATGGGTGTTATTTCTAAAATTTTGGGCCTGTCCCAGCGCATACGCTTCTAACTAAGTCAACGTAGGTATGCATGTACCAACCGCTACGGGACGACTAGAAGGCATCCCCAAACTTCTTTCAATTTGTAAGAATAGAATAGAATACTCTTTATTATGTACACCACATAAATAACAGAAAATAAATAATTTTTTTTTACAAAGGGTGACACAATGGGCGGTCTTATCGCTAAGAGCGATATTTTATAGACAACCAGCAATAACAACAACCTTCACAATAGATGGAATTCTAAGGGAAAGGATAGACAGTATGATGCTAACCTTATAAATACAAACACTAAATGCTGATTTACACAGTGCAATTTAATTGCCTATAACATACAATAAAATTGATGCAACAAATGACTTGCATCTTGACTTGTGTTTAGACAATGTAACTTCTATTGATGCTTCAACTTAATTGAAGCCATAGGCAATTAAATTGCACCGTGTGAATCAGTCTTAAGGCTCATGGCGCGTATCAGTCCATCAGGTAACACTCATCACCATATATGACTTCGACATTCCAAATGTAAGATAGACTACATTCTTTTCCTCACCTTGACTAATCCAGATGTTTCGACGAGCCAAAGCAACGGCGACATGAACCGGTTAAAAAGACCACGTATAAGATTGCGGTTGACCGTGTGAAGAGAAGGGGGCAGCAGGTTGAGCCACGACTCCAGCAGGGCTTTCCAGCCGAGACCCTTCGGCTCCAAGTAGATCATGCCGCACCGAGACACCTAATTAGTAAAGATTGAATTCTATATATATTTTTTTAATGTCATACTATAAATAAAGGCCGTTTAGGTGAGGGAGTTAAATGTTTGTAAACGCAGCGAAACTAGGAGAAATTTCTAATGTAGGACAACGTTTAAAAAAAGAGAACAACTTAACACACTAAACATTCAAGCCACTGTGGCCAGCATATAGCCCAGTCATATTAGGGCTTTCACCTCGGAATGAAAGATAATAAGCTGCAAATTGGTATGAACCTTTGTTTTGTCATTCTAAATGTTGTCTCAAAAGTCACAATCGTTATCGTGTCCGCGTCTCAAGATATTCAAGGTCAAAGGTCACAAAAATCGGTTTTTCGCGAATATCTGGCTTCCTATCGGTTAAATGAGATTTGCATTTATTATAAAAGTTGTAGGCTATAAAATTCCCTACAACTTTTGTTTAAACTTTTTTTTCATACGACCAACCGTTTTGAAGGTAGAGCGCAAAGAGTGCACATCGTACAGTCATATACGGCCTAATGCAAGGTCAAGCGTGAGTTATGGTTATCAGTGCTTTATAAAGTCAATTATTTACTTGGAAATTATAATTATTAAACAATGCCCATTATTTATGTACTAACTATTAATTATTTATATTTAATTAAAGTAAGTAACTTGATTATTTATATATAATTATTCATATTTAACTATTTAAGTATAAAATATTATTAATTCTGGATTATATATTTTAGTTTTATTTTAAGTTAAAATGATAGAAAGAGTATATATTTTACACATATTTTTATTTATTATTAAATACGGCATAATATACATTTATCAAAATGTGAGTTCAAATATCAAAAGTATCTTTGTTGATTTTAATTGTAATGAAATTGGAAATGGAAGCTAATTATCTTCTTCTTCTTCGTCGTCTTCTTCTTCTTGTCGCTCAAAAATGTTCGATTCATTGTCATCATCCTCATTATCTGTCATGTTCATCTCCAAACCTTCCAGAATATCGGGATCATATGTATTTTCTTCATCGGGATTACTTGGATACAGTGAAGCGTTGAGGCAAGCTTGTCCGTTGCACTGGCCGCAAGCTAAAGAACATTGTAGCCCTGATTTTCTGCATCCACAGCGGGAACCACAACCATTTTTGCAATTGCAAAATATTACGTTTAGTAGTTCGGCTGGTGCTGGAGGTAATAACGTTCGTATGGGCTCCAGAATTTCATTTTCAAGCATCCAGCCCCATTCTTGAGGTTCTAAGTCCTTCCCTAACCCTAAAAAGTAAATAATTGACTTTATAAAGTACTGATAACCTAACTCACGCTTGACCTTGCATTAGGCCGTATATGACTGTACGATGTGCACTCTTCGCGCTCTACCTTCAAAACGGTTGGTCGTATGAAAAAAAAGTTTAAACAAAAGTTGTAGGGAATTTTATAGCCTACAACTTTTATAATAAATGCAAATCTCATTTAACCGATAGGAAGCCAGATATTCGCGAAAAACCGATTTTTGTGACCTTTGACCTTGAATATCTTAAGACGCGGACACGATAACGATTGTGACTTTTGAGTCAACATTTAGAATGACAAAACAAAGGTTCATACCAATTTGCAGCTTATTATCTTTCATTCCGAGGTTGACACCTTTTTTTACCTAATTTGACTGGGCTAATAAGTCAAATTTGGAAGCTCCTTACCGTAGCCGGCGATGCAGCCTCTAAGTCCATAGGTTCGAAGATCAGATTGGTAGTGGGAGCCAACTGTATGATCTCGCCACTCATTAAACACAGCTTCTTGTTATCGTCCAATACTGTGTTCAAGTTCTCTATCCATATCGCGTCCACAGGGCCGTCGAACACCAACCATTTTCTAAAAGTGCAATTCAGTTTATGATGACCTTAGAATGATAAGGTTAAGATGGGTAAGCGTAACTTTAATGTTAGAACTTAGTATGGTTCTCGTACATAACATAATGATATTTTGCAGTATACCTAATTCATCGTTTATTGGCCGCTTAGGTCCCATGTGGGCAATAGAGGGCTAGCCATCAACCAGGCACATATGCAGATTCCGACCTACTACTTTGAAGTTCCTGATGGAAAAACTCATAAACACTGCCAAATCTGGGAATCAAACGCCCCATGCTTAGCAGTAGTCTTTGTGGACCACCAGACCTACGAAGTCGTAGATAACCGATCATACACATGTGATGAACAGTCGCATTATTAGGGTCTCATGCCTAAAGGGGTAAACCAGGACCCTTTTACCAAGACTCTAATGTCCGTCTATCTGTCACCAGGCTGTCTCTCGTAAGCAGTCATAACCAGCAGGGTAATTACGTAACACTATCAGTAGCAATGGCATTTTGACACATTGAACATATGGAGCATTGGATTAGCAAAATGCTTCGAATTGATTCCAACTCATAGCAATAGTGTGTTACGTAATTAATGTGCTGAGAGTTGAAATTTACAATTCTTTTATTGCAGCTATAAAAACAAACACTAAAAACAATTTTATTGATAACGGTGGGAAGCCGTTTGTCCAACTCGTACTTGGCCGGAAATTAAGTTGATAACTGTTGTTCGGCCACTAGAAAAGTAATATAACTGTAAAGGAACTGGCTATTCCTATAACAATGATAATCAGGGTTGTAATTCTTATAAAGTGATCCATCCAACAATGACAACTTCTTACGGTTTTCATTATTGTGTACACACGACGATTAAACTGTAGGTTTTCACAACAAACGTGTGTTGACAAAAGCCTTAAGGCTGGTGGACTTTTGGCGTCATGCAAAAAATTATTTTAACCTTATAGTCCAGTAAAATTAGTCCTCAAAGTAGAAGTAACGTTACAATAATTCCCATAGGGCTAAAAATATGTATGAATATTTAAAAGACGATAAATGAATTGAGAAAAGCGCCCATTTATCCCCCTTATGCAAATTTTTTTATTGATGGTGAAAGTTTGAAAAAATGGGTTTTCGCGTTTTTCAGCTAAACGGTGAGTTTTACATCAAAAATAGTTCAAACTAAAATTGTAGATCATCCGATTCTCTACAAAAAATGTATCTACACTTTTTTTCATAAGTATTGCCATACCCGAAATATAGCTCTTAAAAGAATTGGAAAAAATATTTTATTCGTCGCAATTTTTGTCTGAACTATTTTTGCTGTAACACTCACCGTTTACCGTGAGGCACATTGAATCTGAACATAGTGTCCGAAAGATCTCGCCTGATGAAGTCCACGCTCCGGCCAGCACCCATTCAGATCCACAACTCCGAGGGTTTCCAGCTCGAGCTCCAAAATCGCTTCGAATGCCTAAGTGGCGACGTGGACGAATATAATGACGGGTTTGTAGAAGCTGTCCGTACGATCGGGACTAAGTATTTTAGGACCCGCCGTACAAATAGAACTAAAAAGCTCTCGGACTACACTCTTGAGCTCATGGAGGACAGACGTGAGATGATTTTGCGTTCGTCAAGTGATGCTTGCAGATACCGGCAGCTCAATAAGCAGATCTCAAAGTCTCTGAAGCGCGACCTACGTCGGTATAATACCGAGCGTATAACGGAGGCTATAGAGCGAAACAGAGGCTCTAAAGTTTTCGCTAGAGATCTGACTATTGGGCATAGCCGGCTAAGCAAGCTGAAGACTGACGACGGCAAGATCTTAACGTCCGGGCCCGAGCTTTTGAGGGAAGTCGAGAATTTCTATGGACAGCTCTACACTTCAACGACAAGACCCGCATTAAATCTTGCTGAAGACCCTAGAGCAAGATTAACCCGACACTACACTGAAGATATCCCGGACGTCAGCCTGCAGGAGATTCGATTGGCTCTGAAACAGCTTAAAAACAACAAGGCGCCAGGCGATGACGGAATAATGGCAGAGCTACTGAAGGCGGGTGGTGAACCGATCCTTAGGGCCCTTCAGAAGTTATTTAATTCCGTCATAGATAAGGGAAAAACGCCACAGGCATGGCACAGAAGTGTGGTGGTACTCTTTTTCAAAAAGGGTGACAACACCCTTTTGAAAAACTACGGACCCATCTCACTTCTGAGTCATGTCTATAAGTTGTTTTCAAGAGTCCTCACAAATCGTCTCGCCTGCAGGTTTGACGACTTCCAGCCGCCCGAACAAGCCGGTTTCCGAAAAGGCTACAGCACAGTAGACCACATACATACGCTGCGGCAGGTTATACAGAAGGCCGAGGAGTATAACCTACCCCTTTGCTTGGCGTTTGTGGACTACGAAAAAGCCTTTGATTCGATCGAGACCTGGGCTGTACTGCAGTCTCTCCAGCGGTGCCAAGTAGACTATCGGTATATTGAAGCGCTGAAGGGTTTGTACGAAAACGCCACCATGTCAGTCCGAATACAGGACCAGACCTCGAAACCAATACCTCTGCAGCGTGGTGTCAGACAGGGAGAAACTGTTCACCGCTGCATTGGAGGATGTCTTCAAGGTTCTGGACTGGAAAGGACTGGGCATCAACATCAATGGCGAGTACATGACACACCTTCGGTTTGCTGATGATATCGTAGTCATGGCTGAGACCGCGGAGGACCTGAGTACAATGCTCGAAGACCTCAGTAGGGCCTCCAAGCGAGTCGGTCTTAAAATGAACATGGGCAAGACGAAAGTCATGTCTAATGCCCATGTTGTACCGACTCCTATAAAGATTGGAGACTCTGTTCTCGAAGTTGTTGACAGCTACGTGTACCTGGGACAAACTATCCAGTTAGGAAGGTCCAACTTCGAGAAAGAGGTCAATCGTCGAATCCAACTCGGCTGGGCTGCTTTCGGGAAGCTACGTAGAATCTTCTCGTCCAAAATACCGCAGTGTCTCAAGACAAAAGTCTTCGACCAGTGTGTGTTGCCAGTGATGACTTATGGAATTGAGACGTGGTCGCTAACAATGGGCCTCATAAGAAGGCTCAAAGTCGCTCAAAGGGCAATGGAGAGGGCTATGCTTGGGGTTTCACTGCGCGATCGAATCAGGAATGAGGAGATCCGCAGAAGAACGAGAGTAACCGACATAGCCCGAAGAATTGCAACACTGAAGTGGCAATGGGCTGGACACATTGCCCGTAGGACCGATGCCCGATGGGGCCGACGGGTTCTCGAATGGCGACCACGCACCGGAAGACGTAGCGTGGGTAGGCCCCCGACAAGGTGGACCGACGACCTGGTGAAGGTCGCGGGAAACCGCTGGATGCGGGAGGCGCAGGACCGGTCGTCGTGGAGAACCTTGGGGGAGGCCTATGTCCAGCAGTGGACGTCTTTCGGCTGAAATGATGATGATGATGATGATGACTCACCGTTTAGCTGAAAAACGCGATAAACCCATTTTTTCAAACTTTCACCATCAATAAAATTTCTTGCACAAGGGGAATTGATGGGGACTTTTCATAATCCATTTATAATAGTATTCTGAACATTCATACAAACTTTTAGCTCTATAGGAATTATTGTAACCTTAAAGTTTTTTTTATTATTAATTATAAACTAGTGCTTGATTGCAATTCCACCTGATGGTAAGCAGTGATGCAATCGTTGATGGTAAAGCGCGCTAGTTTAATAAGCCAATTCACTCTAACAACTGAATGAATAGGAAGGAAGACGGCAGTTGAGCGAGGTGATGCAATGTTTAACCCAGAGGGTGATTGATCTGGAGACCCTCCACGACCAAACTCCCGACACAACAACATTTGGCGCATCGTACCCGGCACACATCGCAACACAACTGCTCAGACCCGTCCTCCGTAAGGCTTCACTAGACATCATGCCGGAACACGACGAATCGCTTGGCGGCAAGACTTTGTCTGGTGGGTGGTAACTTAAGTCTTATTTAACTGGACTATTACGATTAAGACTTATTTGACTGGACTATTACCTGTTATCGTTAGTGGAAACAGCGAAAGCTCGGTAGCTGACGGCAAGGATGCCGTCGGACCACTCGTGGGAGACCGGGTCGAACTGCCCGTACAGCTGGCCCATTGTGATCGACTTCGGGTTTATCACCGTCCACTCCACTGCATGTTCTTCCATCGTACCCTTAAAATAACAATTTCATGTGTTTTTATCGAGACAACATTTGCAAATAATATTTTAGTTACTTCCTCGAATAAATTGACAGCCTCCGTGGCGTAGCGGTTGCGAACGCAGCCGCTGCGCAAGGAGACGTTGGTTAAATCCCCACGCAGTGCTAATATTTCTATGCATGAATATGAATATTTGGACTGGTCTGGTTGTGGCTCCGTTGGTCCCGGTTGTCATACGAACTTCTAATGGCAGTCGTTACGGGTTGTTGGAGCCCTCAAAAGTTCATCAATTGGTTTAACTGCAATGCTTCGATATTGCCTTCGGGTTGTGGAGGTCAGACGGCAGTCGCTTCACGGAAAATATCGAAGTATAGCCAAAATCAGCAGTTAGCCTGGTAAAGCGGACCTCAGACTCCAAAGCTAAAAAAGTTTCGGATGCGACTGGGGTTAACCCTGAGATGATGATGATGACTTTCTCGAAAGAATATGATTGAAAGCCATTAAAACTTTGATTTTAATCAGCAGGGTAATTGCTTTACACACTTCCAACAGCAATGGATTGCATTTTGTCAGTTTAACAACATTCATTACGTTATTTACGTTGTTGAGCACACATTTTTCGAACATAAGGAGCAATCGATTAGCAATATGATTCAAAATTACTCAAATTGAGAGTAAGTTATAGTACGTTATGCAAAGTAGGGTGCCGCTGTGAAATAAAGTAGGTACCTAACTAATATAATCTGGATGTAGGTAAAGAAAAATTATAATGAAACATTTAATTTTCTTTTTACGGCAACATTTTCGCTATAATGCAAACTACCCTTCGCGTGTTCTAACTTGCACACAAGTCGGACATCTAGTCTAGTTGTAGGTACAGACGACAGCACATCAAGCTACTATACTCTGTCAGATTTCTTCATTAGATTTTAAACTTTATCGCTAAAGCACTAAGGTTCAAGGTTGATTGGAAATATTTGACAGTTCCGGGTAGCTTGACCTGATGTCGTCCGTACAACGTAGAGTACGCGAAGTGTAGGTTTGTCTACCTACACTAGCCGCAGCATTACAGAATCATTCTGAATTTCATGTGACATAAACAGTGTATACAATATGTAAAGAAAACCCTGTCCGATCCGTGATGGTACATGGTAGGTATCGATAACCGATTCTAATAATGCCTACAAAGCCTGGCTAAACTTAAAAAAAATAACCGCTAAAAAATAAATACTATTTCGAAAAAGCGATGTAACATGTGCGGTAGGCAACACGGTAGACAATACATGCGCGGGCGAAGGGGGGCAGAGCACGCGACACGTGGTCGCATCACTCATAATAATACTGTCTAAAATGGTGTTGTCACGTTTTAAATAATTACCAAAATTTGGTGAAGTTGGAATTAATTAGCGAAAAAAATAACATTTTTTCTAAATTCATTAGTATTGTTACTATGATGATTATCTAAAAGTTCATATTTTATTTGGTCATGTGTATACCTAACCTCTATTAATCTTTTGGGTCGGACGGGGTTTTCTTCACATATTGTACCTATATAAAAACCGGCCAAGTGCGTGTCCGATTCATGCACAAAGGGTTCCGTACCATTGATTTATGAAATTAAAGGATTTAAATTATTTGTCTGAAAGATTACGCGGTAATAAGCGGTTTACGATTTACGAGGTATTAAAAAAAAACTACTTACTACATCTCGTTCAAAACAATTTTCGTTGGTAGTTTTTATAGTAACGTACATCATATGTTTTTTTAGATTTTTCATTTTCTTATTTTAGAAGTTAGAGGGGGGGGACCAACTTTTTCCACTTTGGAAGCGTCTATCACGCAAACTATTCGGATTAGAAAAAAAATATTTTAGAAACCTCGATATCATTTTTGAAGACCTATCCATAGAGACACATAAGTGTTTGATGAAAAAAAAATTTTGAGTTTAAGTATAGTATAGTTTAGTTCTAAGTATGGGGAGCCCCCAATATTTATTATTTTTTTATCTTTGCATCAAAATCTTAATGCGGTTCACACAATACATCTACCTACCAAGTTTCAACAGTATAGCTCGTTTCGGAAAAAAATGGCTGTGATATACGGACGGACAGACGGACAGACAGACATGACGAATCTATAAAGGCTTCGTTTTTTGCCATTTGGCTACGGAACCTTAAGGGCCTTAGTCTCATTTAGTAGCGTAAAATGGTCACTTTAGGAAGCTAATTTCTAATTAACGGCTTGGTTTTGAGATTTGAAAAAAATATATCTTGTCTATTGATTCATGTACAACATTTACTAAAGATGATTTTTTCGTAGGATTTTGCCTTTTGCCTTAAAAAAATAGTTACCAAAACGCTATTTTTGGCTAATATTCGTTATTACTTCTAAACGGCATTGATGTGTGGAAATATTTTTACACTGAAAAATTCGCGGTTAGAAGTGCTACAAATTTGCAAGAGCGTATTTAAATCCATCAACATTTGCCAAGAAAATATCCTTATTTTGAAACATAGGTTTAGAGGTGCTCTGCGCGGGCGCGGGCGGCAGTCGTGCGTTAGCATTCAGACGGGAGGGTTGTGTCGCTTGCTGCTCTGCTCCGGCTATCGCCGACTACGCGTGGTTGTCTGTGTGAGTGCAAATATTTACGAGCGAATCGTGTCAGTGTACGTTCATAGATTAGCTCGCAAATGAGAATTGAAGATGCGTCTGGTGGCGTAAGTATCTATCTACCTATACTCTTGTATTTATACCTACATATTACTGTATTTTTCTTTATAATTACTATTAGCTTTTGTAACCATTTTTCTTTTACAATTGAAGTTAAACAATTACGAATTGTTCCAGGAAATCTAGAAAGAAATCTTTAGACTTGAAAGGCAATAATCCGACTAACTACATCCGCTGATAATATATAAGACTCTATTCAGGTGAGTAAACACTCGCACTTAGATTATAATTTATAGGTTTGTAAGGAGATTTAAAAATAAAAATCTTATTAGAAATTTACGTAACTTGAAAATGTGATTTTTTGTTTATGGTGATATAAACCAAAAATTAGGACTCAATTAAAGGTTTTGGTGTAAAAACAGTTTTACAAAAAGTTTTGAGTTGATAGGACTTTTAGTTTTTGCGATATTAGCAAAAATGTGTAATAAAAACTCTTACTTGGATTATTTTAAATGATTCTTCCTGTAAATATTTCATTTCTATATGTAATTGTTTAAAGTAGCCGAAGCCGATGGACGCGGGCTGGCGGGCTTGGAATGTCACAGTTATCAGTAAATTTTTTGACGTCCTCCGTGGCGCAGCGGTCAACACGCCTGCCTGCGACGTGGAGGCCGCGGGTTCGATTCCCGGCCAGGTCATGATGGAAAACGATCTTTTCCTGATTGGCCTGGGTCTTGGATGTTTATCTATATATGTATCTATTATACATATAGTATCGTTGAGTTAGTATCCCATAACACAAGTCTCGAACTTACTTTGGGGCTAGCTTAATCTGTGTGATTTGTCCGTATATATACAGTATGTTAAGAAAACCCTGTCCGACCCGTAAGGATAATAAAGGTTAAGTAAACACATGACCAAATATGATATAAAATTTTACGTAATCATCATAGTACCAATACAAATGAATTTTGAAATAACTTCCCCGAAATTTGCAAATTTTTAAAAAAGTGACAACACCGGTATTATTATGAGCGAATAGCGACAGCGATGCGACCACGTGCCGCGTGCCCTGCCGCCCGCCGCCCGCGGAAGGGTGCTTAACGCATATTTATTAAGTTACCTCTTTTTGCGAAATAATATTTATTTTTTTAGGGTGATTTTTTTTTAACTTAGCCTGGTTTTGTATGCATTAGTAGAATCAGTTATCGATACCTAACAACACCTTCACGGGTCGGACAGGGTTTTCTTAACATACTGTAGGATATATATATATATATATTCTGTTTTTCACAAATAATATTGTAATAACATTTTTCGACTTACAGAAAAGAAGAGAAAGAAACCAATCGACAGAACTTAAAAGTTTAATTTGCTTTTTAGGTCGAACACTAACGCAGTTGATTCTAGGTCAGACATCCATACAGAATGTCGTCAAGAAAATGATAATATTATATATCTCTATGTGCACAAAAAAACGATGCAAGTTCCATCATCATCATTCAGGTAAAATTATGCCTGCATGTCCTACAACCTATATTTTTAGTTTACAAATACATATATCATATACCTGTAAAATTATTTTTTTGTTAATTCTTAATTAATTTTTCTTGATAAATTCTTAATTCCTTGACATAAATCTCTAACAGTGTTGCAAGGGTTAATTAAAATGTATGTTATATCTTTTTTTAGCTCAAAATATCACCAAAACCTCAACAAATCTCAAGCTTGTTTCATCGAAGGGCGACGCATAATTAATATTGCTTACTTTTATTCAGAACTAAAGAAAATTGCCAAGCACGGAGAATTATAGACTGTGGTTTAGGATCTGTAGATATTGTTGGAGAACGACAAGTGGGACTACATTCCCTATTTATTTTTAAATGCCGTATGTGTATGGAAACATTTTGCACATCCTACAGAAATCAATATCAGCTGTGCAGTTGTAGGAACAATAGAAATAGACTGTGGCCATTCTCAACTGCAAGAAATTTCTGCAGCTTTAGATATGCCTATAATCTCGCATGTTATTTATTGGATCGAAGAATTAAAATTTACAGATTTTAAAATAACTCGTGTTTTATTTGAAACCTCATTACGACGAAGTACATTCAATCCGACGTCACTGACACAGTATAAATAGGGTACTATCTCTTTATGGAAAACGGCCGAAACTACGCGCTTTGTAATCTCAAGGCATCTATATAAAGCACGGTTAGCGCAGCGGTTAAGCTATTGACTGCTGCGCTGCTTCTCGCGGGTTCAATTCCCGCGCGGAACAAATATTCAGAACATGTCCTACAAGTAGTTGTTCCGGGTCTGGCTGTTTGTGTCTGTGAATTTATATGTTTAAAAATGCACCCACGATAAAAGTAATTTCTAGTGTGGTTCAACGTTTTTTTTTTTTTTTTAATAAAAATATTACAAAGTGCCTAATGCGCGTTTGGTTTACGTTAACGCGATGAACTCGTTTATGTTATTCGCATTAGTAATTAATTCAAGGACACTGCAAAGACATGATACTCATATACTGAAAAGTAGTGAAAAAAAAATTCAAATATGTTGAATCGGTAGATATTACCATCTACCATTATTTTTTATGTGAATGTTATGATATATTATAATGTGTGGGTACTTGTTTTCCAAATGTCTGTCAGTCTGCGATCGGCCATTAAACTGTGTAACGAGCACTCCTTGATTTTATTTAAACATTGATCAAGAATACTAAAAATACAGTATGTTACGAAAACCCTGTCCGACCCATAAGGATAATAGAGGTTAGGTAAACACATGACCAAATATAATATAAAATTTTACGTATTCATCATAGTACCAATACAAATGAATTTTGAAATAATCTTTTTTTCCAACGAATTAATTCCAATTTCCCCGAAATTTGGTAATTTTTAAAAAGTGACAACACCGGTATTATTATGAGCGAATAGCGATGCGGCCACGTGCCGCGTGTCCTGCCGCCCGCCCCCCGCGGTCGGCAGGCGAAGGGTGGTCAACGCACATTTAATAAGTTACCTCCTTTTGCGAAATAATATTTATTTTTTTTAGGGGGATTTTTTTTTTTAAGTAAAGCCCGGTTTTGTATGCATTAGTAGAATCAGTTATCGATACCTAACAACACCTTCACGGGTCGGACAGGGTTTTCGTAACATACTGTATATTATAGTACGATATTACCATTTATTAATGCAAAATATACATTTATCGTCTTGCATCCATACCCCCGTCTGAAATCGTAGGCACAAATCGCGACCTACACGCGGCTTGTCTGCATCTCTGGATATTCTTTGATTGTCGTTTTAGTTTAGCGCGCCACCGCGCGCATTTTACGAATTCGGGAGTACGGCGTTTAGCTCCGCCCACATGCACAAGGTCATTGAGGCTACTATAACCGTTAAAACTTAAAAAGGGGATTTTTAGGACTCCCGATAAAGATATGCAGATTGATCTTCGGAAGGAAACAGTTACATGTTTTATCTGTTTTTTTATTATTATTATTAAACCGTGAGTTTTTCTTTATGTTACCAACTCGTAACGAGTTGTCGGTACCTGAAACCCGCTTCTCTATATTCGCGCCATAAGATAGGTAACTAAAAAACTTTTTACTTTTTTCTACTTACTAAATTTACCGTTAATTTTGAGCTGAAATCAGTTGAATAAAAGCGTAGAAATCATATCTATATTCACACACTTTATTAGCCACGCACTCGAGCGATGCTCCTAATGCTTGATAGCATTTCGTCTTCCCAGCGAACGGGAGACCGACCAACATAAGTCCGTGCCGCACCAAAATCATCTCGTACAGTTGCAACACCTACAAAAGATTAACACATATTATACCATGTGTAACGTGTATAATAACAGCTGCAGCGGTTACTACGTGGATGGGTGACCATGTTTACATACAATGAAACCTCTGTGCTTCGGAAATCCCGTTATGAATTCTGTTTTTGAGAAATCATCATCATTCACTGCCAGACACAGGCCTCCCCCAAGGAGGGGGAGCCTCCAGCAACAAACTGTTTCCCGCGAACTTCACCAGGTCCTCGGTCCACCTAGTCCGGGGCCTATGCACGCTGCGTCTTCCGGTGCAAGTTTACCACCCGAGGAAAATCAAAAATATACTCTCTCTCTAAATCATAAATGTAGGTACCCGTCATTACCTTTTCAATGAAGAAGTCATTACATTGCAAGTTGAGTGGGACGCAGACTTCCTTCAGACATATGACCAATTCAGGCAGACCAGCCAATGGCAGCGGTAGACCAGGGAACAAGTCTCCGATGATACCCTACAACATTGATGAGATACATTTTAAAGTGTTAAAGGATTTTAAAAGATAGGTAGTGGGCATTCCCTATCTTTTAGATATGTTAGACAAAATGGTTAATATCTTTCCGTAAAATGAATTGAAAATTTATTGTATCTATACGGTGGTTCTGACATTAAAATAGTTCCTTTTCCATGAATTTTCGGGATCAAGGTCCCTAAAAAATCTATAATACTTTACACCTTTTTAAAATCTAATCAAAACCTCCCCGAATAGTTTTAATTAGTACCAAGAGGTAGCTATTATGAGCAAACAATCGAGGGATCAACCTGTCAAAAACACGTCGTAGTAGGTACATGTATAGAATGTAGCCATGAACAATACCGCTCGCAGCAACCCCAGTCGGGTGGGGGGTTTGTTAGGCTGGACACCGCCCCGGGCTTCAAAAGCAGAGAGGGGCTAGACATTGATTTTTGAAAATACAAAATTGAACATTCATTCGCAGGCACGCTGCAAAAACAACAACAGCCGTGGGCGTCAAGCTTCATAAAGCGAGCTCGGAATTACACACTCTTGTTACAATAACGTAGGTATATCATATTGACAGGGGTTTCTCTGCATCAAATAGGTTCACAACACATTTCATCTATTGGGAAAATATATGACGTTAAAAAGGGTTATTCATATTTACGACAGATTCGTCTAACGCAGCGTATAACCTGTTGGGATATAGAAAAATGATAAAACCTATTTTTAAATGTTATTGAAATCTATTCAAAAGAAATCGACATCATAAATTGAACTTACCATAAACAGAGGCACATCATGCTCCAAGAACTTGGGTAAGTTGACGTCTTTGATTGAGCGTAGTAGGATCAGATCCTCGAGCTCATCAGGATAGCGAAGTTTCAGTGCTCCAGCTGCACGCAACACTGACTTCACTGCGCGCATACCTAGTATAAGAAATAGGGTTGAAGTATACCATCGCATTAATATTGAAGGAACGCAAATTGCAGTCACAATGGCAATAGGGATGTATCCAAGGTATGAAAATGAATAAAATAATTAGTCCGTCTTATAGATAATAAAAAAAATTAAGACACGTATTTTTTATTTGGTCGAAATTACCAAAAACTTCTCAGATATATCGTATTAAAGTTACGGAGTGGGGGCTAATTACGTCACGCCGTAGTATATTTTGCACCACGGCGTGACGTAATACGACATTTCCAATCAATATATCTTCCTAAGTATTTGAATGAAATAAAAAATACGTGTTCAATATTTTTCATAAATCTATCTGACGGACATTAAATTATTTTTTAGGATACAACCCAATCAGTGGGTTTTTATATTACGATTCACCAGCATTAACTAACTTCATTGAAGGCGAAGTAAGTTATCATTTAGGTATACTTATTAAAAATAAAAAGGCAGTTTCAATGTGAAAATTAAATTACAAATCAATAGAATTGTTCTGAGTTGTTTTTTTTATATTCTGTGTATAAGAATAGTACGAATGAATGTAGTAAATTAGTGAATCACCAAATTAAATCACATTACCGTAATCGTAATGGCACTGCGAAGACAGTTGTTCCGAGCACAGTTTGTAAGTGGCGACGATCTTGACAGCAAGCGGCTTGGCGTTCAGATAGCCGAACGCGTACAGTTCAATCTCGGAGATTAGTACGTAATCCGGCACCATCATAGCCACGGAACGGAATAAAGCCTGGAGATGAAAACCATCGAAATATCTACAGAACAAATCTGAGGTTATTGTAATCTGTTTGTGAAACTAATAAGGAAAGGACAACAATAGTGCCTGAGAATTTCACTACTTCCTTACCAATCTTAACTCGCTTGCCGTATGATCATTAATAACGTAACACAACTGTACTTGAAAACAAAATCTTAGATGTACTACTTGCATTATTACTTTTAAAAAATACCTTCAGATTATCAGGTAGTTCAGATCTTCCAGCGTATCCGGGATTCATAGTAATGAATGTAGCACAGCTCTTGTCGAGCTGCAGAAGCGTGCCTTCGAACAGCAATTCTGTGGAGCCTGAATTGATGCCTCGCTGGATGGATAGGATCTGCTGCGCCACCACCGAAAGTACCTCGAGGTCAATTCGGTTGAACTCATCGAAGCAGGACCAGGCACCGCAAGAGGCCAAACCCTAGGATAAAAGAGAAATATAAAAAATCTGCAAAATATTTGGACCAGACCAAAGTACGCTACGGCCGCCGCTGTTTGCCGGCTGAAATCTATATATCGCTTTTCGTGTCATAGTACCGCGTTATTCTTAAAACTGTGCAACGGATTTAGATGCAGAATTCAACATCTTTTAGAGAATTTAACCCGTATGCAGTTACAATTAAATTTAAAGTACATTGCTATAAAAAATTTGTACGGTCGTAGTAACCGCGAGAATCAGCTGAGTCGTTAGTATAATAAATTATATAATTTAAGATACCTACTACTTCTCGGAGTACACACAGATTACCTGTAGAAGTATTACTACTATCTTCTCCTTCTCACTTTTAAACCTGCACAGATTTTTAGACGCTGAAAAAATTAACAAACATTTTTAGCCTACTAGCGTGACTTAGACTATACCTTAAAAAATTTCCCGAGGGCAATATAGTCGAGGCCGTCAGAACAGTTGAACACCACGCATTGTTTCGCCACAGCTTTAGCCAGATCCTTGACGGTCTCTGTCTTGCCGGTACCAGCGGGGCCTTCCGGAGCTCCGCCTGTAGAAATGACTTTTCCGTTAGTTAAATATCTTTTGCCGCCCGCAGGCCCGCGCCTACTGTTGCTGGGAGTCCGATTTTCTCTCCCGACCAGTGTGTCTCCTGCGGCGGGAGCCAGAGAAACCTATCATAAGCATATGCCTATGATAGGTTGATGCATATGCATCACCAGTGAAGCCCCTACACATGTGCTGACCGCCTTGGAGGTATTAACTGAAAAATATTACTAAAAGGGCAGAATACGAAATTGCATAGTAACTAGCTCGGCTACTCACCCAAGTTAAGATGTAAAGCGCCGAACAAGGTCCTGAAGCAGCGATCGGTAAGCGGCGTAACGACCAGCCTGCCAGTGTTGCCGAGGTACTCATAGCCGTACGCAAGCACGGAGTTGATCATGCGGGTCACGCACTGCCAAGTCTTATCCTCTTGTTCCTACAACGTCAAGAAATAACAATAATAGGCAACTTCTACCAGGTACCTACTAATGCTACAAAAACAAATTGATTAGTAAGAGTTTGTTGTGTCGAAAATCAGTAACAAATAATGATGAGATAAGATGTTAAGTTAAATAAACAGCCTAATACTTGAGTTAGCTTTTAGTTTCAATATAATTAAATTATGTTGTAAATTATTTGAGACCTTTTGCAACTGACTTCCTGTACTAAAAATACTGACTCCGAGTAGTCGACGGAAGTCGTTGCAAACTGAAGTAGAATAATATTTAATGTTTATTTCCAGAAGTTGCTTAGTAAGTACGCCAACTGGTGACAGTTTTTAAAAGTGTAAAAAGGATATAAAAGCACATGGAAGTGATTTTAGATAGTTAGTTCCGTGTAAAATAAAAGCTAGAACGTTACGCTGCTCGTTTTCCTGTCCCAATCCTCTCTGGTTTCTCATACTTGTGATGGCTATCATTTATTAGGGTATTATAGTGGTTCATAACTAAGATATTAAAAGCGGGGATATAATTACCTCCCAATAGTATCGTATCTGAGAGAGCCAATTGAAATCATTGTCTTGCTGCACTTTAAGTTCAATGAGCAGCATGAGCACATCTCTTGCGTGGACGTCTAACACAACTAACGCTCCTGGAATTATAACAAGAAATATATTTGACTAACCTAACAACACATGATGATAAGTATATACACACATCAACAGGGTCTAAAGATATTACATCAAAGACTTCTTAACTTAAAAACTATTTACAGTATAAAAAAGTTTGCATATAAAAAAAATTATCTTCTTCACCACATCTTTCGAAAATTAAAAAAAAACAAAAACTCATTTTGAAACAAGATAATATCGATTATTCGAATTTGGCGGTCGAAAAGTTAGTTCATTTAAAAAAAATTAAAAGCGATCACACACCTTCTTTATTCTATTTAAACGTGTGTTACCCACATTTATTGTTATGTCACGTCGGCATTTGACAAGTGAAGAGCAGATTAGAGCTTTAGGCATGTTGGAAGCTGGTGCTATACAACGCGTGGTTGCTGAAACTCTAAAAACCGGCCAAAATGTGTTCTCCAGGTTATGGTCACATTATCGTCATATAGGCGATATTTCTGAACAGTATTTAGACAGAAATCGCATCACCACTCCTAGGCAAGACAGTTTCCTTCAAAATATCGCTAGGAGACAACCCAATATTACGGCTATGCGAATGGTTCAAAGGCCACTGACTACCAATTGTTGGTAGGCCCAGGCCAGGCCCATTTCATTATTACCCGTTCTATCCAAACTTTTTGAAAAAGTAATCAAATCTAGGCTAGTAAGACATTTAAGTAGTCAAAAAATAATAGATGGTAATCAGTTTGGATACCAAAAAAGTAAAGGCACACTGGATGCAATAGACTCGTTAGTTAATAACGTAGTAAAACAGCTGAACAATAAACTTAAAGTTGCTGGCTTATTCCTAGACCTAAGTTCCGCGTTTGATACCGTAGAACATTGCATTTTGGTGGATAAGTTGGAGCATTACGGTATAAGGGAAAATGTTTTAAAACTTTTTAGTTCTTATTTGGCCAATAGGAAACAGTACGTCGAAATTAAATCAATTCACGATGGTGTGGAAGAAATACATAAGTCGAAGTTACTTGCTGTAACTAGAGGCGTTCCGCAGGGTTCGGTTTTAGGCCCCCTTTTCTTTATTATATTTGTTAATGATCTAACTGAATACATTAAAAACATTTTACCAGATGCTGACTTGATAATATTCGCTGACGATACTAGTGCAGTTATAGCTGCTGATGATATGGAGTCCTTACAACGTAAATTAAATTTATTAATAGCCGCTTGTGAAACCTGGTTTTCTATGAATAATCTTAAATTAAACGTTAATAAGACGAAGTGTATGATGTTTAGATCAACAGTTAGAAACAAGGCTCTTGTAAACGTAGGATTTTTGGGAAGGCCAATTGATGTAGTAGAGACTGTAAAATTTTTGGGGATACAAATTGATTCCTTACTTAATTGGAAGCCAGAACTTAATTCAATTACGGGCACAATAAGTAGTGCCTGTTATGCTATCAGATCTCTGAGGGATACGCTATCTATTTCCCAACTTCGCGCTGTCTATTTTGCTCTGGTTGAATCTAAACTTAGATATAGTATTAAATTTTGGGGAAACAGCTATAGGTACAATGTTAAGGCAGCCTTTACTATACAAAAGCGAGCATTACGAACCATGCTTCGTTTAAACCAGACAGAATCATGTAGGGAGTTGTTTATTAGGTTTAGAATTTTGACAGTACCATGTCTTTATGTTTTGGTTCTTCTTACTCATTTAATCAAAAACTTAAACGAGTTTGAAACAGATAATGAAAGAAAAAATAGAGTTGTCACTCGTAGAAAAGATCTTACTACTTTTGTGCAGGCAAGGCTTAATGTTGTTGATCATTCGTCACTTGTGCAGTCGGTCAATCTGTTTAACAAATTACCAACAGGATTGAAGAATATTCAGAATGTGAACATATTCAAAAATAAACTCAGAGATTTGTTACTCAACAAAGCCTATTACAGTGTTGACGAATTTTGTACTTGACAAAAGCTTAGATTAATATTATGTTGACATGAAACTATATTTGTGTGTACTCTTTGTTTGACATTGTTGTGTATTTTTCAAATTGTTGTTTTTGAGAGTGTTTGACATTGTTGTGGACAAATCACACAGTAATGAATTGCTATATAGAATGACTTTGTTTGCTATGTATAAATACTGCACTTTGAGATTGCTTATATTCTAATATTTATGTTGCTTTTTTTTATTTGTATTCCTAATGTAAATATTTCAACACAAATGTATTTTTTGTTATGAAATAAAGAACTTGAACTTGAACTTGGTTAATGATAAAGTAAGAAGAAGGTTATATGAAGCTGGTCTTTATACTCGCAGACCACTTCGGGTTTCAGCTTTGCAACATGGCAATCGCGGGCGGAGACTATTGTGTGCTTGAGTAAAATAAGGTACAAAATCCCCAGGCAATGCTGATGTATATATGTTTGATGAAATACCTAATATTTTACATGCTGTGCTGTGTCCCACAAGCAAAACATAGTCGGGAACTGATGGACCGATAGACCCATACAGCCCATATGTATGAGTCCATGCACCGATTCCAAAGTATTTAAGTTAAGCTAACAAATACCATTTAAAACCTTTAAAAAAAAAAACGAATTTTGACGTTTAATATCTACTTATCCATAAGGTTCCCAGGTATGGAACACTACAAAAAAAAAATGCAATGATAGGAGAAGAGAAAGCTCCCGACTTCGTTGAGCATACACCCGTTATACGATCTTTACGGTCCATCTCGCAGGACTTCGTAACTGTACGTATGTTACGAACAACCATGATCCGCTAGTGACAAATAGGTAAAAAGCCAATCTATTTTAGATGCCATTCTATTTTAGGACTGCAGCTTCTTCAGTTTTTTAACTGACTTCAAAAAAAAAGGAGGTTTTCAATTCGATCCGTATGTATGCAATATTTCAGTTTTCGTATATGTTAGTCTATATCAGAATCTGAACAAATGTGCCAAATTTCAAAAGTTTGTGTATGTATGTTTGTGCGCGCATATTTCCGGACTACAAGTCCGATTTAAGTAATTCTATTTTGGTGTACTAGGTATTATTCAACCTAGGGAATATTGCAAGTTTCATCAAAATCGGTTCAGCAGTTTTTGAGATAGGGATTTTTTTCGTATTGATGAGAACTTATTCTAACACGGGTTATGGCTGCCACTGTTGTTATGAGGTGAAAAAACGTAATTTTCGAATTTCGACTAAGACACTGAAAAGCATAAAATAAAAACACAGCAACTTCTAGAACATGACAAAAGTAAAATTATTTTTTCCTTTTAGGTGTTTTTTTGAAGTCGGTTGCTATTTTTTTGCAAAAAGTTTTTTGTATTCATAAGAGATAAATAACTATGGTTGTCGGATATTTACCTAGTGTAATCCTGTTCTGCAAGTTGAGGTGACCGCGCACCAAGTCGACTATTTTTGATATTTGAAAATTACACTTTTCCCAATACGTCTTCATAGCAGCAATACTGATGTGAATGGCTTCTGTTACTTCTAACGTCCAGAATGTCATCGCTATACATTGTACCTATAAAGGATTTTATATAAATGCAAAAAAGATAACACCGCTTTAAAGTGTGAAATTAAAGGGCCAGTTGTATGTCCAAATCAGACTATTTATCCGAAGTTATGCATATATGCATTTTACAAACAAGATACCTATTTTTTTTAAATATTTATTGTGATAACGACATGGAAAATAATTTCAAATGACAACATAACATATAACTTTATTAGAGGCCAAGCTTTGAGACAGGGGCCCAATCTTCAAAATCTAGCCCACATTGAAAGCTCCCCAAATTGTTATGTCTGTGATACTAACGGTTTGACCCGGCCAAACGAGCACCCACTCGTCCCGTGGCCGATGCAGATAGTCGTCGTATGATTCGGCTACTACATTATGGACGGATGCTTTCATCGATTTTTCCAATTCCAGCAACCATTTCTCTACCTACAAAACAAGGTATAAGTTCATAAACATTACCGCACCACAGAACCTAAAACGAATATAGAAAGCACTACGTTACCTGTCCTCTCGCGGCGGCAGTATTGATAGTTATAATGAGCAACACGACCTCTCCTTCTGAGGATCTCATGTGTGTTACGACCATGTCCTCGGTGAACGTTAGTCGCGCCATACCTTCGAAACATTTCTTGAGGTGAGGTTGAACACTGTGTTAACATATGAATACAACAATGTAGTCAATTTATTACACCAAAGTAATGTTTACACTGTTTGTATCTTTAGATGAGGGTAATGCAGTAATGCAGTAACAGATTTCGAACTCAGAAGTAAAAACAAAATGTTTCATTCAAAGGTACAAAACGCAACTCATACTAGTGAGCTATGTTTGATGGAGACCAATTTATATCACAAGCATTCTCGTACATCAGTATCCTCAACAGTACTCATTCACTCTGTAACATCGCATAGCCGAAACCTCTAAGTCTAGATGCATGAAATTTTGCACAAGGGTTCCATTAATAACAGAGAATATGTTCCCAAAATGGAATACAAGTTTGCATGGAAGTTACTTTAGATACTCGTTTAAGAAATCAGTACTAAAAACCGATCTAAAAGTTAAAAATATCATCGTTTTTGGAGAGGATGCCTAAGGTTCCTGAGAATTTTCTGATGCAAAATCTTAATAGCACACGGCTTGTGTTCAAGAGACCAGCTTCAAACGCACCGTGTAGGATCCTTAGTTTCAGACAGGATTTCAAGCAGTTCATCGTTGGAGAGGAAGAAGAAGCGAGGGAAGTATAGACGTTTCTTCTCCAGGTATGCGTTCAAGCCTCGTTGAACCATCTCCAACAAGTTGTTGGACTTCTTTAGTCGGTCCAACATCTTCTCTATCTGGATAACATCAAGTACTCGAGGCTCTGCATATGCGACCTTCATAATCTCGCGCCACATCTGTAGGATTTTTTTTATATTAACACAAATGGAATAGATATGTAGGGATGGTTTATGTGAAGCAGTAAACTGAGCATTCTAGCGTAAACATAATATTTTGTTAGTCTATATTGTAGCTTACTAAAACTTTTTTACGATTTGCGATGCGGCTGTATAATATACATATATTTTACAACTATTATTAAAATATGAGTAGGTTATTTTATGTTTTCGTTACTTCGAAATTAGGGTGACATTGAAACAAAAACAGTAACAAAAAGAAAACTGATCGGTTATTTCATCCTACATGTTCATCATGTTCATATTCAGGATCAGTAAACATACTCGTATTGGTATAGGCAGATAGTTCGCCAGTTCATAGGTAAGGCTGGAACTGTGACCAACTATCCACGCACCAGTCAAGTTGGTTGCAATAATTAAGCCAGAATAAATAGGTCAGGTTAGAAGACGCGAACCGATCGAGCGAGAGAAGCGAGCGGTGCCGTCACAACGGCTGGCGAGCGCTTCTCTAATTGATTCCGATATTTGTTAACTACTCGAAAAATCATTTAATACGTAACAAAGACATCATCATCCGCCTTGCCTTTTCCGAACCACGTTCTGGTCGACTTCCAGTCTAACCGGATTCAAACGAATACCAGTATCTTAAATGAAGCGACTGCCCTATCTGACCTCCACAATCCAGTTATTAGGTAGTACGATACCCTTTAGTAAGATAGGTTTTCAGACTTTCGGGCTTCTGACTCCCCGTAAGGACTGTCAAAGATCTACAAATGGCAGCCGGGACCAAAGGCTTAACGTGCTTCGAGGCACAAAGGGATATCGGTATGTAAGAACCATGACATGACATGACCATGGACATACACAGACCAGCCGCGGCAAGCTTCCTTAACCTCATTGATCGGCCTCGGCCTGTGCGGCTGTTATTATTTAGCCACGAGGCCTTATATTTCAAAACTATATTTAAGTTCGCAATTTTTTTACAAACTGCCAATTAAAAATCGACTTAAAATTGCATTACTAAAGTAAATGATTGATTAAGTGACCCTACGCATAATGATATAAAATAAGTATTTCAAATTGAGTAGGTATCCAAACAGGTATAGTTCGGCGGCGACGACGCATTAGCATATCGTGACGGGGTCCACGAACACCGATGCCTCCCAGGTCGGGGTGGCGGGTTGGTTAAAAAAGAAACCGTGGCACAGGCAAGTGAAGAAACACGGGTGTGTTTTAGTCAGTAAAAGTCTGATACGCCCTTCCGCTTCGCCTAGAGCAATAGAGATCACTTGATCATTTCCCATCCAGAACAAAAAACAGCAGGTGTAGTTCGTAGTTATTTTTAAGTTATAGGTATTAAATTTAGTCATGCCTTGTCAACAGCACTAAACCGTCGTCCTTCTTCTGGTATCTGCTGCTGAATATCGGGTGACGAGAAAATAGGCTCCAAGTACATCCAAGTAGCTTGAACTTTCAACCACTCGTCTAAAATCTCTTGTAGAAGAACCAACTTTCCCTCCCAGTCACTGAAGAAGAAAAAAAATCAATGACAATAACATTAGCGTGTTATCAAATAATATATGTGTACAGAATAACAAAACTTTTAAAAGAATAAATATTATTAAACAGCATTATCCAAATGCTCGCGAAGTAGTTACAGTGAAATTTAATCGTCCCTGGTCCTCTCCGTCGCATCGCATCGCATCGCCTACCTCTGCCTCGTTATTACTTCCGTTATTTCTTATTCGGCTCCTAAGGGTAACTTAAGAATAACTCTAGCAAATGCTCAAAATAAACGCGATCAAACAAACAAACTGTTAAAATTACTAGATGTACACGCGGTTTTAGTCGCATAAATTTCGATCCCCTGAAAGTATCGGGATAAAAATTGTGAGCCAAATTTCATCCAAATCGGTTTAATAGCTTTTGCGTGAAAGAGTAACAAACATGTGTACGGACGACAGCCGGTCAAGCTATCCGAAACTGTCAAAAATTCCCAAACAACCTTGAGCCATGATGCTTTAGAGATAAAGTTGAAAATCTAATAAAGAAATCTGACAAATTGTAGTACCTATGTTGTGCTGTCGTCTGTACAACCGTACAAACTTTGACATATATTAATAGGATAGATAACAAAACATACTGAATAAGTTCCTCAAATGGTTTGATATACGGTGAATTCTTCATAGTCTGTGTCTTAATAATATGATCATCTAACAGTAGTTGAATTTCGTCGACACTTGACAGAATATAAGTCCCAGTGTCCCTGAAAATTAAGTTTTAAATGATATACCGATTACAACTTATATATTAAAACAATTCTTCAATAAGTTCTAATCCATATTCGAAGTAAGGCTTACTTATATATGAGAATTTCGAATCTGAGGTCAGCCCATTCCTTCATCATCTTGTCTAGCGCTCTCTCGAGATTGTTCTCTTTAGTCGCTGCTTCAGATATGCCCTCGAACTTCTCAATGTAGTCACCCAGGTTAAAATCGATCACTTTTTCCAGCGTTAGTTCGTCGTCCACGACAATGGGGAATCCAACAATTTCTGATATCTTCTCCCAATGACGCAGCTTCATGCCAGGGTTCCCAAGCGTTTGTATAATTGGCATACTGTCCTTGAACTGATCCATTTTTTCTCTGAAAGTTGTTCACTGTCATTTACAAAATCCTTTAGTAAGGGGAAAATATTTCTTTCATAAAAATGATATCGCAAACTACCTGACAGAAGTAGCGAGGCGATGAGTGTCTGGAACCTCCGCAAATGACTTCTCTAACTTGTACACAATTTTGTAGTAATAACTGACATCACTTTCTATATCCTCTGGATCAAAACTGCCAACCTAAATTATATTTGTGTTATAATTTTATTATTGCCTATTGTGTCTGTTGCATCATATTGTACACTATGCTTGCATCATGATAGCACCTTATATGTATAAGAAATTCTCGTGACACAGTGTTAGTTACCATACCCTTCCGAAACTACGTAAATGATTTTTTGAAATCTTATATGCATATTCAGTAAGTATGAGGAATCGACTACTATCTAATTGTTATATCTCTAAGTATTAAGAGTTGTCACACCAAACATTTTCTTTTTCATTTTCAATAGGCTTTTAAAATATATACAAATCTAAATTTTCACCCTACTAAGGTCAACGCCTATTGTTAATCGATTGTAATAAAATATTTCATAGAAATAACGTATAGGGTAAAACACCGTTTACTGGGTCAGCTGATTATTATATACCAACTATTATCATTAAGTTACAGTGTAGTTATACAATTGTAGATAAACCAATAAATAAATATTCAGTTATTGAAAGGACCATTAATTCTTTTCCAGTTCTACTTATAATCTTTTAATCATGAAAATTGATATATATCACTTTTTTCGTCAAACGTACCCTTATATCATTACAAAGTGGCAGATACATGGACGCACAACCCTGATTCATTCATTCAGTAGACGATTCTGAACACCCCGTTGAAATACCACCAAAATTTACTTCGGTTATTTATAAAAAGCATACACTTTGATCATAAAGAAATGGCACATTGCATCCTTCTTTATATTCTAATGTAGCGCCGATGAGAATTTTGAGGTATATGTCATCTTCAGAAATGACAAAAATCGGAAGTGTAGAAGTGTAATGTACTGTAGTCGTATTAGTTAAGAGACTTACTTTAGAAGTCATCCAGTTGTTATGTTTTTCAAGGAAGTCATAGCCTGCATCGAACAGTTTCTTAAACGGCACTAATCTGTCGTATATAGCCTTCCTCTTGGGATACTGTGACAAATCCCAACCAAACGACGATTCTTCTTCGTTAAATTGATCTATTTTGGTGAGAGCATTAGCTAACCTGTACGCAAAAGAAAATACAGCATAATAATATTATTCATTTTAAGATTCCTTTAAATAACTGCGCCGAAATCTGAATACAATCCTAACGTACACTTCAGAAATTTCGTAAATGAAGTTCAAAATCTAGCCCTATCAGGAGTGTCAATCGGAGGCACGTTGTAACTGCGAGCTTAATGCAAGTTTATTTGCTGACTCTATACCACGCCCCGTGTGGTACCGGGGATAGAATAGTACCAACTCATATCCATCGGTGGGTAGTCGTAAGAGGCAGCTAAGGGAACTCTTACCAGGGAAACGGACAGCAACGCTTCTCCTATGGAATAACAAATTACTACGATCTCCAACCTGCCTGCCAAGCGTGGGCATTATGGTAATGCCCCCCAATAGAAGGAAAGCCTTG
The DNA here is from genome assembly GCA_037179545.1 of Sesamia inferens. Classification (NCBI taxonomy): domain Eukaryota; kingdom Metazoa; phylum Arthropoda; class Insecta; order Lepidoptera; family Noctuidae; genus Sesamia; species Sesamia inferens. The sequence continues at coordinate 24,853,402 of CM073934.1, read as the reverse complement.
GGGTAGGCCTTTGCCCAGCAGTGGACCTCTATAAGCAGAGAAGAAGATACCACGTCTACAAATCTACAAAATTGTTATACATACCTTTTTTTTTTAAATATATATAAACTAGCTCTTGATCGCAATCCCGCCTGATGGTAAGCAGTGATGCGATCGTTGATGGTAAAGCGCGCTAGTTTATTAAGAGCCTATTCACTCAAAACTGAGCGAATAGGAAGGAAGACGGCAGTTGAACAAGGTGATGCAATGTTAAACCCAACAACACGACCAACGATGCTGCACCAAAGGGAGATTGATCTGAAGACCCTCCACGACCAAACTCCCAACACAACAACATTAGGCGCATCGTACCCGGCACACATCGCAACACAACTGCTCAGACCCGTCCTTCGTACGGCTTCACCAGACATCATGCCGGAACACGACAAATCGCTTGGCGGCAAGGCTTTGTCTGGCGGCTGTAATAAATAACGCACAGCGGAAAATTTCGTACTATATACTTACTTTTGATCCAAATGTCGTGCTCGCGAAACATATTTTGGCAATTCATTGATATCTCCCCAATACTGAACTTCATTACATTGCAACTCATAAATATTCAGATCATCAATGAACTTGGCAATGCGAACCTACAAATAACGTTAGAAAATAAAAAGTTATTTGGTAGTTTGTAAGAAAGAATTAATCTCAAATCGGCAAAAAATTTCTAAGAGAAGCTGATAATAATATATTATATTATTTACATTTATTTATACATATTAAAAATATAATTTATATGTTATTTGGATTTAGGGTAAATTGACGTCAGACAGGTTTGGTATGAAAGAAATGTAAATATTTCTCCGATAAAATTATCTGGTGTTGTCAATGTAGCCCTTAATGAATATAAATAATATATTCCTTGTTACCTTTAATAGTTCTTGGTATTCTTGCTTTTTCTGATCACAAATGGCCTTAGACTCTTCTATTATACCAGGCATGCGAGCATACCTAAAAATGTACCAAATCACTTAAAATGCACTTTAACATATAAAATTTTAAACTTGCGTTTGGTGTTGTAGCCTAAGCACTCACCAGGCATACCTGCAGGGTAATTGCGTAATACACTATTAGGAGCAATAAGTTTCACTTTAACAATTAAACAACATTCATTGCGTTATTTCCGTCATCTATCAGACACTTTTTTTGAACATTTGGACCAATGGATACGCAACACCGCGAATAAGTTAGCGAAACATAGTTCACTTGCATAATAAAAATGCGCTGTTTTACAGAGATTACCTTTAGATACATAACCAAAATCTCTATCTAATAGACTTGTACTTGTAACTAGTATGCGTACTAATGGTAGCTCGACTGTCTTTTGTGCCGATGTTGAGCCGTAAAAGCTTTCGTACTAAGGTGACCCCAAGGGTGAGCTGTGTCTTTGAGCCATAAGATAGACCGTACTTAGGGCGTATTATAAAGTGTTCAAGCCATGGTAGTGGCCTTTGTGGAAAAGGGACAGTGCAATATATCCTATATAGCTCTATTCCCTTTTACTCTGGAATTATTATGATTTTAGCACTTCATACTCGTAGTACAATGCCTGGCTTCTGTCGACTACTTTAAAATTTCTCACCAGTGGAAGGTCTGGTTGTTTGATTTGAGTTCTAAAGGCGAGAAATTAGTATAGTCTCCCAAAAAGACAATGTATCTCATAACATTGCGTAGTTTGTCCTCCATCTCAGCTAGGATGATATCCTCCACCTTTTTGACGTAATCTATCAGGTCCATGAGAGCCGCTGTGTCCGCTGGCGGAGTTAGCAGCGTGTTGGCTATTGCAGCATACTCGTCATAAATTCTAGAAAAAAAAAATCAAAATTATGTTGTATAACTTCATAGATAATATATTTGTGTCCCTTTGTAGTTCGTAAATAGCGCTGCACAACGCCTTGGGATTCAATTATTTAATTTCATTTCATTTTAGTCGTCCTCCGAAGCGCAGCAGTCAACACAGCACGCCACGTTGAGGCTCCGGGTTCGATCCCCGGCCAGGTCATGATGGAAAACGATCTTTTTCTGATTGGCCTGGATCTTGGATGTTTATCTATATATGCATCTATTATAAATATAGTATCGTTGAGCTAGTATCCCATAACACAAGTCTCGAACTTACTTTGAGGCTAGCTTAATCTGTGTGATTTGTCCGGTGTATATTTATATTATTTATTTAATTATGTAATGTTCTGCTACATACACATCTCAAATAATGGGCCACCTGTTTCCTTTGGATTCAGTGGAGAGGCGTGCGAAGAGGAAAATTGGCAGCCCAGATTTAGTTCAAAATGGTCTCCAAAACCTGGAGCACAGGCGTAGAGTAGCCAGCCTGTTGGCATTTTATATGATGCATTTTGGAGAGTGTGCGAGGGAATTGCATGATTTCCAGTACAATTTGTCAGAGACGGGGTTTCCGTCGGACTACAATTTAAGTAGGTATGCTCAGGGCTAGAGTGAATAGGCTCTTAATAAACTAGCGCGCTTTACCATAAACGATTGCATCACTGCTTACCATCAGGCGGGATTGTGGTCAAGCACTAGTGTATAATTTGTAAAAAAAAACGTATATTTTAAACTTACGCTTTAATCATCACTTGATAATCATCAGTCATTCTTCTTAACAACGTGTTGGCCATCCTAGTCGCAGCTGTACGCAAAGAGGTAATGAGTTCACTCCTCTGCATTTGAAACATGCCGATCACGACGGTTCCCTCAAGCTTAGAAGGGATCTCCCGCGCCAAATCAACGTATTTCACAGACTCCTCGCAAAATTCCTCAAAAGTTTTCACCGGATCAGCATTAATGAAGGATTCCACTTGATTTTGAGACTGTTAAAGATAATATTATTAATGCAAACCGCAATTTAAATCGTCATCACCATACTCTTGTCACTATACCAGTAGGAAAATGAAACTCATTGCAACTGCTAGTGTGTTAGAACACACTAGCAGTAGCAATGAGTTTCATTTTGACAGTTCATGCTACATTCATTGCGTTATTTTTGTTGTTGAGCGGACAAATTTTTCAAACAAACTGAGCAATGGATTAGCAATACGCTTCAGAATGATTAAAATTGATAGTAATAGTGGTTACCCACTGGGAATTAAGGGAGAAAAAGTATTAGTCGTGATTTCGCATTAGAAAGCAGATATCACTCTATTCACACAGTTCATCCATCCATTTTTCTCGGTGGTGGGCCATAACACCGGCCGCCAGCAGAAGTTACCACCCACCAGACAAAGCCTTGATGTGTGCCGGGTACGATGCGCCAAATGTTGTTGTGTTGGGAGTTTCGTCGTGGAGGGTCTTCAGGTCAATCTCCCTTTGGCGCAGCATCGTTGGTCGTGTTGTTGAGTTTAACATTGCATCACCTCGCTCAACTGCCGTGTTCCTTCCTATTCGCTCAATCTGAGTGAATAGGTTCTCAATAGACTAGCGCGTTTTACCATCAACGATCGCATCACTGCTTACTATCAGGCGGGATTGCGGTCAAGGGCTAGTTTATAATTATTTAAAAAAAAACCTTTTCTTTCATAAGACTTTGGTTTTTTTTTGTTTTAATTGGAATGTATAATAAAAAAATCACCTCGCCGTTCAATAAACAGATATAGTCATCAAAATCTTGTACTCTCAGTTCAGGACCTATTCTTTGCTCCGCAATCAATTCTGCTATTTGCTTTTTATACATATGTACTAGGTCCTTGTCTATGATGGGCTGAAAAAAGTAAATTAAGGATTGACAATAATTAATAACCAATGTTCGTAGACTGAAATATTGACATGACTGTGTCATCATACCTTCAGAGTAGTTAGTGAAGTTTCCGCATAATCCTGATACAGCAAAAATTCCAAACGAGGTGACTGTCGACACGAATCGATCAAAAATTCATATAAATGACTTATCTGATCTCTAAACTGCTTAAAGCTGGGGTCGAACTCTATAGCATCGTTTGCAAATCCCAAATTTATTATAAAGCCTTGATTATTTCCCTGCAACGAAGATATTTGGTCAAAGACAACATAGTGCTTGAAAACTAATTCCAAAACCAAATTGAAAAAATTAAACATCTTTAAAAATTATATTTCTTTTTTTGTACCTACGAAACATTAAGGTAAAATTATAACACGTATTAGGAATTTAGGCTCGCTTAATCTTCCCCCAGGGACAGGTATGACTTTTCATACAGGAGGAGAAAGAAATGGGCCTGTTTTTCAAGCAAGATTAAAAGATGAATTGTATAGCATATCGTTCAAAAACAACGCGGTACTTACGCCCACATCCATGATGTAGTCAGTGAACTCCTTCATTGATTTCAAACATAAAGTTTGAAGATTGTAGGTCATTATGCATGCCAAACAGTTATAAAAATGCTTCATTTTTGATACTTGTTTCGGGTCTGGTATTAACTTCTTCTTATTACCCTGAAAAAAATAATAAAACTAGCATGTACTACACTAGCATGTGCCAGCGGTTTCTTCAGTCTAATCTTTCTTGTCCCCCAACCCAACCCGTGTAATCACATCGTCCGCTGGCGTTATTACTTCGTTCGTCGTTAAGCTTTACGTATTAGTATTAAATAGAATTATATATTAGGATTATATACACACATTAAAAGTGTCTAGGGATCAAGCATTTTTATGCGGATTTCTTGAGATTGAGATGTGGCTTTGTAATAAATTTATGATTTTATAAATTTATATGGATCGTTTTTGGTGCATTTCATAATTTGAATCAGGAACTGTGAATCAAATTCGAGTAAAAGATGAAAATCAGCTGTCAATATTTTCCCTATAAAAACATACAACGCATTGAAGACATTATTAGTGCTACTGTTTCCCTACTACTGATTAAAACCAACGTTATTATGGAGCGGCGACGTCATTTAAGCAGGGAAGAAATGCTCAGAGCCGTGGGAATGATAGAAGCTGGTTCCCGGCAACATACTGTGGCTTTAGCTCTGAATACAAGTCAGAGTGTTATCAGTCGACTTTGGACACGTTACCGAAGCACTGGTACCGTGGCTGAGCGCCATGGAGGACGGTATCGCTGCACCACACGGAGACAAGACCGATACATTCAAATCTTAACTCGAAGAACTCCAACAATAACCGCCATGATGTTAGCCGTGAGGCTTCATCACTCTTCGGGGAACTTAATTAGCGACCAAACAGTCAGAAACCGCTTGCATGAAGTGAACCTTCATTCCCGAAGACCGCTACGGGTACCACCTATAGCAATGCACAATCGTAGGATTCGATATCAATGGGCTCTTGAACACAGAAATTGGGCAGAAGAACAATGGCGTTTCGTGTGCTTTTCTGATGAGTCTCATTTTGGTATGAGACCGGATACAAGACGTATACGACACTGGAGAACCCCTGGACGCCAACAGCGATTAAAATCCTGCCAGGAAGTCCATCCTTATAGTGGTGGAACCATCATGGTATGGGCGGGTATTTGGATCGGCGGAAGAACTGAGTTGATTTGGATCAGAGGCAACCTCAACGCTCAAATTTATGCTGAGACGATTGTATCAGACGTCATCGTTCCTCTACAAGTGCAAATCGGTCCCTTATTTCAGTTAATGCATGATAATGCACGACCGCACACCGCAAGAGTTATAAGACTCTCGCCGCAGCTAACATCAATGTCCTGCCCTGGCCTGCTCAGTCGCCAGACTTGAACCCGATTGAGCATGCATGGGATATGCTACAGAGAAGAGCTCTGCCGAATATGGAGGGTATCCAATCGCAAGAAGACCTTTTTTTGTTGTTGCAACGAACATGGGCGGCCATTCCACAGCGTGATTTGGATGAACTCATTTTGAGTATGCCAAACCGATGTTCTTGTGTTGTTAGTATTCGCGGTAGAAACAGGGATTATTAATTGTTTAAGTTACCCAATAAAATTTTAGAGAAAACTGTTATTTCAGTCTTTTTTTCGAACTTTTGTGTTAGTGGTTCAAATGTCAAATATCCCTTTATTAGGAAAATGGCAAATTTCTTTATTAATGTAAAGGTGACTTGGTTTATCGTTACTGTGACAAACGAAAACACTTTATTTGATGAATCCTTAAAGAAAATTTTAATTAATATCAATCAGGAGAAAAGTTATTGCAAAAATATATGTTGATCCCTAGACATTTTTGATGTGTGTATTATATAAAAGTATTGATTGATTTATTAGTAAGTACTTACCTTCTTAGTGTTTCAATTCGCAATTGAATACCTGCCTTTCAAATGGTTGTAGAATAATTATGTTTTTGCAATGTCTTGAGAGCTTACCTGAAGAAATACAGCTTGAACAGTTGGGATCCACTGATGTGTGAGTACATTACCCGCCGCTTCTATGTGTCTCTTGCAAACAAAACAGAAGTCTTGCAACTCGTATGCCTCATTTGTTGTCATTATATCTTTCATGCTGATCAATCTTAAGTCACTAAAATAAAATTATAGGTTTCATAATCATTAGAGTCTAAAAATGTCTATTACACTACACATAGGTCGTCCACACTAAGAATTACTCCTGTATCGTGAATGCGTTTACAAACACTTACACTCACATACACAAACAGCCAGACCCGGAACAACTGTCTGTAGGCTATGCAAATATTTGTTCCGTGCGGGAATCAAACCCGCGACACGCGGTGCAGCAGTCATTCGCTCAACCACTGCACCAACCGTGTCATCAATTTTTTTTTTAATAATAAACTAGTGCTTGACCGCAATCCCGCCTGATGGTAAGCAGTGATGCGATCGTTGATGGTAAAGCGCGCTAGTTTATTAAGAGCCTATTCACTCAGAAAAACTGAGCGCTTATTCACTCAGAAAAACTGAGCGAAAAGGAAGACGGCAGTTTAGCGAGGTGATGCAATGTTAAACCCAACAACACGACCAACGATGCTGCGCTAAAGGGAGATTGATCTGAAGACCCTCCACGACCAAACTCCCAACACAACAACACTAGGCGCATCATACCCGGCACACATCGCAACAACTGCTCAGACCCGTCCTCCGTACGGCTTCACCAGACATCATGCCGGAACACAACGAATCGCTTGGCGGCAAGACTGTCTGGTGGGTGGTAACTTCTGCCGGCGGCCGATGTTATGGCATACCACCGAGAAAATTCGACCGATTCTGTGTTTCTCGAATCCAGTGGATTCCAACAGCCTTCATAAGGCCATCGATATACCTCGTAGGAGGACTCCCACGCAGAATCTTCTACCATGCAGTCTTCGTTACAGGTATATGTATATATATTATAAAGTTATTTTCAAAGGCATTGGTTTTGGTAAATCTTACTTGAATTGCTTCCACCATATTTGTAACACCTGAGCGATACAAGGATTTACGCAATGCAGGTTCTTGGTAAGATACTTCTGTGCTACGACATAGCGGTTCCTCCAGGCATCGTCTTTCGCGGCCAGCTCTTGCTTCAGCGGCGTATCATCTTCCTCCAAAGACTCTTCCTGTGAAATTTAAAACTTCTCTGTACCTACAGGTAGGCATATTGTCAAGGTAAACTTTCATCTAGGGAATAGATCAGCTTTCCAGGGTTCTGCATAAAATAATTCGTAAACTGCTTGCCACAGAACTATGATTGCAATTGGTAAGTTTCCTATTTCTGTGGTAAGGACAATTACCTAATATTGTACTGAAAAGACATCCTTATCCACGTCAATATTACAAGTCATTATTAGTACAACGACTAAGGAAACTAGCCTTGGTTTATCTATACAGACGGGTCCAGAAATCAAAGTCAAGCCGGAAATGCGGATAAGACAAGTGGTGACAAATGTCAGAAAAATATTTATATAAATCTTGGTCACGTACTTATCAAATTAAAAGTATCAAAACAATTTATCGGAAAAATTGGCACGCTGTGATGATCTTTCATTGATTGATTTCCAGACCACCTGCATAGTACAAAACTGAATTCCCCCTGGACCCGAAGGCTCGAAGTCGGTAGATAGTGTTTCTAGGTAACATTTATGTATTTGTAGGTACCGTATTAGGATCTTTTAGCACGAAATCCACAATAGCTTTCTTCATACTCATCATAAAATCTTCACGCATCTCATCTGTGCACGTAAATAAAGTCTCCTTCCATTTCTTTAATTTCGGGGATATCAGATTGTGTACTCTGAAAAATATGTGATCCAAATAAAATAAGAAAAATACTCAAAGCAAAATAGAATAAGATCTAAAGGAAATCATTCGGGCGTCAAACATTTTGTAAACAAAAACCGGCTAAAAAAATTGCATTCTGGACATAACGTCTTGAGCATTTTAAAACAGCATTTACAATTAAATCCGCCTCTGGACCTTGAAACCGACTTTCGGACAAAGATAAAGTTTTCATATTTACCGAGGATGCTAAAGCCGATAGTGGGATCAAAATGAAGTATGTTGTATTTATTTAATTACCTTAATATTATTTTATTGTCCAAGGGTGCTACGTGTATGGTATCGATACCGTAACGCAGGTAATAGTAATACCGAAGCATGTTTTGTTCTTCGCCAGTAGGCATTGACGGCGGCTGATTTTTATCGTCTTCCTCACTCTGACATATCAACTGTACCAATTTTAACCTAAATTCCTCTCGAGCTTTTCTCATTTGCGTAAAGGTTTGCATTACTGAAAGGGATCATTAGTCATTAACGCCGTTATTACGTCATTATTTATTATATTTATTAATCGTTAGAATATACATAATTTTTCCTAGGTAGTTAACTAACTCACTAGTATCAAAGCGGCGAACTCGACAAAACCAACTAAAATAAAGTAAGTACTTAGATATGGAAAGTTATTAATAAGTAATTAGATACCGCTGGACTTCTTCTTCGAGACCATTTTCGCCGCCTGCAGTTTTGCGGCTCTAGTAGCCGGAGAAGGTAATTTTAAAACTTCCTCCGGCAAAGAAAACAAAGGCTGTGTCCGTACTTTGAAATCTTCTGGCATTGCTATCTTCGGTATTTTTGGCAGTTTTATATCTGAAGTGGACGGAGAGGGCTGGCTTTTCTTTCGTGTTGGCCTGTGGTTCTGCATGTTTGCCTCCTTAAAACAAATGTTTGATTTAGGTATACGAGTAAATTGTTTTTACACTAACGAAATTAATTTTATTCATGCAAACTTTTGTACTCGACGTGATACCACAACACGTAGCCCAGCTTTTAGGTAAGTTCACAGTCAACTCCCACTACTCCCAGCGTTGTACCTAAGTTTATATTTTGTCTATACTCGAGACTGAAGAACTTAAGACTGATAAATATAATTAGTTCAAGTATAATATGATAGTATGTGACTCTCTCTATTTTTATTGCTTAAAGAAGGAATATGGAAATGTAGTAGTGGGGTAAGGATCATAAGGTCCCCAACCTTATATTCCATTATAAAAAATAAACAAAACTATAGGCTAAGTGAGCACTGCCCTAGGTGACTCTGCCTCGTTAAGTTGTAGTTCATCAATTTTAGTCACCCATAGGATAAGGCTCTACACGTAGGTTTTAATTACCAAGGATTTTATTCGCCAAGTGTAAACACGTTAGTCAATGTTGCGCGGAACCTTCGGGGTCATTATGGAAGCTTGTGCCCACATTATCTTAGAAACAAATAAAACATGTAAGTATTTCCTTCCGAAGATCAACCTGCAGGTCTGTGTGTGTTTATGAAAAATCCAAAACACGCGTCCTGTTTTTTTAAGTAAAGAATATACGTAGGTACAAAATTTCAAAAAGATATAATGAAAAACCACAAAGTTATGAACTTGTTCTTCTACTTGGTTGTCCCAACAAAAATATGGTCTACGCTCCGTTCAGGCGGGCAAGCCGGGGGCATTGACCTGTGGCGTCAGCTGAATGCGGGCATGTGCCCGCGTAAACTGCGTAACGCGCTCTGTAACCACACCGCAGCAAATTTTAAATGTACTTGTGAAAAAAATATAACATGGTGTAAAAATGATTGGAATCGATTCAGTTGCTTATTCTGAACAAACTCTATTTAGGTTTCCCATAAACAAAAAATAACGTTGCAGATGTTCAAAAAATTTGTCTGCTCTAAATCTGAGCAGACACATTTTTTGAACTTATAGACCATAATATATATAACGTTTAATATATAATAACGTTACCAATTATAATAACGTAATTTATATAATAACGTTTGTTACCAATGTAAATAACGCAATGAATGTTGTTGACCTGTTAAAATGAAACTAATTGTAATTTATAAATCATATTTAATGGCAATAAAACGTAAAACTAAACTTATATTCTACAATAAAACACATACCTAGTTACAGTCATCATTATCAACCTTTTTATCGTCCCACTGCTGGGCACAGGTCTCCTCTCATACAGAGAAGGATTGAGCGGAATCACCACGCTTGCTCAATGCGGGTTGGCGATTTCAGACTTAAAAAGTCCAGGTTTCCTCAAGATGTTTTCATTCACCTTCACAGTCATTGGTGTCCAAGATAGACTTAGAAAGTACATATAACTTTAGAAAAGTTACATTGGTACTTGCCTGACGTGGAATCGAACCTGCGCACTCATACTTAAGAGGCTGGTGTTTTAACCACTAGGCCACCACGACTTTTTTATAGTTACAGTATTTAAACCTAATTTTCATGAATCAAATAACACATTGTTAGGTACTGCAGAAATTTTTTCGACAGGATCAACACAAGTACGGGCGATACTGAACAGATGTTCTCGTTTTAGTCAAGATAACGAAAATGGTGGAACGAGAATTTCCTCACGGTCAATATTAGAGTTTCCCTCTGCTTATTTCATCATCATCATCTTAGTGTATAATCCCGGTCGCATCCGCGGCTTTCACGTAGGAGCCCGGGGTCCGCTTTCCTACTGTTACGCCTCCATTTCGCACGATCTCTGGTATCCCGTGGTGTGAGAGTATATGCACCCACTTCCCTTCGCGCCCCCGCGCCGTGTGGTGTGAAGTTAATACGCTCCTGTTATATTTACGAATATCGTGTTCCGATTGTCAGTTCCGGCTGGTGTTTTTCTTTCTAGGTTCTTTAATTTGTGTCTAGTTTTGGTATCGTAAGTTTATTTTTAGTGTTTGTTTTTGTAATTACTGTAAATCAATCAATCTCGGTGAGTACATTTATTTTCTTTTTGTGAGGGTAACGTAATTTTTTTTTTCTTTCTTCTCACTAGTTTTATTTTTCTTTTCGTTAAGTTAGATTTGTTTTCTTGTTTATTAATTAGTTATGTCAACTTACAATGATGACCCGCCTAATCGTGGTGGAGATATTTTCCGTAGAAATAATAAAACACTTAGATCGCCGCCAACGCAGACCTCCGCTAAGCGACTATTTTGTGAAATGTCTCCGACCGACAAATTAATAGATGATAGGTCGAAACGCCTACAAACTGGACCCAATTCTCCAGAAAAGTCCTCGCCTACATTAAATATTTCCAATAATAACAGTGATAATTATTACGATTTGGTTTCGGAGGCGTCTGTGTACCTGGCCAAAATCAACGAACTGGTTAACGATAACGGTTCTCGTATAAATGTCGCGAATAAATCATCTATTATGGATATGACTCAACGAGTTACAAGTATCGTGTCTTTGTTAGCTTTAAAATCTTCGTGTAACGAAACAAAGCTTGCTAATACCGAGCGCGAATTAGAAATAATTAAATTAAAATCCGGCGTTAAAACCGTTAATGAGGACAATAAAATGTCGTACGCAGATTCTTTAAAACTGCGGTTGCCTAAAGTGGCCCCGGCTATTGAATCTAGAGTGCCTCTGCCTTGTGTCGTCGCCTATCCGACCCAAGAGCGATCAGCTGACTATGCGTCATCGTCCGCCACTAAACAGGCTCTTATGAAGGCGATTAGACCGAGTGACGATGGGTTTCAAATAGTCGGTATTAAAAAAACCGCCAAATCGGGCGTTGTACTACGTGTGGCAAATGAAAACCAATTAAAAAGATTAGAATCGGTAGATGCTATAAAGTCTGCCGGTCTCCGCTTAGAAAAACCAAAGGGTCGCCGCCCCCGTCTATTAGTTAAGGACATTCCCGCCTCAATGGAAGACAAAAATTTTTTGCAAGCTATATACCGCCAAAACATTAAAAATGAGTTGCCAATAAAAGAAGACGATTTTATTAAATCCACAAAAATAGTCCGTAGGCGTTCTACCGATACCGGTCGGAAATGGATAGGCATAGAAATTGAACCTGCGGTACGTAAACAGCTTGTGACTACCAAGGACAAATTATTTATTGACTGGGCCACTTGCCGTTTTGTTGATGATATCGAGGTAGTTCGTTGCGCGTATTGTCAAAAATTCGGTCATGTTAAAAAGCATTGCGCTAATAAATCACCAACCTGCGCTGTCTGTTCCGAGGCTCACGAAACCAATGTATGCCCGCATAAGGGCGATTCAAATTTTACCCCGGTTTGCGCGGCGTGTAAACGTTATAAAAAGCCCTTTGAGCATCGTTGCGGATCTGAACAGTGCGGTACCTATAAATTAAAACTCGAACAACTTATCCTACATACTAATTACTAATTAAGATGGATAGGTTAAACATAGGGCAATTAAACCTTCACAACGATAAGGTGGCGACATCAGAGTTAGATAAATTAATTATTGACTACAACTTAGACCTTGTACTCATTCAAGAACAATATCAAAACTCACGTTTACGTCACAGGGTAGTGCAACTGGATTGCAAGGCACGAGCCGGAATTTATGTTGCGCGGTCTTCTAACTTTACGGTAACGTCTTTACGTGACCTCATGACGCCACACTGTGCGGTTGCCGAAGTATCATCAGCTTCTTTTAAAGTATTCGTTGTAAGCTGTTACTTTCAATATTCAGATCCTGTTACTCCTCATATACATAATCTCCGTCATGTCTTGCGGTCACTCGCGGGCTGCAAAGTTATCGTTGGCGCGGATGTCAACGCGTCATCGTCTCTGTGGTATGGCAAGGTTCGGGCCACCGATACCGAACGACGCTGCGCTGTTGAGGATTTCATTGCTGAGATGAACCTATCGATTCATAATACCCCTGATGCACCACCTACTTTCTGCAGCCAAATGGGCGAATCTTGTATTGACGTCACACTTTCAAGTGCGGACGTACGTTTGGATAGGTGGCGTGTCCTACCGGACGCGTCTTGTAGTGATCACCGCCTGATCGTGTACGAATTTGTTCCTGGTTACATTCAGGGTCCGTCTCATATTCCCGGTAATTTCAGATATAGATGTAAAGGCGCGAACTGGGAATTTTTCGGCTCGCTTTTTGCGTGTCACGCCAAAGAATTCACTCGGGACGGGCTGTCAGCCGAAGAAAGTGCTGACATTATGTCAGAAACCTTTACCTACTGTGCTGACATTGCCATTGGTCGCGGATCTATGACCAATATTCGTAGATGTGACTGGTGGAGTGATTATTTAGTTGAACAGCGTAAAAGATATCGCAGAGCGCGTAGACAGTTAAATAAACTCAAGAGCTGAAAGATTACTGGAGATCTTCTTACGTTCGCTTTAAATGCTTTTAGAGTTGCCAAGTCACGCTACAAAGCATCGGTGGAAAAATCTAAGGGTAACTTGTTACGAAAAATCGTTGATAAACTTGACAGGGAGGGTCCGTGGTCTCCCTTATATCACGAATTTAAAGCTAACAGATCGGTCGACCTTGCATACGTTCAAAACATTAAAGTCAATGATAAGCATACCACAGGCATAGAGGAAACAACAGAAGTGCTAATTAATACACTTATCCCTGATGATTCACCGGCTAACGATAGCGACTACCACCAACAGATTCGAGCGTGGGCTCCTGTGCCACCTGAATCACCAATGTCAGACGTACCATCTAATGACGAATTTATAAATATTGTTAGAAAACTACCGGTCAACAAATAATCAGGTGAAGATAAAATATCTAATAGGATGATTAAAGAAGCGTGTAAAACAGCGGGTGATGCCATCTTAACTGTATACAACCGATGCATTGCTGAAGGCGTTTTTCCTCGTAAATGGCGACGCGGTTTCATACGAATAATACCAAAGTGTGGTGACAAACCACCGGATGATCCGAAGTCATATCGTCCTATAACACTTCTACTATCTTTGGGTAAACTTCTTGAGCGCCTCATCGTTCCACGTTTACTACCGAGCGGTCCAAAATTCCATAATAATCAATATGGCTTCACCATAGGTAAATCTACAGTCGACGCGGCGCTTTCTGTCAGAAGAACCGTTAACCAATCTGAAAACAAGTACGTAATTGGGATCTTCCTGGATATTTCTGGGGCTTTTGATAACGCCTGGTGGCCGATGCTGTTGTTAAAATCAAAAACCCGCGGTTGCTATAGAAACATATTGTTACGGGCTAGGGGTACTAAAACGCCGGTTAAGGGTTACGAAGTTTATTGGCAACGAAGGTACAGTCGATTGTAGGCAATGACAAGTAGAATGTTGCTGACGTTGCACCGAAGTCTTCACTTACGTCCACGAAGTCCGTGTTGTAAACACACAATAACACTACAGATGTTTCTTCACGTAGTACTCAATGTTCTCTTTACAGTTGTCGCAGTAGGTATTCTCAAAGTTCGCTTCTTAATTGTCGCTGTTTTCGTCTCGGTAGTCAAGTGCAGACTGACTCGAGCCGGCGTCACGGCGCTATATATAGGCCAGCTGATCGAACATTCCAGAATCGTCTAGACGTAATAATAATAGCGCATAACTTCGAGTACATTCACTAGGTACCTACGGTAATTCCCGGAAACGGGCTTCTAGAAATTTCGATGTCGTCACTTAGTTTACAAAATTGATGAAACCTGTACCATTCGATAGGCCACCTTAAGTCTAGGAATGCGTTTTTATATTACACCTAGACAATGTCTAGGTCTCGAGTTACAGAGCTTAAAAGTTACGCACTGCATGTCACGCGATATTGAACCTTATGCCCTCGACATAAGGTGCATTCGTAACAATATATAATCTCGTTTACTCTTACTTTATAAACGGTTCCGCGGTACTTAAGCTCGGTCATTTTTCTAGTACTGAAACACTAACCATGGGATGTCCTCAGGGTTCAGTTGTCGGTCCTTATTTATGGAATTTGGGTTTTGATGACTTCCTCGCGATCCCGCTTCCTTGCGGCTGTTCACTTACTGGTTACGCGGACGATGGCCTACTGCTCATTCAGTCAAGTACCCGAGCTGGACTTGAGAACTTGGCCAATACTTGCCTAAATTTAATATCTCAGTGGGGTGATCGTAACCGCCTAGCGTTTGCGCCACATAAAACCTATCAACTTCTACTAAAAGGTAATCTTAAATCATTGCCTACTATTAAATTTAACAACGTTCCCATTAAAAAACAGCAATCCGTATGCTACCTTGGTATGATCTTAGAAAGGAATTTTTTCATTTATAGAACATATAAAAATAGTTGGTGAAAAAGCTAAAAGGAACTTTTATGCCCTAACTAGAATATCCAAAGCAACTTGGGGTCTATCATTCCTAACTTTAAAAACTATATATGGAGCTACCTACTTAGGATGTATGTGCTACGGTGCACCTGTTTGGGCCGATAGGGCCAGCATAGGGGCGGCGCGACGTAAACTGCTTCAAAGCCTTCGTTTGGCATTGATATTTTATACAAGGCGTATAGAACGGTCAGTACTGAAGCCTTACCGGTACTGGCAGGTGTACTTCCAGTCGACCTTGAGGTACAGCGACGTGCTTCAATGTACTACTCCGCGAGGGGGGAGGCCATGGACACTAATTTTGTTACACAACGCGACTTTAATAAAATCTCTAGATTATTTAAACCCCAGACTGAAGTCTGGGAGGACCTCTTATCCGAATGGCAAAGTAGGTGGGATAATTCCATCAAGGGCCGGCACCTCCATCTATTCTTTCCATCCGTTGGCGATCGGCTGGCTAAGACATGGCTGGAGGTTGACCACTGCGTTGCCCAATTTCTCACAGGTCATGGCAACTTTAAAAGTAAACTGTATTCTTTTAAACTTGTTCCTTCCCCTTTGTGTCAGTGTTCTACATCGAACTGTGAATTTGAACAGTCCGCACATCACATCTTGTGGGAGTGTTTTCTTTGGCAGAATGCACGCGATATTATGTTGGATAGTGTACAAGTTACATCCGGAGTCGTTTATTATACGGACCTTGTAGAAACTAGAACCAATTTCCGTGCGTTCAGGCGCTTTTGCCATACCTATTATTGGAATCGATTGTAACAGGTAATACCTACTTAGGACCCATTAACTTAATCAAATTTTATTCCGTGGTGTGTGGCAATCTGGGCTTCTCCCAGTTGCAATAATGTCCCTTTGTGCCGATTGGCCTAGTTCTGTTCTGTCTCCTGCTTGTTATGGAGGGAAGTGGAAAAAAAAAAATAAAAAAATAAAATAAAAATTCGTTATTGTCACAAGTTTTTACAATCTTTTATGGGCTAACTGTCACCCAAACTAAGCCAAGGCTTGTGTTTTGGGTAACAGCGGTCAGCCGCAGGAAGTAGCGCATCATGTTCTTAAGAATTTTTCTTAGTCTAAGTCTATTTCTTACTTAAAACAATATTTAGCATATGTGTGTTTGTTGTTGTGTGTGTGGTGTGAGGGTGTGTTTTTGTATAGTATGGGTGAGTGTGGGGGTTACAATATAAGTGTAAGTGTTTTTTATTATGCCAGTAAATGTTCCGTCTTCTGATAGTCGAGCAATTGAAGCCATTTGGAAACTTTACTTTTGAGTTCATGTCTGCTAAGAGAAGTAATGTTGAATTGCTTGTGAAGTGTGTTGTATAGCTTGCAACTTAAAGCCTTGTACTGTCTCCTTGCAAAGGCGGTTTTGCATGGTTGTTGAGGGCATACGGGCATTTTGCTGCGTCTGTTGGGATTGGGCAAAGGCACGCTTCGATGCTTCCTGATTACGGCTCTGAGCACAAAGAGTTGGCGAACTGTAAGGACCTTGCATTCTGAATAGAGCTGAGATGTTGGATGTCGGTATGGTTTCCTTGTCATCACTTTCAACACTGCTCTTTGTGCTCTTTCTAAGCTCAGTAGATGCGTTTTTGCTGCCCCTCCCCATACAGTGATGCAATATTGCACAATAGATTGGCAAATGGCAATGTATACAAGTTTGAGTTGTTCTAGGGTTGCACTGTCTCTAAGTGTTTTAAATACATGCATGAGTCGTCTTACTCTGGAATTGACTGTGCTTATATGTTTGTCCCACCGCAAGCCACTATCCATATGAACTCCTAAATATTTAACTGATTCCGTGCGAGTAATTTCTTGGCAATTGCATTTGGTCGATGTGATACAAGTGTGAGCTTGCAAAGAAAAGCTTCGCGGTGGAGCCTTAGTTTTGTTGATGGAGAAGGGGACATATTGCGTTTTGGCTAGATTTAGCGTGAGAAGGTTATGAGTCAACCAGTTATTCACCTTGGATAGTGCGAATTCTGCTCTTTCTTTAACTGTGTGCCAGTTTGGACCCCAAACAAATATGGCGGTGTCATCAGCATACGTGAAAATGCTAGTGTAAGGTAAGGACATTGTGCACAGGTCGTTGATATAAAGCTGGAAGAGGGTGGGAGCCAAGACACTCCCTTGTGGAACGCCGTAAGAGACAGTCTCCTCATCACTCACGCAATCCCCAATTATAACGCGTTGTTTCCTGTTTGTGAGGTAGTCTTCAAAAATTTTGTAGCTTATGCCACGGACCCCCATCGTCTCAAGCTTGGTTAGTAATATGGGGATGGAGACTGTGTCAAATGCCTTAGATAGGTCAAGGAAGACGCATAAGCAATTATTTTTGTCGTCCAGTGTCTTAACCACAAGATTACTCAAATCCATTACTGCGTCCTCAGTGGAGAGACCTGATCGAAAACCATACTTATTATCCGCTAGAATGTGATTTTTATCCAGAAATTTCTTTAGAGAGTGGTTAAGTACTTTCTCTATTATTTTTAGAAAGCACTGTTATGGGGCGATAATTGTTGACACAGTCTGCATCCCCGTTCTTGAAAATAGGGTGGATGATTCCAGTTTTGAACGCATCCGGGAAGACACCTGTCGCTATAGATCGGTTACATATGTGAGCGATGGAGGGTGCCAGCTCCTTCCGACATTGCCTTACTATCTGGGATGAGATCCCATCCCAGCCTGTAGCACAGTCTGGACGGAGTTGCAAAATGATGGACTCAACATCCATTTGTGTCACCTCAGCTATGACCAGGGAATTTGGGGGACCTCTCTTAAGGGTGTGGGAGGTCGGTGGTCCGTAGGAGATATTTCCATTGCTTTGTGCACGAATCTTATCAGCAAGAGACTTACCAACGTCTGTGAAAAATATCTTTTTTCTTACTCCTCCGCTATTCTTTTCTGATTAATTTCGTTGCGGGACCCAAGACAGTTGAATCGTTTCTCCGGGACTCGTCGAGCTTCATTGCTCGGCGTTTTTCTGGCGGTCGCCACTGTTGATTCTGGCTTTCAGGAGTTGCAGTGGTTGGGAAAAGTGTGGCGGGTTTCGTCCCATAAAAAAAAAAAAAAAAAAAAAAAAAAAAATGCACCCATGTCATCTCTTACAACGTCAAGCCAGCATTTCTTTGGCCTGCCTCGCTTGTCCGGCCCGGCGGAGGCGCCATGGCAAGACATTTGTTACCCACGTAACATGCCGGTTTACGCAAGACGTGACCGTACCAGCGCAGGCGACTCTCTTGCAGTTTGTCTGCTATGTCACGAACACGGAGACTGCCATGGATGCGGGAGTTCCTGATGCGGTATTTTCGCGTAACTCCACACATCCACCGCAACATATTCATCTACGTGACACGCAACTCCTGCTTGTGTCGCTCAAGCACAGGCCACGCCTCACTGCTATACAGAAGGACAGGTCTAATGATGGTCTTATAGATCTGACCCTTAAGCTTAACTGGCATTTTGGGGTCACAAATAACACCTGTCATCGTGTCATGTCACGCCATTTTGCCCAAGCTGCGGAAATGCGCGCTTTAACGTCGCAATCAATGTCGCCGGACGCGTGGAGCACAGACCCCAAGTATTTAAATTGGTCTGTGCACTCGACCCTGTCTCCGCCTATGCACACAGGCATAAGGTCTGTGGTGTTGCTGGCCATGTACACCGTCTTCGCCAAATTCGAGTTTAAGACCTGCGTTCTCAAGCGAGTTCTTCCACGCATTTACCCGCCGCACCAACCGTTCCCTGTCCGCGTCTGCCAGCGCGATATCATCAGCATACATGAGCAACCAGGGAGGTTGCTCATGTGAATTCTTGATACTGTCTGACAAGACATCTAATATCACGCTGAACAGGAACGGACTAAGGACGGATCCCTGGTGTACACCGACGGTGATGGGGAAGGGTTTAGTGTCGCCAACAGCGGTCCTAACAACGGAATCGGAATTGAGGTACATGTCTCGAATTATGTCAACATAGGCATCTGGTACCCCTTTGGACCTCAGTGCCCACCAGAACACCCTCATCACCATCTGCATGTCTAAAAAGAGCATATGCAGAGGCGTGTTCTTCGATCTGTAGCTCTCCATGGTGATCCTTAGGGCGAAAATAGGGTCCGTGGTTCCGTACCCTGGACGGAACCCATATTGACACGTCGAGACAGCACACTCATGCCGGATCCGGGAGTCTAAAATCCTCTCAAAGATCTTCATGGTGTGGGACATGACCTTTACACCGCGGTAGTTACCACACTCCTGTACCGAGCCCTTGCCTTTGAAGACTAGAGTGATAATACTCAGCCTCCATTGGCTCGGGATTTTGCCGGTCAGGAGCACGCGGTTCAGAAAGTTCGTTAACATGCTCACACCGCGAGGACCCATCGCCTTCTAGGCCTCAATGGGGACTCCGTCAGCTCCGATAGCTTTCCGATTCGCCATGCGACGAAGAGCCGTGTGGACTTCCTCAGGCGTTATCGGGGGCTTCCCTCTGCTTATTTAAATCAAGGTATCCGACCTGAAGAACTTGTATCGACTTATAATGACAATGAAAACAACCGAAAGCACTATAGCCTAAATTATTATATCTCCCCCGAACTCAAGATAAAAATGTAACGAGACATTACATTTAAACCAGTCCAAACGCACTATAGAATAGAAAGAATAGAATAGAATACTCTTTATTATGTACACCATATAGATTACAGAACATAAATAAAAATATTTTACAAAGGGTGACACAATGGGCGGTCTTATCGCTAAGAGCGATCTTTTACAGACAACCTTTGGATGGAATTCTAAGAGGTAGGATAAAGAAATAGTGTAGGTAGTCTACAGTGTACTATTTACATAGATTATACAATAAATATATACGTTAAGTGCATAATACTAGTTTAAATAAATTTATACATCTAATTAATAAATATCATACAAGAGCACATTAAATATAATAATATGTTTAAAGAGAGAGGAAGTGCTTTTTTATCATAGTTTTAAAAGTAAACAGTGTTTGAGCACACCTTACGGACACGGGCAAGTCATTCCATAGCCGAACTGCTTGTACAGTAAAGGATTTATCATAGAAACTAGTGGAATGCATCGGCATGTCTAATATCAGGTTTTCCGATGACCTCAGATATCTATTATGTGTGTCATGAAGGAACTTGAAACGTTCTTTAAGATAAGAGGGGGTTTTAGGATTAAACAAAATGTTGTAGAGCTGAAATAGTATATGAGAATTCCGGCGAAGACGTATGGGAAGCCACTTAAGCTTTGAACGAAATTCAGATATGTGATCATATTTGCGCAGGCCAAATATAAATCTTATGCAAAAGTTTTGAAGTCGCTCAAGTTTATCTAGTTGTGCCTCAGTAAGATCTGGATAACTGACATCTGCGTAGTCAAGGATGGGAAGTAGAAGTGATTGTGCAAGCGCAGTTTTAGTGGCAGTAGGAAGAAAGTTCCGTAACCGTCTCAGAGACTTACCAGATGCAAAAATTTTGCGACTGACATCTTGTAGCTGTGGATCCCAGGATAGATGCTTGTCGATCCAAACCCCAAGGTTCTTAACCTTCTCACTTGAAGTCGCTATTAGTGCTTCATGTATAAATAAGGATTCCTACTTATCAGTGGCGACGATGTATGCTCCGACTGCAGATGTAGCTAGTACGTCCTCGACTAATATTGAAAAGAGATTCAAGAAGTCCATTCCAATTTCGAGGACTCCCTAAAGCAGACCGGTCCCCTTAAAGGAAGAAGAGAACCAAGACGAAAAGGGAAGTCAATAATTGCAACTGATACGCCAACTAAACATGAAATAGAAATGAGAGGATAAGAAAACAAACGCAAAAAGATGAAAGTGACTGGAAAAGTAAACAAAACAAAAATTTTCAAGAAAGTTCCAGTGAAGAGCAAAGTGTGTATTCAGAAGAAGAAAATGATACTACTTTATGAAACACAATTTGGTGAGCATTAATCCATTTTGACAGACTGAATTGAAAAAAAAAATGATAAAATACCCATGTGCCTACTTTTCTGGTAGGCGTTTAAACAAGCCTAAAAAAGCGACTGTTTTTATTTTATTTTAGTTGTTTCAAGACCTAGCCGGCAATAAAATGGAATCAGTTTTGGAAAACCTTTGAATGGAAATAATTTCAATTGGTTTCTTTTTAAAAATAAAGGTATGTCTCCTTTAGTTTTAAATAAGTCAACTTAAGGATTAGGATCCAACTTATTTTTGCAGAAAGATGAAGGTGACTGGAAAAGTAAACAAAATAAAAATTTTGCAAGAAAGTTCCAGTGAAGAGCAAAGTGTGTATTCAGAAGAAGAATATGATACTAAGTACTTTATGAAACACAGTTTGGTGGGCATTAATCCATTTTGACAGACTGAATTGAAAAAAAAAATATAAAATAGGTACCCATGTGCCTACTTTTCTGGTAGGCGTTTAAACAAGCCAAAAAAGCGAGTGTTTTTATTTTATGTTAGTTGTTTCGAGACCCAGCCGGCAATAAAATGGAATCAATTTTAGAAAACAATTTAATGGAATGAATTTCAATTGGTTTCTTTTTTAAAAATAAAGGAATGTCTCCTTTAGTTTTAAATAAGTCAACTTAAGGATTAGGATCTAACTTATTTTTCCCGACTACATTGGTCTATCTATGCCCAAAACCTGACGCTCAACAATCGCGTATGCAACCTATACAGTACAGACAACAGCACTTCAAGCTACTACAATCTGTCATACATATTTATTACATTTTCAACTTTATTGCTAAGGTATTAAGGCTCAAGACCGATTGGGAACATTTGACAGTTCAACTTTTAACTCTTGATCAATGGCCCCTGTGGAATTGATACCTTTTACCTTATTTTACCAAAAACACGTCTAACAAATTATAGAAATTCTTTGAAAATTTTATTTCACAATAATGGCGGATATCGCCAATGACAATCGAAAAAGACGGCCGCGTGAAACGTCTACAAGGGAGGTTTGAGGTAAAGTCATGATGTGGCCACTATACTGCGATATTTCAATGTTCTTTTGAATTATTTACTGAATGCACGTTTTAGTATATAAATCACGCGCTATTATTTAGTAAACGACATTATAAATAATTCAAAAATCCAATGAAAAATGAGCGTGACACTCAGCTTTCCGCTAAAACTCTATATTTATCAGTTTAGAATAGCTTTACATGCTGTCGTCCACATGACCTAGTATTATGAGTATGGCGCTTTATCATCAAAACAACGTTTTCATCATCATCATCATCAACCTTTTTTATCGTCCTACTGCTGGGCACATACAGAGAAGGATTGAGCGTAATCAGCACGCTTGCTCGATGCAGGTTGGCGATTTCAGACTTATAAAAGTCCAGGTTTGTTAAAGATGTTTTTCCTTCACCTTCAGTCAATGGTGTCCAAGATATACTTAGAAAGTACATATAACTTTAGAAAAGTTACATTGGTACTTGCCTGACCTGGAATCGAACCCGCGCACTCATAATTGAGAAGCTGGTGTTATAACGACTAGGCTATCACGACTTAAATATATATATATCCAATATTGTTCTATAATCTGAATAACGAACTAAATAGAATCATGTTTTTTACCCAGGAAACATCCCTATTACAAACTAGTGCTTGACCGTAATCCCGCCTGATGGTAAGCAGTGATGCAATCATTGCAAAAAAAAAACGGTAAAGCGCGCTAGTTTATTAAGAGCCTATTCACACAAAAAAAACAGAGTGAATAGGAAGGAAGACGGCAGTTGAGCGAGTTGAAACGACGTTTTATTAACATCAAAAGTTGTAATTTATATTTTATTAGCATTTTGCAAACTGTACCGTCCGAATGACGTCACAGAGCGAAGTGCCCAGTTTTTTTTTTTTTGTAATGTTGCAGTAGTTATGGCTTTGTGCTAAGCAAAATAAAAATATTCAAAAGTTCTTCCTTCTTTCTTTTTTGGCTTCGCACAGTTTGTGTATTTAGCCAATGTCACGTAATGGATTATTCATGACGAAAAAGACGGCCGCGTGAACTGTCTTACGAGGTAGATTTGAGAAAAAGTCAAGATGTAGCCACTATTCTGCGATATTTCACTGTTCTTTATGAATTATTTACTGACTGCACTTTTTTCTACTTAAATCACGCACTTTTATTTAGTAAACAATACTATAAATAATTTGAAAAGCCCATTGAAAAATGAGCGTGAACGTCAACTTGATTTTCCCGGCAAAACTCCGAGGTGCAGTTTTTTTTTTCTTTTTTTTTTGGCTTCGCACGGTTTGTGCTTTTAACCAATGTCAAGTAATTATGAATTATTCATGTAGAAAAAGACTGCAGCGTGACCAGTCTTACGTATGAGGTTTGGGACAAAGTCATGATGTGGCCACTATGCTGCGATATTTCACTGTTCTTTATAAACTATTTACTAAATGCACTTTTTACTACATAAATCACGCACTTTTATTTACTAAACAACACTGTAAATAATTTTAAAAGTCCAATGAAAAACGAGCGTGACACTCAGCTTGACTTTCCCGCCAAACTTCAGGTGCACAGTTAACTCGCGCGAGTTGTACTATTGTGATAAACGTTTCGTTATTCCTAAAATAATATAACTTTGTATTGAGCAAAGTAGACTTAAAGTAGAATTACTTCATAAAGTAAGACTTCATAATATTTTATATTCGCTGCATAAAATATGAGTTTAAACATAATTTTAATAATTTGTTTTAATCACAAAATGGATTGTTATTGTTATTATTATTTAATGAAAAATATAAAAAAAACCGTAGTATCAACTAAACGTTTTTTGACAGGTTACAAGAGGTTATTTTTAATGAAATCATTAAAATTATGTTACTAGGTATTTCATAAGAAAAACTAATTTTCTCTCATTTTCGGCTGTAAAACGCCGAATGTAAATCAATAAAATTGAATACTATTATCAAGTACCTTTGAACTGCTTTATCAGAGTCTCCAAAAGGTGAGCACCGCAATATTTGTACTTCTTGGTTATCTGTACACAGTTTTCTATTATTTAACACTTATTTACTCTATTAAAATGAATAAAATGAGCTGAATTACAAACAAAGTCATTTTTCTATCCATCTCAGTATCATGAATACTGTAATTGTCAAGTATTGATTTCTCCATGACAACGGTCTATCTTCATTTGTTGTAATTTATTTTTAAGTGGCCAGTATTATCGAGTTTGGATACGTTTTATTTCGTTTCGTTGTTATGACAGTAGCTGTAATTTTTATGCCTTTATTACGATTTTCTAGGTTAGAATTTGATAAATGAAGTTAAAAGTACAAGCATATTCTAAGGTAAATAGGGGTATTGTAAAGCATTCAATCACTAATCCAAACACAATAACACTGCTACAATAGTCTGGTATATATACAACATATATATGTATATAAACAGCATCTGACCTTCATTATTTAAACACAGTATCATTCTGTCTTGCTCATTTAAACTCAGATGATGTCATGCACACCTAGCTGTGTGGGAGAGATACTACTACTATTGTAAACTGGTTCACACACAGGAACACTGAACATCAAAGAGCAATTTGTATTTAATATTTTCATTTTTTAATACAGTTCATCCACTGGACTTTAAATCTGCTTTGAAATTTAAATTTGTGTGAGTTGAATTTTGGGTTAATAAATGCTAAGTGTTAATTTTGTTTGCTTGAATGAAATATATATATGTTTGCAAGTTATGCTTTTAAATGTTACTGTATAAGTGTTTTCAATGTTTTCTTCTTATTCTTCTCTATGCCATTCTATCTTATAAAATGCTTGGCATCTGCATATTTAGTAACTAAGTACTTAATATTTATTATTCTGTTACAGATGATCTTCCAGTTGGTGCGCCGGTTTCACACAGGTCCTGTGTGCAGGGCAGCTGAATCCTCCCTGCTTGCTAAACTCAGGAAGAAAACCGGCTACACCATTGCCAACTGCAAGAAAGCACTAGAAATGCATAACAACGATGCTGATAAGGTATAACTGCATTAAATAATTATCTGCTATGTTAAATATGAAACTAAGTCTAGCTTCTTTTTAATAGTGAAATCTCCATCTATTTAGTCCGTCATTCAGATTATAGAAAAATATTGGATACATATATTTTGTTCTATCAAATCAATGAAAATTGACAAATATAAAAGGCATCAAAGATCAGGAGTGGTGACTGGTGATGTCACTCCTCGCTAAAAAGTGTAGCGTGCAGTGACATCACACGAGTTTTCAACACACTGTGTCGTCTTCATTTTTGGTTTATATGAAAAAAGAAAAAATACGCGTCTAGTTTTTTAGTTTAGAAATCTGACTGACGGACTAATTAGTTTTTTTTAGTCAACTACCCTATTCTCAATTTTAAAGAATGCAGCGTTTGACATATATTGTCCATAATGCTGTCTACACGCTCCCTCTTACCTGCAAGCATGCAATGCAAACCAGTTTGCGCAGGTAAGCGCGTGTGTGTGGACGGCAAGACGGTAGCGCGCGCAGTCCCGAATGTTGCGTCTTTTTGTACAGCCGTGACTGCACAGGCCTGAACTGCGCAGGCAAAACGGAGCGTGTAGACGGGACTTTAGCTAACAACACTGCTCAAGTCGAAAATTGGCGGTTTTTACATTTTAATGCCATTGGATGAAGCTGCGCATTGCGCGTCGAACCATTGATCTCATGATATGATTTCAGCCAATCAGAAGCCGTATTTAAAAAAAGCGTAGTAATAGCGATAGTAAAAACCACAGATTTTTTAAAATAGGCAGCTTTTTTCGTCTCCTGTAAAGTTGGTTATAATGACTTAAGCGGTGTTGTAAGCTAAGGAACTATATGCATTAAAACTCCTTCCCATGAACCCCATGAACCCCATGGGCAAAAACTACAGAATTCCACCCAATGCGATCTTTACACACTCCTTTTGCTTTTATTTATGTTCATATGTTGCCATATGCCAGTTGTACTGCACACCTGACCTTTTGAAGAAGATCATCAATAACATGTCTCCTGTGGTACCTTTTCCACTTACAACTTGTTAACATTAATTTTAATTTTTAATTGATAATTCTGTTCACTTGATTACAGGCAGAGTCGTGGTTAAATGACCAAGCCCAAGCAATGGGCTTTGCCAAGGCCACGAAGCTTGCTGGCCGCACCGCCTTACAGGGCCTTGTTGCTGTGAGGTTTGATAAGAACCATGGAGCCCTTGTGGAGCTCAACTGTGAAACAGACTTTGTTGCCAAGAATGAAAAGTTCCATAAAATGATTGAAGATGCCACTTTGGCATGCTTCAAGTTTGCTCACACTCATATGCAAGCTAAAGGGCCAGTTACAAAGGTATGTATTGTAATCATAGTAATTATATGTTAACTGTGCCTACATTGTCAATTATCACTTAATAATTAGTTGTTTAATATCTATAATGCTAAGCTTCTTTTGTTTGTGACTATCTCATCAGATCCCATTTGCATGGAATCTACAGCACCAACTGTAACTATTATATATAAACCTTTTGGCCAGCTCTTCAGTTCATCATCATCATCAGCCTCTACTCGTCCACTGTTGGACATAGGCCTCCTCCATGGTACGCCAAAAAACTTGATCCTGAGCAGTTCTCCGCTAGCAACTACCAGCCACCTTTTTGATGTCGTCGCTCCATCTCGCTCAAGGGGGACGCACTTGGGCGAGATGGAGCGGCCCGATCAAACGCTACGCTACGTTTGCCGAGACGCGATCTCCACTTGAGGACTCGTTTACCCCAACCGTTGTCCGTCCTGCGGCATATGTGACCAGCCTATTGTCACTTCAGCTTGCTAATCCTCTCAGCTATGTCCGTGACTTTGGTCCTCTGTCGGATCACCTCATTTCTGATGCGGTCCTTCAGAGAGATGCCCAACATAGTCCCCTCCATAGCTCGCTGAGCGGCTTTAAACTTATGGACTAGTCTGACCGTTGTGTCCACGTCTCGGCACCGTAAGTCATGACGGGTAGGATACACTGCTTGAAGATTTTAGTCTTCAAACATTGGGGTATGGGCGACGAAAACGAAGTTTACCAAATGCTGCCCATCCCTGCTGGATCCTTCTATTTGCCTCCTTCCCGAATTTGTTTTTCCCTAATTGCAACGTTTGCCCGAGGTATGCATATTCTGAAACAACTTCGAGCGGCATTCCGTTTACGGCAACCGGTTCCGGAGTGGGCCGTTCATTGAACATAATTTTGGTCTTGTCTAAGTTCATCCGGAGACAGATACGTTGGGAGGAGTCAACTAAGTTGGCCAGCATTTGTTCCAGCTCTTGCTGTGTTTCAAAAATTCATCTGTTATTTTTCTTTACAAACACATAATATGGTAAAACTGTTCAAATAAGGTTTATTATAATAATCATAGAATGGCATTACTAGGTTATTTAGTTAAAATGTTTTAGGATCCACGAGTTACAAGCATGACAAGCACTATGTGATTGCAGATTTATTTGAATGAAGTGTGAATTGTAAAAAAAATATGCTGTGTCATTATGTTATGGTTAAATTGCACAACAAATACAATAGCTAGCAGAATGGGGCTAGAGGATGTCTAAATGATGTTTGTTTTATTGATTCAATTGATAAAAATAGGCTAAATTGTCCATTAAAATCCACAAAAACATTTTTTGCGTGATTTCCATAAGTACCTATAATCCCATGCTAAATAGCCAGCATTGTAAAATATCCCATTAAAAAGATAAACTTAAAACCTTACGCCTTCTTTTGTCTTTTTTCAGATGGAGTTAGACAGCGAACAATTAGCCAATCTGTCCACAGAAAGTGGAAAGAAGTTATCAGAGGAACTAGCTTTATTCATTGGAACTGTTGGTGAAAATGCAGTATTGCGGAGGGCTGAATGTTGGAAGTCTAACAATAAAGACGTCAAAATTGCTGGCTATACCCATCCCGCACCCACGAAGCCGGCGGAATATTATGCAGGAAAATATGGAGCTCTACTTGCATATAAACAAGCTAATGATACTGAAGATGTTGGCAGGCAGCTCTGCCAGCACATAGTAGGTATGGGCCCTAGAAAGATTGGCAACAAAGAGAAGGACAAACCTGCCAAAGACGCTGATGACGAAACATGTCTTATTTACCAAGAATACTTACTGGATCCCTCTTATACAGTCGAGGAAGTGATGGAGCAACATAAAGTTGAGATAATTGATTACGTAAGATTCTCGTGTGGAGAAGTAATCGAAGCAAATATGCCCGGCGTGGAAAAACAACCATTAGATACAGTCCAAACCTTACAGTGAAATGTTGTTACACTCAACACACTCGGTTAATGAAAGTAGTTTATGTTATTACCTAATCTGTTATGTGATAGCTAAAATCCATGTTCATAAATAAAATAAATAAAAATAAAAAAGCCTTTTATTTCTTAGTTACCTATTTAAATTTACAGTTAAAGATAGGAAAATAGTGAGCACGTCTAGTTTGTTTAAAGAAGGAAATAGATTTGTTACATAGATACTTTTGATAGTGTCACATATAAGTACTTAATGCGAGACAAGTATTATTACATTATGTGCATTTATTAAATTTGGTAGAAAGGATCTCGTGAGTTAATGTTAGTTGTAAATTATTTGATCTAAATATTATTTCTATTGTAAGAACCCCTCTCAGTGGAGGGTAAAGGCCTCCTCCAGAGATAGCCAATTTGTTCTATCTTCTGCTACTCGTATCCATTGGTCGCCAGCTATTTTTATAATGTCATCTGTCCATCTTGTATTTGGTCTGCCTTGTCTCCTCTTGCCTGATGGTCCTCGCCATGATGTTGTTTCTTTGGTCCAGCGATTGTCCTTAAGTCTGGCCACATGGCCTGCCCATCGCCATTTTAGTTTTTGTGAATAGCTGAGAGCGTCTATGACTTTAGTTTTTTGTCTTATGTCGGTATGGCGGACTTTTTCGATCTTTCTTATCTTCAAAATGCTTCTTTCCATGCTCCTTTGACATGTTATAATCTTGTTTTTTATTTTCTTGGTAAATTTCCATGTTTGGCAGGCGTATGTTAGTGAGGGGAGTAGACAAGTATTCATGATTTTGCTTTTCAGCTTGATGGTCATGTCGCTTTTTAAAATTTCTTTTAGACTCCAAAATTTTTTCCAGGTGGTGTTGACTCTTCTCTCTACTTCCTGTAGGTTGTTGTCTTGGTTGAATGAAATCTGTTTTCCTAGGTAAATGTAGGTATCAACAAAGGTTAAAGGTATATTATCAAGGTATATAGGTGCTCTAGTATAATTTGTCATGATATTCGTTTTATTTAGGTTGATTTCTAATCCTACTTTACGGCTTTTTTCGTGTAGAGAGTTTATCATCATCTGTAGTTGGTTTGTGTTTTCTGATAACAAAACTATATCATCAGCGAAACGGAGATGGTTCAGGTAGCTTCCATTTATGTTTATGCCAACTTTTTTCCAGCTAAGGTCGCGGAAGACTGTCTCTAGTACGGCTATAAAGATTGTTGGAGAGATTGGGTCTCCTTGTCTTACGCCTCTTTTTATTTCTATCAGTGGCCCAGTGGTCTCTAGCTTCACTCTGCTAGTATTGTTGTCATAGATGTTTTTTAGAACTTGTATGTAGTCCAATGCTACTCCTTGTGAGAGTAGAGCTTCCCAGATTGTTGGATGAAGTAGAGTATCGAAGGCTTTTTGGTAATCGATAAAAACGGTATAGAGTGGCCTGTTGAACTCTTGGAACTTATCTACCAACATCTCCAGCACGTGAATGTGATCTATTGTAGAAAAACCTCGTCTGAAGCCTGCCTGTTCTATGGGTTGGAATTTTTCTGTGGTTTCTTTTATTTTTTTCTCTAAAATGCTGGAAAAGAGATTGTATAATGAAGGTAGTAAGTTAATTGGTCTATAGTTACCAATGTCATTTGGATCTCCTTTCTTATAGAGCAGACTTCATATTTCGGACTCCGACCATTGACGTGGGGTGATTTTGCAGCTCAGTATCATATTGAACAGCCTGGTTAAAGGTTTGGTTAAGTGCATGTTTCCAAATTTTATTGCTTCGTTGGTGATCCTGTCTGGTCCTGGGCATTTATCCGTTTTTAGTGATTTAATTCCATTCTCAACCTCGGCTTCATCGACAGTTAATTTAGACTTTTCTGTAGAGCTATTCGGTAATTTATATGCTGGTTGATTTGGCGAGCTATAGGTTACTGTAGAAATCTGTTGCTATTTTGAGTATTTCTGTTCTGTTTTGCGTGTTGCTATTTTTGTTTTTTAGTTCTTCAATCCATGATTTATGAGTTCTCAGTTCTTTATACGCTTTTTTGACGCTTCCTGTGGCTTGAAGATATTTTTCAATAGTTCGTGTGCGATATGTCTTATAGTCATGGTTAATACCTACGTTTACTTATTAGCTTATACAGCGCTTTCAGTTCGTTTTTCATGGCTCTTGATTTCGTTTTGGTCTTGTGTATATCTTGTCTTCTTTTGATTAGTACCTTTGTACGTTCTGATAGTATTTGGTTCTTTTCTGTATGTGTGTTGGATGTTAGTTTGTGTGTTTTTTTCAAGCTGGTATCAATAGCATTTGTTAATTTATCGTATAAATTCTGGACCGTATCAGTGTCATCCCAATGTTCGAGCAAATGATTACAGCAACTGTTCAGTGATTTGTTGTAGGTTTGTATTTCATTTTCGTTCTTTAACTGGGATCCAGGGCACTGACCAAACTTGCTACGATTTTTTGCCAATGAAAGTATGTTGAAAGCTGCCCTAACAGGTCTGTGGTCTGAAGGGTAAGTGATGTTCAAAATCTGTATATTTTCAACGTTTTTCGGTAGGTTTGTTAGAATGTAGTCTATTTCGTTCTTAGTACCACCTGGTGACTTCCAGGTCCATCTTTGTTTGTTGTTCTTTTTGAAAAAGGTATTCATGATGGTTAGGTTGTTTTCATTCGCAAAATCAATGAGTCGGTCTCCTCTATGGTTTCTAATTCCGTATCCGTGTTTTCCAGTAATGTTTTCGTTTGGTTTGGGTTGCCCGATCTTAGCGTTGAAGTCACCCATGAGTATTATATTGTTTCCTGATAGTCGTATGGCGTTGTCGACGGTATTGTAGAAAAGCTCTAGTTCTTCATCATTCGCAGCCTCTGTTTACGGGGCGTAAGCTTGAATGATGTATAAGTCTAAATTGTTGATATGTTCATATTTATGTTATATTATTAAGAAATAAAAGTTTAAAGGTTATATACTCTTCGAATTTCATTTACTAGGATATAAAAACATTGTAGATAATGTTTAATCACTACAAAAAATTAAATAGGTATACACATCATTTCTTGTATGAATCAGCGTGAATTACATTCTTCATCTTGGCTTTTCCCTTCCAGAGAAACATACGGCAGTCTTTTTTCCAAAACATAGCAATTTGGCAGGGTTCGAAACAATAGCCATGGTAGCTCAGTACCTCTGGGGAAACTACGTGCAGCGCCAGTGTGATCTGCTCTCTCGTCCTGAAGGGGCCCGTGGTGGCCGGCCGCAGCAGGCACCCACACGGACAAACTGTCGCTATCTTCGGCGCCGACATAACATTTATTCTGTTACATAAATTGATTCTTTGAAAATTTCCACATAACCTGAGCTCCTCAACGGCTCCAGTGAAAGATTGCGTGGCACGCAGGGCGAGAGGCCTCGCATTTTGGTTATCTGGATTATTTCGGAAACCAACGGTGGATAAAGATTTTTTTGTAATACTCGGACTGTCTTCTGGGCTCCTATCTTCGAACTCGCTTTCTTTATCAGAATAATTATCATCTGTGTACATGATTGCTATAATTTACGTTTTTTACGAATTTGAAATGACAATTTCCGTCGTTTGTTTCCCGCCTCCAATGACATTAGCTCGGAAACATTGATCCAAGGACAAAAAAACGTTTTTTTTTTTTTATCAAAAAGTTTGTATTGACCGTGATGCCATCAAACACAAAACCTAGTTGTATGCAGTCTTCACACGTAATTAAAGTAAATAATACAAAATGGGTTACTATAAGCATTCGACCGCGTCGAATCGATCTGTGATCGCACCATGTACCGCTCGTGCTGTTGCAGGTAGGTCTAATACACAGAAATAACGGTAACTGAATCTAGGACAACTACTTCCGATGCTGCAAACCGCATTTTAGTGACCAAACCATACCAAAATTTATCTGACTCGAAGATAGATTTATAAATCGGATACCTATTTTTATGTAAGTAATCCTAAATTTTCTGTTTTCAGTTTTTACTGAAAAGGAAGATACAAGATGCGTCCTTTCTTGTGTTACAGTTAATTTATCGTAGAAAACGATTGCAGGCGTAAATAACTGACACTACTACGATACGTGCTACACTGGCTACCCATTCTAATTAAACCACAGAACATTACTGATTCATATTATTTTAATACTGAGAAGGGCAGCAATGATTGGGTAGCTTCGGCATCTTACTAGTACAGTACCATCAAGTGTAGCACAGTAGTGGGTACCTAAGAGTTGACAATACTTACAAAACATGTATAGATAAGTAGGTAGCAGTAAAAAAAAATATGTTTACCAACAATAATTATTGAGCAAATAACAAATGAAAGTAACGCGGAATTAATGTCCAAATGAACAAAGTGCGCGTCGAAGCGTGCATCCTGCCCTATGTGGCAGATTGCCAGCTTTACTATAGCGAATCATCCCACCATACCATGTGCGATATTTACGTTCGGCAGTCAGTACACATCTCCGCTCTGTTATGGCTTGACGGACAACATAACTGATACCTATCAAGCCGTTCCATACTCGTAGTCATTTTAAATGAGAAAGTGAGATAAACTACAATTATACCGTTAATGGACAAATATCAGGTGGTGCATTTAAATTCTTTAGCTACATACTTTAATTGTTGTGTCGTGCGTCAATTAATTATATTTTATTAGTATTTGATTTATACAGGATCAAATTAAATTAGCTAGCAAAACTCCGCAAAGATGATGATTGAAATTAATTTAAACACAAATTGTTATTTAATTACGACTATTGTGGGGTGATCGGCCGCTATATAGTATAGTAACTTGAAATAGCAGTACGTAGACACGATTACAGAATAGTTAAGATAGGTAGGTATTTCTAAGGTTCCTAGGTATTAAATCTATTAGACGCATATATTATCTATGGACGCACTTGTCTAAACTAGCATACCTACCTGCTTATATCGCTCTACTCATGTTAGCTAGACATACAGCTTTAGTAGGTCCAGTTTATTATCTTTCTTTCTTTATTTTTTTGGCTTCGCACGGTTTGTGCATTTAGCCAATGTCACGTAATTATGAATTATTCATGTCGAAAAAGACGGCCACGTGATCCGTCTTACAAGTGAGGTTTGGGGCAAAGTCATGATGTGGCCACTATGCTGCGATATTTCACTGTTCTTTATGAACTATTTACTAAATGCACTTTTTACTACATAAATCACGCACTTTTATTTAGTAAACAACACTATAAATAATTTTAAAAGTCCAATGAAAAACAAGCGTGACACTCAGCTTGACTTTCTCGCCAAAACTCCGTTTATTATCTTAGGTATAAAAAAATCGATTCCTGAAGGTTATTCAAGGTGCGATTCATGCTAGGGCCGCGTGTTGTGGGCTGACGCAGACAAGTAAAGGAACACGGGTGGTTCCAGAGCAGGAAAGGTAATTTAATGATTTCTCATCTAAAAAAAAAAGTATCAGTCAGTGCGATTCTGTAACCATTTAACCGCTAACACTTAGGGGAAGTGAGTATGGACCCAGTTATCATTCCAACTACATATAAACAGCACATTCCAAACACAATTCACCTCACTTCTTCTCATGGTGAGATTTTTACAAAACCCATCGGCCTAATCCCCCAAAATAAATTTCAATCTGAATCGTGGATATATTATACGTTCTATCGGTAATATAGTAAACAAACAGCGCCGGTTCCACAACGCCAATTTGTCACTAATCTAATTGAGTTGGCTGATAACTAGCGATGAAAACGCGATAGTCGCCACCGCCATATATCAATCTAAGCAGATTGCCGCCCAGACTTTCGCGGGAATTAATTCATTCCTCTCGAAGTTTTATTAAAATATGTAAGTGCAAGAAGCGTGAAACAATTTTCTTTTTGTGGTTCGCTCGACCGTCGTCCGAGAGCGGTTGGTTAGTCCGCGAGGAGTGCATGGGCGTCGCGGTCGTCTGCGCGTGTCTTACCGTCTGTCCATACACCAAAGTGCCGATACGCGGGTGCCAGCTGCAGTGAACGTGTTGTTATGGAACTAAGCAGCTCCTGAACATCTACAGGAAAATGCACATCCTGGAGATTGGTGCTGATCAAGTAATTACATGATATTTGTATACAAACAATGAAAGAAACTGAAAGTGTCCAAGTGTATCCAACTTTGAATGCAAAGTACGCCTAATCAAGCCTGGCATCGTGCTTAATTGATATGATGACCACCTCTAGCATATGAATAAGTGCTTATTAGTATATAACAACTTCAATTCAATTAAGTGTCTACATTTGACTACATAATACAATGATTCATAATACATCCATCTTTTAACAGTTTTCTTACATTGTTTTATATTTATTCATTTGTAGATATTGGTAACTAATAGGTACCTTATATGTAAATACGCTTCCATTGCTATTAGGTACCTACCTCTAGTGCAAGGTGTGAAATCTGATACTTGAATTGAGGGTAGGTAAGCACTTTAATTAATGTAGGCTTTACCCGCAATATAAGTAAAAGTGCAGTTTTATTATCAGATAAAAAATCCATATCGCCATAATCGCGCACTCAGGCGCGTTGCTAATTAAGCTCTTTATATATCTTCACGCACTATTTCCCGTGTGGAGAGAGCAGAACCACATACAATATCAATGTTACGTTACGGGTTTAACATTTTAAACCCTCTGCTTAAAAAAGTTAAATTAAAAGTATACAGAGTAAAATAGTTTGGACCTCTCCTAGTTGACTGAAATAGATACTATCTACTAAGCGATCGGCACGGGAATTGAACCCGTGTCCATTAACATAAAAGGTAAAAGAACTTGCCTAATTGAATTCAGGTGGGTGTTCAAACCCCTTCAATTTTACTTCAAAGCAGCAAAAACCTTCATTTTAGCATTGAATGTCCAATGTTCAATACCATTGTGAAGAAGGTTAATACTCTCATAATCAGCCTATGATCTCCCCACTGCTGGGACAGAGGTCCTCTCTGTGATTGAGAAGATTGAGTTATAATAAACATGATACGCCTTTGACAGGTACACGAGCAGTTGGTTGGTAGATGTCCCATGTCTTAAAATGTTTGGTTCTAAGACATACATACACAATGTAAAGTGCCTTTCTGGGTTCGAACTCGTTACCTACAATTCGTAAATCAGGCCTGTTACCACCACCACTTTTCTCTTAAACACAAGAAAAATAAATTAAATAATCAACGCTTGGGACAGTTTTGTTGTTGTATTAGCTTTAGAATTAGATTAGAATAGAATTTGTTCATTTTATAAACTTGAAACAATGCATAATTTGGTAGAATTCGTCACGATCTTTACATTGGTGTCATAGTCATGACACTTTTCTAGACTTATTGACTGCAGACAGCTACAGGATTGGTCAAAGTTATATTAAAGTAACACGGACACACCTGCTGATAAAGCCACAGCCACATTGCTGTGTCGTGTTGTGTCGTGACTTCATCGTCATCATCATCATTTCAGCCAAAAGACGTCCACTGCTGGACATTAGCCTCCCCCAAGGTTCTCCACGACGACCGGTCCTGCGCCTTCCTCATCCAGCGGTTTCCCGCGACCTTCACCAGGTCGTCGGTCCATCTTGTCGATGGCCTACCCACGCTGCGTCTTCCGGTGCGTGGTCGCCACTGGAGAACCCGTCGGCCCCATGGGGCATCGGTCCTACGGGCAATGTGTCCAGCCCACTGCCACTTTAGTGTTGCAATTCTTCGGGCTATCGGTTACTCTCGTTCTTCTGCGGATCTCCTCATTCCTGATTCGATCGCGCAGTGAAACCCCAAGCATAGCCCTCTCCATTGCCCTTTGAGTGACTTTGAGCCTTCTTATAAGGCCCATTGTTAGCGACCACGTCTCAATTCCATAAGTCATCACTAGCAACACACACTGGTCGAAGACTTTTGTCTTGAGACACTGCGGTATTTCGGACGAGAAGATTCTACGTAGCTTCCCGAAAGCAGCTCAGCCGAGTTGGATTCGACGATTGACCTCTTTCTCGAAGTTGGACCTTCCTAACTGGATAGTTTATCCCAGGTACACGTAACTGTCAACAACTTCAAGAACAGACTCTCCAATCTTTATAGAAGTCGGTATAACATGGGCATTAGACATGACTTTCGTCTTGTCCATGTTCGTTTTAAGACCGACTCGCTCGGAGGCTCTACTGAGGTCTTCGAGCATTATACTCAGGTCCTCCGTGGTCTCAGCCATGACTACGATGTCATCAGCAAACTGAAGGTGTGTAATGTACTCGCCATTGATGTTGATGCCCAGTCTTTTCCAGCCCAGAATCTTGAAGACATCCTCCAATGCAGTGGTGAACAGTTTCGGGGAGATAACATCTCCCTGTCTGACACCACGCTGCAGAGGTATTGGTTTCGAGGTCTAGTCCTGTTTTCGTACAAACCCTTCAGCGCTTCAATATACCGATAGTCTACTTGGCACCGCTGGAGAGACTGCAGTACAGGCCAGGTCTCGATCGAATCAAAGGCTTTTTCGTAGTCCACAAACGCCAAGCAAAGGGGTAGGTTATACTCCTCGGTCTTCTGTATAACCTGCCGCAGCGTATGTATGTGGTCTACTGTGCTGAAGCTCTTTCGGAAACCGGCTTGTTCGGGAGGCTGGAAGTCGTCAAACCTGCAGGCGAGACGATTCGTGAGGACTCTCGAAAAAGTTATAGACATGACTCAGAAGTGAGATGGATCTGTAGTTTTTCAAAAGAATGTTGGCACCCTTTTGAAAAAATTGTCATTGAACATTGTCCCGTGTCGTGACTTGGGACCAATTAAAAGAATATGTTCAGGACTACGTCAAATACAAAATACGAGTACTTAGTTTTCATTGGCTAGAAATTCGTCACGGCACAACATAATACAATGATTTAGCTGTCGCTTAAGGCTTTTTTCCAATGAATTATATGAACAATAACATTGCACCCTCATCCACTGTGCATAGATAAATATGTAGGTAGGTTCTATAACACGCCACTGTTAGAAATGAATTCCTGACAACCGGGTAGACCAATAAGAACATTAATTTATTATAATTACGACACGACAAAGCTCGGCAACCTACAATGAGCATTATCATGGAAATTACGTATCTAATGCCTTTTAGAAGTAGGTTACACCAACCAACATTAGTGGCCACACCCAGAAGGCCCATTGTCCGTTGACGGACGACCCACAATCCGCTAACGCAGTCATTTGTCGGGTTTTATCCGTACCTGACCTTGAGACGCTCCTCTATCTGCCCTACCCTTTATTATTGCCCATGAAAATAAAGGGGTTCCGTAATTTCAGCAATTGGTCACGCCTTTATTTAGCAAAACAATGGGCTAGACTAGATTGTATGGTTGAGATTCAGATTTCCAGATCTGAACAAAACAATGGAGGTTTCATTCGCAGATAAATTTAGAATTTTGTGAGAGCACTGTGTCGTCTGGACGTGAATAAGGCTAGTGGTCCGGATGGTATACCAGCGATTGTTCTAAAAGCATGTGCGCCCGAGTTGTCTCCTGTATTGACACGCTTGTACCGCCTCTCATTTGGGACTGGTATAGTGCCCAAGTCCTGGAAGCTTGCCAACGTGCAGCCCGTGCCCAAAAAGGGTAGTCGTGCCGATCCTACCAACTATCGGCCGATTTCGATCACCTCCATACTTTGCAAAATTATGGAGCGTGTATTGAACTCGCGCCTCTTGGCATACCTGGAAGGTAACGATCTCCTCAGTGACCGACAGTACGGGTTTCGCCGCAATCGGTCAACTGGGGACCTACTAGTGTATGCCACTCACTTGTGGGGCGAGGCCCTCGAGTGAAATGGGGAAGCGATTGCTGTCTCCCTTGATGTCTCGAGGGCCTTCGACCGGGTATGGCACGCTGGCCTTTTGAGTAAGCTTCCAGCGTACGACATTTCCCCTAGCCTGACTGGCTGGGTAAAAGACTTCCTGACTGAACGGTCCCTCCGAGTTGTTGTCGACGGATGCTCATCTGAGCCCATGTCGACTAATGCCGGTGTTCCTCAGGGGTCTGTTCTCTCTGCAACTCTGTTTCTGCTGCATATTAACGATCTGCTGATGCCCGGTATCTATGGGTATGCAGATGGCAGCACAGTTGTGGAGAGATACCTGCCAGATGCTCGGGCTAGTAGGGAATCAATCCGGTCCGAAAGAGAGGCCATGGTAGAGCGAACGAGTGTTGCACTTCAGGCAGTCTCCGAATGGGGCAATGCCAATCTTGTAGCATTCAATGCCGCCAAAACGCAGGCCTGTCTCTTCACCGCCAAAAGGAGCCCGTTCACCTTGGCTCCTACTTTCCGGAATGTATCCTTGGAGTGTACCGACCGCCTTCAGCTTTTGGGTGTTGAGATTTCCTCGAATCTAAACTTTGGGCGGTTCATTGAGTCCAAGGCCAAGGTGGCTGCCAGAAAACTTGGTGTAATCGCAAAGGTCCGGCAGTGCTTCACACCAGGGCAGCTTCTGATGTTGTACAAAGCACAGGTCCGTTCGTGTGTGGAGTACTGCAGCCACATTTGGGCTGGTGCTGCTAAGTGTCACCTGGCCACTTTGGATTCAGTGGAGAGGCGTGCGAAGAGGCTGATTGGTGACCCTGATTTAACTCGAGTTGGTCTCCAAAGCCTAGAGCACAGGCGTAGAGTAGCCAGCCTTTCGGTGTTCTATAGGATACATTCTGGGGAGTGTGCAAGGGAATTGCACGATTTAATTCCCCCATCTCCGTTCCACCATCGGACGACCCGTCGTACGGCGAGTTTCCACCCTTATGTTGTTAACACCTCAACGATCCGGACGAAGCGTTTCGCCTCGTCCTTTATACCGCGTACATCGAGGGACTGGAACAATCTGCCGGCGGCGGTGTTTCCGTCGGACTACAATTTGAGTGTCTTCAAGGCTAGAGTGAATAGGCTCTTAATAAACTAGTGCGCTTTACCATCAACGATTGCGTCACTGCTTACCATCAGGCGGGATTGCGGTCAAGCGCTGGTTTATATTTTAATAAAAAAAAAAAAAAAATTTTTGTTACACGCTTAAATACGTAAGAAGGCGTTCTGTACATACTAGCTGCATTAGGTACCTGTTGCAATGAGTATCTTTACTACTGATTGCAACAACAATTTTCTTAATAGAAACAATATACAGCCCAGAAAGAATGTACCTACATTAATAGGTAGGCACTATATTTATTTATTTACGTACACAAAAAATACATAGAAACTGTTAAAATTAAAAGCTGAGTACAAAGGTGTTGCTTATTTCTTAAGAAATTTGATCCAGTTGACCTGTGAAACCAAAAGTAAAATAGAATAATGTAGACAATAGTATATAAGAATTGGATGGTTATAGATGGATGGTACTTAGTTCTAAATTGAAAACAAATAGACGTTGCGGCTGATATTAGGTACATCCATATTATTACTTATGTATTGTTATATTTCATAATCTCCATAGGATGGAGATGACAGCGGCAGCGCACGCACCGCTGAAGCAGCATTTCGCACGGTGCCACGAGACCACACCACCTTCCTCGTGTGGAGAATCACGGTAAGTCAACAGTCAATTTATCATAACTTGTATTAATATTCAAAAATACAAAGAATACAAGTTGTTAGACACAATGAGGATAATCCTTTAAAAAAAAGCAGCTGTTAAACAAACAATTCACAGAGTAAAATCTCACCATGAAAATCTAGGTGCAGTGAAAATAGAGTGAGCTGTCAGTAGTGTATATCCCTTCATCATCATCATCATCGTCAACCTTTTATCGTCTCACTGCTGGGCACAGGTCTCCTCTTATTCAGAGAAGGATTGAGCGTAATTACCACGCTTGCTCAATGCGGGTTGGCGTTGTTCAGACTTACCGCCTTATTCATAAACGCTGCTTAAAATTAACTAGTGATTAGCGATTCTTTCACCATACATTTTTGACCTTTTAACGTCACTTAAATTAAATCATCCTTTATGAATAAACACCATAGTGTTTAAGGGGTTTATCCATAAGCAATGATTAAAGTTAAATAACTTTAAAAGGTCAAAAATGTATGTTTAAAGAATCGCTAATCACTAGTTAACTTTAAGCAGCTTTTATGAATAAGGGGGTTAAAGTTCAGGTTTGCTCAACTTGTTTTCCTTCACCTTGTGAATCAGTCATTGGTGTCCAAGATATACTTAGAAAGTACATATAACTTAGAGAATTTACATTGGTACTTGCCTGACCTGGAATCGATTCCGCACACTCATACTTGAGAGCCTGGTGTTTTAACCACTAGGCCACCTCGACGTCTATCCCTTAGCATTACTCAAAATTACAGCTCAGTCCACCTAAGTTTTCACTGTGAGCAGTGAGATAATATGGTTACAGAATTTCACTGCTGTTCTACATTCCGATCGCATAGGTGACTTTGTAGGAAACAGCCGCAGAATAGATGTATTTTATCTGTTCTGTGGAAACAGCGGTGTTTTTCATATTTCTGAGTTACTCCCACATTTTCATCAGTCCAAACTAAAGTATGCCACTCGTATCAATGCCTTCTTACGTACAATTTGCATATTATCCCCCTTATTCATAAAAGATGTTTAAAGTTAACTAGTGATTAGCCATTCTTTAACCATACATTTTAGACTTTTACACGTCACTTAACTTTAATCTTCGTTTATGAATAAACCCCTTAAACACTGTGGTGTATATTCATAAAGGATGATTTAAGTTAAGTGACGTTAAAAGGTCAAAATTGATTGGTTAAAGAATCGCTAATCACTAGTTAACTTTAAACAGCGTTTATGAATAAGGGCGTATATATTCAGCATTCAGGGTGTTCATCTAATGTCGAGGTTAAAATAATTATATCTGATTTTATTGTATTTAAAAGTACAATTATATATAAATTACTAAATAATATTTCTAACAAAGTCGTCCTTGATCAAACACGATTTCGAGAGCCCCACGAAAAGCGACTGTCACGTTTTTCACCTAGCAATACTGAACTTAAATTGACCTATCACGCAAGAGGCGTACATTCAATTACATTTGATAAATGCAGATAAATGCCTACACGCTACAGTTTTGCTCATACATAACAAACTTCGCTTTCACTGGCACAGACAAAAGTCTTGACTTGAGTCATCTTCTCGTGCTCTATTGTGATCTCGCTGTCGCTCTGAATATTGCAGTTATGTTTTGCTAATTATGACTGATGACGTTCTAAGAGTTTAGATTGTCGGTCGACTGTTAGCGTGTGCACATCTAAAGTACCTACCTACTGGTAGGTGTGACTTACCTATGTACATCTATTACATAACGCATTCAAAAGCTCATCAAATCAAATGTCTTTATCGCATGCATGTCGAGGTATATTTCGTTTTTATTGTGCAGATAGTTCCAACATAAAACCCGGTTAGGCCACGGAAACATTAACTATAATACATTATAATTTTTCACGATTACGTATCTTACTCGCGAGATTGTCAATATGTGGGATGTAGATTCAGCAATTATTGTAGATACCCGTACCGATAGTCGTGACAAGAGTCTCGTCCACCACTTCAAGAGGCTCTCGTTGGGCAGTTCGATCAAGGGCATGGACTTACCCAGCTTCTGGCTTTGGGCAAGTCAGGCCTAGGGCAAGTAAATTTTTTAAAGTGAGTAATCTTTGTGCCCTATAGCCGGACACGGTTTTTTGGCAATTACACCGTACATTTTGTCAGGGTCTACTGCGTGGTTTATTTAAAAGATAAGTCCTCATTTATACTTTGTTTAGTAATCATGGAAGTTCATACGTGTTTTGCGAGATTTCCAGAGGGGCCAGCTGTCCCCCGCTTGCCCCCCCCCCCCCCCCCCCCTGCCCTTGAAAATTGAAAATTGAATAATTCCTTTCATATCTATATCAGAATCAGGCTGAGAATCAGCATTCTGAATGTCAAATGAAAGTTCGCTTGCTTTCCCACAAAACCTTTGTTTATGAATAACTGAGTTATGTACATACCTACATCGTAAGTACTATGTCCGGTAAGTACTTATTCTTAGACATTGCTACTTTCAAGGAACTCGATGTAGATTGACCTAAAAGTTTAAAATCTCAGGAGCTTCAAGTACTACATACCTGCCTACATTTCGAATTAAAGTGCATCATAGAACAATCGTGTGCAAAATGGAGGTATTAAATTAACTTTCAGATATATTTATGACAGAAAGTGACCCTAATCGATTCATAAGTAAATTTTATTTAGATATCTATAATGTTCGTGTGATTTATACGTCTGCACATAACATTAAGAACCAGTAAGTAATTAGTACTGAAATGGTAGGTTATATTGTTAGAACATGACACTTATATAAACTTACAAAAAACTTAAAACAAACTAAGTCTATAGATACATAGTACACTGTAGGCTACCTACATTATTCGTCTCTCTTTCCCCATTCCATATAAACGTTGTCTGTAAAAGATCCCTCTTAGCGATAAGACCGCCCATTGTGTCCCCCTTTCTAAAATTGCCATATGGATTTATGATATGTAATT
This sequence comes from Sesamia inferens, assembly GCA_037179545.1. Lineage (NCBI taxonomy): Eukaryota > Metazoa > Arthropoda > Insecta > Lepidoptera > Noctuidae > Sesamia > Sesamia inferens. Next base: position 24,810,015 of record CM073934.1, on the reverse strand, counting down.
TACATCTTGTACATAATAAGCAGTAAGTATTATATTCTATTCTAGGTATATAAACCACGCTACACTAGGTGTATAAAATAAGCTTGGATGTTCAACTGTATCCTTCGCTACCTTGTAGCCAGCCTGTATTACTAGGTACCTAAGGTTACCTTCGGCGGATAACCTCTACAGTATCTAATCTACCTATTGTGCAGTATAGCGTGAACCAACAGTCATACAACAATAACTAAACCATTGTATTTAAACTAATGTTTATATTTACATACAGCTTTTATTTTTATAATACATACAATAACTCTCTCTTGAGATCTTTATCTCTTAGAAAATATAGTGAACAACGAAATGGGACTCTTGTAAAAAAATCACAATGATAATAATTGTATATTTATGACAAACATTTTTTTATCATTTCGGTGTTTACTTTAACAGTCTGTGATGTAGTGATAATTACCTTAATTTAGTAGAACGTGTGATAGGTCAACACGGTAAACTATGTTTTCTCACAGAAGGCATAACAATAACGATTGCAGCGAACTGGAAAATGTCGAAACTTTGATCTTTCTGTCTGCGGACATTAGAAGACTTCATCAGAACGAACTCTTCCTACATTTCCAAATATAATTTTTTGCACAGGGTTAAATTTAGATCATTCAACCTTTTCTCTTTACGCGTGCATTGATGGATATTTAATAGTAGAACTATTCATTTCATATCGTGACAGAAATGTTACAATTATTACTAGCTATTTGCTAATATCTCGGTGATAATATACATAGGTATGATTATAATTACTGTGCACGATAGTGTGTTCTCCGAACGTGCATGTATTATCTTGCCTATATTAATTAAGAGGGTACTTATAGCATTCTTATTGGCGATACCAAACATACCGATGACAAAAAATGTAGTCAAAACATTTATAATTATTTTGAGACTTACACAATGTCAGTCTGGGAAGAGTCGTTGCTTGCAGTCTAGACACGCACCTATTTGTTTAATTTGTTTTTACGACACGTAAAACTGTATGCACCTAAAAATTGTCACGAATACAAAGTGACAAGAGAAAGTATACAATTCAACATAGGTAACGATAAACTGCAGCGAGATGCATGTTTAGTACCATAGACGCTGCGCCGTGCGCAGGCTGACCACGCTTGTTAGTCGCGCGCAATGCGATGCAAACATTCGCCCAGCCATTATTTGCAACCATACCTATTACCATTTATCATCTATTACCCACTTTCACTGCTGCATTTCGTACCTGTAGCAAATTGAGTTTCTAGCAATCTGATACTACGAGTAAAACCACATGAACGAACAATTGCCGTCTTGATTAAACGTGACTTTCTACTCTTAGATAAATAGCATAAGTAGGCTATGTGCGCTTAATTCACGCTAAGTCTCATGTTCCCAATACCTTAAAAGCCTGGAAAGTAAACACAAACTCATTGTTAAGTTGATAAGTTAAGACATTCATCTGTATACTGTCAATCAGTAGAATAGAAAGACAACGCCTACGCACGTGCTACTCCATAGCACAACATTTTAGTACGAGCGCATCTGAAAGTAGCATTAAATCACCAATGAGACTTCAAATATAATTAAACAGATAATTACGTGCCGATAAGATCGTAAACACAGATGCTATAAAAACTTTACCTGTAAATAAATCTTTTAAGATCCCCGCCATTTTCTGTCAGATTTCTTGCGCTGTCAAATAAATCCTAAATAAGCAGGCCGGCCGCAATTTATTTGTACGTTCTCAGATACACTTCTCGTGTAAACAATTTCTCCAATAAATTAATTAACTAGTGTGCTCTATAAAGATGAATTATGGCCGAGTGCGAGACTTGCGTTGTAACGGACCAGTGTGGCAGTCGACACAAATATTGTTGTTCAGCAGGGTTCGGCGAAACACTCCGTACAGCAGTGCGATTCTGTAACCTCATCATGAAAACATGGGTGAAGTGATCGTAGAGTTAGCTATTTCCAAGTAATGATGGATGAAACAATTGACAACTCACTCTCGGCTCATTTCATCCAACTTTTCAGGGTGGAACTTTTACAGAATCTATCGGTCGAAAATCTATATTAATAACATCACTATAACATTCTATTCACAATAACATTTCTATAACTTCCTCATAAAACTTGTCACCTAAACTATGTACCTACTAAAAGTTAAAATATTTTTCGGTTTCTATATTGTCTCACGGATTAAATAATATAACAACTTATAAGACCTAGCTAATGAAAGAAAGTGTGCCTGACTGTTGTACCTACTTTCTCACATTGCGTTAACAAAGGAACTTGCAAATGCAAATTACTATAATAATAATAATAATTTATTTGACACAAAACATATGTTACATTTGTACAGATATATAGGCCACATTCAAATTTTCTTAATAAGGCATCTGTGTCTGAACTAGATAAACAAATACCTGTGTCTCAGACATCAGCGCTCTTCCTGGTGGAAGGTGATTCATTAAAATACTAGCTTAATTAGACATATTAATAATAAAAGATATATCATTACACAGAGATAGAAAAATAAAACTTAAAACAAAAGCTGTGTGGAGTGTTAGCCTCATGGTGAGTAGTTTGTGAGAGTGCGTGAAAGAGTGTGAGAGGGTGAGTGTTAAAAATATACTTTATTTTAATGTTTTCAGAAATCCTTCTGTCTTCTCATACGTATGTTTACTAATATATTTAAATATTTTATCCTTGCAATCTAGTCTATTTAACTGGTATATATGCAAAGCGTCATTTATCTTATTGTATAAGTACGGTCCCAAGAAACAAAAGTATTTGTTTACATAAGCATGTCTGAAAGATGGCTGGTCATTATTACTAATAATATTTCTTCTTCTTGTAAGATCACCTTTTGTGAATTATAATAATGAGTGTTGCTTCAAGATTGCAAGAAAAATAAACAACTGGCGAACGATGAGGACCTCACACGACTGATATAGAAGATGAGTTGGCTACAAATAAGGGCAAAAAGTGCTAACTTTTAGTACAGCCCTCTGTGCTATTTCCAAGGGCTTTAAGATAGTTTTATGAGCACCTCCCCAAAGGTGATACAATATTGTAGAACAGACTGCAGAAGCGCTTAATATATTTTCTTTAACAATTTCAGAGGCGCAGCATGCCTAAGGTTTTTGAAAACATATATTAGTTTCCTTGTCCTCTAAGTAAGAAGATGTATATGGTCTTTGAAGGAGAGATTACAGTCTAGTATAATTCCAAGATATTTAATTGACGCTGTCATTATTAGTCTTGGGCATGAGCATACTAAGTTATTACAGCAACTATGTGCAGTAATCGGAGGGGTATAAGGAAGCTGCATTAAGTGAGTACGCATCGAAAATAACATGTACTGGATTCTATTCATGAAACCATCCTGTGCCTCTTGAATAACAGTACTGTGTCGTCTGCATACGACACAAGTTTACCTCCTACAAAGTCCAGTTTACAGAGGTCATTCAAATACACAAGGAAGAATGTCGGTCCCAGAATACTCCCCTGCAGAACTCCATGAGTTATTGAAAAATAGCTGCTGATACTGTCATTGCTTACCATCAGACGGGATTGTGGTCAAGCGCTAGTTTATAATTATATATAATAAATAAAAAAATATTCCGAGCCGTTCTAATTTTAGAATTAGCAAAGGCGTAGAGACCGTGTCAAATGCTTTCGCTAGATCAAGAAAAAGTCAATATTTTTTACCACATAGTCCTGGAGCTCATAGACTGCATCACTAGTAGACTTACCAGCTCTAAAACAAAATAATGTGATTGTCAGATAAAAGGTCATTTTTTTCGAGATAATCAACCAGTCTACTATTTATTATTCGTTCCAGAAGCTTTGAGATTGAGGCCAATATGGAGATGGGTCTATAATTATTGATACGATCTCTATCACCAGTCTTATAGATTGGGTATACTACTGATTTCTTCGACATTGCAGGAAACTGACCTTTAGTTAAGCAGAAGTTAAAAATGTACGTTAAAGGACGGATTAAAATGAGTCTGTATTCTTTTAGGAAATAATAATAATAATCTTTAATAAAAGTCGTTCACCATCTCTACAGACTCTTTTGGTTTTGCTGGGTGTAATAATTCCGTAGTGCTATGTTTATGCAAATTTTTTTATTGTATTAAAAGCAGGAGCTTTTGTTAATAAGTCTCTGTCATACATACGTTTGACCTTTTTAATAGATTATTGCAATGGTTTCTATACCTAGAGTAAATAACTTAAAGAGTCTCGTTAGTAGGCGATTATCGCATTCTTTTATGAAGCCGGTCTCTATGTCGAATACACCGTAACAGACCTTATAATTTTTTGACGTCTAGGATATTTCTCTACAACTGTGTTTAGCAGTATAGCCCTTTGAATTGACATAGGGAAGTATTCCATTGCAAAGTTTGCATCGGTTGACCCATAGATAGGTTCAAAATCGGTTTCAGTGAGATATGACGTCAACCCTTTCATCTCAATCCGGTTAATAGATACATGAATAAAGGTTCTCTTTTGTCTAAGATGTAGGCAACCTGGTGGTCCGTAACAATAGAATTTAACACCAGTGCGAGAGCTGATTTCTGTGTTTTTAACATAACATGGTATAGGCAAGATTTATTTTGTCTAGTCGGAGAGAGTCAGCTTGTAAGAGCCCATGAAATGAACACAGATTAAGATATTTTAGCGCCCTTGACTCATAAAAACCGGGGCTGCTATTTATATTGATGTCCCAATAATGGAGATATTTTTGTAACTGCCTAGCTTATTTAAAATGTTATCCAAAAATTCCAATTACTATTGAAACATTGTCGCTACTGATATAATAATGACGAAAAAACGAGATAATAATGAAAACAAAAGTTATATTAAAACCAGTTTCAATGTGTAGTTTAAATGGTCTAATGACTGTTAGTATAGTATAATAATTCCAAAGAATATTTTGAATCTTTATCTTAGTACTTACTATGTCTATACTTAGCTATACAAATATTACGCTTAATTATTCATTAACTAACGACTTTGCTCAAAGAGTTGATTGTCTGCAAATAAAACTGCTGATATGCTATTCTACTGTTATTTTCCTAACAAGTTTGAATAAAATTTTCAAGTTATACTCATAGTAAATTTATTACATCAAGTATTTATACACTTTCTATCCTGAAGCACATGTACAACCTGGCTAGGTAAATTTATTTAATAAATAATGTGACAGCCCTGGTACCGTCAGCGTGCCGAGTGAGTCACACCACATCTTAATCCCGCTACACGGACAGAGGAACTGGGCCCGTCAGACCGCGACTGAACGATTCTCAACTTCACATTATAATACAAACAAAGATGGCTATCAGTAACGGATATTGTTAGTATCGGAGAACTTAGTTGGGATTGGGACTTGAAGATACCCCTAGCTGACATGCTACCATAAATGAGGAAATAATCATAATGGGCAAAAATTGTGCATGTATATAATGTATATGGAAGCTTTGTATATGAAATGAAATGAAATCGTTTATTAAGCAAGTAGGATCACTGATCACTTTTACACATCATATTTTTTTTTAAACTAGATGAAGCCAGCATTTACTAACTGACTAACTCTGAGAAGAAATAGCCGAAACAAACTCAGGGATGATCGGCTTTTTTTCAAGTCCAGGCATTAAAAATAAAAATGTTTACAATAATTTACGTTATAATTACACATATTGCTTAATAACAATGCTTAGCAGAGCGAGCAGCTCAGTCCCAAGTTTTATTGTCTTCTAAATAATCGGTGATTTTATAATACCCCTTTTTGCAAAGTTTGGCCTTTATATAGTTTTTAAATCATTTAATGGGTAAGTTTCGAATGTCCATGGGAAGCTTGTTGTGTAAAAGTGTATACATTGCTAGCTGACGCTTGATTTTAAAAATAAGAGAAATGTCATCCGCGAACAATACTATGTTGTGTTGATCCCTCGCGTGATGAGGTAAGTCATTAATATAAATTAAAAACTAGAAAGGCCCTAGAATTGAGCCCTGCGGGACGCCTATGGTGACCACAGATCCTGCAGATCTCTTGCCATTAACATCAACCCTCTGAATTCGATTATTCAGATAAGAAGTCAGAAGGTCGAGAGCTCTGTCCCTTAAACCATAATGGTTCAATTTAATAATAAGACTATCATGATGTACGCAATCAAAAGCCTTGGACAATGCACAAAAAATACCAAGAGCATCTTGCGATTCCTCCCAGGCCCGAAATATGTTCTTTAGCAACGCCACGCCCGCATCTGTAGTTGAACGACCCTTTGTAAAACCAAATTGTTTCATGTGCGATAAATTATATAAACTAAAGTGCCTCAACAACTGTTTCAAAATTAATTTTTCAAAAATTTTGCTCAAAGTTCGTAATATCGAAATTGTCCGAAAATTCGTGTTATTTGTTTTATATTGTTAATTACTTTACTAAATTTCATCAATTCAGGAAATATACCAATTGTGACACAAGAATTAAAAACAATTGCTAAGAAAGGTGCGATAACATCTGTTATTGAAGGCACAGTATATACTGAAAAACCCCAATGATCGGCAGTTTTTTACATCAAGATCCTTAAAATATTCTTTAATGTCTTTAGCAGTCACAAATGTAAATTCAAAGTGTTTGTCACATTCTGGAACACATTCTTTTAGTATGGCGTAAGCAGAAGTGGATAAACAAGACAAAGTTTTTGTTGTTATTATTGGAATATTAGTAAAAAAAAAATCCCAAACTCAGTTGCTACCTCCAAGTCCGTCTTTATATCTTCATCGTTAATGTTAAGGTGGAAATCGCGATTTTGTACTTTGGTTCTTCCAGTTTCAGAATAAAAAATAAAATCAAAACAACTTGGGAAATTATAATTCAAGTTGTTTTGATTTTATTTCCAGAAGATTTTATTTTATTCTTAATATGTATGGCTTTTGCTGAGGAACAGGCTCTTAAATGTTTTTGATTAATTTTTAACAAATTCTTGAAAAGTTTCATCATGGTTCTATGTTTTTTCCTGATACAATTCATACATTTTTTCCCGGCTTTTATAAATACCTGGGGTTGCCCAGTCACTAAATATAATGCGGTAGCTAACAGGCAATGTTTTTTTTTTGTGAAAACTTTCATAAATTCACAATTGATCAGGTTAAATACCTAGCACACTATACGCATGATCCGGGTTGGTGTGATAAGGCAAGCCCGGTAGCTTTTCCATTAAATAATTTTTAAATTGTCCTACACGATTTTCATTTACAGAACAAAACTCACAAGTTTTCTTTGAGCTCTGACTTCACGTTTCTGAGGAAAAGTAACTAACTGGCCACAGTGATCAGAGTCCAACTCATTTATAATTAAATGGTCAGAAGGTCTAAGTTAGTAAAGATGTTGTCTAAACAGGTGGCACTTGAGGCAGTTATTCTAGTCGGTGATTAGTGTGTGTGTAGTGGGAGTGGTGTAGTGATTGTACCCCAAACTTAAAACAATTTAATACAGTTCAAGTTCCATGACGGTTGCCGATGACACAGAAGTTTCTGATGTTGTTATAAGATTATTTCCGATATTTTACGTATTGAATCAATAAAATGAATTTTAATCGTCTTAGGAAGGCAGCCCACTTAATCGATCTATCTAATGACTAAACATTAGTATAAAAATAAACAGAAAAGAAATATGATTAAATATTTAAAAAACTTAAACCCAAACTCCTTTATTACGAAAATGGGTAATATTAACATCGATACATAATACTTTGGCATCTCCATAATCCGCCTGAAGGCATGCAATTTGTAGCAAAAGTATTATATGTATATTGCCCGCGACTCCGTCCGCGTGGACTTAGGTTTACAGGAGCTCAATCGATATAAAATAAGCGCCTGTTAAAATAATGGGAGCAATATGTATGACCGTGTTCACTCCCGTTTTCGCGACATTTTTTGTTACTGCTCTGCTCCTATTGGTCATAGCGGGATGTTATATAGCCTATGTCCTTTCTCAGGCTCTAGACTATCTGTGTACCAAATTTCATTACAATCGGTTCAGTAGTTTTGGCGTGAAAGCCGGACCGACAGACAGACAGACAGATATACTTTCGCATTTATAATATTACTATGGATTTTCGAGTTAGAGTGAATGAATTTAGAATAAGATGTCGCCACTCCACGTTCTCTTGGAACGTAAGTAAGACTTTGACTCGCTCGCATATAGAATGTTTCAAACGACATCAACGGCCATAATAAATATCTTTATTTTTTTTTTTATTGTTCTAAAGTCGACTCTATATTTTTTGTACTAATGATTAGTAGTCATTGCATAGATAAAGTGGACTGTCATTGGAAGACTACTAAAATTATACGGCATATAGAGATACACAGTAGGTAGTTTACTGGCGGACATAGATCGCTAAACATCGCAAAGATCATCGCTCCACCAACGTGAAAGCACCGTGATGTTTTATAAAATAAACAAGGTAAAAGCCAATTTAATGAATATTTTACTACAGTTCCAGTGTTAACCATAAAAATACTAATTATTTTACTGATTAATATTTTTATGGTGGAATAAATAAGTTGCAACTGTGAAAATATCCGTAAAGTGAAAAGCAAATCAATAATATAGAAAGAGACAACTAAGTTGCAAAGCTCCCTGTTACCGATATAATGCATAGACTAAACTTACTAGAAAGTAGAAATCATAAAACTGAGATATACTTCAGTTACTCTGACATAGCCAGAACGTGTCGGCGTGCAGACCCCGTAGATGATAGCGAGACAAGTTCGAGAAAACGTAATTAGGGGTCCACTTTAGGTAATCCTGGATCAAAAGAACCATGGGGTGATTGCGTAACACACTGGTAGTTAAAAAAATCCATTGCGTTATTTACGTTGATGAACAGACACATTTTTGGAAGGATATTGCTAAGCTATTGCTTGAATAGACAAGACAAGACTGTTCGAAGGATTTTGCTAAGTCATTGCTTCATAACAAATAAATTTTAGCAATATCCTGCCTGATTTCTCTCTTTTTTAAGTAAGTCTAAGTAAATGCTCCCAAAAACTATCCTATACAGTGATCCTAGTTTTAAACCAACTGTGTGCCAAAATTCTGTCAAATCCGTTTCGAATTCTTTTTCTGGTCACTTACCACCGGCCTACCTGAGTGATACTTACTTCATGAGACATATGTTGTGCATAAAGTATTGATTGGAATAAAATATAACGTAGTTCAGTCTTCTCAAGAATTTTAATTAAGTACTTTGCGCACACATGTCTGACACTATTATGCAGCAGTTACTAAGATTCTGGTGTTGGAAAATATCAAAAGGTGACCACTTACAATGGGTATGTCACATTACCCTCCCCAGTAATCAGTTTTTACTTTAAAAAGTTATAAACATAAACCCAAACATTCATGTAGAATTTGGGTCCACGCTTAAAGCTTTTAGTCAGATTTTGTATTTGGAATCTTACTCGGACTAAGATGAAGGTTGACAAGCAAATAAGGTAGGTCTGTCGAATTACGCCTATCTAAGGTTTACGCTTAATTGTCTGTTTAATAATGAAGATAGTAAATAAAAGAGCATGTATTTTAAAAGATTTTTTAAAGTTTAATTAAATAAACATGGAAGTTAAAGTGTTTTTTATAAAGGTAATCCAAAAAATGTAACTAACAAAACAGTTCGTTTGGCAGAATTAACCTACCTCGGTTTAATATCGCCTACTATACTTTATCTGAAATATCTTTTTACTTTATCTTGGTATAAGTTTTGACTAATCACAAGCAGAACCAGTCATAATACTTCTTTTATTATAATCAGTCTTTAATTACTTTTTTACATTTTTTTGCAGTTTTATCAATATATGAGCAAAACATTAAATAACTAAGGTAATAACGTTAACCTACATATTTTTTCTATACCACATGATAAAAGATCAACAAAACTACTACGTGATAGTTTAACTGAACAAAAAATATTTCTTTAAAAATAAACAATGATAGGCGGGTAATTACGCCCACGAAATTTCTCTGGTTTAATGTCTTACTATGATCTCACGGAGATCAACATTATGGATCGAAAACACCTATTAATTACTGGTAGGTACTTATTAATAGTGTTTTAGTCACACCCACCAGGACAATTAAATACTTCAGAGTCTTTTTTGTAAACCCAACACATTCCTCGTGGTACCGTTTCTGACAATTTGTGCATGGTCTCATATTAGCAACACGATTTTCATAACAAGAATAGCAGTACTTACTGTACTAGTAATTTTTTGTGCAAACGTGGTTAAATACGTGGCAGTGGGCAGGGCACATTGCTCGTAGAACCGATGACCGATGGGGCAGTAAGGTTCTGGAGTGGCGGCCAAGTACTGGAAGACGCAGCGTAGGGAGGCCCCCAACAAGGTGGACCGATAACCTAGTGAAGGTAGCGGGAAGCCGATGGATGCGGGCAGCACAAGACTGGTCAGCGTGGAAAGCCTTGGGGGAGGCCTTTGTCCAGCAGTGGACATCCATAGGCTGAAGAAGAAGAAGTGGTTAAATACGCCAGTGTGTAAGGTAAGTCCGCCTATGCTAGCGATTGGCGTGGGTTAATACGCCTAGGCGTAATTAGCCGTTGGTCCCAGTTGAGAGAAAAATTAAATAAATACAATCCAATCATAATAATAAGACTAATAAACTGATTGTTGATTAACAAAAAAATATTTTATATGTTGAATGCAAAAGTTACATAATCATCCTCATGTGGGTTATAAAACTTCTTATTAATATACATTTAACTAGGTTTTCAGAGCTTAGGCATGATTAGCGTTTAGGCGCAATTCGACAGACCTACCTTATTAAAAAAATTACAAACTTTGAAACGGGTTTTAAATTAATTGAATTATACGAATTTTAAAAGGTCCTAATTCATACTACAAGCTTCAGTATAATAAAAAACAAACACATTAAACAACAACGCGCAAAATATCAACGTTACCACTAGATACTTAATAGGGATGTTATGTGGGTAAAAAAAAAAAAATATTCTATTTAGTCCGTCATTCAGATTATAGAAAAATATTGGATGCGTATATTTTGTTTTATCAAATCAATAAAAATTGACAAATATAAAAGGCATCAAAGATCAGTAGGCCTAGTATGAGTTTTCAATACGAAACTCGATCGTCGATATCGAGCGCGTTTGGCGCTCTCATTGGTTGAGAGTTCTTACGACCTTGAAGCGGACCAATCGCTGAGTCAAACGCGCTCGATATCGACGATCGAGTTTCGTAATGAAAACTCATACTAAGTAGGCCTACAGGAGTGGTGGCTGGTGACGTCACTCCTCGCTAAAAAGTGTAGCGTGCAGTGACGTCACACGACGCACTGTGTCTTCATTTTTTTGTTTATATGAAAAAAGAAAAAATACGTGTCTAGTATTTTTTGGAAATCTGACTGACTGACTAATTAGTTTTTTTTAGTCAACTATTGTCGCGCAATTCCGTCAGAATGTAATACGCATAAAATTAATAAGCATAATATGCGGATAAATACTCGAAAGCGTATGCACAAAAAGCAGATTGCGTTTAAAACACGTGGATTATCTAGTGTTTGGTGTCGTGATATAACGCCAGGGACTGGAGATGCGCACTCACATGCCGTCGTAATTGTACATCATTATGCAGAAATGGCCAACGACGTTCCATCCATTGAGTTCCACGAACAACAATTTAGTTTTTCACTCAACATCTACTAAAACAGCAATCAGCACATTTGAAATACCCGCATTTCACTTCGAAGAGCGTGACACATTTTGATTATGACATTTATGCGTACCATCTACTTATTACGGACAATTTATAACTGCACAATTTCCAAGAAACACACGTTAATAACCAGTGATTGACTAAATTATAGCATTCCATAATAACAGTTACGGAATAAAGATAGCAATCATCCATTGTTTTTTTTTTATTATTTTGATAACGGTCGACGCCCGCGCAGACCGTCAGCTATTCGGATTGAGATTAATAGCCAGAACTTATTGTAGGTGCTGATTTCTATTTATTTTGTAAGCTGATGACAAGACGAGTTCGAGATCACTGACCTAGCTTATTTGCCATTTCATTTTATCTGGATTAACGGTGATATTACAATACAATATTTATCGTTATTACGTAGAATTGCCGCTCTAGATAAGCAATATTTATGGCGGTTAGGTTCAAGTATTTATGCAAATTGCAAGAATATTCATAATGACTAGACAAAACGGAAGCTCTTTTTAATATTATAGCCAATCACAGATGTAGCTATAACATAGTACAGACGACAGCACATCAAGCTACTACAAACTGTATTTTTTTTTTTTATTAGATTTCCAACTTTATCGCTAAAATATTAAGGCTCAAGGTTAATTGGGAATATTTGACAGATTAGGGTAGCTTGACCTACAGTCCTCCCTACATTCACATTAATCATAGCTATACAATAGCCTCTTGTTCACAAACTAAACTAAGTTTAAGTTAAGTGCATCTTTTTCTTTCTATTTCATTATGAAAAGGATAAAAGGTTAATTTTAGTTTCATCCTGTCAAAATAAGATAGTCCATAGACAGGTTTTACGCGATTATAAACATGGCGACCAAAAATACGTCAATTTATGTCATGAGCGGACTAATTTGACAGGTTTAAACCAGGAATGTTACGGAGCTTCGACTCTGACTCCGTTAAGTCGGAACTTTCAATTATTATCACACCTTCGGTTCCGACATCGGTTTCAATAATTTTAAATCGGAGGTTTTAATCGGGGAATTCTCTGACTCCCGTTACGTGCACTCTATCGCCAATTATTTATTTTTTCACTTGTTGTTACTTTGTTACGCACACGATACGTTCATAGGTTATAGACATTTGTTTTGATTTTTCGCTAGTTTTGAATACAATGATTCAACACATTTGATTCAATTTGTTTCAAAACTTTTGTTCATTTGATGTAATATAATATGATATTTTGGTTTTTAATTAACTTCATTGAATTTCTTGTTTATTTGGAAACATGCCAATGTTCTTTTCACTGTTTATGTTTAATTTTACAATAAAAAATTTTAATGAAAAATTCACTGAATAATGTTTTGTGTGTTTAAATAAAAAATCTCTCTCTACCACCACTTCTGACCCTGCCTCCGCCTACGGTTCCGACTCCGATAAAACAAGTTTACAAAATCCGACTCCGGTTTCGTTTCCGATATAACTACCTCCGTTACATCCCTACTTTAAACTAACATTTTATCTTTTGTCCTTTTCTTAATGAAATAGAAGGAAAAAGATGCACTTAACTTAAATTTAGTTTAGTTAGCCATTTTCCAATATTATTTATGAATATATCTATATTATTATAGCTACGCTTTTTCTGACAATTCAAAAGTGCCTGTAACTGATTTATTTGAAATAAATGCTTTGATTTGATTTTATTTGATTACGTCTGAGAAGAGCTTGACAGCCGCTGCGCAAGGAGGCGCGGATTCGATCCCCGCACAGTGCAAATATTTGTATGCATGAATATGAATATTTGCACTCGTCTGGTCGTGCCTCGGAAGGCACGTTAAGCCGTTGGTCCCGGTTGCCATACGAACATCTAATGGCAATCGTTACGGGTTGTTGGAACCCTCAAAAAGTCCAACAATCGGTCTTACTGCAATGCTTCGATATCGTCTTCGGGTTGTGGAGATCTGACGGCAGTCGCTTCACAGAAAATATCGAAGTTTAGCCAAATCAGCAGTTAGACTGTTAAAGCGGACCCCAGATTCCAAAGCTGAAAAAGCTTCGCATGTGACTGGAATTAACGCTGAGATGATGATGATGAGAAGGGCTTGAATTAATAGACAATATTTAATTATGTAATTCAATTTAAAACGAAACTTCTTTTTCAGGAGTCGAACACAGAACTGTTGCCTCGCACACACTACGGCACATTCTACGACGCTGAGGCTTACTTAGTGTACTCTTGTTCCCTGCCAGGACAGCCGGCCGGACCTGATGTTATTGTGAGTAAATGGACATAGACTAGATAGTGGCCATCGGGCCACTAAGGTACCGACCATTCTTCATTTTAAATGAACAGACAGCTGTGCTGCTGGGGAGTTTCTTCCGCCACTTCTTCTCAGCGAAAGCACTAGGAAGTGTCGATGGGTGGGCGTTTTGGGGGACTGTCTTATGTAATATTGACGTTCAAAAAGTGCTGATTCTCAGCCTAATTTCAGTAAATAACTTTTAATTTTGATTTTTGACCAAAACTAAATTTATGTTCAGTGTTTTATTCTTTCCATTTCATTGTGAAATGGATAAAAGATAAATATTGGTCTTGTCTAATTAGTCCGCCGTTGAAAATGAAAAGGACAGATGTTAAATATTAGTTTAGTCCTGTCAAAATAAAATATTTCATAAACATTTTTTTTTTGGTCACTTTTTTCCGTACTTTTGAACGGAAAAGGCAAAGACATAGTACGCCATACAGCCTAGACTTCAGTAACTTTTTTCTTGAGTAATTTTATATCCTAAGTTATCCTAATTTACCCTAAACTTATCCTAACTTAACTTAATCTAACCTAACTCCTTTCGATTCCCGCATGAGGCCGATTAGGAGGGGTTTAGCGTAAAGACATGATGTAGCCACTATGCTACAATATTTCACTGTTCTTTGTGAATTATTCACTGAATGCACTTTTTACTACATAAATCACGCGTTTTTATTTAGTAAACAACACTATAAATAATTTAAAAGTCCAATAAAAAATGAGGGTGGCACTCATCTTAGCTTTCCCGCCAAAACTCCTATTTCATAAACAGTTTAGACGTAATTAAAAACAATGGAAACCAAAAATAAGTCAATTTACTTCTGGCGCTGAATAATAAGTTTTTTATCTTGAATATAGGTAAACTAAATTTATGTTCAGTGTTTTTATTCTTTCTATTTCATTATGAAAAGGATAGAAGATAAAAATTAGTCTTATCTAATTAGTCCGCCGCTGACTTTTTTTTAAACACCATGAAAAGGACAGATGTTAAATATTAGTTTAGTCCTCTCAAAATAAAATATTTCATAAACAGTTTAGGCGTAATTAAAAACTATGGCTACTAAAAATAAGTCAACACGTCAGGCGCTGGCTAATAAGATCGAACTAAACTAGTGTTTATATTATATCATTTTAAATTTCTAAATATTGAAAATACCTAGGTGACCTTCTTCTAATCTTGTTATGGACTAACAAGATTATTTAGTCCTAAAGAAAATGACGTTACTATTTCCCTTGAGTCTGGTGAAGAGTGGGTATTTACAAAGGCCCGGCCTCCCCGTCTAGACTTTCTGGCTAACCTCATTAGGTTTATAGAGATTATGACTATTATCCAGAATTGTCGAAAGGTAATGCAAACGTTTAAATCATAACACAAAGTAGCTAAGGCGTTCTGATATCTCTATGCACAACAAAAAAAAATATAGCCAGAACATATTTTAGATTTCAAAAAATATAGTGCGGTGAATTTTAATAACCAGCGTCGAGAAATAAAAGAGAACGGCAATGGGGAGCTCCTGGAGCGCCACATCCACTCGTGGGCGGGAGAACGCAGCGGGTCACTGGCTGGGTTGGCATTGCGCCGGGGCACGCAGCTCGCAGCCTACCTTGCCGCGCCCACAGTGGTCCACCGCGAGGCCGTCACTAAGGAGACGCCCCGGCTTCTATCTTACTTCAGAGATGGGATCAGGTAAGACATCAATTACGATTGGCTTTGCATGCTTTTTCACACGTCTTTATACTACTTCGAGCGCAATTAAGTTTTTATTCTAAGTACTTATTTATAAAAACAGAATCCTCCGAAGCGGTTCAGCCAACCTGAACGGAGCTGCTCGCCTGTACCGCGTGCGTGGCCGCCGCCCGGTACTGGTACAGCTCGAGCCGGTGTCGTGGGCTCAGCTCGCTACTGATGGCGTGTTCGTCCTCGATACCACCTCGCTGCTAGTGCTGTGGCTCGGACGGACCGCCAACCTGGTCGAGAAAATATTTGGAGCCAAGGTTTGTGGTGTTACGGTTGAAAAGTTCATGATGTCTGGTGAAGCCGTACGAAGGACGGGTCTGAGCAGTTGTGTTGCGATGTGTGCGGGGTATGATGCACTAAATGTTGTTGATGTTATTTTTTTTATAAATTATAAGCTAGCGCTTGGCCGCAATCCCGCCTGATGGTAAGCAGTGACGCAATCGTTTATGGTAAAGCTCACTAGTTTATTAAGACCCTATTCACTCTAGCCTTGAAGACACTCAAATTGTAGTCCGACAGAAACACCGCGGCTGGCAAATTGTTCCAGTCCCTCGATGTACGCGGTATAAAGGAGGAGGCGAAACGCTTCGTCCGGATCGTAGAGGTGTTAACAACGTAAGGGTGGAAACTCGCCGTACGACAGGTTGTCCGATAGTGAAACGGAGATGGGGGAAATAAATCATGCAATTCCCATCCTATAGAACAGATCGTGGAGGGTCTCTAGATAAATCTCAGCAGCGCAAAATCGTTGGTCGTGTTGTTGTTTTACATAGCATCACCTCGCTTAACTGCCATCTTCTTTCTTATTCATTAAGGTTTTTAAGTGAATAGGCGTAATAAACTAGCGCGCGTTACTATCAACGACTGCATCATTGCTTACCATCAGGCGGAATTGCGGTCAAGCACTAGTTTATAATAAAAAAAAAGTTCTAGGAATGCGTGTCAGTCAAATTAGTTAGTACGAGAAGGTTCCTGAAAATCTATTTAACATAAATATTAAATACAGTTCCACTTTACACATAGGAACATTTTTAATTAATTAAGGCCTTCATTAGACGCATAAAATTACGCATTCCGGAATACCTTAAATAATCAACCTTGCAAATGTAGATCGCATACCGGATGGCCCGTGGTGCAGACAAGGGCATGATGGCGCGTCGGATCGCCATAGCTCATGACGGGTACGAGCAGACGCTGCCAGCCAGTGACCGCGCACTTCTGGACGCCCTGCTGGAGCTGCGTGCACGCGCCCTGCGCCCCGCCGCGCCGCCCGCCGACCCGCCGCGACCCGCGCGCCTTTACCGCGCTACGCAGCCGCCGCGGGTCACTCCTATAACTGTACCCTCGCAGCGACCTGCTGCAAGATTGGAAGAAATAAAGCGCGCCCCGCTATTCAGAGAAGACCTAGCTGATGATGTAAGTGACCTAAGGCGCAGCAGTGACCGCTGAGAATCATTCAAGCGTATAAAAAATAAATTGTATTATCGCAGCGATTATGACTAAATCACGAAACGCTTGAGAAGTTTGCAATGTTATTGACTTTTTACCCGACTACTCGACAGTGCAGGCAAGGTTAAGCTTTTTCACGAGTATCTTTGTTGTGTGACTCTTTATAAGTAGGTCCAAAAAATCCTAACGGCTAAATGCATTTTTTTTTAAAGTACAGTTTATAATTTCTAAATTATTCCTGTATTGTGGGTGCGGTAACATTACAAACATTTAAACTCACATTCATAAACAGCCAGACTTGGAACAACTAATTCAGGCCATACAAATATTTGTTCCGACAGCCTCCGTGGCGTAGCGGTAGTGAACGTGGCCGCTGCGCAAGAAGGCGCAGGTTCGATCCCCGCGTAGTGCAAATATTTGTATGCATGAATATGAATATTTGCACTGGTCTGGTCGTGCTTTGGAAAGCACGTGAAGCCGTTGGTCCCGGTTGTCAAACGAACATCTAGTGGCAGTCGTTACGGGTTATTGGAGCCCTCAAAAAGTCCAGCAATTGGTCTAACTGCAATGCTTCGGTGTCGCCTTCGGGTTATGGAGGTCAGACGGCAGTCGCTTCACGGAAAATATAAAAGTTTAGTCAAAATCAACAGTTGTACTGTTGTACATAATAGGTAGACACTAAATACTAGATGTAGTATAGTAAATAGTAATGTAGTATGTTGAGACTGGTGAAGCGGAACCCAGACTGGAACCGAAGCTGAAAAAAAAAGCTTCGGATGCGACTGGGATTAACGCTGAGGTGATGATGATGACATATATTTGTTCCGTGTGGGAATCGAAATTTTCAAAGTGTCTATCGACTCGCTAGGTCATCCAATGGTTTTCCCAATATGATTTTAGCGGTCCATAAATAATGTAAAAAAAATGACATGATTTAGGGAGGTAGGTACCTACCTATCAATATGAGGGGCCTGAGAAGACGATAACATTAAAGGGCTAAACATAGAAAAGCATGAAATCATAAAAAAAACCTGCCTGCGACTCCGTCTCAACCAAAAAAGGTTCAAGACGAGCTCTTTTTAAATAGTCTAACGCAGTTGATATCCTTGGAACTCAGATTGAACCAAAATAACTTTTTTCAGGGTGTCTACATAGTGGACAGCGGAAGCCGTGGAGTGTGGGCCTGGGTAGGTCCGTCAGCATCGGGCCCGGCGGCTCGAGGGGCCCTGGCAGCAGCACGAGGTTTAGCTCGAGCTCGTCGTATGACAGTTCCGGTATCAGCTGCTCCTGCGGGAAGGGAACCGTTGGAGTTCGCAGCGCTATTCCACAACTGGCGCTGGTGTGATGCTAGACGCGACGGAAGACTTCGCGCCGCTCGGTCAGCTACAACTAGGCTTGATGCTGTCAGTCTGGCTACAAATGCCTGGCTAGCTGCTGAGGTCAGATCTTGTTACTCGTTCACAGTTACTCAACTTAAATCTACCTAACTCGCCTATTTTTTTCAAAAACTAAAGCATTTGGGGGAGGCCTTTGTCCAGCAGTGGACATCTATTGGCTGTAGAAGAAGAAAAAAGCATTTGACGTATTCTGTTACGGAAAGCTTTGCCGTGGCGTGAACTCCCTTTGTACATCAAAAGTAAGCCTCAATCCTGTAAGAAAACATTTAAGTACCCACTAGGTTAGAACATAAGAGTTTATTATTTAAAAACATTAATTTACGACTCCTCGATCATTTTGCTCTTCTTGAATTTATGATTGGTTTCGGCACCTCGGCCCTTAAAAATTTCTCGTTTTCACAATAGGCTCAGCTGCCAGACGACGGTTCAGGCGCACTGCGAGTGTGGCGCGTGCGCCGACGCGGGACTGACGCGGAGGACGTGAACAAGGAGGCGCTGGCCGAGGTGGAGCGCCCACAAGCCGCAGTCTTCTACGACAGAGACTGCTACATTGTGCTCTACACCTACCACGCGCCTATCGGCGACCAGACCGTGCTCTACTACTGGATGGTGACAAAAAATATTTCAGTTTTTATTAACATGTCTAGTATGCATTAGCTGATATTGCTGACAGATCTTCAGGGTGTTGCATCTGCGTGTTATAGAGTAGTGTAACACGGCAGAAACATCAAAATCAGCTTTAAAGTAGGTACAAACGGTTGTGGTACGAGCTTTACTTGATGTAAATGTTTCAGGGTGGCTCTTCGCCCAATGATCTGAGGAATTTGGGCGCTAAAGAAGCCAAAGACCTCTACACCAAACTGGGACGTTCTCCAGTACAGGTTTGTACTGATTTCACTATCGTTATAGTTAATAATATATAGGTATGTAATTTAATTGTTGCTACACACATTTACAGTCATGGGTGTACCAAGGAAAGGAACCGGCGCATTTCCTTCAAATCTTCAAAGGTCGTATGATCACTTATGTCGGCAGTGCAACTGATTATGATCGTAAGTACATACCTACTCATAAACTCCATAAAAGTAGCTTGTTTAAATTTAAGGACCATTAAGTTTCCATTTTCGAAGAATTCTAACAATATTTTGCACAGCTACAGGCCGCAGGCTCCTCGCGCCATCACGCGTATTGATCCGTGTATCAGGACAGTACGCACGCGAGGCGCGGGGTGTGGAAGTACGGGAGGGGGCAGGTGGTGAGGGTGCAGGCGCATGCTACGTGCTGCGCGAGGGAGGACGCGCCTGGGTGTGGTGCGGCGCCAGCGCCACGGGAGATGAGCGGGAAGTTGCCAAAAACATGGCTGCCACTGAACACGCACTCGTTATGCAAGGTAATGACCAGAAGCTTTATATATATTTAATTAATCTTCGATGCAACATTCACTAATGAATCGTGTTATACTCAGGTAAAGAGAAACCGGACTTCTGGACAGCACTGGGTAACCGTCGCCACCTGTTGGTACCATCTCCATTGAAGGAGGTACAGCGCCCCCTGCCGCCACGTCTCTTCTACGTTTCTCTCGGTGTGCCTACTCAATATTCATGTAAGTAGAAAAAAAACTTCTTTTAAAAGTTAAATTCTGAGGTCAAGCTACTACAATCTGTCAGGTTTCTTTATTAGATTTTCAACTTTATCTCTGAAGTATTAAGGCTCACGGTTAATTGGGAATATCTGACAGTTTCGGGAAGCTTGACCTGCTGTCGTCGTACATAATCTTAGTCAATCAAGTCTATGTTGACAGTTGAACATTTTATACAATTGTTTGTTGCAATTCGTGCGCCAAAACGTAATATATCCAACATTGTTTGCGTGTACCTACTATGGTAAATGATATCAAACCTGTCTCCATAGTTGAGGAGATAGTCTCCTTCAGCCAATACGACCTGACGCCCGAGATGGTGGGCGTGGTGGACGCTCACGACGCGGTGTTTGTGTGGCTCGGACAGCACTGCTGCCCACGCGCTAAGGATGACCCCAGGTCTATCGCACTCGCATATCTGGCGCAAGGTAACGATTTTTTTTTTCAATTTTAAAACTCTTGCTATCGTATTGTACACATATTGTGTGTATCGCTTTTATTTCTGTCTGATTCCCGTCGGCCTATTCCATAAAAATAAATAAATAAAGTGTTGGTACCGTGCAAAACAGAATCCGGTTTTATTTTAATAGCGGAATTGTGAAACCTGTTCAATCATCTTTGAGGAATATTAACAAAACAGTTACATTCTTTATTTACAACTCAGTAACTGATTTTCTATTTCCTTAGACCCAGCAGCTCGGGATGCTGCGACACCAGTTCTGGCGTTGAGCCAAGGACGTGAACCACCGCATTTCACCGGCTTCTTCCCCCATTGGAAGCAGTCCATGTGGAAGGTATGCTTTGCAGGATATCCATATAAATAATAATTGTTATAAATGATCCCTCCTCTGTCTGCCATCGAAGAATTTTAAAATATTTTGGCCATATTACCTGAATAGATGTTGACAACCTCGAACATCTGATGGTTACTGGAAAGGTGGATGGACGATGTTCCAGAGGTCAGTCCAATAAGGTGGACTGACCAAATGTGTTCATTTCTAGACACCGACCTGCATGATGGCGAACTCGCGGCCAGGGACCGTAACAGATGGCGAACTAACGTAAAGGAGAAGATAATTCCACAGGGTCCTCACGACCCTCAGTAATGAAGAGAACGACTCTAGGAGTAGGATAAATGATAAAGTAAATCTGTGTGTTAGTTACATTTTCACATGTCAACGGCTCAACGGATGTTGATGATATTTGGCACATTGGTTGAAGAGGACATCATGTGATACTGTTTATTCCGGCCATGCGTCCCAAATGGCTCCTCACATTGACCTATAATAGGAGTTATAGTTTCTTTTATGTTCTTCTTTATGTTCGAATAGGGTCACAAGACATTCAGTGCGATCATCAGTGCTTTGGAAGGCAAAGCAATTGTTCAAAGCGGCAACAGCGCGGTGCAGAGTGGTAACAGCGCTAATCGTTTTGATCAATACGAGAAATATCCACTAGGAGTACTGAAAGGGCCGAAGGAGCATCTCCCGCCGGATGTTGATCCTCTTACCAAGGAGGTAATTATATCTTCTAAAACATCAGCTAAAATGTACAACAGGGCTGTTTCCTGGGTAAAAAAAAATTCATTCTATTTAGTCCGTCATTCAGATTATAGAAAAATATGGGATACGTATATTTTATTTTATCAAATCAATAAAAATTTACAAATATAAAAGGCATTAACGATCAGGAGTGGTGGCTGGTGACGTCACACGAGTTTTAACGCACTGCGTCGTCTTCATTTTTTGTTTATATGAAAAGAGAAAAAATACCTGTCTAGTATTTTTTGGAAATCTGACTGACGGACTAATTAGTTTTTTTTAGTCAACTACTCTATTACACAGTAACAATTAAGAATTTTAAAAAAAACTAACGACCGCTACTAACTGATTCATGCATCAATAAAATAAATTATGCACGCACATGATTGATAATTACTCAACAGTTTTAAGAATTGTAGAAAATGGAATTACCGTAATTAATACACGCACACTAATTTAAAGCGCAATGTCGGCACTTGCAACATACACTGATTCAGTCTACGAAGCAGCCAACAAGTTCATACTCTACATCCGCTCTTAGAGATTAGTCCGCCCATTGTGTCGCCCTTTGTAAAATCTTCACATATATGTTTTGTAATTAATCCTACATAATAAAAAGTATTCTATTCTATTTTATATTATAATATAGTAAAATGAATAAAAGATATTTTATAAATTTAATTTATTAAACATCATTAAGTTTTTGTAAATAAATAAATTATATTATTACTATAACCCGGCGATAGACTCCTAGCTACTATCGAGAAATTCCTGATGGGAAACCCCAATTAAATGTTTCCCGACGGGAATCGAATCCATGATCTCATGATTACCAATAGGACTTGCAGCCTCTAGAATAACGAAGCAAGGCAGTAACATATCAATATTATTATTTCAGCTGTATTTGACCCACGATGACTTCATGTCTACATTTAACATGTCGTACAGCGAGTTCCGATCGCTGCCTGGCTGGAAACAAAAGGATCTCAAGAAATCCGTCGGGTTATTCTGAAGACGTCAAGCAAAGAGAAATGATGTGAAAATCGTGAAGCGAATGGATGCAGTTTGAATCAAAGAAATGTTTCTAGTAAAAGGTTTATTATTAAGATGTTATAAATGTAGGGACATATCAATTTACAGTAAAATAATAAATATTATATCCCCATTAGTTACATTAGATAATTTCTAATAATTAACAAATAAAAATAAGTTAAGACTTTCACATTAAATGTTTGATGAGTAATGATTGCACTTACGTGTTTTTAAATAACTGAATATTTTATAAATTTAATTTAATAAAATTAATTTAACTACCTATTATAAAGTACATAAATTTAGTTTCTGTAGGTACATATTGGCGCCAATTCTCTTGTTTACAAAATAAACAAATTTTATGTTCATCTTTTTCTTTTCATTTCACGAAGAAAAGGATAGAAGATATCGTTTTAGTTTAATCCTGTCAAAGTAAGATATTCTATAAATAGTTTAGACGCGATTATAAACATGGCGAATAAAACGTACCTTTAGCACAATAGAGACCTAATTCGAAATTTGAAGATTTCAATGTTGACTCATAAAATTAGCTTGCAAGACCATCTTCATCGACTGTTAATAAAACAGAGACGGATGTTCAACACTGTTGCATATCAACATATCAACATTGAAATCTTCAAATTTCGAATTAGGTCTCTATTGTTCTAAAGGTGCGAAAAATACATCAATTAACGTCAGGCGCGGACTAATTTGACAGGTCTGAACTAACATATTATCGTCTGTCTTTTTCTTAATGAAATATGAAGAAAAAGATGTACTAAACTTAAATTTAGTTTAGTTTGTGAACAAGGGGCCAACGTCTATTGTATTTTAAAGTGTAAATTTATTTGTCATGGAAATATTGTTGAAAGAAATAAAATGTTTTATAAATGAATATGAATAATATTTACATAATTTAAAAATGTTTTATTGAATACAATTTAAGGTTTATTAAGAAATAAAACGAAAATATTTTAAAATGTTATTTTTATTTTAAAAATAGTACTTATTTTCTATTGGGCATTAATTACCTTAAAATTATTAATCTTTACAATTTACAAGTGTTTCAAAATCCATAAAATATCGGTTGAATTGAAGGCGTATTTACACTAAAATAATGACAGATATAATATAAGCCTACATGATATGGGGTGAGCCGTAGCTAAGGCACGTTATTAGTATTGCGTGGAGCGAGTGAGCCGAACGCGTCCCACACGACGCTCCTACATTAGAGCAATGATTCAAACCATATTCCAAATATATTCAATATCATAATCATAGTTTATAAAACATACGGTGAATTATACGAAATGTTCTCTATCAGCGAAAAGTACTTGAAAAATCTTTACAAATATGAAAAGCTAGTTAGGAACTTACAATTTTAATAGATAAATAAAACGTTACTATAAATGATTTAATTCGATAATAAATAATTTACATAATGATTTTACATCATATCAGTTATTGTTATAGAAGACAATTTGGGAGTATTTCTAGAACCGCGTCGGTTTATAAGGCGGCGGTTGTCGGGAA
Organism: Sesamia inferens; assembly: GCA_037179545.1. Classification (NCBI taxonomy): domain Eukaryota; kingdom Metazoa; phylum Arthropoda; class Insecta; order Lepidoptera; family Noctuidae; genus Sesamia; species Sesamia inferens. The sequence continues at coordinate 24,785,602 of CM073934.1, read as the reverse complement.
AAATACTCCCGAAAAATGTCATCTAGAATAGTAAAATCAGGTTATCAGAATTATGCATAGTAAATAACAATATTATTATTATTATATGGAATTAATATTAATGACGAGACATGGAACGAAAAACGCAGGCTTAGAATCCAAAATAAACAGCTCTTTTTGTTATTTTTGAAACTTCTTTGGTAATCATAAAACCGAACACATGAAACATAAAATACATCTCATGAAACAATATGGAATGAAGTGCACGAACAATACAATGCACAAGCTGCCGTAATAAAAATAAAATGCATCTCAAAAATAAGCGTAAACACTACGACGTAATTGCAATTTTTTTAAACTTTTAAGTACGTAAAATTTTTAATTCGCATGTCAACATGAATGAAGAGAGTGTTCCGAACTTACATCTATATTACAAGAAAAACAAAGCAATAACTGGATATGCGACAGAACAGAGAACTTGAGTCAATATAAAACTAAGGAAAACAAAACTCAACATAGTTTTCGTTGCAGGAATGTAAACAATGTGTAGAGCAATATTAAACAGGGTATTTTATAATATTTAACAAGAACTAATAGTAACAACAATGCGTCGGAGGCCTGTTTCCTTCTAGCACCACGGGTGTTCGCAGTCCAGTGAAATTCGAAGCATTGCTCCGTTCCCAAGCTCTCTACTAACCACTCCGGTATTTTGCCAAGAATATATTAAATACAACCTTTAATATTCATAGTATAAATGTAATAATATAATGATAAACAAAAATATATGTCTTTTTATCCCCTGTATTCAAAAGACGTTAATCTTCAACCGAGACCGCGTGGAAACTACTACCAATTTGACTGGACCACGAACAAAGACACGACTATTTATCACAGCTATCCAAAGCCTTCACACATTACACGAATCGGTCGCCTATCCCTCTACGTCACTGATCGTTTATTGATGCTAAAACTTAAGATTTTCGAATACACTTCTGCCAGTAAAAAAGATATTATTATAAAAAATTGTTTAAGCTGTTATTGTCAACACGAACAAAACCTCCTCTCTCCCAGGTTAGGATGTCCTCGTTTTTACTGAGCGTGAAGAGTTCCCGAAACTTGTTAATTGTATAAAAGTGTGACATTAAAACATGAATAGTTGTGAACAATCTCAACTACCTTTGTACTTTACACTCACAACTAAACGAGATTTATTGTACACGAGATTATACTGGGCCTTATTTAAAATTGGTGTTTCAAAATTTGTAAAATACTTTATACATCTAATAATAAAGTTATAATAGGCCTAAAGATGTATTGTAAAAGATACAAAGTTAAATAGAAGGGCTTTTACTTTAGAGCCGACTTGGTGTTAACAAATGAGAAAGTTTGGCACTTTGAACAAGTCGTACCATAACGAATAATAAGATACGGTGAATTATTGCTTCTACTTAAATTACATTTCTGAGCTCAAGATTGCAACAGAAATACTCGTGCAATCGGTGAGTTTATATAGAAAAATGTTTAGCAAACTTTTGTAGAATTAATTGATTTATCTATTAATTAATAAGCTCAGCAGCACACTACACAATAGTCTACAATAAATTGATCTTGTGATTCAAGGAAGCCCATTGGGAGTCTTATATTATTAAGTAACGTTGCGGAATTTTGTTAGAAGAACTAGGTATTTCACTTGAGCAAATATAATTATGAGACGATTTACTAAAACAAAAACACCTATGGCACGGTTTCTTCGTTAATTGGCAACAGTTACGCGTTGTGAATTGTCTTATTTGTGTACTTAATCTAACATTAAGGGTCCCTGAATCGTTTTATATAATTTTCTACATTTCAATTAACATGATATATGTTTAACTAGATTCTTTAACAATACGTAAAAAATGGTATGTCAATTCCAGTGTGGATCAATTCCCGTATTTTATATGTAATCGTTTTAGTAACGGTGCAACCGCGTAGTAAATATGTCTGCTTTATGTGACGCAATGACGGAGTCACTCGAAACTGATCTTTTTTCTGTATCAGGATAGATCGAATAACACAGATGCAGACAGCTTCCCGATCGATATTATCTATATATAACAATAGTATATGATACAACATATTGAAGCATAAACATTATGTGCTGTTAAAAATAAAAACGTAACAAAATACATTATAATAAAAATGCTCTACTGGTTCAATAAATTGTACAAAAATATTATTGAAAAATTACCAGTTTAATTGATGTCACTTTAAAACTCAACGATATGGACTACTAGACGTTGACAATGGTATGAACAATAATGTTATTTGTAGTTTATGTATCTCATTATTCCATGGCGAAAGCTCCACAAGCTTTTGTATCACCTCCCAGTTTACAGTTACACAACATGGTGTCGTATGCAACATAAAACCGCTTCCGAAACCCAAAAACGTAATAATATCAGCACGGCTACTAATTTTTACATGACCTGATTCTAATGAACCAAGAAAATATTAGTTTTCTTTCATTAAGCACTTACATAAAGAGCTGCTGTCATATAAGATATGAATAAATTGCAACTGATGCAAACGATAGCACCATTGCATCTGACTGTGGGATTTCGCCATGACAAACAGCTTCTTCAAAATAATAAGAAAACTACTTGGTGTTGGTAAACTTCTGATAAGTACAAAATATTAATATTTTCAATATCTATCACAGCAATCCTGCCGAAATCTTATAAAAATTTGGACAAAAATACTTAAACTTATTTAAGACTAGTTAATTTACAAGTTTAATTGAAATTTGGATAGAAAAATTCTGAAAGATTCCGTAGAAAATATTGTCAAATGCCAGATCAAAAGCCAGCGTCGCACGCAGGCCGCTGCCCTCACCATAACTTCTAACAATACTCGATGAATGATTTCCTAACAAGATATCCTGAGTACTTATTTAAAAGTACCTCGATCGATAGTACAATAGCATAATTCAATTAGTTTTCCAAAATAAACAGATTATATTCTAGGTCCCATAGAATAAAATGTTCGAAAAAAATGTTAGTAAAAAAACCAACGCGCGGTGAACAAAGCGACTCATGACTATAACCTTTAAAACCAAGTACACGCGAAATGAGAAATTTGTTTTTAGTTATGGACGCCCGTCCTTCATGTTGATAGTGTCAAGTACCGTAGAGCGGGGCTCACTGGCGCGGTAGCGACGCGTTGGCCGGCAACGTCGAACTGCGTTGAGACGCGTTCATGTACGCAGACTTCAGGTTCGATCGCATCGAGTCCCTGCGAACAACACGCGAAGGTAGAACAACAGGCGAAGGTAAAGGGGAACCCACTAGGGACTTAGATGTGGAATTTCTACTTCGGTTACATTACGTTTGATAATGATCTCACCTGCCCCCTAATCGGCGGACAGATTTTTGTCAAATGATTGCGACTAGTTGTGATCGTTTGGACCGAACGGAACAATAGGCGGGCCGAACGATCCCAACTGATGCCAACTAGTCTAGTTAAAGGTAACAGCAAAACAAAAATAAGCTATGACAGACAAATCAAATAAATGATGTTGGTACAGACAACAGCACATAAACTACTACAATCTAACAGACTTCTTTATTAGATTTTAAATATTTATCTCTAAAGCATTAAGGCTCAAGGTTGATTGGGAATATCTGACAGTTTCGGGTAGCTTGACCTGCTGTCGTCAGTACATAGACATGATTTTCAAGTAGTTCCAAATATAGACGACTGCTCGTAATGCGATGGTTACCTGGGCGAGAGCTTGGTGTGGTCGTGGTTGGTGTGGTGCGCGGCGCGATACCCGTACCGCTGCACACGTCTCGCGAGTCGCGCCACCCAACGCCGCTGTTCCTGCGCGGCGGGCGCCAGCAGCAGTAGTTCTCGCGCGCGGTCCGCGTGTAACTTGCAGGCCGCGACGCCCTCACCCTCGGACACGTGTTCTGTGTGAATCTTCATGCGGCAACCTACACAAGTTACGCCATCAGACACTATTTCTTAGTCTATACAGAGTCGCTAAATTCCCAAATTACCACCTAATGAGTAAAATAACAAAAGTCCCAGTCACTGTAATACACTTCCATTTCCTTCTTTATTTATTATACACTTTTGTTAAGTATTTATTTATTTGTCATAGTACCTATTTGTGAATGTATCATCTTTTTCGCTTTATTTTGTAACTTGTAACAAATTCAAACAATGGTATCTTGCACGTCATTTTGTCAATAAGTTCTAAGCCTGCATTACTGTAAGTGACGAATTTAAAATTCTTAAAACTGTGTGTGTATTTTTGTAGTTACGGTTATACCTTCTATTCGCGCGAGTTAACTGTGCAACTCGCTGAAATGCGACCCCTCTCCCGCTTCCCCGCGCGACGCCCCACATTCGCCGTAAGCACTTGGTAGCGTTAACTTCTTTGTTACAATTGTCTAAATGCAGTTTAATTCCCCTGTTGTTATTACTGTTTCTGTGAAGTTTTTGCTTTGTTAAGTTTTTCTTATCAAGTTTGTTTTTGTTTTTGAAGTGAAACTTCTTTACGCACGCTTGACTTGGGGAGTAAGCTGGCGAACGCGTGACGTAAGCGTTACGAAAAGTGATCGGGCAAGGCGAACGGAAGTTAAGTGGGGGATATAAGCACAGAGGCGCCCGTGGCGCGAGGCTGGTACTACAAGGTCTACAACGAGTTTTTTTTTTTTTTCAATAAAAATAGAAGATCTATGCAAAAGTATTAATTTACCAATGAAACCATGAAATAAATTTAAATATTTATAGAAAATTAATATATGTATATGTGTATACATGTATATATTGTACACACACACATATATATATATATACATCAGTGGCGAAGGGTGAAATTTTGACAAAGGGAAGCCGGTCCAAAAAAATAAACACTTAAACACTTACCTACTGCAGGATATCTTGGAGGAGGTCTTCAGATAAGAATAATATGAAAAGCCCCACCTTCACCTTACAAAAAAGGACTGATGATTTGATAACAATGTCTTTCAAGTATGATAAAAGCGGCTTTGTGAAAAGCCTTTTTCGACGTGCATCTCTATACCACACATGCATGCTTGTTAGTAAGTACTAAGTTAAGTACCTATTGTTAGGGAATAAGAGTCAAGAAAAAATAAAATAAAAAATTATAAAAATAATAAAGTGTTAAAAACCGAACCACACAGACACCGATCCAAAACCAACAAAAATATTAAGCAAAAATAAAGCAAATTATACACAATCACAACGTTATTTATATTCTAATGCAATGCGTCTGTTTTTTTTTTAACAAAATGAGCTAAAATGTTGTTATAAAAATTCGGATTACTTTTAATTTTATTAAGCAAATTTTTTTCAATTGACATGATAGCCAAATCGGACAATCTCTGCTCTTTTTGGCAGTTTCGCACATACGTGTGAATGCGTTTTAAAGCAGAAAATGACCGCTCAGCTGAAGCTACTGAAATTTGAGAAAATGCGTCTTTCAAAGACGAATTAACAGTAACAGCACTCTATATGAATTAAAGCCATAATAACAAACAAAATTAACAGTATTTAACCAAATCTGCGATTAAATTACCTTACAGAATCCGTCACAGTTTAAATAACACAAATATTAAAAACAAACGAAAAACTCACGCACCATAGGTAGGTATAGAACGCTATCTCGTAGTAGCGTGGTTTCTGTCTCTTTCTAATAGAGGAGAGGAGAGAAATACAAGCCGCTCGCGGGCGGCTTATATTTATCAAGTTTTACCGCGACGGTTAGCGAGAATTAGAAAGAGATGGACTGACACGCTCTCTCTTTTCGCGGCATAGTAAACCGTTGACATAGGTAAGCTGAAATTCGACGGCTTCCTTCAAGAGAACTACGAAAAGAATTACGAAAAATTGAAGCGCTGATTAATTTACGACTATAAAATGAAATGTGATACTTAGGGTATTGCTAAAAATTGCGATTGCTATTGTAAATCGCGCCGGCATTTGATTAATAATACTTTGTTAATGAAATAGAATGTAAATACTTTTGTATGAATATGGAACTGATTTTTGAAAGGTAACCCGGTGGGAATCGGCTTGTATGGACTCTTCGCCACTGATATACATACAGATGGAGCGAAAGAAGTTTCACTTCAGTCGTGTGGTCATAAGCACACTCATATTCTTTTTTTTACATTTTCGACGCGTTAGTGAAGCCTGTTGGTTGCATCAACATTATATGTATTTCCGTCCATATATATCAATTTAATTGCAAAACATCATGAGTAAAATGTACTAGTATTATGACGCTTTATCATCAAAACGACCTTTTATTAACAAAAAATAACATAATTCTCATTTTTTGCAAACGGTGCCGTCCGAATGACGTCACAGAGCGAATTGCAAAGTTAACTCGCTCGAGCTCTAGTAAAAACTTAAAACTCCAACTTTTGTGAGTTTAACGAAAACAATTTTTCTACATATACATATTCATTTACATTTTTAAATATTTATAAAATTACATAAAAACATTTAAAAATATAAAAACATAGTTTTCCACAGATGACGGGAGCAGGGTCTAAGCTACCGGTGGTTAGAGCCCCAGAGACAGGAACCTCCTCACGATGCGTGCCGTATCTAGGAATACTGCCTTTTAAATCAGGCCCTTGATCAAACTGCTTAACGAGAGCCTCAATAGATGTTGGTCGAGGCTCTTGGCTATCAAACCATTGGCCGATACGACAATCGGTACAATGACAGCCGAGTTCACATTCCACATGTCAACAATCTCGTGCGCCAAGTCGAGATATTTAATTTGTTTCTCTTTCTCAGCTTTCACGAGATTCCCGTCATGTGGAATGGTAACGTCGACAACCATTGCGAGGCGAGCTAATCGATATATCACCACAATATCAGGCTTATTTGAAACAATAGTCATGTCAGTAATTACTAGTAATGTCGCTATACTGGGATCGCCCAGTATATCGTGACATGGTCATTTTCAAGAACTGGGTCGGGCACATACAAGACGGTACCTCAGATTCTACAAGTTTATATTTCAAAGTAAGTTGCTGGTGGATAATCCTAGCTACTTGGTTACGTCTGTGCAAATACTCGCCGATAGCTAAACGAGAGCAACCAGAGATAATGTCTGATGGACTCACTCGGATTGTGACATGCCCGACACACGTCAATCGGCCCGTCCTTCATAATATATCTCCGGTAGTTATTCGTCAAGATAACTTCATCCATAATTGCACAGACGAACCCTTCAGTTTCCCCAAAAAGGTTACCAAATGGTAGCCAGGATATGGAAGCTAAAAATTCTACATCGGGCTCGTGAAGAGCCCGATAAAATCACCCGTGACGTTCCTTGCTTTGCGATACCTTCTAGCGGCCATCAGTGGTAATTATTATAGGCTTATGCCAGTTCTCTTTCGCCTTGGATAGCGGGATAAGTCCCTTGTCTACTGTGACCACATCGTGGTGCATACCCACCAGTGGCGAAGAGTCCATACAAGCCGATTCCCACCGGGTTACCTTTCAAAAATCAGTTCCATATTCATACAAAAGTATTTACATTCTATTTCATTAACAAAGTATTATTAATCAAATAGTAATTCTTAGAAATACCCTAAGTATCACATTTCATTTTATAGTAGTAAATTAATCAGCGCTTCAATTTTTCGTACATTACATTGAAGGCAACTCGACGAATTACAGCTTACCTCGGTCAACATTTTACTATGAGGTGAAAAGAGACAGAGCGTGTCAGACCATCTCTTTCTAATGCTCGCTAACCGTCGGTAAAACTTGATAAATATAGGCTAATGCCAAGCGGCTTGCAGTTCTCTCCTCTCCTCTATTAGAAAGAGACAAAGAAACCACGCCACTACTTTTGCTTAATATTTTTGTTGGTTTTGGATCGGTGTTTGTGTGGTTCGGTTTTTAACACTTTATTATTTTTGTAATTTATTATTTTATTTTTTCTTGACTCTTATTCCCTAACAATAGGTACTTAACTTAGTACTTACTAACAAGCATGCATGTGTGGTATGGAGATGCACGTCGAAAAAGGCTTTTCTCAAAGCCGCTTTTATCATACTTGAAAGACACTGTTATCAAATCATCAGTCCTTTTTTGTATGGTGAAGGTGGGGCTTTTGATATTATCCTTATCTGAAGACCTCCTCCAAGATATCCTGCAGTAGGTAAGTGTTTAAGTGTTTATTTTTTTGGACCGGCTTCCCTTTGTCAAAATTTCACCCTTCGCCACTGATACCCACTACGGTTTTCAAAAACATATTCTCTGAGACTGCATACCTCTCGGTTGTGGAGGGTCTTCGCATTTAAAAAGCCTCGACCCCCGCACTTCCGCGGAATATACAGTCTCATCACCGGTGATCGTGGGTGGTGTATCCTGTTTGCTGTCAGCAGTGTATGGACCCTCCTATCTAGGGCGTCGAGTTCGGTTTAAGTCCATTTAAGTATGCCGAAAGGGTACATTAAAACCGGCATGTGCCACCCGTTGAAGGCGCACGAATTAAGCGATTGAACTCGGATTCAAGTTAAAAAAAAAACTTTTGAACCAGTGTGTGAATTAATCACACACTGGTTCAGCACACTTAACTCGCACCTTATTTCCGCCCGAAAGAAGACTATTTAATACCTTCTTCAGGCGACCAAAGAAGCGCTCCTTCAACGATTGCTTCATGTCAGCATCGTGGATACCTAACGCTTCCGACATATCCAAATATTTATAGCTCTCGAATGAGGAGAGTGATCTAAGGTGTATGGAATCCGGGAGTGTAATTCCTTCGGATTCCCTAATCTGCCCCCGCTTTACATGCATGACTGCACATTTGTCCACACCAAATTCCATTTTGATGCCTCTTCTTCCTACTGATTCATGCTTCATCATATGCAATTTATTGGAGGCAAAGAGTTTTAAATCATCCATGTAGAGGAGGTGAAATATGACCTGACCACCTCCCTTCAATCGATAACCCAGACCTGAATCCCCCAGCAGTGTGCTTAGAGGATTCAGAGCTAAGCAGAACCAAAGTTGACTCAGACTGTCGCCCTGAAATATTCCCCGCTTAATCCATACAGGTGGGTAATTCCAGTTGTTAAGAATTAGGGTAGCGAACCAGATTCTAAGGATGACTGATGATTTCCAATTGGGTAACAAACGGACTTCTGTGGCTACATCTAATGGTGTTATTAAAATGATATCCATTTCTGGTATAATTTCACACACTTGCTCAACATCCTGTATCCAGTCACCCTCAGTGTGATAAACGGATACCGACCAAATGCTGCGCCAGAATGCATTTGTGGTGGCATCGTCCGGGTCGCTCCCAAGCTCTATATACCCAGAATATATATAATATTATTATAAATAGGTGTACAAATAAGTTTCCGTCGTTTTTTAAACATTTTGACGAGCATTATCATGTAGGAGAAAATTTTTGTCATATCTGGAGTAGTAACGGTTGCGTTTTTCTTCTTCCTTCTATTTTCCTGTAATAATGCTTCCAATTACATGTCATCGTACGATTTCGGCCTTAAACTACGTTCTTTGTCTTCACAGTTTCTAAAATTTTGAAACCACTCACGACAACTTCTCTCGCTTAAAGCAGCTTCACCATAAGGTTCTACAAGCAATCTATGGGCTTCAGCAGCAGATTTCTTCAAATTGAAGAAGTAACAAAAGTTCCCGCAAATGCCGCTTATTTGGCACCAAACTTGACATTTTTGCACAAAAATAAATATGTGATACTGGTACAGAGTCACTAATACTCTAAGTGTATGCTTTTACCAGATGTTCAAAATTACGATATCACATTTTACATTATGCCAATTTCAACGTAACCTCTTAGTGAGGACATCATTTGTTAACCGGCGGAAACTAAAGGCCGAAACATACTATCAAAACGTGACACGACGCCACGCCATCCGACGCATGTGAGTACGTATCAATTCCATATATTTAATATGGTCTGAAGCGCATAGGCAACACGCTACGTGACCACTCGCCGCAACATCCAACCGATTTGGATCAGCGTGTTGCCGGGAGAAGGGGGGGGGACACCACTCGACGAATCAGCGCAGTGTGTTTCTAGTTAACACCCGACGCCACGCGTCAGTCTTTCGTGAACATTTTTAAGGGTATGATAAAAGAAAAGATATTTTTTGTTAGTTTTTGTTTTAAAATTCGGATGAAGAATTAATAGAATTAGGGAAAAACGGTACGCAGGCCTCTGCCTCGAATCTTGCGGGCAGCGGGGCGGGGGCGGCAGCGGGGCGGTGGCGGGCAGCGAGCAGTGTACTTCTCGCGCTCGAATCTTGCGGGCAGCGAGCGGTGATCAAGTGTTAGAAATAAATATGAATCAAAAAGATGTTGCCGCCATTGTTCAGACATTTCTTTCGCGAATAAAAACAAATATCTCGTCGACACAATCGTGAAAACAACACTACGTGACTATAGAGACGCGCGATCTGCCCGCTAGTTTCGAAAACGGGTCTTTGATGCCCGCCCGGCTCCCGCGCCGCTGCCGCCGCCGCCGATCATACGATCGAGTCTCGTAATCGTAATCAAAACTCATAGTAGCCACACTGGTCGTATAAGCTAACTTCACGATAGAGACCACAGCCGCTGCAAGAGACTTTTGGTGCAGCTCGCAATGAGTACCGGTGAAATATTGTCCGGACCTGCTAACTTATTTAAGTCAATTTGTTTTAGCAGCCCTAGAACCTCATCCTCACATATTTCCACAGAACTGACATTAGATATACAGTGTCTAATATGGTCTATTGTCTATCCGACAGTGTACGTCCACGTCATACACAAACAACTACTACATCAAATTATTTACTTGATTAGAAAAGTAAGTAAATTAAATAATTTAATGTGAATAATTTTATCCATTAAAATATATATATAAATTGTGTCAAATGAAAATGTCTAAATGATGGCGAAAACACCATCAAAATCCGTTGCGAAGAACAACGCAGTTACACAGACAGCGATCTATTATCTATTCTTTATTGTACACCAATCAAACATCAAACAAAATACATTTAACACAAGAAAACATACAAGGGGCGGCCTTATCGCTAATGCGATCTCTTCCAGGCAACCAAAGAATGAACGGATTCTCCCGAACCACAAATGGGACTGTCGTTGGTGCAAATATTATTAATACAATATACTAAAATAACATAACAGGTAAGAAAATAAATATGCCAAAAAGTGTTTGTTGAACAAGATCATAATAATTTAAGTAATTTAAATAAGATACTCACGTCGACACTCGTAGGCCTGCGGCGGACGGAACATGTGCCACAGCGGGCGGGTGCACACCTCGCAGGCGGTCGGGATGTGGTACGTGATGCTCACCAGGTCGTGACCCTTGTGCTGCACCGTGTTGCCTACAGCATACACATTATACTATTAAAACAACATTTTAAACTTAAGCTTGTATGTCCTACTACAGTGGTGGCCGTTACATAGCGACTACAGTTACATAAAAATCTTTTCACTGGGATTTCAAGTGACAGTATCAAAAAACGCTCATATCAAACACACTAAACATAAAAAAACCCTTTAATGATGTCACTCAATGGAAAATTGCGGCCGCTATAAATTATAGCAGCTATCACTGTCTTAAGAAACTCTAGCATAGCTGTTTATTGTTAGTCTGCTACTGTATGACATAATCGTCTTCTAGATAGGCTTGTAGTTTTGCTGCTCGCTTTGCAGAATTAATGCTGTCTTACGCCATGAGGCTGAGACATTCGAAGATCTTTGATGTGTACCCAGCTGGGTCCAAATGAGGGTGTTTTTAGTGGTATACGGAATAGAATTTTACGTGAGTAAAACTACCCGCATGCGGGGCTATCCTGCATACAGAAGCAAATCACCTTTTTTAGTATACAATATGTAAAGGAGACCCTGTCCGATCCGTAAAGGTATTGTTAGGTATCAATAACTGATTGTACTAATGGATACAAAACCGGGCTAAACTTAAAAAAAACCCCTAAAAAAGAAATATTATTTCGCAAAAAGAGGTAACTTAATGTGCGGTAAGCAAACCTTCCGCGGGCGGCGAGCGGCAGGGCACGCGGCACGTGGTCGCATCGCTATTCCCTCATAATAATACCGGTGTTGTCACTTTTTTTAAAATTACCAAATTTCGGAGAAGTTGGAATTAATTCGTGGGAAAAAAAGATTATTTCAAAATTCATTAGTATTGTTTCGATGATGATTACGTAAAATTTTATATTGTATTTGGTCAAGTGTTTACCTAAGCTTTATTTTCCTTATGGGTCAGACAGGGTTTTCTTTACATATTGTATAATGTAGTGATTATCAGCGTAAAAAACGCCATTTATGGCTTAGCTCGGATCCGGCTCAGTTTCCATTAAAGCGTCCTTCATGCTAGCTTGTAGGGTAACATACAAAGCGTATGTCTTTGAAGGCATAGCTTTGTCCATGAATGAGTGCGTCACATGCGTATAACATCTGCCTCTGGGAAAGCTGTACGTTGTGCGCTTTTCCCTTACCTTACACCTTGTAATGGTGTGCCGTGTAAGCACAAATAAATAAAAATGTGCTAAAGTGCAAGTAAATATACGCGTCTGACTGTTGCACTAACTTTATAAGTTTTGCAGCAAATGCATTCGTAGCCATCCAGTGACGGGCGTCCCATACATCAGTCGGGTTTCAAACTAAAGTAAAATTATATGATTTAGATTCACGACAATCAACCGGAACCTAGCTGCACATAATATGGCAATATTTTTTTTATAAATTATACTAATGCTTGACCGCAATCCCGCCTGATGGTAAACAGTGGCGCAATCGTTGATGGTAAAGCGCACTAGTTTATTAAGAGCCTATTCACTCTAGCCTTGGAGACACTCAAATTATAGTCCGATGGAAACACCGCCGCTGGCAAACTGTTCCAGTTATTAACGATGAGTATGTATAGAGGTGGTACAGTAGAGTGACTGACCGGTGTGGTCGGCTCCCTCGGCGGGCAGCTCGACGTCTCCCGGGCGGCGCGCCTCCCCCTCGCCCGCGTACAGAAGTTGGAAGATGCGCGGGATGTCCTTCGCGTCCGCACGGATCACGTCGCCCTGCGTTACCGAGCGCACGTGGAATACTTTGCTGGAATAAAGAAGAAACATATGATACGAATCTTTTATCGCTTTCAGACATATTTGTTGCTGATTGAAAGCTAAAGTGTCGGTTGCTATTTTACCAAAAGAATTCGTAATTTAGCATTAAGATTAGGCCCACATGGAAAGACGACGCTGAATGGACGGTCGCCTTTTCTAAGCAAGTAGGAATGTAACGAAGGTAACATATCGGAACCGAATGCGTAGTCAAAGTTTTTAAATTTAATTTATTGTAGTCGGAACCGGAGGCGGAGGCAGGGTGAGTAGTCGTGGTAGAAGAGAATTTTATTTAAGGACAAATTTATTTATTATTTATTGATTATTCAAACAATTTTTTTCATTTATATTTTATATTATTATAATAAACAAACAATTAATAGAAAATTGGTATGCTTCCAAATGAATAAGAAATTAAATGAAGTTAATCAAATCCCAAAGTAGCATATTATTTTACATTAAATGAACAAAATATTTGAAAGGAATTAAATGAGTTGACTCCAAAAGTAGTGAACTGAGTAGTGTGCGTAACAAACTAACAACAAGTGAAAAATAATTGACGATAGAATGCACGTAGCGGGAGATAGGTTATTCCCCGCGCTACATCAATGAACCTGTTCATAATAGTCGACACCGCTGCTATGTTAATGTGCTTTAACCTCGCATAAAAACCTCCGGTTTAAAAGTATCGGAACCGATAGTATGAAAATAATCAGAAGTTCCGAATTAACGGAGTTGGAGTCGAAGCTCCGTAACATCCCTGTTATGGACGACAAGCTGGATAAGATATTTGAGAACTACACCGAAAAATCTGTATTCAAAAGTGAAGACTTCCTCCTTCCTAATTTAGTAATGGTATACATACATACTCAGTAGATGTTTTTTTTTTTTTTTGTAATGTTGTACAAATATTTTGAGCACCATATTGAAAGAAATTATTTATACCAACCTCAAATCCAAGATCATGACCGGATCTGTGGTGTTCATCTTATCATTCTCAGTGTTGTAGAAGATGATCTTCTTGGACGATACGACAACGTACTGTTTCTTCCAGCCATGACGGCGAATGTTTTGTTTAAAGGGCACTGAGAGCCAGCCTTCTAATGTCTGCTCTGTCTCCCCGTCTTCAGCATCAGCTGATGATTGAGAAGCAGTCTCGCTTGTTAGTGCAGCTAGCTTCTCTTTTAGCTGTTCGATTTCCACGTCTTTGCTGTCGACCTAGAAAGGGTGATATTAGATATGTTTTGCTGGTATAAGAATGACTATCAGGAAAATGAATCTTAAGACCATAATGGACTAAGTTTCTGAAAGTTTCAGAAACCAGTTTCGGAAAGTCTAAATTCAAACCTACACAATCCAAGAGAGCTTACGTGGCATTGGACAACAGTATTCGATTTTCTATAAGGTTGTTAAATTTTCAACATTAAAGTCATAAGCATAAGGTTCAAATCATGTTACCTCCATGGCGAGCCGCAGTCTAGTCGACTGCTCATCCAGCAGCTGTTGCTGGCAGTCCTGCAAGTCGCGTTGAAGCTTGGAGATGTGCTGATCGAACTTCTCCTTCTCTCTGGTCAACTCCTGCTGCAGCTTGCGGTAATCCTTGTCTTTGCGCACTGACATCTTGCTCTTGTTCTTTGTCGTCGCTGGGTTCATGTCTTTTCTAAAAAAAGCAGTACCATTTGTTTTAGTCATTACTGAACATTTGTGAAAATATAGAGAGTAAATAAGATGAATAACAGATCCAGCCGGTAAAGCTGAATTCAGAAGTTAATTTTTTTTATTTTATCAACTAGTGCTTAACCGCCATCCCGCCTGATGTTAAGCAGTGATGCAATCGTAAAGCGCGCTAGTTTATTACGAGACACTTAAATAGTAGTCAGACGAAAAGACCGCTGGCTAATTGTTCTTTTTTATATGGCATTGTTCACGAGAGTGAAATGTTTGAACACCAAGAGAATCAAAAAGTGAAAATGAATTAATATTGAGCCAATCTACAGATATTGAACTTCGGCATTAGGCCTTATTCACTCGCGCTCGGATGAAAAATGAAATGCAATAAACATATAATAGGACTGTTCCTTCAGAGATATTTTTTTAGAATAAAGCAATATTTAACAGTTGTTCCAGTAAAGACCACTATGTAGAGACACCTAGAAAACGCTTCCTACTAATGCTAATAGCCAAGACCCATTGGAACTTTTAACCTTGTCACTAGGCATTATAAAATGACTATAGTACTGACATACATCAATGCTGTGTAGTATATCCATTTAGTTTTTTGATTCTTCTTTCGTTTTCGTGTTTTTGCGTAAATTCTAAAACAATAAATTTATGAAATTGAGTGTTACCTGTTCATAATTTCAGCAAGTTTATTGACGGCTTGCTGCTTGAGCATGATCTCAGAGTTGAGCTTCTTATTGAGTCGATCCACTTCCTCTTGCAGACGTTGCAGCGTGGCCACGCGCTCCGCCAGCGCTGTGCCGCTGCGACGAAGCTCGTCTACCTCCTGCGGATGACAAACTTAATTTACTAAACGGAAACAAAATGGCTGGTACATATTGCCATACATTTAATCCGTCTTATCAATATGTGCCATCATTGATAATTTAAAAGAGTGTCCGTGGAGTTTCTTGCCCGTTCTTCTCCATAGATACTCTTTGGAATGGGCGACTAGCTTCACCTTACTGACTGACCGACCTTCTGACAATTCAAAAGTGCCTGTAACTGGTTTATTTGAAATAAATGCTTTCATTTTGATTTTGATTTTGATTGTAAAGTGTAAATAAACAATAATCTTCCTTGTTACAACTTTTGGTAAAAACACAGGTATCTAAATTAGAAATAAAGTTTGACTTTGTAGTGTGTACTTGTGGTCTAGTATATGTTTAAAGCTTAATCAATACTAATATAAAAAGCTAAAGAGTTTGGTCAGTTTGTTTGTTTGAACGCGCTAATATCAGAAACTACTGCTCCAATTTGAAAAATTATTTAATTTAATTGCGTTGGATAGCCCATTAATATAGGAAGGCTATATGTACATCCCTCTGCAACCAATAGGAGCGGAGCATAACAAAAATTTTAAATGTATGTTGTATTTTTTTTTAAATAAAATGTTCTAATAACTAACTGCACGCGAACGAAGTCGCGGGCGGCCGCTAGTGGGCCATAATAACGCATGGCACTGCATAATTATACGATATCTTACCTTCCGCTGCAGGTCAATGGTGGCTCTGTTCTCATGGTCGCGGTCGCGCAGTCCCTGTACCAGCGCATCACGTGACGCCAGCTCGCTGCGATGCTGAGACATGGCGTCTCGCATCTCTAACTCTTTCATTGTCTTCTCCTTTTCTAGCTCACCCACTGTCTCTTCGGCTATCGACCTGGAACAATTTAAAGAAGAATTAATAACGAAGCATTCACAAATTCTCTCGTATCGAGACACACTTGAAGAGATAAACTTATGCCTTGTTTAATATTAGCTTTGGATCGAAAGAGCTGGAATTCATAGGGCGCAGCGTTTGTCCGGGAGTGCGATTGTGTGCTAAGAGTAAGCGTCCAATATTATTTGGTAGTCAACTAGTTGCAGGTTCCATGGTGCTACACATACATTTAGGTAAAAATATCGCCACTCATGGAAGTTATTTTAATGTAAAACACCGCGCGATGATCTGTTATGATCGCATACAGTGACTGGATATGTAAAAGATGGAATTGATTATTATGAATAACGTTACCCTGTGAGAAAAATATCTGAGTTTGTGTGACGTCGTGAAACAATCATTCTGCAAGTATTATAAATAGATGTATGTAATATTCTTTATCGTGTACACTATAAAAATTACAGGTACACATGTAGCAATTTTACTTAGGTATGATACGACGTACATAGGTATGAACAAGCCTGGCGCTTGTTGAGAATTTTAATATTGATTGTATAGTCGAACACCGTGCATTTTGCAGATGTATAAATGCAATTTAAAATATTTATAATAATTGAGATAAGATTAAATAACGCTTTTATGGCTTATATCACTATGACTGCTTTTTCTCTGCTACATGATTGTAGTTTCATGAGCAAATGATAAATAAGAAAAACTTGTCACAATCATATAACACAAAAACACTGCAATAATCGTTTGTATGGTCTATTGTGATCAATGAATATGATAGCACCAAGTAAAGAGTTTACTTGACGATAATTGCGATAACACCAAATATAGATGTATGATAACAATAAACAAAATTACAGAAGCAAATCTAACACAGATCACAGAAATTAACTAAAATATTTCTTTTTCTTGCACGCTTTCTTGGACTGCTAGAAGAAGCCTTTTGCTTCCTAGTCAGAAGATATAAAACAGTATACGAGGTGGCAGGGCCATCCGACGGGAGTTATAACGCCGGGGCATGGCTCCTTTACCGCGAGAAATCACGGCACAGCGGATACAGATCTCATGGCGATATGGAGAGTACGATTGTCGCAACAGTGTTGGGTGCTCCACAGTTGCGGCCATAAGTCCCCTCTTTGAGGAGATGCTAGGGAGCCGCCACGGCGCATGGGTCACATCTCTTCATTGATATGATAAATATTGTTATTTATATAAATTGGTTATAAAATAAACACTTTTAAACAAAAATTTTTCAAATGAAATAATAACATTTTAAAAGTATGTGATGTGATAAAAACGCGGAAACAAACTCAGAAGAGTAGTGAATAACTAAAAATATGTGAATAGTGGCACTGACCTGGCGATAGCCTCGGAGTCTGCGCGTGCGATGGCGAGTTGCAACTGATGCAGCAAGCTAGACCGCTCCTGTTCCGCATCGCGCGCCGCCCGCGTGTTCTCCTCTAACATGAGCCGCATATCATTTGCCTGATTCTTGTACACGAAGCAGTAATGTTGTTCTGTCTCCAGCTGCTGGCGAAGTTCTTCACTCTGGTTGACAAGCAATACATTGATTAATGGCCTTAAATTAACCACATCCCACTCTCTTCCTCCCATCGCAACCGTAGATCCCACTTAGTGGTCCAAAATTCACAAGAAAAAATATTGTAATAACACTAAGTTTAAATGGCATAAAAAATAAGTTGAAATTCAAGTACGGATTGTACATAAACATTACACACGACAAGTGTGTGGAAAGGAGTGAGCTCAATGCCTGAATATTACGGTCAAGTTCACCAACAAAGGGGAGGGAGGCAGTTGTGTTAGAATTTGAGATAAAATGCTATTACTTGGTTATTAAGATTTGCGATATATTGCAGTATACGTTTGTACAGTCACCGGCAGACTGACGTCACCTGACCAGCCTTACTTATGAACTGGTCATTATAACTTAAAATTAAGACTATGCTATGCTTTTCCTCTTTTTATAGGTATGCTAAATAATCTTCATATTTTTTTCGTGGATACCAACAGCTTATTGACCTGACTAAGTACTTAGATACTTTAAGATGGAGGGCATCACTAACTTAATATAAACATAATTTAAGAAAATATTGTAAGAAATACTTCAATATTCACAAGTCTGAATACGCATCAAATTTGAAAGTATGTTCTTGAGTAGATAAGTTATTATAATACATCTTTAGAACATGGCGCGTTCTCTCTAGAATTGATTACCACATGAGTCACTATTTTTATTGTACCACTGACATAATCGTGCTTCAGGGGACATAAAGCTCTAGTTATAAATTATATCAATGTTCCTACTTTTCAGTTTGATTATGACTCACTTTTGATTTCCATAAATTAAATTACTTTTGTTGAAATTTCGTTTTCCAAAGGTTTTAATATGCTCATTTAAAATTTGTATAACGTTTCCAAACATCTTACGACTGATTTTATTGATTATTTTATAAAATATATAAAAGGGACTGGAACAATTTACCAGCGGCGATGTTTCCGTCGAACTACAATTGTTTAGTATCTTCAAGGCTAGAGTGAATAGGCTCTTAATAAACTAGTGCGCTTTACCATCAACGACTGCGTCACTGCTTACCATCAGGCGGGATTGCGGTCAAGCGCTAGTTTATAATTCATATTAAAAAAAGACAAAACTGCAAATGAATTATTTTATCTCGTCAGTTACTCCCATTTATAAGAAAAACATAAACATACCCAAATTAATTCAAAATATAATTATTACTGCCTTTCTATCATCAATGTGTGTCAAAGTTACCCATGTAATACCGTCATTACATTGGTAACTTTGACAAACTAGAACATCAGGTTTTTTATGGACAGATGAGTTTCTAGATAATTTCATTACCCGAAAATGTCAAAGTTTCCCAATCAACCGTAAACCTTAATTGTTTAGAGATAAAGTTGAAAATATATTAATTTGACCGATTGTAGGAGCTGGATGTGCTGTCTGCACATTTAGATACGCACAATTCCCAGTCAGGTCATAAATTCTGTCACATGTTTCATCATCAACCTTTTTATCGTCCCACTGCTGGGCACAGGTCTCCTCTCATACAGAGAAGAATTGGGCGTAATCACCACGCTTGCTCAATGTGGGTTGGCGATTTCAGACTAAAAGTCCAGGTTTCCTCAAGATGTTTTCCTTCACCTTCACTCATTGGTGTTGGACACCATATATACTTAGACCAGGATATACTTAGAAAGTACATATAACTTTAGAAAAGTTACATTGGTAGTTGCCTGACCTGGAATCGAATCCGCGCACCCGTACTTGAGAGACTGGTGTTTTAACCACTAGGCCACCATGACACCCGCCACATGTTTAATATGAAATAATAAGGATGTTTCCTGGGTTAAAAAAATTGATTCTATTTAGTTCGTCATTCAGATTATAATAATTATTAATAAGGCCTTCAAAATAACGGTGGTCTTTTTGATAAACTTTATTCTCATAAGAATCTGTTTTGTTAAGTTCATTTTGGTACATAAATGTTTACATAATGAATATACTTGTCTCAATAGGGTATTTGACTAAAAAAAACTAATTAGTCCGTCAATCGGATTTCCAAAAAATACTAGACACGTATTTTTTCTTTTTACATATAAACAAAAAATGAAGACGCGCTACCCTTTTTAGCGCGCAGTGACGTTACCAGCCACCACTCCAGATCTTTGATGCCTTTTATATTTGTAAATTTTTATTGATTTGATGAAACAAAATATACGTATCCAATATTTTTCTATAATCTGAATGACGGACTAAATAGAATCTTTTTTTTTTTAATCCGGGAAACATCCCTATTCAAAACTCGAATTTCATAAAATCGAATATTGAATTCTTCTGAATGAAGTTTAAGAAATTCGAATTTTGAATTCTTCTGCTTGAATTGTGAATTCTAAAAAAGTTTTTATTGTGTGACAATATTTATGACCTGATTAAGAATAATGTTAATTAGCAGGCTGTTTAAGTATTTCAAGTCTGTTATTTATAAGTAGATACATGTTTTCATATCGTTATGAATCTACATACAAAGTACCTACGTATTTAGCTGTAACGTTTATAAGAAAACATTAAGTACAATTTATTGTACAGTGATATACGTCCCAGTTGAAGATGACCAGGAAATTAACACGACAATAACACATTCCTGTATAATAATGCGTGTCATCATCATAATGGAAGTATTTTATAGGCATGTCTTCACTGCCAAGGCTCGTATTTGTTCAGCACTTGTGCTCAAAGAATTCATAACTTCACACTGATACAGCTACGTGTTTACTTCATATTTTGTATATAGTTGTGGCATAGACTCATTTTTCACTCCTACGTGGGTTCTTATAATTCTATTTTAAAGTTATGATTGTCATAGACAATGTTTATATTTTAGTTGCGGACAAAATCCGACAGACTATGTAGAATTCTGTTCTATTCTAAGAACTGTTATGCAACTCATTGAGCAAGCATCTAACCTAGGTGTACATTTCGTTTCCAGGAAGCCCTTGGCCTTTAGATAAATGCAATCTGACATGGTTGCTCTGTTTAATTCAATGATAAATTTTTAAATAATTGTAGAAAGCGAGGTTTCGCCGTTAATAAGGCATTAGTAACATTCATACTTAAAATATACAAAGTTTTAATCTGTAAAGCCAATCTTAAAATGCTTGTGTCATAAATATCAAGGTCAAAGAAGAATACCTACCTACTTTTCATACTCGGGTAATTCGTGAGACTAGCGGTACGAGACTCCAGTAAAATATATTTATTCATATTGTAGCTCGAAGCGAAATATACAATAGTGTTTGCTAAAATGCGTACATTGAGCTATGCGAGTGTACTTTGAAATAGATACGAATGCTGTTACCATTTGATAAAGTATTAATGTACTTCTCAACAGTCAGTCTGTTGTGAAATTAATTAATCTCCTCGGCTTTGCGAACTAATTTTACAACAATAGCCGAATCCAGTTCCTAACTAAGGAATGATTTATTTGCATCAGCACGACGTCGACTATTAATATTAAATTGTCAACAATAGCAATGCATGAACTTTAATGAATAAATGTTCTATTAATTGGCACATCACATCATAATCAATGAGTAAGGCATTCAACTCTAGAAAAACCGCTGTCTACGTAATCATGTGTTTATTTATTTGGAGAGGAGCGCACGCGCAGGTTTATGTCGTATAAGGCAAAAGCTGTGTGTGTGTGCATGTTTGCCATCGACAATGAGTCACTGTGCTGTAATGCTGGAGGACAGTCTATTTCGGCGCGATGAGATTATGATTAATACACAATAAAGACTCAGTTAAGTTTGTCAATCGATATGAATATGTCTACAAATACATACACGCATATTGCATACATTAAGTTGATATATGCTGACGAGTGTTTCCAGTTGTTTTATTCTAACTATTGACTAGCGTGATAGTGACCTACTTATTACCAATATGTTCGCAAACATGGTCAATGTTTATTTTATTATTTGTTTTTCAGAGTCCTGTAAAAAGTTTAGTAGGTACCGAATTCTTGAATAAAGGATTTACTGCAGTCGTAACTACGTGTATAATTATCTCATAAAGTATTTACATACCCACAATGACTTTAAATGAGTTGCAAATCTTTATAAAAAAGGTTCGGCAAGCTAATGTTAACTACTTTCCACTCTACTCGTTGTCCAGTTCTGGTCTAGAATAGGGCTAAATACAAAGGTAAGCTTTGTAAGTTGGTGACAGCACAGCTATTCTCTCGCACCGGCGATACTCCTACAGTTGACGGCATCGGCATAAGGTGACCTAGTCGGTCTTACTCATATTGAACAGAAATTAAATGCACTGCATGCAAATATACCTACGGAAAATAGGCATTAATATATTTATTTAGGGATTCGTCTGGGGCCTACGGGCTTTGGGGAAATCAATATTTTTCAGTTCAGTGCTACTATTAGTTATATCAATGTTTTTTTTAAATTTTATAAAGTAGTCATAGACCGATAACGTTTAATGGTAGGTAAGCAGTGATGGCAATGTTGATGGTAAACCCCACTAGTTTATTACAAGCCTATTCACTCTAGGCTTGAAGACACTCATATTGATTGCTAATAGTTATGGTACGTGCTCTGAAGACTTCGGGACTTATAGGCTCGTCGATTTATTCTGTAAAAATTCTGACTATGAATCTAAATTGTGAAATGAAAGGGAGTATAATTTTTTTTCTTTGGCTTCACACGGTTTGTGCATTTAGCCAATGTCACGTGTTGGGATTGTTAAGAACTATTTATTTCTTTTTTTCTCCTTTGGCTTGTCATGGTCTGTGCAAAGGACGGCCGCGTGAATCGTCTACGAGGGAGATGTGAAGCAAAGTCATGATGAGGCCACTATGCTGCGATATCTCAATATTCTTTATGAATCACGCACTTTTATTTAGTAAATAACACTATAAATAATTTAAAAGTCCAATGAAAACTGAGCGCGACACTCAGCTTAACTTTCCCGCCAAAACTCCGAATATAATATTAAAAGATCTCCTGAAAGCATAGTCAGCTTACCCTGGCGCAGTGCATGTCGCGCTCTGCAGAAGCAGCGGCCAGCTTCTCGGAGGTGTCGTGCAGCGCGGCGCGCACGGCGTGCAGGTCGCGAGCACGCGCGTCGCGCTCGGCCGCGGCGGAGCGCGCCGCCGCCTCCGCCGCCGCCACGTCGCCGTGCGCCGCCATGCGCGCGGCACGCTCTTGCTCCAGAGACGCTGATAGACCCATCGCCTGGTGACATTATGGAATTCAAAGTTAGACGATCTTCGGTAACGAAAGTCAGTTAAAATTTCAATTTTGTAAATCATAAAAAACAACAAAATGAAAAAAAAAATTATACATGTATACAATACGTAAAGAGAATCCTGTCCGATCCGTGCAGGGATTGTTAGGTATCGATAACTGATTCTAGCAATGACTATAAAGCCGGGCTAAACATAAAAAAAATTGCCCCTAAAAAATATTATTTCGCAAAAGAGGTAATTTAATACATGTGGGGTAGGCAATACATACATAGGCGAAGGGGGCCAGGTCACGCGGCACGTGGTCGCATCGCTCATAATAATATCGTCGGAAATGGTGTTGTCACTTTTAAAAAAAATACCAAATTTTGGGGAAGTTGGAATTGATTCGCGGGAGAAAAGATAATTTCAAAATTCATATTTTATTTGGTCATGTGTTTACCCAACCTTTATTATCCTTATGGGCCTGACGAGGTTTTCTTTACATATTTTATAAATAACTGCACTAATTCTTGATAGCATAAAATACTGAACATCAAATCAAAATATTAGATCAATTAAAAGTGTTGATGGAATGGCCAGCATGGAAATTTTATCAATACTTTTATTTCAAAATTTAAAAAGAGAGCATGGCGGTTGGGGATACGGAATTCGTGTATGAGTGGTGAAAAACAAAATTAACATTTAATAAGCTACAGAAGCGACCGCCACGCAACACAAATAGACTACTTCTTAGTTAGACGAAATGTGCAAAAAAATTGTAAAGTGCTCCCAGATGAAAACTTATTCCTAAAACATAGACTAATTATAATGAAGCTAAAAGTCAATGTGTTGTCCAGTAAGAACATGGAACGACCCCCGCCCAAAACTAAATGGCGTATAATAGAAAAAGAGGAATAAGGGAAAATATGATAGGAAAGGATAAATGGTAGTGGAAAGAAGATGTGCTAAAGATGCTTAAAGAAAAGAAAATAGCGTTTATACAATAGCAGAGTGTAACAAACGGGACAGCCGACAGCCTCCGTGGCGTAGCGGTAACGAACGCGTCCGTTGCGCAAGGAGGCGCGGGTTCGATCCCCGCACAGTGAAAATATTTGTATGCATGAATATGAATATTTGCACTGGTCTGGTCGTGCCTCGGAAAGTACGTTAAGCCGTTGGTCCCGGTTGCCATACGAATATCTAGTGGCAGTCGTTACGGATTGTTGGAGCCCTCAAAAGTCTAACAATTGGTCTAATTGCAATGCTTAGATATCGCCTTCGGGTTGTGGAGGTCAGATGGCAGTCGCTTCACGGAAAATATCGAAGTTTAGCCAAAATCAGCAGTTGGACTGTAAAGCGGACCCCAGACTCCAAAGCTAAAAAAGCTTCAGATGCGACCGGGATTAACGCTGAGATGATGATGAGAGTGTAAAAACGGGAATGATAGTTTGAAAGAAGATAAGAAGACAATCTATAAGGAATGGAAGAGAAAGTCAAAAAAGTCGATAGCGGTTTCTAGGGCTAAGGGTCAGAAGTGTATCACTGAAGAGTCCTAGATATCAGAAGGAGTTTTACTGGAATAAAAAAGAAAGAGAAAGGAGTACGAGAGATATATATGTAACATTAAAAGTATGAAAGACGACGCTGGGTATAGGTTCTAGGCCAAAAACTAATAAACGAAGAGAATAAATTGAATGGTGTGCTCTAAGAGGTACTTGTGAATATAGGTTTGGTAAGGGAAATTAGCATGGATTAAGTAATAAAGGCAGTCCAAAGTATGAAAGATGAAAAGGCCGTGGGCCCAGATGATATACCAGTAGACGTATAGAAGTGTTTGAAAGAAGATGGATGTATGTGGCTGACTTTATTCTTCATTAAGTTGTTGCATGAAGGGGAATCCCAAGAATGGTGCTATAGTTTACTAGTGCCTATTGTCAATAAAGGCAATGTACAGGACTGCATCAACTATCGAGCTCATGCAACCTCATGTCACATAATATGAAGGTATGGGAGAAATTGAGAAAATCTTACGAGAGCAGAGTGAGATTACCCCAAACCCGTTTGGGTTTATGCCCGTTCAAAGAACAATAGACGCCACTTTTGCACTCCGTTAATTGTTTGAGAAATAGTGACGGTGCACAAAGAACTTGCACATGGTGTTCATTGATCTAGACAAAGCGTATGATAGGGTACTTCGTGATGTGCTGGTCAGCTGTTGGCAATACCGACTGACCGACGAGTTCAGTGTGGCTGTAGGTTTGCACCAGGGTCCTTACCTGTTGATTATGGACGCTCTTACATCGGACATCCAGGAGAAGGCACCATGGTGCATGTTGTATTCAGACGAAATTGTTCTTGTCGGTGAAGATGGACCAGAGATCCAGAGATCCAGAGCAGATTGGAGAAATAGCAACAGAAGCTGGAGAATGTTGGCTTGATAATCAGCAGAATCAAAACTGAATATATGTTCTGTGATTTCGGCGGCCTCTCCGCTTCCGGAGTCATAGCGCTTATGGTGCATCTCGCCACTCTGCTTCAACTCTAGGCATCTCGGTTCACTAGTGCAAAGCAATGACGCAAGTAGATCGGCATGTTAATCACAGATTTATCATTAGGTGGATGAAATGGCGGCAGGTCACGGGAACGATCCCGCCTTCCCGCATTCATGGAGAAGATATATAAAACCATGATCAGACCTGCTGTCTCGTATGGATCAGAATGTTGGACCACAAAAGGGACGAATGCTGCAGCTGAGATGAAAATGCTTAGAGGAATGTATGGTGATACACGAATGGATATAATAAGAAATTATTACATAAGAGGAAGTCTGAAAGTGGCACCAATAATTGAAAAGTAGTATGGGCATATGTTATAGAGAAATGAGGAAAATATTGTGATTATGAGGAGAGTTTTGAGTATGAGTGTTGATGGCTAGAGGAGTAGGGGAAGACCAAAGATACGATGTATGGAATGTGTGAATG
Source organism: Sesamia inferens (assembly GCA_037179545.1). Classification (NCBI taxonomy): domain Eukaryota; kingdom Metazoa; phylum Arthropoda; class Insecta; order Lepidoptera; family Noctuidae; genus Sesamia; species Sesamia inferens. The sequence continues at coordinate 24,759,296 of CM073934.1, read as the reverse complement.
AAGATATGGTTAAGAAGCGGGTGACTAAGGAGATAACGTCTAATAGAGAAGTCTGGAAGAAAAATACACATTGACGACTTGTATAATACCTTTTCCGTTTCTTGTCGATGTTCACCCTCGAGTTTCTGCAGACGCTGCTGCATCTGCCGGTAGTCGACACTAAGCATCGACATCTGACGTTCCTTCTCCTGGCATACAGACTCCGAACGTTGTCGCGCTGTCTTCTCCTCATTCAATTTCGATTGCAGAGCTGTTGTATCACATTGCGAAAACTCCATAAATAAATGTGATTCTAAAAACGGCATTGGTAATAAAAAAATGAATTTAGAGGATAGAAATGGAATAAAATATCCAATAAAAAACATGAACAACAACTATATTAGAGAAGGTTGACTACTATGAAGAAGAAATAGGTACCAAGCCATATTTATTTAATATAAAGTGAGTCTACTTGGACTTTTGGAACCTACAAAGATCATAGGAGGTATATTAGCAAACTGAACAATACCTTTAAATATCATATCCAATGTTCCTGAGGCATGCAAAAAGTGAAGGTATGAAATATATTTTTGGGAGCTTAAACAGTTTAGCTCAGTTGAATATGACAGGATTGTAGCGTGGGCTAGATGGCAGAAAGTAACTCGTTTTGAAATACTAATACTCACCCTTAACTAGCTCCAAATTGGCTTCTTGTTTAGAGAGCAACTGAGACCGCTGCGTGTCCTGGTGCGCACGCAACTCCTGCTGGTACAAGTGCTGCGCCGCCCGGAGCTCGTGCGCCAACGACGCGCACTCCTTCTCCAGTGACGACACTCGTTCTGAAAGCTGCCTGTTATCCGCCATTATCTGGTTCAATCTGGCCGACGCGCGCTCGAGTTCACCGTGAGCTGCATTCAATCTGCTAGTGGCCTCAGCAACGGCCGCATCTGAACGTTGTTTAGATCCCTTCACAGCAGCAAGTTCTTCAGAGAGAGTGCTTCGTTCCCTCTCCAAAGCTTCGCATTGGGAACGTAAGCTCGTCACGGTGCCGTCGTTGACGGCAGCGGCTGCAGCCTGCGCAGCTGTCAGCTCTGCCGCTTGTTTCCTTGATTTAGCGGCAGACTCAGATTCCTGCTTTAACTTCTCACGTAATTCTGATAGTTGCATTTCTAAAGCGTTTATTTTGTCGTTGTATGTTTGTAAATTATTTATTTCTTTCGCTCGTTTACTTTGCTCTTCATCAAGCCGTCGCTTTGCTTCATTAAAATTAAACTCAGCTTTTCTTCTTGCCTCAGTTTCTATATCAGCCTTCCTTTGTATTTCTTTCAGATCGTGTCGTAGTAGTGCTAATTCTTTATCCGTGTCAGCTATTATTTTCTTATTTCTAGATTCCCTCTGTGACAATTCTTCTAGCTGACCACACAAAGTGACTTGCGTATCTTCCAATTTCCGTCTGCCATCTCTTTCTCTTTCAAGAAGTTTCTCTAGCTGCAATATAGCTTCAGATCCAACATTATTAATATGATTATTAGAGATAGTGTCTACTACATCGGCTGCCTTTAGTCCTCGGGAACATAACTGATAATCACCATTGTAAGTAAAGCCTACAAATGGCAAATGATTTCCAACAAAGGCTTTGGGCACAGGAAAAGATTCATCTAAAGCATCAGACTTTTCCATGTCATCAAAGTTCCTTGTATCGTCATCACTAGATAATTCAGGCACAACTGGTGGTACAGAATCTCTCAAGTTTTCAAAACTCCATTGATCATTGATAAAGAATGGATGTTGTTTAATTTCGTTGACACTATTTTTACCTAATCTTTTAACTCTGTCTGTTAGAAGACCTCTGATTAGAGATTTGGCATCCTTGGAAATTTCTACATCGTCAGGAAACTGGAGAGAGTTTCTATGGTCCATGATCTTACCATATGTACCTACTAAACTATCCGCATAGAAAGGAGGATCTCCAATGAGCATTTCATATAAAAATATTCCCACTGCCCACCAGTCACATTCACGACCATACACTCCTTCACCATTCTGTGACTGTAAGACTTCAGGTGAGATATAATCTGGAGTGCCTACTGCATTGCTGGCCCGCACTAAACCATCAGGGCCCATTCTCATACATGTACCAAAATCAGCCAGTTTTAGATGACCATGCTTATCAATTAACATATTATCTGGTTTTACATCTCTGTGTACAAAACCCATACCATGAATTACATCTAATGCAAGGACAATTTCCATTGTATAGAACTTAGCCCACTTCTCAGGTATATCGTAGTTCGACATAAGACTAACAAGGTCACCACCAGGCATGTAGTCCATGACCATGTACAGATATTTGTGATCTTGAAAAGCAAAATGTAGTTTTAATATCCACTCAGAGTTAGCATGTGCCATTATGTGCCGCTCCTCCCAAAAGAATGTGGAGTCAGATCTCTTAATCATTTCAACCTTACTGAGTAGCTTCATGGCATATACATGACGTGTAGACTTGTGTCTGACTAGTTGCACTTCACCAAATGCCCCTCGGCCAATCACCTTTATCAAATCAAAATCTGCTGCTTTCATACGCAGGTCTACTATGTCGGACGCAAAAGCCTCGTCTACAACAAACAAAACATATTTTATTACTGACAAGACATAATATTTTCTTATTTTTTTATTATTGAAAGGGTTAAATTTTATCACTTTGACTTTAACTATTGAAGTTTGCAACCATAGAATAAAAGTCACAGTCATAACAAACATGTTTGCAATTCAGACAAGTTAGTAGTAAAACCTTAAAAATTGGTTTGCTTTTAAGATAACACACATATAATGCTGAGGCCCAAGAAAATTCCCACTTAGTAAACATAAGTGGACAGAGACAAACATTGGAAACACTTATAATACTCTCTGTCTCATTTTCTCCCAATTCAAATTTAATAAAAAAAAAAATGACGCTTTTTGAAATAACAACAATCCTAAAGAAGTTTTCACTTCAAAAAAACTTACACAGATTACAAAAATAAACTTTAAATTTAAATACTAATTACTTTAGGGTAATTTTGAGAACTACGATTAGTTGTATTAACTACAAGGAGAATTAACTGAATCATTTGTATTACAGATGAATCAGAACATTTACAACATTTCATTCATCATTTTGCAGTGTATATAATATGCCTGAAGAGGAATACCATTAAACTCTCTTCATTAGCTTAACTTAGCATTAGTGGTTAAGCTATTGACTGCTGGGCTGCGTGTCGCAGGTTCGATCCCCGCACGGAACAAATATTTGTATGCTCTACAAGGAGTTCTTCTGGGTCTGGCTGTTTGTGTATGTGAGTCTATGTTTTCACACGCACCCACAATACCGGAGAAATTCCAAGTGTGGGGTAGTGTTTTTTTAGTTTAAAACAAAAAGAAAAACAAAATAAATCTGTCTTAGAAAATAGATATTCCAGACCAAAATTAAGTAAAAGTTAACTTTAAACCGCCTTATTCATAAACGCTGCTTAAAGTTAACTAGTGATTAGCGATTCTTTCACCATACATTTTTGACCTTTTAACATCACTGTACTTAAATCATCCTTTATGAATAAACACCACAGTGTTTAAGGGGTTTATTCATAAGCGATGATTAAAGTTAAATAATGTTAAAAGGTCAAAAATGTATGTTTAAAGAATCGCTAATCACTAGTTAACTTTAAGCAGCTTTTATGAATAAGGAGGAAAATGCATAACAAAATAAATATATCAACTGCCTCATCTTGTTGAATTATCTTATTAATAATGGCTACTTACATACATTATAATAATTTAAGTGTATTAATCAATGTATTGAGTGTTGCTGTAATCACTAGTTCACCTGTCAAAAAATGGCTTACTTAAATGGGGGCCAGGATAAAACTTCAGAACAAGGTCAATGACAACAGATATTGCCAATTACATCATTTATCCACAAAATGTGAAGCATTTAAAAAAACAAACACAACATCAAATAAATTTACAATCCATCTTTTACACATTTTTATTCCACATAGAATAATTTCTATTCAATCAACAAGATCCAAAATAATTAATAAAAATTGTCTATTGTCTTAGTTCATACTAGAAGTACTACTACAAGTACATATTAAAACAACTATTATTGTAACAACTACTGTTGACCATACAATGATACACTTAACATCATTTATAATATTATCTGCATTGTTAGATGAAGAACAGATGCCATAAAAGGATCACACCTTTACATTGCATAAACAGGTTGTGTTTGTCGTTTTGATCACAAAGGAATATGTTGTGATGTTCATGATGTTTTTATGGCTTAGTTTCACCAAAAGAAGCTGATGTTCACGACAACATTACCAAGTTCTGAACTGGCCAATTTTTTTTTTAATTACATAATTTTAATTATTTTAGAAATATTAGCCCACACTAGAAATTACTGTTGTATTGTGGGTGCGTTTACTAACATTGAAACTCATATACATAAACAGCCAGACCCGTACAACTATCAGTAGACCATAAAAATATTCGTTAAGTGCGGCGATCAAACCCGTGACACTCAGCGCAGCAGTCGATCTCTAAGCAACTGCGCTAACCATGGCATCAAAGTTCAAGTCAAGTCCAGACTCTGATGCTATTACCCAGAACCGGAATCACTTATTATTATTATTTTTTCCCGTTCTGGATATATAGCATACCTACAACCACGGGACAAAATCACAAAAAAAAATATGGGGTAATCAAATTATGCAAAGAAAGGTTGACCCCTATTTAAAATGCTGCTATGCATAGTAAATTGTCTAACATAAATGCAAGTACTATGTTATCATTCCTTAATTGATTAGGTACTACACGCAATGTAATCAAAACAGACATATTAATTAAACTGCATTGCACTTTAGATTACATTATTAATTGTCCAGAATACATCTTTAATATTACCATGCACTAAACACATTAGCATTGCATACCTAGTTGGTTTTGTTGTTAGTGTGTTTGTAAATAACAATAGATAAGAATTCCATAGCATTAGAGTAGTATGCACTTGCTTTTAAATGTTTAAATAAACAAACCATTTCTCTATTCATTCAAAAAATATAAAGGTTACTACAAAACCTGGTAACTTTCCATTTTCACCATCGGAAAGTAATAAAGTCAAAATTAATTAAAAAATCTTAAATTGAACTGAAAAGACAGACACCATTCAGTAGAATGCTTGCAAAAAAATGCAAATACTTTTTCAATATTTAGTATTATTACCAAAAATAAACTAGACATATTTTTCCAAATATTGCTGAAGCAATTAGTGATATTGTTTACAGTGGTAGTGAGTCAGGCAAGACCCAAATTTAGGATGTATGGGATATTGGTGAAGACATATAGGCACATTCAGTTTAGTTAGCTAAGTTGCAAGCATCAATATATTGGGTTTTCTTATTTAACTGACTGTTTTCTGATAAATATGCACTAGTGCAGGTAACTACTGGTTGCTTTACCATAATTAATATCATATTGGACCTAATATCAACCAAAAATCAATTATACCAATTCAGTTCTTAGATAAGTATTGGTCTAATATGATTTTAGATTGAACATTGCTACACAACAGTGTATAACTAAAACATATTTCTGTTAACAAATTAGCATGGTATACATACATCTGCTGGTGTATGCCTCGACATTCTTCATACGACGGATAGCCGGGTGATCGCAGTCGGAGACTAGTGCCGTCACGGTGTCCAGCAAGCAGTCCACGTTGCCGGTGGAGCGAGGGTCACACAACCGCTCCTCCAGGGCGCGCAGCCGCCGCAAACGTTCTTCGTCCTTCACCGATTCCATGCTGGATCCTATTTCTGACGTCCTCTGCCACTAAGGCTAAACGCCACCGCACATTCTCCCGATGACTGCTCCGTGTAAGAACACCACTCTCATCACGACACATCAACAACGGAATACCGATGTGTTATTCTTGCACTCTAGTTCAGTCGATAACCTACCATTCAAAGGATAACTTATGTTTCATTATCGAAAAATTCAGTTGCTACAGCTCAGAATGACAGCAGATAAAGGTGGTGGTTCTCACAACAAAGCATATGTACGTTTGCAAACACAACAGGACGATTAATTACATTTATAAATATCCACGGACTTGCAACGAATTAATAACACTAAATTAACGTAACGATTGGCACAAATATGAAAAAATTAAGTAAAATTACGAATTATTCGACCGCTTGATTGATGAACGATGGATGATCGAACAATAAAGTGAAGTTAGATACAAAATTTTAGGAGAAGTTTGCAATGGCGATTCGTAACTAACTTAAGCTGCTGATACACGCACTGAAAGACTAAACGTACCTAAATAACTCCATGAATAAAAATTATCCAATTCTTTAATAAAAATGTATAAACTTAAATTAATATCGCCTTTGTTTTAAAATATGAATATGGAAACCGAACTGAGGTGATGTGTTTGCATATTCAAACTCTTTGCCAAATAAAATAATAGTTAAATATATTTCGGGATAATAATAAAGTCAAAATATAATTAAGCTATAAAGGCATTATTTTAAATACCTACTTCTTATTATGGCAAAACATATTTTTAAGACAATTATGTTAAAAAAAAAAATAACGCCTTGCAGATACTGGGATGAATAAAAGATGCCTTGAAACGGAAACATGGCATATAAGAAAAAAAAATCATGATGGAAGCAGATTTAAATAAAGGTTGTGAGAACCTCACTTTCCATATAATAAAAAGTACTCTGTGAACCTCACTTAGGTCCGTATCACAGAAGGAAACTCAAGCATTGATCTCTGTTCAAACATTACTTAAAACAAGTATTAACTTTCAACCAATCAAAGGTTTCAAACGAGACTTAAGTAGAGCTTGAGTTTTGAGTGACGTTCTGTAATACGGACCTTAAAACTCAAGCTTTACTTAAATCTCGTTTGAAGCTATTTGATTGGTTGAAACTAGTTTTAAGTAATGCTTAGATCTTGAGTAAGGTTCTATAATACAGTCCTAAAAGTTACTGTGGATAGGTAGGAATGAAAGACGGTCGAAGCTGGCAGCATCAACATAAGACAACGTTAATGTTGTCCTACTGTTTGTCTAATTTGTTGGACAGGACTTCATACTTAGTAATGAATAAACCCGATCAGATAAAAATTATAGCGTTGCCTTAATATTTAGAAACGGCTCTGTCCTATTAATTTGCCACGAGCCTCAAACGGTGCATTTACGCCAATACTGTTGGAAAAGCTATTATCAAAGATTACAGAATCCTACTATTAAAAGTATATACAAAGTGGTAGTGACAGACTAAGTTCCGCGGGGTACCGACCAGTATAACAAAATGAGGACCTCATTTTATTTGTTTGTACGTTCTAGCTTCGTCCCGAAACTTCTTGTTTTATCTCTTCTCTTTCGCTTCCGCCTCCATTTTTACTTTAAGAGTTATTTCTTATTTTTTCACTTGACTATTAAGAGAATGTTGATTAGATTGAGGGAAATGATCTCGACGTTTAAACAGTGAGTTACTTCTTTTACTATATAAGTGAATAGTTGACGTTTTTTTTTTTTTAATAATTATAAACTAGCGCTTGACCGCAGTCCCGCCTGATGGTAAGCAGTGATGCGATCGTTTATGGTAAAGTGCGCTAGTTTATTAACAGCCTATTCACTCAGAAAAACTGAGCGAATAGGAAAGAAGACGGCACTTGAGCGCGGTGATGCAATGTTAAACCCAACAACACGTCCAACGATGCTGCGCCAAAGGGAGATTGATCTGAAGGCCCTTCACGACCAAACTACCAACACAACATTTAGCTCATCGTACCCGGCACACATCGCAACACAACTGCTCAGACCCGTCCTCCGTACGGCTTCACCAGATATCATGCTGGAACACGACAAATCGCTTGGTGGCAAGACTTTGTCTGGTGGGTGGTAACATCTGCCGGCGGCCGATGTTATGGCCTACCACCGATAAAAAAGTTGACTTCAAAAAGATCGAGTGAAACAAGCTCGAAAGAGTTGGCAACCTACATTTATATTTTACTTCAGTATGGAGAAGCCAAATTCAAACTGCTTTTAATAATTCTACATATTTTTACCTTTTTTGGAATCAAATTAACAGTGCTTTTTTGTGTGATCCCCAGTGCCGGGAGGTCCCAGTAGGGATATTCCGATACTAGTAAATACGAGTAGGTACTCGATGCTTTTGATTCGATACCAAGTATTTATAGCATCGAATCAATCTTGTGATACTTACTGGGTATCGAAACAAAAGTACTTGGTATCAAATCGAATCAGCCTCACCACTTAAAAGAAACCGAACGCATCAGACAGAAAGATAATCTCTATCTGATATGTGGTGACGCGTTATCTCGCACCAGCCAAACCGAACAAAAATCCAGTAGTTTCTCTTAAAACCAACCCATTTGCAGAATGGGATGACATGAAGTTAGTATTTCCTTGTCTGTACAAGTATGCTTAGCAATATTTAATTGTTGTTGCAACATCAGTTCCCAGCGAGTGCCTTTTTACCAAAGCTGGTGCAACAATGTCTCAAACAAGGAACAGCTTGTCTCCAAAATATCTCGAACAGTTACTGTTTTTGGGACATCTTGATATTAAAAACTTTATTGTTTAAAGTACGTGCTTAAAGTGACGCAAACGTTTATAATAAAAGTTTTTTTTTCCTCTTCAATTTCGTTTTAATTATTGCCCTTCAAAATTCATTGTTAGTTTCCTCAAAATGAATAAAAAATAATAAAGTGCTAAAAGGATCGATATGAGTAAGTATCGATACTTTAGGAGTATTTATTTGAGTAGTATCGAAAAAAGATTTGAGTACTATCGAAATGAGTAGGTATCGATACTTTAATGGTATCGGAACATCCCTAGGTCCCAGATTGGACATATAAGTTATAACCCTGTTTTTTTTTTTTTTTTGATATGGCATCTCGTAGTTGACCTTGAGAGGCCGTGACTACTTAACCGGACTTTCCTGTGGATGCCTTAAATGAATTTAAAGCCTCCAGCCAGGGCTATTAAAAACTAAGCGACTGCGCTCTAAGGGCACCCCCTGTGGGGTACGAACCTCGGCTTAGGGCGTCGCTGGAGAGAGCAGCAAGGGATGGCTGGATCGAATTTTTATTTTTATTTTGGTTTGATGACCGCGGCGTTTCCTAGTACTAGCTCTGAGAAGAAACGTCCGAAACAAACTCAGAGGTCATAGTTGGGAAAGTATATTTAGTGGCTCAGCTGCGGCGCGGGCTGGCCTTCATCGGACAAGGGACGGGGGAGGGGGCTACTACGTTGAACGCGTCGCGATGGACCTCGGCGGCGAGGTCGGTAGGTCGGTCTAGCTCTGTGTGTTGTGCTGGTGGCCCTATTGGCCTCTTGGAGGAGGGTTATGGGGTCATCTGGGTCTGTGTGGGGGTGTAGTTAGCAGCCGCTACTATCAGGGGATTGCGGTGCTTGGCAGCAGTGTCAAAGAAGCGTTTGGAAAGACGCTTCATGAACTGCTGGATGGTGGGGATTTTGAGATCGAGGTGGAGGATCTCATTACGGACGAACCAAGGGGCGTTTGTGGCTTTACGCAGGAAACGGTTTTGGACTACTTGCATCCTATGGATATGACGCGGCTTGGCATGTGCGAAGACTGGACAAGCGTATGTCATAATCGGGCGTAGTAACCCTGTTTGTCTAACCGGGTTAATTTATAAACGCACCTGCGGTCTACCCACTGTAGGCTGGTAAATCATACCATTAAAAACCACACGGAAAATATATGTTGTAATATAGCATTTATATAAGTAAAGAATTTAGTTAATTCATAAATAGAATTTATTTTTTTAGTAATCAACCAACTGAAAAAACAAGAAAGCATAGACAAAAATATAGGCGATGATTTTGCAAAGGATAATCAGTCATTCGTATTCTATTTCATTCATTCAATTTTGTTCATCGACGAATGGAACATGGCGGTGCTAGGCAGGATGTGCATATAAGTTTTTGATTTTTGCATTTAATAGCGAATTGCTTGTATTAGCTGCTTTCTGAGTAATTTTTGTCATATTTCGCGTGTTGTAATATTTGTTATTGTGTAAGAGCTAATTCGTTACCGGAACCTCCTGTCTGGACATTCTTAGTTCTGCAATGAAAATTATTATTCGTTGGTAGTGTAAAAATAATTGTGACAAATATATCACTTTACCTCAGGTAAATTGTTGTTTTATGTAATTTTCTTACATGTTTAATAAATACCGTTTAACATAAGATCCTACAATCCAGAGTATCATCCCATAACCATGTTGAACCTTACAGGTCTCTTGCAGGGCTCACAAATGAAAGATAAAATTTAGGACTCAAACCCCTTTATTACATATCTTCCTTTGTTCATATACATTACTAGAAATAACTATTACAATTTAGACATCTTTACAACAATATGGTTTTTTGTGAACTCCGTCAATTTGACGCAGTACAAACCTTCTAGTTATTATGACATTCACTATTTAAAAACACGCAATCCTTGATTCGGCCAGTATTCTCACAAAGGAGTTGAGATTACTTCCAACACACCCCCTTAATCTCAACCCTTTGGAGAGAAAACATCCAGAACCACTTTAAACATCTTAAATACATTAAATTTTTTAACACTTTGGACAACACACCATTTTCTCAAAAACTTTCTAAACAACCAAACCCAAACATAAAACTAACCCTAAACCTCACAACAATAAGACAAAAACTAAACACTCTACCAACCTTAACAAAGAAAAACTACAAATCATACACAACCACATAAATCTAAAAAACATATACATAATCCCATAAATCGTACTTAAAAGAGTTCACAAACCTATTCCAATGTTTCACAAACCTATTCCAATATTATTATGCTCACGCTTCCACTGTGCTAACGCAGTGTTTCTCCTCCCCTAATAAAAAAAAACTTTGATTATCACAAAACTTAAGTGCACCCCCTTAAACTAACCTAACTTACAAGTCACTAAATTTTCTTCCGTAAGCTTCTTTTTCGTCTACTAATTCCCATGTCCCATTCTTCTCTAACGAACACTTTTCCTCCTCTATTGCTTCTAACCATTCCCTATCTATAACTTCAACAAACTCCCTATCTATAACTTCAACAAACTCCCTATCTACAACTTCAACAAACTCCCTATCTATAACTTCAACAAACTCCCTATCTATAACTTCAACAAACTCCCTATCTATAACTTCAACAAACTCCCTATCTATAACTTCAACAAACTCCCTATCTATAACTTCCAACAAACTCCCTATCTATAACTTCCAACAAACTCCCTATCTATAACTTCAACAAACTCCCTATCTATAAGTTCCACTGCGCCACTCTGCTAAGAAATCCATCTCAAACTCATCAAATCTACTAGGAACCTTCCTCTCTCTATAAGGATTCCTCCTGGGTACACTAGATTCTTCTTCAAACTCATTAACTCTCTCTTCAATAATCTCTTGACTCGCATCTAAAAAATAGATCATCATCTACTATTTCCGCATTTACATCTTCTAAATTCTCAATATCTTCACTAGCTTCATCTATATTTGCCACATTTTCAGTTATCACCTCCTCTGTATCAGCTTCATTTGTTCGCCCTTCATTTGTGCGCCCTTCATTTGTGCGCCCTTCATTTATTCCATCTTCAATTGTTCCATCTTACAACCGTATTACTTTTCTTCGCGTTCCTGGGTTCTGGGCCCATAACCTGTTGAACCTTACAGGTCTCTTGCAGGGCTCACAAATGAAAGATAAAAATTAGGACTCAAACCCCTTTATTACATATCTTCCTTTGTTCATATACATTACTAGAAATAACTATTACAATTTAGACATCTTTACAACAATATGGTTTTTTGTGAACTCCGTCAATTTGACGCAGTACAAACCTTCTAGTTATTATGACATTCACTATTTAAAAACACGCAATCCTTGATTCGGCCAGTATTCTCACAAAGGAGTTGAGATTACTTCCAACAAACCAGTCACTAAAAAGTTACGAGCCTGCCCCATTTTGGTTCAAGTTCATTCTCGTGTTATTCTGTTCATCTTTAGTTTTATATTTTATTGGAATCCTTTATTAGTTGCTCTCCATAAGTTCATGAATAAGAGTCAGGTTATAGAAATACTATCCAGGATAAGTTTTCACGAGGATAGCGTTTTCTTTGTGGTCCATAATCACGTGTGGTTCAGGTCGTTATGGGGTCAATAACTGCTGACTACGAAATATTTTCATTTTAATCACATAACGGGGAATGCATATAATTAATAAATAACCGATATTGTAGGGGCATATTAAATTCTATGGTGAGCTTTTCTCAAAGTTAAAAATTAAGCTCAGGTGTGTAAATTTAAGTCAAGTAAAGCACAGTAGTGCGCAATTTACACCTGGGGGTGGTCGATGTATTTATCGGCTTAATCCATGTGCAGGGCGATGTATGTGCATGGCACAGTACTCAGACAGGGCGCAGGGGAAGGTGGGGGCCGGGGGCATAGCGGGGCGGGGGCTGTCCGACAGTCAGCTGTGCAAAGTGTCATGTTGTCGCGTCGCGTCGTACCCAGCCGTGGGAAGTGGCCTAAATTGTGCCCCTCCATTGAATCTTGAAATTTGAGTCTGTTATTGTTACAAGCTCTTTCAAGAATCTTCATTTTAATAATAAATATACATAAATACCAAAAATTATTATCCTGATAAAACCGATTCCTTTGTGACAAACAAGTTTGAGGTGTATGAAATATGTTTAATATTTAAATTCCATCCCTGGCACTGGATCATCTAGGTATATGTGAAGGGTATCTTTATGTTTAGGTTATCTATAGAAATCTAACAGTATTGTCAATCAATATAGATGAATCATATTCTAGAGATACTTAAAAATAGTGAATGAAGTTCAAGCATAGTAATAATCTTATTGCTTTTCAATTGCATTGTTATAATTTATAACATGAGTGATTTTCCATTTTAATGTTATTTGTAAGTAAAGCACTGTAAAATTTCTAGTTATTGAGTACAAAACTCAAATAACATTTGAAATTATATAATTTTAGCAAAAGTTCTCTTTGTGCAAATGTTTTCATTGTTTAATGTGTGTTTGCCACTTGCCATTGTTGTGCAATCAACAATTTTCAATAAAGTCCTCTTTATGGTTTACCGCTGAATGGTGACGATAACAGCTATAATCACACTTTTCTTATTCTCAACATACAAACTTAATCAATATTTCATTACAATTGTAGTTTTACATCCTGTAATAAAAATAAAATATTTTATCAATGAAATGGTGTTCCAAATTTCTTACCATAAGATTGAATTTTTGTGTTTGGTTTTCATTTTGATATAATTCCACACTCTTACAAAGGTTCCTGGAATGAGTTATCATGTAGCTATACAAATGCAACTTGATTATACTGGTGTGGCTTGAGGATCAAATATCTAATTTCATATTGCAGGACTATTTATAGCGATGTATTTACACAGTAGGTATTCATAAAGCATTACATAGTTTACTTGTAAAGTTAATTTGGAATCGCATTTCGTTAAAACTTACTGCTGCTCAGTGTGAATGATTATTATTTATGTATCAGAAAACAAACCTTGAAATAAAATATTTTGTAGCATCCTTGCTTATTTATTCAATTTTTTCTTTCAGTGTGCCGTGGTGGTCATGGCTACGCTCATCCAAGAGAATGGTATTAAAGAGCTGAGCAAAGGCACACATGGGGTGGTGCCCAACCGTGGCATATCCTCACATAATGTTACAAATCACATGGTGCCCGACCATGAATATTGTGAAGCTGGTTCAACCAGTGCTCAGCAGATGCAATGCACTGATACAAGTGAGCAGGTGGCTCCACCCGTGCCCATTGAAGAGGAGGAGGATACTCCTGAAATAGATATAATGATAAACAATGTTGTGTGCAGTTTTAGTGTTAAGTGCCACCTGAACCTTAGACAGATAGCATTAAACGGTGTTAACGTAGAGTTCCGCCGCGAGAATGGAATGGTAACCATGAAACTACGGCGCCCATACACCACCGCGTCCATCTGGTCGTCGGGTCGGGTAACGTGCACGGGCGCCACCAGCGAGGACCAGGCCAAGGTCGCGGCGCGGCGTTACGCGCGCGCCCTTCAGAAGCTAGGCTTCCAAGTGCGCTTCCGAAACTTCCGTGTAGTCAATGTATTAGGCACCTGCCGGATGCCCTTTGGTATAAGGATCATATCTTTTTCGAAGAAATACAAAGAAGCAGAGTGAGTATTTTTTCATACCTACATTACTACTCATATATAATCTATAATGTTCCCACTTCTGGGACATAGGCCACCTCTCGGTGAAAGTGAGATTGTAATCTACCAAGCGGGCCCAGTGCGGGTTGGTAAATGTCACATCTTCAAAGTTTTGCCTCTAAGACATGCTGGTTTCTTCACAATGTTTTCCTTCACCGTTTTGAGAGAAGTGGTGATGAAATAATTTACACATAGTAAAGTGCCTGCCACCGGAAGGCACACCTTGTGAAGGTCGCGGGAAACCACTGGATGCGGGAGGCGCAGGAGAACCTATGTCCAGCAGAGGACATCTTTCGGCTGAAATGATGAAAATGTCTGATATGGTTCGAACCTACAACATGTAAGTCGCAGCCAGTAACCACTAGGCCACTGCTGCTCTCAACCTCATACAAATTGAATGAACCTAAAAGATAAACATCTGTAATTTTATCTTTTGGGTTCATTCAAATTCAAATGTAAAAGTCCTTTGTTTACATTTATGCTGTTGATCAAGTGGATGTTTGACTAAGACTGTCCTTGCACCTAGACAATGACATATTTCTGTAGTTTATAAACATACACTCATATTGGGCACATACCATTTTTACCCATCCATAACACTCAAAGAGATTGTAATTCCCGTATAAAGAAATGCTACAAATACTAAATTGCAACTTGGTATTGTTTTTGCACATTGTCATTAAATCTTAGAAAATGTAATTTTATCTTATCAACCAATGCAAACTAGAGTCAGGGTTCAGATGAAATTGTTTTATTTTTGTGATAAACCCAGTGATATTTTGTTGAAAATGTATAGAACATTTAGCATTATATTTGGGGTTGGTTTAACTGTCCTGGACAGTTCATAAACCTAGGAGACAGATATTGATAAAAAAATGTCAAAAACTTCTATTAGTATTATGCAGCACATGAAGTATCAGCTAAACATTTAGCAACCATTAATGGATTAATATCTTTAAAATAATTATACACACATCAACAATGTCTAGAGATATTTAATTTTCACCTTATTTTACAAAATCCTGTGTATATTTTGTTAAAACAATTATATATGAAATTGAAATTAATTTTATGGCTTAATAAAAAATCTGTATCAGCTCCCCGGTTCTTTTCAAGTGCAGGAAAAGTTGTACTTCTGTCATCTGAGTTAGAGGAAAATTTGCCATAGCTTTTCGTTGTAACATGTTCTATGCATGTTTAATGGGATTCATGTCAGGTCAGTCCATAACCCTGGCTTCATATATCCAAAGCACAGTTGATATCAGCTCAGCTGCATTGCATTATTGTGCATGAGTCGGAACTCCTGACCCATTTGTCAGGAGGCGCTCTCCGGGGCGTAGCGGCCAACACGCCTGCCTGCGACGTGGAGGCTCCGGGTTAGATCCCCGGCCAGGTCATGATGGAAAACGATCTTTTCCTGATTGGCCTGGGTCTTGGATGTTTATCTATACATATATGTATCTATTATAAATGTAGTATCGTTGAGTTAGTATCCCATAACACAAGTCTCCAACTTTTTTTTTTTTTATAAATTGTAAACCAGCGCTTGACCGCAATCCCGCCTGATGGTAAGCAGTGATGCGATCGTTGATGGTAAAGCGCGCTAGTTTATTAAGAGCCTATTCACTCTAGCCTTACCTTGCCACTTACTTTGGGGCTAGCTCAATTTGTGTAATTTGTCCGTATATATTTATTTATTTGTACCCTGTGTGTGATAATCATCTACCTCATTGCGGTATTTCAATGAATTAATGTCACCTCTCATCCAAATTAGGGATGTTCATCTAAAAAAAATATCGATATTTTTTTCGATATAATATATCGTAGTGTTATATCGATACTTTGCGATATATCGAACAAATATATCGATATTTTAAAAATATCGTAAGTAATTACTTGTATTTAACTAGTCTATAATATTAAATAAATAGGGACCAGGTTAATTATGAGTAAAAACACTTTAAAGAGAAGAAACAAATAAACTTTATTTATAAATCACACGAAAAAGAATTCAAGGCCATACAACCCAAAAGTCATGTGTAGCATCTGCGCGTAAAGGATAGCAGCTTTTTCTTTTATACCATACCAATATGAAAGACTAGCGGTCCGACCCGGCTTCGCCCGGGGTGCATACATAGCCTATAGCTTTCAAGGATAACTGAGCTATCCAACGGCGAAAGAATTTTTGAAATCGGTCCAGTAGTTCCTGAGATTAGCGCGTTCAAACAAACAAACAAACTCTTCAGCTTTATAATATTAGTATAGATTTATAAATCCCAGTACTCCTTCTCTAAACCTTGCAAAAACAAAATTTTATTTACCCTTTTGGCTTGCAATCTGCTTCTTTGTTGTGTAAGAACCTGTGCGGCTTTTGAGAAAAGTCGTTCAGATGGAACTGAGCTAGCCACCATAGTTAAATATATCGGATAAAATATATCGATATTACATTCGATACTAGATGATTCGATAATATCGGATTGAAGCGATATATCGCGTACATGTATCGATATTTTTTGCAATATCGATTTATATCGCCCACTACTAATCCAAATGAGATCGGTTCGCGCACCCATACGAATACCAGCCCATACCATGATAGACCAACCTTGATATGAATGGATTTCTTATGGATGCTGAAGACTGCTTTGTCTACCAGAATTTTGCCAAACCCTTAATCTTCTTGAATCTCTGTGAAATCCAAACTGAGACTCATCAGAAAAAAGAGCCATGAACCATTGCTCATCATTCCATGCGGAATGTTCCGAGCCCACAAAAGTCTCCGCCCGCGATTGCCATACCGCAAAGCTGCCAGCTTTACGAAGTTACATGAAGACCATTTTCATGTAACTTGCAGTTTGGTCAGTAACCAATAATTGGTTTGATTAGATTGTAGCCTTTGCATCATTTTCATAAGCAGCGATATTTTGAAGAAAACGGTTCTGTTTAGTAGTGTTGATGCGATTTCTGCCTGAATGTCGTTCACCAACACCGCTTGTACCGCTAAAGGCGATGTGCGATGGATAATGTCACCATAACCTGGATTACATTTTGGCCGGTTTGCAGACTTTCAGCAACCACATGTTGCATAGCGTCAGCTTCCAACATGCCTACAGCCGTAGTCTGCTCCTCCCTTGTCAAATGTCGAGGTGACATAACAATAAATGTAACAAACGTTTAATTTAGAATAAAGGAAGTGTATGATAGCTTTGAATTTTTCTAACTTTTCGACGGTCAAATTCGAATAATCGATATTCTTTTGTTTCAAAATGAGTTTTGTTTTTTATTTTTTTGAATTTCGAAAGAGGTGATGGAGAAGAAAATATTTTATATACAAACATACTTCCCCCTTATTCATAAACGCTGCTTAAAGTTAACTAGTGATTAGCGATTGTTTAACATACTTTTAAGACGTGTGCACATCACTTAACTTTAATCATTGTTTATAAACAATTCAAAACGGGTAAGAAGTCGATGGAAATTGCTTAGTTATAAAAGGTAATTTCCTAAGAAACAAATGAAACTATGGCTGAAGATGGTGTTGAAGGACTTTAATTTACAGACTGTGTTTGCATCTCTTTGTGAGGTTTTATCAGGATTGTATAAATTGACTGTGCCTATGAATAATGGTGCTTAAAATGAATAATTGATGAACTGTCATAACTGCACTTTAGGTAAGGTCTTAGGTTAGAAAGAGAAAGGGAAGTTTACAACCTCAGCATGGAAGCCTTTGGGGCTCTGTCCAAAGCTATGATACAATATAATAGATTGAAATAGTGCATGGTGTATGGTATTAATGGCCCTAGTTTTTTATAAATGTGTTTATCAAATAAATATGTAATCTCTGTAGTGAGTGGTTTATCTGGATAGACTAACTCTATAAATAACTTATTGAAGAAGATTAAAATTCTTTGTTTTTCTTTCTTTCAGTTATGAACCAGAGCTTCACCCAGGAGTCACTTATAAGTTATACAATCCTAAGGCCACACTAAAGATATTCTCCACAGGAGGTGTGACTATCACAGGTACATAGATTTTATTTTCCAAAATATATAGGCTTCAGTTCTATATAGGTATGGGGACTGGGGAGCCCCAAATATTTATTATTTTTTTTTTTTGCATCAAAATCATAATGCGGTTCACAGAATACATCTACCTACCAAGTTTCAACAGTATAGCTCTTATAGTTTCGGAAAGAAATGGCTGTGACATACGGACGGACAGACAGACATGACGAATCTATAAGGGTTCCGTTTTTTGCCATTTGGCTACGGAACTATATTGGAATCATCTATACAGATTACTCTAGAGAAAATAATAAATGTTAGTTTGATAAACTGGCTCATTACCCTCCATAATTTAAATGTTTAAGTATATCATTTAATTTGTTAAAATACCTATCTAATGAAACTAATCAGGATAGCACAAAAACATCAAATTTAGATGTTATCTTGCTTAGTTCAACAAGTTCCATAATAGTTTTATGGTCATGCATTATTACCCAAGTGATTATATATATCTTCCGTCTCTAGGTGCATGAAAGGATTAACACCCTTTCAAAAATTCTATTCTAGAGATTTACCCGTTATTCATAAATGCTGCTTACTTAATCATCCTTTATAAAACTGCCAAAAATGTTTGGTTAAAGAATCGCTAATCACTAGTTAACTTTAAGCAGCGTTTATGAATAAGGGGGATAGATCCCAGCCAGCTGTTTAGTCCTAAACTCGGAAATTTGGGTCAAATATTCATTTGGTAGGAAATAAAAAGGATATGCTTGTAGAAGCAAATTGCCCGTGACTCACAGTTAACTCAGATAAAGAGTTATTTCAATGCAACTGATGTAATGTCAATACAACAAGTTGGATCAGCGCTCTGATTGCGTAACACACTATTGCTATTATATATATGTATATACAGTATGTTAAGAAAACCCTGTCCGACCCTTAAGGATAATAAAGGTTAGGTAAACACATGACCAAATATAACATAAAATTTTACGTAATCATCATACCAATGAATTTTGAAATAATCTCTTTTTCCCGCGAAATAATTCTAACTTCCCCGAAATTTAGTAATTTTTAAAAAAGTGACAACACCGGTATTATTATGAGCGAATAGCGATGCGACCACATGCCGCGTACCCTGCCGCTCGCCGCCCGCGGAAGGGTGAACGCACATTTATTAAGTTGCCACTTTTTGCGAAATAATATTTATTTTTTTAGGGGGATTTTTTTTTTAAGTTTAGCCCGGTTTTGTATCCATTAGTAGAATCAGTTATCAATACCTAACAACATCTTCACGGGTCGGACAGGGTTTTCTTAAAATACTGTATACATATAGTAATTTAAATAATTTTTAAGAATACTGTTAATCCATTGCATCATTTGTTTGAAAAATGTGTCTGCTCAACAATGTAAATAACGCAATGAATGTTCTATTTTTATTTATGGCAAGTGGAGCCAATGTCAAAAGTGGATTGGAGAAGCAAGAGTGTACATAAGCAATAATAATAATAAAAACAAAAACTTAACAATTAATGTTGTTGAACTGTCAAAATGAAACTCATTGCTATTGATGACGTGTTACGAAATACTCTTAAATCTTACTCATTAATTATCACAATGATTTTAACTGAGTCTTATCCGGTAGCCACTGGATTGACTTCATTAATATTAACCAGAATAGTAAATTGAATCCTACAGAATTAATTTTAATCTACATATTCCTGTCCTGGATAATAACGTCAAGAAACCATTAATACACTTTACGATAACAACACATAAAATACAATGCAATAATGTGTTGAAAAACTTTGAATATAAAACACGTGAACATAGAGCATATTACACGAAACGAGAACCTGGGCCTGTAGCCAATGTAACATCGCTTCGCTACGAAGCGATGTTATATTGGCTACAGGCCCTGCCCTCGTAGGGTGAAATGGTATTGAATTGTATTCATTTTTTCTTCTTCAGTCTATAGAGATTCACTGCTGGACAATGGCCTCTCCCAAAGCTTTCTTTCTTTTTGCGATGGTCGGTCTTGTGCTTGCCTTATAAGAAGGCTCAAAGTCGCTCAAAGGGCAATGGAGAGGGCTATGCTTGGGGTTTCACTGCGCGATCGAATCAGGAATGAGGAGATCCGCAGAAGAACGAGAGTAACCGACATAGCCCGAAGAATTGCAACACTGAAGTGGCAATGGGCTGGACACATTGCCCGTAGGACCGATGCCCGATGGGGCCGACGGGTTCTCGAGTGGCGACCACGCACCGGAAGACGTAGCGTGGGTAGGCCCCCGACAAGGTGGACCGACGACCTGGTGAAGGTCGCGGGAAGCCGCTGGATGCGGGAGGCGCAGGACCGGTCGTCGTGGAGAACCTTGGGGGAGGCCTATGTCCAGCAGTGGACGTCTTTCGGCTGAAATGATGATGATGATGATGGTCTTGTGCTTTATTTATTTTAATATTTTTTAATGTCGTAGTTTCTGAGAAAGGTCGCCCTACCTCATGGAAACTAGTTACTACTTTTAGTCTTCCTCATATAATCAAATACATTCGAGTAATACCATGCATCTGGCTTGGTATTATCATCTCAGCTGCATGCTGCATTCTGATCCCTAAAAGACAGCAGATCTTACAAATCTAATCTTTCCCTTAAGGGGCCATCGCATTTTAATGAGTTTCATATTTTTCGTCAGCCCGGAGCGTGAGTGACGTGCAGTCGGCGGTGGAGCGCATCTTCCCGCTGGTCTACGAATTCCGCAAGCCGCTGACGCCGGCGGACGAGGAGCTGCTGCGTCAGAAGCGCGCAGCCCGCGCCGCTCGCGCCGGCGCTGCCGCCCCCACGCCCGCGCCGCCGCCCGACGACACGCGCATGCACCTGGTGACACTGTCGGACGACGACAACGACGCTTGGGAATGACGCGGTGGGGCCGCGCGCGCCTCCGCCGCCCACTGAAGCTCCCGACGCGACGCCCCGTGCGGGAACGAAACGAACTTTATATTGGCATCGAAGCAATAACTGTCGGTTGTTAGTGCGATCGCGTGTGACTCGTCGGCGAGCTGTTCGGTTCATGCCAAAGATATTTATTAGGGGAGGTGCTTCGCGCCCGGTCCGGCCTGCGCGCGGCCGAGACTGCTCGGCTGAACATTCTGCGAAGCGCCTGCGCTTCTTTACCCTTCGTATGTACGATTGTATCGTTTTTGTGATGACTTGTGACCTCTTTAGTAGATGAAGTCGAATCGTTTACGTTGAAACCAAAATTGTCATAAAATAATAAAAAAATGTTCAAATAAATCTCGATAACGATACTCAGTTTCGTTTTTCATTTGCCGTTATGATTGTAGAATTTGTAGTGATAATAGTGTTCAATAAGATTTGTTCTAAGAATGATATGACTGAACGATAGAAGTTAGTGATTGTAAATATGGAGCTTCGTCATTATACGTTTCAATAAAAAAATATGTTTGTTTCATTTATTAACACTTTATCCAAAACTCGGTAAGTAATACACGCAACCACGATGTTGCCTATGAATCAGACTCATGGGTATCGTACTCGTCACTTGTGAATCTGGGATGCGAGGGGCGAGGAGGTCGGCTGAGCTTGAATTGTGACTTCTCTATTCTTTGGTTCACACAGCCTTTTGGTGTCCGAATGTATGCGCTCATGTCCACAACAGCGAGCCGAGGCGTTTTGACCGCTGTTCCTGTAAAAGAATAATTCGCTGTTTTCACGTGGTCCCAGGATTTAGTTTTATTAATTACATGTTGAATAATATTTTAGCTTTGCAAGTTTTATCGTCGATTTATAGTTTCTCTTTATACTACTACTATTTGACTATCAGTATTCTATTTTTGATATTCTACTAAATATTTCTATATCTACATTTGATTGAATTATATTTCCTACTAATTTATTAAACCAATTTTAGAATGCAGAAGGATGTGAATTATGGCATCAACTTTTGTACCACCTTAAAAATTAAAATTAATTACCTACTTTAGAATTTTAAAGACGTTTATTTAAACGCTTTAAAATTTTCGAAGATTGATTTGTAGATTTCTGTCAATACGAAAACCGTGACGAGGTAGGTATCTACAACAAAGAATATAATAGGGTAATCTACACCTACTCGTGTATCCAAACGAACGCATCCATCACGTGGTTAGCAACGAAAGTCCAATAATCAAAATTGACAGAAAATTATTCAATTCAGTATTTCATAGAATTCATCAGATGACGATCAAAAAGGTAAACAAAAAAAATAAGGATGGACGTAACTGAAATATTATCCGAGTTTTATTACTTTTATATAAATATTAGAAGAAAATGTAGACTTCATCTAAGCTCCTGATATACCTATACTGTACTTACCTATGGGCATTGTTACCTGTAATTATGGGCAATATATGGTCCATATCTGGTACAGTCCTAGGCCGAGACTTCAATATGGGTCGTCGTGAAAGCCTCGCAGGCAGAGCTTGCTGCGGTGGTGAGGATACCTTGGGCAGAGATGGCGACAACACTCGTCCCGCTAGGACCCGCCGCTCAGGGGATGAACTGGGTGACCTTAAGGATAGAGTAGTGAAAAGTTAACAAACTCGAAGGGATATGCTGCTTAGATTTATTTGTGCAGTAGGTATATCGATTTAAAAGTTGAGACGATGGAAAGAATTAGGTAGGCTTCATTATAGGTCCTACACTACTTGGTATGACGACAACACATAATACGAGTAGGTAGGTATTCGTTGAAATGTCGTATCAATTGGAGTAACTAAACAAAGCTTATTGTTTCAGTAATTTCATAGAAATGTTTACCTTTCCGTCTTTTATAAAGTACTTTGCATGGCTTCGCCTTCGTAAAGGTCAATTTATGCAATAAAATGGAAAATTTCCTAAACTTCCTCGTACTTAGTTAAACTTTCTAAAGTGCTTGCTACTACGTCCCAGGGACTTTCGGAGCTTGGATAAGTTCCTAATCGTTATACTAAAAGTTTCCAAAGGTGCTTGAAAGATATCGCAAAATACGGTCTCCGCTTGTACTTTTTATAGTGTTCATTTTAGTATTTGTTATTTATTTTCTGAAGTTCAATACAGGTATGTATTAAATGCTAGTTCGCAGTACAAATTTTGTTTTGTCTGTGACTTAATCACTCCACCACTTCCATAATACCAACATAGGCGGGTCGACCGTAGGTAGGTACCAGAAAAAACCTAAGAAGCTGGTATGATGATATAGTTAAGGCAATTTCTATTCTACTTATATTATTACATATTTCTATTATGACCTTAAATATGTCTGACCTGTCGCGTTCAATAACAGGTCGTCTCCGCCGACGTCTGCCCCTTTGATCTTTCTTCTTACTTCGTCCCACTCGCGGGGGTATGACCCCAATATGTCGATAGTAGTCACACAGAGATTTTGCCAGAGATTTACCTATTTTCGTATCTGATTACCTTGTTGAGTAATTAAACTTTGATTGCTGCCTTGAGTGCTTCGTTAGTCGTTAGTCTTACATTCATACCCACTGTTTATAGCCTCTATAAAAAACAACGGTTGCACTCTGGGGTGCTGGTTGAAGTGAAAACTTGAACTTGTGCATTTTTTAATATTAAGTAGACACACAGTACAAGTATTTGGTGGTGAGAGAGAGTGAGATAGTCATCGTCAGTATGGTGGAGCCATTATTAGTACCTAACCATCCGTGAGTGCACGTAGCAGGCTATAATACAAACACACATGCACACTCGTACAAGCGCCCTGAAACTGCAGGAGCATACATTATACATCGATTTTTGCCGCCAGGTAGAAAGAAAGGGGGAAATTACTTCCTCTCCTAGGCGCGGCGGTTTACTTTGCGATTTCCGAATTTTCGAACAGGTAATGGAATAATAACACTAGTTTAACATTTCTTACTTTTCTTTGGGTGCATTAATTAGGGGAAACCGGGGCGGCAGCTGCGTACCCCTGCACCCCCGGAAATCTCGCAGAACATGTATGAATTCCCCTAATTACTAAACAAACTATAAACTAGGACTTATCTCTAACTTTTTAATAACCAAGCAGTACACACTAATAAAATGTACGATGTAATTGAATTAGAAAGATTACCTACCCACTATAAAAATTTGACTTGCACCCCCTAGGCCTGTGACAGTCAGACCTTTTATTTTTTGTTCCGGTTTGGAAAATCCTCAATGGATGTCCGCCGCCCTAAGGTGGGCGACGTGGTCTGTCAGACTCCTACTGACTAAAAACTGGTGGTTTCTCACTCTCATGCCGGCCCGGTCTGTCCGGGTCTCGCCTCCTGCGCGGGGTAGTGAGGTGTTAAACTACCCCGTGAATCACCACTGAGGCGCGCGCCGACACTCGCACGCGCCTCCGCCTCGGGGTCCAACGAATAGGGGGCGGGGACTTCCCCATGTCCCTCGCCCCTGGACCCATTCATGGGGGCCGGAAGAGGGCGTTATCCGCCCGGTGCGTCTGCTGCGGCCCGGGAAGGGAGTTGACATCTCCCTCTCTCGTACCGCAGCTTCCTTCTGCGACATCACGTCCTCGCAGAAGGACACCACCGCGTCCCACGACCCTGCGCTACCGACCATCCTCCGGACTACTGCCGGCAGTGTCAGGTCGCCTCCTACTTCGTTTATGAGGACACGACGCTGCTCCTCCCAAGCTACACACTCGGAGAGCGAGTGCTGCGCCGTGTCCTCCCCGCATTGGACGCAGTGGTGGCACCGAGCGCCCGGCTCCCTGTCTATGCGTCGCAGGTGACAGTCAGACCTAGGGCAAGGCAAGTCTGGCCCAGACTTGCCTTGCCCTAGGTCTGACTTGTTGTAAAGTCTCAATCATATTCTTTTTCTAAACCGTTGAATAAAACTATATTGAGTAGGTACTAAAAAGGATACAAGCGTCTTCTGTATAATGAATGTAAGGTCCTTTATGCGATAGTCTTCGTCCCCCTAAGGAGACTAAAAGTGTATAGGCATCAATGGAACCCGTGGGCAGAGCCCTGCGAGCTGTGCCAGCTAGCAAGGAGTCTGCGTTGTAGAAGCACGCTTCAGGCCGCCACGCTTCTATGCGGGTCCCCAAGAACTTTGGAAGCACTGCTTGGCGTTCAAACCTGGGTAGTAGATTAATAACATTCATACACAAACTCACGGATATTTATTTATTCTCTTGGATTTTTCAATAACGGTATCGAAAAAGGCTACGCAAAGTATCCGGGATCCCGTCACTAGGGGTAAGCCAATATCAATAACGGGAACCAGGGCTGTAGGTAGAGTCAAATTAGAGGTAAGGCACCATTGAGGTAAGGGGAATTAAAATAAAATCATAATTGATCTGCGCTCGAACACAGTCATGAATCAATCAAGAAATAACCTGTTTAACACCGATGTATATCAATACCTAGCTATTCATAGACCCCGCCTCCGTGTCGTCCTCCGTGGCGCAGCGGTCAACACGCCTGCCTGCGACGTGGAGCCCCGGGTTGGATCCCCGGCCAGGTCATGATGGAAAACGATTTTTTTCCCGATTGGCCTGGGTCTTGGATGTTTGTCTATATATGTATCTATTATAAATATAGTATCGTTGAGTTAGTATCCCATAACACAAGTGTCGAACTTACTTTGGGGCTACCTCAATCTGTGTGAATACCTACATCATTTCTGTTACAAAACATGAGCATGGATTTAAGTATATTCATACTTCTGTTCTGTCACAGTAATAACAAGTGAACGAGATGATACCCAGATGAAAGAACTTCCAGATTTGGATTTAAAGATAAGTATGATTGCACGTGAGGTAGGTACAGAGGTAGGTAAAAAAAAAAACCGAAAGATGACCTAATAGGCATAGGGTGTGTACGTTATTTACTTTTAGTAGCTAAGTTCTGTAGAACTTAAAGCACTTTAGCTAAAAGTATGTACACACATCAAAAGTGTCTAGGGATCAACATATATTTTTGCAATAACTTTTCTCCTGATTGATATTAATTAAAATTTTCTTTAAGGATTCATCAAATAAAGTGTTTTCGTTTGTCACAGTAACGATAAACCAAGTCACCTTTGCATTAATAAAGAAATTTGCCATTTTCCTAATAAAGGGATATTTGACATTTGAACCAATAACACAAAAGTTCGAAAAAAGACTGAAATAACAGTTTTCTCTAAAATTTTATTGGGTAACTTAAACAATTAATAATCCGTGTTTCTACCGCGAACACTAACAACACAAGAACATCGGTTTGGCATACTCAAAATGAGTTCATCCAAATCACGCTGTGGAATGGCCGCCCATGTTCGTTGCAACAACAAAAAAAGGTCTTCTTGCGACTGGATACCCTCCATATTCGGCAGAGCTCTTCTCTGTAGCATATCCCATGCATGCTCAATCGGGTTCAAGTCTGGCGACTGAGCAGGCCAGGGCAGGACATTGATGTTAGCTGCGGCGAGAGTCTGTCTTACAACTCTTGCGGTGTGCGGTCGTGCATTATCATGCATTAACTGAAATAAGGGACCGATTTGCACTTGTAGAGGAACGATGACGTCTGATACAATCGTCTCAGCATAAATTTGAGCGTTGAGGTTGCCTCTGATTCAAATCAACTCAGTTCTTCCGCCGATCCAAATACCCGCCCATACCATGATGGTTCCACCACTATAAGGATGGACTTCCTGGCAGGATTTTAATCGCTGTTGGCGTCCAGGGGTTCTCCAGTGTCGTATACGTCTTGTATCCGGTCTCATACCAAAACGAGACTCATCAGAAAAGCACACGAAACGCCATTGTTCTTCTGCCCAATTTCTGTGTTCAAGAGCCCATTGATATCCAATCCTACGATTGTGCATTGCTGTAGGTGGTACCTACCCGTAGCGGTCTTCGGGAATGAAGGTTCACTTCATGCAAGCGGTTTCTGACTGTTTGGTCGCTAATTAAGTTCCCTGAAGAGTGATAAAGCCTCACGGCTAACATCATGGCGGTTATTGTTGGAGCTCTTCGAGTTAAGATTTGAATGTATCGGTCTTGTCTCCGTGTGGTGCAGCGATACCGTCCTCCATGGCGCTCAGCCACGGTACCAGTGCTTCGGTAACGTGTCCAAAGTCGACTGATAACACTCTGACTTGTATTCAGAGCTAAAGCCACAGTACGTTGCCGGGAACCAGCTTCTATCATTCCCACGGCTCTGAGCATTTCTTCCCTGTCTAAATGACGTCGCCGCTCCATAATAACGTTGGTTTTAATCAGTAGTAGGGAAACAGTAGCACTAATAATGTCTTCAATGCGTTGTATGTTTTTATAGGGAAAATATTGACAGCTGATTTTCATCTTTTACTCGAATTTGATTCACAGTTCCTGATTCAAATTATGAAATGCACCAAAAAGGATCCATATAAATTTATAAAATCATAAATTTATTACAAAGCCACATCTCAATCTCAAGAAATCCGCATAAAAATGCTTGATCCCTAGACACTTTTGATGTGTGTACTTAGTTAACTTCAGTTCTGCATACCGACACAGTATAAATTTATTAAGATCTTAAAAAATCAGTTAAAGAAATGGCCCTTTCAGCAATACTACCTCTAAATGTCGCCTGAAGTTATTTTAAGGCGTTCATTATGTAGGAGTATGACGCACAATCGGACACAAAATAAAAGGCTTTCGATGATTGCACAACTCGTAGACTTATTGCTCACGCGGCTTTGAACAAATCACATAAATGATTGTGCAATGTTATTGTGCCGCCTTACGTCATCTCCTGTACCCACGGGATTTGGAAATACATTAAAACATAAATATAGGTACCCAGCAAGTAAGTATAGACTGGACGGTTAGCGCAGTGGTTAAGCTATTGACTGCTGCACTGCGTGTCGTGGGTTCGATTCCCGCGCGGAACAAATATTTATATGACCTACAAGTAGTTGTTCTGGGTCTGGCTGTTTGTGAATGTAAGTATGTTTGTAAACGGATCCACGATACACGAGAAACTCCTACTGTGGGACAACGTTAAAAAATAGAGGCAAGTAAGTACCTATAGGATATGGCGGGGGTAAAGACAAAAAGGATCGAACCCACGCAGTTTATATTTAACGCTATCAGGATATTCATAAAATGCCTGCAGTATTTTTAGGGAAAAGGTATGTATCACACAAGCGACAGCTAAACTCAGCAATGCATAAATATGCAACCTGTCGATATCATGCTCACAGAAATCTTATTTTTAAGATTTATGTGGTCATGCGAAGATCAGATCACGTCACGAGAAGATTTTGGTTGGAGTACATATATTTTCAAATCTATTTGCTGTTTACCCAGGTGTCAGTCAGAGAGAGGAACTGTTTTTTGTAATTTTGGATATTGAAAAGTGCTGATTCTCAGCGTATTTTGAATTTAAGACTTTTGATTTTGATGTTACCTGTAAACGTCGTCGTAGGAGTTGCCTCGAACAAATACACCCTCATGACTGATATCTGCGTGAATGTCGATGATGAAATCCAACTGCACGGTCTAAAACCCGAGATTTTATAAGTAGGTAAGAAATACAGTAGATACCTAAATACATAGTACACAAAGCTTCAATCAGCAAAAAAGGGTTGAGTGTTTACTGTAAGCTGTTTTGATCCTTATACCTATCGGTTTAAACCAGCGACAGCGGGATAATTGCGTAAGACATGAACGGTATCAATGGCTTTCATTTTGACAGTTCAGCAACATTCAATGCGTTATTTACGTTGTTGGGCAGACACAGTTCTCGAACATACGAACCAGTATTCTTCAAAATGATTCATATTGTATGTTACGCAATTAGGGTTCTTGTCAGAAAAACTTACAGTCTTAAGGACGACAGCAGATCAAGCTACCCGAAACTGTCAAATATTCATTCCCAATTAACCTTGAGCCTTAATGCTTTAGAGATAAAGTTGAAAATCTAATAAACAAATCTGCTAGATTGTAGTGACTTGATGTGCTGTCATTTGTACAGCAACATAGGATCTTTGCCGCACTGGATTTGATGTATGCCTATAGGTGAATTTTACAGGTTTATTTTTCAAAGACCAGCCAAATCACACCCTTAAGGTAACAAACAATTAGACTGAACAATATTCACCGTATTATAATATCGAATAAAAATTCAGCAGAATCATACATTTGGATCGAATAGGTCTTGAAGTTTTCTGTTGATCAATTTTTCGAAAATACGATACTGGCCCCATGGAGAAAATTGTTCAGTCTGATGGTCAGCACCGCGCCCTTAAATTTCGCTGTTCTTTGAAAAATAACCTGTATAATTTGTTCTGACCTTCTCAGAAGCGAGTTTCTTGAGGAGATCGTTAACGGCCACTAGAGCGGGATGCGCGTAGCTGGTGGCTCGGTTCCAACTTCTGTTGAGGTCGCCGCCAAGTAAGTCCGACCGTTGGTTACCGAGGAACACTCCGTCTGGGTTCAACATCGGTATGACCTAGTAACGTGCTTAAATGTAGTTAAAATGTATATCATCATCCTTTTTATCGTCCCACTGCTAGGCACAGGTCTTCTCTCATACAGAGAAGGACGAAAATGTAACCAAATTATTCCTAGTTATAAACCATAATAACATTAATGCAAAATGAACACCAAACATTAAAATAAATAAAGTTATGTGATTGCGTGATGTCTATGCGATTTGTAAAACATATACTACTTTTTTTAAACACATGTACTTTATACTGACACTCACACCTATATAAAGTTAGGAATAGGTATACCTATCAACTTGTTTGTAACTAACTACTTGGATTGTAAACCAACAAATGTTTGCGTGTCGCGGGTTCATTCTCGCACATAGCAAATATTTGTGCATTTATTTACAAATGCTATGTATGTATTTGTTCCGGGTTCTGGCTGTTTGTGTACCCACGATAGAGGAGAAATTCCTAGTAACTTAATTGATATTGTGTAATTTTTGAAGTGAAACTTCTTTAGGCACGCTTGACTTGGGGAGTAAACTAGCGAAAGCGTTACGAAAAATGATAGGAAAAAAAATGATGAAGGCGAACGGAAGCAGAGTATAGTCCTATTTCGTCTGTAATACAAACAAGGAGTTGGCTCATGTAAATATTGCATGACCTGTCGAGTATGAAGTTGTGAGTTCGCATCTCGCCGAAGGCAATATATATTTTTTGGATCTTTTTAAGATTTGTTAACAATTGAGTCGAGTATGAAGTTGTGAGTTCGCATCTCGCCGAAGGCAATATATATTTTTTGGATCTTTTTAAGATTTGTTAACAATTGATTACCTAAGAGCACAAATAAATTTATAAATTTCGTTCTGTTCTGGCCTTTATATTGTTTTGTATATTTTTGCTGAACATTTCTGATATAATTGAAAGTATAGCATTAAGATATCGTCACAATACGATAATTGGACACAAAGTACAAATTGCTTTCGAGCCTCATAAGCTCAATTATTAAGCCAAGTACCTTGATTGATTAAGAACTATGAATTTCTTCGAGAACATGACGCTGCGAACACCCCCCCGACCCCCCTCATTGATTACCTCACCCCCCCGTGGATTATCTCGGGAACCAGAGGTCGTGGACTACCCGAGTTTGGGGTCCCCTGAATCAGGAGGAGGAGCCCGACCTTTTGGCCCCGAGGGAATCCACTCCCCCCTCTCCCCCTCCCCCCTACCCCCCGCAACCCCACGAAATCTACCCCCCCCCCCCTTTAGTTACCTCACCCCCCCGTGGATTATCTCGGGAACCAGAGGTCGTGGACTACCCGAGTTTGGGGTCCCCTGAATCAGGAGGAGGAGCCCGACCTTTTGGCCCTGAGGGAATCCACTCCCCTCCTCTCCCCCTCCCCCTCCCCCCCGCAACCCCACGAAACCTATCCCCCTCCCCGACCCCCTTTAGTTACCTCACCCCCCCGTGGATTATCTCGGGAACCAGAGGTCGTGGACTACCCGAGTTTGGGGTCCCCTGATTCAGGAGGAAGAGCCCGACCTTTTGGCCCCGAGGGAATCCACTTTTTTTTTTTTTTTTTTTATATTGGAGGTCTATGCAAAAATATTAATTTATAAATGAAAGCATGAAATAAACTTAAATATTTATAGAAAATTAATATATGTATATGTGTATACATGTATATATTGTACATATATATAAATATATATATATATATACATACAGATGGTGCAAAAGAAGTTTCACTTCAGTCGTGTGGTCATAAGCACACTCGTTTTTTCTTACCTCCAGCACAATATTATTTCTCAAAGCCACTGCTTTTTCCGACGAGCCCAGTAGGAAGTCCAGTAAACCTGCTTAATTTAAGTTTGATTATGACGACTTTACCTATTCAGAATAAAATAAACTCTATTTTATGAATGACACCAGTATATTTAACTCTGTTTCATATATTTATTTAGGATCGCTCATAAAAGATGTACACAATACATTACACATACCTAAATAAAGATCAATATACAATTATACAGTATGTTAAGAAAACCCTGTCCGACCCGTGAAGGTGTTGTTAGGTATCGATAACTGATTCTACTAATGTATACAAAACCGGGCTAAACATAAAAAAAAAATCCCCTAAAAAAATAAATATTATTTCGCAAAAAGAGGTAACTTAATAAATGTGCGTTACCACCCTTCCGCGGGCGGCGGGCGGCAGTGCACGCGTCACGTGATCGCATCGCTATTCGCTCATAATAATACCGCTGTTGTCATTTTTTTAAAAATTACCAAATTTCGGGGAAGTTGGAATTAATTCGCGGGAAAAAAAGATTATTTCATAATTCATTTGTATTGGTCCTATGATGATTACGTAAAATTTTATATTATATTTGGGCATGTGTTTACCTAACCTTTATTATCCTTATGGGTCGGACAGGGTTTTCTTAACATACTGTATAAGTAGATGTACTACATCCTTTACTTATAAACCACAGCATGCACATTAAAGTTAACAAGTAAAAAAAATACACGTACAGTAAAAGAGATAGCTAAACGGCTGCCCTATCTCGGTTAAACGAATAGGAATTTCACACTAAAATGTAATATTTCTATTTCAGGAATTGTTTAGTGTTCAAAAATTTCTTACAACTGTCGTGAACTAAGTAATAAATATAAAAAGTTTCTCAATTGTTTTTATGCACTATTTTGGTTAGACATGACAAGATCAGGGAGTATCGTAAATCCATTGTATCAAGTTCTTTACTTACAATTACCTCTTTGTACATAATTACTTCAAGTGCCTTAGCACAAAATCACCAGTGTCACTGGTTATCAACACATTTATCAATAAAAATCGTCGCACACGCCTTAAAACGCCTAGATAAAAATTCTTAACATATTATTGTTTAAAGTTTTTTTACCTTTGTCGTAGGAGTTCCGCGATATTATTTTCAGTATTATGCAGATATGAAAAGTTCGTAAATCTTTTTAATTACAAAGTACTAATTTTTAGCTATTCAGCACTGCTTATTGCTAGGAATCATGTTTATACATGCGTTTTCATTGCAGGGTCTCTTCTATACTTCAGTTTAGCCCTGTCCTTTTTAGTTGGTATTAATATTTTATGACTTTTGTAAGATCAAAGAAAGGATGGGTGGAGTGTGTGAATTATGATAGGTTAGAAAGGATGTTACCCACTTCTGAGATGACAACTCATTGAATAAATAGAAAGAAGAAAAAGACATGTTGTGCCGACCTCAAAATTAGGATAAGAGAAGTAGCCTAATTATGTAACACACTATTATCTTCAATTTGAATAATTTTGATGCCTATTGCTAATCCATTGCTCCATATGTATATTCGAAAAATGTGTCTGCTCAACAATGTAAATACCGCAATGGCAATGAATATTGTTAAGAGGTCAATCGTCGAATCCAACTCGGCTGGGCTGCTTTCGGGAAGATACGTAGAATCTTCTCGTCCGAAATACCGCAGTGTCTCAAGATAAAAGTCTTTGACCAGTGTGTGTTGCCAGTGATGACTTATGGAGTTGAGACGTGGTCGCTAACAATGGGCCTTATAAGAAGGCTCAAAGTCGCTCAAAGGGCAATGGAGAGGGCTATGCTTGGGATTTCACTGCGCGATCGAATCAGGAATGAGGAGATCCGCAGAACGAGAGTAACTGACATAGCCCGAAGAATTGCAACACTGAAGTGGCAATGGGCTGGACACATTGCCCGTAGGACCGATGCCCGATGGGGCCGACGGGTTCTCGAGTGGCGACCACGCACCGGAAGACGTAGCGTGGGTAGGCCCCCGACAAGGTGGACCGACGACCTGGTGAAGTTCGCGGGAAACCGCTGGATGCGGGAGGCGCAGGACCGGTCGTCGTGGAGAACCTTGGGGGAGGCCTATGTCCAGCAGTGGACGTCTTTCGGCTGAAATGATGATGATGATGATTGTTGAACTGCCAAAACTAAACCCATTGCAAATTATAGTGTGTTACGAGATTACCCCGCAAGACAATGATCACGATGATACTTAACTAAAGTTTACTTTATTTGTTGATTAGGTACTTACCCTGACAAACAAATGATGAAGGTGGTTCCCCTCCGTGTGTTCTTGCTATAATGAGAACGACCCGTTTCTTTGGCTCCACTGGTTTAATCCTCGCTATCACAGATTCTTCTTTAACAAAATCTGTTTTTTCTTTGAAATTGTAGTCTCCAATTGTCACGAGGTCAATGCGTCGTTTTTGCTTAAACAATATAAATATATAAATGTGTATATTATATTGATAATAGGGGTTGATAAAACCGTGATGAATATGAATTCGACTTGAGAACTTATCTCTTTTTTAACAAGTGGCTCTAAATACAAGGGTTTGTTATTTTGTTAACACAATATCATGAATTTAATTAACTTACAGTAGTTTGAGCAATGGACTGTCTGGTAGCAAAGGTCTGAGCTCTCTTTTCCCATGTAGCGAGGTGCTTCTGTAGCCGAGAGTAAGAATAAGATGCTCCTGTAGAGAACTGGTATACGTCCTCTTCACGATCGAAAGCAAAAGCGATACTCAGGATCTTCCGCTCCTTGTGAACTAATGACCGGTGGTAAAATATCAGTCGTCTGGGAATCCGCTGCCTTAAAGTTTCAAATACGAATTTTTGAAAATATATATACTTGTTATAGTCGTAACATATTTGCATGCGACATCCTGTAACACCACTGTCTGAATTAGTTAACATAACATGAATATTTGCACCTAGTTTGCAACTTGTTGGCGCTTACGAGCATTTCTTTATATAAATACATAGCAAGTACTTACCATTTCGGGCGCGACGTGGAACGGACCAGCGGAGTCATATCACCATCAAATAAAGTTGTTTCTTTGGCCAAATTAACAATGTTTAATATCACTCTCTGCAAACACACACATAACTGTTAGTATCGGCACCACAACACTACGAAACTGCACCATTTATGCTAGTTGTGTCTTGGCATTAGCACCGAATCAACATTCACCTGATCTTGCTTAACATTTTCGATGGTGAAATTGAACCAGAACCTGGATCTCGGTCTGCAGGTGTCCGGTCTCACGTATAGATCGTACTCCAAGTCAGTGATGTGGTCAGCTCGTCCCAGGTTCCCGCACTCGAAGGCTGCGTCAAAACACAATTGCCCTCGTTTGGCTTTCCCACTTTGCCCCGGTGGACGAACGATCAGACGACTTAAATTGCCCAATCCTCCCTCTCCATCACTTTCCTCACTATCTGTAATAGCAAAAATAGTTTTTTGAATATGTATGTTCTTGCCATCAAATTATCCGCTAGGCTAAGGACACAAAACTCTACACTTGTACACATACACGCTTTAGAAATCCCTAAAATCATGACTAATTCAGAAATTGTTTTACAACTTCATTTGCAGCTCAGCTAACATCGCCTGCTATCCCAATGCAACGACTACAAAATGCCGAATGGACTGAATAAAGCTCATAAGATTTACATACAGTAATAGAATTCTCTAACCTACATGTTATGAACTTCAATCACAAGGAACATGATTTTGTACCTCACGAACACAACCGTCTTGGTCTTTTGCATGTAGGTAATACATTTTTTTAAGTTTCAAAATATCATTCTACACTATCACAGGCAATCAAAGTTCCGTCTCAAAAAATTATATCTTTTAAATACCGCAAGCTGAACGTCGATATATGGAGGTGTGATCCAGAGCGTCGTTGTACGCAGCCATCGCTATACTGCTAGGGTATCCAACTAGTGCGCCTAAGTTTAACAATGTACCTTGAACAGATTGGCTACAAGATTGACGGCAATACCTAGGCGATAAGTGCACGAATATGTAAGGAAAACAGTTTAGCTAGACACGCCAACCCATATTGAAAGTTTATTTTCTTCGGTCAATTGGAATTTAAATGGGAACCCGATTCTTTCCGCTAGTTTTCGAGTGTTTTATGTCGAACCTAACGGTAAGTATTCCTTCTGAAAGTTACGGCTTGTAAATGTGCTTTATCTTTCTTTAAATAAGTAACTTGTTTATGTCTTACGAATATTACAGTTTTATGTATAATTGTATTAGGTTAGGTATATGAAAATTTGTTGCTAAATAGCAATGCTACCAACCCCGTGTTTCTTGGATGCATATAGACGCTATTAAGAGAACTGTTACAAGTACCACGCGCCTCTGCCAACCAGTTATAAAATGAACTTGGCTGGCATAATGGTTCCAACACTATACTGGGTGTTTTTACTGATCGGTGGGAGTCTCCATGCTGCAAAGGTGGGTGCGGCTTCATGTATATATTTAATTTCTATTTGTGTGTGATAATACTAACGCTAGTTTTTAAGTTCATTGTTACTTAGGTATATATTATGGACATGGTCTGAAATAAATGTTTATAATAATAATAATAGTTACTGTTGCATGTTATTTCTGTGGGCAGTTGCCCAGTTTCTCGTGTGAAGGGGATGGGCAGTCAGTAGGCTTGGCATTATTTACATGGCTCTTGTTAACCTGTTTTCCCCATAGTTAATTAGTTCTTTTTTACTTTTTGTGCTGTGTCTTCTCCGCCCAATCGGTTAGGAAGGACTCCAAATGGACAGTTTTAGTTGAGTTTGTATTTCAGCTTTGGGCAAAGACCAAGTGTGAACGCTTAGGATAGACATTTTTTCGCCGATTCGAATGCCCTCATCACCAATATGTTTACGAGTTTTTAAATTGTTTCCAAGGATGCAGGTAAATAGTATAGGAGAGAGCGGATCGGCCTGATTTATCCTTTTGTCCATTTTAAAAGTTCCTGGGGATTCCAGTGTGACGTTTACAAGCTTTCTTTGTTTTGACTTCGCTATGCTTACTTTTTATTTGTTATTTATTTTTATAGTATACTATAAAGTATACATAGTAATAAATATATAAAATACTAGCTGACCGGCAAACGTTGTTTTGCCATATAAATAATAGATTAAATTACTAAAATGGCTATTAAAAAATAAGGGTTGATCGTAGAAGGGTGAAAATTGGGGATTGTATGTATTTTTGTATGTTGTATCATAAAAAAATAGAAATTAAAAATTTTGTCTAAAAAATAAAAAAAAAATTAGGGGTGGACAACACCTAACATTTAGGGGGATGAAAAATAGATGTTGGCCGATTCTCATAGATACCGGATAAGCACAAAAAATTTCATCAAAATCGGTCGAGCCGTTTCGGAGGAGTTTAAATCCGAACACCGTGACACGAGAATTTTATATATTAGATTGGGCTGTTCGCTATCAAAAGATTTTATCTGGCATTTATCGATTACCCATGAAAGCCAGATAGAGGTTTTCAATATACTGTGTATTTTTCTATTAACTGATTTAAAGTTTGAAGTTTCACGTCATTCAAGTCTAATGCATGTACCTACGCGTATGTGGATGACCTTGATTTAGGCCTTATAAATATGTGAGAGTAAGCTAATGGACCTGCACTTGTTAAGGTTCGTCTGGTTTCCTTCATTATGAAGAAGAGAAAAGCTTGAGAAAAGCTAAGTCTCCGTGGCGCAGCGGTCAACACGCCTGCCTGCGACGTGGAGGCCCCGGGTTTGATCCCCGGCCAGGTCGAGATGGAAAACGATCTTTTCCTGATTGGCCTGGGTCTTGGATGTTTATCTATATATGTATCTATTATAAAATATAGTATCGTTGAGTTAGTATCCCATAACACAAGCCTCGAGCTTACTTTGGGGCTAGCTCAATCTGTGTGATTTGTCCATATTTATTTATTTATTTATTTATTTATTATTTATTTATTTGTATTGGGAGTCTACCTGATCGTAAAATTACATTAAATTACACGGTACATTATTAAAAATTCATTCTGGCACCCAACATGATAATTACTGACATAAATCTAGTCCAACGACAGAATGAACTGATAAGTGTCATTTAATGGCACTCATTGGTTACAAAGTTGGCACTAACACTCTCTTGCGGGGGCTTTATCGTGTAATGCTGGCACTAGATTCGTCCACTCATGTTAATCGATCGAAGGGATCCTGCCATATATGCTGTGTGTGTATTTGTGTAAGTAGAATTGTATGGTAATCAGAAGTCTTATTTTGCACGTCTGACATTTGCACTCATATGTATTATTGTCCCTGTAGTTTTGTAGAACATTACCGTCGACGTCAGTAATTACGCGGAGAAATAACTTATTAATTTATTACTTTAATGGTTCCTATCAGTTTAACTTACCTAGTTCTTTAAAATTTAATAATTGTGGTTAACAAATTAAGATAGCAAATCGATTTCCGTCGTTCCCTCAACGAACACATAACTCTCTCATATTTCTTAGATGTACACAGACTATCCAAGAAAACATCACCCTCGATCGATCGATCGATTTTAAAAACATTAAAACACTCAAAATTCTGTACTTTGCTTTTGTGCGCAGTCATCTCGAATACTGCTCACCAGTATGGAATCCTATCTACGATACTTACGTCAATCGCATCGAAAGTATCCAAAGGAAATTTTTGAGGTGCATTCAGTTTAGATCCAGAACTTATTTGCCTAATTACAACAACCGTTGCAGAAAGTTTCACGTTCTTCCACTGATTGAGCGGAGAAAAATTGCCGACATGGTATTTCTGTTCAATATAGCTAATGGCTCAATCGACTATTCTGAATTGTTGAGCAAAATTGGTCTGCGTGTTCCATCCTTCACTTTAAGGAATCATCAGCCTCTGTATGTTCCCTCTGTGCGATGCGTATACCGACAAAACTCTTATATGATAAGAGCTAGCAGAGCATATAATTTGTTGTGTCGGAGGGTTAATGATCTCGATTTGTTCTCCACCAGTGTTCCTAAACTAAAAAAAATACTTTGTGATAGCTTCTTTGTTAATTACTAAAAAAATTAAGTTGTACTAAATACTCTCTTACTTGTTCTTAATTTCACTTTCATGTCCTGTGCTGTACCTGTTACTGTCTCTTGTGCTAACCTGATGTTATCTGTGGAAACTTTTAATTGGCCTTCTTTCACTAATTATATTCTATCTGTATATATGCTAGCTGTAAGTTTCCTTAAAATGTATAAATAAAATAAAATAAAATAAAAATCACCGGATTCATTCAGCCCCAGAACCACTTGCTACCCGGCTGTAACCTGCAGTGGCCTTTAGGGAAAGCAATCAAGTAACTGCGAACCCGAGAAGGCCGCTGCACGCGCTATTTAGCTCAATGGGGGATTATTGACCCAACCGACATCCAGTGTGAGGGTTTCTGGCCATACCATTCCCCATGTGATGATATGTTCAAAGTATCCATACACCTGTATTTTTGAAGACTTAAAAATCGTCACTGATGCTCAGAGGTAGTGTGGTTTAATACTCGAGGACTCCTCGAATTTCCCCACTTTTTGACATTTTCCTGTCTTCGAGGTGAGACTGCTAATAGATTTGGAAGGTTTTAAATTACGAGAATAGGATTTGTAACTGGCATGGCCACCTACGGCATCCAACTCATTTAATGATTTTCGGCTCAAAAATAAGAAGATACGCCTTTTTTCTCTATTGAAGAGTACCAGGTGTACCCTCTATATCTATGTACATTGTCTACATTTCGCCAGTTGTAGTACGTAAAGCTTTTAGTGGCATAGCATAAGCGAAGCTTGCGCTACGGCGTAGCACGGCGTACTGTTAGGGCTTTTACTGAAATTATGATGATGTGTTATGAATAGTTTTATATAATAATCGTTTGTAGCATTAGAGAAATTGTACAGTTTCGAGTAAAAATTGACGGGGTATATTTCAGTGGTCCTTCGTGACTTCAAAAATGGAGGATATTTTGCATTTAACGATGTTTTTTTTTTCTCCTGTATTTAGTTCCATCGATTTCACCGTGACTACGATGATAAACATATACGCCGATGATATACGTAATTCTTTTTTCGTCGGATCCTATAACAATTTTATTATCATTGTTCAGTTCATTTGTGTTAATCATTTTGTTATCTTCACATAGTATTTAGTGCACGTTTATATTCCACATACATAATAAGAACTACATAAATATCACTCTTTATAATTAAGGGGTATAGTTTCAAAAACCACTAAGTCCAATGACGTTAAAAATCCAGGAATAGAAAATTTGTGATAAATTGTTGTAGCATTATTTAAATAATTATGTTTTTATGCCTTTCGACAAATTGATCGCTTCACAAACGTTTTGGAACTTATACATTAAATAACATCGGAGTTGCTAGAGACATAAAAATATTACTACGTGAAAAATGGACTTTGCGGGTTTTGAAGCTATACCCCTCAATTATAATACAGAGACAGTGATATATTGATATATTTATCCAATACAAGACCTGATCGCTTCAGTTATAAAACGATAATCAACTAAATCATCCTAAGAAGTCAACGCGTCAACCCTTAATTCATTAATTGTTAAAACAAATCAAAATAATAATAGTGGCAAAGTTAACCATAGTCTTTGAAACTGCTAAATATAAACATATATGTATGTATATACACTTATTTTTAAAGTTTCCCAGCGACTTCTTCATCTCATTTAACCCTCTAGTTATGAAATTTTTAAGTAAAATATATGCATCCTTCGTGCTTGCAACAATTAGGTAACTCTTGCATGCAACACTAAACGGTAGGGGTGAACAATTTTAATGGAGGTCATTGTCCCCGCTACATATTTGTAATACCAACGTCAAAATAATTATCGACATTGGAAATGTGTGTGAAAATAGGTACTCACTGTACTCAGTATTTATTATTATATATTTATATACAATATGTAAAGAAAACCCTGTTCGACCCATAAGGATAACAAAGGTTAGGTAAACACATGACCAAATAAAATATGAAATTTTACATACCTAAGCATCATAGTAACAATACTAATGAATTTTGAAATAATCTTTTTTTTTCCGTGAATTAATTCCAAAGTCCCCAAAATTATGGTAATTTTAAAAAAAGTGACAACCATTTTTGTAATATGAATGGAGCGATGCGACCAAATGCCGCGTGCCCTGCCCCCCTTCGCCCGCGCATTTATTACCTAGCGCACATGTATTAAGTTACTTCGTTTTGCGAAATAATAATGATTTTTAGGGCGATTTTTTTTTAAGTTTAGCACGGCTTTGTGTATGTAATTAGTAAAATCAGTTATCAATACCTAACAATACATTCACGGATCGGACAGGGTTTTCATTGTATGGACATACTTAGTATAATTATGGATTTTAGTGGTGTATATCACCACTAAAATCCATAACAGAAGGTAGATTAAAAAATATACAATGAGTGGCCATATCGCTTTAGTAATAAAGCACATAATATGCTTTTCATTCCAGTGCAATTCAATGGTCTACAGTAACTGCGATTACATACCTACACATAATGCTTGTACATAGCATGTAGGTACATACTAACATTCAGGCATGTATATGTTGTCACGTGTGTTTGCTATGACTACGGAGGTACGTGTCGCTGCTTGCAAAACATACATACATACTACCTACTGTTAACTTACCTGAACAATGTAAACATTAGTTTCCACTTTTAGTGTACATATCAGTTATATGTATGTATAAACCATGTATAACTATGTGAAATCTGATCCTTTCTTGATGAAATAAACATTATTATTATTAATTAACATGACCTACTATACTAATTTAGTCTGGATAACTAATGTTCTAGAAAAATCATTCATCACGTAACTTAACACAACTTATTAACAAAAAATTAACAAAGACAGGATATACAAGCACAGTTTCCTTTATGTATTCAGTAAAGTAGTTCTTACCTGACATTTTTTATCAAGTCACAACCACAGACCAATTTTACAAGAATCAAAGTCGGTGGTTTCCTCAAGGAACTGCATGATCACAGTTTTCGTCCTCACGTCACTGTTACCGCAGGGTCCTGGCTTCCTTTGTGTCCTGCGAGGCGGCACGTTGCCACGATACGCCGCGATGCGACATTTCCGTCATAATAATAACAAAAAATAAAAAGTATTTCACTCCAATGCGTATTTAAATATTGGCGTAGCTGGTTACTGTTGCTAGGTAACTGTGGCGTCTGTCTTCTTATGTGCACTTAGTTAAGTAGCTGTAAAAGTAAGGTACGTAAGTAATAGATACTCACTGAAACAAAAGAGAGTACAGAAGGCCAATTTTTGTAATTTAAAGTGGGTGATAGAAGTGCGAGTAAGTACGCGGACTTGTGGCTCGACGACCTTGCTCGCCTGTGTGTCACCTTAAAAACGCATACTTTAAACTTACCGCGCAATTCGCCGGCGATTCAACCTGTTTGAAATCTTACTCGTAGCTCGTCTCGGCTCGTACGTGTGGCAGCGCTGAGAGCCGGGAGCCGCAAAAGTTCTTCATATAGCAGTTCAGGCATTTTGGAATAATTATGGAAATTTTCCTTCTTTTCACGAAACTGTCTTACTCATGGGCATACCGAGCTGTTGGCCTAGGGGTGGTAAAGTCAGGCCTAGGGGTAGGCAAGTCAGGCCTAGGGGTAGGCAAGTCCGGTCTAGGGGAGGGCAAGTAAAATTTTTTGAGTGAGTAATCTTTGTGCACTATAGTCGGACACGGTTTTTTGGCAAT
Organism: Sesamia inferens; assembly: GCA_037179545.1. Lineage (NCBI taxonomy): Eukaryota > Metazoa > Arthropoda > Insecta > Lepidoptera > Noctuidae > Sesamia > Sesamia inferens. Next base: position 24,716,872 of record CM073934.1, on the reverse strand, counting down.
TAACACCGTATATTTTGTCAGGGTCTACTGCGTGGTTTATTTAAAAGTTGGAGATAAGTCCTCATTTATACTTTGCCCTGCCCTGCAAATCTCGCAGACAGAGACCGAGGGGGACAGGGGTCCCCTCTGTACGCCCATGCTCTTACTAAATTCACATGCGATAAACGCTCTCTTTTCGTAATGCAGTGCTTTAATCACAGTTGTCGATTTCGTCTTTTATTAGTTTTTAAAATGTTGTATGATATAATTCCCAAATAATACAAAGCTTCTTCTCTCGACGACATCGCGATATAGTATGAGCAAGCTTCACGTGTGTCACCGACGTCGAGCCGAGTAAGTTCACGATCTTAAAACCGCGTACTTTAAGTTCGTACGTCTATCACCCACTTTAAACTTTCACAGTCGTATTCTCGTGTTGACGACAAACAACTTGTCAAAATGTAGGGAAAATCGAGAATTTTTTGATAGATCAGTTATCTGTAAACGTTTAATACCTATTACGAGATATTTTGTCCCTCAGATAATCTTCTACGTCGTAGCGTCGTAGCGTCTTTAAGTTTGTATTTCAACACAAATTTTCCGGTAAAGTAGATGGATGCAGTTCATTAAGGTACCTAGCTTTTACTTTTAAAATTATCTACCTGCTTATTGCAGTTTACCAAAACTACGTAATAAAGAGAGATCTAAAGTCACATTGCTACGGCGTAGCATCGTAGCACCTCTACGCTTGTATACAGTGGCATTATCTCAATAAAAACTTATTGGCGCCGATTCTTTTGTTCACAAACTAAAGTAATTTTAAGTTTGGTGCATCTTTTTCTTTCCATTTCGTTAAAAAAGGATAGAAGATAACATTTTAGTTTAATCCAGTCTTATTAAGATACACCATAGAAATTTTAGACGCGATTATAAACATGGCGACTAAAAATACGCCAGTTTACGTCAGGAGCGCATTAATTTGACAGGTCTAAACTGACATTTTATCTTCTGTCCTTTTCTTAATGAAATAGAAAGAAAAAGATGCAATGTCCTTATATTTAGTTTAGATGATTTAGTGATCTAAAGTAACTACCTACTAATCTCCGGATTCTGACCGGTCAGATTTAAACAAATCGTATTGCATTTGATAGCCTAATTCTTGATGAAAGTTATTTTATTTTTTATTTTACTATTACAGAAAGCTTACAGACTAATGTTACCATAAACTTCATTATTTACAACACAAATTGCTAATTACAAGCTTCCACATATATATATCTAGATACAAGAACATAATTTCGTTATGTACGTAGTACGTTAACAGCGATTTGCAAACCAAGAGAAAAATTTAAGAAATAAAAATAATAAAATAAAAAAACTGATTAAAGAGGAATAAAAAACTGATTAAAGAGCATTATAAAAGATCGTGCAATGTCAAAGCAGTTAAACCATTTAGTAGTTCAATTAGTATACTGAACCACTAAACAGCTCAACCTATTCATGACTATCCCCAAAATATTCCTTGTTTAGAACCTTTCTAATATTATGTGCGTTGGTGCAAAATAGGTCGATATCCAGGTGCGATGGTAAACAGTTGAAGGCTTTTATACTACGAATCAAAAAGGCGTTGCATCTGTAATTAGTTGATGCGCGTGGTGAATGCAACAGAGGTCGTTTGCGTAGATTGTTTTGATTGGTACGAAGAAGTATTTTTCTGAGCAGTTCCGGACAATCAATTGAGCCATTTGCTATGTTTGCCAAAAAACATATGTCAGCAATATTACGTCGTATGTTCAATAACGGGAAATGATATCGCTTGCAACGGTGTTCATAGTCTAATGAGAAATGCTCCGCCTTAAAATCCAAGTAGCTCAAAAACTATTTCTGAACTGATTCAATACGTGATTTGTAACTCTCGTATTGGGGATTCCAGACTTGGGAAGCGTACTCGAGATGGCTACGCACAAGTGAACAGAAGAGGACTTTTATTGGTTTCAGAGACCTAAAGTTAGAGCAAGCTCTGGTAATGAAACCCATGGCCTTGAAAGCCTTTTTGACAATGGTTTCTATGTGATCGTCAAAAAGTTATTTGCTGTCATGTACTTCACCAAGATCCCTGATACTGTCTGTCTTACTTATGTACGTACCATCCAGAGCATACCCCGAACCGATAGCAGTTATCCGATAGACTACGTGAAAACATTTGGATATATTAAGTTGTAACTTGTTGGTTTTGCAATATAAAAAGAATTTGTCAAGATCCGATTGAAGTAGCTCTGTATCAGTTAATGTACGTATAGACTTAACAATCTTCATGTCATCTGCGTATAGTAAAATACTTGAATTAGTAAAGCAGTTCTTTATGTCCGAGATAAATATTGTGAACAGCAACGGTCCCAAAATCGAGCCTTGAGGCACGCCCGATGGGACACTTTTACAACGGACGTGTACCCACGCAGAACCACAGCCTGCGTTCGATTATCTATATATGACGAAGACCAGCGAAACAGGTCATCGTGTATTCCTGCAGCTAAAAGTTTCTGAAGAAGCACACGGTAATCTATTCGGTCGAAACACTTGCTGTAGTCACCGCCAAAAGGAGCCCGTTCACCTTGGCTCCTACTTTTCAGAATGTATCCTTGGAGTGCACCGATCGCCTTCAGCATTTGGGAGTTAAGATTTCCTCGAACCTTAACTTTGGGCGGTTCATTGAGTCCAAGGCCAGGGTGGCTGCCAGAAAATTAGGCGTCATCGCGAAGGTCCGGCGGTACTTCACACCAAGGCAGCTTCTAATTTTGTACAAAGCACAGGTCCGCTCGTGTGTGGAGTACTGCAGCCACATTTGGGCAGCGAAATGTCACCTTGCCACTTTGGATTCAGTGGAGAGGCGTACGAAGAGGCTGATTGGCGACCCAGACTTAACTCGAACCGGTCTCCAAAGCCTAGAGCACAGGCGTAGAGTAGTCAGCCTTTCGGTCTTCTATAGGATGAATTCTGTTGAGTGTGCAAGGGAATTGCATGATTTAATTCCCCCATCTCCGTTCCATCATCGGACGACCCGTCGTACGGCGAGTTTCCATCCTTACGTTGTTGACACCACTGCGATCCGGACGAAGCGTTTTGCTTCTTCCTTTATACCGCGTACATCGAGGGACTGGAACAATTTGCCAGCGTCGGTGTTTCCGTCACACTACAATTTGAGTGTCTTCAACGCTAGAGTGAATAGGCTCTTAATAAACTAACGCTTTTTACCATCAACGATCGCATCACTGCTTACCATCAGGCGGGATTGCGGTCAAGCACTGGTTTATAATTTATAAAAAAAAAAGTCTGTGTAGATAACATCGACTTGGCAACGATTATCCATCCCAATGGTTATGAATTCGTTGGACAATACCAAATTGGAGGCAGTCGACCGTTTTCTAAGGAAACCATGTTGTTCATCGCCAAAACAGCGCTGCAAGGCGGAATAAACTTCCGTGTATACCACTCGTTTCAGCACTTTCGAGAAAAGGCTTAGTTTAGATATGGGACGGTAATTTTCTATTTTCGACCTATCGCCTTTTTTAAAGATAGGGGTAATGAATGCTGATTCCCATACTTTCGGGACAACGCCCTCTCTCAAAGACCGCTGAAACAACATGCGTACTGGCTCCACAAGACTTTTTGCACAATTGACAATGAAAATTGGCGGTATCATGTCTGGTCCTCCGGATTTAGCTAGATCTAGGCCTTTAAGTAGCTTAAATACCATGTCTGGGCACACGCTAACGGTACTTAGGTTCACTGAGTCGGAAGAATTAATATCTGTATTAGAATCCAGATTATCAGAGTTTATTTATTTATTTATTTATTTAGGTTAACCAACAATTGTTTACACTGTACATTATTATGACTTAATGACTAAAGTAACACTTGCAAGTGCAACAATTAATTACAGGTTAACTCCACATGCACAAAAAAAAAAAAAAAAACGGTTTACATTACATACTTAATTAAAACTTAATTGATATTAAAATTGAAAAGCATACAAAAAATAATTAAATAACGATAGGCGGGAAGTTGAACAATAAATAACAAATTTAAATTCTGATAAAATATTAATTAATTAACTATTATATTAATTATTGAGATTAAATATCGAATTATGATTTAAGAGGATTAAAATTAAAGGATAAAAGCTCGCAGGAATTTCTTTACGGTGTCGTGGTGTATATCTACCAAGTCACTACGGCCATTAATAATTTTGCACAATCTAGGAATTGGGGAATTTGCACCAAGCACAGACTTTCGCAGTGGCGGACACAGGGGTGTAATCTTATTCCTAGGATATCTAGAGGGCGCGTGGAACCTAATAAGCCTCAAAAAAGTGGGGCAGTCGATCTTATTACGCAACAATTTGTAAAGAAACAAAACATCAGCTATATCTCTACGCATGGATAACGTTTGCATTTTGAAATGAGACAGGCGAGCTTTGTAAGAGGGCAGGCGCTTGGATTTGCCTTCACTAAAGGCTAAATGCCATACAAAACGCTTCTGGACCCTTTCCAGACGCAACATGTGAGTGGCATAGTGAGGTCTCCATACAACACTGCAATATTCCATTACACTACGTACGAGACTGTTATATAACATTATCTTAGTGCTACTTTTACGAAAGCCTTTGGTGTTACGAAGTAGGAACCCTAACATTTTTGATGACTTTTTAATAATAAATTCAATATGGGGCACAAAAGTAACTTTTTTGTCGAAAAGTACTCCTAGATCCCTTATTGTTTCGACTACTTGAACTCGCTCTTGGTCTATGAAGTACTCTGTGTCAATACAGCAAATTTTACGCGTATACTTTAGAGTTTGAGTCTGGTTCTTAAAAAGTTGAATGAAAGTAAGATGAGAATAGCTCAGTGATACTCTCTCCAGTGTCTGCGGACAGGTCCATATAATACAATACGTTGGGTAATGAATCACCATTTTTTTACTTTTAAAATAAGACCAAAATGACTTAGGATTTTTGGCGATAGAAGATTCGATTTTTTCCATATAAGCATCAAAACAAACCGCCTCAATTTGCTTAACTCGGTTTCTTATAGGTTACATAACATCACGCTACGACCTTTAGGAGCCCTGATTGTTCAGGAGTAAAACTTGACCTTATTTAAACATTAAAAAAAAAACAAGGCATTATGAATATTGTCATTTATTCAATAAATAATATGTTGTTATATTAATAATATTATCTTTGGCATCAAAACGCCTCGCGCACCACAAACATTGAACAAAGCTCAACGTTTAATAAATACTGAAACAAATCATGCGTATGTACTATAAAATCTTTAGCATTAATATTTACATTATTTCTTCTATCATTCCAGTTATAAATATACATAAATAACAATCACATAAATGTAAATAACCCAAAACTTTTGCGCGCAAAAATGATCTAAAATATATTTTCCGATTATTATATTATCCATACAAACTAGTACCCGTGCTAATTCAAATTAAATATTTATGTATAACTAAAATATTGATCCCTAACACCGGTAACAATTACAGAATACAATACATATCACGGAAGGTTCAAAATGCTAGTAATGATTTGTACAGTTAGGAAATAAGATTGAAAATGGAAGAAAGACGGTTGGCTTGTACGCGAAATACAACATAACAAGGATTACATAACTGATAAAGCAGTATCAGGTAACACTAACAATATTCGAGCAAGTTTTAAAAACATTCGAATGGTAATATCTATAAGTAAAACTTTACAAGTATTAACAATTCCTCATTTATAAATAGTCTCTTATAATCCTCACTGAGTGTTCAATTTTCAGGTATTTATTTTCTTGTTACATCGAAAACATTGTTACATTTCAGCAGTTTATACAAAGTGCCAAAATTATTCAATGGAATGCGCAAAGTCGTAGAATTCGATAAATTAAGAGCACGCGGAAATTCCTTATCAAACTGAACAGAGAAATTTCTCGCAAACTATAAAGTACTTTATAAAAAGTAAAGAACATTGAGATACTGAAGACTTCTTGAATAAACTCGATACTCTTAAGACCATTTACAATAGAACATCTGCTGACACACACAAAGAGTCACAAGAGGTACAGGAAGCTATTTGAACGGCGAAACAGGAAACCTGATAGGTACATTCACAGTTATACATAGTACACAAATCCTAGGTAAGTAAAGATATAAAATCACTCCTATGTACTATGAACTTGTCACGAGTAATACTAGCAAAGAGGGTGAATCCAGTAGGTACTTGTAACAACCAATGATCTTAAGTGACGTAAACTTCTCTAGCCATCCACAAACTACGCAAGACGGGTGTGTATGTATATACCTACTGTTTAGTAGGTATACACCCGTCTAATCGTTTTGCGTTTTCTTTCATAAGGTAAGAACGGTTGGAAGAATACCTATTATATTTTCTCTTTCTCATTGTTTTCAACCAAAGCATCTGCTATCTAATCTGGTAGAGAACGCCTAAGGCGTTATGTCCGTCTTGGCCTAGTAAGAGTTTTCATTACGAAACTCGATCGTCGATATCGAGCGCGACTCATCAATTGGTCCGCTTCAAGGTTGTAAGAACTCAACCAATGAGAGCGCCAAACAAGCTCGATATCGACGATCGAGTTTCGTAATCAAAACTCAGACTAGGCCTACAGATGACAGCACATCAAGCTACTAAAATCTGTCAGATTTTTTATTACATTTTCAACTTTATCTATAAAGCATTAAGGCTCCAGGTTGATTGGGAATTTTTGAGAGTTTCGGGTAGCGGGGCCTACTGTCGTCCCTACATAAGTCAACGCGGTTTTGTAAATACCGGCCACAAAGGGTTTCCGTACCATTGCACAATAATTAACACTATACAGTATGTTAAGAAAACCCTGTCCGACCCATAAGGATAATAAAGGTTAGGTAAACACATGACCAAATATAATATAAAATTTTACGTAATCATCATAGTACCAATACAAATGAATTTTGAAATAATCTTTTTTCCCGCGAATTAATTCCATCTTCCCCGAAATTTGGTAATTTTTAAAAAAGTGACAACACCAGTATTATTATGAGCGAATAGCGATGCGACCACGTGCCGCGTGCCCTGCCGCCCGCGCCCCGCGGAATGGTGGTTAACGCAGATTTATTAAGTTACCACTTTTTGCGAAATAATATTTATTTTTTTAGGGGGATTTTTTTTAAGTTTAGCCTAGTTCTGTATCCATTAGTAGAATCAGTTATCGATACCTAACAACACCTTCACGGGTCGGACAGGGTTTTCTTAACATACTGTATTTATTTATTATAATATAAACAAAACTCCTCTCACTGAGAGGAGGCCTGAGTCCCAAAAGTGGTAACATTATAGTCTGATTATGTTATGTATGTATGTTGTTAAAAACGAAAAACTTTTCTTGTGCGATTATTTGGCGTTAAAGCGATAAAAGAAATAATTAATATTTTGTGAAAATTGTCTACCTATTACGATTCAAGAAACAACCCAGTGATAGACAGACGGTTGGACGGATAACGGATACTCTAGAGAGGATTTTAATATTTATTTATGCTTTCGCAGAAAGAAAATGTACAGAGGCGGACTTAATGCCTTAATATCTAACATATAAAATTCTCGTGTCGCGGTGTTTGTGGTTAAACTCCTCCGAAACGGCTTTCCCGATTCTCATGAAATTTTGTGTGCATATTGGGTAGGTCTGAGAACCGGACAACATCTATTTTTATACCCCTAAATGTTAAGGGTAATCCACCCCTAATTTTTTTAAATATAGATCTTTACAGCACATGATTTAAATAAACAGTTTCGAAGATATTACATTTAAAAATTGTGGGGCGTCGCATTTGCGGCGGTACCAACCGGTTGGGCGGCGGGCCGCTATGTTTTTTATACAACGTTAACAGTTTTTTTTGTAATGTATTTAGTATTAGCATTGCACCCGTGCGAAACCGGGCGGGTCGCTAGTGTATCTATAATACTTATAATTCTTGTGTGATTATTTTGGCATCTAAACTTGAATTTCAGGAATACTGTGCTGGGATAATTTAAGCAAATATCTTACAGACGGCGCCTGTGACTTCACCCGCGTGGGTTTTGATCCCCATGGAATATCGGGAGAACAAATGTTATTCCTGGTTATAAACCATCTGAGTGTCAAATTTCATCTAAATCCGTTCAATAGTTTTTGGGCGAAAGAGTAACAAACATTCATATATAGGTACATATAAATCTTTGCATTTAAAATATTAGCAGGATTGGTTCAAATTACCCAAGAATGCATTGAGATGAAGAATACAGACTGATTTAAGCGGTGCAATTTCATTGTCTATGGCAAACAATAAAAGTGATGCAACAAAAAACTTGCATCGTCTAAATGATGTTTATTGGACATTACAACTTTTATTGTTACTTCAACTTAATTAAACCCATGGGCTATTAAATTTCACCGTGTAAGCCAGTCTTTAGTTCGAGCTATCATTGGTAAACCCAGGTTTACACTCTCTACTAATATTACTCGTACCTAATAATATAATACCCGCGGTGCAATCATACTATCTGCCCAAAACTAGAACGATGAACACATAATATGATAGTGGCACCAACGCTCTTGTTCACAAACTAAATTAAATTCAAGTTCACTGCATCTTTTTCCTTCTATTTAATTAAGAAAAGGACAGAAGATAAAATGTTAGTTTAGACCTGTCAAATTAATCTGTCTGTCTGACATAAATTGACGTATTTTTAGTCGACATGTTTATAATCGCGTCTAAACTTTCTATGGAGTATCATAATAGGGATGTATCCAAGTTATGAAAATCAAAAAAATAATTAGTCAGTCTTATAGATAATAAAAAAAATTAATACCCTTATTTTTATTTTACCGAAATTACCAAAAACTACTGAAATATAGCGTATTGAAGTTACGGAGTAGGGGCTAATTATGTCACGCCGTGGTATATTTTGTACCACGGCGTGACGTCATGCGGCATTTCAAATCAATATATCTTCCTAAGTATTTGGATGAAAGAAAAAATAAAAAATACGTGTTCAATATTTTTTATAAATCTATCTGATGGACATTAAATTATTTTTTAGGATACAACTCAATTTGATAGGATTAAACTAAATGTCCTTATCCTTTTCTTAATGGAATAGAAAGAAAAACATGCACTTATCTTGAAATTACTTTAGTCTCTGAACAAGGGCATTGGGGCCAGTGTCACCGTATGATTGTAAACATGATTCGTTTATAATTTATCTCGCGGGATTGGAAACTGGTGATAAATTGTGAACTGTAACCATACTGGTTACAACATAACGTATTAATTTTTTATAATTTATAAATCTGTCCATGTCAAACTATCGAACGTGAACGAACCTGTATTTAGTGACAGAATTTAAAATTTTACGAGTGATAAAATCGGCGAAATTTTAAACTGTCCCTGATTTGTCGGTATTGGCGGTAGCCGAATTTGTCGCAGTAACTAAGCCTTGGCTCGTCGACAAAAGGGTTAGAATAGGTTAGACCTGTGACTAATCTCACGCGAAATTTGTTCGCATCGGTTTGAAACATTTTGAAGCGTATTGCTAATCCATCGCTCTATACAGAGTGGTGCTGACAATACGACAATAAATTAAACATCGTGTACCTCAACACATTCTCAGTCTACCCATAAAAAATCATATAAATATGTTCATTAGTTTAGTCACAGGAAATTATTTTTCGTTTTTCACATTTTCCACATGATGTACATGTTATGTGTATAAGGAAACGCTTACACGTCAATGACCGCCGCATCCTGCGGTACCAAACTTTCATAATAATGGCGCGATAAAAGCTAGTCTATACAGGATCGCGCTGTCACCGATCGGAGGTCAGTGAAACAATATTTTTAAAGGATGTTTGCATTTTTATGCGATCTAGTTAGTTTGAAATTTTATTTTTTTTTATTTTTGATGCAAGGTTTTTTTCTATGGTTTAGGATTATTCCTATGAACCAGCATTGTTCGTGTTTTCTTTTATTGTCGTAATGTCAGCATCGCTCTGTATGTTAGAAAAATGTGTCTGCTCAACAGCGTAAATTACGTAATGAATATTGTTGAACTGTCAGAATGAAACCATTTGCTACTGACAGTGTGTTACTCAATTAGATACCCTGCTGTTCACAATTTGTCGGTGTGCTATAGACTGATTATAAACTATCGAAAAATAATGCGTTATATTGTAAATGGTTTGCTGCAGTTCATAATTTTTCGTTAGTATATAATCTTGCGAGATAGATTATAAGATAACGATGTTCATAATTATACGGTGACAATCACCATTACATAAACAATATAATTATAAAATTATTATAAAACTATGTTAACTCTATGCAAAACTATAGTAGTTTTTTGACTAGTATATATTTTGTATTGTACAGGTCAGTTTCATTTAGTTGTTTACATTTGAATAGTTTGAGTATTAAATATCAATTCCGGTTTATATATCACGAACATACTATGTTATTATAAAATTTCATCAATATTTAAATCTTTTGCCGAAATAAAGTATTTTTAGTATTATTATATAAATTTAGGTTGCATTTACTGTCAGTAAATATTTATATAAATAATAGTTTTGTACGAGTTTGCTGAAATAAGTTCATAATGGGGCAGACATTACTGGCATCATAATTTAATACTAAACGATCCATTCTCGCATTGAAAATATAACTTTACATTTGTGACAATCGCTCTAACATACCTACTATTAAAATTCAACCAATTCTTACTGAGACATTAGTTGCACAAATACCTACCGTGCGAGTAGATGCGCCCACGGAACCGATACCAAACAGTAAGATATGATGTCGGTCCTAAAATACCACAGAATAATAATAAAATGGAGTGTTTAACGGTCGTATAATTATCGATCCAGTTGTCGGTACATTGCCGTCGTACACTGTGGGAGATTTTACTCCTTTCGATACAATATAGAGTGTCATAAGCAGAGATGATGAGATGAGACGGGAGTGCGGTGCGATCACGCCTGTGTGTCGGCGTCGGTGTAGTGGCTGGGGCCCTCGGCCGAGCACACGGAGTCCTCGGGCGTGCGCGACGCGTCACCGGCCTCGCTCGCCTCCACGACGCTGGCGCTGCCGCCAGTCTTGCCCTTGCCGCCGCGACGAGCCTGCAGTGCCTGACACACAACATACATCAATATAACAAGCAGATATTTATTTATTCTTAATAAAAGTCATGAAATGAGTTGATTTCTGTGTAGTAGAAGATTGCATAGTAACTGGAGAACTTGCTTGTATACAGGTCTACACTGGATTTGTATTCAAATCACACCCAGTTACCAGTTTATTATTCGTCTATTATTTTATGACATATACGCCGCCTATTTTAAACGTGCTTATATTAAAATAATAGAAAATAAACAAGCCTGAGTAAAATTTGAATGTGAAACAAAAGCTAGTGAAGACTCATCCATGTGTACAAGAGCCCTTAAAGCAATATGAACTTAGTCTGGATTTGTGTTGTGTTGTGAAAGTTGTAGAAACAATGCTCTGGTAAAAGTCAAATGAACCGTTAAAATTTGACAGTACTTGAATATTTAAAGAAAATCAACCGATTTCAGGTCTTAGCGTCGCTATTGAGTAAGAAAATCTAATTACGATCGGGATAGAAGCTGCTTTTGAAATAACAGATATAAAAATATAAAAAAACATACAGCCCCCGGCCTGAGTAAGTCAGACATTTATAGGCAAAGAGAGCCACATAAGACAAATTTAGATGGTGAGGATCCTGCCAATTAGTAGCTGTTTAGTTTGGCACCGGGAGCACAGAGAAAGCGTATATCTGAAACATTGCGACAGTCAGGTAGTGTGGTTGGGAAGTGCAGGGGCTCGGGCGCGGGCGCGGGGCTACAGGCGACATCCACAGGGGTCATGCGGGTGCTCCACGTCAGTGCGCATGCGATTATTATATACGTAGAACGTAGGTATGTACTGTACGCTTCCTTACCTTTTCGCGACTGCCCTTTTTCTAAAGTCGGTGTAGGATGGAAGATGAAACATTCAATTAATGACAGTGGAGATAGAACACCGACATACGAGGGCTGAAAATACCTAAATACTATTCACATTACTAAAACTTCGGGTCATCACTTTAAGCTAAAGTTTTAGTCCTTAACAAAAGTCTAGGGTACGGAACAATTTAATTTGAATCTACATACGATAAATAATGTAATGAATTATCATCGGTAGTTACTATTGAAAAGGTATTACAAAATCATTACAACAAAATATGATTGTTAAAGTAGGTGTCAAACTCATGTCATTATGACCTAAAGGTTAGGACCACACGTGAACTAAAGGTGGGGAGAGAAAATGTAAAAACTATGTCACTTAACATACCATACTGGAAACACTGTCTTACATATGAACTTGTTTTGTCTATTCTTATTTGTTCGAAGTTATGACTTATGAACTCTAGGAACTGTGTATGCTACCTTGTTCCTATCAACTTCATTAGTAAGTAGTTAGTAATGTTAAAGGAAATATTTGTAAAATCTGATTCTAGCTGAGGTTTTCGTATGTTCGTGTATACCTGTAGTGAGAACCGCCGATGCGGCGGTTTCCTGCCGCCGCGTCGCTTGCTGATGTGCGGGTTGTCTCTCCGCAACGTCTTGTTACGTAAGATCTCGAGCTGGAGGTACAATCTCTTCAGTTCGGCTCGAACTTCCTCGGAAGTGGGCTCCTCCTCGCCTTCCGCACCAAATCCCTCCGCAGGACCGCGACGTGACACCTTCAAATATTGTTCAGAAGAAGGTAAAGATCATTTCTATTCATACTGGAATAAGGAATTGAACACAGTTGATGCATGTGATAAAGACTTTTTATCATTCTCTTTTTTGTTTCATTAAATTATTTTACTTTTATGTTTTCAATAGTTTTTTAGCAATCATATTAGGATTAGCAATATAAGCAAAAATTATGAGATTGTAATGTAATGTTCTAGGAATGAGCAGATTTTCCTATTGATACATGATTGCCAAAAGCGCAACTCGAGTAATTTCTATGAGAGCTGTCAGGTGAAGTCGTTGATTTTAGACATGAGACGTCCCAACTCAACGCTCTTACACCATGTATAAACGACAGCACATCAAGCTACTAAAATCGTTCAGATTTCTTTATTACCATTTTCAACTTTATTTATTTATTTTTATATTTCAAGGAAACTTACAGCTAGCATATACAGTATGTAAAGAAAACCCTGTCCGATTCGTGAAGGTATTGTTAACTGATTCTAATAATGTCAACAAAGCCGGGCTAAACTTAAAAAAAGTCCCCCTAAAAAAATAAATATTATTTCGAAAAATCGAGGTAACTTAATGCATGTGCGGTAGGCAACACGTAAGGGGTACATGCGCGGGTGTAGGGGGCAGGGCACGCGGCACGTGGTCGCATCGCTATTCGCTCCGTCACAAATGGTGTTGTCACTTTTTTTTAAATACCAAATTTTGGGGAAGTTGGAATTAATTCGCGGAAAAAAAAAGATTATTTCAAAATTAATTACTATTCTCACTATGATGATTACAGAAACTTTCATATTGTATTTGGTCATGTGTATACGTAACATTTATTATCCTTTTGGGTCGGACGGGGTTTTCTTTACATATTGTATATAGGTAGAAGATAATTAGTAAAAGAAGGCCAAATAAAAGTTTCCACAGACAATATTAGGTTAGCATAAGAGACAGTAACAAGTACAGCGAAGGATAGGAAGCCTATTGGTTGCACCAACATTATATTTCAGTCCATATGTATCCAAAACGTCATGAGTAAAATGATTTAGTATTATGACGCTTTATCATCAAAACTCTTTTATTAAAATAAAAACAAAATTGTAACTTATATTTTTTTAACATACTTAATTCTCATTTTTACAAACGGTACCGTCCGAATGACGTCACAGAGCGAGGTGCACAGTTGAGTCGCGCGAGTTGTACGGGGATGGTTCGTATAGTCGGCGTACCTCCTGCGCGAGCGAGCGCGCGCGGTACCCGTGCCACAGTCTGGGCGCCAGCACGCAGGCCAGCGCGGCGCCCGCCGACAGGTGCGCGCGCAGGGCGGCCGACAGCGGCCAGCGCTCCGGCGCCGCGCCCGTCTCGCCCAGCGCCACCAGCCGCCACCACACGCCGCACACGATCTCCGTGCTCAGCGCCGCCGCCAGCCAGCCGCGCTCCTACGGGCACACAACACGGACTTCCTGACTGCACGAGGCTGACGCGACCGATAAGTGCCACTCATAAATTCGCCCTTTTTTTTGTGTTCGGGGGGAAACCTTCAAAAGGCACCCGACCTCCGAGGAATGAGGTCGGGTAGTTTACCTCACAAAACCTACCCCGGTGATCACCATCTACGTTTAGGGGTGGTCCCGGCTCCTCTTAAAAGACCATTTCCGGAACCCTCCCTGCGCATCGCCTGTAAGGCACATCCCACGGGAGACTAAGAGGGCCTCTCCTAAACGTCCTATGCACGGCAGCACGTGACCACTATGCCACCGTTTTCCCTGGGGTCACCCAACGGGCAGGCAGGGTCCCCGCTCCGTGCGCCCACAACCCCAAAACACACAGCCTAGCACACAGTTGCGCTGGTCATGGTGAGCTAGTGGTTAAAACACCAGTCTCTCAAGTATGAGTGTGCGGTTTCAATTCCAGATCAGGCAAGTACCGACCAATGTAACTTTTCTAAGTTGTATGTGCTTTCTAAGTATATCTTGGACACCAATGACTGATTACAAGGTGAAGGAAAACATCTTGAAGAAACCTGGACTTTAAGTCTGAAATCCCAACCCGCATTGCGCAAGCGTGGTGATTACGCTCAATCCTTCTCTGCATGAGAGGAGACTTGTGCCCAGCAGTGGGACGATAAAATAAGATGGATGATGATGATGATGATGACAGGCAGAATCACCACCCGGGTTTATACACCCGTCATAATAAAATACTCTTTATTATGTACACCTTATACATACATTACAAAACATAAATATAAAGATTTTACAAAGAGTGACACAATTGGCGGTCTTATCGCTAAGAGCGATTTTTTACAGACAACCTTTGAATGGAACACTAAGAGGAAGGAGAGAGAAATAATGTAGGTAGTCGTAGTGTACTATTTACATAGATTATATAATAAATATATACGTTAAGTGTTTCATACTAGTCTATTCAATATATACATCTGATTAATAAACATCATACAAGAGCAAATTAAATATAATGGCATGTTTAAAAAGAGAGGAAGCGCTTTTTTGTCATGGTTTTAAAAGTGAACAGTGCGGGCAAGTCATTCCATACCCGAACTGCTTGTACAATAAAGGGTTTATCGTAAAAATAGAGAAATGCATCGGTTTTCCGACGACCTCAGATATCTATTATGTGTGTCATGAAGGAACTTGAAACGTTCTTTAAGATAAGAGGGGAATTTAGGATTAAACAAAGTGCTGTAGAGCTGAAATAGGATATGAGAATTCCGGCGGAGACGTATACATCGTATTATAGTAGTATCATAGGTACCTGGTTTTATTTTTGTATTTTTGTTGGGATGGGAAATCATCAAATGACTTCTCCCGTTCTGGGCGGAGCGGAAGGGCGTGTCAAACTTTTACTGACTAAAACCCACCCGTGTTTCTTTACTTGCCTGTGCTACGACCAGGGCTACGGTTTAAACAAGAGTTTAACCAATCAGCAACCCTGACCCAGGAGGCATCGGTCTTCGTGAACCCCGTCTCGATGTGCTGACATGTTTTTGAGGCGTGAAACACAACGCGCCGTCGACTCGGGCCTGGTCCTTACTGGGCGGCGAGCTGCCCACTGCTCACCGCCTGCAGGCCCGCGCCTACGATAGATGGGAATTCGATGTCATCTCCCGACCAGGGCGTCTCCTGCAGCGGCTAGTGGCGTGAGGGCGCTGGGGATTCCCGCTGCCTGCCGCGTTCCGCCTCAGTATCGTAGGTACCTGGAAGGGCACATTCGCGTTCCTGGCGGCGTGTGCGATGCGCAGTCCGGCGGCCAGCAGCAGTAGCTCGGCGGCGGCGGTCACGTGGTGCCAGGCGGCGCGCGCGCACCCCGCCCCCGCACCCTCCTCGCACGCCGCGGTGGCCGTGAACGCCGCCAGGTAGCACGTCGCGCCCAGCACCATCGCGCCTACTACGCGCAAAACCTGAAACCAGACATTTTTCATTTCACTTTTGACATAGGTACACGACTACAATAACAGTATTACTGGCAAGAGTTATCTCACCAATCATGGATAAGCGATCCCATCGTTTGACAATTTAAGTTTCAAATTTGACTAAAAACTGTAACAGATACGATCGAGAGCCTCCGTAGCGGAGCGGTACCGAACGCGGCCGCTGCGCAAGGAGGCACGGTTTCGGTTCCCGCGCAGTGTAAATATTTGTATGTATGAATATGAATATTTGCACTGGTCTGGTCGTCCCTCGGAAACAATGTTAAGCCGCTGGTCCCGGTTGCCATACAAACTGGCAAGCGTTACGGGTTGTTGGAGCCTTTAAAAGTCCAACAATTGGTCTGAATACAATGCTTCGATATCGCCTTCGGGTGGTGGAGATCAGACGGAAAATATCGAAGTTTAGTCAAAATCAGCAGTTAGACTGGTAAAACCGACCCCAGACTCCAAAGCTGAGAAAGAATCGGATGCGACTCGGATTAACGCTGAAATGATGATGACTGTAACAGACACGAACACGACCAGTAACTGAGATCCTGCGGCAAGTTTGATCAAGAGTTGAGAATATTTATAAACTTACGCATTACGTAAGTCGTGGTGGCCTAGTCGTTAAAACACCAGCCTCTCAAGTATGAGTGTGCGGGTTCGATTCCAGGTCAGGCAAGTACCAATGTAACTTTGCAACACCAATTCAAATTCAAATTCAAATTTATTTATTTGTACACATAGGTGTTATAAGGTGGTATTTAAAAAACAAAATAAGTTGCACTATGTGTCGCCTTGAAAGGCGTACAAATATTTACCCATTTGGTAGTGGGTGTACACTGTACATTAATGGCTGTAGACCTAATTATAAAATTAAGTAACAATATAACGACTGATTATAAGGTGAAAAAAATCTAGGGGGAAACCTGGACTTTAAGTCTGAAATCGCCAACCCGCATTGAGCAAGCGTGGTGATTACGCTCAATCCTTTTCTGTATGAGAGGAAACCTGTGCCCAGCAGTGGGACGATAAAAAGGTTGATGATGATAGACTTACGCAGTGCACTTATTGTCGATATAAAACGAAAATAAAACATCAAATGTGCCAATATAATCATATTTACCGACGACGGCCGCAACTAAGTAACATTTGGGTACAGGTGTTGAATCCCACGTTGGGATGTTCCCACTGTTGGGATACAAGCCTCCTCTTCAAGAAAGAATGGGGTTGAATCTACCATACGAGCCCAGTGCGGTTCGGTGGAAGACATATTTCTTCGATTTTTGGTATTAGCCATATGCCAGTTTCATTTGTTCGTTCATCGTATTGAAAGTAGTTACAAGCAATAGGGCCTCCTGCTGTGGCTCTTCGTTTTAACCGTCGACAAAACGCTTTACTGTTCTTACCTCTGAATCCCGCGGTGTCCATCGATGTGCTTTCCTGGTGCGGAACTCAGCGAGCAGCACCCACAGGCGAAGCACCACCGACCCGTAGCACGTCACGAAGCCGAGCTCCCGTAGCCACGCGCCCGCTATGCAACGCCACTTCGCTATCGATATAAACTGTGATGCAGCCTAGGAAAGTAAACACGAGCATTTAAAAACAAAAGATTTTGTGAACAAGGATATCGGGGCGTTTCCTTTTCTATATTCAGTTACTTGAACCCCGGTCTTTATAGAATCTAGGGTACTTACCTATACCGTACAAAATAAAAAAACAAAATCCCGACAAGAACCTATTGTTTGTTTTTGCAAGCAAGACAAAGTCATCTAGGTAGATAATAATGCACAGAAATGAATGTGTAACAAAGAAACACACAAAAATCAAATCTTTTCTCTCTGTCATCAATTGATTTGGGATGCCCTAGTACAACTTTAATAAGAATAAAATATACTGAAAAGGTATGATTTTTTATTGATTACGCTAATAATCTTTCATAGCGGTTTTAAGACTTCTCTAGCTAATACTTACAGAAGCATACATCAAGAATGCGCCCAATAGCACAACCTCGAGTACTGTCCACATCCCCACCGCCACCGCCTGAAAACATGAATATACGTGTCAGTATTCTGAGGCTAATCAGTAAACCGATTGCTCTAGGTTGTACAGTATCGCCTTACTTTACACTTTCTCTTCTGGAAGATAATGCCCGCGGTTACAAGACACAGCAGCATGCCGCCGACGTTGCTGGCAAGCACGGCGACCCGGTGCGTGTCCGCCAAGCAGGCCGTGGAGTCGCTGCCCATGCCGCATGGCGTACACGTCAGCGGACCTGAGTTGTCCGCAGCTATCGTAGCACCGCTCAGCCATCCGCTGCCGCCTGCGTTCCAATGATCTGCCTGGCACTTGCATCGATACTGCAAAATATGGATCGTAGGTAAGAAATAACACATATCATTAAGTATATCACATTACTTGTAAATATATATTAATCACCTCTATCCTTCGATCCCCAGATCCAAACGTTGGAGAAGCTTCACAATCTGTTGTAGCAGCATCGCATAAAGGAGGCCCGCCGAGCCAATCGTGCATAGCCTCTTCACAAGGCAAGGCAGGCCAGCGCCGAAACAGTGCAGCGGCAGATCTGGCTGCTCCTGAGCCACGAGCTGCTGCTACACCTCCCCACCAGCCCTCACCATCCTTATCACAAGAGAACCAGGCGTTTGACCATACCGCTGTAGTGGCATTCCACGCTGAAGCTAAGGTCCTCCAAAACTGTCGTAAAATGATTGAGTTGTTTTGTTGAAAGACGACGAGTCTAGCGGGCTCTGCGATGTATAAGACGCCGAGGTGCAGCTGCGGCGCGCCGAGCGCGACGGCGGCGGGCGGCGGAGCGAGCGGCGCGCGAGTGGCGGCGCGCGCTAGTGCGGCAGCGCGCTCCTCGTCCGCCACGCCCTGCTGCACCAGTTCCACCAGCGCGCGCGCCGTGTGCATCGCCGCCGCCTCGTGTTCACGAGCATTCTATAATATTAACACGACACATGTTCAGATAAAAAGATGAATTTTGCACATAGATCTTAATGTTTCTCTTATCTGTTACTGACTCTAGTAACAAGATAAGTTCATGTGATATGAAAAATTGCAAAAACAATGTTTAAAGAGATAGATTACAATTCCTAGGGGTATAGTCATCAAATATCTGCCAAAATATCCTTTTCGATTCAGAAAAGGTGGTCTTTTAATGTATTGCCCGTACAAAACAGCAAAGTCCGGAATCCGAGTAGAGCTATTACGCATAGCAAAAATGAAGGTACGTACTGATGGCATGGGCGGCGTGTTTCTTAGCACGAGGGGTTCGCAGAGGGGCGCGGGCGGCGGGGCGGCGGCGGCGGCGGTGGCGGTGGGTAGCGACGCGCGCGGCTCGGCCGGCGCGGCCGCTGCGCACGCCCACCACGCCAGCGCCCACGCCGCCCACCGCACCTGCATCCTTCACCTGGCTAACCACCGACCCTGAAAACATTAATTAATGCTCTTAGACTGTAAATCATTTCGAAAAATAAAGGAAAAGCAGACAGCCTCCGTGGCGTAGCGGTAGCGAACGCGGCCGTTGCGCAAGGAGGCGCGGGTTCGATCCCCGCACAGTGCAAATATTTGTATGCATGAATATGAATATTTGCACTAGTCTGGTCGTGCCTCGGAAAGCACATTAAGCCGTTGGTCCCAGTTGCCATACGAACATCTAGTGGCAGTCGTTACGGGTTGTTGGAGCCCTCAAAAAGTCTAACAATCGGTCTAACTGCAATGCTTAGATATGGCCTTCGGGTTGTGGAGGTCAGACGGCAGTCGCTTCACGGAAAATATCGAAGTTTAGCCAAAATCAGCAGTTAGACTGGTAAAGCGGACCCCAGACTCCAAAGCTGAAAAAGCTACAGATGCGACTGGAATTAACGCTGAGATGATGATGGTGAAAAATAAAGGAAAAGACGTTTTTACTAAACTTTTTACAATACTTATTACTTCTGACGATATAGCTAATGAGTTTCTTTAAAACAAACTTCAACTGTATCGTGCATTATGTGACCGTCGATTTTGATGCTAATTGTTGATCAGCTGATGCAGGTCAGACAGCTCTCTTCGCGGCTTCTGACATTCTCACTTCAAATTTTGTTCAGATAGGATGACTGTTACACATTGA
Organism: Sesamia inferens; assembly: GCA_037179545.1. NCBI lineage: Eukaryota > Metazoa > Arthropoda > Insecta > Lepidoptera > Noctuidae > Sesamia > Sesamia inferens. Next base: position 24,696,495 of record CM073934.1, on the reverse strand, counting down.
TATTAGAGACGCATTGAAACACATTGATACTTCCTACACAAGGAGAGGCAGCGCACGCGCGGGCTCGATGGGCTCGAAGGCGGGCATCACGAGAAGTGAATGTTACGACTCCCTTGTATGTACACAAATTAAACTAAATTTAAGTTTAGTGCACATGGACAATAATTACACCTAAATATGTTGTATCGAAAATGTTATGAATATTGGAACATTTGCAATATTATTTGAGATTTTTATGACATGAGTGTTTGATGTTGAGAAGCATAATATGTACATAGTTTGTTTATGCAGTATTTAACGTGAGGTCACAAGCCACGCCGCCGTTGGAACATACCTATCTCTGCCTTAATTGTAACATCAGACCAGCTATGCCTATGGAAGACAACAGTAGTATCGTCAGCGTCTGTGTACCTAAATATGAAGGCTGTTTTTAAAATCTAAAAAAGAACTGAAATCTTTATAATCCTTTAAAGGTCATGGTCATTTAAAAAACATGGTGTCCCGCAAGACAGTGTCCTCGGATCTTTACTATTTTGATTGCATATTAATGATCTATCAAACGATACTAATTTTATTATATTAGCATGCTAATAGGGCAGAATGTACATGGTTCTCATTATACAATACGCAAAGAAAAACCTGTTCGAAGCGTGAAGGTATTATTAGGTATCGATAACTGATTCTACTAATCAATGCCTATAAATCCTGGCTAAACTTAAAAAATCCCTCTAAAAAAATAAATATTATTTCGCAAAAAGAGGTAGCTTAATACATGCGCGGGCGAAGGGGGGCACGGCACGCGGCACGCTGTCGCATCACTTATAATAATACCGTCGAAAAAGGTGTTATCACTTTTTACGAAATTATCGGAAAGTCGGAATTAATTCGCGGAAAAAAATGATTATTTCAAAATTCATTAGTATTGTTACTATGATGATTATGTCTTTCATATTTTATTTGGTCATGTGTTTACCTAACCTTTCTTCTTACCCTTATAGGTCGGACGGGGTTTTCTTTACATATTGTATACTTTAGCAACCTATTCTTATGTTACCTACGTTATAAGTAAATAAAGACCTATTCTAGTATAATTATTGTAACTGTGCCATGAATTTGGGTGTATTCCCAAAAGCTTTCAAGCGTGTTATTAGATCATTCAGTGTACAAAGGCTACAAAGGCAAAACAAAAAGATGACGTTTCCAAATATCGGCCAATTTCAGACTTTAGCTCCTTACCTAAACTATTTGAACGTATCCTTAATACCAATTTGACAAAATTTCTTTGTAAACATACATGTTTAAGTAGTAAAAATCAATACGGATTTCGGTAAGGAATTTCCACACAACAATAAGCTTGCTGCCTCTGATTTTATCAATACCCTGATTGATAGTCTCCTGCAATGTTATGGTATCATCTTAGATCTTATCTCGGCGGGCGTAGCTAATGTGTTAAAATTAATTCTGTTCTTCCTAACAGCAGTATCTTGGATCCTACGCCAAATATACATAAATGACCTAAGGGTTATAGATTCATGCCATCCTTGAAGAAAAACTTGGAAAATATAAAGACTTATTTATTTTATAGATTGATAAGATTGAAAACTTCATTAGTTTTTTAACGCTACGGTTATGTTTGTTTTCGACAGCCTCCGTGGCGTACCGGTAGCGAACGCGATCGCTGGGCAAGGAGGCGCGGGTTCGATCCCCGGCAGTGCAAGTATTTGTATGCATGAATATGAATATATGCACTGATCTGGTCGTGCCTCGGAAAGCACGTTAAAACGTTGGTCCCGGTTGCCATATGACCATCTAATGGCAGTCGTTACGGGTTCTTGGAGCCCTCAAAAGTCCAACAATATGGTATTTGACTAAAAAAAACTAATTAGTCCGTCAGTCAGATTTCCAAAAAATACTAGACACGTAATTTTTTTTTGTTTTATCAAAACAATAAAAATTGACAAATACAAAAGGCATCAAAAATCAGGAGTGGTAGCCACCACTCCTGATCTTTGATGCCTTTTGTATTTGTCAAATTTGGTGACGTCACTGGTCGCTAAAAAGTGTAGCGTGCAGTGACATCACACTAGTTTTCAATGCACTGTGTCGTCTTCCTTTTTTGTTTATATGAAAAAAGAAAAAAACCTGTCTAGTATTTTATTGGAAATCGAACTGACGGACTAATTAGCTTTTTTTTAGTCAAATACCCTATTGGTCTAGCTACATTGTTTCGATATCGCCTTTTGGGTTATAGAGGTCAGATGGCAGTAGCTTCACGGAAAATATCGAAGTTTGAGCCAAATCGGCGGTTGGACTGGTAGAGCGGACCCCAGACTCCAAAGCTGAAAAAGCTTCGGATGCGACTGAGATTGCCGCTGAGATGATGTTTTTTTTTTTTTATATAAATTATAAACTAGCGCTTGACCGCAATCCCGCCTGATGGTAAGCAGTGACGCGATCGTTGATGGTAAAGCGCGCTAGTTTATTAAGAGCCCATTCACTCTAGCCTTGAAGACACTCAAATTGTAATGTGACGGAAACACCGACGCCGGCAAATCGTTCCAGTCCCTCGATGTACGCGGTATAAAGGAGGAAGCAAAACGCTTCGTCCGGATCGCAGTGGTGTCAACAACGTAAGGGTGGAAACTCGCCGTACGACGGGTCGTCCAATGATGGAACGGAGATGGGGGAATTAAATCATGCAATTCCCTTGCACACTCACCAGAATGCATCCTATAGAAGACCGAAAGGCTGGCTACTCTACGCCTGTGCTCCAGGCTTTGGAGACCGTTTCGAGTTAAGTCTGGGTCGCCAATCAGCCTCCTCGCACGCCTCTCCACCGAATCCAAAGTGCCAAGGTGACATTTCGCAGCACCAGCCCAAATGTGGCTGCAGTACTCCACACAAGAACGGACCTGTGCTTTGTATAAAGTTAGAAGCTGCCCAGGTGTGAAGTACCGCCGGACCTTCGCGATGACGCCTAGTTTTCTGGCAGCCACCCTGGCCTTGGACTCAATGAACCGCCCAAAGTTAAGGCTCGAGGAAATCTCAACTCCCAAAAGCTGAAGGCGGTCGGTACACTCCAAGGATACATTCTGAAAAGCAGGAGCCAAGGTGAACGGGCTCCTTTTGGCGGTGAAAAGACACGCCTGTGTTTTGTTGTTTTGTTTGTTGTTGTTTTGTTCATTACAACTCTTACAATGAGCTGTGGGATTATTGCTTAAAACACTATCCTTACTACCACAAAAAAGTATTTATTAATTGTTTAGGCTAATATTTTTTAGACACGACATTTTATATGGAATTTGACGTGAACACTAACTAGACACGCGTTAAAGTGCATAATCTTTTGTCGTAACACCTCTAATTATGACAACTTAATAGTAATATTATTATTCAATTGAGCGTTATTTATGTTGTTGGCAAATGATTCAGGTTGTGATTGATAGTTCTGTTACGCAATTACAATGCTGTTCTACAAAAACCTACTTTGATTATTATCTAATAGACGACGTGTGCAAACCGCTTGTTTTTTATCTATACCACCATCTATATTTAGCCCAACACCCAGATAAAGATAAATCGTTAAATATATATGTAGTTCAATAAATCTTTAACGATTGCTATTTTATTTTCAGTCTACCGGTTAACGAACGCAAGATGCCGCTAAAATCTGCAGGCTTTGTGTAAGTACGAGTATCAAAAAGGTCATGCTACCTTTATTTTCCTTTTCATCATATATACCTAATGTTTATATTGCACCTAATATGATTCCAGAATAGTGTTATTATGTACGTTGTCTGATGGCAAGACAACTCATATTGACCGGCATAATGCAAGAAAATTTCCTGAGGGTTTTTTGTTTGGAGCATCTACAGCAGCATATCAAATCGAAGGAGGCTGGGATGCAGACGGTAAGTATATCAATGTTAGTAAGTCATGTTTAGAGTAAATATGTGGAACAATTAAACATTTAATAACTGATTCCAGGTAAATCTGAAAGCATCTGGGATCATATGACTCATACTGATCCTTGTGCGATAGTTGACTGTTCAAATGGTGATGTCGCAGGTGACTCATATAACAATTACAAAAGAGATGTTGAGATGCTGAGGGAATTAGGAGTTGATTTCTATAGATTTTCATTATCATGGCCTCGCATTCTGCCCACTAGTTTTCCGGATCGTATAAACGAAGCTGGAGCTCAATATTACAGCAACTTAATTGATGAATTGCTTAAATACAACATTGAACCGATGGTGACGCTGTATCATTGGGACTTGCCGCAAAGACTACAAGACTTGGGAGGATGGGCCAACCCAGAGATAGTCAACTGGTTCGCGGATTATGCGCGTATCGTTTATGGACTTTACGGCGATAGAGTGAAGTATTGGATAACAATAAATGAACCACGACAGATCTGCTCTCATGGTTACGGATCGAATATTAAAGCACCCAGGGTGGATATCAAAGGTATAGGTGAATATATGTGCGCCAAAAACATTATGATAGCACACGCCAAGGCATACCATGTTTATGATCAAGAATTTCGACCAAAATATAATGGTTATATCTTTATAACTCTGAGCGCACAATTCTATGAACCAGAAACAGAAAATGAAATTCAGGCTGCCGAAGAAAGTAATCAGTTTGAGGTATGCTAATCAAACCCAACAAAAATGTTTAGGCACTTTATGGTGCTATTATATACAATGACTATAATGCCAATTTTGTTTATTTCAGTGGGGTATTTATGCTCATCCGATATTTTCCGACAACGGGGACTTCCCACCGGTCTTGAAAGAAAAAATTGCAGCTAAAAGTGCAGAACAGGGATTCTTTAGATCGCGATTGCCAGAATTCACACCGGAACAGGTTGAATATGTTAAAGGGACCTCTGACTTCTTTGGTCTAAACCACTATTCGACTAATTTGGTGTACAGAAATGAATCAGTTGTTGGCCTTTACGACATTCCGTCATTTTATGACGACCTTGGTAATGTACACTATCAACCTGCTGACTGGGAACAAGGTGCCTCGGGTTTCCTTAAGGTAGGTACTTTCTTGTGATGTTCTAAAAAGTGTGAGCCAAGACTTGAAACTGCTTCTATAAAACATATCACTATTTATTACAGGTTGTTCCATGGGGCTTCTATAAATTATTGACCAGGATCAGGAAATATTACAACAACCCTCCTGTGTATATCATAGAGAATGGCTTTTCAACCCAAGGCGGCCTGGACGATGATGACCGCATCTCTTATCACAGGCGATACCTCAACGCCATGCTCGATGCGATAGACGATGGATCTGACGTCAGAGCCTACTCTACCTGGAGTCTTATGGATAACTTCGAGTGGTTGCAAGGATATACGTGAGTACATCATTGTGATTTTTTATAATGGTTTAAGTCTATAACATTTCGTAAAATCACAGGACCGAGGTAAAGGCGTGAGACAAGTTGCAGTAACAGTGACCTGTGACTATGAAAACATCGTAATCAATACAACATGAGTAACGCTGAATATCTTACTTTATTCTTCAATAGGTACTTGATGAATATCACAAGTTATGTTACTTAATAATTCACGTCTCTATTAATTTCGCTGATAATATTTACGTAGAAATTAGATAGCTAAGGACATGATTGAAGTATTATGTAAACGTTTTAAAAATCAAACAATGCTACTTCTACCGAATTTCCATTTGAGCCCATAATTCATGTCACTTGAGTTCGTTTCAGTGAGCGGTTCGGTCTGTACGAGATTGACTACGAGAGTCCGGAGCGCAGACGAACTCCGCGCAAGTCTGCCTTCGTGTACAAGGAGATGCTGCGCACGCGCGTACTCGACTGGCACTACGAGCCCAACACCACCGTCATGACTATCAACGACGAACACTAACACATACGATAAGACATAATACTCATATTATATAAAATAAATGGTTCCAATATTATGCGCTTACTATGAATTCGGCAACTTCAAGAGGTATCAGTTAAGTAATGATTGCATCATATTCTAAACAGCAGTTATTAAAAGTCATCAATCACTCAGTGCTGCTAATTGTAATGTACATATATAATTATAATTACAATCTTCTTTGAATGCAATGTGTGTCACAATAGAAACGCAACTGTTATTATGTCTTTACAAAAATAAAAAATACGTTGAACATGGGATCGCGATTTCTTATTAGTGATATCGTTTAAACCGAGACTACTCAACTAATTAGGCGTAGAGAATAGTAATAAACATTAACTAAAAGACAAACAAATGATATGTATATGTACCTAAAATGGACCATGACTAAAGTGGTAATTAATGCACTATATTCATTTATCACTCATCAGTATACATACTAAGTAATACTTAATTTATTTATTGAAGCAACGCTATGGGCGGCAATCGCAATACACAGCCGTTAACACAATGAGAAAACTACACAATCGATCTGATATAATTCATGATAGTTATATCTTATCTAGCGCTTTTCATAATATAATCAGTTTGAGCCAAAGAGCAAGATATCCAAACTAGATACGATCCCGCGGGCCAGTAAAAATGATGTAGTTACATTGATTGTATGACGCAGAAAAGTCAATTTTTTGAAATGTTCACTCAAACAAATGAATAGGCTGCACTCAAGAAATTCTGGGGTCGGGAATATTCTACTCATGAAAGTAGCTTTTGTTTGAACATTTTCCTGGCACATCTGTTTCATCAGTTGCATATTGAACGTACCAACTTACGTACAAAAAATATTCTGCATACACCACAGATATATTTTTAGTATAACTAAAATATTGAATCACGTGAGACATTGATCATCTTTCCATTGACGTTGATAAAACGATCTTGGGTAAATATATCCCAACATAAAAAGTACAGGTAAGCACCTGTATTTATAGCAATAGGAACAAAATATTTTTAAGCACTTACAGTTTTGTTTACTGGCGAATTGCACTAACAAACCGTTAGTCGTTTTATACACTACAATAATTATTAAAGAAAAAAAAAATATATATAAGTAAACAGGACTTGATTAATTCTACCCATACACAGTTCACAAGAGAATAAAATGACAATCAGAAATACAAAAATAGAAATTATTCTTTTTTTTAAATGACACATTTTAGTTTAGTTCAGAGATGGCCAGTTCTGAGGTAATGAGACCACAACAATTTTTCTCTCGTTATTCTAAATCTCTATACTAGGTACTGAAATCAATAAAGTTGTACTTAATTAAAATTTTACTGACAGACAGTCATAAGTACTTTCTCAAGATTTTTGTGTCAATTTATTAAAAAAATAAAAGTCAAATACAGGTCGTTGATATGCGAATACCTTGAGAACAATTCGACTGAATTGACATTTTTTTTTTTTTTGTTTAAAATGTTCTTAATAGACTGAATTAGATTTTTATTTATTAAAGGTGAGGAAACATTTTCCGGAAAAATTACTAAATAGCCTCTTTTCAGCATTCCTATTGCTTATAATAACATGCTTTCATTTAGAATCTGAATAATTTTGAATGATTATGCTAAAACCATTTGTTCGTATGTTTGAAAATTTTATCTGATATGGAACATAAATAACTTACCTATTTAATGTTGTTCAACTGTCAAAATGAAAGCTATTGCCACTATTAGTGTGTTACGTAATTACCCCACTTTACGTTTGTGTTGTCCTTTTATACTATAGACGAACAAACTAAAAAGCAATATTCCTGATTTATCTTACTATACGTATGTATATACCGACTACCTTCCTAAGTTATAGATACAATATCTCGCGTTTAGCTTCGGTTTTCTTCAACGCTTGCGTTCATGAATAAATACAAAAGTGGGTAGGTAAAATCGATAATAGGAAAAGATGTGACGTGCACAGCAAATTCTTATTTCGATTAACCGCGAAACTACTGATTTCGAAGTTTTATCACTCATGCAGATTTTGTGTATAATTCGCGAAGATCGCCAATAGTCGATAAGAGCCTGCAAATCAAGAAAGAAATTGAAAATACATATCATTAATTTAATTATTCAATGCCGGTTCCCTCAAGATGTTTTACATCGAGAAGAGAAGAAACAATAAATTAGAAAAAACCGGAATTAATGATACATATTAAAATAATTTCTATATTTAATAGTTCCGGTTTTTACAATATCACAAACGTAATACCAATCACGCTTATTAGGCATAGGTAATTAATTGTTTTCTTATCAGAATTAAAATATTGGTAAATAAAAATTCTGCAGAAAATTCAGCTCTGAACTTCAACCAATGAACCAACGTGTGTAAGCAGTAAGGGTCGTACCAGACTGGGCCAGGGTTGCGGGTTGGTTAAAAAAGAAACCGCGGCCCTGGCGCACAGGCAAGTGAAGAAACACGGGTGGGTTTAGCTCGTAAAAGTTTGACATACCCTGCAGCTTCGCCGAGAGCGGGAGCGGTCATTTGATGATTTCCCATCCTGACCAAGAAAAAGGGTCGTATCAGATGGCGTTCTATAATTTCAGCTCACACCCATGTGAAGAGAGTGTGAGTTTATGAGATAAGACTTTATTTGTCTTAAGCATGGTATAATTGTGTAATTGTGTTACAGTTTTATTTAAATATGTCGGTCTCCGTGGCGCAGCGGTCAACACGCCTGCCTGCGACGTGGAGGCCCCGGGTTCGATCCCCGGCCAGGTCGTGATGGAAAACGATTTTTCCTGATTGGCCTGGGTCTTGGATGTTTATCTATATATGTATCTATTATAAAATATAGTATCGTTGAGTTAGTATCCCATAACACAAGTCTCGAACTTACTTTGGGGCTAGCTCAATCTGTGTGATTTTGTCCGTATATATTTATATTTATTTATATTTAAATACAATATCCACATGTTTAGTACACAGAATTAAATTTGTTGTAAAAAGTAATTTGTATAATTCAAATTAATATTAATATTATAAATTTAAGTCAAAGAGATCTTTAATGTCATAGAAATTATGTTCATTTAGCAAAAACAACCTGTACAAATGTACAGGTTGTTTTTAATTGAATTCGCATTTTTCACTAAGGATTATGTTGTAAATGCGTACACACATCTCAAAGAATGCATTGTATTAAATCGATATTAATATTTATAGGCGTGCAAGGTAAGGCGTGTAAGGTACCACCGCGCCATTGGCATAGCATGTAAGTAGAGTTTTCGTTTAAATAAGGGCGTAGGTATTATAGATATGTACTAAGGTGGTTGGATTAGTAACTTTTATGTGGCGAGAAAGGGCATCTAACGTGATTGTGACCTCGAAGCCGACGACCGTTGGGTGATTTAATAAAATTCGCAAAGCTATTTAGCTTGATTCAATTTACAACGCGATTTCTCAATGTTACTTCCTCAGAGGTCAGTTGGAATAAATTTTCAAGACATTTTCTTTTACCTACATATAACATAAATGGCAGCTAAAATAAAAAATAAGTATAACTTCTCATATAATAAGATCCTACCCTACAGTGGTTAGAGACTTCATTAAAAATGCTGAAGAAGTTAAAAAAAGAACTCTTATTTGTAACCCAAGTGATTATTTCCTCTCATAGATACATAACCTATAACTTATTGTCTACAAATTCATATGATTATCTTATTTCTGTTTTATGTTTACATAACTGTCGTTTGTTGTACCTTTTAAGTAAAGGCCTTTACCTATGCCATTGCCGTTCTGCAGTACTGGCCATTTCAAATCAAAATATTTTTTGTTTGGCTAAGAATTCAAATTTCAAAATAATTATATTTTAAAAGCATGAAATTCTTCTTCCAAAAATAGTCACTTGTATATTCATTAGTGTTACAATTACATCGCATTTCAATCGTTTTCAACATCATGGATAAGTTAAAAATTTTAGTAATAGGGCATTTGAATAAAAAAACTAAGTAATTATTCCTTTAGTTAGATTTTCAAAAAAATACTAGACACGTATGTTTTCTTTTTTCATATAAACAAAAAATGAAGACGACACAGTGCGTTGAAAACTCGTGTGACGCCACTGCACGCTACACTTTTTAGCGACCAGCGAAGTCACCAGCCACCACTCCTGATCTTTGATGCCTTTTATATTTGTCAATTTTTATTGTTTTGATAAAACATAAAATACATGTGTAGTATTTTTTGGAAATCTGATTGACGGACTAATTAGTTTTTTTTAGTCAAATAACCTATTATTCAATATGAGTACCGTCGTGGCAAAAACGCGGCACAAGCGACACGCAATACTTCTATTATATTCTTTCTTTTATATTCTGACAATTTCGATCTTAAAAATGAACCTCGCGGTCGTCCGAAGACTGATCGACAATGACGAATTAAAGGCGATTGTGGAAGCTGATGATACACAATCTACGGCTGAATTAGCAGCAGCTTTCGACGTTAGTGTCAAAATTATATTGGTCCATTTGCGTCAAATTTGCAAGGTAAAAAAGACAAATCGGTGCCCCACGAACTCAATGATCTCCAGCACGAAACACGCATCGAGTCGTGCCTTGCAGTGCTCAAAAGATACACAAATGAAGGAATTTTGAACCGCATTGTTACCTGCGATGAAAAATGGATTTGTTTGATAACCGCATGCGCGCAGCAAGTTGGTTGGTCACTGTTTGGTGGTCGCTGGAACGCCATTGTGCTTCATCACAGCTTCTTACCAAACGGAATAAGCATTACTGCAGATGTGCACTGTGAAGAACTGAACACAATGATGGAGAAACTGGCACATCTCCAACCAGCATTGGTCAATCGCTCCTCTTCGCTGTTACTGCACGACAACGCGTGACCTTATATTGCACAGTAGACGGTCTCCAAGTTGGAAGACCTGGGGTTGGAAAATCTCCGTCATCCGCCCTACTCACCAGACCTTGCACCTACAGATTTTCCAGAAATTGAATAACTTCTTGGCAGGGAAAAAATGTAATACCCGAAACGCAGCAGTACAAAATGCTTTTGATTAGATATCAGTTTAATGGAAAGGTAACTAAATAAGCGGGTTAGTCATGCCATCAATAGCCAATTAATACCATACATAACTGCCCTATGCGGGTCACTGTTGAACCATATGGAAAATGACATATGTAGGTACCAGACACGGCTACAATTATAGACTTTCTATTAACTAATTGAAAATTTGTTAACGAATGAATTGAGTGGAATATGTTATGAAGTTGGGTGTGAAGAGTGTAGGGGAAAATTCTAGAAATAATCTTTGGGAAAATCAATAAAACGATGGATGGACTGTGTAACTAATGTTCCCCGATGGGTCCTGGGATATAGTCCACTCCTCCACTTTTCTTTAGGTGTCGATTTGAGAAGATATGGTGCACTAATCGACAGATAAACGGGATACCTGCCGGATGCTCGGGCTAGTGGGGAATCAATCCGGTCCGAAAGAGAGATCATGGTAGAGCGAACGAGTGTTGCACTTCAGGCAGTCTCCGAATGGGGCAATACCAATCTTGTAGCATTCAATGCCGCCAAAACGCAGGCGTGTCTTTTCACCGTCAAAAGTAGCCCGTTCACCTTGGCTCCTACTTTTCGGAATGTATCCTTGGAGTGTACCAACCGCCTTCAGCTTCTGGGTGTTGAGATTTCCTCGAACCTAAACTTTGGGCGGTTCATTGAGTCCAGGGCCAAGGTGGCTGCCAGAAAACTTGGCGTTATCGCAAAGGTCCGGCAGTACTTCACACCAGGGCAGCTTCTAATGTTGTACAAAGCACAGGTCCGTTCGTGTGTGGAGTACTGCAGCCAGATTTGGGCTGGTGCTGCTAAGTGTCACCTGGCCACTTTGGATTCAGTGGAGAGGCGTGCGAAGAGGCTGATTGGTGACCCTGATTTAACTCGAGTTGGTCTCCAAAGCCTAGAGCACAGGCGTAGAGTAGCCAGCCTTTCGGTGTTCTATAGGATACATTTCGGGGAGTGTGGGAGGGAATTGCACGATTTAATTCCCCCATCTCCGTTCCACCATCGGACGACCCGTCGTACGGCGAGTTTCCACCCCTTATGTTGTTAACACCTCTACGATCCGGACGAAGCGTTCTCCTTTATACCGCGTACATCGAGGGACTGGAACAATCTGCCGGCGGCGGTGTTTCCGTCGGACTACAATTTGAGTGTCTTCAAGGCTAGAGTGAATAGGCTCTTAATAAACTAGTGCGCTTTACCATCAACGATTGCGTCACTGCTTGCCATCAGGCGGGATTGCGGTCAAGCGCTGGTTTATTAATATTAAAAAAAAAAAAAAAGGTAGGAAAATGATGATAATGATGTTTGGAAGTTGGTTCGAAGAATCCACTTTACTATGACTCGATTCAAGTCTAGTAGCAGTAATGTGTAGATTCAAAAGGGTCTATAAATGTTATACATAGAAGATATAGCTATTATCATACATTTCATTACATCGTGACCTTTTATATAAGATTGTTATCGCTATGTCGTTTATTATACGTTTGACAGCTAGATTACCGCAATGGCCAAGCGATTGGCATCTGCGCTAGAAGTTTTAGGTTTTCACACGTGACTAATATTTGTATTGCCATGCCCTACGGGTGTGCAATTCGGTCGACTATATTTTTGAGTTCTTGGTGTGAAAAGGCTGCTGAGAATGAGTTTAAGGTAGATTTGAACCCTAACGAATTTTGGATATACGTTAGCAGTTATATCGGGAGTTAGGTACAGCGTTTATTTTAATCCTGTGGTCCCGCAAAGATACGAGTGGTTATGCAACTCGGTCGATCATACCCCTGAGTTCCAGCAACAGAAGTCCACTAAGAAAGATGTTAAGGTAAATCTATTTAAAAAAATATATTTTAAAAGTAGTGTTGTTTTGATCTGATTTATTGGGGCTACCCTCCTAGAGACCAAAAAAACATACAAATTACTTCCTATCTAAGGGCCGGAATGAACTTTTAAAATAGAACTGTTGTCAGCTGTGAAGAGTTTTATGTAAAAAGTAATTTAAAAATGCTGCGGCCATGTGAATTTCTATACAGCAGTGTGAATTTAGCGCAAACTTCTTTCAGTGGAATACGACGTTCCATATTTAAAATATAAAAGTCAACATAAATTGGCGAGATACTCATCTGTTATTTATCTGTGACGAATTAAAAAAAAATAGTTTAAATAAACAACTAGTTTTATTTTCCTCATATTTAAAATGAATAGTAGAGCGTTTAACGCGGGTAATCAATTCCTACTCATACTAATGCCCCCCTTACTGCGGTCGGGCGTCTAAATATGTAGCTCGGGAATTAATTCTTTCGACCCACTCTTTTTTGAGTTCCCAAATCACCAAAGAGCGGAAGGGCGTGTCAGACTTTTCCTGACTAAAACCTACCCGAGTTTATTCATTTGCCTTAGCAAAGAGCCATGGTATTGGAACTACCGAGGCCACATGTTGGCTGGCTTCATGGAGAGGGAGGGACTCTTTATGATGAACTCCTTCTTCAGGAAGCGTGAACAGCGGAAGTGGACTTGGATCAGTCCCGACGGGGTCACTAAGAATGAGATAGACTTCATTATGACGACAAAAAGGCACATATTCAATGATGTCTCAGTGATCAACTCGCTCAAATGCGGCAGCGATCATCGTATGGTCAGAGGCACATTGAATCTGAACATAGTGTCCGAAAGATCTCGCCTGATGAAGTCTACGCTCCGGCCAGCACCCATCCAGATCCATAACTCCGAAGGTTTCCAGCTCGAGCTCCAAAATCGCTTCGAATGCCTAAGTGGTGACGTGGACGAATACAATGACGGGTTTGTAGAAGCTGTCCGTACGGTCGGGACCAAGTATTTTAAGACCCGCCGTACAAATAGAACTAAAAAGCTCTCGGACTACACTCTCGAGCTCATGGAGGATAGACGTGAGATGGTTTTGCGTTCGTCAAGTGATGCTTGCAGATACCGGCAGCTCAATAAGCAGATCTCAAAGTCTCTGAAGCGCGACCTACGTCGGTATAATACCGAGCGTATAACGGAGGCCATAGAGCGAAACAGAGGCTCTAAAGTTTTCGCTAGGGATCTGACTATTGGGCATAGCCGGCTAAGCAAGCTGAAGACTGACGACGGTAGGATCATAACGTCCGGGCCCGAGCTTTTGAGGGAAGTCGAGAATTTCTATGGACAGCTCTACACTTCGACGACAAAACCCGCATTAAATCTTGCTGAAGACCCTAGAGCAAGATTAACCCGACACTACACCGAAGATATCCCGGACGTCAGCCTGCAGGAGATTCGATTGGCTCTGAAACAACTTAAAAACAACAAGGCGCCGGGCGATGACGGAATAACGGCAGAGCTACTGAAGGCGGGTGGTGAACCGATCCTTAGGGCCCTTCAGAAGTTATTTAATTCCGTCATAGTCAAGGGAAAAACGCCACAGGCATGGCACAGAAGTGTGGTGGTACTCTTTTTCAAAAAGGGTGACAACACCCTTTTGAAAAACTACAGACCCATCTCACTTCTGAGTCATGTCTATAAGTTGTTTTCGAGAGTCCTCACGAATCGTCTCGCCTGCAGGTTTGACGACTTCCAGCCACCCGAACAAGCCGGTTTCCGAAAGGGCTTCAGCACAGTAGACCACATACATACGCTACGGCAGGTTATACAGAAGACCGAGGAGTATAACCTACCCCTTTGCTTGGCGTTTGTGGACTACGAAAAAGCCTTTGATTCGATCGAGACCTGGGCTGTACTGCAGTCTCTCCAGCGGTGCCAAGTAGACTATCGGTATATTGAAGCGCTGAAGGGTTTGTACGAAAACGCCACCATGTCAGTCCGAATACAGGACCAGACCTCGAAACCAATACCTCTCCAACGTGGTGTCAGACAGGGAGATGTTATCTCCCCGAAATTGTTTACCGCTGCATTGGAGGATGTCTTCAAGGTTCTGGACTGGAAAGGACTGGGCATCAACATCAATGGCGAGTACATGACACACCTTCGGTTTGCTGATGATATCGTAGTCATGGCTGAGACCGCGGAGGACCTGAGTACAATGCTCGAAGACCTCAGCAGAGCCTCCGAGCGAGTCGGTCTTAAAATGAACATGGGCAAGACGAAAGTCATGTCTAATGCCCATGTTGTACCGACTCCTATAAAGATTGGAGACTCTGTTCTCGAAGTTGTTGACAGTTACGTGTACCTGGGACAAAATATCCAGTTAGGAAGGTCCAACTTCGAGAAAGAGGTCAATCGTCGAATCCAACTCGGCTGGGCTGCTTTCGGGAAGCTACGAAGAATCTTCTCGTCCGAAATACCGCAGTGTCTCAAGACAAAAGTCTTCGACCAGTGTGTGTTGCCAGTGATGACATATGGAATTGAGACGTGGTCGCTAACAATGGGCCTTATAAGAAGGCTCAAAGTCACTCAAAGGGCAATGGAGAGGGCTATGCTTGGGATTTCACTGCGCGATCGAATCAGGAATGAGGAGATCCGCAGAAGAACGAGAGTAACCGACATAGCCCGAAGAATTGCAACACTAAAGTGGCAGTGGGCTGGACACATTGCCCGTAGGACCGATGCCCGATGGGGCCGACGGGTTCTCGAGTGGCGACCACGCACCGGAAGACGTAGCGTGGGTAGGCCCCCGACAAGGTGGACCGACGACCTGGTGAAGGTCGCGGGAAACCGCTGGATGCGGGAGGCGCAGAACCGGTCGTCGTGGAGAACCTTGGGGGAGGCCTATGTCCAGCAGTGGACGTCTTTCGGCTGAAATGATGATGATGATGATGATGGTATCTCTTTTGAACAAACTGCTTTCCTGGCACGTATCGGTCGTAGTGGACCTGTCAACGCGGCCAGCAGCTACACATTGCTAGCGCTCAAATGCCCGCGCCTATCTACCTAGCGTTCAGGGCGTCTCCTGCGGCGGTTAGGGGCGCGAGGACGCATAACCTCATCTGCCATCATCCGCCCAAGCCGTGTAGACCTTCGTCGTGTCCTCGGGCAATCCACACAGTAATTGCACCGTGGCGTTTACTCCCGCCCTATCCTTAAAAGGACCTTCCCAAAACAATCGTGTCTGGTGAACGTACGGGTTGTTAGCTCCCTCAAAAGTCCAACAATTGGTCTAACTGCAATGCTTCGATATCACCTTCGGGTTGTGGAGGTCAGACGGCAGTCGCTTCATGGAAAATATCTAAGTTTAGCCAAATGAGCAGTTAGACTGGTAAAGCGACCCCAGACTCCAAAGCTGAAGAAGCTTAGGATGCGACTGGGATTTACGCTGAGATGATGATGATGATTACTGCAGCGTTTATTTTTTCTAAAGCTGAGCAAGACATGTCAACCTTAGTGCTCAGATTTAGTAAAATATTTTAGTGGACGCCATATCCACTGCTGCAAAATGGCAGATTAAATATTATTTCACTACTTTCTCAATATAGGCATCAATTGAAAGGTCTTAATTAGCAGAAGACTTGCTTTATTTTCCTTATGTACAGACGACACCACATCAAGCTACTACAATCTGTCAGATTTCTTTATTAGATTTTCTTATTTCTTTAGACTTTATTTCTAAAATATTAAGGATCAAGGTTGATTGGGAATTTCTGACACTTTCGGGTAGCTTGACCTGCTGTCGTCCGTACCTAATTTAATTTTCTCTTTTTGTTGTTTTTTTTTTTTTTTCTTGTTCTGGCACTCCACGTTTTGTGTTAGCCAATGACGAGTAAAAGGTAGGGAAAAGGATAAAGGTAAAAACGGAACGAAAATTTGTATATTTATCTGGAAGATATAAGATCAGTATAAGGAAAACATATTTACACCTATTACAAAAGAGGATGAGGATATGAATTGGATGGATATTTACAGTTTTATTTTATTTAACGAGATGAATTTAGCTATACTTTTATATACATTGATGTCGTTAGTGTGAAGTAAGGCAATAATGGAAGTTGGAAAAGGAATATCAAGAGATAAAAGATTATCTATAAAGGAAGTGCGATCATAAAGAGGACAGGAGAGGATGATGTGATTTAGATCACCAACATCTGTGCCACACTCACAAACGGAATCGTCAACAATTCTCAGCCTGGCGAGATGGGCTGGGGAACAAACGTGTCCTAATCTCATGCGCGTCAAAGTTGACGTCTCAATCTTACTGAGTTTTGCTCTTAAGAACCATGGCTTTGCAGGAAGTTCTGGTTGAATACGGGCATAATTTTGTCCCTTTGATTTACTGCCAGAGTGCCATTCCTCCTGCCAGGCATTCTTTAAAAAAGATTTTGGTAAAGCCACAAGATCTTGACAGTAGTTTTTGTATGGAAACAAATCACCGCATTGCACTGCATCACTTGCTAATTTATCCGCCACATTATTACCCTGGATGCCACTGTGACTTGGTATCCAAATAAACTGTAAATCAAACCCCTGCAACTGAAGTGTGAATGCTATTTCCCTTATTTTAAAAATAATATCTAATTGCGATTTTTGTTTAAATGGAAATTTGGCAATTGCTTGAAGAGCGCTTAAAGAATCTGTGAAAATTATAGCTTTTTTAAGTTTACACATACGAACATATTCGACAGCCCTAAGTATTCCGAAGCATTCACCCGTATAAACAGAAGTCTCGGGAGGAAATTTAATTTTTTGAACTACATCATATTGTGTATGGTAAACCCCAACACCTACACAGTCAATCGCAGCAGGTTTAGAAGCATCAGTGTAAATGTAATGGAAATCAATAAACTGCTCAGATATTAATCGGTTAAATTTTAATTGAACACGGGGATCAGATTTACTAACAAAATTATATATTATACTGGGAGAAAAGTGTAAACTGTCATAACTGACGCAAAATAATGGGAGTTTATTTGAACGGTGTGTGGGGGAACAAAGGGAAATGAACTTCTTATAACTAACAACTAAACAGGGTGGAGATTTGTTGGACCAGTAGCTTGAAGATTCAATTTCA
Source organism: Sesamia inferens (assembly GCA_037179545.1). Classification (NCBI taxonomy): domain Eukaryota; kingdom Metazoa; phylum Arthropoda; class Insecta; order Lepidoptera; family Noctuidae; genus Sesamia; species Sesamia inferens. The sequence goes on along the minus strand of CM073934.1, from coordinate 24,678,555 downwards.
GACAGTAAAAGTTGCAATTTAGGGATCAAAGGATGACTAGAGAACTGTAGAATTCTGAAGAAATACTTGTCTGAGAGAAACTGTCTCCTAAGATGTAATGGGGCTTCGCCGCACTCCACTTGGAGTGCATTCACTGGACTAGACTTCATTGCACCCGAAATAATACGTAGCGCTTTAGATTGTATTATGTCTAATTTCTTGAAGGCCTTGACACTACCAGGTTCTACAATAAATAAACCGTAGTCTAAAAGGCTTCTAATAATTGCATTGTAAATCAACTTTAAGGAAGAAGGATGTGCGCCCCACCATACACCTGAGAGGCACCTCAACATATTTAGGTGTTTTTCACATTTATTGGCTATATAATCGCAATGTGGGATACTACTCAGTTTGGAGTCTAAAATAACTCCCAGGTATTTAAAGTTGTCTTTAATAGGGATCGGGACGTCTTTATAAGTAAGGTTTACTTGAGGAATATTTCTTTTGCGGGTAAATACAACAGTTGCGCATTTAGATATGGATAATTCCAAACCATTCACATGTAACCATGACGATAATGACGATAAAGCAGAAGTAACAACAGAGCAAGCTATACAATAAAACAGTAGATCATCGGCATACTGCAGTATTTTTACTTCATTGTTTATGGAAAAATCTAAATCAAATGTGTAAATGTTATATAAGAGGGGACTAAGCACAGATCCCTGGGGGAGGCCTCTCCATACCTTGCGAGATAAGTGATGATCTTCAAATGGCATATATAATGTACGGTCTGTTAATATGTTAATTATAAAGTTGGAAAGATTGTGTGGTACTTTTAAAACGTCTAATTTGTTTTTTAATACGGAAAGTAACACGTTATCATAGGCCGCATTTATATCTAAGAAAGCTGCAATTGTAGACTGATTTTTGGAAAATGAGGAACGGATATCTGTGGTTAAAATACTTATACAGTCAGTGGTACTTTTCCCTTTTCGAAAACCGTATTGCGAACTGCTCAGTAGGCCTTCGCTTTCGATGTACCATTCCAGACGGTTTTTTATTAAATGTTCTGCTAATTTAATTAACACTGAAGATAGAACTATGGGTCGATAAGAAGAAACGTCCGAAGGTTTTTTACTCGGTTTTAAAAATGGCAACACCATTTGACATTTCCATTCGGATGGAATGTTTCCCGTTTTCATTATAGAATTGACTAGTTTTAAATAATAATTAAGAATATTATCACTTAGATTGGCAAAAAACGAGTATGGAATGCCATCAAGACCTGGAGCAGAATCTACTGTATTTAGTACTACGCCTTTCAGCTCATTTAAGGTGAATGAGAGATGCAAAGTCATAGGAGAATCGGCCGTAACAGATTCACATGATGTGATGTTAATACCTTGAGGAACCCACGGTGGAGCAAGTTTATCTAGGAATTCGGCAGCTAGGGAATTGGGAATAGGAGGATATGGTTGTGTAAATGCAGACCTATATCTACGTATGTTTTGCCAGACTATAGTCGGGTGAGTATTGGGAGATATTGTTGTGCAGAAACTCTGCCAACCTGCATATTTTTTCTTTTTCAAAAGTTTCTTAGTTTCTGTATTAATAGTGATTAGGGCATCAAAGTTAGCATCGGACATGTCAAGATTATAATTGAATTCTGCTTCTTTACGTTTTTTAATAGCATCTGTACACTCTGAATCCCACCATGGAGGCTTAGGTATTGAATGAGAGCTATTATTTTTAGCAGGGAACACTTCATCGGCTGCTGCCATTAGTAACTTTGTTAAAGACCTAGCACACGCATTTTCATTACCATTAGAAATAGGCGGTAGAGAAGAAAAGTTCGAGTCAGTAGTGGTTTTATATTTTTCCCAATTGATGTTATTCCTATCAGGGACTTTATGTTTAAGGTTTGATGTTTTTCTAGAAAGGGTTGGTTTAGGGAATGGAGTGGACATAACTATTGGGAAATGGTCACTACCATAAGTAGAGGATAGTGTATACCAAGTTAGTAAAGAGGCTAAGTTAGGAGAACAGATAGATAGGTCAATAGCACTTGTACTATGATTAGGAGCAGAACGTCGTGTAGGAGAACCTGTATTCAGGATACATAGGTTTAGATGGTCTATTATATCTAATAATTCATCCCCATGGTTACTGGAAATTGAACAACCCCATAATTGGTGGTGGCAATTGAAATCTCCCAATATTAGTAGGGGTGTTGGAAGAAGAGAAAAAAGATGGTTAATCTCAAGAAGTAAAGAAGAACATGGATGAGGAATATATAAGGAAACAATACAAATGTTAAATACATTAATAGCTACAATTGAGATATCCTCACTATGAGGAGGTAAAGGGATAATAGAGAAAGGAATAGAATTCTTTATGAGAATAGCTACTCCACCATACCCATCAGATCTATCATCTCTAATGGTATAGTAATTATTTATTTTAAAAACATGATTTGGCTTGAGCCAAGTTTCTGCTAATGCAAAAACTGAAGGTTCATATTTATTGAGTAAATGAATTAAATCACTTTTTTTGCTTATCAGGCTGCGGCAGTTCCACTGCATTATTTTGGAGAGTCTGTCCATTGTTAATGGGAAGAGAGAAAAGGTTTAAATAAGAGGCAACGTTGGACGGTGAAATATTAAACTGTGAAAGAAGTTGAATTAATACTGTAATAAAATCATTAGTTGACAAATTATTTGTTTCACTATCTTCTACTTTTCTTAAGGCACAACCATTAGCTGGCTGTGGTGCACTATATTCCTGGATTAAAGCATTATGAGAGTCTTTATCATACCCAAATGATGGTTTTGGGGGGGATCTAGGTTTTGAAAATATTGTCTTTTTGTGGCTAGTAGTGGGGGAATCTATATTTTTGGGTATTCTGTTAAATGGTGGAATAGCGGCTTTACTGGGGAAGTTATTGGAGGGGGAAGAAAGAAGCGTCTCTGCATAGGTTCTGCTTACTGGAGGGTGAACTTTCAGGGCTTCAGCGTAGGACACAGAATTTTGAGCCATGTATGTCTTGATTTGTTTTTGCCTAGAAAATTCAGGGCAAGATTTATTTGTGGCAAAATGATAACCTGAACACATGCAGCAAGAAGGGTCATTATCTCTATTACAGGTATCCCCTGTGTGATTCTGACCACACTTAAAGCACCTAGGCTTAGACCTACACTGTACCTTTGTGTGACCATATCTACAGCAATGGAAACATTGAATCGTAGGGAAAATATACAAGTCTACTGGAAGGGCATTGTAGCACATAAATATTCTTTTTGGCAGGACCTGGCCATCAAAAGTAATAACAATTGACTGTGTAGGTTTCCAAACAACAGAGCCTTCAATTACAGTTTTAAAGTTCAGTCGTCTCACTTTCAAAATAGGGCCGCAGCCAATAGGTACTGAGATGTTACTGACAATCTCCTCCGGAGACCATTCTGCCGGAACCCCTCTAACTAACCCCATACGAGTAATGTTGAATGTCGGAATATAAGCTTTGAATTGTTCTGCTTCAAGATTGCCATTATTTATAAAAGAATTGGCGTCAGCAAAATTTGAAAAAGCTAACGAAATTTTGTTACGCCCTATGCGCTTCACACTTCCGTTGATGATATTGGGAATATTGTTTTTTTTCAGAAATTTCCCAAATGTAATGGGGTGCAAGGTGGTGCCATCGTTTTGTGACAAAGTTTGTTTTTGCACATGAATAATATAAGGTGCACAATCGGTTTTATCGTAGATGTTTCGTCCTACAGGGGTGGAGGGACTCTGAGAGGTAACAGTTTGGACTGTGATAATTTTGTTTGTAGTATTTGTGTTAAATTTTTGTTCAGTTTCATTTAACTGAGCATCCTGACAACCACAACTAACCGTATCAGAGCCATGATGTCGACGACGACGTTTGTTGCAGTGTTTGCATACAGAAATGCGGCTTCTTTTCAAAGAACGGGTCGAAGTAGACCCATCGGTGTCCATGCCAGACTCATTGGACTGTATTGTTACGAATTTCCCTGCCGGTGGGACAAAGTCCCCCGGATCGGGCGGCTCATTCATACTTACTTTCTATATATTGATAAAAGTTTGACTTACCAAGCGATGAAATGTACAAAACTAAACTAAATTTATACTAATTAACAGAATATATACAATACACTACCGCTACTGATCTTATATATACTTAAAAATTATTTTATTTTATAAAAACTTAAAGGACGCGCCCGCCAAGTTCGAACGTTTCCCGCGCTTTTTCCTTTTTGTTGTTGTTCATGAATGAGTACTACTAGAAAAGAGTTCTCTATGAAAATCCAATATGGCTGCCAACAAAATGGCAGGTGAATTTATTTTTCACTAACTCTTCTACTTACACACTTGACATTGGCTGAATGCACAAACCGTGCGAAGCCAAAGAAGAAAAGAAAAAAAAAAAAAAAAAAAAAAACTCTTCTACTTTGAGTTTTGGCGGGAAAGTCAAGTTGAGTGTTCGCTCATTTTTCATTGGACTTTTAAAATTATTTATAGTGTTGTTTACTAAATAAAAATGCGTGATTTATGTAGTAAAAAGTGCATTCAGTAAATAATTCATAAATAACAGGGGAATATTGCAGCATAGTGTGCATATCATGACTATCTCAAAACTCCCTCGCAAGACGGTTCACGTGGTCGTCTTTTTCGACATGAATTTCATTACGCGACATCGGCTAAATGCACAAACCGTGTGAAGCCAAAAAAGAAAGAAAGAAGGACAAAAAATATTGTAATAATGAGAATGAGTTAAAAATAATGAGAAATATGTAACCAAATTTGAAAATAAAAATATATTTTAAAGTTTTTTTTATTCATTATAAACTAGTGCTTGATCCCAATCCCGCCTGATGGTAAGCAGAGATGCAATCGCGGATGGTAAAGCGCGCTAGTTTATTAAGCCCATTCACTCAACGATTCAAAGTGAATAGGAAGGAAGACGGCAGTTGAACGAGGTGATGCAATATAAAACACAACAACACGGACCAACGATGCTGCGCCAGAGGGACATTGATCAGGAGACCTTCCACGACCAAACTCCCGACACAACAACATTTGGCGTATCATACCCGGAGTTGAATGGATTTATTGATAACTATGATGAACTAAAATCCAAAACTTAAAAAATAATTCGATAGGTTTTAAGTCATCAGACCACTCTCACCATCAATCTCGGCCATTGATCAGAGAAAATCAGTGGGTGGGTGAAATTTCTATTTAGTCGACCACTATATCATAATAAAAGCTATTTACATTTTTACGCAGGTTACACGTGCCCAACGAACTTATTACTTTTTTTTTCGTTTTTTCAATTATTCATAGAACGTAATATTTGGTTCAGTTTCTAAAGTGTGGTCTACAAATAGTACATACAAACAACGACCCGCCGAGCACGCGCACCCCACGCAATCAGCGTTCATGAACAAGCAGATAATCCGCACGCGATCGCTCGACTTTGATTGCGAGACCGATACCGGCCTGACCAACCATCCACGGGGGACACTGAAATGTGGAGCACCGCTGAATATTGATCGTGTTCAATAATACGTTTTAACTAATTATGACATTGATGACTTTATAAGCAACAAACAAATTTTTCCTCTTTATAATATTAGTGTAGATATAACATTTCGTTAAAACACCTGCAAGTCTTGATATCATCATCATCATCATTTCAGCCGAAAGACGTCCACTTCCCCTCCCGCATCCAGCGGTTTCACCAGGTCGTCTGTCCACCTTGTCGGGGGCCTACCTACGCTACGTCTTCCGGTGCTTGGTCGCCACTCGAGGACCTGTCGGCCCCATCGGGCATCGGTCCTACGGGCAATGTATCCAGCCTACTGCCACTTTAGTGTTGCAATTCTTCGGGCTATGTCGGCTACTCTCGTTCTTCTGCGGATCTCCTCATTCCTGATTCGATCGCGCAGTGAAACCCCAAGCATAGCCCTCTCCATTACCCTTTGAGTGACTTTGAGCCTTCTTATAAGGCCCATTGTTAGCGACCACGTCTCAATTCCATAAGTCATCACTGGCAACACACACTGGTCGAAGACTTTTGTCTTGAGACACTGTGGTATTTCGGACGAGAAGATTCTACGTAGCTTCCCGAAAGCAGCCCAGCCGAGTCGGATTCCACGATTGACCTCTTTCTAGAAGTTGGACCTTCTTAACTGAATAGTTTGTCCCAGGTACACGTAACTGTCAACAACTTCGAGGACAGAGTCTTCAATCTTTATAGGAATCGGTACAACATGGGCATTAGACATGACTTTCATCTTGTCCATGTTCATTTTAAGACCGACTCGCTCGGATGCTCTACTGAGGTCTTTGAGCATTGTACTCAGGTCATCCGCGGTCTCAGCCATGACTACGATATCATCAGCAAACCGAAGGTGTGTCATGCACTCGCCATTGATGTTGATGCCCAGTCCTTTCCAGTTCAGAACCTTGAAGACATCCTCCAATGCAGCAGTGAACAGTTTCGGGGAGATAACACCTCCCTGTCTGACACCACGCTGCAGAGGTATTGGTTTCGAGGTCTGGTCTTGTATTCGGACTGACATGGTGGTGTTTTCGTACAAACCCGTCAGCGCTTCAATATACCGATAGTCTACTTGGCACCCCTGGAGAGACTGCAGTACAGCCCAGGTCTCGATCGAATCAAAGGCTTTTTCGTAGTCCACAAACGCCAGAAATGCAGGCGAGATTCGTGAGGACTCTCGAAAAAAAAACTTATAGACATGACTCAGAAGTGAAATGGGTCTGTAGTTTTTCAAAAGGGTGTTGTCACCATTTTTGAAAACTAGTACCACCACACTTCTGTGCCATGCCTGTGGCGTTTTCCCTTGACTATGACGGAATTAAATAAATTCTGAAGGGCCCTAAGGATCGGTTTACCACCCGCCTTCAGTAGCTCTGCCGTTATTCCATCATCGCCCAGCGCCTTGTTGTTTTTAAGCTGTTTCAGAGCCAATCGAATCTCATGCAGGCTGACGTCCGGGATATCTTCGGTGTAATGTCGGATTAATCTTGCTCTAGGGTCTCCAGCAAGATTTATTGCGGATTTTGTCGCCGAAGTGTAGAGCTGTCCATAGAAATTCTCGACTTCCCTCAAAAGCTCGGGCCCGGTTGATCTTGCCGTCGTCAGTCTTCAGCTTGCTTAGCCGGCTATGCCCCCAATAGTCAGATCCCTAGCGAAAACTTTAGAGCCTCTGTTTCGCTCTATAGCCTCCGCTATACGCTCGGTATTATACCGACGTAGTTCGCGCTTCAGAGACTTTGAGATCTGCTTATTGAGCTGCCGGTATCTGCAAGCATCACTTGACGAACACAAAAACATCTCACGTCTGTCCTCCATGAGCTCGAAAGTGTAGTCCGAGAGCTTTTTAGTTCTATTCTATTCTATTTAATAGGCTCTTAATAAACTAGCTCGTTTTACCATCAACGATCGCATCACTGCTTACCATCAGGCGGGATTGCGATCAACCACTGGTTTATAATAAAAAAAAATAAAAAAAAAATTGTACGGCGGGTCTTAAAATACTTAGTCCCGACCGTACGGACAGCTTCTACAAACCCGTTATTGTATTCATCCACGTCGCCACTTAGGCATTCTCTCGAGCTCGAGCTGGAAACCTTCGGAGTTATGGATCTGGATGGGTGCTGGTTGCTGGAGTCTTGATATACGTATGTTTATTATAATTTAACAACAACGGTCCATGGTTAGTACAACAATAACTTGTCAACTCCGGATATTTATATTAATTAAGTTCATATTACATTACAAGGTGGAGGAAAACATCTTGAGGAAACCTGGACTTTCAGTCTGAAATTTCCAACCCGCAATGAGCAAGCGTGGTGATTACGGTCAATCCTTCTCTGTATGAGAGGAGACCGGCAGTGGGACAATAAAAAAGATTGATGATGATGATGATTATAGTACATGACATAAAAAAATAAACAACAATTAAATCAACAAAACCCACAAACCCATCCACCCACTTTGTTAGCTTAGTTTTTATCCTAAATCGATAAGTAAATAACTATCCGTAATTACCTATTTAATCCCGGGGCATGTTAACGGAAAAGGTTCTATGAACGGGAAATTTTTACGGAAATTAGGTTACTCGTCAAACAACATATACCGTATCGCAACTGATGCATAAAGAAATTTAGTTATTTTTCCTTGTGTGCGGACGACATACGAAGGCTACATTAACCCACTAGCTGCGCTCCGCGGCTTCGCCCGCATAAATTTCGATCTTGTGCAAATATCGGCGGGAAAAGTATCCTATGTGTTATATCTGGTTATAAACTATCTGTGCGCTAGATTTCATCCAAATCTGTTTGGTAGTTTTTTCGTAAAAGAGTAACAAACATCCATCCATACATCCTCACAAACTTTTGCAACACAACATATTATAAAACAAAGTCACTTTCTCTTTCCCTATGTCCCCTTGTATGATTAAATCTTAAAAAGCACGCAACGGATTTTGATAGAGTTTTTTTAATAGATAGTGATTCAAGAGGAAGGTTTATATGTATAATAATATTCATTAAATTGTAGAAAAATACTATTATTTTTGAGGTTTCTAATGTGATGTCGTAAATAATTAAATTTTTTCCGCGTTTGCAGTGAAACGCTGGCTGAACCCAACGATATTTATCAAAAGAATGCACTAAATGTTGTACACATTGAAAAGGTCTACAAGAAAAGTCTGCGATGGTATATGTCTATCTCTTATGGATATCCCACAATATTTTTTTTTTGGTCATTTCCTTTTTATGACAAAATCTGGCTAATGGTCGAAGCGATTTTGACCAATACAGCAATAATTAAATAAATTGTTGATTTAATATAGATCTATATCGCCCTCTATAGCATATGATTTAACTGAATATTTTCGAAGATATTACAGATTTAAAAATTGCGGGGCGTCGCGTTCCGTCCGGCGCAGCGGGAGCAGCGGAAGCGGCGAGCCGCTTTTTTTTTTATACAATGTTAACAATTTTGTAGTGCATTGCACCTGTGCGAAGCCGGGGCAGGTCGCTAGTTTATAATATTAGTAGGATGGATTGATGTGTAATGATAATCTTAATTTATTTCCCGTTTAAAACCACCTATGTACGCAAAAACTTTGGTTTAAGCTTAATTAGGTAGAAGAACCGCACCCTAATTGCGTATCATACTATTACTACCAATTGGAATCAGTTTGAAACCTATTGCTAACCCATTGCTCTATATGTTCGGAAATTGTGTCAGCCCAACTACTTAAATATGCAATGAATGTTGTTGAACTGTCAAAATGAAACCCATTGCTTGTTTGCTACTGATAGTGTGTTACGCAATTTCGCAATTTACAGACCAAAATAGCGCGCGGTCAAAAACAATTGAATAATTTTGCGTAAATACCAAGGGGGCCATTTGACTTTGTAATTAATCTAAAATATGATTAGCAATGCTGTAAATAACAGTTTATAGTTACATTAAATATGTAAGTACTATCTATTTTTAAGACCTCAGAATCAACAGTGTATCGTAGAATCAACAGTAAATCGTAGGTCATTCATTGCAAACGTTGTAGCGCATAGGGATTGATGTCCATTGTAAATTTTTCTCCCTTGGGTAGGTAAACTTGTTCCACTTTTCCAACAGATTCAACAGGAACGAAAATAGGAATAATTGCAAAAAGAGAAACCGACCCAAGGACTGAAATACTCTTGGATTTAGATTTCTGTTTAATCATGATAATAATGGTTCGTTAACAGATGTGAGGTGCCACAAAAAAAAATCTAAGAGCGCTGGGTAATTAAAGTGTTTTCAGTTTCTGCCTTTATAATATTAGGTCCTTACATATGATATTGGTGTTTTGTCGTACTGGCCACTTTGATCTCAAATATCTTCTCTTTGGTTTAGAATTCTAAATTCAAATTTATATAGCTATTTACTCATCAATTTGTGTTTTGAAAACCGCATTTCTTTTGTTTTGTTTTTTCTTTTGGTTTTTTTCTGCGTTTATGAGTTTACAAAATGGAAAATTTAAAATTTCGCGTTATTTACGAATATGAATTTCCCCGTGGCAGAAACGGCTAGAAAAATTAATTATATGTATGGCAGTGGTGTCGCTAGAGAAAGCACGTTTTGGTTCCAACGTTTTCGTTCTGGAAATTTCAACCTACAGAACAATCCCCATGGACGGCGGGACACCAAAGTCGACAATGAAGAATTGAAGGCTTTTGTGGAAACTACGTCCGAGTTAGCTGCAGGCTGCGGTGTTAGTGAAAAAACCGTTTTAATCTACTTGAAACAAATTGGGAATATAAGGAAGCTCAAAAGGTGGGTAAGTACCTTATGAATTGATTGAAGCAAACCGACAAACGCACATCGACTGCTGTGTTACATTACTGAATCGGCACAATAATGAAGATATTTTAAATCGAATCATTACCTGTGATAAAAAGTGGATACTCTACAACAATAGGAAACGCACATCGTAATGGCTGAACCCCGGTGAACCATCTAAATTCTGCCCCAAGAGAAAATTGACTAGAAAAAAATTATTGGTCAGCGTTTGCTGGACTAGTGCCGGTGTGGTGCACTACAGCTTCCTTAAATCTGACCAGACGATTACTGCAGATCTCTACTGTGAGCAGCTCCAAATAATGATGGGTAAACTAGCTAGCTAACTAGCTTCAGAACAACGCGAGACCACACACTGCACAACAGGCTGCTACCAAATTAGAGGAGCTTCAATTGGACTGTACTCTCCGGACGTTGCTCCAACAGACTACCATTTTTTTAGAAATTTGGATTACTTTTTGCAGGGGAAAAATTCAACTCGGATGAGGCAGTCCAAACCGCCTTCAAAGATTTTATTGATTCCCGTCCTAATATTTTTTTTTAGAAAAGGCATAATTGACCTATCTATGGAATGGCAAAATGCATACCTATTCTCGCCAAGCTCCATAAAGAATAGAGGTAAAAAAACCACTTTAGGGTTATCAGAACTCACGTTTTACAAATCTCCTGTTATTTACATGATTTCGACTTTTACATGCTAACTATTTATTAACAATTCTTATTGCAGCATATTTCAATAGAATCTCTAAAATAACATGCATAATAACTTGGTATTTCGAAAAACTAATTTTACGTTATAGCCTTACAGAAAAAGAAAGATTGATGAAATTCAGGTATTAAACACATTTTGTGGAATTCAACCAATGAATAAAGTTGAGGCATTTGTGTATACAATTTTGCATATTTTAATTACTTTCAAATCAACTGCATCACACATGCATTGTAATACGTTCAAGTATGGATAAATATAATATATACCTATGTATCAAAAAATTTTACCTATTAGAAAATTAGCTTACCTGTGTCATATTTCATTAAAATCGGTTAAGCGTTCTATGCAAATCATAAATATCTAAACAAATAAAATGTTTACATTAGTAGGAAGTAGAATTATTACTTTTATGAAAATCATTTATCTAGAAAAGGTTGTTAGGCGTAAACTACTCGTTGCCTAGCGACGGTTTTTTTTACCTCTATTCTTTATCGAATTTGGCCGACATATAGATAGCAATGGATCATACTTCGATTAAATAAAAATATTATTATAAAAAAAAATTACTTTTATTCCTCCCATACAAAACGCCAATTTCATACGTAAGGATCTATAATACGTAGACAGGTGTTTAGACACGCATTCCTCATGCGCTGGTATCGGTTGCGTACCTGCGGTGGTCACGCGTACAATTAGGTATACCTTGCGGTCTGGCCTGTATTCCTCCTGTAGGTACTGATGTTGGTCGCGTATGAATATACAATTGTATTTGTACATTATGTTCAATATACATGGGCGTACCCAGCTTCTGGCCTTGGGCAACTCAGATTTTTAGGGTGATCGGTATTTGTCCTACACACTACACAAACACATTTACATGAAGCAATAGGTATTTGTAGTGTGTAGCGTAAACAGCTGCAAATGATCCTGCTTTATACGAGTAGGTAGTAATAAATAAATGTAAAGACTATGCATGCATTTTTATTTTATTTAAATTAAATCGCTTCTACTTAGTCTACAAAACGGTTTATAACCTCTTCCGTGATATAGATACTGAATAAATATTTTTGCTCACCTACGTTTGATTTAGCTTCTTCGAAATAATAACATGTCAAATAAAATAAATGCTAGTCGTTCACAACTTCCTACCGATGATTACTGAAAGCGTTGTCGTCGCACGCGGTTTTTTGGTACCTTACATTTTGCTAGTATCTACTGCGCGGTTTATTTAAAAGTTAGAGCTGTAGTTTATATTTTGATTAGTAATTAAGTGAGTTTATACAAGTTCTGCGACATTTCCAGGGGGGAGGCGGGGGGGCAGCTGCCCCTCTCTGCAGGCCCATGTCAATATGATGTCTGGTGAAGCCGTACGGAGGACGGGTCTGAGCAGTTGTGTTGCGATGTGTGCCGGGTACGATGCGCCTAATGTTGTTGTGTCGGGAGTTTGGTCGTGGAGGGTCTTCAGATCAATCTCCCTTTGGCGCAGCATCGTTGGTCGTGTTGTTGGATTTAACATTGCATCACCTCGCTCAAGTGCCGTCTTCCTTCCTATTCGCTCAATCTGAGTGAATAGGTTCTTAATAAACTAGCGCGCTGTACCATCAACGATCGCATCACTGCTTACCATCAGGCGGGATTGCGGTCAAGCGCTAGTTTATAATTATTAAAAAAAAAATAAAAAAAAAATATAGCACCGAACTACTACATGATCTATTGGTCTGGCTTTATCAATAACGGTTCACCTGCAGAACTCTTCGTTTCTATTCACCTACCGATTTAGATTACTTGGGAACTCCAAGAACAGCCCTCTTCATAATCATTATGAGCGACCACGTTTCAGTACCATAGGTCATCAGAACACTGACAACACGCACTAGCCGAAGAATTTCGTCTTAGTACACTGTGGGACAAGAGGATATGGCGTACCTTCCGGAACGCTACCCAGCCGACACGGAATTGACGATTGAACTATTTCTCAAAGTAAGAATCTGGACAGTTCGTCCAAGTTAAACATAATCGTCCATAAATTTGGGTGATGTGTCTCCGATCTTCGTGAGAGTTGTATGTTACATGGGCTTTTAACACATCCTTTGTCTTGTCCGTGTTCATTTTATGACCAACTCTTTCGGAAGATCTACTTACTAATAAGGTCATCGAGCATTGTACTGAGGTATTATCGTTGGCCGAAGATGACGTACTCGGCATTGATGTTGATGATTTATGAAATAAAAAGTTTCATTATATTTAATCAGAAATCCCTTTACCGAAAACATGTTGAAGTTGGAGCGTAGATACGAGTACACCTAACAATAACGTAAACAAGAACAGCGAAACTTAGATAGTAAAACTATAAACAAATCTAAGAGTATTATGAGACGAAAACTTTAGAAATCTTTTACGAGAACGAACTCCTGTCCCGGGAAACGGCGGAAATGTAGCAAATACGGAAATCATTCTATCGCGATCGAGAATTCGTATTTGTCCCGGCAGAAATGAAACGAAAGGTAGGTAAGAAATACTCGTGTATATATATTTTGCAGTTTTCTTAATGAATGCAATGCTTTGGAATAGGCAACTAGCTTCTTCTTAATTATTCTAGCTCAAACACCCCTTTACAATGCTAGCGTGCCTGTAAATGGGGTGTAAATAAAATAAAAGTTTTAAGTTAAAGAACATGAAAAATCTAAAGATTGTTAAGCATAATAATTTGTATTTATTGATGAATCCAACTAGGTAGATAATCTATAAATAATTTTAAGCAAGAACATCTGTGTTAGAAATGCTATTGAGTGTATAGGTTTGCGAGCCTTTTCAAATAATCCGTCGTGTGGTTCCGTCACACTACCATTTGAGTGTCTTCAAGGCTAGAGTGAATAGGCTCTTAATAAACTAGCGCGCTTTACCATCAACGATCGCATCACTGCTTACCATCAGGCGGGATTGCGGTCAAGCACATAAATTATGAACTAAATTTATATTAAAAAAATAAATCGACGCTTCAATTTTTTCTTTGATAAGTAGTTGAAATTCCTACGGGTTAACCGGAATGCCACGTAACTCGAGGCTACACATTCCTGGCAAGCTGCAGGAATGCCGACTCAGATGGTATTGTCGTACTTAATGTGGATTATACATACCTCGCTACCTCACTCAGGGAGGGAAAAAGCTTAGTGCCAAATAATTATTCTATATAATGTTTATATTTTGCTAAGGACAATATACCTACAGGACTAATGCCAATCGAATCGGATCCGGTGTTAAACCGTCAATAAACTACTTAATTCAATATTTGTGGTTACAAAGACAACCCTACGAATTTAGAATCTGTTACGTGCACAGAACAAATAAAAAACATTATCTATTCCGTTGTTACGTGTACATAAAGTAACTATGAATATATGGTCTATATCGCCAAATCGATTAGGTACTCTTGTCATCCGTTACTGTCGGTGTGATAGTTTTCTTTCTTCGACTACCTGGGCCATCAACTGAACCACTATAACGTGAACCACCCAACCCTCACTATTCTGTTATTTACAACAAAAGGGTTTACAATGAATTCGAGAGGATCTTGTTTGATCACTCGTGTGATTTTGTGGCATTTCCAATCTTTCTCGGCGCTCGAACACCGTCCCTAAGGTGTCTGTGTGTATCTTTACATTCATTTTATTTTACACAAAACAGTATCAAAGGGGGCTGTTCTGGTACTATCTTTAGAAATATTGCTCTTACTTTGAATTAATTTGTTACAGTTTTCATTCCTTAGGTAAGTATGTACTTTATGTATTTCTGTAAGCAAAGGTCATCCATCGCTTTCCAAACGCGTATTGTATTACGAATTATTATTACCTATACGATGATATAATGATAGGCGTGCAGTAAGGCGAGTTTTTGTATATAATACTAAATTCCATGCAAACGGATGTTCACGCGACACGCATACAAATTATCGATGTAGAATCAATTTAACGGAAATGGAGACGCGTGAAACAATACCTACATGGCTACAGCCTGTACTCTGTACAGCCAAGAGACACCTACCTATCTAGGTACTTATCCTACAGAGCCCATTGCATACACATCCCGTTACTGGGTTATACATCTACAAACTTGTATCTAACATTTAATTTGCATTGGCATAAGTTAGTGAACTAAACAACTAATTATTTACATTTCTTAATTAACTATTGTTCAGGGATGTTACGGAGCTTCGACTCCGATTCCGTTAAGTTGGAACTTCCGATTACTATCATACCTTCGGTTCCGATACTTTTAAATCGGAGGTTTTAATCATCATCAACCTTTTTTATCGTCCCACTGCTGGGCACAGGTCTCCTCTCGTACAGGGAAGGATTGAGCGTAATCACCACGCTTGCTCAATGCGGGTTGACGATTTCAGACTTAAAGTCCAGGTTTCCTCAAGATGTTTTCCTTCATCTTCAGTCATTGGTGTCTAAGATATACTTAGAAAGTACATATAACTTTAGAAAAGTTATATTGATACTTGCATGAATGAATGTTGTTGAACTGTCAAAATGAAATCCATTGCTACTGATAGTGAGTTACGCAATTACCTTGCTGTTCATAACAGTCGGCAGGCCGCCGCTATGTTATGCTTTAATAACCTCCGATTAAAACCTCCTACAAACCTACACCAGCCTCTCAAGTATGAGTGCGCGGGTCCGATTCCAGGTCAACCTGGCATCGGACAGTTCAACAACATTCATTGCGTTATTTACGTTGTTGAGTACACAAATTTGTCGAACATATGGAACAATGGACGACATTCATTGCGTTATTTAGATACAGTAAGCAGAGACATTTTCGAACATATGGGCCAATGGACTAGAAATATGCTTCAAAATGATTCCAATTGATAGTAATAGTGCGTTACGCGATTGGGATGCAGCACCCTGCAGGATAATTACGTAACACACTATCAGTAGCAATGGATTTCATTTTGACAGTTCAACAACATTCATTGTGTTATTTACGTTGTTGAGCAGACACGTTTTCTAACGTAGGGAACAATGGAACAGTAATAAGCTTCAAAATGATTCCAACTAAAAGGAATAATGTGTTACGTAATTTGGGTGCTGATTGCGTAACACACTATTACTATCAGTTTGAATCATTTCGAAGCTTATTGCTAGTCCATTGGTCCATGTGTTCGAAAATGTCTCTGCTTACTGTATCTAAATAACGCAATGAATGTCGTTCAACTGTCAAAATGAAACCCATTGCTACTGATAGTGTGTTACGTAATTACACTACTGCAGGATCATACATATCATGCGGGGAATTCCCTGACTCCTGCTACGTGCACTTTATCGTCAATTATTTTTTCATTCGTTATTAGTTTGTTACATTTGATTTAATTTATTTCAAAGCTTTTGTTCATTTAATGTAATATAATATGCTATTTTGGGTTTTTAATTAACTTCATTTAATTTCTTGTTCATTTGGAAATATGCCAATTTTCTTTTCACTGTTTGTGTTTAATTTTACAATAAAAAAATTACTTAAATGAAAAAATTTACTGAATATTGTTTTTGTGTTTAAATAAAAAATCTCTCCTACCACCACTTCTGACCCTGCCTCCGCCTCCGGTTCCGACTCCGATAAATCAAATTTAAAAACTCCGACTCCGTTACATCCCTACTACCATTATAGGAGGGTTTCATATGTTGTGTATCACCAAAAATAAAAAGAAACATTGTTTTCGCTTCGAAGAGGTGAAAGTCCCACAGCAATGTTGCTGTGATCAATCTACGATCGACGTAGTATTAAGTTCGCCTTTTTTCAGCCATGAGACCACTCATCCTATACCTCCTACCTCATAATGAAAGCGCTTGAAAGCACCACAAGCCACTTATGTAAATCGAGGGCGTCTTGTTAATTCCTTAAAAAACTGAAGTGCCTCCCGATTGTTCAGCGTTCGTCTCGCTCGTCTGAACAATACAGAGCCAAAAGTGTCGAGTCACTGACCCCACCCAAATTATTCCCGCAAAAAGCTGATTTCAACACATAATGAGTAAAATATATAGCTTAGGTGCAATTCTCTTAAAATGTACTTACTTATAATATAAATAATGTATTACCTGCTAGCATGAGGTAGGTATATAAACGGACAATAAAAATAAATAACTTTCCTTCCTGAGTACCTACAACTGTGAGTTAATATAATTTATTACTGGATTAGGGTAAGTTAGTACACAGATTCAGTAAATATGATTTGTATGCGAAAGTAGGTAATACTAAGATAGTTCATTAATTGTTCCGATGATAGTAAAGTATCGACGTGCGGACATAATTTATATCTTAGAACAATCTCTGGCCAGCTGCCAACAGCTACTGAAAGGGAGTTGTGTATTCAAGGCGAACAAACCATCAACCTGTCGGATAACAGATGTAAATGCCCACATCACAACAATTAATTTATTGTATAGTCGCAAAGACACAACAGAATCGTGGACCTGCACCCGATAACGGATAAAGAACAAAGCACAGCTTTGGACCCAAACAGTAGCAGTAATTAGTGGAAACAAAAAGATTGTCTAGCATAATGATGATGGCATCGCATACAAAAGTTATCAACTTGCTAGTCATAACCATTAGTTAAAATTCTTTAAGTATTTCCAGATAATCATGGTCAGTAAATAGACAGTTCACCGTTCATTCGACAGTCTCCGTGACGTAGGGGTAGCGAACGCGGCCGCTGCGCAGAGAGGCGCGGATTCGATCCCCGCGCAATGCAAATATTTGTATGCATGAATATGAATATTTGCACTGATCTGGTCGTGCCTCGGAAAGCACGTTAAGTCGTTGGTCCCGGTTGCCATACGAACATCTAATGGCAGTCGTTACGGGTTGTTGGAGCCCTCAAAAGTCCTACAATTGGTCTAACTGCAATGCTTCGATATCGGCTCCGGGTTGTGGAGGTCAGACGGCAGTCGCTTCATGGAAAATATCGAAGTTTAGCCAAAATGAGCAGTTAGATTGGTAAAGCGGACCCTAGACTCCAAAGCTGAAAAGCTTCGGATACGACTGGGATTAACGCTGAGATGAAGATGAGTAAATAGACAGTTCACACTTCTACTTGATTAGTATGTATCAAGTATCCTGCCAAGTTTTCTTCGACGTTTTAAGTTTATTTACAGAACATAGCGCTATAGAACTTCGTTGCTAATGAAGTTGTGGAAACACAAACAATGCAACGAATAACTAAACAAAGCCTTAAGTTAAAATGTATTTTTCTTTACTTCGAACGAAATATAACTAAACAAACAAGTGTGCTATCATTACATGCTCATTACAGAATATAAGGGTGATCGTAAGGTTGCTCACAAAAACTTTCATTCACGACGAACATCACGTTTCACTTCGTAATAACGAGCACGATTGCCCGACATTATGGAACCATGACACATACATAGTAATCTACAAATTCGGCCTACAAGTTAGGAAATAAAAATAGTGAAGCTGCCTATAGGAACAGCACGAGCGTACCTTTGGGGGGGGCAAAGTATAAATGAAGACTTATTTCTAACTTTTAAATAAGCCTCGCAGCAGACACTGACAAAATGTACAATGTAATTGGTAAAAAACCGTGTCCGACTGTAGTGCACAAAGATATAGGCCTGACTTGCCCCAATATGCTAAAAGCTGGATACACCTATACAGCTAACTACCTACTAGTTATTGAGATAACTTATCGGCAGATTAAATATAAAAACGTTGAGGTTATTAGAGTAGAACAACGGTCGAGAAAGTAAATATATATTTAGCTCAGAAAATTTGCATTTTGTGACCTTTTATATTTTCTCATTGTACTTACCTAACTTAACCAAAAATCTCCGGGTCGGATTTGAGAAAGTTAAATCGCAAAGTATTAATGCAAAATTGGCTCCTAAATCCAATCGAGCAGACAAAACGATTGTTTTACGATTTCTATTGCACGTATGTACGTGGCCACCTGGTCAACGTAAACCGATATTTTTATATGCGGTCGTAAATTGTTCGCGGTGAGCAACGTAGGATTTAGCTCCATCGTTAGCCACAAGCGTAGGTACGACTGTGGTACGACTGAGCATTGCTGACATTGTAAACATATTGCAAACTTCAAAGGCAGAGTGTATATCGATATGTCATGGAAAATGGCATATCAGATATGTAGATAAGCTGATCGAGCGAGGTACTGCTTTTATATCCCCACAAATATCGCTCGTTTGAAGTGTGAAGTCAAATATACTGTAGAGAACTATCATCATCAACCAAATCAACAGTCTTAGATCAGAAGTTGTTTGTTATATGTTCTGTGTTTAGATCATGTTCCCTGACTCTATCGTGTCTCCATCACGCCCTTCTGCCACTTTCTTGATATAGTTTTCAAGTTTTCAATTCTGCTACATCCATTAGGATGTTATTTTTGGCTAGCATCGTTTGCTGACATATGATAGATGTTACTTGCCAAAAGCTTTCATTTGATACCTACTCAGTTTCTGAAGTTTTAAGAAATAACAGAGAGTTAATATTTCATAATACGTTCGCGAGGATAAACAAATATTAGTATTTCTTATAAATTCTAGTTCTACTTCTAAACATCAATTTCGTTCAATGTATAGAGCCACTGCAATTTTCTGTATGTATGAAAACACTAAATTCTTGCTAGGTTTTTAACTTCTACCAAATAGTCACTAAATATCATATTTTTTTTAAATATAATAATGTCTCTTAAATAAATAAAAGACGTCGTAACTATGGAATCAACCAATACCTACTCCATATTTGTGATCTTTAACCTAATTTTGAATAAATACAAGATAACAAATGTGATAAACGGGTAATTAATTATTTAGACAAGCACTGATGACGACTTACCAAAGTTAACTGCGAAATAATTACGTGTGAAGTGAGGTCAGTAGGTACGGTTAGGTACTGACAGGGAAACCGTTCAGAATCCTAATAAATTAGTCAGTTTGGGGGCCTGTTCTTGCCTAAATAACGTAGGATGTTTCTATACGTAGGTTCATGTATTTGTACCTACCAAAATTAAGTATGCAGGTCCTGGTACCTTTCATCGTTAGGAGGTAAAATCTGAATTTCCTGGGAAGAAGAAACAAGGGTGAAGTCATTATCACGACAAATTATTTGAACTCTTGTAGGATATTAAAATGTAGAACTGTTTTTCATTGTTGAAAGTTCACCATTAAAAGAATGTACTTGGAGTTTCTTGTCTGTTATTGAAGTACTTAAATGCTTTTAATGTGTTATAATAACCACCAATCTGATCTGTCCTTGATTTCCATCACCATTAGAAAACTTATTTCGCCAAGACAAAGTCGATATGTGAGTCTATTCATTGTCCAGTCAAGCGCACACTGTATAATAGCCTGTCTATTTATAATAGCTTGAGGCTCAGAGCCATTCAGTGGACATGGAGGACGCCAGCATCGCTCCATTTAACATACGCGCATGCTTCACGTCACCAGGGCTGGGGCTAAGACAGAGCCGAATGGGGCCGACGACAACAAATCATACCTTCTAATAACAAAAGTTACTACTAGCAGAACATTCTCCTCTCCGTGTTTTATAACAAAATATAAACAAGCATCAATCACTCGAACGAATTTTTTTAACACCCGCTTTATTTTCTCTATAATATTCTTGTATACAACACTTTATAAATAACCACGGCGATGGTCGTCGTTTGACCTACTAAATTAGTGGGAAATCGAATTCTATTCAGTTATTTGCCTTCTAATTTCTCATGGGGTCTCCTAAAACCAACTCCCCAATTATTAAGTTCAATCCCCGAGAGAATTAGCGTTTGGGATGGACAATATGACGTTATCTTCGTAATTTAGATATGTCTATATTGTTGTATATAAACAAAAGTAAATAGTAACAGTGAGTATCGGTCGAAGTCCTTCAGTTATGATGTGTAGCTGCTATTATTATTGAATTGCCAATATTTGTCGCGTCTAACTCGATAATGGTTCTCATCGGGGCTGGCGCACCGGTGGCAGAGCACTCAAGCCAGATTCGCGACTCGTAAGCATGAAGTTACCCACTTTGACTTCAACCATCGGATTTCTGACACAATTACGCACTTGAATCAAATCAAATCAAAACTAAGCATACGAGAGAGTTTTTAATGATTTTCCTAGCAATAAATTATTTGGTTAAAGAGTCGTTTTACTACAGAGTCAAAAATACTTACCGTGGGTAATAGTGCCGAAGATACTGAGCCGCCGACCATTATTGCCTTTTCCTCGGCGAATAAATTGTTAGCGCATAACACAGGTGATAATAGACTTTCACTATTTACATATTATCCATTCGATAAATATTTTCATAACTATAATTACACAACAACAACACTTCGATTAGTAGTACTTATGAATGACAAGTTGTCACCAGTAACATTTAACATTCATCTACACAACAATTACACATTCCGTGGGTGTACTTATTAATCACACGAAAGCAGATATCCAGATATATTCCATGACTTTTTTATAAGAAGCCGGAGTAAATGAGCGAATATTGTATCTCTAACATAATCTATGAACGGAATCAAAACAACTTGAAGATTTAAAAATATGTTGACACTGAATCAAAGATTTTGAGTGATTGCGATTTATATTTTCAGTGAAATTTACGGATGCTACAGTGTTCAAACATGAGTGTTTGCGCGCGCCCTGGAATCGACCGGGCGTCCCGCCGCGCCACTGAGGCATCTCGCGAGGCTCCCGGCCGCGGCCGCGCGCGCATGCGTACCCGCGCCGCCCACGCCTGGCTCCTCCGCCACACTGCACGCCGTACATTACGCGCTCACACTCCGCCACCGTACGAACCTACTCCGCACGTATAGCAATCAGCAGCGTACGCGCTGTTATCAACGAGCCCTCGCTTGTCGCGCCACACATCACAATAAGTAGTTAGTGATAGGACAAGAATCATAAATATGACGTCACCAGTTCGCACTGGACAACCACAACGCAAAGGCGTATTTTCGGTTGAATGTCATTACCACTGTGCGATGTCGTCCGCGTAGACCGGCTAATGTAACTGATAGATGGAATCAAATGTTTATTGAAGTGAAACTTCTTTAGGCACGCTTGACTTGGGGAGTAAACTGGCGAAAGCGTTACGAAAAATGATCGGGCAAGGCGAACGGAAGCAGAGTATAGTCCTATTTCGTCTGTACTACAAACAAGGAGTTGACTCATGTAAATATTGCATGACATGTCGAGTATGAAGTCGTGAGTTCGCATCTCGCCGAAGGCAATATATATTTTTTGGATCTTTTTAAGATTTGTTAACAATTGAGTCGAGTATGAAGTTGTGAGTTCGCATCTCGCCGAAGGCAATATATATTTTTTGGATCTTTTTAAGATTTGTTAACAATTGATTACCTAAGAGCACAAATAATTTATAAATTTCGTTATGTTCTGGCCTTTATATTGTTTTATATATTTGTGCTGAACATTTCTGATATAATTGAAAGTATAGAAGCTTGAAGATATCGTCACAATACGATAATTGGACACAAAGTACAAATTGCTTTCGAGCCTCATAAGCTCAATTATTAAGCTAAGTACCTTGATTGATTAAGAACTATGAATTTCTTCGAGAACATGACGCTGCGAACACCCCCCGACCCCCCTCATTGATTACCTCACCCCCCCGTGGATTATCTCGGGAACCAGAGGTCGTGGACTACCCGAGTTTGGGGTCCCCTGAATCAGGAGGAGGAGCCCGACCTTTTGGCCCCGAGGGAATCCACTCCCCCCTCTCCCTTTCCCCCTCCCCCTCCCCCCTACCCCCCGCAACCCCACGAAATCTACCCGCCCCCTTTAGTTACCTCACCCCCCCGTGGATTATCTCGGGAACCAGAGGTCGTGGACTACCAGAGTTTGGGGTCCCCTGAATCAGGAGGAGGAGCCCGACCTTTTGGCCCTGAGGGAATCCACTCCCCCCTCTCCCCCTCCCCCTCGCCCCCGCAACCCCACGAAACCTATCCCCGCCCCCGACCCCCTTTAGTTACCTCACCCCCCCGTGGATTATCTCGGGAACCAGAGGTCGTGGACTACCCGAGTTTGGGGTCCCCTGATTCAGGAGGAAGAGCCCGACCTTTTGGCCCCGAGGGAATCCACTTTTTTTTTTTTAAATTGGAGGTCTATGCAAAAATATTAATTTATAAATGAAAGCATGAAATAAATTTAAATATTTATAGAAAATTAATATATGTATATGTGTATACATGTATATATTGTACACACACATATATATATATACATACAGATGGTGCGAAAGAAGTTTCACTTCAGTCGTGTGGTCATAAGCACACTCGTTTTTTATGAATAAGTACCCTTAAATATATTCTTACCATTACATGCATATGAAGCTACATATGTGAAACCAAGAACATACGTGGAAATATGTATATTTTAAGCTACAGCCTAACACTATCCCCTCCATGATTCTGACATCTAGTAATTATGTAGTTGATCATTCTGAGATTTCACGTAGTGTACCGTCGACTTCGTGTCAGCTCTCATGGTTGACTTTTCTTACTTTCCAGAAGCAATCACTGGTCGCTGTTTGACCTCTACAACTTGCTAACTCTGCAACCTGGATAAAACCCGGGATCCCCGCCAGGGCCAGTGCTTACCAATTGACTTCTACATAACATAATTCATCAAGTTTTAGCTGGCAGTGTTATTGTCATCAAATCAGGATATGGAAAAACATACAAATAATAATAAGTGAACTGATTGTCTACTCTAAGCAATGATTGTGTATTGAAGAAATCTATAAAGTAGTTAGAATAAGTTCAGGAGGAATTTCCTTGGGTGATCTGAAAAACGAGGTTAAATTTATCGATTTTTCTAGAGCAGTAGCAATAATTCAGCCGTTGATAATAAAACGTTAAACCGCTTTCGTCATCATTTCATTACCCACAATAGAACAAGTATGTATTTACTTGCAGTGCTCCTGCCAAGTAAATACATAAAACTCTTCAGAACTCGCATAAAAATTGCGATCGTACTCTTAAAACAGCTGCCATAACATACAACTTCCCACATAAAGTTAATTGGTTTCGATCAAGGGGTTCAGGAAGGTCACGTCAAAGACAATAAGAACTTCAACTAACCATAAGAAGCGCCTGTATTTCATGAAACTGTACAATACAACAATTAAGAGCTTGAAGTTATTGTTAGTGTAATAAAATGCTATAATTATACATATGTAGGCAAGAATAATTAAGGTAAAATGTAAATTAATGAAAAGAATGTTAACATTACTTAGACCTCTAAAATCACATGCTTATATATGTACGTAATTCAAATTTCAACCTAAACAGGTCTAAATTAATATACCTACAAACTAATTCAACAATTCATTTACATGCTGTTAACAAATATTTTCACCAAGAGTTTAATGGGCATTAGCACAGTCAGGGCACTCCTATGCCCCGCGTGTGAGATGCAGGTGAAGCTCATGCACTCTGCTACAAGCATACGATGCGCTCGGTGAAGGCGCCGATGATGGTCATGTCGCCGGCGAGGGCAGCGCGCATTAACTGTGGCGCCACGCTGTCCCGAACCCGCAACGTGAACTCACGTCGCGTTGGCGTCGGCAGTACACCCCCCGCCAAGTTCAGTATCCTTGTACGCCCGGCCACGTCCAGTGGTTTGCCTTCCTCACTTGTACCAAGAACCGTTTGAACACAGAGAGCCCTACAGGCTTCTCTTTCAGCTTCGTGAAGCTCTCGAGCAGCTATTTCAAATGTCCTTCGAAGATCAACACCACCGAGCGAAGAACTTCCGTAAGGCACACCCTCTTCGTGTGCCTTCACTGCTCCAGCTCGCAGAATAGCTGGCAACAAAAGTTCAACGACAGAGCTCACAGTTCGGGACCGAAGGAAATGTAACACCTGCTCGGCCTCGCGAGTTTCGTCGAACAATCTCCGCTGGCGGGCTGCCGGTACTGGGCGCGCCACGCTCCACGCCTCTGCCCACGCGTTACCTGGCAACAACATACGATCCCCCAACGCACCGCCGCCGTCTGGCTTCCAGTCCCGCGGCGAATACCAGCGCACAAAGTCGCAAAGCTCTGCACCAGGGTTGGCCGCTTTAAACGCCTCCATATCAGACAGAAGTGAAGCACTCATCATTCTCGCTCGGAGTTCGGACGCTTTAGCATCATCTCCGAGTCGCACCATTAGTTCTGCATCTTCTTCTAACTGGTCTTCAGTTTTTGGTGCTGGATCCTATATTCCAAAGAGAAATTATACAGATGTCAGTCATAAAGGTAATAAATACATTTAATTATATATTCATAGTAATATTGTATTAATAAATATCAATCAACAGTTATATCGACTAGTTTTGATGACTTTCTACTTGATAACCTAAATGGCAAAAACATCAGTATTGGATATACAAAAAGTATGTATTAGATACTACGAATTGCTTCTGACACATTAAAAATGATAGGTACACACCTGTGTACGGGGAATATACAGGGGCGCCCCGTTCTTCATGATAGCATCACCAAAGCGACTGAGTCGACCAACCGGTCTGTCCCACGGCAGCTGATCTTCATTTTCTCCCTCGGAGCAATCAAAGAATTCGTCGTCCGAAGAGTTGCCGGTGAGACTGCCGGTGCCTTCCAGAGCGCGTTTGATGCAGCAGTTGAGGAGTTGCAGCTTTTGGTGAAGTAAGCAAGTTCGAGCGTTTGGTGCACCATCCGCAACACTGTAGACAAGGAGATAACGTAATATTTAAATGTGTCCACTATTAAAATCAAATTCCCTGTTGTAACCAAATCAAAACATGAATGCTAGAAAAATCTCAAGTTATCTACGTGATACCTGTAGTAAGCAAGACGCCAAATTTAGAACCCATTATCTCCTAAATCGACCTAATCACGATTCGAATTAGTTCCTCGGCGTAAAAATAAGGTTTGTGGGTATGTTTTGTTTGTTAACCTGTAAAATATTAAACCCCATTCACCAACTAAATTGGCCTGTCAATCAAGAAAATATGAAACAGGGAATGAAAATTGAGTTGACTGTTGTCTGTGGCATCAATCGTCAATAACATTATCGGGTCAAAACGTAACGTGTTACTTATAAGGATTTATCTTAAGCGTTTTTTATTACCACTGAAATGAACTAGCTATTATGGCTTCTGGCTGGCTTATGGCACGTGACTGTTGTTTCGGTAATAATTAAAGTAAGAACTTAACATCAAACTACTATTATCAAGCTTAAAAGAATGCCATACGTTTTGACTTTTCACCTTCAAGGATCCACCTCCAGGAATCACGATCATATCCAAACTTCTTGATATAGCGTATAAGCGGAATTTTTGAAGAATAATGTAATATTAACAAGACCTAATTCCTAGCTTAGATTATCCTGATACTATCTTTCCAAAAAGCTAGCCCACGAATTTGATACGATGGCAATAAAGCTTCTATGAGTTCGCCGTGATTCATAAATATAAGTTGTTTTAGGAACATTCATTAAAGAACGACACGTACTAGGCCAACATATTACAACTTTCACTTTAAACGCAATTTTAAATAGGCAAATACACTTCCTCAAAAAGAAAGCAAAATATGAATCATTCGAGATACTGAACGTTTTCGCGTAACACACGGAACATGTATTTTCTCTTTCGTGTCTACGCAAATCCTTACTGTGTAGCGCAACCGCAGTACAATTGACTTAAGTGCATGGGTATGTTCTATCGTTGCTATATTTCGATGGAATCAGAACGATTTGGTCTCGATTTGTGTGCCACGACCCAGAATCAACGGGAACTGAACTAAACGCGCGAACGCTCTCGGAACCGTTATCACATTGAATTACAAATGTGTTGCTGTATGGTGGGCAGAAGGCGAGCGCCGACGAGGCCGCGGCTCTAAGATGCTCGACGTGTAATCGGTCGGTGAACCATTTGTTTACCGGAGTCGGTGCGCGCCAGCAGCCACTAGGTGTAGGTCAGAAAGTGCTGGTGGGGGCTCGCGCCGCCAACAGTCCGACGCCGACGACAGCCGCGCGCGCATCCATCGCGCAGACATGGACCCGCACTGGTCAATCTGTGAATAACCGGTTGCTGACACCGAAAGTGAGAGAGTTCCCATTGTTGTGATCTAGGATGAAACCCATCGGTGATTGATAAAATAAAAGAGGAAAACACAGTGACAGTGCTAGAACCAAGTGTAATCAGCTTCCATCAATCATAGGATTATTTTCCCGGTCTTTAAACTTTTTCCACAAAATGGTAAGTTTATTGGGTACAATATTTATATGAGCAAGAATTTTCTATCGAAGGCCGGTGTGTAGAGCGTGACAGAAAATTGTCTCGTCGCATACGTTGACCCACTTGTAATGATTCAAGCGTACGTACAGCAGCCGGCACGAACAAGGTATCTGATTGTACGGTTATCTACGGCATCTAGTTATAAATTAATTAAATGGTTATTATATACATTGTTAGACCAGAAAACTACAGCATAGGCAGAACGCAGGATTTTAAAATGTAGCTAGAAAGGGAGATAGGTACACATGGAGAGGTTCAGCCACCTAGAACAAATCTAACGGTGTATATTTAATAACTGTGTTATTCTGACATTTGTTGTTGGTCTTAAATCTCGTATATATGAATAATTTATATCCGTTTTCATGGTTATAATGCGTTTATGATTTTGACCTAAATGTTAAACTTGTTTAGCTTTTAAATCGATACATTATTTTTTGTAATTATAACAGCAAACAATTTTTTAAAGTCTTACTTAGCTGTGGGTACACAGATTTCACATGAAAACCAAGGCCTTAATGTTCCACCAGCACGATCAGCCTTAAGGCAGATGCGAAGAGACTTTGATGATCATATAAATATACATGTGAATAACTTGGAATGCATTCACGCATCTATGTATGTCATCGTTATGGGACTCATGGCATCGTGACACTTACAGAAACACGTGTTACTATGTCAATCCCGCACTTTCTCTGACTTTTGATATTTCAGAGACTAAGTGTGACATAGCATTAACTCTAACTCTGACTCTTTCAAAGAATCATTTCGTTTTACAAATGCTATTTCGACAAGAAATCACTGGTTCGTGGCAGTCAGTTCATCTCGTTTAATAGTTTACTTTGGATGTTTATTTACTTGTCAAAGTTTTCTTATGTGCCAGCTTAATAGTGTATTTGTAGAGGTGACGGTGGGACGATCACCCTCCGGCGAAGGGGAGGCCCAGGCCCCTACACCAGCCGCTGAGCCGTTCCAACTAAGTCAGTTCCGGACTTTCGACTCGTTAATAGCCACCCTGTTTACTTTTACCTATCTAACCGCGATGTTTTTCTTCGGAGTGAAATCAAATAATACACCTTCGATCTTTCTTTATAATATGGAGATTTGGCCCCGACGCGGCGACGTGCCGCCTTGGCAACCAACAAAAGATGATTAGACTCGCTTGCACTCAAACTCCTTTTTCATTATTCATATAAGCTAAACTTTTACTCTCTGTTCAGACAAATAATGAAATAAATAAACGTAAAACTGAAGGCATTCATAATGTTATTGTTAGCAATAGTTAAGTAATAACATTATATCTTATAAAATAGCAAGTAGATATTACGCGACGTTGTTTTATAAACAACACATAATGAGTGTTGTTCGTTAATTATTTGTAAATAAAACCATTTTTTATACAACGCATTAACTAACAGAGAAAATAAAACAAAAACTAAGCGCTTCAGCAAGCTCGGCCTATTGGCGCGGATTCTCTTGTTCACAAACTAAACTAATTTTAAGTAAAGTGCATCTTTTTGTTTCTATTTCATCATGAAAAGGACAGAACACTGAGGGTATCGGGGCCATTGTCATAATCTGTACTCTTGTCGCAAACCGCCGCCTGCCCTCCCGTGAGCCTGCCATATAAAATAATCACATCAATACACAATAAATGCCTGTCGAAAATTTGATATAAAGGGTGTATCTGACATCGACGCACAAACGAGTACCATGGATCCAGTACATGATTCTGAACCCCCTAGTGGTGGAATTTTGCGTGGGCTTTTTCACGATAAAAAAAAAAACGCAGTTTTTTCACTAATTATAAGATTTTAAAGTAAAAATTATTTAATTCGTTGATTACACATAAATCGCAAACTATCCTATCAGCTAATTTAATAGAGTTCGCATCAGGGGTCAACGTCATACCTACAAAGACGCACGGCGGTTCGCTTGCAACGTTCAAAGGCCGAGCCGACACTTTTCTTAAACACTTATTTCTGTAACCGCTCATTAACGACATAAATGACTATTATAATTTTGTTAGTGGCATGCGGTGTAGCCTTTTCGCGAAGTTTGAATTCGCGAAGTGTCGATGTCTGATACACTCTGTATTGATTACAAAAGGGGGAAGCGCATATTCTGTTTTCTCTACATTTACCAATCATATTTACTTTATAGAGCATGATCGTGCTACATTCTTTGATTTAAAACGTAAGGTATTGAAGAATGATCTTCTTCGCTGATAGATGCCACTTTATGAAAATGCTTAAGTGTCGCAGAAAGCCTTTACCCCACTTTCAGTGGATAAAAGCACCTACTATTAACTGTTATATCGTAGGTAGCTTTTTACTAAAGTGTGCTGTCAGAGTGAACCTTTGTCCAAAATGTAGTTCTTATAAACTTTTCAAACGAGGGCGGAGAAAATATAATTGCTAACTCCAAAAGACACTAAAACTACTTGACTGACAACTGTCTCTTGAGACAATTATTTTCTTAACTTAATTCTTAGAGTTCAAAGTTGAATTATAAATTCTGGAAGACTATGATTCTGGTCACTAATTTTAAACAAGCGGCAGGTAGAAGCATCACTGCAGCCGACAGCTTGCGCAGTTTCCACCGGCGAATGGTGTTACCCGTGAAATTCAGAAGCCAATTAACTCAGGTAGCTCACGTTGAGCTTCGGAAACACATTTTAATTGCCTCTCGCGAATCGACGGCCCTACACAAAGAAGAAGTTATTAATTAACAAACTTGTGTTTAGTAAATACTCACACGTTTTTATTTTATTGAAAGTTACTTTGTGCGCCGTATTTATTACTTTCATCGTAAATCTAAAATAACCAGCGAGTAAAAAGCTTTTATTTATAGCCTACGGTGTAGACGGGACGTCCCTCGGGAGCTATGGTCGAGGTCTATTTCATGGTCCACGCCTTCCTCGTAATGTATGCATTCCTCTCGCGCCACGTTGATAGGCTTTAGGCAAATTGAGTGCTCTCATTAAATCTTCTGGCTACGCAGAAAAATAACACCGGTTCAAATGTAATTATGTACATTGAAGCGCCGTAAATTTGGTACGCGCACCGCGCTATTCATATTCCAATACAAATAAATTCGAAACCAGAATGAACACACGTTTTATGCTAAATTTAATCTGCAGTCAATAATAGTCGAGCTGCAATGTTACACTGTCCAACTGCAAATGACATTGAGTAACCTTGAGCATAATAGTATCTGCGGATTTTGTTTTTACGATAGTTTTCACCCAAGATCAAAAAGTAGACAAAAAGCCTGAGGCGAGGAAACTGAGACAATAGGCGGAGTAACTGTGTCGCAGGTTGGTTGTCGACGCACGCCGTGGGAGACACAGAGTACTTGAACCTTGATTGTCTATAGACCAAGTCGCTGCACCTTCACGTCATTGCTTGTAAACAAGCTAATCTTTACGACCTGAAGCTTTTCATTTTATCGGAAACTATGCATTACGTTTCGATATACTAAAAAAAAAATAGTTTCTCCCTTCATTATGTTTATGTTCCAAAAAACAAACCTTTTTTTATATATATATATATATATATTTCTAAAACAATCTGCTTGTCTTTTCCCAACTATGTATGTTGTACCGGTCCATTTTAACTGAATGCAGCTAAACATGTAC
Source organism: Sesamia inferens (assembly GCA_037179545.1). Classification (NCBI taxonomy): domain Eukaryota; kingdom Metazoa; phylum Arthropoda; class Insecta; order Lepidoptera; family Noctuidae; genus Sesamia; species Sesamia inferens. The sequence continues at coordinate 24,647,479 of CM073934.1, read as the reverse complement.
CAGTATTTTGCATGGAGTGAATGTTTATCAGCATAGTCACCCCAGTAATTAGGTTATAGGATACTTACTTTTGGGGTCGCGGGCACACAGAGCGGGGACTCTGCTTGCCCACTAAGTAACCCCAGGGAAGACGGTGGCATAGCGGTCACGTGCTATCGTGCATAGGACGTTTAGGAGAGGCCCTCTTAGAGTCTACCCTGGGAAGTGCCTTACAGGTGTTGCGAAGGGGGGGTTCCGGAATTGGTCTTTTAAGAGGAACCGGGACCACCCCTAGGCGCAGATGGTGATCACCGGGGTAGTTTTAGTGAGGTAAAAATACCCGACCTCTTCTATATCCCCGGTTATAGGATACTATTAGGTATGAGGTAGTTGTCCGATTTTTGGGCTTCTGACTACCATAACCACTGGGAAAGATTTACAACAGCCGGAAAAAACGGTTTAATGTATTCTCTGAGCCACAAACAAAACTCGATATGAGTAATCTATGTAGCTTATGGTGTAGTTACATCAATTAATTTACCCTGGCTCTGAAACTTAAAAGGCTGACACACATGAACAAAACTGAATCTGTTTTTTTTTTTTTTGGCTTTAGGAATATGATATCTAATAAGTATATAAAATTCCCATGACGCGGTGTTAGTGCCGAAACTCCTCTGAAACGGCGAAAATTGTGGGTGCATATCGATGATATAGAGTCTGATTAAGAATAGAACAACATCTATTTCTTTTTTTTTTTTTTTGTGGCAAACAGCGTTTTCCGGGTCAGATAGTCGATAATGTTATAAAATGATAATATCTTCATTCACTTAATTAATCTAAAGATTAATGATAGAAAGTCGTGTCATAATCGCCAGATAACTAATGTAAACATAGAAGTCGATTAGATATTAAAGCAATAACATAACATTTTTTTTTAATATAAAAAAAAAATAGTAGTCTACCTCAAAATAGAAAAAAGTTACATACTTAATGCTGTAATAATTCGTGACATAGCAATAAAATAAATATAATTAATAACTTCCATTTAAGAGAGATGATAGAAGTATTATTGAAACAGTGTAGTTATTATCCAAAGTATATGATTCGGAGTGAATGATAAGAATGACTGTGATTCAGCTTAAATTGAGTTATAAATATTTTATTACAATTGGCGTCATGAGTAGCTAATTTTACCTGCAACCTAATAACGTAACATGCTTTTCAATCACAAACATTTTGAAGTATATTGCTGATGCTTCATATGTTTGAACAACAACGTAAAATAACGGAATTAATGTTGTTGAACTGTCAAAATGAAAGCCCAATATTGTCACAGATAGAGTGCTACGCAATTACCCCTCGTGATGACGTACGCTACTGATTTTCATATGAATATTTAACAAAAGAAACTAGTGGATCTTTCATTGGGGTGTAAGCAAGCGTATTTACTAGTACCCACCTAGATCAAACTTTGATTTGTAAAGGCTCCTTCCTAACGACCCTTTTGTAGAAAAGCTACTCGTGTTTATCAGATTATTCGCACTAGCGATTTCCCAATACATGGCCAGCTATGTCTATTCATATACCGTTTATATTGCGATTATCGTATACATACACTAAACTAAGTGGTGTGGCCACAGTTCCACACCCACAGATATCTAATGGTGTCTTTGGATGTGTGTGTGCCTATATACCTACTGCGGTTGTGAATATGTGTAGGTACATCTGTGGCTTCGCGGTGATGCACTACATAACTAAAAAAGGATACTATCTGACATATGAGTAAGTATAAATAAGAAATACTATTGGTCTTTTCGGATAAATCTTCTATTGTCTACATCATCATCATTTCAGCCGTAAGGCGTCTACTACTGGGCCTCCCCAAGGATTTCCATGACAACCCGTCCTGCGCCTCCCGCATCCAGCGGTTTCCCGTGACCTTCATCAGGTCGTCGGTCCACCTTTCCAGGGGCCTACCTACGCTGCGTCTTCCGGTGCGTGGTCGCCACTCGAGAACCCGTCACCCCATCGGGGATTGGTGCTACGGGCAATGTGCCCGGCCCATAGCCACTCAAGTGTTGCAATTCTTCGGGCTATGTCGGATACTCTCTTTCACACAACCACTACTATCACTATTGTCTACAGTTTAATTTAAACATTAAATAAGACAAAAATACTATGCCTACTATTAAAAATCAAAATCATGTGTGCTGATAGCATACTAAACATTAAACTGTTCACTTTTAGCTGTTGTCCACAATTGTTTCATTTATGAATTCGTATATAATGAATGAAATAACTATTATTCAAATATATGTGCTTTAACCTATAGTATTATTAAGGTAAAGTGGAGCGACGCTCATCTTTGAATGCCATGACATATGAACCTGGAATGCACGCCGCACTCAGCATGACAGCAGGTTTAAACCCGATTAGTCACTCTTCTTCGGTGTCTCGATAGCTAACCGAATAACGACTATAAACAGAATATCTAACTATTCGCAGCGCGTCCAATTTGTTGGTTGTTGTCCGCTGACTGGTCGCTGTGTACCTGACGATAATAATAATGATGTTGTCCGAACATTAGTAGTCAGACACGCACTGAGTTAATTCAACAGTTTAAATCATGCTGATGTACACCTGCCATAAAATCGGAAACAATTGAGTCATTTTTATATTTTATTTACGTTAATTAGATAAGTAAATATTTTTATATAAGAATTGTGAAATGTACAACCAACTGAACGTTATAAACTCCAAAACAACCAAATAAGTACATATAGGACCTTTTTGCTACAGATGTTCACTCAAAAATCGACTTCATCTGTTATCTATTTTAAACAATTGTATTCTAATTTAGTATATTTTGCTTAAAACTGATTAAATGGAGGCATAATGTAAATAAGCTGAGACTATGAACACTGCTGCAGTAAGTTTTGCTATCTATGAAAGTAAAATGTTATCTTCAGTATCATTCAAAAGCATCAACTGAAATGTAAAGAGCTTCATGGACGCGCATAATATATTCCGTTTATGTTTTACAAAACCAGATTAGTTTTGTAAAACATAAACGGAATATTTTCATTACATAAACGCCTCAATTGAATTGTAGAAATTAAATTACCGGTATTAAATTACCGGCGATATGAAGGCGGCAGAGTTTTTGCTTCAATAAGGAAATCCTTTCACAAGCTAAGAAATATAAATATTCTTAAAAAGGTTAGAAGCAATAGTGTAACGTATAGGTGCCTTCCTTTCTTTAGTAAAAGTAACTACTAAGGAAAGGAAGACAACTAATTCCTTACCATTTTCTGAAAGACTGCCCCTGAGCTTGTCAATTATTGAAAATGCTCGTGTTATAGCCCTAGAGGAATTAAGCAATATCGTAACAAGAACCTGATTGATTGACTGTTTCATTCTTTATTCAGTTTCCCTTCCTACTGGAGTAAAATTGATACTAATGACCTTTGAATTACGTCCAATACATTTTCATCAGCGTTAACATAACATATGTTGAGTGAAACAGCCAGGCTGTAATTGATTTTTGCTAATCTATATTCCTAACTATGGCCTGATCGAATTGTGCGACAATTATAGTAAAAACAACATGAGTATCGAATTAACGCGATATCTCTTAATTGGTAGCATTAGGTCATTGTATGTGTATATAGGGGTCAAATTAAATTGCTAGCAAAACTCTGAAGAGTCATTATTTAAACATGGAAAAGCAATAAATAGATATCCAAATTAATTTAATGACTCCTTTTGTGGGAACTATTAATGTCAGTTTAAAAAATCTGTCTTTTTTTTTTGTTGTTATGAAATAGAAATAAAAAAGAAACACTGAACTTAAACTTAGTTTAGTTTGAATCGACCTGTCAAATTAGTCCGCTCCTGACTTAAAATGACGTATTTTTGGTCACCATGTTTATAATCGCGTCTAAACTGTCTATGGGCTATCTTAATTTGATTATCTAATAGTTTAACAATGTCAGCAATAAATATTGAAAATTAAGAAAGGGGTAATTCTCGTAATTTTAAGAACTGTCACAGTCTGATCTCAGTCTCAATCTGTCAAAAAATACTTCAAATTTCCCTACATTTTGACAAGACTGCATTTATTTGTAGCCGAGATGACGAATTGCAGAGAGATTATTTTTTTTATTAAGAGTATTAGCCTTCTGTTAAAAAATAATCTACATGCAGTATACGTATACGTAAAGCCAAAAAGCCAATGTTTCAAATTGATGTAATTTCAAGTTAAACAAATAGTTATCAACTTTATTTCAATGGTAATTAAGTTGATTTTAAAGCGAATAGCACTCTTGAAAAAAGCAATAAAAATGCTTGAATCCGTAGTGTAAATTAAACTTTACTATTTAGTAGTTATTTTTCTATAAAATTATATTTGTTTACATTTTTGGCAAATAAGTAGCGATTGTAGATTAAACGCGATGGCTACCTATACCTATCTAAATACAATAAATCAAAACTTTCAACTCGTGTATCAATCAATTAACAACATTACCAGTGGTCGTTGGCCTCTAAAAAATATCTACTTAATATTTTATTTTATTTTTCAAAGCTACGATGGATGGAATTTGTGAATAAAGAAGGGGGTAAGGAAATGACTTGTATAGAAGAAAAAGATATATTGCCGCCGACCCCAAATAAATTGTCAGAAGGACAGAGGAATAATGAGATAGCCACCTCACGACATTATATCGATATCATGTATTCAAAATTTCGCTAGCTACTTAATACCTATATATTTCTCAGTGGTACTGCCAGGGTTCAGCGACCCGTGGATGTGCAATATTTATTTAATTCACGGTTGCCATCACTGCGAGGCGTGAAGACAAATTGGTTACCATCGGAACATTAGCATCGGTTGATCTAACGTGACGGTAGCACGTCGGCACAAACGTCAGGCATGACACGCACAGGGGAATGCGACAAATAAGAGTTATTGCTTGTCTTATTACATTTTCTTCCTTTATGCGTATTAAAACACCTCCTCTTACTGCTTTTGCTTGTTCCGTGACGATTCGTATTCACTATATAATCTTCAAATCTTTATTTACTAGTCTCATCTCATAAACTTTAAATTTTAACTGCTAGTACTGGACTATAGGGCGAAAAGTTAGGTAAACTGGGCGTGGAGAGCGATTCCCTTGTACACCAACTAAACTAAATTTAAGTTTAGTACATCATTTTATTTGTATTTCATTAAGAAAAGGACAGAAGGAGAAGATAAAAACAATTACATTTAACTAAAAATTATAGCTGTCTATACACTATACGGTCAGCTGCTGCGACCTATATGCGTCACCTCATTGGCCTTGGCTGCTCTGAAGAGCGCCTCTCACTTTATCCCTACTCCGCGGCCGACCGTCACGCGACATGCAACACATAGACAAAAAAGTTTAAGACGATGTGACAAAAGTTTCACTTTAATATGTTAGTTTAGATTTGCCAAATTAGTCCGCGCCTGGCGTAAATTGATGTATTTATGGACATCATTTTTATGATGGAATATCTTAATTTGACAGGATTAAACTGAAATAATATCTTCTATGCATTTCTTAATGAAGAAAGAAAAAGATGCGCTTAACTTAACAAATGAATTTAGTTGGTAAACCAGAGAATCGGCGCCATTGTATGTTATTCCAACGAATGCATATTGACGCAATTGACAGTCCCCACAGTTAACTTCACCTAGCGTTTCAGGGTTAGATACTTACAGAATCAATCGACTGCATGGCCTCATATCAGCCTTCGTTCCGTTGTTTATATTGACGTCGATGTTTTCACTAAGTTTCACTCATTAAAGTCCTTAGAAAATCCACAATAAGGTAAAAGTCAAATTGTAGGGTCGTTAATGACACGCGCAGAGTGCACCGTACCGTGGTATTATAGTCTGCCTTCGTAATTTACGTAACAAACATGAAAACAAATATAAGTTATTGGAAAACTTACTTTAATTCCTACACATTAAAATTGAGTCAATAGGGAGCAATGGTGGCCTAGTGGTATCCGTCGCGACTTACGAGTTAAGGTCGTAGGTTCGATCCCCGTCAGACGCTTTACTTTGTGTACTAGTGTACCTAAATTATATCAGCACCACTGGTCTCAAAACGGTCAAGGAAAACATCGTGAGAACACCTGCATGTCCTAGAAGCAAAACTTCTAAGACTTGTGACATATACCAACCCGCATTTGGCCTTCGTGGTAGATTACGGCCCAGTCCCTCTCACAGAGAGGAGGCCTGTATACCAAAAGTTGGAACATTGGAGACTGATTATGAGGATGAAAATTCAGTTTATGTTACAACTTATTTTGAAGGCCTTTTAAATAGGTAATGACAAAAACCAAAAAAAGTATTTAAACACGGATAACATCAATTGAAAACGTTTTGAATGAGACTTTTTTTTCATAAATTATAAACTAGCGCTTGACCGCAATCCCGCCTGATAGTAAGCAGTGATGCGATCCTATTCACTCTAGTCATGAAGACACTCAAATTGTAGTTTGAAGGAAACACCGTCGCTTGCAAATTGTTCCAGTCCCTCGATGTACGCGGTATACAAAAGGAAGCGAAACGCTTCGTCCGGATCGCAGCGGTGTCAGCAACGTAAGGGTGGAAACTCGCCGTACGACGGGTCGTCCGATGGTGGAACGGAGATGGGAGAATTAAATCATGCAATTCCCTTGCACACTAATATATAAATAGACCGAAAGGCTGGCTACTCTACGCCTGTGCTCCAGGCTTTGGAGACCGTTTCGAGTTAAGTCTGGGTCTCCAATCAGCCTCTTCTTCTTATTTATCACAGATGTGATCGATTAGGGAAATAGTCTCGCGTGGATCAGCATTGCGGACACTCGCCACCAATCGTAACATCCGCTGCACCCGCGCCGTATCGCGCGCCTTCCTCGTGCTGCGTCGACAACATCTGCGAATCTCCACATCCGATCGTTAACGCCTCACTGCTTCCCACACAGTTTTTGCGTTCGAAACACGGAACACTTATTTAACACAAGAATTTCACTCGCATAAATTTCAAATAAACAAATGCGACGGAAATACGATGAATGAAATAAATCCAAAATACCTACAACATTTTTTCATTTTCTAAATATATTTCAGGTGAGAAAGGAAATTGCTCAGCGGATCGCAAGTAAATTCGATGCATATTGCCTTTTCGAACACCCAGGAAAATAATACGCCGCCGGTCGAGGCGCCTTTTCGTTTCCGCAAACATTCGTTTTCTCTCGTGTTTATACATACGGTAACTATAGTTTACTGCACCCGATTAGGTATTAATTAAGCAACTAATTCACGGTATACGCATGAACGTCTCACAGCGGCAAAACAAAAAGTTGATGCGTAACATCTATAATAGATTGTACTCGTAGCTACAGCGAAACTATTGGTAATGATATACATGGTAATGATGTAACATCGGAAATCACGATAGGTTTAGATAGATCCCTAAATAGTCTTTAGATTGTATCATAGACAGCTACAAGGAAAAGGATAAGCCGTAAATAAGGCACCGGTAAACAAAAACGTTAATAATTTAAACAATTATAACACGTTACTTCTTTTTGTTACAAAATCATAGGTAAATTGGAGTAGGGAAGTTACTTCAGCGCACGTAACATCCGCAGTACAAACGCACGCGTCGCTTCCCGCCAAAACGGCATTACGCTCCGCCATTATCCTCGAGCTCTCTAGGATCGCAACCATTAACAACACCCGGTTATTTTCTATTACAAAGTCTCTGCGCAGATGGTAACTTAGTCGCGGAGGTACCTGCCGCAACGAATGGCAGCGCAATTAAGAACACGAGATGATCAAAGCGACTACGGACGCATGGTTCCCTTCACAACAACAAAGACAATAATAACTCTACTTTGGTAGCTATAAGTTATACTGCTTGGCCAAAGAGGGCAAAAGAGTTTAAGATCTTTCAACTTTTCATTTTCTTGAATATAAACGAATAACTGATCCACGTGGACCGTAGCATACTGTTGACCGCTACGCCTACCCATTCCGCTACGCATCACGTCTAATCGTAGGGAGTACGAGTCGCGCTTTCTACCCACATTTACGGTTAGACACAAGCCTACTCTTGTCTATGTTTTGAGGAGCAATGATACGCTTAATTAAATGAACGCAACAGATAATTGGATGGGAACTACTTTACCCCATGTACACTTACGGTTACAAGGCAAGCTCTAGTATTGCCTCCTTACGTCCCCACTCCCACTTTCCTCCCCCTGCACCCTGACAACAAAGACGTTCACATGTACATGTACAGACACACAACACACACTAGCGAACTTTAAAGCCCGGTAAAACGATACTGATAAAAGAGTCAATGGGGATTATGGTAAAGCTGTCCGCCCGAAACTTTAATTCTATCAAGCAAGCTTTGTGGAGTATCTACATTATAGTCATGAACGTCGTCCAGAATGAACACATTTCACATGTCAGTGGCATCGCCTCGAATCTGTTCCACTGTCATTCTCTGTAGTTTTACTTTAGCTTTAATTTCTTTTTATTTCAAGGGATAGGCACAGTCTAGACGAAGGATAAATATATTGTTTCCGTCATCTGTATATTCACTATATTTACAGGCAGCCTTTTTAGGGTGACGTAAATGACAAACATTTTGAGAATTTTAAGGCGCGCCTGCGTCTTGACGCCACCTCGATTCTAGCTCATGTGAGTGACGCGTCTAAGAAAGAATATATTCATCAGTCGATAGTCGGTTAGCGGGTGTTGCGAATAGGTCTACCAGCGCATGAGTCGGCAGCTGGCGGCAACGGGACTGATTCGCGACAAATAGCTAGCATCACTGACATTAATAATACATTCTCATAGTCTCATAACGGTCAAAGGCCGACAAATGATATGCAAACCATGAGATTTTGTAGTGACTGTAGTGGTGGATATCACAGCATAGATAAAAGACGTGATACAGTCGTTGGTTAATAAACACGTAAGCTAAATGCACGCTGATTGACGCGAAGTTGTGACCACCAGCCCGTATTACATTTTGACCAGTTAATAAATACATAGATTAAATTTAATTTTCTCAGCCACTTTGCTAAAACTAGTTTGCCAATAATCAATGATTTAACAAAAAGTATTCCATAGACATCTAAAATTTGATATTTTTAAATCAATCGAATCGAATCCCAATTAATACCAACCCAACCTACCTACGTTTATTCAACTTTCTGCAAAATGAAAGTTTTAACTATTTCCTCATTTTTTTTGAATCAGATTGTTAATTATTACCTGACTGGAAATAATTCTTAATATTTTTGGAGAGTTAAAAGCAAACTGACTAAACAACAGATTCTAAACGAGTCAGTGGTTCGGGCTTTTGACTATCCATAACTCGACTGTCAAAGGTGCACGAATGATACCCGGACCAATGGCTTAATGTCCTTTCCAATGCACGGAATTATCATTTCTCATGTAGGTATTCATAACGTCAAAAAGTTTTTTTTATTTTTCTAATTATAAAATAGACTATGAGATAGAGTTTTATAGATCTCTTGCTTTTGTATAGATAACAATATAATGTACATAGATAAAGTAATAGGTACCAAGTACCAAGCCATGCGCGTCGTGTGCCGTGGTGACCCTTCACACTCGAGTGACTCTTATGACCTGTATGGGCATCACAAGACACTACATCGGTACCTGCTTGTATACCTACTTCCTTAATTAATTCGTTTGTTGCGAATGATTCGTAAACGACGTAGTGCCGTTATGTTATGAGAATACAAGTTTGTAAATATTTTTGCTTTATTCATGAATACGGATCTACTAAATATATTTATATTCAATCAAATCAAATCAAAGCATTTATTTCAAATAAACCAGTTACAGGCACTTTTGAATTGTCAGAAGGTCGGTCAGTCAGTAAGGTAAGCTAGTCGCCCATTCCAAAAAGTAGGTACCTATAGAGAAGAACGGGCAAGAAACTCCATGGACACTCTTTTCAATTATCAAGCTATTGATGCAAATATTTGATTACAGCATTCATGTTGAAATCGACCGTGTGAGAACGATGCAGAAATATATTGTACGCTAAAAGCGTCCATTATGGAAAACACACAAAAATAAAATAAAAAAAAAAGACGTGTGGCACTCGGGGACTGCCGCGGTAAAGCTATTGCATACCATTTTGTATCAATTTATGCAATTATAATTATTTATTTATTTTATTTATGCAGTATTTTTTTTCTTTGATATTAATTCAAGTTACACTTTTTGAGCGTGGTGACCGGTAAGAAAACAAATTTTTCTTTTATTAAATAAATAAAAAGTTAATATTATTTAAAATATTTTTATTATTTTACAATACATGTGGGTTTTATTACCTTACAGTAGCTGTTGGTTATTCAGGAATATTTATCATTGAAACTATAGGTTTATGATAACTGAAATAAGAAACATAAGTTTGCGACTTAATATCCTCTAAATACCTAGAAAATACCGCGTCAATGGTGGTCCCATATTTTGTTGTGGACTTTTGTGGATCATTATTCATTTTCAAATTCAATGTTTTTGATAGAAAAGTTGTCCACCGCTCTGATTTTTTATCAGCGAAGTTAATGTTGAAATCGCCAGCCAAGATAAGTGGAAATTTATTACCATTTGTTTCAAGTATTTTCGAGCCACTCGAGTTACTCCAGTAAAGTGCGATGAATAAAATGCTCTACCTCGTCCAATTTTGGATTCGGAGAAATGTAAATTGCTACCATAACTATTTGTAGGCCATTTCTAAGTTTGCATAAGCACGCACAAATATCTCCAACAACTGAGCGCCTAACATTAACATCGCTAACGTGTGCAATATTTATTTCAATATTCGGAGTCATAATATTAGTAATATCATTTTTATTTTGGTAAATAGCTACCCCACCTTTTGAAACAGTATCTCGCTTGAACTGAACAATACAATTAAAATTAGGTATTTCAATTGGATTATCATGCGTCATGCAAGTTTCGGTAAGAAGTAACACATTTGTTTGTCTCGTAACTGAATCTTGTAAATCGTATTTATGACTATTTAGACTGGCAGTTGAAAGTCATTATTGAAATGCCATTTCTATTACTAATGAAATCTAATACACTTTGAGCAATCGTCTGAACACTATTTAAAGACAGTCTTTTGAATTCTTGCAACAATTGAAAAAACGGTCGCGTGAGCACTTTTTACTCTATAAAATCACGCGCTTTTATTTAGTAAACAACACTATAAATAATTTAAAAGTCCAATGAAAAATTAGCATGACATTCATCTTAGCTTTTCCGTTAAAAAAAAGCTATTTTATAAAAACACTACTAAATTAATTTGAATAAAAGTACTTAATAATTAATTATATGAAAAGTTTTTAAGGTAGCCATGACAACGTCGATGACGTCTATGACATATCTCTATAGAAGACCTATTTCAGAGAGAAAATTAATCGCAGGTTTAGCACATTGCGACTATCAGTAACATGCCAAGTGTGTAGGACTGAGTTCGCGCCCTGCAATATGCATGCTCTTTTTGAAAATCTATAAATTGTTTTCAAAAGATGTAGTCGCACGCACACAAACATACCGTGCCGAAGACTGCCGAACTGAAACGACGTTAGACGATGGGGAGCGTGAGGTTTTTTCGTTACGGAATTTCTGGATTCGGTCCCCGCGCTCAAGGCCCGCGATAGAAGCTATGCAATAGCTTAATAAAACAACAATTCAGAAATTAGAATACGCCGTGGCAGCTAAGAGATGACCAGTCCCCTCTGACGGCGTCCGTTCGCGAACATGACGTATGGATCAGCCTCATTCAGCTCAACCATATTGAAGGGAACCTAATGACCCAACACACACGCCACCACCAGCTAGACATTTGAGTGAGCATGACATACTCTCAACAGCCAGAGCACAATCAAGTCAATAAAAAAGACTAACCCATCAAATAGATGCTTTACAGCAAGTATATTGTGCTCACACGTGTGCCATGCAATTATACAATACTAAGAAATTGAATCTACACAATACAAAGATAGTTTTGTCCAACGTTCAGCAGCTCCAACAGTGTTACTGAATACTAAGTTTAGCTCCTGTGTAGCTGTATCAGTGCCGAACACCCCTGTCAGCGATGCAATTCCGTAACGTACAATATGCTTGGCTATATAGTGTGTAATACTGGCTTTGAGTAAAAACAAACATAAACAATTACAAATTAAAAATACAAGAGGAAAAATCAAAGAACAATCAGTGTATAGAAATCGAACGCACCTCAAGCCCTAGCCTTTTTGTCCTCAATATAATCCTTAACACTATAAAATGCTTTCTGACACAACTTACGTTTAATGAAGGATTTAAATTTATTCTTTACTCAGATCTTGAACCAACTCTGGAAGTCTATTGTAGAAATGTATACATTGGCATCTAAAAGAGCCACCTATTTTTTGAGCCTTGTTGTAGGTACAATAAATTTGTGCCTGTGTGTTGTATTCATCTCTAAAAAGGTACACAACATACTAAGGTATTTCATAACACTATTTAATCTTAATAAACACGTGTTATTTATTGTCTCTCTGCAGGGCAACGGCCTCTCTTCCCTCTTTCCACTTTTCCTGGTCTATTACGAGCCAATCCCTCCCAATAGTTTTAACAAACACCTACCTACCAACATATTGTACTATCGGAGTATTTAGAAAGCCTATCGAGACCGTCGTATGAAAATTCTTGAAGCTTAGAATTTCTCATTAAGGCAACAAAGCCAGACGAGTTATACGAAAACAAAAAGTTAACTATTTGAAAAGAAATATCGAGGACGACTTCTCTTTTTCAAGGCAGAAAAAAACAAACAGAAGCAGATATACCTAGTATTTATATCCGAGGCTAATTGGGGTCTGTTGATTAACATTGTGAAAACGGCGCAATTATAGTAATAGATAATCACTCTCGCATTAATATTACTGTACCTACATTGTTTCATTGCTACTTAGCCTGGTGCTGTTTCTATCTGAATTCCTTTAAAACTTTATAAGGATAGTTTATCATAAAAAAAATAAGACCTCAATGCGCGCGCAAGCACTCGATAACACCAGTTGAGTCAAATTTTCCATCGTGCAAACAGTACGTGCATCCAATTGCCATATGTTCAAATACGGGAGGCAGTATCGAGGCTGCATACCGCAAAACAGCAGTTCCATCGGTCCTAAGTAAACAGTGCTACTGTTATTTTCCAACTACGCCCGTTTGGTATTAGTTCCCCACACCATACTCGTGCCCTCGTGCCGTATCAGTTGACACAGGTTAGGTACACGTGTTATCGACTTTACCATCAGAAATCGGATTTCCATATGGAAAAAATATGGAAATCGCAGATTATATTTTTAATTGGAAACTGAACAAGCTTGCCAATTGTAACGATGTTGATTAGAAACATACACCAATAAGAATATTGAACATCCATTTGTGAGCCGATGAGGTATCATCTGTTTCTAATGAAAAATAAATGAAGTTTGCCTATAGTGAGTGGGCAAGCGTGACACAAGTGGGGCATGCATACCGCACGTTCCGGGAGTAAGGCCGGCGCGGGCGCAGCACTCGGTTGACCAACATTATAAGCCGGTTAGATCATCACAACGGGCGCATTGTCATTAAGCTCTATTAGGCAAATGTATAACGACCGCTATGTGTGATAAAAAGGAAACAAACATGCAAATATTTAAATACAATCAATTTCTATGTAGACTGCATGTCTATATTACTGAGAAAACTTATATTCTATTAGTTAAAAATGCGATTTTAATGAGTCACGTAACATAGCCTTAAAAACAAACAGACGTGATTTGTGTGATATGTTAAATAATGTAAAAGTTGTAAGTAATGGATAATATGATTCAATAGAGAAAGGCGAGGCTAAGCTTACTAAGCTTTCGGGAGGTTAAGATAACGTTGAATCACCAACTTTCGCCGGCAGATTCCACAACATCACTTGTAAAAGTTGTTAAACTGAGGATCTTTTAGCGTTATAGCCACTTCACTGTTATAGCACTGGGCTATTAATAGCATGTGCGTTTTGACTTTCAATTACATGGACTGACATTTAAACAAGTATTTAATTAAGATTAAATTGTCATCACTGCGATAGTTCTAACCAGATACTAAAAGATTTTAAGTAACATCTACCTACTCGTTAAAGTGATTTCTTCGATGACAAATATGTTATCAAGATGACAATGTAAATTAATGTCATCATAAATTCATAAAGCAAGGAATGTTCGTCCCCGACTCTAGCTAACACAATTTCTAGCAGTTTCACTGGCGACATTCCAGATACGACGATGTATTCAACACGTCGTTTGAAATATAAGGTAAGGGATAGGTCAGGAATTTCGATAACTAATTTCAAAAATTATAGGAGTGCAGTGTTGATGTTGGAAAATCCCAACAGAAAACATTTATATCAAAGTAAATGTTGACGCAAAGTATGTACACATAGAGTTAAATCAATCACCCTCAAAACAGTTTCAAGTTTGGATCCAGTTAAAACTTTAGCTGGGGATCCAAATAGCAGGCTCAAGTACAAGAGGGTGGAGACGAACGAGCCGCGGCGCTCCCTAGCGTTGTCAAAAGCGTGAAACTTTAATGGCAACGGTATATCTTGAAGCGGCTCAATATAAATTTGGCCAGACTTTACAACCTCGCTTGAAACTTGGAGTTGATAAGAAAAAGGTCACATTAAAAATTAAAGGGATAGATTAACTGAGGCCTACTTTAACATAATTTGCTTATTATTCAACTGTGTCCATATCCGTAAACAAAACTCATAACCTATGGCAACGCTTCTTGAAAACATATCCCAAAGTTATTATTTAATTAAGTACATTTATAAGATATGTATAAATAAGTCCGCTAAATTACCTCTAAGTGCAGGATGAGTGCAAAAGTGTTACGTTATGTGAAATGTTTGTCTCCCACGTCCGGTTACAAACACGCTTTCTTAACATACCAACACCACTTGGAGCAGAAAATAGTTTACCTTTGCAAAAACGTTTTCTTTACTCTCTCCGACTTTAGTAAAGCTGACAAGGTAATTAAACGACCGCTAATTCCTCCCAGCAAAATATTCTGACGATTATAAACAACTTAGAGAAACGATAAATAAATAAGCGAAAAAGAAAAGAGATTTTACTGTAAACAGTTTGAAGAAAACTAACGTGTAATCAATAATTTTCACATAATAAGACTCTTTACTGTTAGTGCAGTAGGTAATCCACTTGATAATATTAATCATGGCCTTCCTTGAACTAATACTTTTCATGATCCGCGGGTTTTTCCCAAATTTATTAACATAAACAACGGAACCGTGGTGATTTATAGTTGGAACGGAAACTGACTAAATGTTTTATGTAACTATATTTATATTACTATAATTTTCAAGTCTTATTTTAAAATGATCATGAACGTAAGCAGAGAATAACACACAACTGAGGCTTCCCCGAATAAATAATATTAGAAAATTCAACGCCGGTAAATATAAATTCTGAGACACAACATGCGAAATTCCACTCCTAAGTCCTAACAGACTAAAGACCATCTTCAGGGTTTTAGAATAGATGCATTCCTTTTGACGCGAAAAATGACGATCACACAATTCAGATGGCTATATTTTATAATCTTGGCAAAGATGTGTCTTATATAATGCTATATTTTAGATTTTGCAGAAGCATTAGCGGTTTACTGGAATTTTACGATCACTACAATTAATTAATAATTGATAACAATTCGACTATTATAATGTTATGAATACAAAATATACATCAGTTCAACGCCACTGTAACACTATATAGATTCAACGTCATTATTTCCTTTTTAGGACACTTGGTAACTTCTATTTTCCAAATTATTTTTAGACAATGGCGCAGATTCTGTTGTTCACAAACTAAACTAATTTTAAGTTAAGTGCATCTTTTTCTTTCTATTTCATTAAGAAAAGGACAGATGATAAAATGTCAGTTTAGACCTGTCAAATTAGTGCGCTGCTGACGTAAACTGGCGTATTTTTAGTCGCCATGTTTTTAATCGCGTCTAAACTGTCTATGGAATATCTTAATTTGACAGGATTAAATTAAAATGTTATCTTCTATCCTTTTCTTAACGACATGGAAAGAAAAAGATGCACATAACTTTAAATTAGTTTAGTTTGTGAACAAGAGAATCAACGCCAATGACCAATTAAACTAGGGACTTTCTAGACCTTTTTACTAAGACCAAGGTCAGATCAAGATCTAAGAGCTCCATACACATAATCAGCCTATAATACCCACTCCTGAGACACAAGCCTCTTCTCGGTGAGAGGGAGAGGGCCGAAATCTATCACGCTGGCCTAGTGAGGATTGGTAGATGTCACAAGCCTTCGAAGTTTTGCCTCTAAGACATACCGGTTTCCTCACAATGTTTTCCTTCGACGTTTTGAGAGCAGTGGTAATGAAATAATTTACACAAAGAAAACGCCCTTACGGGAATCTATGACCTACAACTTGTAAGTCGCCGCTGATACCACTAGGCTAAAACTGCTCTTCCTTATAGAGCTTCGTATGATGTTGCTCAATGAACACAATTTTATTTTATTTTTAATCATTATGAACTAGCGCTTGACCGCAATCCCGCCTGATGGTAAGCAGAGATGCGATCGTTGGTGGTAAAGCGCACTAGTTTATTAAGAACCTATTCACTCAGATTGAGCGAATAGGAAGGAAGTCGGCAATTGAGCGAGGTGATGCAATGTTAAACCCAACAACACGACCAACGATGCTGCGCCAAAGGGAGATTGATATGAAGACAACATTTGGCGCATCGTACCCGGCACACATCGCAACACAACTGCTCAGACCCGTCCTCCGTACGGCTTCACCAGACATCATGCCGGAACACGACAAATCGCTTGGCGGCAAGGCTTTGTCTGATGGGTGGTAACTTCTGCCGGCGGCCGGTGTTATGGCCTACACAAACAATAATGGAATCGTTTTATCTACTTTCTCGATTATCCCTTCATGGAAATCTATGCCATCAATAATAAACAATTATCGCACCAACCATAAATACTAGCTCATTCAGTAAACGTAGTTTTACAATATAAATTATTTTTGGGATATATTTTATTAGAACCGCCATTAAAAACAAGGGTTGATAAAAGTAGGGTGAAAATTTAGGGGTGTAAGTATTTTTTAATTTTGTCGAATAAATGTGAAAATAGATCGTAACCGATTCTGAGACCTACTGAATTTGTAAATAAAATTTCACAAAAATCGATCAAGCCGTTACCAAGGATTGTAGTAACTAACAATGTGACTTGAGAATTTTACATTGTACGAAGATAGTCTTATCAGTGATAAATAATATCTGGCCCGGTAGAGTATAACCTGACATTGACCGAGAACTGACTGTAAAAAAAAAAAAAAAATATTGGTCTATGAAAAGTTCACCACTATCAACTTCTTAAAAAGATGAAATTGTGAACAGAGACCAAAAGGTCAATAGCCTGCAATACTAAGTTGGTTGAAACAGATGTTCTTAACTGGATTCGTAGGTGTCTTTTTATGGCAACGGAGTTGTATGTTAGTTTAAATTTCAAAACTTCCTTGGAATCTGTACAATTAATCTTCCATAGATAACGGTACCAAGCAATTTCCAAACCTTAATCAAGACATTAATTTAGTTCTAAAAATGCTAACGTGCCGCTGCTCCAGTTTCTATACTTTGTCCGAAACTCTTTTAATACCAAAATAGGTCACATGGCAATCTTAAAATTTCTTATTACACGATAGCTACAATTTTGCTTCCTGTGTAAGGTACCAATTAACAAATTTGACTTATTATATTATTTAGGTTCTAGTGGGCATTGGACACTTCGCCACATTCATGCACTGCAATGTCAGAGATTTCAAAATTATATTCTTGCTCCGAATTGGCAATTAATAAAATAATGTCGGCAAAGACACTCCTCACTTTTCATCGCTTAAAAAACGATTGCACGTTTGCTTTTAAAATGTAAATATAGTAAAGGATCATTAAAGTAATGCCCGGAGAGCCTCTTCAGTCGCAAGTAATACCGATCGTGTCTTGAATTAATTTTAGCGGGCGATGTTGAATGACATAGTAGACGATGTGCTGCGTGGTAGGTCACGTAATAACAATATAACATACACTTGTGTGTCGTGGCGGCCTAGTGGTTAAAACACCAGCCTCTCAAGTATGAGTGCGCGGGTTCGATTCCAGATCAGGCAAGTACCAATGTAACTTTTCTAAAGTTATATGTACTTTCTAAGTATATCTTGGACACCAATGACTGAAGGTGAAGGAAAACATCTTGAGGAAACCTGGACTTTAAGTCTGAAATAGCCAACCCGCATTGAGCAAGCGTGGTGATTATTCAATCCTTCTCTGTGTGAGAGGAGACCTGTGCCCAGCAGTGGGACGATAAAAGGTTGATAATGATACACTTGTGTGTAAGGAATTAACAATTATGAAATATTTTTTTATGAAAACGACTAGAAAGAAAGACAGAGTATTTATTGTGTCTCGTACAATAAGATCACAAAATAAATTAAACTAAACACAATTAAAAATAAAAACAAATTATAATTTTAAAAAGTACCAAAACATCAGAAGGTCTTCTACGAGGCCAAAAGGCGCCTATCTCAGCATAATGCTTCAATAAAATTTAATTAGTAAATGTCGCAGCACTGGTATTCTGATAGGCCCTGGTCCAATCAGAGCAACATATAAATATATACGTAAAATATTATTAAATAAAATATCTATATCTTTAATCTGCGTGAGACGTACCCTTTTTTTTTTCTTGATGGGAAATCATTAAATGACATTATTTTGAGTGTATAGTGACAGCAGCGGTGGCCCAGTGGTATCGGACGTGACTTACAAGTTATAGGTCATAGGTTGAAATCCCATCAAGCGTTTTACATTGTATAAATTATTTCATCGCCACTGCTCTCAAAACGGTGAAGGAAAACATCGTTGATAATATATCGGACCGCTATATTTAAAGGGAGTCAACTCAAAATTCTCTATTTTTAGGCTCGCCAATGATTTCTATGTGTCCTTGATATCGAACAATAAATCAGATTTAAAAATATTTCTACGACTCTGCGCTAGACGCAGTCTGAAATCCGTTTTGATGAACAAGTGGTCTCCTTCCTCCCAGTCCTCCCCCCAGTTGCAGCCAGTAAGCGCAGTGGGGTGTGTGTAAACCATTTTTTAAATAGACCTTTGACTTAGTCATAAAAACCCTGTATACCAAAAAATCGGATTCAGGAACTATTCAAGGTGTTATGAGAAAAAACATGAACACCATCTAACAATTGACCCTAAACCAAAGACAGCTTTATTAGATACTTAGGTAAGTAATATCTTCTGAAATGTCAAAGTTGTTAATATTTTCTGAAAATTGAACACATATTTATTATAAATATATAGAAAAACCTCGAGTGTATAGATATAATAACTATTTATTTTTCGTCTTTTGTGAAAAAATGTGTTTTGAGTGTTGGTGTAGAATGTGTACAGTGTAGATGCGACTAATATATAGGGATGTTAAAAAATAATCGATTTTTCTTTTAAATGATTATTATTTTGAAAAAAAATCGAAGTAAGTTCATTATTACTTACAAGTTGATTACATAAAAAACGGCGCCATCTGTATCTGTAGGTATGTATGCGTGTAAAGTAATTTCAGTTTGTGAGTGGTGAGTGAGATCTTGTATAATATTATGTTATAGTACTCTGTGGCAGTTGGACATTTTTACTGTTTACCAAACAATAAAAATGTCTTTGAACCGTAAAACACCTAAAAGCGGCTAGCAAAAATATAACAAAGAAGGATAATCATCATCATAATCATCATCATCATCATCATAATCATCATCATCAACCATTATCAACCTTTTTATCGTCCCACCGCTGGGCACAGGTCTCCTCTCATACAGAGAAGGATAATACCACAACAATATGCAAGTACTGTTTGAAATACACACATCAAAAGTGTCTAGGGATCAAGCATTTTTATGCGGATTTCTTGAGATTGAGATGTGGCTTTGTAATAAATTTATGATTTTATAAATTTATATGGATCCTTTTTGGTGCATTTCATAATTTGAATCAGGAACTGTGAATCAAATTCGAGTAAAAGATGAAAATCAGCTGTCAATATTTTCCCTATAAAAACATATAACGCATTGAAGACATTATTAGTGCTACTGTTTCCCTACTACTGATTAAAACCAACGTTATTATGGAGCGGCGACGTCATTTAAGCAGGGAAGAAATGCTCAGAGCCGTGGGAATGATAGAAGCTGGTTCCCGGCAACGTACTGTGGCTTTAGCTCTGAATACAAGTCAGAGTGTTATCAGTCGACTTTGGACACGTTACCGAAGCACTGGTACCGTGGCTGAGCGCCATGGAGGACGGTATCGCTGCACCACACGGAGACAAGACCGATACATTCAAATCTTAACTCGAAGAGCTCCAACAATAACAGCCATGATGTTAGCCGTGAGGCTTCATCACTCTTCAGGGAACTTAATTAGCGACCAAACAGTCAGAAACCGCTTGCATGAAGTGAACCTTCATTCCCGAAGACCGCTACGGGTACCACCTATAGCAATGCACAATCGTAGGATTCGATATCAATGGGCTCTTGAACACAGAAATTGGGCAGAAGAACAATGGCGTTTCGTGTGCTTTTCTGATGAGTCTCGTTTTGGTATGAGACCGGATACAAGACGTATACGACACTGGAGAACCCCTGGACGCCAACAGCGATTAAAATCCTGCCAGGAAGTCCATCCTTATAGTGGTGGAACCATCATGGTATGGGCGGGTATTTGGATCGGCGGAAGAACTGAGTTGATTTGGATCAGAGGCAACCTCAACGCTCAAATTTATGCTGAGACGATTGTATCAGACGTCGTCGTTCCTCTACAAGTGCAAATCGGTCACTTATTTCAGTTAATGCATGATAATGCACGACCGCACACCGCAAGAGTTGTAAGACAGACTCTCGCCGCAGCTAACATCAATGTCCTGCCCTGGCCTGCTCAGTCGCCAGACTTGAACCCGATTGAGCATGCATGGGATATGCTACAGAGAAGAGCTCTGCCGAATATGGAGGGTATCCAGTCGCAAGAAGACCTTTTTTTGTTATTGCAACGAACATGGGCGGCCATTCCACAGCGTGATTTGGATGAACTCATTTTGAGTATGCCAAACCGATGTTCTTGTGTTGTTAGTGTTCGCGGTAGAAACACGGATTATTAATTGTTTAAGTTACCCAATAAAATTTTAGAGAAAACTGTTATTTCAGTCTTTTTTTCGAACTTTTGTGTTAGTGGTTCAAATGTCAAATATCCCTTTATTAGGAAAATGCCAAATTTCTTTATTAATGCAAAGGTGACTTGGTTTATCGTTACTGTGACAAACGAAAACACTTTATTTGATGAATCCTTAAAGAAAATTTTAATTAATATCAATCAGGAGAAAAGTTATTGCAAAAATATATGTTGATCCCTAGACACTTTTGATGTGTGTAATTAAAAACTTGTAGTAATACTACAAACTTAAAACACCATATAGAACGAAAACATCAGATTTTTCTATATTTTTATTTTTGAGATCATACGTCATCTTTTTTTTTTTATTGTCATTTTCAGTATTTTGTTTTAATATACTAGTCAAATGTAAAATAAGACTGGATATTTGTGATTTTTTTTTTATTTGATGTATTTTAGGTTTTCAGATAATAAGATTGTTTTGCTGGGTTGCTCATTTCTTCTTTATTATAATAAAACGTTTCATGATACTGAGTTTATTTTTAGTTTTGAATTGGTTATTCATATTGATTTATTTGATTTTAATTTGATGAATTGTTAACAGGAATATCTTAGGTTTAGTATTACGAAAAGCATATAGAATTTTAAGTACTACAAAAATCGATTTTATCGCTAAAATCGATTATTTCTTTTGATTAAAATCAATTTTTAACAAATCGATTAACATTAAATAAAGAAAAATCGATTTTTGTTAAATCGATTATTTTCTATTTATGTCACATACCATGATCCCAACGTAATACAATAATAATAAAAAGGACCTTTCAAAAAAATTGGGGGTCAGAAGGATTTTAGCCCGCCTAAGCGTAACAATCGGTAGCGGACATCATGCAGTCGCATGTCCAATCCGATCATCATTCCCCGTTAACCTTTGGAAAGATCGACTCGGTTCGGCCGCTCTGCGACTATATACTGCTAGCGGGAACGAAACCATAGCGAGATCTAATTCGACGCCAACGCCATCTATCGAGCTATGAGGTAGTTCTTGTCACCGCGGTTTTATAGTGGGCAAACGAAATTGTTAAATACATTGAAAACAATTTGTTATGAGTAAAGTTACTACACTGGAAATTAGAAAAATACTAGAGTGATACAGTAATTACTTCGATTCGTCTGTAGTCAAAATAACCAAATTAAGATTCAAAGGTTTTATTTCATGAATTCAAATACAAATTATTGCTAGTGAATAAATTAGCATGACTAAGATTTAAATGTGATAATAATAACGCTTTGATATGCAGGTAATTTTGACCTACTTACGCCAATTTTCATAACAATTAACGAATCGGCACAAATCTAAAGCCCAAGAATTATCATGATATAATTTATAACATAAAAACAAACTCATCCAAAACAACTTTCACCAAACAGAAACACGTAATTACCAACATTGAATAAATTATATTTTTGACAGTCTACCATCAAGATAAGTAATCTAAAATAAAGTGTCAAAATCCAAGTAGATTAGGTGACAGGTGAGCAACAGCAAGTGAAATAATTTCTTTAAAATGTGCCTTCCAGCCAACAGAAGTGCTACGAAGGCGACATTGATTTCACGAAATTAGGGAAACTTTAATCGATGTGTCACTCAAACCAAGTGCTCGGTAACTGAGGAATTATTTTAGCTTAATTACCTGACACCACCTGATATGGAATGGATAAAGGATGAGACCTCTGCGTTATAACAGTACATTATAGGTTTATTATACGTATTCGAACAACATATAATGACATTCACATGCAAATTGTAACCGTCATAAATACTAATGAAATATTAATGTCATAAAATGATTTACTAGCAACTAATAAGTATAGAAAGTGGATTAAGAATAGATAAGGAATAAGATTATTATAAAAACTGAACTACTCTTGGCTATGAATTGTTCCATCAAAGAAAGCACTTGGATTTAGAAATCTTTAAAAATTGGATTCCATGAAAGGTTAAGACGTCAGGAAATTTTCTAGTTATCTTCCTGTAATATTACAGTCATAGCATAATATTGGATGTCAAATCCCGATGTCTTGCTCCAAAATTAAATAAAATTGGTATGCGAAAATTCAACATATAAGTAGTCTGGTGTTATCTTTGGTTCATTGTATATTTTATTGATCTCATGCATTATGCCAAATCACAGTCATCATAAGCTGCCGCAGTACCCCTGGCCTGGCCCTTAGTTATAGCAATTTATTTGTAATCTACAACGCACGTCTTTTTCTTCCATATAGCCGTCACGTCTGAATTCACTTCCATATCAGTGCTTACCATATCATCATTAAAACCAATGAATCTACAGACCTACACGTAACAAGCAAATTCAATAATATGACTAGCAGCCAAATGTAGAAAGCTGCGAAGAGAAGAGAGACTCGTTTAGAGCTTTTGAATAATTTAACGAATTTAACATAGAAAGTTTCCCGACCGCTATCAAACTCCGTAACCAATCTACTAAATACTCAGGTCAGTCATCCTCGAAATGAATTATTTTCGCGTGGTATTGTGGGTTTTCTCCCTGAAAAACTATTTTTGTAATCGTTATAAGCTTTTATAATGAACTAGCTGACCCGACAGACTTCGTCCTGTCAAAAAGATTTGTAATGTGACAGTTTTTGTGCCTACGTATTTTAAAAAATTCTCCTGAACAGAACCGTCACCCTGGTGATAGGGCGTTGTGAATAAAAAATAATTAAATAAAACATATATAAGGATTTAAAAGTAAGTAATCGCTTTATTGTTAATCATGTGAATCATAATTATTATTCAAAATCAAAATCAAAAGTCATTTATTCAAATTAGGCTGAGAATCAGCACTTTTTGAACGTCAATATTACATAAGACAGTCCCCCAAAACGCCCACCCATCGACACTTCCTAGTGCTTTCGCTGGGAAGAAGAAGTGGCGGAACAAACTCCCCAGCAGCACAGCTGTCTGTTCATTTTTAAAAAAACACATGTCTTTATACAATACTATGTATAGTGATGAACACGATAAAATACAACAACAATGAAATTATTTACCATATGCCAGCTACCACGCCAAAATACCAGCAAAGCAAAACAATATATTTATATTTAAATGAAAATGTAATTAACTAAAAACTTATTACTTAACTAAGAAGCCCCAGGCATAAAGGGCGTGACAGCTTACATATTTATGTAATGTAAAAAAGTAAATTATATGAACTCATATAACGTATCAATAAGCTAATTCCTGAGAAAGAACACAAACATTGTCCTGAGTTAATCAGAGCGACCATTCTTATCATTTAAATAATCATTCACGGAATAATATGCCTTTGAACAAAGCTTGGATTTGATTTTAGCTTTAAATGCATTGTAAGGCAAGTCTAGCAAAGGAGTTCCACAGGGACCGTGTATCATGTTTTTGATAACTACCTCATGCAATCCAGGATCTACTTGTACATTAGGGATTTCAGCTGATATCACTGCATCAAATTCATTTGGCCTTATCTTTTCAACCAACCAAATCAAAATGTGTGCATGTGGCAATCCTCGTTTCTGCCACTCCACAGAATACATCCAGCAGCATGTCTCACCAAACACATTATGTTTTACGATGAAATCCATTAAAGATTTCAACTTTTGTCTAAAGACTCTGGCTGTAATATCATGACGATCAATGGGTGATTGCCCAGGGAATAACTCCTGCTTGATTTCTATCCATTGCGGATTGCATGTAAATGTGATGAACAAATCTGCTGTACCATAATGACGAACATACGACATGGCATCTTGCGCATATTCGTGCATATGCCGAGGGCTTCCGATGTATGTTGCTGGAGGAATAGTCATCCGACCGACATTCTGTGCATTTCCATCAGTATTAATCGTATCTCGAAGGTGAATATACTCTTCAGATCGGAGTTTGGTTTGATTCAACCTGATGAATGTTAAGCTCTCCGTTTCAATTTTAACATACATGTCAACAACATATTTGTGATATAATCGCAGACATTTCAATATGTGATTATCTTCATTTTCCCGAATCATTAGGCGGTATGAATCATTGAACTGACTTTTTTGTTGGTTTCAGAACCTGTAAAAAGATTTTGTTTTAATAACATTCAAATATAAAATTAAAATACATAATATAGTGACTGAGATATTATCGTCATAGCTAAACTAATATTTTAGTTACCTGTAATGGGATTTATCATTTTTATTGTGAAATTGTAGCCATCTTCACCTTGCCAAAATATAATGGGATATTGCAGTGCATCATATGAACGGTGTGTTTCCTTTATACGTTGTAATAGATCATTCCGACGATGTAAAACAATATCACGGGATTCCAAGTTTTCTCCAACTTCATCAATAGTTGGTGCATTAAAACGTCTTGTATGTTGACCTGCAGGTGTTTTATCAGCTCTGATTACAATTTTGTGATTATCGGATGGCATCAGATCCAGGGCAGTTTTAAAGAATATAATCAATTGATTGTGTTGATGAAATAAAGTTTGTAATTGTTCTACAATAGACCTCTTTACTAAATTGTTATGTGCACAACGCAGATCAATTTCTTGTGGTGAATTGCCCATAAAATAAATTTGCAGGAATTTGTTGTCGCTATCTGACACTGGTAACAGTGAACCTGCTCTGTGATATATTTGCCCTTGTATCTGTAAATTAAAAAAAAATATTATGGTGTGGTATAAATTAATGGATTGTCAGTGATCAAACTTAAATAATATTTGATCTTAAAAAGTATATATTTAGTTTTAACTAATATCTATCAAATATAAAATATAATAAAAGTGTCACTGAAACTGAATCACCATATAATATGATGACTAAGTGATATATAAGTGATTAAGAAATTGAAGATTAGTCACATCTTAACGTTGGTGACAGAAAATTTTGTTCGCTAAAATAATTATGAGTAACTATTTAAGTATACATACCTTAAAAGTTGGCATAAAATTTTCCCGAACTACATTTGTTGCCCCAAATGAAGTCATTTGAAACCAATTGTTATATTGTTGGATATGTGTCAAAAAGTGTATAGAATCTGTTCCTATTCCTGAAACCAATGAGTACAATGGTTCTGGTGGTGGATCCAATGGTATCAATTTCACTTTACCATTTGCGCAACACAATCCATTGGTTTCATTTTTTTATTTTAATGCCTTACAGTGTGAGCAAACCGAGTTCATAGAACCAATAACAACACATTGGTAGTTACTGTAGTCAATTGACACATCGTAACTGAAAGCAGCTCGATTCAAACTTGCGCGATTATTAGTTGAATGTCGCGCTCGCGCTTCACGCATTTGTGATATCCGAATTCTTTTACGTTCATTTCCGTCGTCACGTTCTTGTGGAGTACGATTAGATCGGTAATTAGCTTGGTTTGTAGCATTTCTGGTTCTTCTACCTAAATTGCTTCGTCTTATAGGAGGCATATCAAATATATATTATTTTTTCACTAATCACGAACTAAACAAACACTAACGAACTAAAAACTTTGCACAAAACACGATATACGAATTTGTTTCGTGTATCAGTTGACAAAAGCAAACTCAGTAGATAAGGTAACAGACAACTTTTTTTTTTAATTTGATATGACTTGAAGTCAAATTCTTTTAAGCCGTACGAATTGTTTTATTTATTTAATATCTGGATATTAAAAATAATAAAATACTGTTGGTAACGCGAAAATATAATAAAAGTGTCACTGAAACTGAATCACCATATAATATGATGACTAAGTGATATATAAGTGATTAAGAAATTGAAGATTAGTCACATCTTAACGTTGGTGACAGAAAATTTTGTTCGCTAAAATAATTATGAGTAACTATTTAAGTATACATACCTTAAAAGTTGGCATAAAATTTTCCCGAACTACATTTGTTGCCCCAAATGAAGTCATTTGAAACCAATTGTTATATTGTTGGATATGTGTCAAAAAGTGTATAGAATCTGTTCCTATTCCTGAAACCAATGAGTACAATGGTTCTGGTGGTGGATCCAATGGTATCAATTTCACTTTACCATTTGCGCAACACAATCCATTGGTTTCATTTTTTTATTTTAATGCCTTACAGTGTGAGCAAACCGAGTTCATAGAACCAATAACAACACATTGGTAGTTACTGTAGTCAATTGACACATCGTAATTGAAAGCAGCTCGATTCAAACTTGCGCGATTATTAGTTGAATGTCGCGCTCGCGCTTCACGCATTTGTGATATCCGAATTCTTTTACGTTCATTTCCGTCGTCACGTTCTTGTGGAGTACGATTAGATCGGTAATTAGCTTGGTTTGTAGCATTTCTGGTTCTTCTACCTAAATTGCTTCGTCTTATAGGAGGCATATCAAATATATATTATTTTTTCACTAATCACGAACTAAACAAACACTAACGAACTAAAAACTTTGCACAAAACACGATATACGAATTTGTTTCGTGTATCAGTTGACAAAAGCAAACTCAGTAGATAAGGTAACAGACAACTTTTTTTTTTAATTTGATATGACTTGAAGTCAAATTCTTTTAAGCCGTACGAATTGTTTTATTTATTTAATATCTGGATATTAAAAATAATAAAATACTGTTGGTAACGCGATTTTTGTTTGACTGATGTAATGACGTGGAAACTGATGCATTTTATCTCGCGTGCCGAAACTAATACAAAAGAAACGCGAGTTTCGGAACGCGACATTAAACTGTGCCGAAACTAATACAAAAGAAACGCGAGTTTCGGAACGCGACATTAAACTCCTCCAACTATGTATTCTGTGCTCCAACGCACAAACGCACGTTAGGAACACACCTACATTGCTTAGACAACAGTGAACTTTATACCATAGCAATAAAGCTCAAATTGACTACGTTTTAGTTACAAATCATTTGTATGGGAAAAAGAAAAGGGCTATTTTTAGGGTTTTTCCAGCAATAATTCTATTTTTTCTCGCCGTTAGAACCATCCTTGAACTTCAACGAACATTTTAAAAAAAGATTTGGCCAAATTGGTCCAGGCGTTGTTGAGTTATGAGCTTACAAACACATTTTGCGATTCATTTTTATATTATAGATGCGAAAGGTTGTATGGATGGATGGATGTTCCTTACTCTTTCACTCAAAAACTGCTGAACGGATTTGAATGAAATTGGCACACAGATAGTTTATACTTTTTATCCTGATATCCTCACGGGATCAAAAAGTATGCGTATGAAACCGCGTGGTACCTATAGTTAGTGATTACCTGCATATATTGTATATTAATGTGTGCCAGAATAGGGTATTTGACTAAATAAAACTAATTAGTCAGTCAGTCAGATTTCCAAAAAATACTAGACACGTATTTTTTCTTTTTTCATATAAACAAAAAATGAAGACTACACAGTGCGTTGAAAACTCGTGTGACGTCACTGCACGCTACACTTTTTAGCGAGCAGTGACGTCACCAACCACCATTCCTGATCTTTGATGCCTTTTATATTTGTCAATTTTTATTGATTTGATAAAACAAAATATACGTATCCAATATTTTTCTATAATCTGAATGACGGACTAAATAGAATCAATTTTTTTTACCCAGGAAACATCTCTATTGTACTGGTTCAGACGTAAAACTTACGTAGAACAGCTGGTCGTGTAAACGTAACAATCGATGCTGAGCTAATAATCAGCGCTTTATAAGAAGCACAATAGCATGTAGTTAGGTCAGCAGCTCTTGCGCAACAGCAGCTACGTGTTTACTAAAGTAACTGCACAGCATGCTAAAGATGTACTTCCGTACTGCTTCTGCTACATAACGCATGCCAATCGTTGCGCATTGGCGCTAGCCGAGCACGTATTGGACATCATTATATACCTTCCAAGTAAATACATGCGAGTACATACATCATTCAAACAATTATCATTAATTTGCTTCTGCCCGCGACTTCATCGCGTTAAATTTCTGAAGACCCACCACGTCGCATCCCATTGCCCGCTTGCATATTCGCTTATAGTTCTTTCTGATATTTTTTCATTTTGCTCGGACCCTGAGGTCATAGCGTGATTTAAATATATAACTTATAATCTACCTCAAGCGTTGGCCTATCAAAAAGCAAAAAGTATGTTTGAAATTCGACTAGTTGGTGGTTCCGAAGATTTGTGCGTTCAAACAACCAAACTCTTTAGCTATTATTAGGATATATATTATAGCCCATAGATTTAAGTTATTCGTTAAAAAAAACTGTCTTAAGTGAAACGAGCACTCCCAGATTAAAGCCCAACCAATCTGAACTCACAAGCGTGTAGCTGTACTAGAAGGTACCATTCGCATGCCCTTTAAATTATATTATTATCTCATCTGGCTGAGCCTGATCGGTCTCCACAGTCCTAACCGGATACTAAAATATCTTGGAATCCTCGTGACGAGGGAAAAAATCTGTCCGACTAATCAAAGGCATTAATATTAATGCGCATAAATCTAGTATAAGAATCACAAAGATCTTTCGAAAGACAATACGTTATGTATAAATAAATATTGAAATTAAATTGAAGAAGTCCTACTTTCCGCATATCTGCAAAGCCAAAGGCCATGAGAAAGTGAACTGGCAGGCGGTGTCTCGGCCGTAGCGAGGCGTCCGGCGCTGCGCATACAGTACCGTTAACGGCGAAATCGGATGACTGGTAAGTTTATGGAAATAGGCTAGTGGAACTTACACCAAAACACTTGAGCATTCCGCAAGTTCGCTAGTGTTTACTACTGCAGTGAGATAGTTGATAAAAAGTTTAAAGTTTCACTTTTACATCTAACTAATAGATGTTGTACAGTTGGCACATGTTATGGATCATAGTTTAACCTAATATTTTTTTAAATGACTGCTCAA
Organism: Sesamia inferens; assembly: GCA_037179545.1. NCBI lineage: Eukaryota > Metazoa > Arthropoda > Insecta > Lepidoptera > Noctuidae > Sesamia > Sesamia inferens. The sequence goes on along the minus strand of CM073934.1, from coordinate 24,617,214 downwards.
TGATGCTTTATTACTCTACTCTCTATAAACTTTTCTAATTTATTTCAAGATTAGTAGACAAAAAGGATCGAATTTTGCTACAAAATACGTAGATAAAGGTCATGAAAGGGCGTGCCTTTTTGTATGTTCGTAGAAAAAACCTTAAATTTTCTTATATAGAAATTTGTTTGACAAACACATCATGTCTAACTATGTTTTTATAAAATCTACCCTAACAGTAATATGAACACAGAGCCGTTTAGTTATCGATGTATGAAGTAGGTAGGTACTGCCAGGCCTTTCGGCAAAACGAGCCTAATGTTTGGCCCATCGATTATTTCGGACATCCGCAAACGTCAGCTGTCCAAGTGTCCACAGATCAAATGTTTGACATTCCCTGTACTATATTGATTACAACTCATGGCTTTTCGATATATTTGGTCAACATTGCAAACAAAACAATATAAAATTGGAGTTTCACGTCCTAGTTTCATTTATACGATGGTAATGATTGGATTGTCTTTGCAGCACATTAGCAAGGCAAGTGCAGGGAAAGCCAGATGTTCCGGGCTAGTAGTCCGTGGCCGCCACGCTGCACTTCCCCTCAACGGTCTGTGCACCGGTTGATAACCGCCCATCTATACACACAAAGCTTTTCGTATAAGCACACCATTTCCATTACATAATTAGACTGCTCTGTCCTGGTCACCTTAAATGAGACTGTTAAAAGAAATATTTCAAAATTATCGATGATTATAGCTGAAACTTTCCCTCGGCTTTTCCGACTGTCACTGCCGAAATCTGCCTTAAATACGTAATGGTTTCTGAACAAAGTTCTATTATATTAGTTTAGTAAAAAAAACTAAATCACATCAACATCATCATCATAACATATCATCTTATAAAACACACACGGCTACACAATACACATCAAATTATACATAACCAATGTAAGCTGACGTCTGATTGTACCTACATAAAATCTATACAATGCGTAGTCAGCCAGAACTCGAAATGTATAGCCATGTGCAAAAGCTCTCATGGAATAAATGTATCTAACAGTAACTATATGCACGTACCTACATTGTGTCACACTTATCACTTACAATCACAATTATCACTCATAATTTCAAATGCGTAATTATTATACATATTTATCTCAGTTGAGTAGTAATTTAATTCACCAACAGAGCTCTACGCTTTGTTTAACATTTGTGTTACATTTACATTACGCTATAACGCAGATATGCCTATTCAACAGAGGAGACAGCAAATAGGAAATTACAGTTTGATTGTTTCCATGTCTGTCTACCATTAAAGACCTTTAGTTACTAATAACTTTGTGTAGTTATTACTACACCTTGTGAATGAATACCTTCAACATATTATTACGAGAGTCCATATGTCCACGAGTTAATTAATCTACACGTTAGCCGTTACTTATATGCGTTATTACCTCCGTTTTCTAACACGTACATCCAACCGACTGTCATTATCATAGTAAAAAAGATGGCAGCCGAGATATTGCATTAAAAGTTATAACTTACAAGTGCATTTCATAAATAGTTTAAAAAATACACTTATTTTAATTAAAAAATCTATACCTTTTGAATTTTATTTTCCTTTTGTACTTTATAAATTTTAATAATCAATCAAACTCTCAAACAGAATAAGAAAACTCATATAAGTAGAATCGTTTCAAAATTGTCATGTTTGTTTACGACAGCGCAATGAGTACTTATTGTATTTTAATAGAAGAATGACAGGACTTTTACCTATATACTGATAAATAAAAAAAATCGTGTAAAATTATTTGCTAACCATTCCAATGTATTCAAAAATGCACAAAGTTAATGTTCAAGTTTTCACTTCCGGCGGCACGTAGGAGTGCAACCCGTTGTTTTAAGTGTTAATCTACCTACGAGGAGACTTTTTTTATTTTTCTTAAGACTAACCTATATTTTCTATTATTTTCAGGGAGAAGCCAAGCATGCATATTCACGGTCATGGTCGTGTTCAATGCTGCTAATGCTGATGGCGCGTTGTGCCAGCGCACAGTGTCCATGGGAGGGATCGCCCACGCTGCAAGCCGCGTGTGTATGCGCACATAATTTAGCAAGGGATTTATCAGTCCAATGTGATCAGGTATAGTTTACTTTTGTACACATCAATATAATCTAACGATACATTAATCCAAGACTATTAATAAATCTTATTAAATTGACACCTCTTTTATTATATTTTCAAAATTTATACAATTTAATAAAATCCACTAAGTATGCCACTTTAGAAATGTTATATGAAAAACACATCAAAAATAGAAGTTAACCTAAAATAACCTATGATTTTTTACTCAACAGGTCGACTTCCCAGCGTTGTTATCTGCTTTAAACATGAGCGCAAAAAATATTGTTATCGATCTACTGTACATCAATAATTCAAGCATTCCCATCCTCACTCATAACATGTTTGCAAATCTTAAAATTCACAATCTTCAAATATCTGGATGTGGAATAAAGCGAATCGAAGACGACGCTTTTCGAGGACAAGGGCCATATCTCAAAAACTTGAACCTGCAGGATAACGAATTAACCGAAGTTCCTGTAAAAGCCTTGAAAATATTAATTAATCTCTCACTTTTAGATATATCCAAAAACCGCATTGCACACATTACTAACCATTCTTTTATTACTCTTCGCAAGCTCACGACACTGAAAGTGTCCGACAACAATGTCACACTAGAACCGCAATCACTCACTGGATTAGAAAACTCGTTAAAAAATTTAAATCTCAAAGGCACGAAACAAAAAACAGTACCTGAATGTATAAGAGGTCTTCGGATTCTAGCTTTCCTGGACCTCTCTCAAAACAGTATCAGAGAACTGCCGGGACCCGACGGTAGCCGCACATTTGAAGGATTAGACTCGCTGACGGCTCTAAATTTAGAACGAAATTTGATTGTCCATCTTAGAGAAGATGCGTTTGCTGGGGTGAAGACTACACTAAGCTCTTTAAGTCTTTTAAACAACTTGTTGCCTGAATTCCCAACTGCCGCAATAGGAACTCTAAACGATTTAAGAGTATTGGATATCGGATTCAATTTATTAAATAAGCTACCAGTTGACGCTTTTGTAAATAATCCATCAATAACTTTACTAGCGTTAGATGGAAATCCTTTACCCACAGTTCCTGAAGAAGCATTTTCTCATCTTAACGAAACTCTCCGCGGCCTCAGTATCGGCGGTAGATTCCTAAACTGTGACTGTCGCCTGCGCTGGATAATTGAATGGATTCGCAACGGAGAATTACAAGTAACATCAAGAGAAAGAAATCCACAATTCTGTGGCAATCCGCCCCACTTCCGTGAGCGTGGGTTTTACAGTTTTCAACCAAACGAATTAGTTTGTGAGTATGATTCAACGTCGACAACTGAAAAGCAATCAACGACAGCAAAAGATGTGAATGAGTGGAAAATAAGTCCTGCGATCACAACAACGTCGACCACAACTCCTGTCCCACCATCAACTAGCAGTACTCCTGCACCACATGAAACAGAAATTAGCAATAACATAAATACATCAACTAAATCAGCCATTATTCAGAACACCAGCACCACCAGCACCGTACGTCCCAGTCGTGTCCCCTCCGTCCGTCCAGCCGCTCCCACATGGCGCCACGCGCCACACCAGCGTCCTCCTCTTGTTATGAGTTTCCCACAACAAAAACCAAAAGTAGATGATTCCAATGAAGTCATTGTGAAAAACGCATACAGGCAAGACAACTCTGTCATCATACAATGGGACTCAGATGTTGCTAATATACTCGGCTTCCGCGTCGTTTATCGACTCTTCGGAGACAAAACCTTTAAACAAGGACCACCTCTGGAAGCCAGCGAAAGAGAATTCAAAATTAAAAATGTTCCTTCTCAGGTGTGTATTCCAATGTAACTAAATATATATTTTTATCAGCACTGAACACTTCATAGCAATTTATTTTAAGGTGATGAACAATTTATTAAAGGTTGTTTTATTACAGGAATGTATCGTGGTCTGCGTGATCTCCTTGGAGGAGGTTCACGTGAGTCCAGACACTGTGCCGTATTCTCAGTGCCGTGAGGTGCGCACCGTTTCCGCCGCAGCCTCTAATATGGACAAGATCACGATAGCGGCAAGCGCCGCCATTTGCGGCACCATCGTCGTAGCAGTTCTCGTATTCGCCGCGGCATCGCGTCGCCGCTCCCGCACCGTGCATCGCCTACACACGCAAGCTCCCGAGAAGATGCCCAACCCTTGTTGCGGCGGTCTCACCGGCACCCCGAGCCCCAGCGGCCCGCTCTCTTCATTGGCAACGATCGGCGCATTTGGAAAGCAGCGTGAGTGGGATCAAGTGTCGGCTTACAGCGCACGTTCGATCCCGCGTGCACGTTCCTATACTGAACCGGTTCCTCCGGACCCATTACCAGGTCGTCCTGGAAGAGCTCGTTCCCTCGCTGATGGTCAATCACAACATAGCTATTCCCATTCCGGCCGCTACGGAGTGCCTGGCTACCCTAGTAGCCTTCTAGGATCACGAGCTGGTAAGTCCGACGGTCGCTTTTATTACTTCTTCGTTTCACTTCCGGCTTTTACTTGATTTTTTCACAGGTTTGAATTGCACGGTTTTGTTCTTATAAAACTTAAATACGAATATTCTTTAACTTTTAGATCTGCGACAGTCACGTCAGTCCTTAGGAGCGGCATCGGAACGCGCCTCCCGTTTGTCGCTAAGCGGCGCAGCTGGTGGAGCCACGGGCGGCACGGCGGGCTCCCGCCGGAGGCCGCGGTCAAGGTCACGGCCCGCCAGCCGGTATAGCGTCGGTTCCCTAGGTATGGGGTACTGCGACACTTCCGACAACTGGACTGATCATGATATAGACATCTACATGGCGCGAAATCCGACGACCCGAAGTGGACTAGTGCCTTTATAGCGTGCAAGGGACACGGCGCGAGGAGACGTGGCATGTCGCGGGCGCTCCTCGCCCTCGCGCAGGACTCCGGCGGAATATACCTCGTGGTGCAGTCATAAAGTGCACGCAGGCCGGCGCCCGCACCGACACTCTCGCCGACACAGTCATCAGAAGACCAATAGACGCGCGCACTTGCACTGCAACCGGCTCGCGGCTTTGAGCCAGTGTGTCCGGTACCCGGCAGAGTATTGAGTAGTGTAATTATATTGTTACCCACTAGAAAACTTTATGATAATGTGCAGTTGACTAAGTTTCGGTATACTAAGTACGTATGACAAGGACTATAAATTCTATGGTGAATAAATTATTAATTATGCTTTTGACTAGTTAAATTGTGGTTTTATATTAGTGATATATGGATCATACAAGTATTTTGTGAATTAAAAGACTTCTTATTGGACAATATGTGCCCGTTGCATGTTGAGTTTAAATTATAACTATTGGTTAGTGAAAACTAGTCACAATATTTCGTTCATTCACTGTAGAAAATTTTACATCTATTTACTATGGTTTCAGAATGTTAGTGACTAATACTATAATGTTCGCATTTTGAACACAGGGTGTTCTTATTACCACTGATTTGTATTGTATATTAATTTTATGGTGCATATTTATTTACATTTAAGACTAAATTTATATTATAAAGTTGTACATATAATATTTCAAAATTAGATAATAAGGTAATATCATAAAAGATAATTAATTTTCATGATTATAGTAGGCCATTGATCAGCCACTAAATATATAAACACAATAATTATGACCATTCTTTTTTATTATTATTATTACCAAATCAAAGATAGAATCCAAAATGGTGCTATTATTATTTAGACTTAGGTACATATAGCTATTTATCTAATAAAATTGTATACTTAATTAAAAAGTATTTGCACATAAAGAGAAATAATGTATACTGACTGTTTTTAAAACCTTATAATTTGCTTGCTCAACAAGTACGTAAATCAATATTTGTGTTTAACTAAATTATAACTCTTAATAAAAGTATGTTAAGTATCATAATTAAACCATAATTTGATGAAATTTAGTGCATTGATAATTTCATATAACCCTAAAAATATACTGATGTTGCAATTTAAATCTCTATACACTATATACTCACCCTGGTATAAGAATACGATGTTCCCACCGGTACTGCAGCTCCTGACAGAACTCGTACCAGAGATGTGCCAGGTAGGGGAGGCCATCTGCGTCGAGGAGCCGCGCCGCCGCCACCGACAGGCGCCACACCAGCCCGCCCTCCGGACTCGTCTTCACATAGCTACATAGCTTCTGTTCACCATCTGCCTGAAAAATCATCATACCATCCTTACTACTAATATTATAAATCGTAAAGTGAGTTTGTTTGTTCCACTTTCATGCTGTTACTACTGAACGGATTTCTTTGAAATTTTACAGATAACGTCTGCAACATTTCAAAGTAATTTGTTTAGTAGTTACAGCGTGAAAGTGTTAGAAGTTACAAATCCAGATTAAATAATAGGGTACTCTTTATCCTGGAAAAATTTGAATATTTGATATTCCCGAGGGAAAACAAAAATATTGTTAGCTTCATACCAGTTCGGTGACAGATGGTGCTGTGTGTCGCTTAAAACGAATATGCACATGTAAACTTAGAAGCTAAATGATGCGACAATTAATTCCCTTAAATGGGGAATCTAAAAAGCACTATATAACCGAATTCCACGCGGGCGAAGTTATGGGCGGGAAGCTAGTCAAATTATAAATCAATGTATGAGTGAAACAACTAACGCCATCTAATGGCAAAGTGCAATAATAGTTTACCTGCTTAAATTCCACTTCTAACTGTTCAGGATAGTTGAAAGTATTATCTTCAACTGCATCAGGGAACACATAGTACAGTATGGGCATGAGTAGCTCATCAGCTATAGGTCCTTTAAAATCTGTCATGTTTCTGTTCTGTCTCATTGCGGCCTTCACTAACTTCGATATAGTAATTGGAGCTTCAGTGATCTTATGGAGAGGGTTAACTAGACCCAAGCTTTTGCTCAACCCCAGAGTGTCCATGAGTAGATTATTATCATCTAATAATTTCATAATTTCACTAATTGTTTCATATAATTGACATTCAAAAGTATCCTTCATTTTAAGGGTAATTGTCCAAGTAGGGGCCATTAGTGGATCAATTTCAGAAAATGTAGAAGAATCTACTATGGCACTTTCACGGAATCTTGGCCAAATAGCATTGAGCAGTACACTCTGAATGGGGTTTTCTTCAGAACCAAATGACAACTCTAACAGCTTCTTCACATCAAAGCCATCTATTGATAGAAACTCATTTGACTGTATCGGCTTTTTCCAAGCAAAAGCTTCAAGTTCTTTTAATTCATAAGAGAACTTTGTAGACACAAGAACAGCATCTAAAGCCACTGGTGATGCAATTTTAGATTTAAATAAGCTTACAAGGCCGCTTAAATGAGAACATTGATTTGAAATTCTTTTCAAATGGATGGTGTCAAAACTAAGTTTATGTTCACTGTCTTCATAGAACCCCAAATATGTTGGCTGCCAGTGTTCACGTATTTTGACAAAGAAAGGCACACCACAGTCTGTGTTAGCAAAAGCGATGTTTGCAGTACTCATCACAAGCTTTATTAAATTTCCATCCACCAGAGGTATACTCGAATACAACATTATATAACGCTTCAACCCGTACCAGCTGGACACTGGAAAAGGACTTCCATCGAGGTCATCCATAAAATTTTTTGTTGACTCCCAAATACCATTGTGCAATTCTATCAGGAAAGATTTATCGTCTGTCCCCTCAGAGCTCTCTGCAGAATTGACAGGTTCTAGCTTGTGATAAGATAATATAAATTTGTTGCCCTGGAAGTGAATATCCTCCGATTTGCTTGTCCATTTCTTTGTGTACCCTCCTGATAGATTAATTAAAGTTGATTTAGACAACCGCCATTCTTTCAAAACCTCTTCTATACGAGCAATAAATACTTCCCACTCTGATACCGTTGTGAAATCCTGATGGTAAATATCATATTCATCTATTTCTTCATTCATTTCTGTAAAAACTCAATGATTGTAGGGAAACAAACACAAAAAATAAACAGCTGTTGAATTGGCACTGACAATGACACAACAAAAATGTCAAGTATCCATGACAGGATGTCAGTCTTGCTAGCATTGCAGGTCGTAAATATCAATAATTTTTAACAATATGTCAAGCGTGCTGCTACACACAATTAGACCATAGAGTAGGGTTATTGCCCAACCGCCGGCCTCGCTACCGTCGAGGCGATCCGGTCAGTACTCGACGACTGGCTCGGGAGAAGGCACGGCACCTTGTCGTTTAGGGTGACGCAGGTACTGTCGGGGCATGGCTGCTTCGGCAAGTACCTGTGTCGCTTAGGCAGGGAGCCGGACGTTCGGTGCCACCACTGTGTCCAATGCGGGGAGGACACGGCGCAGCACACGTCTCTGAGTGTGTAGCTTGGGAGGAGCAGCGCCGTGTCCTCACAAATGAAGTAGGAGGCGACTTGAGGCTGCCGGCAGTAGTGCGGAGGATGGTCGGTAGCGCAGAGTCATGGGACGCGGTGATGTCCTTGTCCTTTGTCCTTCTGCGAGGATGTGATGTCGCAGAAGGAAGCTGCGGAACGGGAGAGGGAGATCTCAACTCCCTTCCCGGGCCGCAGAACACGCACCGGGCGCCGAGGAAGGGCGGATAACACCCTCTTCCGCCCCCCATGAACGGGTCTAGGGGCGAGGGACATGGGGAAATCCCCGCCCCCTATTCGATGGACCCCGAGGCAGAGGCGCACGCAAATGTCGGCGCGCGCCTCTGAGGCGATACACGGGGTAGTTTAACACCCCACTACCCCGTGCAGGAGACGAGGCCCGGACAGACCGGGCCAGCACGAGGGTGTGGGGCCGTGGAAGAATTTAGAGCTGCTGGGGTTGAGCTGAAGTTGAATTTATTTATTTCTTTCTTCTTTGACTTCGCATGGTTTGTGCATTGAGCCAATGTCACGTAATGAATTTTCATTCATGTCGAAAAAGACGGCCCCATGAACCGTCTACGAGAGAGGTTTGAGGCAAAGTCATGTTGAGGCCACTATGCTGCGGTATTTCAATATTCTGTATGAATTATTAACTGAATGAACTTTTTATTAAACAAATCACGCACTTTTATTTAGTAAACAACACTATAAATAACTTCAAAGTCCAATGAAAAATGAGCGTGACACTCAGCTTAACTTTCTCACCAAAACTCCAAAATTGAGTTATTTTTAACCGACTTCAAAAAGAAAGAGGTTCTCAATGCGACTATATGTATTATTTTTTACCTCAAATTTGTTACGGATGTTGATGATTCTTTTTTTATTCGAAAGCTGCTAGTTCTGACAATGATATCATTAAGTAAACCGTGTAAGTCTCAAATTTGCGTAAATTAACGACAAAATAAGGAATAACTCAATTTTACGCTAACCGATCAAGATGATTCTTTTATAAAACCCGGCCAAGTGCATGTTGGACTCACGGAAAAAGGGTTCCGTACCATTGATTTACGTAATTAAAGGATTTATTTGTATGAAAGATTACGCGGTAATAAGCGGTTTACGATTTACGAGGTATTAAAAAAAACTACTTACTAGATCTTGTTCAAAACAATTTTCGTTAGTAGTTTTTATAGTAATGTACATCATATGTCTTTATCCTACCTACCTTTGAAATCTATGGCAAAAAAATGAAGATATAAAACCGCACTTTGATTTTTGGAAGTCGCTTATTTTATTTTAACCGACTTCAAAAATGAGGAGGTTACTCAATTCGACCGTATTTTTTGTCACCGGTTCGTTTTCAAAGTTTTTTGCTCGAAAGTAAACTCGAAAGTGTTCAAAACCTATGAAATTGCGACCATGATAGACACGACGATAGATGCATTCCAAACGTATTACAACCCTGCACTGATACTAGTGCAAATGAAACGGTAGGTAGATGCTGTGTTTTTTAAGCAAATCAAGGGACTGGAATGGAATAGTTTTTACACGACATGAAGCTAAATCTATGCCAGCAGCGCTAACGATAGTGAAACTAGCGTAGAGTTTTGGCGGGAAAGTCAAGCTGAGTGTCACGCTCATTTTTTATTGGACTTTTAAAATTATTTATAGAATTGTTTACTAAATGAAAGTGCGTGATTTATGTAATAAAAGTGTATTCAGTTAATAATTCATAAAGAACAGTGAAATATCGCAGCATGGTGGCCACATCATGACTTTGTCTCAAGCCTCCGTCGTAAGACGGGTCACGCGGCCTTCTTTTTCGACAGGAACAATTCAATACATGACATTGGCTAAATGCACAAACCGTGCGAAGCCATAAAAGAAAGAAAGAAAAAAGAAACTAGTGTGGACTAGCGTCACCTACAATAATAGTGACGTGATATGATGGTTGCCATAGTTACCAAAAAGTAAATAAATAATAATCAGTTGCAAAGGAATATTTGTGAGTAGATTTTTCAATATTTAATTATGTTTAGAGGTGATAATCCCCATTCTTTAAGTTATGAACAACAAGCTAAGTTCATTCAAGACAGAATTACAAATGTGGAGAAAAATTTTGGGGAACTTTGTGTCGCATTTGGTGACTACACGCGAAAAACTGCAAGGTGAGATAAAACGAAACATTCTCACTTGGATTAGGTACTTAATGAAAATATTACAAATGTTTTTGAGTTTAATTAGGTACAATATGTAGCTGCTCCTTACGCCACTGATTTTTCATAGAGGGCGCAACTGCATTCTCTGACACGGTTCTTAACTTACGAAAGGTCTAGTATCTAACCGCAAAGTAGCAAGAATGCCCGTTGCAAGAATATAACTTTGTTAGTATTGATGGGTCACCAGCGGGTCAAGCTACCCAAAATTGCCAAGTTTTCCCAAATAATCTTAAACCTTAATCTTTGCCGATGAAGTTGAAAATCGATCAAAGTTGTAGTAGCTCGATAACGTCTGTACTTACGCATTTAATTAGATTTGATGTAGGTACCTAGTCCTAAACATTGCATTTCTTGTAACACGGGTTTACTGAAGTATACCTAACCATCAACAAAGGTACCTTCAAGGCAATCTGAGTCGGCTCAATTCTTGTTCGTTGAAGTTATTGTTAATCACACAAAAGTTTTGCTTACAGTTATCTACAGTATTAATCTTCATATAGACTACTTTAACTCTCTCGACTTTATACTCTGTGATCTTTGTCCTATATATATGAGCACGTTGTTTTGATGGGTGATTTCAATAGCTACTTGATTAAAAATGTTATTAACTTATCTTCTTTTAATCTTCAAGTCTTTCTGCAACTCACTATTTTCCTAATTGTACACCTTTTTTTTGTTGGGTTGGGAAATCATCAAATAACATCTCTGGGCGGAGCGGAAGGGCGTGTCAGACTTTTACTGACTAAAACCCACCCGTGTTCCTTCAATTGCCTGTGCCAGGGGCCACGGTCCCTCTCTCGAACAACCCGCAAACTTGGCAGGCATTGGGCCTGACCTGACCAGATCCCGTCAATTGGTGCTGACATCTCGTTTTTAGGCCCGCATGAACCACAACGAGCCGTCAACCCTGGCCTGGTCTTTAATGGGTGGCCGCCCACAAGGTCTTGCCTACAGTGGGAGCCCTGTGGCAACTAGAGGCATGAAGGCCCTAGGGATTTTCTCCCCTTCACGCGCTCCGCCTCCTCCTTTGCGAACATTACTGCTTCGCGGAAGAAGATGATAGCCTCCCATAATGTAGACACTCCGACAAACTAACTACTCAGAATATTAGGGTCGACTCATAGGGCCTTCAAGGGAGTCGGTGAGTCGTGGATGGTTCTTTCTTACAGGTACCTACAACGGGGTAAATACCTGTAGAGCCTAATAGTCTACCTTCATTGTTATATCGTAGGTATAATGTCTTCTCGCCATTGTTAATTGTATTATTTTGGTTACCTCTATATTATAAATTGGTGTGTACTTAAAATAGTTCACTTTTCCCAATATTCTTATATAGATTGCGCGACATGGGAGATGAACTCATAAAAGTTCTAAAGGACTACGCCAATAACGAAATCGTTAACAAATCTTTAAGTACCGGCTTAGAAAATCTGTCTACTACATTAACAGCCATTGAGGAGTACCGAAATTGCGAAGTACAGCGTTTAGAAGCTAAGGTAAAGTTACCTAGAGACCTCCTAGATATAGATCAATTATTAATATTGTTATAGGAAATACTAATATTTCTAATCTCTGTATGAGAGGAAACCTGTGCCCAGCAGTGGGACGATAAAAAGGTTGATGATGATGCTGATAAGAAATACTATTTCTCTTTTATTCGATCAAGGACTCGTAGGAAGAATTAAAATATTCTTCCATCCGTATTCACTTTCTCGGTGGTAGGCCATAACATCGGCTGCCGACAAAAGTTCCACCCACCAGGCAAAGTCAGCATCTTTGGTCGGGTTCTTGAGTTTAACATTGCATCACCTCGCTCAACAGCCGTCTTCCTTCCTTTCACTCATTTTTTTTTTTTTTTTTTGAGTGATTAGGCTTAATAAAATAGCGCGCTTTTCTTTCAACGATTGCATCACTGCTTGCCATCAGGTCTTGTCGGGATTGCAGTCAAACACTAGTTTATAATTATTTAAAAAAAAAAAAAACTAGTGTATACCTAAATTTATGAAACGACAAAAGCGTGTTATTGGGTTTTCGACGATCGGCATAGCGCTGAGGCGTCGTCCTAATTGGCAAAGATCGACAGATTTCATCAGAGTGTCCATGCGTGTACGATCATTATTAAGCATTTCATGTGCTCGCACGGTTACTTGCGAGGTTCAAATTGATGAAATCTGTATGTTTGAACCCATGTTCGCTCGTGCGATCTTGGATCTGCGGACGACGCCTGAAAGCTGAAAATACAACTCCGCGCTTTTCTTGAGCATTCGTTTAGCTTAGCATTGGTGAAAACGGGCATTAGCTCTTTATTTTGATATTTGCTTAATTTATTTTAAACTGGGTAGTTTAATTTTTTTTTAAGATAAATATCATTTTAAGATAAATATGTTTATTTAGGTAATTGGTGAGCTGTGCCAATACGAGACGATTTGCAAACATGCCAGGGAGGAGTTAAAGCATACATTGAACGTCCGCGAGAAGGAGCTGGCACGCAAGAAAGTGCTCGACAAAGCCAGGGAGAGGCAGCCCTTTAACAGGCAGCAAGTTGTATGTTCAACTATAGTTATCTACTAAATAGTAAATACTTAATAAATAATGAATGTGTGGGAAAATACCTAATATGTTCCGTGTAGTCTACATGGGTGTAAGACGAAATGTAGACACTAACTAGTCATCGCTGTTTCATCATGTTCCACATGTTTGTTTTATAATAAGTGTTTGTAGGGTATTTAAAGGTGTTTCAACAAGAACATTGTTTTCTAAAACAAAGGATTTAGTGGAAAACATTTTTTTTTTTTATGTATTACAAAGAGAAAAGTTTGGCAATTATGAATGAATAATGATATCTGGCAAGTGTCCACCACGACCACGCTAATTGATGTTGATTCTTTCATCAAAATTTTTAATCACCTTTTGGCAAAACGGAGGGTCTATTTCGTTAATGACATCGCGGATTTCACGAAATGAAGGTAAATTTAACAGAAGAACCATTGTCATGGTCGATTTGAATTATTTTAATGCGAATTCCGATCGAAATTGAATTCATTGTAAAAATTGACAAATCACCTACTACGTATAACCCCAATAACCGAATCTCAAACTATTCTTGGTGTTCAGGTGTTTGGTGATCCAATTGAAAAACATAATTCTTATTGAAATACCCTTTACAAAAGTCACATGCGAACAACACGTCATACCTACTGACGTCACACAGATCCTGCATCGCGTAATCAGAGTTTACTGTGCAACTGGCATATGGTATGTACTTTACCTCTAAAGCATTAAGGCTCAGGGTTGATTGGGAATATCTGACAGTTTGTGGTAACTTGACTTGTTGTCGTCCGTACAACTTCCCAACATCAAAAGCTGGGCAAGTTCCCATCAGACACGACACCCGTCAGAGGATTTTCTATGGGGGATGAGTGAACTTTACACCCTATTTCCAATACCTCTAAATGCTTAATGGAATTCTCATGTGGAAACCGAATCAGCACCTATATCGTTTTGACTATTACATGGTACTGATTATGACTTTTTTTATTGTTGTCCCACGCTAGGAATTACTCCTGCATTGTGGGTGCGTATAAACATTTAAACTCACATACACAAACAACCATACCCGGAACAACTACCTGTAGGCCATACAAATATTTGTTCCGTGCGGGATTCGAACCAGCAACGCGCAGCGCTACAGCCGATTACCCAGCCACTGCGCCAAACGTGACGTAGCCATATATAGATATTCAATATTGTTTATAGACGTACGCAGAATCTGAGTTACTGAAGGCTTCAGCAGAAATGTCGCGGTCTGCGAAAGGATTGAGTGAGCAAACGGAGTTCTTCGAAAGGCGCAAACTTCAGCAGCTAAAGACACTTCTCTCAGACTTCGTCATGATTGAAATGAGCTTCCACGCGAAGGCAGTAGAACTGCTCACTGTTGCTTATCAGCAAATCAGTGATATCAATGACAAGGGTGACTTGGAGGTGAGTTCGTAGCATAGTTGACAGTTAGTTCTGGGCTTCTCTTGACCAATAAATATTTTTTGAGAATTACCTTATATTACAGTATAGATATACCTAGATGTAATCTCTTGATAGAACGAAGCGCCTAGAACTCTCTTCAATGTTTTGTATTCTGGAAGATATTGGCGCTTATTTTCTGGTTCACAAACTAAAATAGTTTTAAGTAAATTGCATCATTTTCTTTACATTTCATTAAGAAAAGTATAAAAGACAACATTTTAATAGAATAGAATAGAATAGAAAAGTTCTTTATTTGCGTAGAAAGTAGGTACAAAATACAGATATTAAGTTTTTAGAAGATCCATATACTGACTACCTTAACTAAGGCATGCAAACAAAAGCAAAAATTAATGAAAATCCAATAACAATAGACCAACTCATTCTACATATTATAAATACACACTGTCAAGTCAAATAAATATAAATTAAATGTCAAATTAAATTAAAATAAACACAATTCATTACATCAAGTCAAAAAAATATGTCCGGTTTATGGTCAATAGGTACAGTTCAGATCTACAAGTCAGTAATACAGAGATGTCACATTATCAATCTAAATTCTCATCTGACAGAAACTCGCTAATTGAGTAATAACATTTGTCTCTTAGTAAAATTGTCAATTTCTTCTTGAATAATGAAAGTGTCACGTTTTTTATTACGTCGGGTAGTTTATTAAAAATAATTGGGTCCATACATATAATACTTTTTTTTAATAGGGCGGTATCGGAGCCCGCAACAATAAGCAAATTTTTATATTGTCTCCTAATTGGCCGGTTCCTATTTGCGGACACTTTATTAAAAAGATGCATATTACATTTCACAAAAACAGCCAGTTCGAAAATATACAGTGATGGAAATGTTAATATCTTTAGGGACCTAAATACAGGTACGCAGCTATCTGTTACCATTAGATTGCACATTGCCCTTATGCATCGTTTTTGAGCTTTGAACACCTGTTCCTTTAGACTACAATTTCCCCAGAATATTATGCCGAATCTCAAGACCGACGCGACCAAACCGTGGTATGCTGTTAACCTTGTGGCGATATTTACCTTTTTAGATAGGTTAAAGAGTACATACGCAACTGTACTCAGTTTTTTGCATACTGCTTCTGCTTGTGGCTTCCAAGTTAATTGGCTGTCTATCAGTATGCCAAGGAATTTTGCAACTAGTACTTGGTCAACTTTTTGTCCATTGTAGTGTAAATGCAAGTCTTCTGGTGGAATTCGCTGATAAAAATGCATTACATTAGTCTTTTGTACATTGATTACTAAATTATTGTCGTCAAGCCAGCGTGTTATATTTATCAAAGTATTATTTATGTCATGTTCATATTTTTTTTTGTCAATACATTTAATCAAGGCAGTACTATCGTCAGCAAATAAAACCATTTGATGTTCAATGTGGCGAGGTAAATCATTAATATAGAACAAAAATAATAAAGGGCCCAGCACACTGCCCTGTGGTACGCCATATCTAATAACTCTAGCCTTAGATAGGTATTTTTTTTCATGCTTGGTTTTTAAACATTAATTTAATGATATTCCATAGACAGTTTATACGCGATTATAAAATGACGACCACAAAATACGTCGACTTAGATCAGAGTAATTTGACAGGTCTAAACTAATATTTTATCTTCTGTCCTTTTCTTAATGCAATAGAAGAAAAACATGCACTGAACTTAAATTTCATTAGGTTTGTGAACAGAGAATCTGGGCCATTATATGTAAAATTGCCCCTAAATGACTTCTAATTTAATATTTTTTCTGAAGCTATTGAACGCAGGTCTTTCAGATAATGAGGATCAAACGGTAAATATTATTGAAAGTTTATAACTTATGCATATTGCTTCCTTTTTATAACATTTATTCAATGACGATACAGAACTTCAAACGAAAGTTGCGTTCACCGGAGAAACAAGCAAACCCTGGAATGACAGCAAGAACATCTTCACTCGCGTCGCTCATGAACCAGCAGTCCCCAACCAATGAAGACTCCGCGGTTAGCATTACACCCATTTATCATCTAATAAACACATTCTACATCTTTCTCTGTATGAGAGGAGACCTGTACCCAGCAGTGAGAGTTAAAAAAAAAGCTTGATGAAGATGATGATGATGATGAAACACATTCTATGGATGCGGGTAGCACAAGATCGGTCATTATGGAAAGCCTAGGTGGAAGTCTTTGTCCAGTGAGGGACCTTTAAAGGCTGAAGAAGAAACACATTGCACCGTCTTGCATTATCTAAGTATATAGTATATTTATTTTTTTAAAAAACCTTGTCTCTCACTAGTAATTTCTCCTGTGTCGTGGGTGTATTTACAAACATTTAAATTCACATACAGGGTGTATCTGACATCGTAACGCGAACTTCGCGGAAAGGCTAGACCGCATGCCACTAACAAAATTATGATAGTCATTTATGTCGTTAATGAGCCAGCCAGTTACAGAAATAATAGTGTTTAAAAAAAGGATTGGCTCGACCTTTGAACGTTGCAAGCGTGCCGCCGTGCGTGTTTGTAGGTATGACGTTGACCGCTGATGTGAACTCTATTAAATCAGCTGATAGGATAGTTTATCTAGTATTGTTCACATTGTGCTTTTTTGTATAATTAACGAATTAATTATTAATTTTTACTTTAAAATCTTATTGGGTTATAAAAGTATAGCAATTATGAACGGTCTAAAGTGAAAAAAACTGCATATTATTTTTTTTTTTATCGGGGAAAAGCCGACGCAAAATTCCACCACTGGGGGGTTCAGAATCATGTGCTGGATCCATGGTAGGTACTCGTTTGAGCGTCGATGTCAGAGACACCCTTTACACAAACAGATGCAACGCAGCAGTCGATCGCCACAGCTACGCTAACCATGTCGTTTTTTTTTTTTTTTATGGGACAAAACCCGCCATACTTTCCCCACCCACTGCAACTCCTGAAAGCCAGAATCAACAGTGGAGACCGCCAGAAAAACGCCGAGCAATGAAGCTCGACGAGTCCCGGAGAAACGATTCAACTGTCTTGGGCCCCGCAACGAAATAAATCAGAAAAGAATAGCGGAGGAGTAAGAAAAAAGATATTTTTTCCACTTCCCTCCATAACAAGCAGGAGACAGAACAGAACTAGGCCAATCGGCACAAAGGGACATTATTGCAACTGGGAGAAGCCCAGATTGCCGAGCACCACGGAATAAAATTTGATTAAGTTAATGGGTCCTAAGTAGGTATTAGCTGTTACAATTGATTCCAATAATAGGTATGGCAAAAGCGCCTGAACGCACGGAAATTGGTTCTAGTTTCTACAAGGTCCGTATAATAAATGACTCCGGATGTAACTTGTACACTATCCAACATAATATTGCGTTCATTCTGCCAAAGAACACACTCCCACAAGATGTGATGTGCGGACTGTTCAAATTCACAGTTCGATGTAGAACACTGATACAAAGGCGATGGAACAAGTTTAAAAGAATACAGTTTACTTTTAAAGTTGCCATGAACTGTGAGAAATTGGGCAACGCAGTGGTCAACCTCCAGCCATGTCTTAGCCAGCCGATCGCCAACGGATGGAAAGAATAGATGGAGGCAGCTGGCATACAAAAGGTTATCGTTAAAAATGTATATTATTTGACGACCAGTAGGCCTAGTATGAGTTTTCATTACGAAACTCGATCGTCGATATCGAGCGATTTTGACTAATCGATTGGCCCACTTCAAGGTTGTAAGAACTCTCAACCAAACGCGGTCGATGCGCATGATCGAGTTTCGTAATGAAAACTCATACTAGGCCAAATGGTTAGGTTAGCGCTGAGCAATCGAATGCTGCGCTTCATATCGTGAGTTCGAGTCCAGCACGGAAAAAATATTTGTAGGTATAGCATACAAGTCGTGGTGGCCCAGTGGTTAAAACACCAGCCTCTCAAGTATGAGTGCGCGGGTTCGATTCCAGGTCAGGCAAGTATCAATGTAACTTTTCTAAAGTTATATGTACTTTCTAAGTATATCTTGGACACCAATGACTGAAGGTGAAGGAAAACATCTTGAGGAAACCTGGACTTTAAGTCTGAAATCGCCAACACGCATTGAGTAAGCGTGGTGATTACGCTCAATGCTTCTCTGTATGAGAGGAGACCTATGCCCAGCAGTGAGACGATAAAAGTGTTGATAATGATAATGATACAAGTAGTTCTTCTGGAACTGGATGTTTGAGTGTGCGGAGTAATACCTAGTGTCAAAAAGAAAACAATATAGGCAGCTGATGGTATAATGTACCAATGGTTATTAATATTAATATGTATAGGTGGTAAATTTACATACCCAATCATAAGGCTTTAATAATTTCTGCATCGCGATTTACGACGTCTCGCTGTACAACAAAGAGCGCGCTATGTACGGACGACAGCAGGTCAAGCTACCCGAAACTGTGAAATATTCCCAATCAACCTTGAGCCTTAATACTTTAGACATAAAGTTGAAAATCTAATAAACAAATCTGACAGATTGTAGTAGCTTGATGTGCTGTTGTCTGTACATCCTACATGCGTTATCGCAACAATGTTCCAGAGCATTATAAAGCGAAACCCTGTTTTCAGACACAGTTTAGATGTGTTGTGGTAGAATAAAGTACAAAGACGACACGGTTGGTGCAGTGGTTGAGGGATCGACTGCTTCGCTACGTGTCGCGAGTCCAATCCCCGCACGGAATATTTTATGCCCTACAAGTAGTTGTTCCAGGTCTGGCTGTTAATGTATGAGAGTTGAAATGTTGTAAACGCACCCACGATGCAGGAGTAATTCCTAGTGTGTAGCCCCATACTAGGAATTGATATGATGCGAGTGTACAGTGTGTTTTATTGTGGTCTGGTTGTTTGTGTGTGTAGTTTATGTTTGTAAACGCACCTACGATACAGGAGAAATTCCTACCATGAAGCAGATTTAAAAAAAAGCAGTTGTGATTGTTACCGACATGCTCTTTGCGATCGTTTTTGATTGTCACGTTGTCGTGATACCTATGGTTTAAAAATTACAAGCTTGAAAAAGCACTAAGGGCTGTATTATATAAAACCTTTCTCAAGACTCAAGCATTACTTAAAACTAAAGTTAACTTGAGATAAATATGCGATAAAGTTTATTCACCCCTCCTAATAATGTAGATTATCTGAAATGAACTTTAGTTTCAACCAATTCAAAAGAGATTTAAGTAAAGCTTGGACCTAAAACTTGTTAAGTTTAACCTTTTTGATTTGCGACCCTAATTCCCATTAAGGGTTCTGTCACTAGCGCCCCTTGCGTGCGTGTTTATGGGGTGGGTCGTCAACAGCCGAATGAACTGTGCCGCTGTGCGTGAGCAAAACCACTACCTAAGCATGGTCATATAGGACTTTAACTAATAAAGTAACATTATCATTACAGCGAAAAGCGAGGTCGCCTGAAAAGTATTGTAATTCGGGAATGGCTAGATCCAGCTCGCTAGCAGCTCTCATGAATAAATCACCGACCCAAGAAGAAGACGAAACTTCAGTAATATCAGCCTTTTATGTTTATTTTAATGGAATCAAATTAGAGAGACCCTATGCTAATTTTAACTTTTTTTCAAACAGGAGTCCGAGGAAACTGATGAAGAAGACACTACTGAAGATACTGAATCGCGTTAATGTTAATTGTATTGTGTTTGCGTGTATGGTCTAGTCTTTTTTACCAATAAGAAATGCAAATGTTCAAATATCTAAATAATACACTGTGATTATATATGATTCGTTATTTTATTTAGAATTATCAGGTAAGTAATATAAACTTCTAGGTGTTTTCCCACAAATCGCTGCAAAATGCTTAATAATGGTATGGTACTTGATATAAGTATGGTAAATATTACACAGACACAATATATTTTGTACATTTTCTTATTCATTGAGCATAGTCATTTACCCCTATAGGTAAGTTATAAATACAGCATTTGCATAGGACAATGACCCCGATTCCCTTCTTTGGTAACTAAACTATAATTAAGTCCACTGCGTCTTTTCTTTTATGTCATTAAGAAAAGGACAAAAGATAATATTAGACTAGTCCTGCCAAATTAGTCAGTGCCTGACGTAAATTGTCGTATTTCTTCGTAGGTAATGGAATGGACACATTCGTCTATGAAGTATCTTAATTTGAAAGACCTAATATTTTATTTTCCATCCTTTTTATAATGAAATAGAAAGCAAAACATGCACTGAACTTAAAATAAGTTTAATTTGTAAAGAAGGGAATCTGCACTACTGTGCATGTAATTTATAGGGACGAATACAACTTATAATGCGCTTATTGTGGCTTAGCTTATAATCAAATTTTTATATCTAAACTGTCATTACATATAGCCATAATATTTTGGGTGATATAAATTATAGCTCCAGTTGAATATAGACAAAAAAAGTATCAGTAAAATGGAATCGCATGTGATGATGCGATGCCCTTAAAATTATTTCCTTTCGTGACATGCACGCGAACTTGTGTATCCCGTAACATTCCGCGCCAGGCACTGCGCTGATCAATACTCACCCGCTAGATCCTAACCCTTGTTTATTCTAATAACAAAAACATAAAATTGGTAATACAATTTAATTACGAAAAAAAAACAAACATACAAATACTTGCGCAAATGCACATACATCCTATGTTTTATAAAATCTTACAAGAAACTAGAAACCAATTATCTAATCACTCCATATTGCTTTGTATTTAGTTACATATCCACTTCCCATAGATTTGACAACTACTAGCATACTATGTATCAAAGGAACAGTTCTAATATCTTAATCCCGATAACTTTAAACAAGTTCACAAACTTCACGCTATTATATCTAGTTTAAATTACTGTTTATTCTATCACATGCGCTATTGGCTTAATTACGTCACATGATATACATTTTATTGTGAATACATCTCACTGATCCATTGATCTGTTACCAGAATTAATTAAATCTATTACGCAAGTCTGACATGGAGTTAAAACAAGGTTGAAACAAACTGTGTAAAAACATATTGATACCATATAAACCTCAATTAACTTATTAATTGGTACACTCCTTGTAATTTATTGTAATTCTTGCCTACTCAAAAATGGAAGGAAATTGGCTATGGCCTTTTTCCTTTACTTATGTTTAAATAATATTAGCTTATCTATAGTGGGTGGCCATATAATTAACATTTATCAAAACATGAGTCACATAATCATTTAGCCCCTATGGAGTGATATGGCCTATATATCTTTATATATGCATTTTAGTATTTAGTTTGACATTAAATGGTAAAAATGACATGACTCAGGCACAAAACAATGTAGTGTGATTGTTATATCTAGGATCACTGCTACTTGTGACTACTTTTCGTTCTCCACTCCAGCTTGTGTCATAAGATCTGTGATGTTCTTCTCCAATTCGTCTACACGGGTGCCCATCTCATCTATCCGGTTAATGATCTGATCTGACATACTTTGGAATTTGTCTTGCATATTTTGTAAGAGGGACTGAACCTGTAATATTAAATCAAATTAAGTTTACTTGGAAGAATGTATATTATTTATTTACTATAGCTAGCATATAAAACAGGCCATCAGACAGGCCTGTGATGGGAAAAAGGAAAAGCCTAATTGATTCATATTCATATCTAAATCAAATCAAATCTGCTGGCAAGTAATAAATCCAATAGGAACCTATGTAGACATATTTAATTAAGAACTTTTTCCTACTAAGTACATATATTTACTTATAATTACAAACTATACTAGTGGGTATATTTTAATGGAATTCTTTGATAATTGATGACAGATATTGTGTCTACCCACAACCTAAATTATGGTAACTTTTACTATCACTAAATAATTCTAATGTTATTGAGCACACTGAATTTAAATAGATGATATAGATAGATAGACTAGACTAGACCCAGTTTCAACCCAAATGAAAACATGCACTATAACATTTGGAAGTCATTATTGAAGTAAGGTAAGGTATGTCATTACATAATTAATCTTTTCAAGCTGATAGATAGCCTTACTAACAAAGAAACTGCAAAGTTATTATATTATTGCGTCGTATGAACATCTACTCTTATAATATGTACCAACTGTGCACAAGAAATGGTGAAATTCAACTTACATATTGTGTCACCTCCTGCATGTTTTTAGGATCATTTCCCGGGGCTGTATAGGTATTCTCTACGTCGGTTGGTGTTGCTTCTGTATTTGGTTCTGCCATCGCGTATATTCTTCACTTTACGACCGAATTGCAGCCTTGTTTTCAAATCAATACTTTCTTAGTTTAAGTCTCTTATCAAAATATTGAACACACAGGAGAGTCCTTTCACGTTGAAATTTTAGCGATAACTGAATAAAATCGACTTTCAGTGTAACTTCATTAAAATTCAACTTGTAATAAAAGTTAAACTAAATTATTGCCTAGCAAATTCATTGACAAAACAAAATGATATGACACGAAGATTCAGAACCTGAAACAACAATACTTTAGTTAGAATAGTTAGCATTAAACCTAATTCAAAAACTCCGCTTGACAAAAGTAGATGTCGTTTTTCTTTTCTTTGTAGGTAGTAAAACAAGGATAGCGCTCTATAAAGATTCATGTATCATATCATACAGATTAAAGATTTTATTAGATATGGAAAGCCTTGTTCACATAAACAATATAGACTTACTGTCAGTTGCTGCGAGTGAAAGACGTACGGCTACGGACGACAGCAAGTTAGGCTACCCGAAACTGTCAAATATTCCCAATCAATCTTGAGCCTTAATACTTTAAAGTTGAAAATGTAATAAACAAATCTGACAGACTGTAGTAGCATGATGTGCTGTCGCCTGTACCTACAGTTTTCAGTAGTTTTTATATAGTTCAACGCTATTATATCTTGGTCAAGAATCAAATATTTTCTTACATTCTTATTCTTGGCTGTAACTGTAAAAAAGTGAAATGTCTTGTCTCTGGCTCTGCAGGCTGTAAGGCGTACCATGCCTTTGCCTTTTCCGTTCAAAAGTACGGAAAGAAGAGAACCAAAAAAAAGTTAATGTCACGTCAACTGTCACTAGTAACCAGTGTGACCAAATGTAGCAGGATCCTGCCTTTTTGGCAGGTTTAGCTCTTCATTTTACTCTCTGGCACTTTTGTTTGACGATTTAGAAATCTGGCAGGATTTGACAGTATTATTATAAGCTAAAAAATTTGGTAGTATAGCCGCTAGCCGCAACAGCCCACGAAAAGAGCAGAATGCAGTATCCAATTAAAATTCAAATAATACTTTATTCAACTAGACTTGGATACAAGCATTTTCAAATCGTCAGTTACAACCAGAGAACAGAGCAATTTGTTGTTAGGAACTCCTAAAAAGTCAAAAAATAAAAAGAAAATCTAGAACAAAATTCTTATATCAAATAAAATAATAATAAATATAATATAGGATGTTGTTTAATGTCGTTACTACATGTTAAACAGGGCATTAGTGAATATGGTGACTGCGTTTCATTCCAGCCAACCAAAGAAATTATTAAACGAATGACAAAAGTGATGTATAAAGAAAGTGATCAAGAAGAATACGATGCTAATACGAATGTTTAATTTAATTCAGTTCACTTTTAGACTTTAAGATCAATTATTTTAAATAAAACTTTAAAAAATAATTTGTTTATTTATTTTAAACTTCTAGATTATATTGGCATTTTCTGCTTTTGATTTTGGCAGGATTTGTCAGTTTTCTTGTCAAAGTGGGGCAGGATCTCTAATTTAAGGTTGGTCACACTGCTAGTAACTGCTGTCAGTCAATGTCAAATTGTCAAATTCGTTTTACTATTTTCGGTACCTATAAACTTTTTATATTAGATTGTAGTCGCACTGTTATGATCATACGTTATATATATTAAAATATCATGCAGCCATTAACAATTAATTCTAAAGGTGATATACACATTGATATAAACCAAGTAAGGATCGATATTCTACATGGCATTAGAGAATGCACGGATCGGGGCCTTAAACAAACTGCTAAATGGCTTGCAGAGTTAAATTTCTCCCTAAAAGATCACAAAATTACATACGAAAACCCTCCAACTACTCACGATGACGGCATTTCATTAGAAGAGAAAGAGGCTTACACCCTAGCCAAAAGTTATTTCGACTGTCAAGAATACGACAGGGCTGCACATTTTTTAGAGAACTGTTCGAGTTCTAAATGTGTGTTTCTTCACAAATATTCCCAGTATATGTCAAGTGAAAAAAAACGACTAGACAATGCTACAGATCTGGGCACAGAAAATACAGAATCTACACAAGTGTTGTTGGATCTTCTTTCCTACTTTAAGGTTAATAAATTTAAATTTTATTATTTTCTTACATTTGCGAGGATAGCATAGCAATTTTTCAAAATATTACACAAGATAATTCATTCTTCAGGCAAACCGTAACAACCTAGATGGATATCTGCTGTACTTAGAGGGTGTGGTAATGAAAAAACTAGATTTGCGGAATCAAGCAGTGACAGTGTTGCAGGCAGCCGTCGCCGCTGCGCCCACACTCTGGGCAGCATGGGTGGAGCTTGCAGGCCTCGCCAATGAGTATGAAGCATTAGATTCTCTTCAACTCCCTAAACATTGGATGATGTATTTCTTTGCTGCACATGCATTTGTTGAGTTGAAATTATCAGAGCAAGCTTTGGAAGCCTACATGGTGTTGGTTGCAGCAGGGTTTGAAAAGAGTACTTATGTTACAGCACAGATGGCTATTGCCCACCATGATAGAAGAGGTAATTTTTGTTTCTTTATTATATACATGAGTTACAAAAAATATATTTACATGAGTATACTTGGTGGCAGGGTTATCAACACACCAACTGGGACTATGAATTTAGCACAAAATTCTAGACCCTCTGTGTGGAAATTTGGGCCCTGTAGGTCTAGAACTTTGTATAGAATAGCAGATGTTAGTTTTGTTTTATATTTGATACCTTCCGAGAGAGAAAAATCCATGAACAGAACAAAAAAATGAAGAATCTATGATAATAGGTGTTTCATTACTGCCCATTAGGGTGGAGCAAAATATACTTTTTTGTTTTATTCTTTCTAATAGTGACAAAAAGTTCCCATTATGGATCAAACTATCACATGCAAAATTATTTTGAGATAACTTAAAATTCAAAGCCTCCGCAAGACCATCAAAATTTTAGAAAAAGTAATTTTTATGGTATACTTCATTTACATGTGAGAGAGACATAGCTTTAAAATACCTTTTTATATTATTTAACATTACAGTAATAAAGTCAAGTATTAAATAAAAATATATTTATAATATAAAGTACTGCCATTCCCGAATTTTTAAAAGGGCTGTGCGACATGCGGAGAGTGCGCGCTACAGACAAATTACGTGGGCGAGCGACACGCCCGCTAGTGCATTTTTGTTACCTAGTGAAGGCGAAAGGTCTCACTATTTCTTACGAAATTGCCACTAAATTTTGAATGAAAATATGGATAAGACGCGTAACTCCTGGAAATGTTCACACGAGTGAACTAAAACTAAATGTTTTGCCTACGTTTGAAAACGTTATGAAATTTTACGTTTGGATGAGATATTATTTGAAATCGCAGCAAGAAGAGCACAAAGAGCGTCGTTCTCTACAAAAGCAAAAATAGTGGCTTCCAAGATAGAAGTTTGGAAAAATTACGTCCATTCCGACAGCAAGTCATACAAGCATAATACGAATGTTAAAAGCTTATCATCTTAGCAAGGACTAAGAAAAATCTCTAGAGCAGCGGTCGGCAACCTTTTGGCAGTCACGGGCCACATGGCGAAAAATGAGGTAGAGGCGGGCCGCGCTTTTAAATAATGTTGATAACAGGTATATCAATTAATATTCTTTATTGCACTACAATAATACTGTGGGGACATACATGTTTTTCAAATGAGTGAAAAGAACTCTCACCCTGAACACTACTAAACTCATATGCAAAAACAAAAAAAACACGATCGGTTTTGATTTTCATTCATCTTTAAAAAGATATAATACAAAAAGTTTCAATCGTTTGTTCACGTTACTGGCCGGTTTTAAAAATGCCGTGTTATTTAAAAGTACGTTCTAAATTCAAATTTTCATTTGATGCTCATTTTTACAGAAAACCCCTTTTTATCCTACATTTTCGGCGCGAAGTTCCAGAAATTAACATCGACTTTCATAACGTTCATAACTATTATTCAATTTTTATCGAATAATTTCGTACCCTTGACTGTCAAAGCTTTAT
This sequence comes from Sesamia inferens, assembly GCA_037179545.1. NCBI lineage: Eukaryota > Metazoa > Arthropoda > Insecta > Lepidoptera > Noctuidae > Sesamia > Sesamia inferens. The sequence goes on along the minus strand of CM073934.1, from coordinate 24,590,219 downwards.
TTATTGCTGTTTGACTGTATCAAAAATGTTAGATAAAGTGGTAAAAGCTACCAAAATTATCGCACTGCTTGAAGAGGGTTGCAGCCAATGCTTCGTGGCTCAGAGGCTAAATGTTACTGACCTGGCAGCGCCATCAGGAGACTGGTTCTGTCGAAAGAGGGCCTGGTTCTGGAAGAAAACCATGTACCCAACTACGTGATGATCGTTTTCTTGTGAGTCGCGCATTGAGAAATCCCAAATCTTCTGGACTCGAGAAGATTGGAATAGGGTTTCTTTTCTCTGATGAAGCCAGGATATCTCTGTTCGGTGAAGATCGACGTCCGCGAGTGCTAAGAAGACAAGGAGAAGGCTTTGCAGAGGCATGTTTCGAAGAAATCACATTATGGTGGGGCTCTGTTATGTTTTGGGCAGGAATAAATTCAATGGATCATACAGAGTTAGTCTTCATTGAAAACGGCTCACCGACTGGGAATTGATACATAACGTAATTTCTAATTCCTCATGCACAACACGCATTGGCCGCTCTAGATGAAAACTCCATTTTTATGGCCGACAATGGTCGCGCCCACCGATCTCGCGATGTTGAAGTGTATGTGCAAGAGGTCGGATTTCATCGTTTAGATTGGCCAGCTCGAAGGTCCGACCTCAATCCCATTGAGCATGTCTGGGACTTTCTGAAACGGCGTGTGAGCTGGCAACTGGCTCCGCAGACCATCAGAAAGCTGAAGTATGTGATTACTGCGGAGTGGGAACGTATTCCGCAAGTAAGTATCCGGGATATACTTGCTAGCATGCCCAGACGTATTCAAGCTGTGATTTTACCTATGGTCACACTCGATATTAAACATTTATCTGCTTTACTTTATTAAAGAAAAACAAACAAAAAAACTTTTAATTTTAACTTCATGAACATATGCACTACTAGCGAACATACACTACTAGCGAGGTTTAGCTTTATTTACCATAAATTGTATCAAAATTTTATGAAATATTGATGAAAACGATTATTTTATTATTAATTTACCAAATTGTGAGGTTAAAACTACCTATAAATCAAACAAAGCAATATAACATTTGAAATAGTTCATTGCTTAGATGCCCGGTTTTTTGCGAATGAGTTTTATTTACTAAGTCATATTAAAAACGCAAAGTCCTTTTTTGCATTATGCCAAGACAAATCAATAATAAACTTAAATTAAAAGAGGAAAGATAAAAAAACATAAATGTGAACTTGTACTTTCAGTGTAACGTCTGAGGCTGTATTTCAATGGCTATTTTTTGCACTTACATTAGCTTTCATATTTGTCGTTGAAATTCTAAGAATGGCTTTCAAGTGCTCACCTATAAATCGGGAAGCATGTTTATTTTTTCTATAATTGAGGATGGAAAATTTTTGCTTTCATAAGTAAATACTGGCAAAAAGTGTAATAAACTTTTGAGCAAACCTTTCCAAATCGTCAAAATCAGTTGGCAAGCTGCCATAAAATTAAAAATGATCATTGTTCTCATAAAATGAGCTTTTGAGAATGTCATTAGATTTAATATAAATCACGTTCATTTGGAAATTATTCGGTACATCCTCAATGTCACACAAAAAAGGAAATGCAAAAATCTTATCTTATCTTCAAAGTCGCTAAATCTGTCACTGAACTGATTTTGCAGTTGTATTAGATATCTTTCATATTATAATGTATAGGATTGTAGTTTATTTTACAAAACAGTCGCGGGTCGCAAGGACAGCGCGGGTTGCCAACCGCTGCTCTAGAGGCTTACTGCCGACAAAACGTGTTCTTTTCGATATATCATAGTGCAAGTGTAAAAACTTATGGTTTGAGTACAGACCAACTTTACTTACACAGAATTGTTTCAGCTGTAATAAGTGGGTTTGTTCCGTATGACTTGGCTCAGAATTCTGCTGGTAATCTTTCAGATGCAAGGTGGCTGACTCGCGCAAATCGAAAATATGCGAGTCTTTATATGGTAACAAAAAACCCGATGAAAATTTAATGTGTTAGCAACGTTTGTGGTAAAAGTATATGCACCAACTTCGTTCGACATTAAAAATTATCCAAGCTGTAAAGACGGAGCTCGTCACCTTTTCAAACTGATTTTACGTTCGAGATATCTGTCCGAAAATCTAAAAAAATAGTAGGTGATGTAGTACAAAGAAAAAGTTATTTCGTTCATGACGAAAATCTGCTCCTCGCTATGTTGACTGACGAAAGAAAACATGTTCGGGCATTACCTAGATGCTCGATGAAGTCACGTTCCATAACTTCATCGACAACGCCAAGATTATTTGAGGTCCAGAAAATTATAAATTTTGGCGCAACGGATTATATAAATTTGATCGATTGGCGCTATTGGTAATGTGAAATTACCGAACCACCACTGCTGAAACATCTGATAGAGCAAGAAATCCGTTACTTATAGACAATGGTGGAGAAGGTAATTTGGATTTTCTACAAATTCCGTGTTATACACAAGAGAGAACGAGCAGTAAAGGTCACTCACTATAGAAGCACCTACTGTTATACAAGAAAAGCTAGAATTGAGCTAGAACTCAATTCTAGCTTTTCTCAAATAAAAAATAGAGTCATGACCAATCGTGCCCAAATTTGAAACAAAGAGAGATTTTAAGGTCCAATAAATGCTAATATCCTTTAATTACTATTATTATTACTTACTATTCATAGTTTTGTGAATGTTTATTAAAATCTGCTTTTTAAACATAAGTTTCATTACATTAAATTTAAGAATATAGCTATAACTGAGGCACTTGAACCGTTTCCACCATATACGTTTTTGGTATTTTCAATAATTTTCGAAGTCCGGAGGAGGAATGCGGAGGCATTAAACTTCTTTTTAAAATTACGAAAAAAAAAAGCTATAGCAATATTTCATAATAATGCAAGTTTTCCGCACTATTAGAAGTCAAGATTTGAGAAAAAAATATCTGCCCTACTTGTACGCTCCACCCTACTGCCCATGTCATGTTATAAAGAATCATGAAATCACTAAAACACACAAGTGCACTTGAAATGTGTTGTTTAAATGTTTCAGATGTGGACTCTTCACTGAGTTTATTCCGTGAACTGTACCAAAATGACCCGTATCGATTGGATAACTGGGATGTGTACTCACATCTTCTGTACTTAAAAGAAAAACGAATGGAACTTGCAAATTTAGCCCAAAGGGCTGTGTCAATAGATAAATATAGAGTTGAGACATGTTGCGTTATTGGTAAGTTATTTTAAGTATTGCCATCCATTATCACCTCAGCCTGTTCCAGTGGTAATACTTGCTGTTGGCGCGTCACAGGTAGTAGGTTTGAACCCAGTCATGAACTTTTGTGTAAATATTTTCATCGCCACAGCTTTCAAAACTGTGAAAGAAAACATACTAAAGAGACAGTCCTGTAAAAAACTAAAAATTTAAAGACGTTTTATGAAAGAAAACTAATTATTATGGTGAGAAATTGTTTTATTTTACTTCCAGGCAACTACTATAGTTTAAGAAGTGAGCACCAGAAAGCAGTGGTGTACTTTCAAAGGGCCCTGTCTTTGGATCCTCAGTACCTATCCGCATGGATCCTCATGGGGCACGAATTTATTGAACTACAGAACTCCAATGCTGCAATACAATGTTACAGACAAGCTATTGGTAAATCTTATTATATATTAAAATTAACTATCTATAAATAAATATTAAAATTAGCCTCCGTACGCGGCTTCGCCTCCTTGGTATGTCGATAATAGTCTTAAATGTTATTACCCAGGCTTAAAGTATCCCCATACCAATGTCATCAAGATTACTCTGGAGATTAGCCTGAATAAATAAATAGAAAAAAAGCACATCAGACTACTACAATCTGTCATATTTCTTTATTTGATTTTCCACTTTATATCTAAAGTATTAAGGTTGGTTTCGGGCAGCTTGACTTGCTGTTGTCCGTACAATAAATACTTTTTTAAGCATTTCGCAAAAACGCTGATCAATCACAATACCAACAGACAGTTCAATTTAATTCATTTTATTATATTTTATTTTAGCTTACAGTAGGCCTAGTATGAGTTTTCATTACGAAACTCGTTCGACGATATCGAGCGCGTTTGACTCAGCGATTGGCCTGCTTCAAGGTCGTAAGAACTCTCAACCAATGAGAGCGCCAAACGCGCTCGATACCAACGATCGAGTTTCGTATTGAAAACTCATACTAGGCCTACTGCTAATACTAACAGTGTTCTTAAACAATACTTATTTGAAAGCGATTTTTTTTTTATAATTATAAACTAGCGCTTGACTGCAATCCCGCCTGATGGTAAGCAGTCATGCAATCGTTGATGGTAACGCGCGCTAGTTTATTAAACCCATTCACTTAAAAAACTTAGTGAATAGGAAGGAAGACGGCAGTTGAGCGAGGTAGTGCAATGTTAAACCCAACAACACGACCAACGATGCTGCGCCAGAGGGAGATCGATGTGGAGACCCTCCACGACCAAACTCCCGACACAACAACACTTGGCGCATCATACGCGGCACACATCGCAACACAACTGCTCAGACCCGTCCTCCGTACGGCTTCACCAGACATCTTGCCGGAATACGACGAATCGCTTGCCGGCAAGACTCCAAGATTTACAAGATTCCACTAATAAAAACTTAAAACAAAAAGGCAGTCCGGGACTGACCGACAGAAGTGAAAACTGTAATCATTATTTTATTAATAATAAATAAAAAAAGAACAAAAACGTTATAGCGGTCACGCAATCTATACTATACATGTGTATATCTCGCTGTAGCTATCACGGTGTCGGGTCGGTCACGCTCACGCCAATTCAATGCTTTTTTCTCCATCCAACAAAAATGCTGAACTTTGCTAAAAAAAAAAGTTTTCGCTACAAAAAGGTTGGAACAAAATACCTATCGTAAATTAGGAAACAAAGTAACAAGATTAAATAATAAAAACTAAAAACCTTCCAATAAATTATTTTTTTGTATAAAAAAACCATTGTATAGATGCAATATAAGCATACCAACACTGCATGCCAACTTTATCTATTTCAGATGTTAACAGAAACGATTATCGTGCATGGAATGGGCTCGGACAAGCTTACGAAATTCTAGGCCTGAACGGTTACTGTATATATTACTACTCAAGAGCAGCACAGCTGAAACCTGACGACTCAAGGATGTTGGTATCTCTGGGAGAAGCCTATGAGAAAATGGATAAAATCCCTAATGCCCTCAAATGTTACTACAAAGCCCACAGCACTGGTGATATTGAAGGAATGGCCTTATTCAAACTAGCTAAGTAAGTGCTTTTCTTGCTGTTTCAGTTTTTAATATGGCACTCCTAGTGTGAATCATAAAGGGTGTCTCTGACATCGACGCACAAACGAGTACCATGGATCCAGTACATGATTCTGAACCCCCCACAGGTGAAATTTTTCGTCGGATTTTTCCTGATTAAAAAACAATAATATGCAGTTTTTTTTCCACTTTAAATCGTTCATAATTGCTATAGTTTTATAACCCAATAAGATTTAAAAGTAAAAAATAATTAATTCGCTAATTACACAAAAAGCGCAATGTGAACAAAACTATCCTATCAGCTGATTTAATAGAGTTCACATCAGGGGTCAACGTCATACCCACAAACACGCGCAGCGGCACGCTTGCAACGTTCAAAGGCCGAGTCGACACATTTTTTTAAACACTGTTGTTTCTGTAACCGCTTATTAACGATATAAATGACTATCATAATTTTATTAGTGGCATGCGGTGTAGCCTTCTCGCGAAGTTTGCGTTACGATGTCAAATACACCCAGTATATGAGACGATTTTGTTCAACATAGAACCTGTGAATATTCATTGTTTTAGCCGCAACCGAAATACGTAATCTCTGAAAATTTCAACTGTCTGTCTATCACGGTTCATGAGATAAGTACAGCTAGTTTACGGACAGCCAGTGAATCTTTTGTACTAGGGTTCCGTAGTAAACTAGGAATTCTTAGTTTCGCCAACTCTGTCTGTCTGTCCGTCCGAAGATAATCTCAATGACCGTTAACACTAGAAAGATGAAATTTGATACCAATATGTAAACCAATCACGCCAAGAAAGTAGTCAAATAAAACGTCTAAAAAATGTTTCCTTTGGGTGGCGGGGGCGGGGCTCCCTTACATGTAAAGTGGGGAGAAATTCTATTTTCTTTGCAACTCTAACGTTTTAGGTAATTTGCGAAATTTTTTGAAAATAGGGGTTTGGTAAAATAATTTTTCGATAATGTTAATATATTCGAAATCAATCGCCCCAAAAGAAAAAAAAAAGCTTCTTTAACACTTGGTCTCTCTTAAAAAATCGTAAAGTAAAACTTTATAAAAACTTTCTAGGAAAATTATTTTGAACATGATAAATTGAATAGTTTTTGAAAAATTTCTTAAATTTGTAATTTAACCCATGTGTAAGCATTTTTTTATATTAGTTGACATATTTTATTATCCTGAACGTTTCTTCTTTCAAATAATAATAAACTAATAATAAACAAAAAATTTAAAATCGGTGCATGCAATCCAAAATTACTACTGACAATCCAAAACTTATTTACGTATCTAATTTATACAAAGTAGACGGGTTTATTTGAAACCCTTCTACGATGCGTCAAATGTAGTGTCGGGAGTTAGGTCGTGGAGGGTCAGTAGGCCTAGTATGAGTTTTCAATATGAAACTCGATCGTTGGTATCGAGCGTGTTTGGCGCTCTCATTGGTTGAGAGTTCTTACGACCATAAAGCGGGCCAATCGCTGAGTCAAACGCGCTCGATATCGGCGAACGAGTTTCGTAATGAAAACTCATACTAGGCCTACAGATCAATCTTCCTCTGGCGCAGCATAGTTTTTCATGTTGTTGGGTTTAATATTACATCGCCTCGCTCAACTGCCGTCTTCCTTCCTATTCACTCATTTTTTTTTTGAGTGAAAGTGAGCGCGCTAATTTATTAAGAGCCTACTCTTAATAAACTAGCGCGCTTTACCATCAACGATTACATGATTGCTTAGCATCAGGCAGGATTGGGGTCAAGCACTAGTTTATAATTATATATAAAAGAAAACAAAATCTTAAGTGGGACACTTATTGTGGATAGGAAACTACGGAACACTACACAAGAGCGTGGCCCGGCACGACCTTGGCTGGCTTTACCCTTTGTGTATGGAACCCTAAAAAATGGATAGTAAAAAATATATTGTACCTGTTGTAGATAGCATGCCAGGGATGTACCTACACATGCTACTTTTTGCCCTGGTTACACGTACCCGTGCGGTAATTTCCGACATACATTCGGGACGGGACTCGGGTAGTTACCTATAGATAAACATATTTCGGGCTACCTTCGTGCTAGCGTTTAACTAAATACTCTAATATAAGGAACTCAATTATTTTGATAGATAGATGTGACCTAGAAAACCTCCTCTGCACCAATAAATCAAGTGTGATGAATGGGTAACCTTTAATGATTGATGTTATAAAATCAGAGGAAGTTAGTCTTTATACTTGTAAACATTTAAATTAGTAGGATAACGATGATGTACTGTGCAGCCTATGTGTGCTAGTTTATCATATGAGCACTTTCATTATCATCAACCTTTTTATCGTCCCTGCTGGGCACAGGTCTCCTCTCATACAGAGAAGGATATTGGGTCCATTAAAATGTTTTTATGTTCTCATTCCTGGGGCATAGCCCATTTATACAATAATCACAGCTTAATTAATATTAATATGCAAAAATATGCTTCCAGGTTGTATGAGAAGTCTAATATGCCGAACAGCGCGGCGGCGGCGTACACAGCTGCTTGCCAGGACCCGGCCAACGCGGGGAGTAAAGAGTTGCCGGCGGCGCAGCGGTACTTAGCCCAGTACTATCTCCGGTTCTCACTGCTGGACCATGCCGCTCATTATGCCTATAAGTGCTTGGAGCATGAAAGTGTAAGCTTATTTTTTGTTCCAAACTGACTTCCAGTCGCGTTGTGCATATCAATGAAAAGTAAGCCATTTATCTCCCTCTCTAAGGTTCAAAGTATCAAATTTCACTATAATCGTGCCAGCTGTATTGGTGATTGGCCGGAATAAACAGATCTATTTAAAAATGTAGTAACTTTGGATCCCATGGACAATGACCACAAATGTTATCACCACTTTATTTTACAACAATGGCACAACATCAAATAAATAAACAATACCAATACATTTACGGCCACATTAAATTTACAGACTAAGGAAGCTGGGAAGAATATACTAAAAACAATATCAGAAAAGCGGTCAACGGCGACATCTTCGCAACCTGCAAACCTACCTGAAGACTTGCCAGATGCCATCAAGAATGCTTCAATTGTGTCGATCACACATGAAACCCCTAAAACACCTATTCCGAGCCCCAATGTGTCGCCCGACAACTTCTCAACGCCCGTGTTCACGCGGAAAAGCAGTAAATATAAAATGTGACATACAATTTCTAGAAAATGTAAAATGTGAAGAGACTGACTGATATAGTGTAAGTGTATTGATATCACTTGTAAAAATGTATACTTAATTAAAAAATCTCACGAATGACTTAGATATGTGTTATTTTTCTCTGATTGATCCTTGCTTGATATTGTCATTAGAGAAAATTATCTACTGCGATAGGATATACATAGGTAAAATACATAAACCCAAAACTAAAAGGCATGAGCGTAATCTATAGGTAACAAGCTGAAAAGAGATATTTCAGTACTTAAGTCAAGATTCACTGAAGAATCTGGTAATGTGTGGTCTAGTCCACTTTGCAACTAACTCTTAACAATATGGATAGTACCTAACATCCGGTTTTTAAAATGTGCGTATTCAACCTGAACTCCATTCAGACACGAGTGGAGACAGCAACGCAACCCGGAGCATACCCATTCTGCATATAGGTAGATACTGTAAATAGATAGATAATCATGATCTGGGATTTCCTAGGGTTGATTTGCGATCCAAAGACCGTTACCACTCGCTAATCAAATCCAGGTCTGCGGTTTCCACTTCTTTCCTCAAGAAAGTATTGCAATGCAAAGCGACGTGTAGAGGCAGTCGCGTCGTAGAGAAGGAAAGGAAGTAAGAAGTGATGATTATGTTTACAGAAATATTAAGTGAAGAGGGTTGATAGTACTACCCTGAGGCAAACCTGCGAAAATATTGCACTAATCAGGAGACTCGTCCAATAGTGCTGAGGGTAAGCACAAAGATTTAAGAATCCCTATAAAAATGACGAAATCAACAGAATAGTTGTACAGCTAAAGGTGAAAAGTAAAAGTTAAAATAAGAGATTTGTGGTCAATAGCCCAACGGACGTCATCAGTCCTTCAAAAAGCTGTTACTGTGCTATGACTAGGTCGAAAAGATTGGAGAATACTAAGTAGGTCATTCGTAGATAGAAAGGCAGAAAGTTGTTGATGAACAACATTCACAAGAACTTAAGTGATAAGTATATCTGAGGACAGAAAACAGATGGGTTTTATAACAACTGAATATTGCGACTGACACTTCAGCCGCTGAGCTTTCGGCGCCGTACGTTCCGCAGATGTGTCACGACACTTAACGTAGCTAATTTGACGTGCGGATTAAAAGTTATGTAAAGTTAGGGGGTGTGAGAAGTTTGTTAATGAGCATTCATCATTACTGGAAACGACTACTTACAATGTTTTAAGAAACTTCAGTTAATGCTTAATGATTCGGAATTAGAAGTAAAAAAAAAACAATATTTATAAAAAATAATAGTGATTATTTTTATTTATACAAATTAACAGATCTTAGTGCTCATATAGTATAAAAAAAAACAATTATTTTAAGAACTAAATAAATAGAAAAGTGCATTGATAAGAATATAAAAAAGTTGTTCAAGTTAGCTCTTTGCAAATAAAAATAAAACTGATTATAATCACAGATGAAGCACATAATTTGAGAGCTCAATTTGTAAATGGCTAATTATAACTACATTTTCAACTGATTTCATTTAATATATAGGAGTAGATGGATATTAACCCTGACTAAGAAAATGTTCAGTACAATTTTGTCAAGCAAAATGTTAAAATATTAAATAACATTAAAAATAACTTACATTTCATTTATGATGATTACAAAAAGTCAACAATACATTACTCAAGAAAACTTGAAATGGTAGAATTTGTTAGTAGCATAATTCTTTGTTGGGTTCATACATCTTTAATATGCATACAGACATAGACTCACGCTTTCTTCCCATGGGGTGATATCTTTAATATATTTAATTGTAATGAGCAATTCATATATGTACATAAAATATATACTTTGACTGGTACTGAATAATTCAAATGACACCAAAATGCGCACACATACTCATTCCTACTCATTAAATATCCAATAATCTTATATATTTTATCTTCATATTTTATCAATATTTTTTTGTACCATTCCATACAATTCCAAACTACTCTATCAAATAAGGCCAGTAACCTTAATCTATGACATCACACGTGCTAGACGCGGGCGCAGGCACCTCCCGGCCACTGGCTGACTCACTCACCTAAACTTATTCACACAAGGCACAGCTTAAGAATGCATAGTTGCTGACACATTTAATGATACCTGTGTTTGAAATTTCGTATTACATTAATATTAATGTAGCTTCGTTATTTAATGGTCACTTTAATACAATACTATCTAAATAATTTAGAATAAAGCTAAAACCAGAGTTTTCATCAATATTTCATATTTATACATTTCATTATTTAATCAACTTCACTATCCATATTAAAATACTTTTCCATCTTCTAGTTTGAGACATAAAATATAATTATCGTAAATATATATTGAAAAATGTAAGGCATATTGAGGCACTCAATTTTACAACTATAACAAGCGTGGTGCATTATGGTAGCTATGGAATATTAATGCTAAAGATACAGTAATATGCTGACTTACACTGTTTTTCTCATATTGTAAAAGTTAAATAAAAAAGACAAGAAAATTAATTAAAGAGAGCGTAATCTGGAGTTGTTACTGTATCCACACACTATGGCTAACATTAATAAATTATTCAACTACTATACAATTGTTCAATAACATAAAATTTGTAGCTTGGTTTGTGCTTTTTGTTACGTAGTTTGTTCTTTGACATCTCACTTAGTTCTTGATTATGTAGACCAATCAGAGGAATGGATTCTTGGAATTTGTGAAACTGCCATTATTTGTAGACTGCTAAAAACATGATAAGCCAATTAAATATTATCATCACACTAATGAGTCATAGATTTAAACCGTACATAATGCCTGTAATTTAAGCATGAGTGACTAATTACTCATCTATTTCTGTGAATTCCACACAAAATGTAGGGAAGTAAAACTATCAATGGTTATTTCCTGTACGTTTTCAGCAGATAACATTATCAAAATAGTTCATAAATTAATACATGCACACTAGGGAAAATATATGTTAAACTTATTTCAGTTATTTTGGTAACTAAATCTAACTTAGCATACATTGTAATGGGACTGGTATTATTATTAGGAAGACATAGATGAATGAATAATAATAGAACACAATAGGTGATGAGGTCTAATATTAATTGTTAATTCTATGCCAAATGATACATAGATATAGCAAATGGGAAACAGATGCAAAATACATGTCACTAACATGATGTATGTAACCAATAGGAAATGTTTATATAATTCAGTCACATGCCAGATATATCTGTCAATAACTTACACAAACAAATATGCTAATGTAAACATTGAACAGTTTTAAGGTCAAATTGATGTTTTAAAATGATTCATATAAAATATTCAATTTACTTCCAAGTATAAAAAAGAAAAACATTAAATATTAGCACATTTATTTTACGAGGATAGGTAAACCTGTAATCTGGAGGGTTTTCTCTTATTTTCCTATTAAATGTACGGTTTCATTACTTAACGACGTAATTTTAATAATAAATTTGCACGCCATATATGGCAGGATACGCTGAAAAAAATGCACTGTAACACCCTTTGTACCGTATTCTAGCAAATAAACATTTTTGATTTGATTTGATTTGATTTAAAAATTAACCTAATTCTATGAAAATTTAGGATATTTCGGATTTTGAATGCTTGTAACTCATATAATGCTTTAACAGCTGAACAGAGTAAGATGAACTGGTACATGAATGTTTCTCAAACAGCCTTTTTTAATATAGTAAAATAAAAAGCAACAATTCTCACCATAAATGGGTTGACAGATACAGCAGATGTTGTGGTACTCCATCCTCCATTGAAAAATGGGTTTTTATTGGCAAACAAATCAGTAGTTGCAGTGCTTTGGAATGGATTTTTATTGTTTATGATGTTATTTTCCTCTGAAACAATTATAAATTAATTAAGACAACAAAGGTCTATTTAAGCTACAGTAAATGATTTATGATATATTATTGATTGATTTTAAATGGTCATGTCAATGGTCCTTCGGGAATATCTAATTTTTCCGGGATAAAAAGTACCCATTATTTAATCCGGACTTCTAACTTTACATCTGCAAAATTTCAAAGCAATTTGTTCAGTAGTTACGGCATGAAAGCAGAACAAACAAACCAACTTACTTTCTGATTTATAATATTACTAAGGATTTTGGATCCTATCACCTACAGTAAAGAATACCTATGAATACAGATGTTTACATGTTACAATATTCTTACCCATATTTTTCTGATTTTGTTGCCGTAATGCCAGATCTAAATCAGCCAATGCAGCATAGCGGTCATCTGCACAAAAACAAGATCATTGAATATATTTACCCTGACCCCTATAAAAAGCATTAATCATATCTAATCATTTGTAAACTTACTTGCCGGCTGAGCTGGAGGGCTAAAAGCATTGAATGCTTGTTGTGAGGTCATGGACGGAGGCGATGCAAAACTATTGTTCATATTATTGTTGAACTGACTACTGTTATAAATATTTGCTGTAGAAAAATCAACAGGAAAACTGGAAAAGAAATATTTTTGTTATGTTCTGCAGTGAAATAAATAACAATATCCATGGTGTCAATATTGTTTTCTAAAAAACTTACTCAGGTACTGAGGCTGGTACAACAGCAGGTACAGGGGTGACAGTGTTCACAACAGGCTTTCCCAAATTATTGACTGGATGAGCTACTCTGAAGTTAATGTCGTTAGCAGGCAGAAAATTGTTTACCACTTTCGCAGTTTGGACGACTGTGTTATTATTGACCATGTTTTTCGATGTTTGCGGCGAAATCGATATCAAAGGCGATGAGCCCGAAGCGTTACTTCCGGTCTTACCTTTGAGCTTATTCTTAATCGAACCATTGACAGGATTGTTACTGAGCGTAGGCGAATCCAAATAATAACGTTTTTTCTCATACTTGTCTGACATAAAATCTTTAACGCTTTGCTCATCAGTAAAATTCACACTTTCACCCTCGTAAAGGCCTAACCAAACGCGCCTGCAGTAGTCGTTACCTCTCGTTTTTATAAATTCTATTTCTTCCGGCGTGAAAGTGGCCATGGAAATGGACTTCACGCGGTGAGGCGGAGTAAGGCCACGCCTGAAACATAATACAGGAATCCGTTTGTTGATCTTGTTCATTTAGACAAAAGCGGAATAACGCAAAAACAATACTCACAACATTCCCGAACATTTCGAACACACAAAAGAACCGATCGTACTGTTCACGTATGTAGGTCCTCTTTGGTTGCAGTCTAAACAATATTTGTTCCCATTGTGTGAAATAAGCTCACGTAAAATTTCTAAATTTTTATCGTCCTGCTTGCGACGATTTGCAGCCATTTTCGTAATCTATGTGTGGGTAATGTTTTATTTATATATAGGAATTCTATGCTATGCTACACTATTGAGTTAGTGTGAGTGCTGAGTGCTTAAAAGTATTTTGTTGATCAATCAAAATCAACTTGAAACTTCAACTTCACGGTTCAATATAGATGTTTGTCTATGGTTATAGAGATGTAGAAACTTAGAAAGTATCGATAGTAAAGATCAACTTATCGTCGTAAAATATTATTTATCTTTCATACAGTGTGCTCAGTACCTTTTTTTTTTTTTTTTTTTTTTTTTTTTTTTTTTTTCTCGAGTGGAAATGCCTTTACGCACCATACCCGTCGCTAGCTAGGCGACGAGCGTGTGTGGGACTCGCCCGGCCGTAGCCGGGAATACCCACTAAAACCACTCGGTTACCGTCGGGCCCTGTGTTGAGAGTGTCACGGGGCCGACCCGAAGGCCAAGTACTCCGTGACACCCTCAGGGCTTGCCGGCCCTCCCCTGTAGGGCCGGTTTCCGCGCCAAAGGGGGATTACCCGGTAACGGAATAATCCCCAGACGTGGTGACCGTTGTGCAATGCACGTGCGGGAGCTACCCGCACGCGCTGGTCACACCCTGGGGCTAAAGGAGACGGGGGTTCGTCCCCCGCCTTCTTCGCCCCACCCGTCTACGCCGGAGGGGAGCGGCAAGTACGTCCTCTTCCCGCTCCCTCTCCGCAGCCTCCTTCTGCAAGAGGACGGTCTCGCAGAAGGAGGCGGCAGCCTCCCATGCCGTCTCACTTTCAACCATGGCTCGTACCATGGTTGCCAGTGAGAGGCGTCCGCCTCCGAGCGCCGCAACGAGATCGCGGCGCTCGTTCCGCCAGGCCGGGCACTCCACTAGGGTGTGCTCGGCCGTGTCGTCGGGGGAGTCGCAGTGATGACACCGCGGTGACTCCTCCCGACGGGCAACTCGGTGCAGGTAGTGACCGAAGCACCCATGTCCGGTCAGTACCTGCACTAGGCGGAAGGTAAGGCTGCCATGCCGGCGCCCAACCCATCCCTCCAACACCGGACGAATCGCTCCAATCGTCCGGTGGCCGGCAGCTGGGGAGCGGAGCGCCTCCCTCCACCGGCTCAGGGCCTCCCCCTGAGCCGCTAATCTGACCCGCCTTACTTCCTCGAAGGCGGGTAATGTGCTCAGTACCTATATCATCCCGGTCCATCATCCAAACATAAAATAGGAAAGTCAGAGGACCTCTATATTGCTTTTCTACGTGTTTGTGTACACATAGAAAAGCAATATAGAGGTTAGTTTGTGTCATGGGCGGTGGGTTAAGGTGCAGAAAGCGTGGAGTCGGATCTGGTAAATGCTGTAGATATTATACTTTTTTTATAATTACACACATTACAAAGCACTAGCTCAAAGACTGGCTTGACCGCAATCCCGCCTGCTGGTAAGCTGTGATGCAATCGTTGATAGTAAAGCGCGCTTGTTTATTAAAAGACTAGTCACTTTATCCTTGAAGACGCTTAAATTGTAGTCAGACGGAAACACCGCCGCTGGTAAATTATTCCAGTCCCTCGACATACGGCATAAAAGACGAGGTAAAACGATTCGTCCGGATCGTAGTGGTGTCAACATCGTAAGGCTGAATACTTGTCGTACGACGGGTCGTCCGATGATGGAACGATGATGGGGGAATTAAGTCATACAATTCCCACGCACACTCTCCAAAATGCATCTTATAGAACATCGACAGGCTGGCTACTTTTGGCCTGTGTTCCAGGTTATGGAGACCGTTTTGAACTAAATGTGAGACGCCAATATTAGCCTCTTCAAAATAAAATGAAATCGTTTATTATGCAAGTAGGATCACTGAATACTTTTACACATCATATTTTTTTAAACTAGCTGGAGCCGGCATTTTCTGACTACCTCTGAGAAGAAAACCGGAAACAAACTCAGGGATCATCATCTTTTTCAACTCGCACGCCTCTCAATCGCATCTGAAGTTGACAGGTGGCATGTTATGTAGGGGAGATGTAAAATTTTCGTTTTTTGTCACCGACTTCCGAAATTAGTTATTTTTCACTTACCTAGCAGTTTCTGTTTGTGGAAGACAGTTTTTTTTAAGTTTTATTACATCGGCTCAAACTTTTTCGTCTGTGTGTTGCATGTCGCGTGACGGTTTATACCTACCCATAATTGAATACTTTTTGTGAAAAAAAGTTTCACTTTTACCGTGGTTTCATAAAACCACAGAATCCTTTTCTATTTTCTACATGGAGCGAGCTGTCGCTCTATGAAAATATTCAACTGCATCCAGGCTCTATTTTAGCTAAATAAGCTGCAACTACTAATCAGCAGTCGATTAATAATATAACGTAACATTTTTTATACTTATACTACTACTATTACTACTATCAAAGGGTGGTATTAGCTTAATACCACCTTTGAATCATCATTTTAAGTCCTGTGTGGAGTGCTAAATTTTCGATCTCGCTGTTGTTTATGTAAGCTTTTCTGCATAAATATACAGTTAGTCCTGTGTATGAGTCCACAATAGAAAAAATACCACCCACCAGATAAAGTCTTGCCGCCAAGCGATTCGCCGTGTTCCGGCATGATGTCTGGTGAAGTCGTACGGAGGACGGGTCTAAGCAGTTGTGTTGCTATGTGTGCCGGGTATGATGCGCCAAATGTTGTTGTGTCGGGAGTTTGGAGGATCTCCAGATCAATCTCCCTGTGGCGCAGCATCGTTGGTCGTGTTGTTGAGTTTAACATTGTATCACCTCACTCCACTGCCGTCTTCCTTCCTATTCACTAAGTTTTTTTAGTGAATAGGCTAAATAAACTAGCGCGCTTTACCATCAACGATTGCATCACTGCTTAACATCAGGCGGGATTGCGGTCAAGCACTAGTTTATAATTATTTAAAAAAAAAAAAAATCAAGGATGCTACGCTAGCTCTTGCAACCTACATCATTTTAATGAGGGGTAAGATAGTCGACTTTCGCATAGACGCCCAACGTTTATGCGTAAGTCGACTACGTTACCCGTTGTGAACGGATCACGGAAAGTCAATATATCCTAGGTGAATAGGTGAAGTATAAAAATTACCGACCTCGATTTATGGAAATGAAAATTTGCTCACCTGAAAAGAATCCTACCAGCGCCTATGTTTAAATAAATACGGAGGTATACTGCAAAATTAACAGAAAGGGGTAGATAGGCGGCTAGCGGCACTTAGCAGTCGTGCGGCCGACTGCTAAGTGTGCCTGTGTGTATACGTGGATGCACTTTCTACCCTCACCGTTACTTGCGTCAACTGTGTGTGGTCCCAAGTTATCATCTTAATTTTATTGATTTTAATCCATCATTACGATGCAATAAAAGAAATGAAGTAAATTGAAATTGTTATATTTTTTAGGAAAGTTTTGGATATATCGCTACCTTTCTCTTTCTTATTTGCTATTCGTGAGCCAAACTGAAGGGCTCTTTTAGGCAAAATTACAGCTTCTGTTAATCCAAGATTGAATGCCACTAGCCTCAACATAAGTTTGTCTCCAATACCAATTCCCAAATCTGCACTGGGGAAACACCTGTAAATAGAATATTTTTAATGATCTCATAATCCAAACTAATTAGCTATTATGTTTAATCACAAAGTAATGAGGTTTATTGATAAGTTTTATTAACCTCAGCCATGGTTTTAATTGCAGTATATAATTTGTAAAGTCTTCATCCAAATATGGCATTCTTGGTTGTCTACCATGATCACATATGACTCTGTTATCCCGGGCCAAATTTCTGAATGAAATTCTTTTCCAGTCCAGTTGTAATTCTTTGCTGAGACCTAGCCAGCTATTACGTTTAAAAGAATTTCTATGCCGGATATATCCACCAAACAATTCATCAGCACCAGAACCCAATAATAAAACCTGAGAATAAAAAGTGTTTGGTTAAAATAGAATCCAAAAATAATATTGTTTTTTTTTCTGCAAGGATTAACTTACCCGGCTTGTAGAAGTGTCTGAGCACCTCGCGGCAAACCACAAGGCTGACCCAAGACTTTCATCTAAGATAGTTTGCCGAGGATAAACTAAGTCACCTATAGTATTCTCTTGGTATTTTTCTAATTCATCTTTGGATATGTTCACTTCTAGGAATACCCATTTCCTGCAAATGTACCAAAATTATCAACTAACTTAACTTGTCTTACATTAAATTCAATCTCTAACACATTCAGTTTTATAATGTTGATTGATGATGTTGAATCACCTTGTAGGACATAGTTTTTGCAACTCTTGTAATGATTGCCTTCCCGTTAGTCTATCAGGGACTTCATATGTAGCATTTTCATCTTTTTTAAAAGCAACATTGATAAGATCTATGTTTTGTTCCTTTGGTAAATATTTATCAGCTAGTAAAGCTAATATTGTACAATCAAGACCACCAGAGAACAATACTCCAACTGTACAATGATTGCAGCTGTCTGTTTTATCATTCAAACACTTTTTACATTTATTTGGCTGTCTATTCAAACGTAGTTTAATGCTTTTTTCTAACAGTTCAGTTATTTTCAGAACTGTTTTCTGTATTACAGAATGTTCTAACAGTTTCTTCATTACTGTCAGTTTACATTTTATTTGTGTAGCTGTTGCTTCTATGTATTTCATTACGTCATCCTGAAAATAGTAATGATATAATGCTAAAATACACATCACAATTAACTATTATTCAGATTAAAATCATTTAGCAAAAATAGTCAACCTTTGTAAGTTCCTCTTTTTCAAACTCAAAATGAAATTCATCATCTGGTAGATTTTGTTGGGTTCTGAGTTCTTTCAACCAATCTTCAACAATAAATTCCTTGGTTGAACTTATATCATCATTCCACTGATAAAGCGTTATTATATTTGTGCTCAAATTTAATATTTGAATATGTGTTGCTGGTACTTCAATACAGTCATAATTTCTTCCTAAGATGTTACTGATAATAATGGAATTTTCACCTTTATGAAATAACAATGTACTTCTTCCAATTCTGTCCCTCATAAAATACAACTTTTTATTAAGTTTGTCATAGTATATTATGGCAAATGGTCCTTTTAACGTTTTTAGTTGTTGTACAATGTATTCATCTGATGATTGTCCCTGAAATTTAAATTGAAAGTATGTTATTACTTACATGTTGTAACAAAAATATTAATTAAGGCTGAATTGAGTTGAATTCTTACAGGTTTATTGGTTAATTTTTCCATGATAAGTAGGGTATCGCTGACATTGCTGGGCCATGTTTCATCAAATATATCTCCATTATACAATAACACACCTTGTTCTGTTTCCATAGGCTGAGGTGTTAGCTGTGGACCTTGCATCCACAATACTGCTCCACAGAAAAATGCATTCATGCCGTTACCTAAAGCCATTTCTAAGGTTTGTATCTTATTGGGGCCTCTGTTTTTGATGCCTTTTAAAACATGGTCATCCTGAAAATAAGTTTGTTGTTGTAAATAAACACAGAACGAGGTTAAACAGCATGGTCTTTTTTTAAGAATGTTTACCTTGCTTGGTCTTTTGTGACAAAAACATATTTCACAAAATATTCCACACATTGTAGAATAAATAATTCGCCCAAATATTTTTGCTCAACTATTAAATGAAATAGTGAAGTTTTGTGAATTGGTGGAGGCAATATTTACATCCTGAGCTTAATGACATTTTTTTTTGTTCTGAAAGATTTTTTTTTGTTTACTTCTTTTTTTTTTTTTTTTTTTTTTTTTTAAATTTGGCTCGCACGGTTTGTGCATTTGCCACTACAAGTATAAAGGTAGGGAAACCAAATAAATTCATTGAAATGCGTAGGAACGGATTACGGAATTTTGGAACAAAGGATAATAGGATCAGGTTTGGTGGTAATATAATAAATAAATAATGATATACCAAACATATATATTAAATAGAAATTAAAATTGGGAGTTGGGAAATAAAAAAACTTATACTTTAATATTATTAATAGTTATAAAGGTAGATATTAAATTATAAATATCAAAATTTAAGGAGCTTAACAATGTAGGGATTGATGTAGGAAGAGGGACAGAGAGTTCAATAAGGGAGTTAATGAATGAAGAAGAGTCACGGTTGGGGCATGCAAAAAATATATGATTCAAATCTTCCTCACAACCACAACAACATAAATTATTGTGAATAATCCCAAGTCTAGCAAGGTGAGAGGCTGTGCAAACATGACCCAAGCGCATTCGTATCAAACTGGAGGTTGCAAGCTTGGAAAGTTTTAATTTGGAAAACCATACTTTGAGAGGTATTCTTTGTTGTATACGTTTATAATATTGACCTTTACGACTACTTGAAATATTCCATAAATTTTCCCAGGCATCATACAGATGATCTTTAGGAAGACAGTGAAGGTCAGATACAACATTATTATATGGAAACTTATCACCATCATCTACAGCGTCTTTAGCAAATTTGTCTGCTATCTCATTGCCGCGAATATTGTGATGGCCAGGTATCCACACCAAAAAAACATCAAGATTTTTAAATTTGCAATTTAGTAGGAGCTGTCTGGCCTCTATAACATAGGGATGATTTGAACCTGACCAAGGAAACTTTTGCAGTGCTTGTAAAGCACACTTCGAGTCAGTGAAAATAATAGACTTGCTGAGTTTCGCAAGAAGTACGTATTCTAGGGACTTTAAAATTCCAAAACATTCTCCAGAAAAAACTGATGTTTCAGAAGGTAATTTTATTTTTTGATGAATGTTATATTGTTCATGATATACAGCTACCCCAATCGTGCCTGAAACTGGGTGCTTGGAAGCATCACAGTAAATGTAATGCCTATCAGCCCAGTCTCTTTCGACTATGAAGTTTAAGTTAGAGTTAGCATAACGATCATTCTTTAGCGATATAAAGTTATAGTTTATTTGAGGGGAAAAAATAAGAGCTTCGTAACAGACAGAAAAAATTGGAAGATACTGAGAGCGGTGTGTGGGAGCTTGAAGTGAAGTAAATTTACGGAAACTTATAATAGAGCATGGAAGAGATTTATTTGACCAATAAGACGAACATTCAATTTTTTCTGAAAGATACAAAAGTTTTTGATAAAGTGGGTGGTTGGAAAATTGAAGAGTTCTGAGAATGAATTTATCACATAAGTACTGTCTACGAAGTTTTAAAGGAGGGTCCAAAGATTCCACTTGGAGTGCGTTAATTGGGCTAGACCTCATGGCACCAGTTATAATACGCAAGGCTTTTGATTGAATTGAGTCTAACTTTGTCAGACCTACAGCACTACAAGGTTCTAAGAAATATGTCCCATAGTCTAAGATACTTCTAATAATAGCGTTATACAATAATTTTAACACGAATGGATGGGAACCCCACCAAACTCCAGAAAGACAGCGCATAATATTTAATAAACGTTCACATCTAGCCAATACATAATAACAGTGTGGTAAACCTGTAAGTTTACCGTCTAGAAGGATACCCAAAAATTTTAGTTCGCTATTTTCAGGTATTTGTTGATTATCATACACAACTGAATATGGAGGAGGAAAACGCATTCTAGAAAATAAAACAGCGCTACTTTTGTTAACACTAAGACACAAAGAATTATTGTCCAACCATGATTTAAGAAATTTTAGAGCGACGTTTAGAGAGGAACTTAGTTTTTCAACAGAGCGTCCTGATACATAAAGAACTAGATCGTCTGCATACTGTAAAATATTGGCTTTACCAGAAATATGGAATTCTAAATCAGAGGTATATATATTATAAAGAAGTGGGCTCAACACCGAACCCTGAGGCAGTCCTTTCCAGGTTAATCTTGTTTTCATTTCAGATTCACCTATGTCAACTTGTAATTGTCTGCCTGAGAGAAGATTAAGAATGAAATTGCAGAATATGGGAGGTACTTTTAGTTTATAAAGTTTAGTATTCAAAACATTTAAATCAACATTGTCGTATGCAGAAGAAATATCTAGGAAAACAGCAAGCATGGATTCATTATTTGAAAAAGCCAATCTCGCATCTGTAATGAAAATCCCTAGACTGTCCATGGTACTTTTTCCTTTCCTAAATCCATACTGACTCAGAGATAGTAAACCTTTACTTTCTACATACCATTCTAAACGGTTTTTAACTAAATGTTCAGCTAGTTTTGAAAACACAGTGGCAAGGGCTATCGGTCTGTAAGAGTTAGGATCTAACGGTGGTTTATTTGGTTTTAGAATGGGGATGACTTCGTATATTTTCCATGAGGAAGGGATTATACCAGAACTTATTGTGGAGTTGATTATGTTTAAAAAGTAAATTAGACTTGAGTCGCTTAAATTTGCAAGGAATGAGTAAGGAATACCATCATGACCTGGAGCAGAATCTTTTACGTAGGATAAAATACCTTTCAATTCTTTAAGGGTAAAAGGACTGTCAAGGCCCGTTACATCCTCTACAGGAGATTGGAAAGGGAGATGAGATGAAATGATGGACATTTGTGGAACAAAAGGAGGAGCTATCTTGTCTAAAAATTTATCTGCAACGGATTCATCCAGATAGTGAGGTATTGTTTCCTTAAATGCTGATCTGAATCGTCGTATATTTTGCCATATTAATGACGGAGAAACGTCAGGCGATAGCGAAGTGCAGAAACGACGCCAACCATCCCATTTCTTCCTTTTAAATAATTTACGAGTATTGTTCATAATTAATGTGAGGTTATTAAAATTTTCTAATGTTGTACACTGTTTATATTTTACTTCAGCCTCTTTTCGTTGGCGCACTGCTAAAGAACATTCATTGTCCCACCATGGGGGCGACGGAATGTTATTATTACATCGTTTAGTTGGGAATGTTTCATTAGCAGCGTCCAACAAGAGTGATGCAAAAGAATCAGCCAGAATTGTCGATGAACTTAATGCATTTTCAGGAAGGTTGGATAGTCTCTGCTCAACTCGCTCACTAAACGTTCTCCATCTGTCATTGTCAATACTGTCATTAGAAGTTTTAATTTTGTATGCTAATCAGGGGGGGCACACTTAGTACTTTATGAATTTCTACAGTCGACAGCGACATCTAAAGAAAAGTGTGTGAACAACTGGGCAGCCATCTTATTGGCCTATAAAGGTCTTGGTTACCAGGTCGTAAAATTAAAAAAAAAAAAAAAAAAGCAGCCATCTTATACCAAGTCATATTTTTTAATTTCAATTTTCAAGCTATGGAAGCAAGATGGCGGATAGAGAATCAAACAATTTTATTTTATTTATACTCGTGTTGAATGAATATATGAAATATTGATATGATGTACGCACGTGTTATTGGCAAAATTGTGGTGTCTCTTCCACAAAGGCCATTGATCAAGACTTGAAGTTGAAGTTCAATTTTCATGATTTGTTGTCATGTTTCAACTCCCAAGAAAATATTGTATTTTTGACTATGATGCTTTAGGTAAGTGTTTATTACTGTACCCTACCGTATTATCTATATAAGTAAAAAGGTTTTTATGTTCTATAATATGTTTTTTTTTTTTGCCCAAATTCTGATAAGTAATTATTCACAAATTTCATTCCAATTTCAGTTGCACACGGTGTACCCATTCTCCGACTCCCAAACCCTGAAAAGGACCCTGATTAGTTCGCTACTTTGATAGCCGCTGTTGGCAGCCAAGTTAGAGAAAGTGATCATATGAAGATTTATAAGAATATGTTCAAAAGAATATGTGATCACCATTTTGATCAATCAAGACAGCTGGAGGTCGTCTTATTTGTTCAGGAGCACCAACAGTTAATAAGAATCGTAAGTAGAATTAAGTTAGCTCAATATTTGTGTGAACACAACATTTATTACCATACCAAATTGTTCCAATTCATATTTACAATCATTTGTGGGGTGACTTTTCAAAAGGACTTATTTCTGTGTGAACTCTAAAGAGAAATAGCCCCTTATGACTTTGTGAAAGGGCTTATTTCTGTATGAATTCTGCAAAAAAAATGCAGTCCTTCCGAAGAGTCTCTCCTCAATTGGATTTTGCTAATCAGTAACTTAAAAGTACCTACTCTGAAAATTGTGGAAGAAGCAGAAGTGTGTGTCTGATTTTTACTGACTAAAACCCAACGGCCAGGGCCACGGTTTCTTTTTTAAACAACCCGCAACGCTGACCCAGGAGGCATTGATCTTCGTGGACCCCGTCACAATGTGAACTGGTAATAACCTTGCATTGTATGTTACAGGTATTCAACAAATAATCAGTACCTTTGTGGAGACAGACCATAAATACTAATTTCCAAACTGTTAATTTCTGACACTTTCGGCTAATTTGTAATATTATTTTATTTCTGTGTACTTCATAATTAACGTAATGTTTTATATAACGATTTTATGTTTACATACTATCAGCTGTGAAGTTTTCACTCATAAAATAAATAAATTACTGAATACTTTGTTTTAATCATCTGAAAACCCAGACCTATAATATACATTACATAGCTACGTACGCATAGATACGTAGCTATAACATACATAGCTACGTATGCATAGGTACGTAGCTATAATATACATATCTACATACGTATAGCTATGTACCTGTATCATTCAGCTACATACGTATAGCTACGCACCTACATTCACTAGTAGTTGTTCACCTACTAAACTGAAGACGGCAGCACTTTCCATACATGCATATTTTACCGCAGAGTTGGCACTCTTTAATTATATACTTACTATACTCTTTGATGCTAATCTTGGTCGGCGTCTGGATAGAGATTTGATAAATTTTGTCATAGTTATTATTACGGGATAATGATCGCTATCAAAAGTCGAAGGCAGGGTATTCCAGGTCACTGTAGGCGCAAGACTAGGACTGGCTATCGTGAGGTCTGGGGCACTGATCCCTTCATTAGGTTTAGTGAGACGTGTTGCAAGACCTGTATTCAAGATACAGAGGTTATTAGAATCCAAAATGTCTAATATCCTTGACCCGTAATAACTAGAGTTGGAGCTACCCCAAGCCTGGTGCTGAGCGTTGAAGTCACCCATAATTAAAAATGGTTTAGGTAATTTTGCTACTATGGTTTCTATTTCGTTGTATAATGATGATGAAGGGTGGGGAACATAAACAGATACAAAACATATTTTATTGATAGATACAGCTATTATAGAAAAATCAACACTATGATTTGCAATGGGAATGTGGTGAAAAGGTATTGTGTCATGAATTAACAGAGCAACACCAGCATAGCCATCTGTTCTATCTTCTCTTAAACATAAATATTGGGAGACTTTAAAGTTATAACCTGGCTTCAACCAGGTTTCTTGCAATGCGACAACAACAGGTTTATACACATTAATAAGATGTAGTAAATCGCTTTTTTTAGAGTTAACACTGCGACAATTCCACTGAAGGATTGTTGACAGCTGATCCATTATTGATATTATTAAAAAGTTGACTAATACTTTGTATAGCAGCGTTGGACGGTTCAGACATATTCTTTGTTAGCAAATTAATTAAAATGATAATTAAATCTCTAGTTGACTTATTATTTATGGAATTATTACTGTCAATATTTGTGCCAATGGATGGTAAAGGAATATCATAATCTTTTGTTAGGGCAGAATGAGTATATTTGTCATATCCTGTACTATGTTTAGGAGAATTATTGGGTTTATTAAAAAATACAGTTTTTTTATATGAACTTGTTTGTTTGTTTCTAGTACCTTTGGAGGAGGATTCAAATGTTTGCCTTAAAGGTGGTGAAGGAACTGCAACAGAAGTTAAAACTTCTGAATATGCTTTGTTAACAGGAGGATGCAACTTAACTGCTTCTGCATATGAAATGCAATTGTTAGCCATAGTTTCCTTAATGGCTTTTTGGCGACTAAACTCTGGGCATTTCCTATTTGTGGCAAAGTGGGATCCGGAACAAAGAAAGCATACAGCCTCATCCTCATCTACATTGCAACTGTCCCCAGTATGGTTATTACCGCATTTAAAACACCGTGGAGCTGAGCGGCACTGTGATTTGATGTGTCCATATCGACAGCAGTTGAAACACTGGACTGTTGGGAAGATATAAAGCTCAACAGGAAGAGAGTTGTAACATAAGAATATTCTTTTGGGTAACACCTGGCCGTCAAATGTTATTACAACAGTTTCAACAGGAATGTAGTTTGGTTTACCATCCACAATATGTTTTCTATTGATGCGTCGTACTTTTAAAATTTTTCCACATCCAATAGGCACAGATATGTTATTCAGTATATCCTCCTCAGACCAATCCTTAGGGACTCCTCTAACCACACCCATCCGGGTGACTGATGAGGAGGGTATAAAGGCCTTATAGTTGTATTGTTCCAATGTTTTATTTTCTAGAAAAGAATTTGCATCTGTGAAATTGGTAAATGAGATTAAAACCCTGTTTCTGCCTATTTTTTTCAGACTACCATTTACTATATTTTTTATGCAATTCTTTTTTAGAAAATGACCAAAAGAGACTGGGTGAATAAAAACATTATCATTTGGACTTGTTTGTATCTTTTGGATGTGGATTGTGTAAGGAGCTGCATCATTCGCCTCATATAGTTTTCTACCTACCAATGTGCTTGGGTCAGATGATTGTTTATGAGTATTGGGTTGTTGGGATGATAGTGGTTGTGAAGTGCTAGTTGATATAGGGGGTATAAATTCAGATTGAGCATTCTTAGAAGGACATTGACAGTCATTTTCACATATTGTTTCAGAAGATTTATGGCGCCTGCGTTTTTTATTACAGTGCCTGCATATTTTGCGAGAGGAGATACGTTTTCTCTTATTGTTGCTTTTGCTCTCGGAAGCATCTGTATCTAGAAGGGAACCCTCTGTATCCATTTCTGAATGTGGAACCGTGACTACAAGCGAAACCTCCGGAGGCGAACCTCCACCAGGGTCGTCTGGGTCGTCGTCCATCACGAAGAGTAAAAGAAAAAAAAACTTACCTAAATCAGCAAATATATAAAATTACTATATTAAATATGTAAAATTAAACTTATTTATATATACAACCACCTAAATGATACTATTATTTACACTAAAAAGTTAAAGAAGCAGAAAAAACTCGCCCGCCACGTTCAAGGTTTCCCGCGCTTTTTTCGTTTACTTCTTTCCGTTCAGAGGAACGGAAAAGGCAAAGGCATAGTACGCCATACAGCCTAGTCTGAAGTAACTTTTTTCTTCAGTTTATATCCTAACTTATCCTACCTTATCCTAGCTTAACTTAACTTAGCCTATCTCCTTTCGTTTCCCACGTGAGGCCGACCAGGAGGGGTTTGGGGTAAAGACATGATGTGACCACTATGCTACAATATTTCACTGTTCTTTATGAATTATTCACTGAATGCACTTTTTACTACATAAATCACGCGTTTTAATTTAGTAAACGACACTATAAATAATTTAAAAGTCTAATGAAAAATGAGCGTGACACTCATTTTGACTTTCCCGCCAAAAAACCGTTCAGAAAGAAGTTCTTTCCGTACTTCTGATTTTCTGAACGGAAAGGCAAAGGCATCGTACGCCATACAGCCTACACTTGAGTAATTTTTTTCTTGAGTAAGTTTATATTTAAGTAAGTTTATATAAAGAAGGGGTTTGGAGTAAAGTCATGATGTGGCCACTATGCTACAATATTTCAATGTTCTTATAAATTATTCACTGAATGCACTTTTTACTATATAAATCACGCTCTTTTATTTAGTAAACAACACTGAATAATGAAAAGCGCGGGAAACCTTGAACGTGGCGGGCGAGTTTTTTCTGCTTCTTTAAGTTTTTATTGGTAAAAAGTGTAAATAATAGTTTCATTTAGGTGGTTGTATATATATAATTAATTTTAATTTGATATATATAGTTTAGTAGTTCTATATTGCTGATTTAGGTAAGTTTTTTCTTTTTCTCTTCGTGATGGACGACGACCCAGACGACCCTGGTGGAGGCTCGCCTCCGGAGGTTTCGCTTGTAGTCACGGTTCCACATTCAGAAATGGATACAGAGGGCTCCCTTCTAGATACAGATGCTTCCGAGACCAAAAGCAATATTAAGAGAAAACGTATTTCCTCTCGTAAAATATGCAGGCACTGTAATAAAAAACGCAGGCGCCATAAATCTTCTGAAACAATATGTGAAAATGACTGTCAATGTGCTTCTAAGAATGCTCAATCCGAATTTATACCCCCTAATTCAACTATCACTTCACAACCACAATCCTCCCAACAACCCAATGCTCATAAACAATCATCTGACCCAAGCACATTGGTAGGTAGAAAACTATATGAGGCGAATGATGCAGCTCCTTACACAATCCACATCCAAAAGATACAAACAAGTCCAAATGATAATGTTTTTATTCACCCAGTCTCTTTTGGTCATTTTCTAAAAAAGAATTTATAGCGTTGGTGGGGAGTGAATAAGGACTCAGTTATCACGATTACAGTTTAATGGTCCAGAAACACAGGCTTAACACAATAACACAAACAATAACTTATAATTTGGTGACAATTTACTACTTTAAAGCGCGAGCGGTTAGCGCGCGCGCACCTGTTTACCGCCATGTCATCACTATCTCTTTCTCTCTATGCCTCTCACGTATGGCATAGACAGCGCGCTACCGGGTTGCCACGCTATACACTCCCCCTCGAGTTCCAGAGAACGTCCTCGCTCTTGAACTCGCACAAAGGAAAACTTAAGAGCTAACACTAAATCTAAGGCTTAACATACAGGACAAACATGCTTTCGAGGACGCCCTCTCTGACGTTTAGGCATCACGGGACGAGGAGGCGAACACTCTCTACTGTGGAACCGCGTAAGATCCGACACATGATACTTGCCCAATATGTTTTCAGGGTTATCTAAACTTGCAATTACGTAGGCTGTAGGGCTAACTCTTTTTACTATGACGTAGGGACCATCTTTCTTTGGAACAAACTTAGCTGTTATGTTCTTTGCAGCACTGCTAAGAACATGTGTCTTCAAAAGAACCTGATTTCCGACTTCAAAGACTTCAGCAGGGGTTTTGGCCTTGTCAGCACATTCCTTGCGTCGGTCCTGCTGTGTCTCAACTCTTTCCCTGACAGCGGTAAAAGAGTTAACAAAACTTTTCAAATATGGTGTTATTTGAGGTACGAAATTGTCCTTATCGAGTATCGAACGAATGTCGTGTTGAACGTCGACTGGTGAGCGAAGTTCTCTAACAAACATTAGATATGCTGGAGATACACCAGTAGTCTGACAAACAGCTGAATTCATGGCGAACCTTATCGCAGGAAGGTGATGTGACCATGACGAATGATCTGTTTCAACTAAACGTGACAGCTGAAATTTTAAATCCCTATTTTTACGCTCAGCTGGATTAGCTGACGGATGATACAAAGGTAACAATTCTTGAGTAATGCCTAAAATGAACATGCATTGTTGCATGACGGCGGACACGAACTGGACGCCATTGTCTGACACAATGCGTCGAGGAAGTCCATAGCGCAGAAAATACTCCTCAATTAGAGTACGTGCACACATCTCCGAAGTTGCCTCCTTCAGAGCATATAATTCAGTCCAACGAGTTTCTGTATCTTCTACCAAGAGTACCCAACGTTCCCCATTGTCAGCAATGGGAAGCGGACCAAACAGGTCAATTGCTAACACTTCTCCTCTTTGACTTAAGACGGGAGTCTGTAACAGCCCAGATGGCTTCTTATTTGAGGACTTATATCGTTGACAAGTCGCACATGTTTTGACATACTCTGCTATAGCTCTGTACATACCTGGAAAGTAAAACCCTTGAGCGACTCGATTATACGTTCTATCGACCCCATGATGACCGCCTAGATCGGAGTCATGACATTCTTTTAGAATTTCCAGGCGCAGTGAAGCCGGAACAACCAGCTGTGCCTCTTCTGTATCGACATCGGGATTATACCTGTATAGGACACCAAGTTGCATGAAATACCCTCTTTCTGACCACCGCTTAGCGCCTATAGACTGAGCGTCGGATGTATCTTCCAATTCACTAATGATTTTTTTTAGTTCAAGGTCATCGAGCTGCGCGCGTCGTAGATCTGAAGCACTCCTGGCAGGTAAGTCCACGACAACAGAACAAACACCGCATTGATCCTTATTATCCTCTTTACAGGTTGGGCGACTGAGCGCATCAGCTATAATATTAGCCTTTCCAGGCGTATATTGAAACTGAATGTTAAAGCACTGCAGCTTTAAAGCCCAACGAACGAGTCTACCGGACGGCGACTTTAAGGTAAGAAGCCACTTTAGCGGCTGATGATCGCTGCCTATTACCACCTCATGACCTTCGATATAACCCCTGAATCGTTCAACAGCCCAAATGACAGCGAGAGCTTCACGCTCTGTAGTACTGTAATTTCGTTCAGCTGGAATGAGAAGACGGCTGGCATATTCTATAGGACGTTCATCTTTACCTTCACCTTGTAGTAGGACCGCCCAAATGGCGTAATTGCTGGCATGGATAAGAATCGGTGCCGTATCAATGGTACTCATGAAAGTTTGCCGTTTTGTTGATTGAATAAGCTCGTCTATCAAAGGCATGGGATAGACATCGGTCTTAGTAACCGCATTGAGCTTTCTATAATCTACACAGAAACGTACCTTTCCATTTTTCTTTGGAACGAGAAGCGCCGGAGAAGCCCACGCGGACTCACATTCCTCTACAATATCATCAGCCAACATCTTGTCCAACTCACTCCGCATGACCTCTTTCTTAGCAGGGGTTAACCTATAATGAGGGACAGCAATGGGGGGGTGGTCGTCGGTATCAATTATATGTTCGGCAAAAGAAGTCGCTTCTCCCCCTGGCTGGAAGATATCCTCATTTGAGACAAGGAGCTGTGCCAGAACTTCGCGTTGACTATCGCTAAGGGAGGTCGCCTCGTCATCCCGGAGCACTTCTACAGCGGCACACGAAGACACAAGTGACACTCCTTCAAACTGTATTTCGTATTTTTGCTCATCACTTTCAGCAAAATGCCAGCTGCTGTTACCAAAATTAAAAACAAGATTGAAGATAGTAAGAAAGTCTATGCCTAACAAACTCTCATTATTGTTTGCTTCAGGAAAAATAATAAATTTAATGGCTCTAGTTTTATGTTGGAGTGTCACCTGTACCTCTGCGGTAAGTACATTCATCTCCCTATTAACACCATCCGCTAACTTAACAATTTGTGTTGACGGCAATAACTGGTGTCCTAGCCTGAATAGGAGAGCGTAGAGCGTATGGCCGGCAATACAAGTCTTAGCTGCAGAATCAACTAAAGCCGTACCACAAAACCCTAGAATGCTTATATTTAATATGGGGCGGCGAAAAGATGTACAGTCATTAACATTATTGACATACTCACAACTATTATAACAATTATAATCATAAAAACTAGGCGAACTTGTGTTTACATTAACAACATTACTGTTACAAAAATCCCCTACGGCAAGTGTAGGGTTACCTTGCGTCGACATTGGCACTAACGGGTTGACTAACGACGACTGCGGCGCGGCGACGGGGGCAGGGACGGCGCTGGCGGCCGAGCCATGCCGGCGACACCTACGGTCGCGCGCTCGCGGCGATGCGCGGGAAACTGACGTACTTAGTACCCCGTCATGCGACGAAATGTTCAAGGAATAGAATGATGACTGGTCTCGTGGTGAACAGTTTTTACACTTTGATTTGATTACGTTCGCGGCACCACAACCGTAGCACTTTACCTCACTTTCTGAACTTTCCTTATTGACGCTTTTATCACACTTATCACTAACACGTTTAAGCTTCTCACACGTTTCTTTGCTGTGTCCTAATCGCTTGCAATACGAACAAAACGGCTTCTTTGACTTGGCGACGAGACCGCCGCTGGCGCCAGCGGGTGACTCGGTCGACAACACGCGGCCTGCGGTACTCGACGTGTTGGCCTCTGTAGGTATATACCGCGACGATGACGATGAAACATTACGCGACGTGGAGTGTTTGCTGTTATTACTATCATATACTTCTTTTACAGAATCTTCGACCTGTCGACACTTGTAAAGCAACTCGTCGAAACTATTCACGCAGTCTCTCGTCACGCGTTTTCTAATGCGCGTATTGAGTAGTCCGTACGCCATATCTAATTGAACCTTCTCTGAAAGGTCGTCCTTTGGGAATTTAGCTAATATTGCACGTACCTTAGCAATAAACAAATCTGTGTTTTCGTCTTCATTGTGTATGAGGCTGAACAGTTTTCGGTAAAGGCGATGTGGCGGGTCCTGTTCACCGAAGGCGCACTTTATGCGGGTGACGGCTTCCGACCACGTACTGGTTGATTGCTTGACACCTTGCCACCATATTGCAGCAGGTCCTTCCAATAACATCGAAAAGCCGCGGAGAGCATTTACGTCAGATACATTTACGCAGTCTTTGTAGGTAATTACGGCGTCCATAAAATTATCTAACGACTCGTCCGCGCGTCCGCCATAACGCGACGTACATTTCGCGAAGTTTCCATTCGCGTCAAAAACATACGATGCTTGTTGTGCTTCAGAGACGTTATGCGGCGTCGATGAACGTATTTCTCGGATCAGCTACTGGCAAAATTCGTTCTGAGTTCGTCAATACAGACGTTATAAAGCTTGCGAGGGTTTCTTGAGACATTGTTACATTCGCGGCGCCATTGGAGTCCGATTTTTCTTCTGACCGCTTTTTTGGCATTTTGGCTACTAAAAACACGGGCCAAACAGGAAAAACACACTCGTAGGTTCGGTAAAGTCCCCTACGTCCACTTTTATTGTGATCGTTGTAAGTTATTTCGCGAACTGCGTAATACACGACACGAAATACCTACACACGTTGGGCAGCCACTTATAGCGTTGGTGGGGAGTGAATAAGGACTCAGTTATCACGATTACAGTTTAATGGTCCAGAAACACAGGCTTAACACAATAACACAAACAATAACTTATAATTTGGTGACAATTTACTACTTTAAAGCGCGAGCGGTTAGCGCGCGCGCACCTGTTTACCGCCATGTCATCACTATCTCTTTCTCTCTATGCCTCTCACGTATGGCATAGACAGCGCGCTACCGGGTTGCCACGCTATAAATTGCATTAAAAATATAGTAAATGGTAGTCTGAAAAAAATAGGCAGAAACAGGGTTTTAATCTCATTTACCCATTTCACAGATGCAAATTCTTTTCTAGAAAATAAAACATTGGAACAATACAACTACAAGGCCTTTATACCCTCCTCATCAGTCACCCGGATGGGTGTGGTTAGAGGAGTCCCTAAGGATTGGTCTGAGGAGGATATACTGAATAACATATCTGTGCCTATTGGATGTGGAAAAATTTTAAAAGTACGACGCATCAATAGAAAACATATTGTGGATGGTAAACCAAACTACATTCCTGTTGAAACTGTTGTAATAACATTTGATGGCCAGGTGTTACCCAAAAGAATATTCTTATGTTACAACTCTCTTCCTGTTGAGCTTTATATCTTCCCAACAGTCCAGTGTTTCAACTGCTGTCGATATGGACACATCAAATCACAGTGCCGCTCAGCTCCACGGTGTTTTAGATGCGGTAATAACCATACTGGGGACAGTTGCAATGTAGATGAGGATGAGGCTGTATGCTTTCTTTGTGCCGGATCCCACTTTGCCACAAATAGGAAATGCCCAGAGTTTAGTCGCCAAAAAGCCATTAAGGAAACTATGGCTAACAATTGCATTTCATATGCAGAAGCAGTTAAGTTGCATCCTCCTGTTAACAAAGCATATTCAGAAGTTTTAACTTCTGTTGCAGTTCCTTCACCACCTTTAAGGCAAACATTTGACTCCTCCTCCAAAGGTACTAGAAACAAACAAACAAGTTCATATAAAAAAACTGTATTTTTTAATAAACCCAATAATTCTCCTAAACATAGTACAGGATATGACAAATATACTCATTCTGCCCTAACAAAAGATTATGATATTCCTTTACCATCCATTGGCACAAATATTGACAGTAATAATTCTATAAATAATAAGTCAACTAGAGATTTAATTATCATTTTAATTAATTTGCTAACAAAGAATATGTCTGAACCGTCCAACGCTGCTATACAAAGTATTAGTCAACTTTTTAATAATATCAATAATGGATCAGCTGTCAACAATCCTTCAGTGGAATTGTCGCAGTGTTAACTCTAAAAAAAGCGATTTACTACATCTTATTAATGTGTATAAACCTGTTGTTGTCGCATTGCAAGAAACCTGGTTAAAGCCAGGTTATAACTTTAAAGTCTCCCAATATTTATGTTTAAGAGAAGATAGAACAGATGGTTATGCTGGTGTTGCTCTGTTAATTCATGACACAATACCTTTTCACCACATTCCCATTGCAAATCATAGTGTTGATTTTTCTATAATAGCTGTATCTATCAATAAAATATGTTTTGTATCTGTTTATGTTCCCCACCCTTCATCATCATTATACAACGAAATAGAAACCATAGTAGCAAAATTACCTAAACCATTTTTAATTATGGGTGACTTCAACGCTCAGCACCAGGCTTGGGGTAGCTCCAACTCTAGTTATTACGGGTCAAGGATATTAGACATTTTGGATTCTAATAACCTCTGTATCTTGAATACAGGTCTTGCAACACGCCTCACTAAACCTAATGAAGGGATCAGTGCCCCAGACCTCACGATAGCCAGTCCTAGTCTTGCGCCTACAGTGACCTGGAATACCCTGCCTTCGACTTTTGATAGCGATCATTATCCCGTAATAATAACTATGACAAAATTTATCAAATCTCTATCCAGACGCCCACCAAGATTAGCATACAAAATTAAAACTTCTACTAATGACAGTATTGACAGTGACAGATGGAGAACGTTTAGTGAGCGAGTTGAGCAGAGAATATCCAACCTTCCTGAAAATGCATTAAATTCATCGACAATCCGGGCTGATTCTTTTGCATCACTCTTGTTGGACGCTGCTAATGAAACATTCCCAACTAAACGATGTAATAATAACATTCCGTCGCCCCCATGGTGGGACAATGAATGTTCTTTAGCAGTGCGCCAACGGAAAGAGGCTGAAGTAAAATATAAACAGTGTACAACATTAGAAAATTTTAATAACCTCACATTAATTATGAACAATACTCGTAAATTATTTAAAAGGAAGAAATGGGATGGTTGGCGTCGTTTCTGCACTTCGCTATCGCCTGACGTTTCTCCGTCATTAATATGGCAAAATATACGTCGATTCAGATCAGCATTTAAGGAAACAATACCTCACTATCTAGATGAATCCGTTGCAGATAAATTTTTAGACAAGATAGCTCCTCCTTTTGTTCCACAAATGTCCATCATTTCATCTCATCTCCCTTTCCAATCTCCCGTAGATGATGTAACGGGCCTTGACAGCCCTTTTACCCTTAAAGAATTGAAAGGTATTTTATCCTACGTAAAAGATTCTGCTCCAGGTCATGATGGTATTCCTTACTCATTCCTTGCAAATTTAAGCGACTCAAGTCTAATTTACTTTTTAAACATAATCAACTCCACAATAAGTTCTGGTATAATCCCTTCCTCATGGAAAATATACGAAGTCATCCCCATTCTAAAACCAAATAAACCACCGTTAGATCCTAACTCTTACAGACCGATAGCCCTTGCCACTGTGTTTTCAAAACTAGCTGAACATTTAGTTAAAAACCGTTTAGAATGGTATGTAGAAAGTAAAGGTTTACTATCTCTGAGTCAGTATGGATTTAGGAAAGGAAAAAGTACCATGGACAGTCTAGGGATTTTCATTACAGATGCGAGATTGGCTTTTTCAAATAATGAATCCATGCTTGCTGTTTTCCTAGATATTTCTTCTGCATACGACAATGTTGATTTAAATGTTTTGAATACTAAACTTTATAAACTAAAAATACCTCCCATATTCTGCAATTTCATTCTTAATCTTCTCTCAGGCAGACAATTACAAGTTGACATAGGTGAATCCGAAATGAAAACAAGATTAACCTGGAAAGGACTGCCTCAGGGTTCGGTGTTGAGCCCACTTCTTTATAATATATATACCTCTGATTTAGAATTCCATATTTCTGGTAAAGCCAATATTTTACAGTATGCAGACGATCTAGTTCTTTATGTATCAGGACGCTCTGTAGAAAAACTAAGTTCCTCTCTAAACGTCGCTCTAAAATTTCTTAAATCATGGTTGGACAATAATTCTTTGTGTCTTAGTGTTAACAAAAGTAGCGCTGTTTTATTTTCTAGAATGCGTTTTCCTCCTCCATATTCAGTTGTGTATGATAATCAACAAATACCTGAAAATAGCGAAGTAAAATTTTTGGGTATCCTTCTAGACGGTAAACTTACAGGTTTACCACACTGTTATTATGTATTGGCTAGATGTGAACGTTTATTAAATATTATGCGCTGTCTTTCTGGAGTTTGGTGGGGTTCCCATCCATTCGTGTTAAAATTATTGTATAACGCTATTATTAGAAGTATCTTAGACTATGGGACATATTTCTTAGAACCTTGTAGTGCTGTAGGTCTGACAAAGTTAGACTCAATTCAATCAAAAGCCTTGCGTATTATAACTGGTGCCATGAGGTCTAGCCCAATTAACGCACTCCAAGTGGAATCTTTGGACCCTCCTTTAAAACTTCGTAGACAGTACTTATGTGATAAATTCATTCTCAGAACTCTTCAATTTTCCAACCACCCACTTTATCAAAAACTTTTGTATCTTTCAGAAAAAATTGAATGTTCGTCTTATTGGTCTAATAAATCTCTTCCATGCTCTATTATAAGTTTCCGTAAATTTACTTCACTTCAAGCTCCCACACACCGCTCTCAGTATCTTCCAATTTTTTCTGTCTGTTACGAAGCTCTTATTTTTTCCCCTCAAATAAACTATAACTTTATATCGCTAAAGAATGATCGTTATGCTAACTCTAACTTAAACTTCATAGTCGAAAGAGACTGGGCTGATAGGCATTACATTTACTGTGATGCTTCCAAGCACCCAGTTTCAGGCACGATTGGGGTAGCTGTATATCATGAACAATATAACATTCATCAAAAAATAAAATTACCTTCTGAAACATCAGTTTTTTCTGGAGAATGTTTTGGAATTTTAAAGTCCCTAGAATACGTACTTCTTGCGAAACTCAGCAAGTCTATTATTTTCACTGACTCGAAGTGTGCTTTACAAGCACTACAAAAGTTTCCTTGGTCAGGTTCAAATCATCCCTATGTTTTAGAGTCCAGACAGCTCCTACTAAATTGCAAATTTAAAAATCTTGATGTTTTTTTGGTGTGGATACCTGGCCATCACAATATTCGCGGCAATGAGATAGCAGACAAATTTGCTAAAGACGCTGTAGATGATGGTGATAAGTTTCCATATAATAATGTTGTATCTGACCTTCACTCTCTTCCTAAAGATCATCTGTATGAAGCCTGGGAAAATTTATGGAATATTTCAAGTAGTCGTAAAGGTCAATATTATAAACGTATACAACAAAGAATACCTCTCAAAGTATGGTTTTCCAAATTAAAACTTTCCAAGCTTGCAACCTCCAGTTTGATACGAATGCGCTTGGGTCATGTTTGCACAGCCTCTCACCTTGCTAGACTTGGGATTATTCACAATAATTTATGTTGTTGTGGTTGTGAGGAAGATTTGAATCATATATTTTTTGCATGCCCCAACCGTGACTCTTCTTCATTCATTAACTCCCTTAATGAACTCTCTGTCCCTCTTCCTACATCAATCCCTACATTGTTAAGCTCCTTAAATTTTGATATTTATAATTTAATATCTACCTTTATAACTATTAATAATATTAAAGTATAAATTTTTTTATTTCCAAACTCCCAATTTTAATTTCTATTTAATATATATGTTTGGTATATCTTTATTTATTTATTATATTACCACCAAACCTGATCCTATTATCCTTTGTTCCAAAATTCCGTAATCCGTTCCTACGCATTTCAATGAATTTATTTGGTTTCCCTACCTTTATACTTGTAGTGGCAAATGCACAAACCGTGCGAGCCAAATTATATAAAAAAAAAAAAAAAAAAAAAAAACACTGAATAATGACTTAACTAAAGATTTTCAATACATAAATTTAGGTAGAGGACGCGGTTTTGGAAAAAGCGCGGGAAACCTTGAACGTGGCGGGCGAGTTTTTTCTGCTTCTTTAACTTTTTAGTGTAAATAATAGTATCATTTAGGTGGTTGTATATATAAATAAGTTTAATTTTACATATTTAATATAGTAATTTTATATATTTGCTGATTTAGGTAAGTTTTTTTTTTCTTTTACTCTTCGTGATGGACGACGACCCAGACGACCCTGGTGGAGGTTCGCCTCCGGAGGTTTCGCTTGTAGTCACGGTTCCACATTCAGAAATGGATACAGAGGGTTCCCTTCTAGATACAGATGCTTCCGAGAGCAAAAGCAACAATAAGAGAAAACGTATCTCCTCTCGCAAAATATGCAGGCACTGTAATAAAAAACGCAGGCGCCATAAATCTTCTGAAACAATATGTGAAAATGACTGTCAATGTCCTTCTAAGAATGCTCAATCTGAATTTATACCCCCTATATCAACTAGCACTTCACAACCACTATCATCCCAACAACCCAATACTCA
The DNA here is from genome assembly GCA_037179545.1 of Sesamia inferens. Classification (NCBI taxonomy): domain Eukaryota; kingdom Metazoa; phylum Arthropoda; class Insecta; order Lepidoptera; family Noctuidae; genus Sesamia; species Sesamia inferens. The sequence continues at coordinate 24,551,687 of CM073934.1, read as the reverse complement.
TAAACAATCATCTGACCCAAGCACATTGGTAGGTAGAAAACTATATGAGGCGAATGATGCAGCTCCTTACACAATCCACATCCAAAAGATACAAACAAGTCCAAATGATAATGTTTTTATTCACCCAGTCTCTTTTGGTCATTTTCTAAAAAAGAATTGCATAAAAAATATAGTAAATGGTAGTCTGAAAAAAATAGGCAGAAACAGGGTTTTAATCTCATTTACCAATTTCACAGATGCAAATTTTTTTCTAGAAAATAAAACATTGGAACAATACAACTATAAGGCCTTTATACCCTCCTCATCAGTCACCCGGATGGGTGTGGTTAGAGGAGTCCCTAAGGATTGGTCTGAGGAGGATATACTGAATAACATATCTGTGCCTATTGGATGTGGAAAAATTTTAAAAGTACGACGCATCAATAGAAAACATATTGTGGATGGTAAACCAAACTACATTCCTGTTGAAACTGTTGTAATAACATTTGACGGCCAGGTGTTACCCAAAAGAATATTCTTATGTTACAACTCTCTTCCTGTTGAGCTTTATATCTTCCCAACAGTCCAGTGTTTCAACTGCTGTCGATATGGACACATCAAATCACAGTGCCGCTCAGCTCCACGGTGTTTTAAATGCGGTAATAACCATACTGGGGACAGTTGCAATGTAGATGAGGATGAGGCTGTATGCTTTCTTTGTTCCGGATCCCACTTTGCCACAAATAGGAAATGCCCAGAGTTTAGTCGCCAAAAAGCCATTAAGGAAACTATGGCTAACAATTGCATTTCATATGCAGAAGCAGTTAAGTTGCATCCTCCTGTTAACAAAGCATATTCAGAAGTTTTAACTTCTGTTGCAGTTCCTTCACCACCTTTAAGGCAAACATTTGAATCCTCCTCCAAAGGTACTAGAAACAAACAAACAAGTTCATATAAAAAAACTGTATTTTTTAATAAACCCAATAATTCTCCTAAACATAGTACAGGATATGACAAATATACTCATTCTGCCCTAACAAAAGATTATGATATTCCTTTACCATCCATTGGCACAAATATTGACAGTAATAATTCCATAAATAATAAGTCAACTAGAGATTTAATTATCATTTTAATTAATTTGCTAACAAAGAATATGTCTGAACCGTCCAACGCTGCTATACAAAGTATTAGTCAACTTTTTAATAATATCAATAATGGATCAGCTGTCAACAATCCTTCAGTGGAATTGTCGCAGTGTTAACTCTAAAAAAAGCGATTTACTACATCTTATTAATGTGTATAAACCTGTTGTTGTCGCATTGCAAGAAACCTGGTTGAAGCCAGGTTATAACTTTAAAGTCTCCCAATATTTATGTTTAAGAGAAGATAGAACAGATGGCTATGCTGGTGTTGCTCTGTTAATTCATGACACAATACCTTTTCACCACATTCCCATTGCAAATCATAGTGTTGATTTTTCTATAATAGCTGTATCTATCAATAAAATATGTTTTGTATCTGTTTATGTTCCCCACCCTTCATCATCATTATACAACGAAATAGAAACCATAGTAGCAAAATTACCTAAACCATTTTTAATTATGGGTGACTTCAACGCTCAGCACCAGGCTTGGGGTAGCTCCAACTCTAGTTATTACGGGTCAAGGATATTAGACATTTTGGATTCTAATAACCTCTGTATCTTGAATACAGGTCTTGCAACACGTCTCACTAAACCTAATGAAGGGATCAGTGCCCCAGACCTCACGATAGCCAGTCCTAGTCTTGCGCCTACAGTGACCTGGAATACCCTGCCTTCGACTTTTGATAGCGATCATTATCCCGTAATAATAACTATGACAAAATTTATCAAATCTCTATCCAGACGCCGACCAAGATTAGCATACAAAATTAAAACTTCTAATGACAGTATTGACAATGACAGATGGAGAACGTTTAGTGAGCGAGTTGAGCAGAGACTATCCAACCTTCCTGAAAATGCATTAAGTTCATCGACAATTCTGGCTGATTCTTTTGCATCACTCTTGTTGGACGCTGCTAATGAAACATTCCCAACTAAACGATGTAATAATAACATTCCGTCGCCCCCATGGTGGGACAATGAATGTTCTTTAGCAGTGCGCCAACGAAAAGAGGCTGAAGTAAAATATAAACAGTGTACAACATTAGAAAATTTTAATAACCTCACATTAATTATGAACAATACTCGTAAATTATTTAAAAGGAAGAAATGGGATGGTTGGCGTCGTTTCTGCACTTCGCTATCGCCTGACGTTTCTCCGTCATTAATATGGCAAAATATACGACGATTCAGATCAGCATTTAAGGAAACAATACCTCACTATCTGGATGAATCCGTTGCAGATAAATTTTTAGACAAGATAGCTCCTCCTTTTGTTCCACAAATGTCCATCATTTCATCTCATCTCCCTTTCCAATCTCCTGTAGAGGATGTAACGGGCCTTGACAGTCCTTTTACCCTTAAAGAATTGAAAGGTATTTTATCCTACGTAAAAGATTCTGCTCCAGGTCATGATGGTATTCCTTACTCATTCCTTGCAAATTTAAGCGACTCAAGTCTAATTTACTTTTTAAACATAATCAACTCCACAATAAGTTCTGGTATAATCCCTTCCTCATGGAAAATATACGAAGTCATCCCCATTCTAAAACCAAATAAACCACCGTTAGATCCTAACTCTTACAGACCGATAGCCCTTGCCACTGTGTTTTCAAAACTAGCTGAACATTTAGTTAAAAACCGTTTAGAATGGTATGTAGAAAGTAAAGGTTTACTATCTCTGAGTCAGTATGGATTTAGGAAAGGAAAAAGTACCATGGACAGTCTAGGGATTTTCATTACAGATGCGAGATTGGCTTTTTCAAATAATGAATCCATGCTTGCTGTTTTCCTAGATATTTCTTCTGCATACGACAATGTTGATTTAAATGTTTTGAATACTAAACTTTATAAACTAAAAGTACCTCCCATATTCTGCAATTTCATTCTTAATCTTCTCTCAGGCAGACAATTACAAGTTGACATAGGTGAATCTGAAATGAAAACAAGATTAACCTGGAAAGGACTGCCTCAGGGTTCGGTGTTGAGCCCACTTCTTTATAATATATATACCTCTGATTTAGAATTCCATATTTCTGGTAAAGCCAATATTTTACAGTATGCAGACGATCTAGTTCTTTATGTATCAGGACGCTCTGTTGAAAAACTAAGTTCCTCTCTAAACGTCGCTTTAAAATTTCTTAAATCATGGTTGGACAATAATTCTTTGTGTCTTAGTGTTAACAAAAGTAGCGCTGTTTTATTTTCTAGAATGCGTTTTCCTCCTCCATATTCAGTTGTGTATGATAATCAACAAATACCTGAAAATAGCGAAGTAAAATTTTTGGGTATCCTTCTAGACGGTAAACTTACAGGTTTACCACACTGTTATTATGTATTGGCTAGATGTGAACGTTTATTAAATATTATGCGCTGTCTTTCTGGAGTTTGGTGGGGTTCCCATCCATTCGTGTTAAAATTATTGTATAACGCTATTATTAGAAGTATCTTAGACTATGGGACATATTTCTTAGAACCTTGTAGTGCTGTAGGTCTGACAAAGTTAGACTCAATTCAATCAAAAGCCTTGCGTATTATAACTGGTGCCATGAGGTCTAGCCCAATTAACGCACTCCAAGTGGAATCTTTGGACCCTCCTTTAAAACTTCGTAGACAGTACTTATGTGATAAATTCATTCTCAGAACTCTTCAATTTTCCAACCACCCACTTTATCAAAAACTTTTGTATCTTTCAGAAAAAATTGAATGTTCGTCTTATTGGTCAAATAAATCTCTTCCATGCTCTATTATAAGTTTCCGTAAATTTACTTCACTTCAAGCTCCCACACACCGCTCTCAGTATCTTCCAATTTTTTCTGTCTGTTACGAAGCTCTTATTTTTTCCCCTCAAATAAACTATAACTTTATATCGCTAAAGAATGATCGTTATGCTAACTCTAACTTAAACTTCATAGTCGAAAGAGACTGGGCTGATAGGCATTACATTTACTGTGATGCTTCCAAGCACCCAGTTTCAGGCACGATTGGGGTAGCTGTATATCATGAACAATATAACATTCATCAAAAAATAAAATTACCTTCTGAAACATCAGTTTTTTCTGGAGAATGTTTTGGAATTTTAAAGTCCCTAGAATACGTACTTCTTGCGAAACTCAGCAAGTCTATTATTTTCACTGACTCGAAGTGTGCTTTACAAGCACTGCAAAAGTTTCCTTGGTCAGGTTCAAATCATCCCTATGTTATAGAGGCCAGACAGCTCCTACTAAATTGCAAATTTAAAAATCTTGATGTTTTTTTGGTGTGGATACCTGGCCATCACAATATTCGCGGCAATGAGATAGCAGACAAATTTGCTAAAGACGCTGTAGATGATGGTGATAAGTTTCCATATAATAATGTTGTATCTGACCTTCACTGTCTTCCTAAAGATCATCTGTATGATGCCTGGGAAAATTTATGGAATATTTCAAGTAGTCGTAAAGGTCAATATTATAAACGTATACAACAAAGAATACCTCTCAAAGTATGGTTTTCCAAATTAAAACTTTCCAAGCTTGCAACCTCCAGTTTGATACGAATGCGCTTGGGTCATGTTTGCACAGCCTCTCACCTTGCTAGACTTGGGATTATTCACAATAATTTATGTTGTTGTGGTTGTGAGGAAGATTTGAATCATATATTTTTTGCATGCCCCAACCGTGACTCTTCTTCATTCATTAACTCCCTTATTGAACTCTCTGTCCCTCTTCCTACATCAATCCCTACATTGTTAAGCTCCTTAAATTTTGATATTTATAATTTAATATCTACCTTTATAACTATTAATAATATTAAAGTATAAGTTTTTTTATTTCCCAACTCCCAATTTTAATTTCTATTTAATATATATGTTTGGTATATCATTATTTATTTATTATATTACCACCAAACCTGATCCTATTATCCTTTGTTCCAAAATTCCGTAATCCGTTCCTACGCATTTCAATGAATTTATTTGGTTTCCCTACCTTTATACTTGTAGTGGCAAATGCACAAACCGTGCGAGCCAAATTTAAAAAAAAAAAAAAAAAAAAAAAAAACACTGAATAATTTTAAAAGTCCAATGAAAAATGAGCGTGACACTCAGCTTGTCTTTCCCGCCAAAACCCCGCTCAATGACAGCAAGTCAGCAAATGAACTAATTTTTTGGAGTTATTGGCTTAGTTGCTAAGACCTTTGAGCTCTTTGCCTTTGAGCCATCAAATGAGCAAACCATTTGATAAGAAAGTAGTGATGTCACAATGCGTTCATATTTAAATATCGAAAATAAAATATACATGCACGCAATTATAATTATAATAGTGGAACAAAAAGTTTTAGCTGAAATAAGATAAACTTTATTTACCTCAATAATATCATCAGGCGGAGATTAAGATTCTCTTTGGCAACAGCGCAGTGCTGCCACAAATGTAACGATTGAATGAGCATCTAGGCATTCTGTCTTTGTTTTCTATTAAGTTTATGTTTGTTTGTGGTTTTTTTGACGCGTTGATTGTCATCATCTGTCAAAAGGTAAACAGAACGACACCGAAAATAACAATTAGGTATTACTTTTGAATGAAGGGGGTACATATTTTATTGAAAATAATTATGTTATTTTGATTATTGCAAACATGACGTCCACTGAAAAAGATCCGGAGAAAAGTGAACAACAGCCTGACACAGAGGGTGGAATAGAAAATGCAGAAGACGAGAAAGCAGACCTCGATGAATACACATCTAACCTAGAATATAGAATAAAACAAAAATCTGAACTAAGAAATCAAAATCTGAATTGTGTTCGTCCACCAGACAATTATTTTTCTAAATTAGATTCTGGATTAAAGAAGAACACAACTTTTGTAAAAAAATTGAAGTCTTTTAGCGCTACGCAAATTGATACACTTTTAAAAGATTTCAATGCCCTAAATCTTACGAAATACATCTCAGAAGTGGCAGCAGCGATCGCGGAAGCTAAACTGAAGATGTCTGATATAGCAGCTGCCATTAATCTGTGTTCTGCCCTCCATCGCACCTATGCAGATTTTTCTGCAAATTTCTTCGAAAACTGGCAGAAGATCCTGACTTTCAAAGCTACAGATAAGATAACTAACTCATCAAAATTGCGTGTGGATATAAGATTCTATGCAGAGCTAGTAGCTGTTGGTATATTTACAAATAAAATGGGTCTCCCATTGTTAGGTAATGTCCTTACAGTTCTTATAAATATGGATAAAGAGGATCATAACAATATACCAATACTGTTGTCATTTTGTAAACACTGCGGTGAGGACTATGCTGGATTAGTTCCAAAAAAAATCAGAGAAGCTGCGGAGGTATAATTGAATTTTTTTGTAAAACCATATTGATGCCAATACCAATTTTTTTATCACCTGTCTGTAAATTCTATTAATTTTCAGAAATATAATGTAACTATTCCTAGAAACACATTCTTGCCAGCTGAAAAGCAGACGGCAGTTAGAACTCTCCTCCGAGATTACTTCTCATCACTTACAAAGCACTTGCTGGCTGAGAGAGCACAACTACAAGCCCTGCATGCAGCCAATCAGAGGACTCTGCATACCAGGGGAGAGCTGTCACAGGAGAGAAAGGACCAATTGGAACAACATCAGGTGATAACAAGTTGTTTAGAAAAAATGGTTCCAAATTACATCAAGTTATATATAGATGTAAAAAATGGTGTAAAATTCACACTTTCCTCATAGAAGAGAGGTTCATCCAAGCAGATAGTTCATGTTTCTGGCAGACAATTGCCCGACATTAGATGTTGGGAAGTTGTATGTATGCTCTATGTCCAGAATTTGCGGTATGTCAGTATGACGCGTAGTTCGCATGTGGCATTGTGTAGATACTGCTAAATGTAATTTGCAACAAAATTATTGTAAATAAAATACTCAAGGTAGGACAGAATGGCAATAAAGGGATGTAGTATACATAAACCTAGCAGTGAATTAATCTGTAATTAATGTAGAAAAAAGTTATATAAAAAAGAACGTTAATACACTATAACAACCAAAAAAAAAAGAACTGGCATATGAAAAATAATCTTATGATTGATTTTAGAATCTTTAGAAAAATCTTTATCTCCTTGCAGAGTATGTCAAATGTACTTGTCTGTTCTTAATGGGAATACATTTTTTATACCAATTTCCTGTGCTTTCTTTTTTCAGGCCACTTATGATAAATTACTGTCTGGTGCACAAAGCTTTGCAGAAGTGTTAGGTGAAGAGTTAGGAGAAGCCGGCGAACCACCCACTTTGACATTGACAGTGACTGAAACACAAGGCACAGTGACCATTGGTGGCAATGAGGAGTTTACCATGCAGGCTGGCACAGATCCCTGGCAAGACGAAGACACAAGGACATTTTACACTAGTTTGCCAGATTTGAAAGTATTTATGCCTAATTATCAGGTCAAAGAAGTGAGTAATCAATATGGTCAATTGTTTTTCTGATAGTCAATACTGTCCTGGGCAAAGGCTTCCCTCATATTCTTCCCAGTGTGTTATGTACATACGAGCTAACTTGAACTAGCAATGATCAAATTATTGTTCTTTACTTAGATAGATCTAGGATTCCTCAGTAGAAGCTGGAAACCAAGCTACACATCTCCAAAAATATGTGTTGGAATGAGAGGTGTGTTTGTGGCTGCAATGCTTTTTAAATTGCTGCTATTAGGATGAACTTAGAAGCCATATAACATATTTATCAGTTTTCCACTCACTTAAATCAGTTACTTTTTATATTTTATAAGGACTAAAGATCATCTATCCAGCATTCAGACCATCATTGCTCTAATTCACTATTCATAATCATAATCATATACGGGTTGTGTGACCATGTTACACAAAATGTAAATATTGAAATGAAATGATGTCAGTTACTCTGAAGTAGTGGATATTGTCAAGAGAAAATGACCTTTACAACTGAGTCTCGATAATCTCTCAAGTCTTTTATTCACTGAATGAAATATTAAATGTAGGTTGCTTTTAACGAATAAATAAGAACTGCTTGTGAAAATTAATAAGAGTTATTATTTATAAGCAGAAATAAAAAAACATAAATTAGACATATATGTATAAAGTAACAAAGTGACAGGCTCACATAGCAACCACAATGAGATATAATCATAGAGGCCAACATCTAGTAAATCCTTAAAAGAAGGTGTGTAGCCATACTTCTTAACAGTTGCGCATGATCGATGCAATGCTATGTCATCAAAAATTATGTATATAAATGAAATGTATGTTTGTCCGAACAATCTTTCTGTACTTACAAACTTATAAGTGCAGAATTTAAATTTATTTTTACCCCTTTCATTTCTTTCTTCAGACAGTAAAAAGTAAACCTGAAACAGTAACAGAAGAAATGTTGGATGAGGATTTGAAGGAGGACGAGCTGAGTGACAGCGAAGCACCTCCAACAGTTGCTGACATGGAGCAGGAAGAGGCACAGCCTGCTAATGTTTCCAACAAGTATGCTTATTATAATTTTTAACCATTTTTATGAATAACTAGTGGAACTGGCAATCGTCATCCTGCTTAGCGCCACCTACTGGGTCCAAACGTGCTTTCAAACCATTCCAGAATCCATTTAAATATACACAGAAAATGTCATCCAAATATGTCCAGCTGTTTTAGATGAGTTAAATGACAAACACACAGAAGAATTGTATACAACATGTAATGGCATAGCCTCTTTGGATAATATCAAACATATTGGGAGGGTTTTTAGGATGTTCAGAGTAACGAGAAAGTACAATACCTGCAGTAGGATACTATGATATTAGCTGCTCAGAAAGAAGATATTTATCGTAATAAACAAGTATCGTGACATGTAACGACCAGTTAATGTCCACATTTGTTATGATTTCAATTAACATGAAACAAAAAATATTGTTTAAATTCTTAGAGTATTTCATTTTGAGTTGAGACCCTTCCAATATCATATCATCCGATGAAGCTGTGCCCTTAGATATTTTAGGACAGTTTTTTTTAGTAGTTGATTGTCTTACTGCATAATTTCTGAACTGAATCATTTTATTATGTGCCAAAGCCTAGTATTTTATAAATTTACATACTACAATTATTATTAATTACTTGAACAAATCAATTATGCAGAGTAATGGACATCGATGCGCTACATGTTATCGTGTATTCAATATGGTTTACTGAAGAAAAAAAACTGTACAATACATTTTAATCAAGTAGGTATTGCATTTTCCTATCTAAGGGTAGTTTTTTTAATCTACTAATATTTTCTGGAAGTCTAAAATCATAGGCTGTCTCTCCTTGTTTACATTATACAACATTATATTTGTTTATACGAAACCCGAAACACGTGTCCAGTTGTTTTAAGTAAAGTATCTATGTACAAAATTTCAAAAAGATATCATGAAAAATATCTTCTTGCACTTAGGCATGCTTCGAATGCCTAAGTGGCGACGTGGACGAATACAATGACGGGTTTGTAGAAGCTGTCCGTACGGTCGGGACTAAGTATTTTAAGACCCGCCGTACAAATAGAACTAAAAAGCTCTCGGACTACACTCTTGAGCTCATGGAGGACAGGCGTGAGATGGTTTTGCGTTCGTCAAGTGATACTTGCAGATACCGGCAGCTCAATAAGCAGATCTCAAAGTCTCTGAAGCGCGACCTACGTCGGTATAATACCGAGCGTATAACGGAGGCTATAGAGCGAAACAGAGGCTCTAAAGTTTTCGCTAGGGATCTGGCTATTGGGCATAGCCGGCTAAGCAAGCTGAAGACTGACGACGGCAAGATCATAACGTCCGGGCCGGAGCTTTTGAGGGAAGTCGAGAATTTCTATGGACAGCTCTACACTTCAACGACAAGACCCGCATTAAATCTTGCTGAAGACCCTAGAGCAAGATTAACCCGACACTACACCGAAGATATCCCGGACGCCAGCCTGCTGGAGATCGATTGGCTCTGAAACAGCTTAAAAACAACAAGGCGCCGGGCGATGACGGAATAACGGCAGAGCTACTAAAGGCGAGTGGTGAACCGATCCTTAGGGCCCTTCAGAAGTTATTTAATTCCGTCATAGTTAAGGGAAAACGCCACAGGCATGGCATAGAAGTGTGGTGGTACTCTTTTTCAAAAAGGGTGACAACACCCTTTTGAAAAACTACAGACCCATCTCACTTCTGAGTCATGTCTATAAGTTGTTTTCAAGAGTCCTCACGAATCGTCTCGCCTACAGGTTTGGCGACTTCCAGCCGGCCGAACAAGCCGGTTTCCGAAAGGGCTTCAGCACAGTAGACCACATACATACGCTGTGGCAGGTTATACAGAAGGCCGAGGAGTATAACCTACCCCTTTGCTTGGCGTTTGTGGACTACGAAAAAGCCTTTGATTCGCTTGAGACCTGGGCTGTACTGCAGTCTCTCCAGCGGTGCCAAGTAGTCTATCGGTATATTGAAGCGCTGAAGGGTTTGTACGAAAACGCCACCATTAGGCCTAGTATGAGTTTTCAATACGAAACACGATCGTCGATATCGAGCGCGTTTGGCGCTCTCATTGGTTGAGAGTTCTTACGACCTTGAAGCGGGCCAATCGCTGAGTCAAACGCGCTCGATATCGACGAACGAGTTTCGTATTGAAAACTCATACTAGGCCTACTGGTCAGTCCGAGTACAGGACCAGACCTCGAAACTAATATCTCTGCAGCGTGGTGTCAGACAGGGAGATGTTATCTCCCCGAAACTGTTCACCGCTGCATTGGAGGATGTCTTCAAGGTTCTGGACTGGAAAGGACTGGGCATCAACATCAATGGCGAGTACATGATAACATGACACACCTTAGGTTTGCTGATGATATCGTAGTCATGGCTGAGACCGCGAAGGACCTGAGTACAATGCTCGAAGACCTCAGTAGGGCCTCCAAGCGAGTCGGTCTTAAAATGAACATGGGCAAGACGAAAGTCATGTCTAATGCCCATGTTGTACCGACTCCTATAAAGATTGGAGACTCGTTTCTCGAAGTTGTTGACAGTTACGTGTGCCTGGGACAAACTATCGAGTTAGGAAGGTCCAACTTCGAGAAAGAGGTCAATCGTAGAATCCAACTCGGCTGAGCTGCTTTCGGGAAGCTACGTAAAATCTTCTCGTCGGAAATACCGCAATGTTACCAGTGATGACTTATGGAATTGAGACGTGGTCGCTAACGACGGCTCAAAGTCACTCAAAGGGCAATGGAGAGGGCTATGTTTGAGATTTCACTGCGCGATCGAATCAGGAATGAGGAGATCCGCAAAAGAGAGTAACCGACATAGCCCGAAGAACTGCAACACTAAAGTGGCAGTAGGCTGGACACATTGCCCGTAGGACCGATGCCCGATGGTGCCGACGGGTTCTCGAGTGGCGACCACGCACCGGAAGACGTAGCGTGGGTAGGCCCCCGACAAGGTGGACCGACGACCTGGTGAAGGTCGCGGGAAACCGCTGGATGCGGGAGGCGCAGGACCGGTCGTTGTGGAGAACTTGGGGGAGGCCTATGTCCAGCAGTGGACGTCTTTCGGCTGAAATGATGATGATGATCATGAAAAAAAAAAACTAAAGTTATGAGCTAGTTATCTTACTTGGTTGTCCCAACAAAAATATGGTCAACGCTCCGCTCGCCCGCAGACGTCTAGTACTATGATATGTATTTGGGAAAAAATCTAAAATGGTGTAAAAATGATTGGAATCGATTCAGTTGCTTATTCGGAACAAACTGTATTCAGGTTTCAAATAAAGAAAAAACAACATTGTGTATTCATTTTCTTAAATAATATCTTTTTTTACAGATATGCTCTAGATGCATTTTTGAATGAGCTACCAAACTGTATCAATAGGGAGTTGATTGACAATGCTGCAGTGGACTTTGTTCTGAATCTCAATACTAAGAATAATAGGAAAAAACTGACAAGGGTCCTCTTCAGCGTGGCTAGAACTAGACTAGATTTATTGCCATTCTACTCAAGATTTGCAGCGATACTGTATCCTGTGTTGCCAGATGTATGTGCAGATTTGTGTCAGATGCTGAAACAGGACTTCAAGTATCATGTTAGGAAAAAAGATCAAATTAATATTGAGTCAAAGGTAAAGAATTATAAATCATTTTTCTTAATTTTATTCTGGGTAAATCATAGAAGTCCCTTAACATGGCTTGCGGTAGGAGTTATACTGTGAGTGAGGGGACTGGTAGCAATTGTCACATAAAAAAACGCTTTTGCACCTTCCATGCCAGTTGGCTCTGTTTCTCTGTCGTTTTCCATTATATCCGAGTTATTTATGGTTGCATAAGGAACTACGTTTCTAATAGGTGAACCTCGGCCACACACGTTTTCTATTTATTCTTCTTTTTCTTGTAGATAAAAGTGGTACGTTTTATTGGCGAGTTGGTCAAATTCAGTCTTTATTCGAAAATGGAAGCACTATACTGTTTGAAGGTACTCCTGCATGACTTCAAACATCATCACATTGAAATGGCGTGCAATCTCCTCGAGACATGTGGCAGGTTTTTATATTGTAACCCAGATACTCACCAACGCACCATGATCTACCTACAACAAATGATGAGGAAAAAGGTATGATGTGCCATGATAAAATACTGTTAAAAGTTCCACAATAAATTAATGCAGAATGTTATTGTACTTATAATTTTATTTTTAGACTGTATCAGCATTAGACTCACGATATGTGACGCAAATTGAAAATGCGTTTTACTATGTGTGTCCACCTGAAGCACCAGCTCAACCGAAGGAGGAAGAGCCTCCCATGCACCAGTTTATAAGGAAAGTACTCCATGAAGACTTGCAGAAGAGTAATGAAGAGAAGATACTAAGACTGATGCGAAAGCTAAACTGGGAGGATCCAGACACTGCAGCTATTGCTATACAGCACCTTGCAGGCGGTTGGAGAGTGCGGGCCAGTGCAAGGAGAGCGCTGGCCAGATTGACGGCTGAACTAGCCGCGTGGCAGGAGGCCGTGGCCCCCGCAGTAGTTGACACAATCCTCGAAGAGATCAGAGTAACCATGGAGGACCCTCATCCCAGATATAACCAGCGAAGAATAGCCACTGTCAGATATCTTGGAGAGCTGTACAATTACAAGCTTTTAGATTCCCGCGATGTGTTCACTGTTTTGTACTCTTTTATAACATTCGGAGTAACTAATGAGCACAGCAATGTTTCTCCACTCGACCCTCCAGACAATGTGTTCAGAATAAGACTGGTTTGCGCCCTTCTCGAGACCTGTGGCGCATACTTTAACAGCGGATCGAGCAAAAAGCGATTAGATTACTTTTTAACATTCTTTCAAAACTATTACTGGTTCAAAGAATCTGATCCGTATTGGACTGATGACAACATGTTTCCTATTTATGTAAAATACATATATCAAGAATGTTTAACCACTCTGAGGCCCAAGTTAACGTTGTTTAATAGTTGGCAAGAATGTAAAGATGCAATAGAAGAGTTGCGTCAAACGTTGTTCCCAGAGCTAGGCGAGGAAGACATGGATAACGAGGATCAGGGCGACGATAGTGTCAACGAAGGATTAGATACTATTATTGAAACTGATGATGAAACAGATAATCCTCAACTTCCAGAAGAAAGCTCTGATGAAGAACCTATTACAGAGAATACTGGTAATGACGAAAGTGAAATCCAACAGAATGACGATATTGCAAATGAACCCAGAAGACCTGCTCCTAAGCCTGTGAGTGATTTAACAAGCATACTGACATCAAGTTTATGTGGGCCTCAAATTATAAACTTATTTATTTTTTAGGTTGAAGATGTTGAATTCGAATCAGCTTTCGAAAAGATGGTAATGGAAAATATAGCCGAGCGGCAGCGTGAGACTAGGCCTCAACAGCGAGACATAGCTGTCCCAATGACCTGCCGACAGACGACCAAGAAAACTTACGAGCAGTTGTTGGTATGTAATGTAAGTCAATACACGAATGAGGAAAAGGCGTATGTAACCGTAGCATATAGTTTCTTTAATTTCTGTCTGCTGTAGGAAATTGGTGTGAGTTTATGCATGAATGGTAATTTAATTGTTTAATATGGAATATAAAATCTGTGTCTATCAAATGCATAAGTGTGAGTAGTTCAATGAAGGACTGAGGGACATAACCGCACATATTACAGGAAAGCAAGAAATATTTTTCGTGAGTTTTTTTACTAAAAATAACCTCCCTTTATAGGAAGGTAAAGAAGGCGTGGAATTTGTGCTGATGGTACGAAAGGGTACGAAGCCGCAGTACAAGTCATTCAATGCTCCACCTGAGCTTGCCAGCAACTTACAACAACAGGCCTTGGCTGATAAACAAGAGATGGAGAGGATGAAACTGTATGTATTTTTTCTATTTATTATATATTTAGCTACGACTAGCGTAAGCAAGGAACGTCTGCAGTCCAAACGCGCGCATGGTTGATGATATATGTAGACCCTAGAAATATTTATGATACAGTCATAAATCTAATTTGTTAGGCTCTTCAAGCCGATGCTTTCCTTTTTTTTAAAAAATTAAATATTATGATATTAAGCATCTTGGCGTGTCTGGACATCCGGACTGTTGTGCATGTTTCCTCACTCGTACTTTTGGTTCCTAAAAAATGTTATTGCGCAACCTTCTTTGCGAAGTTCAGAGCCGCCATATAATAAGTAATAACTATTAAAAATATTTTAGGTTAACCCTGAATATCTCGGAACGGCAAGAAGAGGAGGAATACAGCGCGGAAAGTGGAGGGGGTTCCGGCGGCAGTGGCAACCCCAACAGAGGGCAGCACGTGCGACAGAAGTATCAGCACCCTAAAGGGGCGCCTGATGCTGACCTCATATTCGGACCTAAAAAATTTAAATGACTCATCGAAGCGAATTTGCTGAGGTAGCCCACGGGATCCCATTTTTTTTTTTTTTTTGTAATTTGACTAAAACATGACCTAATAAGAACTAGGGTTTCGTAAGCTACCTCTTTCGTGTTCGTCTGAATTATTAAACCTGCCTACTGTACTCAGTGCTACTCTGGAAATTTGTCTGTTTGCCTGTACAGTGAAACGAGACTGAAGGGCGGGACTGTTGTGTTTATATTGAATGTATATTAATTAATGTATTTACTTTAATATCTCAGAAATAAATTAGACCTTACTTAAAATTGTGGTTGTATTTATCTAATGATTTTTTTTATTTTTATTAATTTATAAACCAGCGCTTGACCGCAATCCCGCCTGATGGTAAGCAGTGACGCAATCGTTGATGGTAAAGCGCACTAGTTTATTACTCTAGCCTTGAAGACACTCAAATTGTAGTCCGACGGAAACACCGCCGCCGGCAGATTGTTCCAGTCCCTCGATGTACGCGGTATAAAGGAGGAGGCGAAACGCTTCGTCCGGATCGTAGAGGTGTTAACAACATAAGGGTGGAAACTCGCCGTACGACGGGTCGTCCGATGGTGGAACGGAGATGGGGGAATTAAATCGTGCAATTCCCTCCCACACTCCCCGAAATGTATCCTATAAAACACTGAAAGGCTGGCTACTCTACGCCTGTGCTCTAGGCTTTGGAGACCAACTCGAGTTAAATCAAGGTCACCAATCAGCCTCTTCACACGCCTCTCCACTGAATCCAAAGTGGCCAGGTGACACTTAGCAGCACCAGCCCAAATGTGGCTGCAGTACTCCACACACGAACGGACCTGTGCTTTGTACAACATTAGAAGCTGCCCTGGTGTGAAGTACTGCCGGACCTTTGCGATAACGCCAAGTTTTCTGGCAGCCACCTTGGCCTTGGACTCAATGAACCGCCCAAAGTTTAGGTTCGAGGAAATCTCGACACCCAAAAGCTGAAGGCGGTCGGTACACTCCAAGGATACATTCCGGAAAGTAGGAGCCAAGGTGAACGGGCTCCTTTTGGCGGTGAAAAGACACGCCCGCGTTTTGGCGCCATTGAATGCTACAAGATTGGCATTGCCCCATTCGGAGACTGCCTGAAGTGCAACACTCGTTCGCTCTACCATGGCCTCTCTTTCGGACCGGATTGATTCCCTACTAGCCCGAGCATCCGGCAGGTATCTCTCCACAACTGTGCTGTCATCTGCATATCCATAGATACCGGGCATCAGCAGATGCCCGAACTACTTACATTTTTTTTTTAACAATTATAAACTAGCGCTTGACCGCAATCCCGCCTGATGGTAAGCAGTAATGTGATCGTTGATGGTAAAGCGCGCTAGATTATTAAGAGCCTATCCACTCAGAAAAACTGAGCGAATAGGAAGGAAGACGGCAGTTGAGCGAAGTGATGCAATGTTAAACCCAACAACACGACTAACGATGCTGCACCAAAGGGAGATTGATCTGAAGACCCTCCACGACCAAACTCCCAACACAACAACATTAGGCGCATCATACCCGGTACACATCGCAACACAACTGCACAGACCCGTCCTCCGTACAGCTGCACCAGACATCATGCCGGAACACGACAAATCGCTTGGCGGCAAGGCTTTGTCTACATCTTTATATTAATTGGAAGATATTCAAAATTATCATAACAAAAGCACTGTTGCATAAGTATAGACCTGGTATGAATTAAAGTGGCTATTAAGACTAGAGCATTGAATTTAAACAGAAAATCAAGCAGCCTTGAGCAGTATTTAGATGGTTTGATGATTGGTAGTTTGGACCATCCCAAGCTAGCAAATAATCCGCATGATTCCAACTGTAACAATGAAAAACCGAGATTGCGTCATATTAGCGCTCTACACGCCAAACCGACGTAGCGGGCTGTGCCCACGGGTTGTGTCGGCACAGCCCGCCGAAATGTTGAAAAAAGCATGTCGGCAACCTTCACCCGCGCGTGTTGCCCGCCGACACATCGGCGGCTTACCTGCGGCTACCGTACGCAAGCGCACAGCAGTTTCCCGGCGACATTTGAGCTGTAGTGACGTGCTAATATTTTAACTGCTAAATAAGTTTCTGATGTTGAGCCGCCAACATGCCGCCGGCAAAGTTTTACGACTTGCAATGACTGAAGCCGCCAACCTAGCCCGCCGGCAAAATGAATTTAAAGCCTCCAGCCAAGGGCCGAGGGGGGCAGTAGGATATTAAAATAAATTATATTTTTACGGGATTCTTTTGGACATTCACTTTTTACTTTTTTCGTATTTGGAGTGCACCGACCGCCTTTAGCTTTTGAGAGATGAGATTTCCTTGAACCTAAACTTTGGGCGGTTCATTGGGTCCAAGGCCAAGGTGGCTTCCAGGAAACTTGGCGTTATCGTAAAGGTCCAGCCATACTTTACACCCTGGACAGCTTTCAATGGTATACAAAGCACAGTTACGTCGTGTGTGGA
The DNA here is from genome assembly GCA_037179545.1 of Sesamia inferens. Lineage (NCBI taxonomy): Eukaryota > Metazoa > Arthropoda > Insecta > Lepidoptera > Noctuidae > Sesamia > Sesamia inferens. The sequence goes on along the minus strand of CM073934.1, from coordinate 24,534,196 downwards.
GTACTGCAGCCACATTTGGGCTGGTGCGTATAATAAAAACCGAAAAGACAAAAACAAGTACCTACAGTAAACTAGGACTATGAAGAATAACTATACTATAACTCTAATAATGAAATAAAAAACTAAGTCTTTAGTAACTTAGACACTCGGGACCACAGAGGTCGCCCTCGTCGAGGTCGCGAATGTTTAAAGGGACCCGACTGTCTAAGTTACTACAGCCTTAATTTATTATTTAATTACCTTGATAGTTATTCATCATAGATGCAACTGATGCAGATTAAATTACAGGACAGGATTAAATTAAAATGTTATCTTCTATCCTTTTCTTAACGAAATAGAAAGAAAAAGATGCACATAACTTAAAATTAGTTTAGTTTGTGAACAACAGAATCGTCGCCACTGCGTTATTTCGGACGAGAAGATTCTACGTAGCTTCCCGAAAGCAGCCCAGCCCAGTTGGATTCGACGATTGACCTCTTTCTCGAGGTTGGACCTTCCTAACTAGATAGTTTTTCCCAGGTACACGTAACTGTCAACAACTTCGAGAACAGAGTCTCCAATCTTTATAGGAGTCGGTACAACATGGGCATTACTCGTACACATGTCTTTCGTCAGTTATATTAGGTAAAATGTTTTTGATCGATGATTATGTTAAATATTTTATATTTTATTGACATTTCAATTACATTCATTATAAATAACTGTCAAGATTATTTTCCAAAATAGTAATATCATTAGTGTAACCAAGTATCTCAATAGTATTTCACAAAATATCATTTGACTAATTATGAAACTTATTTGTGTCACTTAAATTATTGTATTTTAGCGAATTATTGCAATAAATGAGTGATTATTTTGACTATTATGATGAATTTCTTATTCGAAACTTACCCAAATACAAAAATATGAAAAAAAAAATTAAAAAGTTTTAATTCATGAAAATGCCACGTTTTTGGCCCCTTTGAAAACGACCCACTAACAGATTCAGTTTGACGGTCTTCAAGGTTTAGAATGAAAGGTAGCTCTATGCAACAGCGGGTTCAATAATCAATCAATATAGAAATGCAGAATACAAGTACGAGTATTTAACACCACAGAATAAATTGCTCAACTAAAGCAAAAATGCTTGGTTTCAAGGAGAGGAAAAGTACGGTTTGTATTAAAAAAAATCAACTGTCAAATCAAATCATAATCAAGCGGTTTGGCGAAACGCGTACCGGTCGTTATTTTCATGTTTAATGTTTTTATTTCATCCGCGTACTGTGATACCAATGTATTTCTAGAGTTTTAATAGTACCCATTAGTCAGAGTAGAACATTTTAGTGTCAAGATCACTGTATATACATGCAAACAAACTTTGATAACCTATAGTGCAAGATGGCAGACGATGATTTCAGCAAACTTTTGCAACAAGCTGAACAGCTGACGACTGAAATTGAGGGTAATGAAGAGCTGCCGAGGGTTGAACGATCCTTAGGCCAGGTGCTTGAAGCGTCGCAGGAGCTTTACTCAAGAGTTATCCAGTCTGGAGCGAATGATATTCAGGCGTATGAATTTATTTATTTTTTACGTTATATGCTGATTTTAGGACTGTTCTTAGCTATTTACCTTTGCGATTGTGTTTTGTTATAGGCATCTTTTGTTTGGGTCCAAAGGAATAGATTTGCAACAGATATCACAAAAACTTGAAACACTAAGCTCCAAACGGACTTTCGAGCCACTCCAACCTATAGCTGACTCTGATATAGAAAGTTTTTTGAGAAATGAACGAGAAAATGCCATTTTGTCACTTATTGACGAGGTTAATAAAAATGTAAGTACATTTAATTGTAAACAGAACCTTTGATTGTGAACATGATTTGTTTGTTTTTGAATAACTATCAGAGTTCTACATCCACATTATCTTTAAAATAAATTTCAGTCCTTACAAACAACGGAAGATCAGAAATGGGAACACATGCTATCAGAATGGAACAGAGAAAAGATAAAGTTGATGAATGCTATGATTGGTCCTTCTCAAAACTGGCTGGACCTCAAGAGGACCCCGGAGCCACCTAGTATTGCTGACACGCCAAAGAAGTTTGGTCACTCCATGCTTGATAACATAGAGGCTGCATATGCAAGACAAGTACACCAGTATAATAAACTGGTATTCCAGGGGTCTAAGTCAAGGACAGCTTTACATCAAAAGTTTGCCCAGGTTGCTGAAGAATTTAATGATCCTGTAAGTAATCTATACTTTAGATATCTTTGAAAGTTTTAAAAGTAATAAGAATCATGGTTCGAGAAATCTTACTGATTTATTTGAAATATTTTCAGAAAGTTAAAGAAATGTGGGAGATCATCAAAACTATGGCCAATATTCCAGCCTTAGTGAGGGATGAGGATCCTCTCAAGGCCAGAGGCAACCCTACCATACAACAGTGTCTTGTTGCTCAGGGAAAGAAATACTTGGAGAAGAGGTATGTTACATGAAATATCTACATTCCATTTGAAATAAAACTGTCATTTAAAAAAAAAACATATTTTTTAATTTATTCACTTACACACATTTAAAATGTGTATAAGTGATTTTGACCATAAGCATAAGGCCATCCTTATGGCTGCCCTGAAAAGCAAAAAAGCATGGTTATAATGCTATTTTGTCTCAAATTATAATCTGTATACACCAAGGGACCATTTGCCAGTATGCAGTGGTCTTCCCATCTGATTAAAATGTAAGGTATCTTCAAGGCTAGAAAGAATTGGCTTTTAGTTGACTAGTGCGCTTTAATATCATTGCATTGATCCTTAGATTAGGTGGGATTGCGTTCAAGCACTAGTTTACACATTAAAAAAAAAAAATTGTACAGAAGCAATTTGTTATACTCCACCAATACAATAGAAACCATTATAGGTTGAACATACTGTAAAAAGGTTTGTTTAAATGTCTCTTTTTTTTTAATTTGCTTCACACTAGGAATTACTCCTATATTGTGGCTGCAATACAAACATTTAAACTAACATACAGAAAAAGCCAGATCTGGAACAACTACTTGTAGGTCATACAAATATTTCATCCCTGCGGGGATCGAACCTGCAGACACACAACTGATATTCCTTTTATATTTCAATAAAATCTTACAATGTTATCTTAAATTCTAAAGCTTCTTAATCTACTTTCAGGTATAAACTATACATGAGTGATGTAGTACGCTCAAACCCAGCAGCAGCTATGCGTGGTGGTGAGCCAGGCACATACCCTCTGGTGCGGGGCTTTGTAGGCCTCCGCTTACAAGGCCAAAATGTGCAGGTATTGACTGATGGTGTCATTGATGAACGCCCACTATGGCCTATGGTGTATTACTGTTTAAGGAGTGGAGACCCTAATGCTGCTCTGCATTGTTTGAGGAAAGCAGGGTAAGGAGAAAAAGCAAAACCAATTTGATAGTAGAAGGCGTATTTATGTGTTGGAAGTTAATGACAAGTTTTGTATGTTCACAGTCGAGATCATGAGGAGTTTATATCAGCTCTGGAAGAGTACATAAAGAATCCGGAAAAGCCATTAAGTGACAAATTACAAACTGCTTTCAACTTTCAATATAGGATACAAGTGCGCAACTCTACCGACCCATACAAAAGAGCTGTAAGTATAGAGCATTGATTATAAGTTTGTTCCATATCATTCAAACTTCTATTCCTCTTTTTTTCAGTCAGCTAGGGAATATTATTGTGCTGTAACAAAAGCTGAAGCCATCTAGTTTTAAAATAAACACTAAATTGTTTTTTAAAACTATCTTAAAAGATCTACTTTAGCTATGTGAAACTACATACTACAATGTTGTTTCAATTTGTACAGGTATACTGCGTCATTGGTTGCTGTGATCTCAGTGACGAGCACTACGAAGTGGCACGGACAGCTGACGACTACCTCTGGCTTAAATTGTCCTTCATCAAATCACGCGCCAACAATGAGACTGAAACTTTCTCATATTCTGATCTACAGAAAATTATTTTAGAGGAATATGGTAAGTATCTAGCTTATAACTTAGATTGTTTTAAAAAGTTACTTGGTTAAAATAATTACATGCTTTTTATTAGCTTCACTTGTGTGTGTATACAAATGGTTTTTGCTCCATATTAATAATGGCAACATTGGCTTGAAATATTCACAGAATATTTAGTTGTATATTTACTTTAAAAACAAATAATTAAATAAAATAAATATATAAGGGGGCCTCCCATATAACTGAAAGGATTTTTATAGATAACTGCGCCCTGGGGTTTCACCTTTCACCCACGTATGTTGTTGTTTTTGTGAGAATATCCAGATAAAAGGATGCTGTGTTATTCCTACTTATAAACTATCTGTGCCAGATTTCATCCAAATCCGTTCAGTGGTTTTTGTGTGAAAGAGTAACATGCTCACAAAGTTTCGCATTTATAGAATGCTATGGAACACATCGTGACCGTTTCCGACTCGCACATGGCCGGTTTTTTTTTAATATTTACATAGTTGCGTTTTACAAATTATTTTACCGCTTAACGTGCGTTTCAATCATGTAAATAGAACCATCACTGAGAAATTCAATTTGCTACTTATATTTATATTCGTTTTGCAGGTGAAACACATTATCATGCCTATGAGAAACCAGTAGTATACTTCCAAATGTTGACATTAACTGGCCAATTTGAACCTGCAATAGAATTCTTATCAAGAATACCAAGGTAAATATCTAGCTGCTCTTTTCAATATACAAATTGACTAAAAATTTAAAAAGAAAAGAAATTGTTGACCTAAATTTATTTGTTATTGCAGATTTCAAGTTCATGGTGTCCATATGGCGTTAGCACTTCATGACGTCTACATGTTGGGCACACCTCGTAATGTTCAAGCTCCATTATGTAAGTATCAGTTCTCTATCTTGTGGGAGATTCTTCTCATAATTTGGAACATGATCGCGTTGCTGCAATCTGTCTTGGCCAGGATGTGGTATGTAGAACAAACTTCTTGATTGGGTCACTCAACCAAGAAGTTTGTACGACTTTCCACCTTCGTCATCAAACTTTTTATCATCCCACTGCTGGGCACAAGTCTCCTCTCATACAGAGAAGGATTGAACGTAATCACCACGCTTGCTCAATTCGGGTTAGCGATTTCAGACTTATAAAGTCCAGGCTTCCTCAAGATGTCTTGGTGTCCAAGATATACTTAGAAAGTACATATAACTTTAGAAAAGTTACATTGGTACTTGCCTGACATGTGCAGCTACCATGAGTTTACATTACGAAACTCGATCGTCGATACCGAGCGCGTTCGGCGCTCTCATTGGTTGAGAGTTCTTACAACCTTGAAGCGGGCCAATCGATTAGCCAACTGGAATCAAACCCGCGCACTCATACTTGAGTGGCTGGTGTTTTAACCACTAGGCCACTCCAGACTTTTCACCTAATACAAACTAATAGTTTCTGCAGTGTTCAAGGGGCCACCCCCTTGAACACTGCAAAGTCCTTGGCTGTAGTAATTTTTAACAAGCTCTCTATGTATTTATTGCTTTTTTTTGTATCTGCCAAAAGGTTCGCTTTGTATTTTCAGCTTTCACCCACGGGTTCGCCTGTGTGGTAAGTCATTAAAAAGATGTGTCTAAACAGACAAAAATTAAAAAAAAAAAAAATATTGTTAGAAGCACCACACATACATTTTACACCACATATACAGTATGTTACGAAAACCCTGTCCGACCCGTGAAGGTGTTGTTAGGTATCGATAACTGATTCTACTAATGCATACAAAACCGGGCTTTACTTAAAAAAAAAATCCCCTAAAAAAAAATAAATATTATTTCGCAAAAGGAGGTAACTTATTAAATGTGCGTTGACCACCCTTCGCCTGCCGACCGCGGGGGGCGGGCGGCAGGACACGCGACACGTGGTCGCATCGCTATTCGCTCATAATAATACCGGTGTTGTCACTTTTTAAAAATTACCAAATTTCGGGGAAATTGGAATTAATTCGTTGGAAAAAAAGATTATTTCAAAATTCATTTGTATTGGTACTATGATGAATACGTAAAATTTTATATTATATTTGGTCATGTGTTTACCTAACCTCTATTATCCTTATGGGTCGGACAGGGTTTTCGTAACATACTGTATATTATGCATTTAGTGAATGCTGTTATTTTTACCTTACAATCAGAAACTTCAATTAAATTTATTTACATACATCATTTTATATTAAATTTAAAACTATAGATTACAGCCCACTCCCTCTCGAGAGGAGGCCTGTGTCCCAACATTCGGAACAATATAGGCTGATAATATATACATGTAATCTTTTTGTTACAGTATCTGTTGATACAGACGATCCTTCGCCTCTCCGTCGCCTGAACTTAGCAAGACTACTACTTTTGTATGTCAGGAAGTTTGAGCTTACAGACCCATCTGATGCATTACACTACTACTTCTTCCTGAGGTGAAGTAACAAAATAAAATCTTAGTTTTGATATTTGTTTGTGGCGGCCGTACTAATTTTATTGTTGTTTGTTTAGGAACCTGAAAGATCCCAGTGGTAAGAACTTGTTCATGTGCTGTTGCACTGATCTAGCGCTTGAATGTCGCGATTACGATTTGCTGTTTGGACGGATGGACGCTGTGACTGGAATGCGTAGCCAAGGGCTATTGGACCAATTCAACAATCCACATATTGATAGCAAAGTAGGGATACTTGTAATGGTTTATTTTATGTTTACTAAAAATGTCTTAAGTTAGTAAAAACATTGTTTATGATTGCAGGTTATAGCTCTGAACGTCGCAGAACAGCTAGTGAACAAAGGACTCTTTGAAGATGCCATCACAATGTATGATATTGCTGGGGTAAGATATCAATGATCACACATTTCAATTTTATTTGGATTCTACAACTTCAATCTTTACATGTTCAATTTTCATTGCAGAACTTGGAGAAGGTTCTCGAACTATTCTGCGTATTGCTAGCACAAGTAGTGAACAGTGGCGGAGGCGCGGGCGGTCTACGTCAGCGTCTGTCGTCACTCGCGGAACACGTATCGAGAAGACTTCGCTCGGCCGATGGTACCGCATTATCGGCGGCGCTCGTTGAGGCATACACCAAACTCTGCAAGCTCATGACTTTCTTTGATCAGTTCCACAGCGAAAATTATGAAGGCGCTCTTGAGGTAAGACGAAACTAGACCCAATTATTGTATGTTTCAAAAACATCAGATAAAAGTCAAAACAAACTTAAAGGAATTAGTGATAGCAATAATTATTGTGTATAACATTTTTGACAAATGCTTGCACTGACTGGTCAAAAAGACTTGCCGACAGCATGGTTTTTATGTACTCGCATGATGTGGCCAAGATTGCCTGGACTAGGACTATGCTCCATTTGCATTAGGTTTATTTTTTTTTTCAGTAATTGGTTTTTTGGTGATGTGCTATTTGCAGATATTTTTAAAACAGACTACTTCATTGTGGTTTTCAAGTTATCATGATTTCAATTTAAAACTTCTACAGACACTTCGTGAATGTGAACTGGTGCCACTGAACGCGAGTGAGCTAGACGCTCGAGTGTCGGCCGCGCGGTCTGCCCGTGGAGAGCTCCTGCGCAGTCTGCCAGCGGTGTTGCGAGCGCTATGCACCATCTTGCTGGCGCAAAGGCAACGATTACGTACCGCGCAGGTGCAACCACTTGCAGGACAGAACAATAAGGTGACAATATTGTTATAGTTCTTGTTAGAACCAATATTTCAGTTGTTATATTTATTTATTCTTCAGGGATATAGATATGATAAATGGTGGTATAATTATTATTCTGTAGAGAAGCTGCAAACCATGGTACGATATATATATATATATCGTACAATGGTAAACTGCAATAAAATTCCGTTTACTTAATTAAAATTTATCAGAATAAGGACTTATTTTCAACACCAGATAATTTTATCTGAGGAATTGTTTTAAATTTTTTAGTTCATATTATTTAACAAATATTTTTTAAATCATCTATTAAGAAGATGGCACGGTTGGCGCACTGATGAAGTGATTGATTGCTGTGCTTCGTGTCTCGGGTTTAATTCCCACATGGAACAAATATTTGTATGACCTACAAGTAGTTGTTCTGGGTCTGGATGTTTGTCTATGACAGTTTAAATATTTGTAATCACACCCATGATACAGGAGAAATTCCTAGTGTGTGGCTAAGTTTAAAAAAAAAACATATTGATAATTAAGATTTGCAAAATTTTGTCAAGATCGGATAATAAATTTGGAAGATAGGCAATGGAACTCTTCAATAAATATCAACAAGTTTTTTTTTTTAAATGTGTTTTGGTTGTATATAAATAACCTGCAAATTTTATCTCTCCCCTAATCTTCTGGAGCTGGATGAGATTTCTGGTTGTTTTTTAGTGTTTTTCGATTTATTGAATTCTTTTTTCCGTTTTAATTCCAGCAAGTGGAATGGCTGCGTGAACAAGCTGAAGTACTCAACACATTTGCTGGCAACATTGCATACAGGATGCCCGGTGACACATACAGCCAGCTGGCACAAATGCAAATTCTAATGCATTAAGATTAATTAAATTGTGTTCTTAAAGATAAAGTTCGCTCTGGTTACATATTAAATACTTTTTTATTAATAATACTGTGTTTTACTAATACAGAAAGTAGTATACATTGATTCATCAAGGCGGAACATAACATAATTATTATTATACATAGTTAAAATTAACGTGGCATCTGCCAAAATTAGTCCTAGACACTGTAATATATTCTTTCTGCAAGCTGCCTTCTAACTTCTATTCCAATATACAAATCATTTACATTATCCTCAGGCATTTCTGTCACTTCATTTATGACTGGCATTGGTTCTGGGTCCATATAGGGCTCAGGGTCTGGCAGACCAGCTCTGATGCAGAGATTATGTAACACAGCACAAGCGTTTATTATTTTAGCTGCTTGTTGTGGTGTGTAGTGCAGTGGCCTTCTATGTAGACACTGCCATCTTCCTTTCAGCTTGGCAATACACCTTTCTATACAAGTTCTGGTTCTGCCTTGAAAGTGATTGTACTGAGAATCGGGTGTGCCTTGCGGGGCATGTAATATAGGTGTCATTAACCACGCTCTCTGAGGGTATTTGTTGTCAGCTACAACACAATATAAGATTCAATAGAGAACACTAATCAATTCAATCATTCATTATAGTGTAAAAAAGAAGCAAACCTATGAGCCAGCTCATTTCTCCCTGACGGCTAATACTTTCAATAAAAGGTCTGATATTCATTTTATTCCAAATGTATGCACTGCTGGCTGACCCTCCAAACCGGCAGCACACTGCTATTATTTTAGAGTCTGCATCACACATCTGGAAAACAAAAACAAAGTAAGTAAACTGGCAAGAGACTGGGAATAGTCCTCTACAACTTGTCCTTACAATTTGTGCATGTATTGAGTATTGCCCTTTCCTATCATAGAAAGCCTCTTCATCATCTCTTGGGCAAACTATTTCAACATAAGTACCATCCAAACAGCCAATAGTTTCAGGAAAATGATATTTCCTATAGAACCTGTAACAGAGATGTAGTGTTAATAATATCTGTGCTTAATAAACTTTTTGGTTTAAGATGTCTAAATAATACCAGTTTTAGGGATGAATTCTTGTGTTTGAAATTACCCTTCTTTGATTTGGTTTCTTTGTATCACAGAACTAGGGAATATGATACAGTCATTAAGCACCATGTTAAGTCCTTCAACCACTATCTTGATAACTCGACTCACTGACTTCTGGGATATGTTGATACTGAAGTCTTTGCCCACTGATTTCTGGTGAGAACCACTGGCTAAGAAAGACAGTGTCACCAGAACCTACAATTAAAAAAAAATGTTACATGTAATTTTGCATCTACAGTACTGAAGAGAAAAGTTATTTAAATCACCTTCAAAGGAAATGGTATACCATTTGATCTCTGAGTTTTGGGCACGACGGGTTCCAGGATTCTTAATATGTGATGGAAAACATCTCTGTTTAAACCACAATTCTTCAATAGATAGGAATCCGGTAAGTTTACACAGTCAGACAAGTCGGTAAGATGTCTACGAGCTATTCTCTCCTTGTACGCACTGCCTCGTAACATTTTTAGTTTTAAAAGTGTATTCATTTTTCCTGTTCTCACAATTCTAATAACAAGTTAACCTACATGTTGTGATACAAGATATTTCTCTTACGATTCTCTCAAGATTCTCTTTATTTGATTTAAACAGTGATTTTTTTTTTTTTTTTTTTTTTTTTTTTTTTTTTTTTTTTTTTTTTTAATTTGGCTCGCACGGTTTGTGCATTTGCCACTACAAGTATAAAGGTAGGGAAACCAAATAAATTCATTGAAATGCGTAGGAACGGATTACGGAATTTTGGAACAAAGGATAATAGGATCAGGTTTGGTGGTAATATAATAAATAAATAATGATATACCAAACATATATATTAAATAGAAATTAAAATTGGGAGTTGGGAAATAAAAAAACTTATACTTTAATATTATTAATAGTTATAAAGGTAGATATTAAATTATAAATATCAAAATTTAAGGAGCTTAACAATGTAGGGATTGATGTAGGAAGAGGGACAGAGAGTTCAATAAGGGAGTTAATGAATGAAGAAGAGTCACGGTTGGGGCATGCAAAAAATATATGATTCAAATCTTCCTCACAACCACAACAACATAAATTATTGTGAATAATCCCAAGTCTAGCAAGGTGAGAGGCTGTGCAAACATGACCCAAGCGCATTCGTATCAAACTGGAGGTTGCAAGCTTGGAAAGTTTTAATTTGGAAAACCATACTTTGAGAGGTATTCTTTGTTGTATACGTTTATAATATTGACCTTTACGACTACTTGAAATATTCCATAAATTTTCCCAGGCATCATACAGATGATCTTTAGGAAGACAGTGAAGGTCAGATACAACATTATTATATGGAAACTTATCACCATCATCTACAGCGTCTTTAGCAAATTTGTCTGCTATCTCATTGCCGCGAATATTGTGATGGCCAGGTATCCACACCAAAAAAACATCAAGATTTTTAAATTTGCAATTTAGTAGGAGCTGTCTGGCCTCTATAACATAGGGATGATTTGAACCTGACCAAGGAAACTTTTGCAGTGCTTGTAAAGCACACTTCGAGTCAGTGAAAATAATAGACTTGCTGAGTTTCGCAAGAAGTACGTATTCTAGGGACTTTAAAATTCCAAAACATTCTCCAGAAAAAACTGATGTTTCAGAAGGTAATTTTATTTTTTGATGAATGTTATATTGTTCATGATATACAGCTACCCCAATCGTGCCTGAAACTGGGTGCTTGGAAGCATCACAGTAAATGTAATGCCTATCAGCCCAGTCTCTTTCGACTATGAAGTTTAAGTTAGAGTTAGCATAACGATCATTCTTTAGCGATATAAAGTTATAGTTTATTTGAGGGGAAAAAATAAGAGCTTCGTAACAGACAGAAAAAATTGGAAGATACTGAGAGCGGTGTGTGGGAGCTTGAAGTGAAGTAAATTTACGGAAACTTATAATAGAGCATGGAAGAGATTTATTTGACCAATAAGACGAACATTCAATTTTTTCTGAAAGATACAAAAGTTTTTGATAAAGTGGGTGGTTGGAAAATTGAAGAGTTCTGAGAATGAATTTATCACATAAGTACTGTCTACGAAGTTTTAAAGGAGGGTCCAAAGATTCCACTTGGAGTGCGTTAATTGGGCTAGACCTCATGGCACCAGTTATAATACGCAAGGCTTTTGATTGAATTGAGTCTAACTTTGTCAGACCTACAGCACTACAAGGTTCTAAGAAATATGTCCCATAGTCTAAGATACTTCTAATAATAGCGTTATACAATAATTTTAACACGAATGGATGGGAACCCCACCAAACTCCAGAAAGACAGCGCATAATATTTAATAAACGTTCACATCTAGCCAATACATAATAACAGTGTGGTAAACCTGTAAGTTTACCGTCTAGAAGGATACCCAAAAATTTTACTTCGCTATTTTCAGGTATTTGTTGATTATCATACACAACTGAATATGGAGGAGGAAAACGCATTCTAGAAAATAAAACAGCGCTACTTTTGTTAACACTAAGACACAAAGAATTATTGTCCAACCATGATTTAAGAAATTTTAGAGCGACGTTTAGAGAGGAACTTAGTTTTTCAACAGAGCGTCCTGATACATAAAGAACTAGATCGTCTGCATACTGTAAAATATTGGCTTTACCAGAAATATGGAATTCTAAATCAGAGGTATATATATTATAAAGAAGTGGGCTCAACACCGAACCCTGAGGCAGTCCTTTCCAGGTTAATCTTGTTTTCATTTCAGATTCACCTATGTCAACTTGTAATTGTCTGCCTGAGAGAAGATTAAGAATGAAATTGCAGAATATGGGAGGTACTTTTAGTTTATAAAGTTTAGTATTCAAAACATTTAAATCAACATTGTCGTATGCAGAAGAAATATCTAGGAAAACAGCAAGCATGGATTCATTATTTGAAAAAGCCAATCTCGCATCTGTAATGAAAATCCCTAGACTGTCCATGGTACTTTTTCCTTTCCTAAATCCATACTGACTCAGAGATAGTAAACCTTTACTTTCTACATACCATTCTAAACGGTTTTTAACTAAATGTTCAGCTAGTTTTGAAAACACAGTGGCAAGGGCTATCGGTCTGTAAGAGTTAGGATCTAACGGTGGTTTATTTGGTTTTAGAATGGGGATGACTTCGTATATTTTCCATGAGGAAGGGATTATACCAGAACTTATTGTGGAGTTGATTATGTTTAAAAAGTAAATTAGACTTGAGTCGCTTAAATTTGCAAGGAATGAGTAAGGAATACCATCATGACCTGGAGCAGAATCTTTTACGTAGGATAAAATACCTTTCAATTCTTTAAGGGTAAAAGGACTGTCAAGGCCCGTTACATCCTCTACAGGAGATTGGAAAGGGAGATGAGATGAAATGATGGACATTTGTGGAACAAAAGGAGGAGCTATCTTGTCTAAAAATTTATCTGCAACGGATTCATCCAGATAGTGAGGTATTGTTTCCTTAAACGCTGATCTGAATCGTCGTATATTTTGCCATATTAATGACGGAGAAACGTCAGGCGATAGCGAAGTGCAGAAACGACGCCAACCATCCCATTTCTTCCTTTTAAATAATTTACGAGTATTGTTCATAATTAATGTGAGGTTATTAAAATTTTCTAATGTTGTACACTGTTTATATTTTACTTCAGCCTCTTTTCGTTGGCGCACTGCTAAAGAACATTCATTGTCCCACCATGGGGGCGACGGAATGTTATTATTACATCGTTTAGTTGGGAATGTTTCATTAGCAGCGTCCAACAAGAGTGATGCAAAAGAATCAGCCAGAATTGTCGATGAACTTAATGCATTTTCAGGAAGGTTGGATAGTCTCTGCTCAACTCGCTCACTAAACGTTCTCCATCTGTCATTGTCAATACTGTCATTAGAAGTTTTAATTTTGTATGCTAATCTTGGTCGGCGTCTGGATAGAGATTTGATAAATTTTGTCATAGTTATTATTACGGGATAATGATCGCTATCAAAAGTCGAAGGCAGGGTATTCCAGGTCACTGTAGGCGCAAGACTAGGACTGGCTATCGTGAGGTCTGGGGCACTGATCCCTTCATTAGGTTTAGTGAGACGTGTTGCAAGACCTGTATTCAAGATACAGAGGTTATTAGAATCCAAAATGTCTAATATCCTTGACCCGTAATAACTAGAGTTGGAGCTACCCCAAGCCTGGTGCTGAGCGTTGAAGTCACCCATAATTAAAAATGGTTTAGGTAATTTTGCTACTATGGTTTCTATTTCGTTGTATAATGATGATGAAGGGTGGGGAACATAAACAGATACAAAACATATTTTATTGATAGATACAGCTATTATAGAAAAATCAACACTATGATTTGCAATGGGAATGTGGTGAAAAGGTATTGTGTCATGAATTAACAGAGCAACACCAGCATAGCCATCTGTTCTATCTTCTCTTAAACATAAATATTGGGAGACTTTAAAGTTATAACCTGGCTTCAACCAGGTTTCTTGCAATGCGACAACAACAGGTTTATACACATTAATAAGATGTAGTAAATCGCTTTTTTTAGAGTTAACACTGCGACAATTCCACTGAAGGATTGTTGACAGCTGATCCATTATTGATATTATTAAAAAGTTGACTAATACTTTGTATAGCAGCGTTGGACGGTTCAGACATATTCTTTGTTAGCAAATTAATTAAAATGATAATTAAATCTCTAGTTGACTTATTATTTATGGAATTATTACTGTCAATATTTGTGCCAATGGATGGTAAAGGAATATCATAATCTTTTGTTAGGGCAGAATGAGTATATTTGTCATATCCTGTACTATGTTTAGGAGAATTATTGGGTTTATTAAAAAATACAGTTTTTTTATATGAACTTGTTTGTTTGTTTCTAGTACCTTTGGAGGAGGATTCAAATGTTTGCCTTAAAGGTGGTGAAGGAACTGCAACAGAAGTTAAAACTTCTGAATATGCTTTGTTAACAGGAGGATGCAACTTAACTGCTTCTGCATATGAAATGCAATTGTTAGCCATAGTTTCCTTAATGGCTTTTTGGCGACTAAACTCTGGGCATTTCCTATTTGTGGCAAAGTGGGATCCGGAACAAAGAAAGCATACAGCCTCATCCTCATCTACATTGCAACTGTCCCCAGTATGGTTATTACCGCATTTAAAACACCGTGGAGCTGAGCGGCACTGTGATTTGATGTGTCCATATCGACAGCAGTTGAAACACTGGACTGTTGGGAAGATATAAAGCTCAACAGGAAGAGAGTTGTAACATAAGAATATTCTTTTGGGTAACACCTGGCCGTCAAATGTTATTACAACAGTTTCAACAGGAATGTAGTTTGGTTTACCATCCACAATATGTTTTCTATTGATGCGTCGTACTTTTAAAATTTTTCCACATCCAATAGGCACAGATATGTTATTCAGTATATCCTCCTCAGACCAATCCTTAGGGACTCCTCTAACCACACCCATCCGGGTGACTGATGAGGAGGGTATAAAGGCCTTATAGTTGTATTGTTCCAATGTTTTATTTTCTAGAAAAGAATTTGCATCTGTGAAATTGGTAAATGAGATTAAAACCCTGTTTCTGCCTATTTTTTTCAGACTACCATTTACTATATTTTTTATGCAATTCTTTTTTAGAAAATGACCAAAAGAGACTGGGTGAATAAAAACATTATCATTTGGACTTGTTTGTATCTTTTGGATGTGGATTGTGTAAGGAGCTGCATCATTCGCCTCATATAGTTTTCTACCTACCAATGTGCTTGGGTCAGATGATTGTTTATGAGTATTGGGTTGTTGGGATGATAGTGGTTGTGAAGTGCTAGTTGATATAGGGGGTATAAATTCAGATTGAGCATTCTTAGAAGGACATTGACAGTCATTTTCACATATTGTTTCAGAAGATTTATGGCGCCTGCGTTTTTTATTACAGTGCCTGCATATTTTGCGAGAGGAGATACGTTTTCTCTTATTGTTGCTTTTGCTCTCGGAAGCATCTGTATCTAGAAGGGAACCCTCTGTATCCATTTCTGAATGTGGAACCGTGACTACAAGCGAAACCTCCGGAGGCGAACCTCCACCAGGGTCGTCTGGGTCGTCGTCCATCACGAAGAGTAAAAGAAAAAAAAACTTACCTAAATCAGCAAATATATAAAATTACTATATTAAATATGTAAAATTAAACTTATTTATATATACAACCACCTAAATGATACTATTATTTACACTAAAAAGTTAAAGAAGCAGAAAAAACTCGCCCGCCACGTTCAAGGTTTCCCGCGCTTTTTTCCACAGTGATGTTTATGAATAAGAGACGTAATTTTTTTTTTTTGGTTCACTTCTTTCCGTTCCGAGGAACGGAAAAGGCAAAGGCATAGTACGCCATACAGCCTATTCTTAAGTAACTTTTTTTCTTCAGTTTATATATCCTAATTTATCCTACCATATCCTAGCTTAACTTAACATAACTTATCTCCTTTCGATTCCCACGTGAGGCCGACCAGGAGGGATTTGGGGTAAAGACATGATGTGACCACTATGCTACAATATTTCACTGTTCTTTATGAATTATTCACTGAATACACTTTTTACTACATAAATCACGTGTTTTTATTTAGTAAACGACACTATAAATAATTTAAAAGTCCAATGAAAAATGAGCGTGGCACTCATTTTGACTTTCCCCAATAAATAGCGAGACGTAG
This sequence comes from Sesamia inferens, assembly GCA_037179545.1. NCBI lineage: Eukaryota > Metazoa > Arthropoda > Insecta > Lepidoptera > Noctuidae > Sesamia > Sesamia inferens. The sequence continues at coordinate 24,517,828 of CM073934.1, read as the reverse complement.
AGTAATGTTTTTTGCCAAATGAATTTTTAATTTTCGATTTTACTTTTACACGCAGCTTTTGGCTTACTTCAGCATAATTATTGAGTCTACCTACTGCTAAAATTCACAATAAGCGGAGATTTTGGAACGGAATTTTATTTGACTTGACATAAATGACTTTGTCAGTTTTGACAAGTTGACAGGGCTGAAATTAAAAACAAACTTGTAATGCGGTAACAACAAATTATTTTATTTTATTTATTTCATTGTTTTATAACAGGAAATAATTAAATTTCTTATTTATAAGAATCAGAAAGAAGCTTAATTATTGTTTGCAAAAGAATATAAGCATAATTTCGCCAATATTCATTTAAGATTACAACATTACTATAATGGAAAGACGGAAAGCTAGTCCGGAACAGTTAAACATGCTTTTGCATTTTCTTGAGGAAGACAAGGAACTAGCTATTGGAAAATTTACAGGCCTTGAGGGAAGGATTCGTCAGACGAATATGTGGATCAAAATCACAGAGAAACTTAATGCTAATTCAGGTTTTGGTTCTGGTGCAATTAAAACTCCAGATAAATGGCAACAGGTACAGGGCAACCTACCACATTCATATTGTTACTTAATTTTAGGTTTGTAATATTATTAAGCAGCTAGACATAAAGTTACAGGTGAATACAAAATGTTTCAGACATGGAGAGACTGGAAATCAAATGTCAAGAAAAAAGCATTCAAAATACGGAAAAACCGATTTACGCCCGGCTGTAATGCTAACATACAACTAACAGAGGCTGAAGAAAAAATATTAAGACTTATTTGTACAAATACTTCAGTGTTTGGCCTCTCAGGAGTTCCAGAGACCTCAGCAATGAACAACACAATGGTAAGACAGTCTATTTGTGAATAGTTTTGTTCTGCAATTGTGTGAATAGTATTTCATTAATGAAATCTTCAAAAATTGTGTTGATAATTTATTAAATTAGGAATAAATTTCATACATTCTCAGGCACCAGCACAGAGCACAGGGCCTACGGATGACATGTGCAGTGCTGATCCTTCTACAAGTAGTATGGTAATATTTTCTGCTAGCTGTGTTTCAATCCCATGAGATGTGGATATTCCACATAAAAACTATCTGGACAACTTACTATAGAGTTATGGACATATGTACAATGTACATACAAATTTTCACATTTTTATATTATTTTAGTAGGATGTAGCCTTGCAGTTAATCTATTTGAACTTAGGTATAGCACATTCTATTGTTTGCTAGCGACCCACCCCTGCTTCGCACGGGTGCAACGGTGCAATCTCCTATTGGGAGAGGGCACTGGCTCTTGTAACACAGGTATTTCACCTAGCACAGGAGTCAGGGACTTCACACTTTTTTGTACCAATTTTTTGTGTAATAAAGATTATAATGCTGATACTAAATACACTACAGAAAAACTTTGAATGTTGTTTAAAAAACATAGCGGACCGCCGCCCCGGCCGCAAACGCGATGCCCCGCAACTTTTAAATCTGTAGTATCTTCGAAAGTATTCATTTAAATAGTATGCTGTAAAGTGTAATGTATGTTGTAAGTAGGTAGTGTTATAAAATGTTTCGACATTGTACCCTCAACATTATGTGTGTATCGATCGCTGTCCTCTTAATAAACGGTTCGCCAGTCGACCATATACTGCATTCAAGGAAGTCGTATTATTTCTCCAAAACCCCTATATACAATATTTGGCGACGAGTTGGACCATAGCGTGTTATACTGCGGTTAATACAAGATGCCTTTGGGAAAATTGGAAGTTTTTGACGTCGAAACTGATAATTGGACTTTGTACATTGAGCGGTTGGAGCAGTACTTTTTAGTGAATGATGTGAAAGTGGATTTAAAAGTACCAACATTGATAACGGTCATGGGAAGTGCGTGTTACGAATTATTAGTCACATTATGTACGCCGAAGAAGCCTTCTACATTAAAATTTGATGAGATTGTTACGATACTGCAAAGTCATCTTCAACCGAAACCAAATGTACTGGCCGAGAGATTTAAATTCAAACAAAGGAAACAGTTGAAAGGGGAGAATATCGCAACTTATGTAGCTGAACTGAAAAAGTTGACGAAGTTCTGTGATTTTGGGGAAGCTCTGGATAGTAATCTCAGGGATCAATTTGTTTGCGGTATTGAAAATGACGTCATTCGGCAACGCTTGTTCGAGGGAGAGGTACCGACGTTCAGTAAGGCGCTCCAGTTGGCAGTGGCGATGGAGGCGGCGGAGTCTGACGCGGCGATGGTAGAACCTCGGGCTCGGGACCGCGGTCAGTGCAGTGACGTCAGAGACGCGGCGCAAGGGGCAGCGACGCACTGTGTTGGCGCGGCCGGGCGAGGCAGCGGGCGGTCGGGGGCTCGCGGCCGTCGGTCAGCGGAACATAACCCGCAGCAAGACACAAAGTGCGCGCCAGCGGTGAATCAGCGTGGGGGCCGCGGTGCACGAACGGCGCCGGCCGAGTCGAGGCAAACGCAACTAGCGGCAAGTCCGTGTGCCGCTTGCGGAGCATACCACGAGAAGAGTATGTGCCGTTTTAGAAGATATACGTGCCGTGTGTGTAATCTGGAAGGTCATTTAAAGAAGATGTGTCCTAGACTGAAAAAGGACAGAGATCTTATGTGGACACAAGTGAGGGACGAAGGGGAGGAGTCAGCCAGTAATAATGATTATTTCGATAACCTAGAACAGGTAAATTTAAATGTACTTCAATTAGATAATTCGGTGAAATATAAACCTTATTATATTGGCGTCTCAATAGATGAAAAAAATGTTTGTATGGAGGTAGATACAGGTAGTAGAATTTCGTGTGTAAGTTACGAGTTTTATAAAAAAAAATTAAGTACCCTGCCTTTAATTACATGCAATTTAGTACTTAACTATTATACTGGCGAAAAGGTGTATCCACGGGGCAGAATTAAACCCTATGTACGGTTTGGTAATACTTGCAAAGAGTTAGATTTATTTGTAATAGACCACGGTAAAGAGCCGTTATTGGGTCGAGAATGGTTATACGAATTGAAAATTAAGTTAGAAGTTATTGATAAACTCAATCAACAATGTATAAATAATATGACTAGTACTAAAGTTTTTAATATTAATGAATTGCGTTACAGATACTCTGAGGTGTTTTCTGACGGTCTCGGCTGTTTTACTGGTGGTGAAGTGAGTTTGCGTGTACGACCCGATGCGAGACCGATATATTTGCGAGCGCGACCACTAGCATACGCGCTGCGGGAGCGTGTGGAGCAAGCGCTGGATCAGCTGGAGAGGGACGGTATCATCACACCTGTAGAGACGTCAGACTGGGCGACCCCGGTCGTACCAGTCATTAAGAAAGACGGCTCGCTACGATTGTGCGGTGACTATAAACTTACCTTAAATAAATGTTTAGAGGTTGACCGTTTTCCCCTACCTAGAATAGATGATTTATTAAGTAAATTACATTCGGGGCATAAATTTACAAAGATTGATTTATCTCAAGCATACGCACAATTTTGTCTGGATGAACCATCGAAATTATATACTGTAATCAATACACACCGGGGGTTATATAAATACAATCGTTTGATATATGGTTTGTCATCAAGCCCAGGGATATTTCAAAGAAAAATTGAACAAATTTTTGAAGGTATGCCTAGGGTAGGAGTTTTTCTTGATGATGTCATTTTGACAGGCCGGGACGAGGCAGAACATATGGATACTTTATTTAAAGTTTTCGATAGATTACAGCGGTACGGGTTAAAGGTTAAGAAAGAGAAATGTACGTTTTTTGCGGATGAGGTATCTTATTTAGGGTTCATAATTAGTAAAGATGGAGTAAAGACATGCCCAAGTAAAGTAGAAGCTATAAAAAAGGTACCTATACCGTCCAATGTATCCGAACTTAGATCGTTCTTGGGTATGGTTATGTACTATGCCAAGTTTGTTAGGAATATTAGTATGAGGCTAACCCCCCTTTACGAGTTACTAAGGAAGGATAACAAGTTTGTTTGGACAAAAGATTGTACGGAAGTTTTCAACAGCATTAAAAATCTGTTGTCTTCTAGTGAGGTACTCGCGCATTATGATCCGCGTATGCCGGTAACACTGACGACGGATGCGAGTGCGCAGGGGGTGGGAGCGGTCATAGCTCATGTGTGGCCCGATGGAACCGAGCGTCCGATCGCTTACGCGTCGCGGGTTTTAAACGCATCGGAAGCAAACTACTCGCAGATTCAAAGGGAGGCGCTTGCTATTATTTTTGGAGTAAGGAAGTTCCATCAGTACTTATACGGGCGAGAGTTTGTTCTCAAAACGGACCACAAACCACTAGTTTCTATTTTTGGGGATAAAACGGGCATTCCAACGATGGCAGCAAGTAGGCTACAAAGGTGGGCGGTAGTCCTCTCTGGTTATCAGTATCGAATTCAATACGTACCTACCGATAAGAATGGTGCAGATGCGTTGTCTAGGTTGCCAGTGGGTACACGGAACAAAGAACAGAACGAAATCACATATATAAATTTCGTACAGGATTTTTTACCGATAACCAGTAAAGATGTCAGTAAACTGGGGAATATGGATAGTGTTTTGAGAAAAGTCATGATATATATAAGGTCAGGTTGGCCTCCTTCATGTCCCGATGCGGAGCTACAAGCTTATTTTGTTAGAAGGAATGAGTTGTATGTCGAGTCGGGATGTGTAATGTGGGGCTATAGAGTTGTGATACCAACGGAATTGCGAAGTATTATATTAAAAGAGTTGCATATCAGTCACATGGGCATTGTTAAAATGAAATCAATGGCTCGTAGTTACGTTTGGTGGCCTGGTATCGATGCAGACATTGAACGCGTTTGCCAGGAATGCAATACATGTCGGTTGGAAGCTCCAGCTCCACCGAAAGCACCCCCTCAACCCTGGCCCTATATCTCAGAGCCGTGGAGTAGGTTACACGTTGATTTCCTAGGCCCTTTTCACGATAAGACGTTTTTTGTCATAGTGGATTCGTCGTCTAAATGGATCGAAGCTTTTGAAATGAAAAGAACGACCGGAAAGGAAGTTCTTAAGGTATTAAGGGATGTTTTAGCGCGGTTTGGGTTACCAAAAGAGATAGTATCGGACAACGGACCTCCTTTTACAGGTGTTGAAATAGCAGAATTTATGCGTGTTAACGGTATTAAACATATTTTTACGCCTGTTTATCACCCTGCATCGAATGGAGCTGCAGAGAATGCCGTTAAAATTTGTAAAAATGCGTTAAAAAAGGCTTTTAGGGACGGTATAGAGGTTGATACGGCATTGAAGTCGTACCTATTTATGTATAGGAATACCGTGCATAGCACGACGGGAGAGTCACCGGCGAGGTTACTGCAGCATAGAACGTTAAGGTCTCGCCTAGATCTGTTGAATATGGGCAATAATGTTCAAGGCGTTAAACAAAGAGTGGAAGAGGCTCAACAGAAACAGGTCAAAAGTGCGGGTGGTATAATGCGTGCCTTTGAGATAGGGGATGACGTGTGGGCTCGAGGTTTTGGAAGGGAGGATAAGTGGATTAGAGGTAAAATTGACGGGAACTTAGGATCTCGTTATTACTTAGTTAGTAGGGAAAATGGTCCACCTTTAAAAAGACATATAGATCAAATTTGGAGAAAGTCTCCACGGTCTATGTTAACTTGTCCACTCCCAACTGACGTTGGCGAACCTGATAGTGGAGTAAGTTCACTGACACCACCACCACCACCAGCAACAGCATCCGAGACCCGAAGTAAACGTGTAAGGAAACCGGTCACAAGGTACCAGCCGTGAATATTATACTTAATTGTAAATTAGTTGTATAAGAGCAGTTTAGAATAAGTGGTAGGGTGTAATGTATGTTGTAAGTAGGTAGTGTTATAAAATGTTTCGACATTGTACCCTCAACATTATGTGTGTATCGATCGCTGTCCTCTTAATAAACGTGAAGGTGTTGTTAGGTATCGATAACTGATTCTACTAATGCATACAAAACCGGGCTGAACTTAAAAAAAAATCCCCCTAAAAAAATAAATATTATTTCGCAAAAAGTGGTAACTTAATAAATGTGCGTTCACCCTTCCGCGGGCGACGGGCGGCAGGGCACGCGGCACGTGGTCGCATCGCTATTCGTTCATAATAATACCGGTGTTGTCACTTTTTTAAAAATTACCAAATTTCGGGGAAGTTGGAAATAATTCGCGGGAAAAAAAGATTATTGCAAAATTCATTTGAAACTACTACTATGATGATTACGTAAAATTTTATATTATATTTGGTCATGTGTTTCCCTAACCTTTATTATCCTTATGGGTCGGACAGGGTTTTCTTAACATACTGTAGAGCTACATTAAATCAACAGTGTATTTAAGGTAGTAAATTGGATAAAAAATAATGCTGTATTGGTTCAAGTTGTTTCAAAAAGTAGCCAATATTTGTCGTAAAAAATAAATGACAAAAAAAAATTGTGGGATACCCATAACAGATAGACACCATCGTGGACTTTTCTGTAGACCTTTTCCATGTGTACAGTATTTAGTACATTATTTTGATAAATCTCGTAGGGTTCAGCCTGCGTTTCACTGCAAACGCGGAAAAACTGTAATTATTTACGACATCACGAAAGAGAAATCAACTTTGTTTTATACATAATTATTGTTCTAATAATATTTCTTATTTATTGATCTAATTCTTAGATTAGTACATCCTTTTAAAAAATACTTTTCATTTATTTTTCTGTAGGTAGGTATAACAATCGGCTATTTAACAAAATTACAGAAATGGCCATCAGAGTCTCAGCACTTCACAGCAGCAGACATAGAGTTGAGTCTGGGCAATGGAGTGGAAACTGATCCTGCTGCTGGCATGGGACCCAATGAGGTGTCCTCTGCTCCAGTTACAGGGAAACCTTTGTGGAAGAGAGGCAGACCAGTCAGTGAGTATTTTTTATGAAGAAACTTAATTTATGCTTATAATATAACAGTGGTTGTTCAAGTTGTGTAAAGAAAGAAATTTATAAAAATCTTGCTTAATTTGTCTTTACAGGACTTGTGCATGACAGACTTCTTAATTTAGAAGAAGAAAGAATACGAATTGAGAAACAGAAGCTGTTAGAGAAGAAAAGGTGTAATAATATAAGACTTAAAATGGAAAAAGACAGGCTTGAGATTGAAAGACATAGGAATGTCCTGTTGGAGAAGTAAGTTTCTGGTAAAAATTCACAAAAAAAAACTACGTTTTCCAGTTTTCCTACAATTTCTAAAGCAAAAATGTACTATTTTTACTTTTAATAATGGTAGGCAATATGTATTATATGTATATCTTCCATTTCAGGCTTTTGGTAGCTGTGGAAGCCGTGGCGCATCGATGATTGATATAATAATTCGAAGAAGCTATTATATTTTTATACTATGAAAATTAAGGACCGCAATAATAATTACATATTGAGCCATTATTAAGTGTAGACTAAGTTTGTGATATTAAATATTTATAATAGTTTTATAATTTTTATTACACATAAACAGTCTCAATGCACAAAACCACTAAATGGCTTTGAATACACTGACCTTTATTTTCGACCGTCGCACTGATTTGTGTCGGTCCTTATAGCTTTACTGCCTTCTTGGTCAAGTAGTTGCGATCTTGGATCTGGGGGGTTACTATACAGAACGGCCGGACTTCAGTTCGGGTTTCGGCATGGGCATTCGGCGCTCCACCATACGCACCCTACATTGGAGTTATATTCGGGAGGTACTGCGGTACCATCAAGTGCTTTCCTACCTTCGTCAAATAGTTGGGGTTTGTCTGTCCGAGAGATGTGTCACTTACAAGGGACGTGATGGCGGACACCAGCGCAGCATGTCGTGCGGTGTTCCACGGGGTCGGTCCTAGGCCCGCTTCTGTGGAACATCGGGTACGACTGGGTGCTGAGAGGCGAGCTCAAACAGGGAGACCTGACGTGTTATGCGGACGACACTGCCCGGGGGAGCTCGCATAGGGAAGCAACGTTGCTGGCGACAAAAATAAAAAAAATGAAGACGACAGTGCGTTGAAAACTCATGTGACGTCATTGCACGCTACAGTTTTTAGCGAGCGGTGACGTCACCAGCCACCACTCCTGATCTCTGATGCCTTTTATATTTGTCAATTTTTATTGATTTGATAAAACAAAATATACGTATCCAATATTTTTCTATAATCTGAATGACGGACTACGGGACTAAATAGAATTTTTTTTTTTACCCAGGAAACACTCAATAGGTCAAGCTACGCGAAACTAAAATTTTCACAATCAACCTTGAATCTTAATGCCTTAGAGATAAAGCTAATCTATTAATTATTTTGAAATAATTCATAAAGAACAGTGAAATATCGCAGCATAGTGGCCACATCGTGACTTTGTCTCAAACCTACATCGTAAGACGGGTCACGCGGCCGTCTTTTTCGACATGAACAATTTATTACGTGACATTGGCCAAATGGACAAACCGTGCGAAGTCATAAAAGAAAGAAAGAAAGAAGATTAGCAGCTTTAGATTTGTTCTGAGGATTAGTCATTACAATTGCCACTGACGTACATCACAGAGTACGGACGAGAGCAGGTCAAGCTACCCCAAACTGTCAAATATTCCCAATCAATCTTGAGCCTTAACGCTTCAGAGACAAAGTTAAAAATTTAATAAGGAAATCTGACAGATTGTAGTAGCTTGATGTGCTGTCGTCTGTACATTATAATAATACAACATTATTTTTTGTTTATGCGAAACCCGATTTTTAAGTAGCATTTTTAAGTAAGAAATCTATGTAAATAATTTAAAAAGATATAATGGAAAACCACAAAGTTATGAGCTTGCTGTTCTACTTGGTTGTCCCAACAAAAATATGGTCAAAGGTCCGCTCGTGCGGGCGAGCGTGGGGCATGACCTCTGGCGTTAGCTGTGCACGAGGCGCAAGCGTACTATGATCTATTGTAATGTAACCGCACGGTAAAAAAATAACGGTATGTATATACATCAACCGACCCAGTAGCTTAATTAAAAAAAGAACATGTACGTCAAAAATGCACTGAAATATATGTCATTAATTTTTTTATACTCTGTGACAGTGGTCGATGCTTATGCTTGTCAAAATAAGTCAGCAGGGTTTCTGATTGTCACGCTCATTTTTCATTGGACTTTTAAAATTATTTATAGTGTTGTTTACTAAGTAAAACGCGTGATTTATGTAGTAAAAAGTGCATTGAGTGAATAATTTATAAAGAACATTGTAATATTGTAGCATAGTGACCACATCATGACTTTACCCCAAACCCCTCCTAGTCGGCTCACGCGGTAAACGAAATGAAATAGATTAAGTAAAGTTAAGTTAGGAAAAGTTTAGGATATATGGATAAGTTATAAAAGAAAACAAGAATAACGAAGAAATGGCTCAAAGGTCTTAGCAACCAAGCCAAAAACCCCTATAAAAAAAAATTGTCAAAATAAAAAAAACACGTGTTGCTGTTTTTGCTTTTTGTTGCACTAACTATAGTTTATATAAACAATAATGGAAAGTAATAATTTGAATCATGAATTAGTTGGCATACAATTTCCTGGTATAGTTAAAAATGATGAAAAAGCTATAGCATGTTTGGGTGGTATCAGAAGCATTTCACAGGTATGTTTTCGTTGCCCTTTTCACGTTGATTATAATTATATAATTTTCTCTGAACTCCTACTAGTAAGAGTATACTTGATACCCGAGCTGATATTCCTGACTCCCGCGCTGTTACCCCTCTTGACGTTGACGCCTCAGTACCGGGCACTTACGTCCTAGCACAGTCAAGTTTTAACGAAACTTGCGGGTTGGATAGGTCTCCACTAAAGTACTGCATAATCATGAGTGTCAGTGCCTAATTTTTATCTGTCTTTGTTTTTCAGGTTTACAGTAATTCAGCAAAAAGACGGCTAGGGTTGTCTTTTCAGCCCGAGAATCCATTTGTCCGAAAAATATATGGTAATTCCAAGAGGGCAGCGGGTGTTCTATTGAAAGTGAAAGTCAAGAAAGTAAAAGAAGGAAATGAAATAAAAAGAGAAGTTGTGTCGACATCTGTGGTTGGATGCGTCAAGACTATGATCCGATTTGAATGTTAGTATCATTTGTTATCATAAAAATTCACTATTGATATTGTATAAGGTTAAGGCTAGTTCCTGAGGAATTGCTTAAGTGAGGGCTATGTCGAGCAGTCTTTGCCCCACAGTAGGGATGTGACATTAATGGAAAATAATTGATTTAGTAAAAATCGATTTTTCTTAATTTAATATTAATCGATTTGTTAAAAATCGATTTTAATCAAAATAAAAAAACAATTTTAGCGAAAAAAAAAAAAAAAGATTTTTCTATAACTTAAAATTCTATATGCTTTTCGTATTCTAATAATAAACCTAAGATATTCCTGTTAACAATTCATCAGATTAAAATCAAATAAAACATTATGAATAACCGATTCTAAACTAAAAATAAAATCAGTATGATTAAACTTTTTATTATAACAAAAAAGAAATGAGCAACCCAACAAAACAATCTTATTATCTCAAAACCTAAAATATATCAAATAAAAAAATTACATTTGACTAGTATTAAAATAAAATACTGAAAATGACAATAAAAAATGTTTTCGTTCTATGTGCTGTTTTAAGTTTGTAGTATTTCTACAAGTTTTTAATTCTTTCAAACAGTACATGCATATTGCTGTGGTATTATCCTTCTTTGTTATAAAATATTTTTGCCAGCCGCTTTAAGGTGTTTTACGGTTCGAAGACATTTTTATTGTTCACCAACAACCACAGAGTACTATAATATAATATTATACGAGATCTCACTCACCACTCACACACTGAAATTACTTTACACGCATACATACCTACAGATACAGATGGTGCCATTTTTTATGTAATCAACTTGTAAGTAATAATGAACTTACTTCAAGCTTTTCATTCGGCGTATAGATGGTGCTATTTATAAAAATCTATTTAATGTCGTGATTAATTTCATCGATTTATAAAAAATCGATTATTATGATTTTGAATATCGATTATAAAAAATGTATATATACTAAAATAATAATCAATTAAAAGAAAAATCGATTATTTTTTAACATCCCTACCCCACACCCACAGTCTTACTGGCATAATTTATGATCAAAACTGGAAATATGGGAATAACAATATTCTATATGTTAATGCTGGTTATATATCATCTGTGTGCTAAATTTCATCCAAATACATTCAGTAGTATTTGTGTACCAACATACATCCATAAAATTAAAACATTAGTAGGATGTGAAATGTAATACTGAAATTAAGTATTGGCTTATTTCTCCTGCCCCTATTTTAATTTATTTGGGGTCAGCAAAAATATGTTTAATCTTCCACACATGTTTATTAGTCAGTATCTTGGTAGTATCCTTTTTCCTTTCCTTTTTGTAACTTCTTGACCATGAATCAAACAACAAAAATTACTATTTTTACTTTTAATAGGCAATATTTATTATATTTCTTCCATTTCAGGCTTTTAGCAGCTTACCATAGAGTTGTGAGTTCCCTGTACCCCAGAAAGGCGGATGACTAACGCTAAGGTGTTTTTTTAGCCAGTAAGGGTCCGGCACACCCCTCCACCTTCCAAAAAATAAAGGCTCTTAGTAGCTCTGGAAGCCGTAGCGCATCGATGATACTTGATGCTAATTCAAATTAAGGACCACAATAATAATTACATAATGAGCCATTATTAAGTAAATGATTAGTTTGTGCACAACAACAAGCAATCCATTGTTTATTGGTCTTCCCCTTCTCATATAGACATTAACATTCATACTTAAAACTATATTTAAACTTCAAGCTTATGATGATCTGTTGTTTCTTTTAGCGATGTGTGACTTCCAATACTTAGCTGTGCATAGAGAAGGCCCAAGTGATGGCCCTCTAACTTGTGCTTTAGAAAAAGTTCTACCTTCAGGGGTAGATCCAATTGAATTTATGCTGTAAGTAATAATAGATTGCTTAAACTTAATTATTTAAGTTTCAATCTCCATTCAATAAAGTTACATTTTTCTTTTGTAGACAGCCAGCACCATTACTACTGGTGCCTTCAAGCTTCACAAGATTTGAGAAGCCAATATGTTATGCTTACACTGATAAAAGGCATCCAGATCGGTCCTCTCCTGACCGTGGTGAAAGTGTTCACAGCAAAACCAGAATGTTAAGAGGATCGCAAGTGACGCCATATATATTTAACCTGACCGATGACTGGCCAAGTGAACCACATGAAATTTATATAAAGCAGAAGGAACTGAAATTTGATTTACATCCTCGGTTGGTTGAGGAGTATGATGTTGTTAGGAAGGTATGTTACTTTGGTAACCAAAAATCATTACACAAATGTAGCCAAAGCACTGTTTATTTAACCTTACCAGACCATCTTGTCCCGCTGCAGGGCAAAAATATGTATTTCCCTTTTCATATCCTGCCTTTTGCTAGTGCCAACCAGTCTGTTTGTGACGAGCTTGACTCCTATTAAAAAAATTAATAATATTATTCTGTTTTAGCTCTTTGATGAGAGACCAATTTGGTCATTGAATTTGATAAGGTTTATTACGAAGATAAGGCTAGTTTCTCTTAAAGTCATCATGCCTTGTTTAGCCATTTACATGAAAACTGGACCCTGGAGGTCAATGTGGGTGAGATACGGGTATGACCCTCGAAAAGACCCTGGTGCAAGAGTATACCAAACTTTGGACTTCAGGCTGAGGCATGCAGGTATTTAAATTGTTTCATTGTACATTTTTGTTCTATCAATATTTCTGATAATATGCAAGAAGCAACATTATTATCCTGTTTCTGATTTTAGAAGATATACTTTTGTGTTTTTATATTATATCTGATACTATTGATAGACCAGGCACCTGAAATGAAGAACAGAAATAAATCGAGAATTTACGGTAAAAATGCATTTGAAATGCGTTATTCACTAGCATAAGCAAAAACCAAAGTGCAGACCTCCACCAGCTGTAACCTTTTCACATATCAATAAATTTTTTCGCTCGTTTTCCTAGCGGGCGTGCGCTCCATGATAATGTCTCGTGAAGACATTACGTCGGACCGCGAGCGCAAGCCCAAAAGGAGCGCCGCTGAGCACGCCTCGGCCCCGGCCACCGAGGACATCGCCGAGGGCAGCGTGTACTTCCGGCCCGGCATGACACCCACGCAGCGGCACATATTCTATCAGGTAAACAGGGAAATTGTTTACTGACATCGGGCTCTTATTACTATTGGAGAATTTTCTTTTAATCTTTTCGCGGCTGTTGGAATAGTTTAATTTAAAACATGGGAAAAGTACAAGAAAATACCTTGGAGGTAGGATATTGTGTATATTTTATTTATTCACTTTAAAGAACCCAGTTAAAAACAATATCTACTATAATAAAATAGGATAACCAAAGTTCTTGTTAAAGCATGATAAAAACAAATTATTAACAACACATTCTTCAATACCTCTCTCAGTAGGTACTGTCATGCCAATAAAACATTCGTACATTTATCCACTAAAAGATCGTTTGTTGGATTAGAATTATCATTAAGTGCCGCTAAAGCTCGAGCTTGGGAATGTAGTGCGTTACACCGAATTGGGTTGTATCCTAAAAAATTATTTAAAGTTCATCTGATAGATTATAAAAAATATTGAACACGAATTTTTAATTTTTTCTTTCAATCAAATACTTAGGAAGATATAATGATTTCAAATGTCTCATGACGTCACGCCCCCACTCCGTAACTTTAATACGCTATATCTCGGTAGTTTTTGGTAATTTCGACAAGATAAAAAATACGATTCTTAATTTTTTTATTATCTATAAGATAGACTAATTATTTTTTTGATTTTCATATCTTGGATACATCCCTATTAGGGCATGCAATTACCGATAAAAAAACCGGTAATAGAAATATTTAAAAACTGTAATATGTATCCGGCACCGCAATCTTGGATCTATACAATATGTAAAGAAAACCCTGTTCGATCCGTGAAGTATTGTTAGATATCGATAACTGATTCTACTGATGGATACAAAACCGGGCTAAACTTAAAAAAAAGATCCCCTAAAAAAATAAATATTATTTCGCAGAAAGAGGTAACTTAATACATGTGCAGTAAGCAACCCTACCGCGGGCGGCGGGCGGCAGGGCACGCGGCACGTGGTCGCATCGCTATTCGCTCATAATAATACCGGTGTTGTAATTTTTTTTTAATTACCACATTTCGGGGAAGTTGGAATTAATTCGTGGGAAAAAAAGATCATTTCAAAATTCATTAGTATTGTTTCTATGATGATTACGTAAAATTTTTATATTATATTTAGTCAAGTGTTTACCTAACCTTTATTATCCTTATGGGTCGAACAGGGTATTCGTTACAGATTGTATATTGATCAAAGAAAAAAATTTCATAAACCTTATATAATATGTATTCATGAACATTTTTTCGCGTGACGATTTCTACCAGTCAACTCTAGCTACAAGCAAGCTGCTTTAAAGAACTTCGTTTCAATAAAATACTTAAAATTGTACGAACATTAAGATGAAGAGGAGTCTAGGTAATTATTTCAACAAATCGACATAGTTTCCATACTGTCCATATTTATCTATATTACTAGCGACCCGCACCGGCTTCGCACGGATGCAATGCTGACTAAATACACTAAAGAAAAATTGTGAACGTTGTATAAAAAACAGCGGCCCACCGTCCGGCCGGTCAGTACCGCCGCATACGCAACGCCCGGAAATTTTTAAATCTGTAATATCTTCGAAAATATTCATTTAAATCATATGCTGTAAAGGGCGATATAGATCTATATTATATCAACAACTTATTCAGGGTATTCAAATGGATAAGTATTAATGCTGTATTGGTTAAAATCGCTTCAAAAATTAGCCAGTATTTGTAAAAAGTAAGTGACAAAAAATATTGTGGGACCTTTTCAATGTGTACAATATTTAGTACTTTATTTTGATAAATCTCGTAGGGTTCAGCCTGCGTTTCACTGCAAACGCGGAAAAAATGTAATTATTTACGACATCACATTAGAAACTTCAAAACAATACACAAACAGTATTTCTTCACTGTTTAATGGATGTTATTATACAAATAAATCTTCCTCTTTAATCGCTATATCTATTAAAAAAACCGCATCAAAATCCGTTGCGTAGTTTTAAAGATTTAATCGTACATAGGGACATAGGGAAAGAGAAAGCGACTTTGTTTTATACTACTAAGGGATGCTGTGACCTACGCGTGGTGTTGCGTCTGCTTCATCGAATTAACACACGATACTGCTTTAGGCACTTACAACCACATATAGTGTGGTTCACTAATATCTATCTACCTTGGGTTTTTATTTTAATTACTAATCACTTGTTCCCAGTACTGCGACATTCAACTGCCAGAGGTAGATGAGATCCTGGCCCCTGAACCTCCGCCGGACTACCTATGTCACGAGAAGCGTGGTTGGTTGCCTCCGAATACCGATGAGATCTGTCGCGACCACATGTTCCGATACGTCAAAGATACGCTGTTCAACAGCACCAACCCAGATTTGAAGTTTGAGGTAAGGAATAGCTTACTGTCTGCATTTTTTTATAAGTATTTCGCCGGCGCGGTGTAAGAGAGGAAGGAATATCCCCCTCTCTTTCTAGCGCGCGGTGAAAATTTATGCTTGCTCCCGCTGTTTCGTTCAAGCGGTGCAGGGCGATTGCGCGAGTGTGCGTGTGCGTTTGTACTAAAGCCTGCTACGCGCATCGTGCATCGTTTTAACCCTAGATCCCTAATGTTGGTCGATAGTGACTCACTAACTTTTCGAAAAACTCACCTGGGAGCGCAGCGTGGGAGCATGTGATGTTACCTCCTCGCCTCCTGGACGACTACCTGGGGATAGCACTGCCGGGCGGTGGGGATAGAGCGACGCAGGTGGAGGGGGGCGCGATCGTGCACGCGGTGTGAGTCATTTTGACTCACATTAGGGTACTAGGGTTAAAATTGTCATGTTTGTGTACAATAGCGCAATGAATGAATATTATATTTTACTACATAAATGATAGTATTTTTTATACTGATAAATAAAGCAATTCGTGCGAAATTATTCCCTAACCATTTCTATTGAATGCTAATTTCGCGATATTTGGAACTTCCACACCAAGCTTTTGGGCGGGCTAATTAATACCCGGCTTCATGAAGGCATTGTACGGATATTTCGTTTTAAGAAAATATCCATCATCGCCCTTTTAACCTTCAATCCCTATTATGAATCATTACATAAATAAAGTGATCCCGATTGCACCATTTCTATTAAAGTCCGGCTATGTTTCATAAACGGCGCCTATAACTTGCACTTCACTACCTGTTATGTTGTGGTGGTTGGATCAGATATCTATCAGAGCTACATACTTAATCTGTGGAGAGCTTTAAATAGTAATCAGTGGGGTAATTGCGTAACACAAAATAATCAGAACGAACACTGTGCGTAAACGAAGTAATAGTGCAGAGAGGAGAGTCAATGCAACAATGCAATGCGAAGCCGCGCGCAAACTATTTTAATATTGCATACGGCATATTCGTCAAGAATGTAAACAAATATGAGTTTATGGAAAAATAACTTTTATTCCTACAGTATAAAGTTCAGTTTAAGCTACAATTCAAACATTTTTATAACTTCAATAGTGCTACTCACTCTGAAATTGACATTGACATGGAAATAAAGTTGGCATTTGTTTAACTTGAAAGACGGTGGGGTTGTCCAACACTGTGCACATTTATATGTATATTCGCAACTTAACTTACTTAACTTTACAGAGCATTTCATAATTTTTGTTTTTTTTTTTTATTCCCAGGCGAGTGATTCCAACAATTCCGCAGGCAGCGAGAGTGATTCCAACTCGGATGACGATACAATGATCAACGAAATGGATAATACCGAAACCACGAAAATGGATGTTTCCACGACCAAAGAAATGGAAGATACCGCAACTTACGAAATGGATGAAAACACGGCGAATGTCATGGATGTATCATAAGACGAAATACAAGTTATTATTTGTTAATTTATTTATAGTTTTTCTTTTCCTCTTATTTAGTACCTTGGAAGTAAGTAGCTTTATATTTGATAATACTTAAATAAATAGGGTGTAGTTAGCTTGATAAATTCTGTAATGTTTACCAGGTAAAGTAGTTTTGTTATGTAATAAAAACTTCTTAAAAAAAAAAAAAACAACAGACTTCCAAAAAAACACTACAAAGTGAAAAATAAATAATTTCGGAAGTCGGTGTCGGTCAGACTGGACGCTGACGCCAAAATGTTGGGAAAACTCCTGCAATCAAACGACGTAATTTTGTTAATTTGTTTACTTGAATTTTTATTCCTAATTTTGGTTTAAAAACCAAACTACTGAACCGATTTTTATAAAATTCATATGGGAACAAAATGAAAGTACGTGAGCATTGCTAGAGATGACGCGATTATACGACTTAAATTAATTTTCTTAATTTTAATAGATTGTTGCATAAGCATGACGACTAGGTAGTCGTCCTATGTTAAACTTCATAGCTGTAAATTGTCGTGAAATTCCCTCGATTGTCTATGGTCTTCATCATCAGACCTACTGCAGACCTTCATTTTAACCCATATGGGTACAAAGTTATCAGCAATATAATTAATTTAAGTCCAAACACAAAGTAGCTACTGTAAACCTTTGAGGAGTTCCCTTAACTACCCTTCGTCTTTATTATAAGACCCCCAATGATAATTACAATCCATCTAGGTGTAAAGTTCTTATCAATACAAACTAATCAAGCACAACTACAAGGTGGCTGCTGTGAATCGTTGAGGATCTCCCTCGACTGTTTCCCGGCTCCATCATCAGATCTACTCCGAACCTTTATTAAATTGTCGTCATCATCATCATCATCTCCGCGTTTAGTCCCGGTTGCATCCGTGGCTTTCGCATTGGAGCCCGGGGTCTGCTTTTCTGCTCATTTCCTCCATTTCGCGCGATCTTTAGCATCCTGTAGTGTCAGATTGTTGGGACGGATGTCATCTCTTACAACGTCAAGTCAGCAATTCTTTGGTCTAGCCCGCTTGTTCCGGCCCGGTGGAGGCGCCATGGCAAGACATTTGTTACCCACGTAACTTGCCGGTTTTCGTAAGACGTGACCGTACCAGCGTAGGCGACCCTCCTGCAGTTTTTCTGCTATGTCAGTCTCTGTGAGACTGCCACAGATGCGGGAGTTCCTGATGCGGTCTTTCCGGCTAACTCCACACATCTACCGCAGCATATTCATCTCCGTGACTCGCAGCTCCTGCTTGGGTCACCTTACGCCATTTTGCCCAAGCTGCAGTAATACGTGCTCTGACGTCGCAACCAATGTCGCCGGACGCGTGAAGCACAGACCCCAAGTATTTAAACAGGTCTGTGCACTTGACCATGTCTCCGCCTATGCGCACAGACATGGGGTCTGTCGTGTTGCTAGCCATATACACGGTCTTCGCCACATTGAGTTTCAGACCTCCGTTCTCGAGTGAGTCCTTCCACACGTTCATACGCCGCACCAACCGATCCCTGTCCGCGTCCGCCAGCACGATATCGTCAGCATACATGAGCAACCAAGGAGGTGAACAGAAACGGACTAAGGACGGAACCCTGGTGGACTCGACGATGATGGGGAAGGGTTTAGTGTCACCAACAGCGGTCATAACAACGGAATCGGAATTGAGCTACATGTCTCGAATTATGTCAACATAGACTTCTCTGAGGTCCAAAGGGGTACCCCCTTTCGACGTGTGCGTTCGCGCAGCGGAATGTTGTTGAATTTAAAGAATTTAGATATGCAGATATTTAGTGTATGACGTCGTATAATTGTGTATGGTAAAAAAAAAATTGTGCACGCAGCCATTGTGGAGAAATTCACCAAAAACTGATTCCGCTGGGCGAACGTTGTCCTGGCGGAACTTTTTTTAATCCATTGACTTTAGAAAGAAGAGATGTGTCCAAAAATTAGTGTGTATTTGTGTGTAATTGTGTATGTATGAATAAAATTTGTGCATGCATAAACTTCGGAGATATTCAAGTTTCCGGGGCGCGAATGTTTGGCCATTAGCTAGTTTTCATATAAAGCGCTTACATAGAGAGCTGTAGATTTTTACATACTTTGTTTTGAATTTGTGTATATTTGTTTAAAAAACAGATTTAGAAAAAATCGTAAGGCTTAAAAGATAAAAATATAAACGTAAAATACGCTTATTTGGTCTTAGTTCTTAAAGTATGCACTTTGGGGTCTAGATTTTCACGTTTATACAAACCTTGTAAGTGTCTGCAATATATTGCCAAGTATCAACGATGTTCTGTTAGTAATTAAAGAGTTATAGGACAATTTACCATGACATAATCACTGTTTACAAAGCAGTCAAATATCACGACATTCTAAAGGAATTGCATGGTAAAATGTATGCCATTAATTAGTGTATTCATTCAACTATTCACATGCAAAATTTCATGTCATTAAATTCAGTAATTAAAGAAATACAATTATAATACTGACGAAGCATCGAAAACCTACATAACCCTACCAAGTTCGGATAGCTATAAAAAAGCGGCCGTGCAATATATTTAGGTAACATGCCAAAATTTACAGTATAATACCGGTATTGAATTGGTATAGGTGATAACACAATTGTTTCGATATAATATAAAGGTCATTTATTTTTGTACACCTATTTTTTTAAATGTATTTGACTATGACAAAGTAGGTACTATTTACGTAGTTATTTTATTTAAGTATGCGCTTGAGACTTGAGATACACAATTACACACAAATACACACTAATTTTTGGACACATCTCTTTTTTCTAAAGTCAATGGATTAAAAAAAGTTCCGCCAGGACAACGTTCGCCCAGCGGAATCAGTTTTTGGTGAATTTCTCCACAATGGCTGCGTGCACAATTTTTTTTTTACCATACACAATTATACGACGTCATACACTAAATATCTGCATATCTAAAATCTTTAAATTCAACAACATTCCGCTGCGCGAACGCACACCCTTTCGACCTCAGTGCCCACCAGATCACTCCCCGAGAGACACAGTCGAAGGTCTTCTGCATGTCTAGAAAGAGCAAATGCAGAGGCGTGTTCATCGATCTGTGTCTCTCCATGGCGATCCTTAGTGCGAAGGTAGGATCCATGGTTCCGACCCTAGGCGAAACCCACATTGACACTCCAAGACAGCACACTCCTGCCGGATCCAGGAGTCTACAACCCCCTCAAAGATCTTCATGGTGTGGGACATGACCTTCATGTCACGATAGTTACCACACTCCTGTAACGAGCCCTATGAAGATTGGAGTACTCAGCCTCCATTGGCTCGGGATTATGCCGGTCAGGAGCACGCGGTTTAGAAAGTTAGTTAACATGCCCACACCGCGAGGACCCATCGCCTTCCAGGCCTCAATGGGGACTCCGTCAGCACCGACAGCATTCCGTTTCCCCATACGACGAAGAGCCGTTTGGACTTCCTCAGGCGTTATCAGAGGCACTAGTCAAAGGTTCGGAGGGAGTTCCTGTGTCTGCACCTCTTGGTGCTGCTTGTTCAGCAGCTCGTGAAAGTTCGAACGCCATCTCTCCATCACCGCGAGGTCCTCGCATAGCAGGTTGCAATTAGGGTATTTTACACAACGACACTTGGATATATCCTGTGCCGCTTTGACGCTGGAACGTGCCAACTTGTAAATGAGCTTTTGCCCCTCAGACGATTCCAACTTCTCGTAGAGAGTTTGCAAGTGGTCTCGTCTGGCTCTGGCTACAGCTCTTTTAGCTGCACGTTTGGCAACCTTGTATGCGTCGCGATCTTCAGGAGATCGGATCGCTTGCCACGTATTGAAGATGGCTTTCTTCACCTTAGTCTCTCTCTGGACTGTGTCGTCCCACCACCAGGTCTCCTTATCACGTTTGCGGCCGCTCTTAGAGACGCCCAGCACCACCCGCGCCGCCCCAGTAATAACTGCCTGGATCCCAGTGGTCTTGGACAGGTTCTCCGTTGGTACCGGCGCACTTGTCGCCAGTAACCGACGCAAAATCCTGGGACCTGTTTTCAACAAGCAACCACCATCGGATCTGGCGCCGACAGTGCTCTACACGTCTACGTTGGGCCTTTACGCAGAGATCCATGACAACGAGACGTTATTATATTCGCATTGTGAACGCACATTTATTAAGTTACCTCTTTTTGCGAAATAATATTTATATTTTTAGGGAGATTTTTTTTTTAAGTTTAGCCCGGTTTTTTATCCATTAGTAGAATCAGTTATCGATACCTAACAACACCTTCACGGGTCGGACAGGGTTTTCTTAACATACTGTATACCTTGCGCGACATAGGTATATAAGAAAGTATATATCAGTGGCGAAGAGTCCATACAAGCCGATTCCCACCGGGTTACCTTTCAAAAATCAGTTCCATATTCATACAAAAGTATTTACATTCTATTTCATTAACAAAGTATTATTAATCAAATGCCTGCGCGATTTACAATAGCAATAGTAATTCTTAGCAATACCCTAAGTATCACATTTCATTTTATAGTCGTAAATTAATCAGCGCTTCAATTTTTCGTACATGAAGGCAACTCGACGAATGTCGGCTTACCTCGGTCAACGTTTTACTATGAGGCGAAAAGAGACAGAGCGTGTCAGACCATCTCTTTCTAATGCTCGCTAACTGTCGGTAAAACTTGATAAATATAGGCTAATGTCAAACGGCTTGCAGTTCTCTCCTCTCCTCTATTAGAAAGAGACAAAGAAACCACGCCACTACTTTTGCTTAATATTTTTGTTGGTTTTGGATCGGTGTTTGTGTGGTTCGGTTTTTAACACTTTATTATTTTTGTAAATTTTTATTTTATTTTTTCCTGACTCTTATTCCCTAACAAAATATCCTGCAGTAGGTAAGTGTTTAAGTGGTTTTTTTTTTTTTTTGACCGGCTTCCCTTTGTCAAAATTTCACCCTTCGCCACTGGTATATATATATATATATATATATATCAGTGGCGAAGTATATATATATATATATATATATATAGATATCCCTTTGGGCACTTTGTGGCTCAGACGTGCCGTATAGGTAGTAATTTGTTGATCCATTTTCACTTGTTGATCCGGGGGCCTTTTGTTGATCCGATGCCATTTGTCCATAAATATGTGGCTCCGTTCGGAGCCACATGTGTCACGTTCAATAATAATAAGTAATAACAATAATTAAGGGCTGTTTTATACAAATCCACCTTTTTGGCGTCTGGGCAGTTGTTGATCCAATTCAAATGGGCCAATCAGGGCGCAGCATTTGCCAAGGGCGCGAAGCGATTGGTTAAGCAGCCGTGTTGTTTTTTATGTATGTTCACTTTATTAATCTTAGATATTAATCTCAGACACCTGGACTGATTTGCTAAATTCTTTTTTTTGTTTGAAAAGGTAAACTTTCTAAATGGTCCCTTAGTCAAGATCTGATGATGAAAGACTAGAGAAATCAAGAGGAAGTTCCAAAAATCGTAGGGGCGACTAGTGCATTTCTAAGTATCTTCATTAAGTATTTCAAAGAACTATAATTTGATAAAGGTCTGATGTAGCTGATGATGGAGCCGGGAGACAGTCGAAGGAAGTCCTCAACGATTGATAGCAGTTACCTTGAGTTTGTGCTTGATTAATTTGTATTAATTAGTCCTTTACACCAAGATGAGTTGTGACTGTCATTAAGGCTCTGAAGATGAAAACAAAGGCCAGTTCCAGAAACTCCTCAAGGTTTACAGTAGCTACTTTGTTTTTGGACTTAATTCCAATACCCATATAGCACATACAATCCGAGATTCCAGTGTCCTGTCCCCTCCCACTCTCCCCTCATGTTGTGACCCCAGGTGGACAGGATCCTCCCAACACTTAGACAACACCCCCCCTCACCTACCGCTCCCCCCTCCCCCTAGACTCAACCTAGCCTCCCACCCCTCTCCTCTACACTCACTTACCCCCCCCCCCCCACTTGCTCCTCAGGCCACCTCACCCCCCCGCGGTCTATCTCGGGATCCGGAGGTCCTAGACTAGCCGAGTTTGGGCTCTTCGGAATCGGGAGGAAGAGCCCAACATTCTGGCCCCGGGGGATTCCGCATCCCGTACTATATTTACCCACCTCGAAGTCCTTCCCCATATCCTTACCTAAAATCCCGGATATCTCGGAAATGGCTGGGAATTTCAAAATTCTGACAAAATCCCCCCCCCCCCCCCTTACTAGCCCCCCCCTGCAGCCGGAACCTCCCCCATTTTGACCCCATAGTACCCGACCCCCCAATACCCATATAGCACATACATTCCGAGATTCCAGTGTCCTGTCCCCTCCCACTCTCCCCTCATGTTGTGACCCCAGGTGGATAGGATCCTCCCAACACTTAGACAACCCCCCCCTCACCTACCTCTCCCCCCTCCCCCTAGACTCAACCTAGCCTCCCCACCCCTCTCCTCTACACTCCCTTACCCCCCTTCCCACTTGCTCTCCAGGCCACCTCACCCCCCCGCGGCCTATCTCGGGATCCGGAGGTCCTAGACTAGCCGAGTTTGGGCTCTTCGGAATCGGGAGGAAGAGCCCAACATTCTGACCCCGGGGGATTCCGCATCGCGCATCCCGCATTTCGCATTCCACACTGACTCACCTGGTGCTGGCGCGTGCAATTGTTGGGACATACAGGCTGTATCTTTAGGTTAGTTTAGTTTTAAATTTGGTGTTGTATTTAGTCGTGGACCGTCCCCCTATTGGGGACGCTAAGTTTTAATCTTTATTAATGTTATTTTATTGAAATAAAACTTCTTCGCCATCTTTTTCTAAGAAATTTCACTTCTTACGTGTGTACACTAGCACACGCACACATTTTTTTTTTGTTTCTAAAAACGAATATACTAATACCAAAGACATACCCGACTTCGGAAATTAGTTATTTTTTACGTTGTAGTGTTTTCTGGAAGACGGTTGTTTTATTTACACTTTTGTGTTATGAAAAGTACTGTGCAGCTGCATCCGGTCAGAATGAACGCTGATGCTAATATAGTTGGGAAAAGGCCTGTAAACAAACGACGTAATTTTGAATAATGTTATTTTTACCCGTAATTTTGGTTTAAAAACGAAACCACTGAACCGATTTCTATAAAATTCCTACGAGGTCAAAATGAATGTATGAACAATGCTAGACATGACGCGATTACGCAACTTAAATTCAGTTTCTTGATTATAATTGATTGTTTCTTAAGCATGACATGCAGGTACTGGTTCTTCAGTGATAAACTTCAATGCTGTAAGTTTTTTAGGAGTTTCCTCGACTCCTGTTGGTCTTCATCATCAGATTTACGGACACGACCGACAGACCTTAATTTTAACCCACATAGGTGCAAAGTTCTAATCAATACAAATTAATCAAGCACAAACGCAAGGTGGCTGCAGGGGATCGTTGAGAAGTTCCCTCGTCTGTCTATGTTCTTCATCATCAAATCTACTGCAGATTTTCATAGTAATCCATATGGGTGAAAATCGCTCATCAATATACATTAATTAAATTCAAACACAAGGGAACTACTGTAAACCGTTGAGGAGTTCCCTGAAGTGGCCTTTGTATTTATCATCAGAGCCCTAATGACAATTAAAACCGATCTAAGTGTAAAGTTCTTATTAATACAAATTAATCAAGCTCAAATACAAGGTAGCTGCTATGAATTCCCGAGGAGTTCCCTCAACTGTCTCCCGGCTTCATATCTACTCCAACATCAGATCTACTCCACATCATTAGTAAATTGTAGTGCTTTAAAATACTTAATGAAAATATTTAAAAATGTACCTAGAAATGTAAAAGTTGCCTCTAAAAATTTTGAAAATTTCCTTGCTTTCTCTAGTCTTTCATCATCAGAGCCTGGTGACTATGGGACCACCCTTTTAAATAAAAAAGAATTTTGCAAACGGATCCAGGCTTCTTACAGTAATCGGTGAACATACATAAAAAAAGGTTGCGACTAATTGAGAACCTCCTACTTTTTTGAAGTCGGTTAAAAACTTAAATTGCCAAAAGAAAATAATTTTTCTGTTGACAATTTAAATTTTATAGGATTTTGATTACTAACTTTTTCCAATATAAGTTCATTCCCGGTATTAGAAAAAATGCCTGGGGTCGAATCCTCTCGTCTCAATGCCCGCGCTGCTGCCGATGATAATAGTATCATACTAAGCAATATACGGTCAAATCACGCAGGCTCTTACTTACTACTTTTCTCAAACAATCCGAGGAAATAAAAAACATAATTTTATTTTTTAAGTTCAATGACGAATGACGATGAACAATAATTATTTTTCCCACGCTATGGCGCTATTATGATGTTCCTTTGCTTTTTTTTTCAATAAAGCGTCCACTATTTATCATTTCAATATTGTGTCTATTTGCAAGACAGTCCGAAATTTAAATAAAACCTTTTATTAGTTACCTCCTTGGTGTTCCATGTTTCGAATTTAGTTTTTTTTTTTCGAAAGAAATTCAAACTAGGACGCTGGAACGAAACGCAAACTACCTAATTCGAAATTACGGCCGCTTAAATTTACATTCCATGTGTCTAATGCGTTCCTGTACCTTTTATTTATTTATTTTATTTTTTATTAAAATTATAAACTAGCGCTTGACCGCAATCCCGCCTGATGGTAAGCAGTGACGCAGTCGTTGATGGTAAAGCGCACTAGTTTATTAAGAGCTTATTCACTCAAGCCTTGAAGACACTAAAATTGTAGTCCGACGGAAACACCGCCACTGGCAAACTGTTCCAGTCCCTCGATGTACGCGGTATAAAGGAGGAAGCGAAACGCTTCGTCCGTATCGTAATGGTGTTCGCTAAAATATAACGCGACTAAGTGAAATAATTTTTATAATACACGTAGGAATGTAACTATGAGTAGATTGAGAAAACATCTACCAGAATGTCAAACGCACTTCGGCGGATATATGTACTCGTACTTAGATCTTTATTACTATGTAGTAAATATGATTTTATGTCCACTAACGTGCGGTTGAGTTTATCTTTCTTAATTTACAAAAATATTATTAATGAGGTACACATATTTAATTTACACACTACGCTGCGATATCTCAATGTTCTTTATGAATTATTTACTGAATGCACTTTTTACGACATAAATCAGGCACTTTTAATTAGTAAACAACACTATGCATAATTTAAAACTCCAATGAAAAATTAACGTGACACTCGGCTTAACTTTCCCGCCAAAACTCCAGACACGGGTTATGACATCAAGATAACATTGTTTTATTTTGAGTACTAGGCTTTTTAGTAAATTATATTTCTTTGCCTTTTTTTTTCTTTTTCTTCATTATGTGTTTATTATTGTTTTAGTGTATTATTATTATAATGTGCGTTCTGTTTGGGCGGAATAAAGAATTTTTCTTTCTAGATCAGGACTCATTCAGGATCGGTTTTTTTAGGAATTAATCAGATGATTAATTCCTAAAAAAACAGCTACGGAAACTTCAACCCTTAAAAATTAACATTAAAATTTAATAATAATATGTATTCGCATACAAATACCAAAGGAGTCTATACAAGCAGTCAATTGCATTGAATGTTACAGAGGCCGTCCACACAATATTTTCGGCACAAAACATACAGCGGCGATATTATGTTTAGACCCATTAGATTAGTTTCGATGAATAGAGTTTAAAAACTTAAAATTAATGGTAAATTAGAAATAAAGTATAAAAACCCTAGACATAAAATTCAACCTCTTTAAATATTAATAACAATTCAAACTAAAAATAATTACCTATTCAGATCAAAATAAGTATTACGAAGTATGAGTAGCTAAATGGATCAACAAAGTATATGATTTTTGGAATATATTTCGAGCCAAAAAGTCGTCGAGCATTTAAAAATAATTGACGTTATGGATTCACTAATGCATGAAATGTTAACAAATATATATAGATCTTACAATGTATGGAGCATTGCGAATATAAAATTTCTAGATTAGGTTTAATAAATTCATAATTGATCAACCGTTACGGTATAGGTATTGGATCAAAAGAAGTATTACTGGAAGTGCGAGTATATAAATGGATCAACACAAGTTATTGATTTTTGAAATATATTCAGAGCTAAAAAGTCCTGGTGGGTTCAAAAAATATAGCCGTTAGGATCCACTAATGCATGAAATTGCTGAAAAATTTTTGTCGAGTATATGTCCTAATTGACGAATATATTTGGCCACATCCCTAAATAGAATACGACGTTGCCACTCCCCCCAAGAAATTTGCAACTGGAGTAAAGTTATTCCGTGCTAAAGGTGGAGTCTATAATGAACGGCATCGTGGCTGGATCAACAAAGTGCCCAAAGAGGTGTTTATATATATATATATATATATATATATACTTCGCCACTGATATATATATATAAACACCTCTTTGGGCACTTAGTTGATCCAGCCACGATGCCGTTCATTATAGACTCCACCTTTAGCACGGAATAACTTTACTCCAGTTGCATATTTCTTGGGGGGAGTGGCAACGTCGTATTCTATTTAGGGATGTGGCCAAATATATTCGTCGATTAGGACATATACTCGACAAAAAATTTTCAGCAATTTCATGCATTAGTGGATCCGTAACGGCTAAATTTTTTGAACCCACCGGAACTTTTTAGCTCTGAATATATTTCAAAAATCAATAACTTGTGTTGATCCATTTATATACTCGCACTTCCAGTAATACTTCTTTTGATCCGATACCTATACCATAACGGTTGATCAATTATGAATTTATTAAACCTAATCTAGAAATTTTATATTCGCAATGCTCCATACATTGTAAGATCTATATATATTTGTTAACATTTCATGCATTAGTGGATCCATAACGTTAATTTTTTTTAAATGCTCGAAGACTTTTTGGCTCGAAATATATTCCAAAAATCATATACTTTGTTGATCCATTTAGCTACTCATACTTCGTTATACTTATTTTGATCTGAATAGGTAATTATTTTTAGTATGAATGGTTATTAATATTTAAAGAGGTTGAATTTTATGTCTAGGGTTTTTATACTTTATTTCTAATTTATCATTAATTCTAAGTTTTTAAACTCTATTCATCGAAACCAATCTAATGGGTCTAAACATGATATCACCGCTGTATGTTTTGTGCCGAAAATATTGTGTGGACGGCCTCTGTAACATTCAATGCAATTGACACTGCTTGTATAGACTCCTTTGGTATTTGTATGCGAATACAAATTATTATTAAATTTTAATGTTAATTTTTAAGGGTTGAAGTTTCCGTAGCTGTTTTTTTAGGAATTAATCATCTGATTAATTCCTAAAAAAACCGATCCTGAATGATTCCTGATCTAGAAAGAAAAATTCTTTATTCCGCCCAAACAGAACGCACATTACAATAATAATACATTAAAACAATAATAAACACATAATGAAGAAAAAGAAAAAAAAGGCAAAGAAATATAATTTACTAAAAAGCCTAGTACTCAAAATAAAACAATGTTATCTTGATGTCATAACCCGTGTCTGGAGTTTTGGCGGGAAAGTTAAGCCGAGTGTCACGTTAATTTTTCATTGGAGTTTTAAATTATGCATAGTGTTGTTTACTAAATAAAAGTGCCTGATTTATGTCGTAAAAAGTGCATTCAGTAAATAATTCATAAAGAACATTGATATATCGCAGCGTAGTGTGTAAATTAAACATGTGTACCTCATTAATAATATTTTTGTAAATTAAGAAAGATAAACTCAACCGCACGTTAGTGGACATAAAATCATATTTACTACTTAGTAATAAAGGTAATAAAGATCTAAGTACGAGTACTCACCACGCACTAACTATGGCAAAAAAAGTGTAATGTACGAAGGTGCAGCATTGTACAATAAATTACCAAAAACAATTAAAAACGAAAAGTCTATGTCAATATTTAAAAAGCATTTAAAATTACATATATTCAACCATGCGAGCGCACCTTAGTACATGCCACATCTAGTTGTGCGTGCTCCGTGTGTTGTTGGCAATCTACCCTACATATTTTTAATTTTTGTTTTTGTATAGTGTTTTACTGTTACTGTACGTTTTAAATATTTGTTTAAGTTAGTATTTAAAAATTTCTCATGTAAGTGATTAATTTCTTATGAGAAATAAAGATATCTCAAACCTCACATATATCCGCCGAAGTGCGTTTGACATTCTGGTAGATGTTTTCTCAATCTACTCATAGTTACATTCCTACGTGTATTATAAAAATTATTTCACTTAGTCGCGTTATATTTTAGCGAACACCATTACGATACGGACGAAGCGTTTCGCCTCCTCCTTTATACCGCGTACATCGAGGGACTGGAACAGTTTGCCAGCGGCGGTGTTTCCGTCGGACTACAACTTGAGTGTCTTCAAGGCTAGAGTGAATAGGCTCTTAATAAACTAGGGCGCTTTACCATCAACGACTGCGTCACTGCTTACCATCAGGCGGGATTGCGGTCAAGCGCTAGTTTATAATTTTAATAAAAAATAAAATAAATAAAAGGTACAGGAACGCATTAGACACATGGAATGTAAATTTAAGCGGCCGTAATTTCGAATTAGGTAGTTTGCGTTTCGTTCCAGCGTCCTAGTTTGAATTTCTTTCGAAAAAAAAAAACTAAATTCGAATCATGGAACACCAAGGAGGTAACTAATAAAAGGTTTTATTTAAATTTCGGACTGTCTTGCAAATAGACACAATATTGAAATGATAAATAGTGGACGCTTTATTGAAAAAAAAAAAAAAAAAAACAAAGGAACATCATAATAGCGCCATAGCGTGGGAAAAATAATTATTGTTCATTATTCGTCATTGAACTTAAAAAATAAAATTATGTTTTTTATTTCCTTGGATTGTTTGAGAAAAGTAGTAAGTAAGAGCCTGCGTGATTTGACCGTATATTGCTTAGTATGATACTATTATCATCGGCAGCAGCGCGGGCATTGAGACGAGAGGATTCGACCCCAGGCATTTTTTCTAATACCGGGAATGAACTTATATTGGAAAAAGTTAGTAATCAATGTCAAAATCCTATAAAATTTAAATTGTCAACAGAAAAATTATTTTCTTTTGGCAATTTAAGTTTTTAACCGACTTCAAAAAAGTAGGAGGTTCTCAATTCGTCGCAACCTTTTTTTTATGTATGTTCACCGATTACTGTAAGAAGCCTGGATCCGTTTGCAAAATTCTTTTTTATTTAAAAGGGTGGTCCCATAGTCACCATGCTCTGATGATGAAAGACTAGAGAAAGCAAGGAAACTTTCAAAATTTTTAGAGGCAACTTGTACATTTCTAGGTACATTTTTAAATATTTTCATTAAGTATTTTAAAGCACTACAATTTACTAATGATCTGGAGTAGATCTGATGTTGGAGTAGATATGAAGCCGGGAGACAGTTGAGGGAACTCCTCGGGAATTCATAGCAGCTACCTTGTATTGGAGCTTGATTAATTTGTATTAATAAGAACTTTACACGTAGATCGGTTTTAATTGTCATTAGGGCTCTGATGATAAATACAAAGGCCACTTCAGGGAACTCCTCAACGGTTTACAGTAGTTCCCTTGTGTTTGAATTTAATTAATGTATATTGATGAGCGATTTTCACCCATATGGATTACTATGAAAATCTGCAGTAGATTTGATGATGAAGAACATAGACAGACGAGGGAACTCCTCAACGATCCCCTGCAGCCACCTTGCGTTTGAAAAAAAAAATGTGTGCGTGTACTAGTGTACACACGTAAGAAGTGAAATTTCTTAGAAAAAGATGGCGAAGAAGTTTTACTTCAATATAATAACATTAATAAAGATTAAAACTTAGCGTCCCCAATAGGGGGACGGTCCACGACTAAATACAACACCAAATTTAAAACTAAACTAAACTAAAGATACAGCCTGTATGTCCCAACAATTGCACGCGCCAGCACCAGGTGAGTCAGTGTGGAATACGAAATGCGGGATGCGGGATGCGGAATCCCCCGGGGTCAGAATGTTGGGCTCTTCCTCCCGATTCCGAAGAGCCCAAACTCGGCTAGTCTAGGACCTCCGGATCCCGAGATAGGCCGCGGGGGGGTGAGGTGGCCTGGAGAGCTAGTAGGGAGGGGGAGTAAGGGAGTGTAGAGGAGAGGGGTGGGGAGGCTAGGTTGAGTCTAGGGGGAGGGGGAGAGGTAGGTGAGGGGGGGTTGTCTAAGTGTTGGGAGGATCCTGTCCACCTGGGGTCACAACATGAGGGGAGAGTGGGAGGGGACAGGACACTGGAATCTCGGAATGTATGTGCTATATGGGTATTGGGGGGTCAGGTACTATGGGGTCAAAATGGGGGAGGTTCCGGCTGCGGGGGGGGGGCTAGTAAGGGGTGTGGGGGGAATTTTGTCAGTATTTTGAAATTCCCAGCCGTTTCCGAGATATCCGGGATTTTAGGTAGGGATATGGGGAAGGACTTCGAGGTGGATAAATATAGTACGGGATGCGGAATCCCCCGGGGCCAGAACGTTGGGCTCTTCCTCCCGATTCCGAAGAGCCCAAACTCGGCTAGTCTAGGACCTCCGGATCCCGAGATAGGCCGCGGGGGGGTGAGGTGGCCTGAGGAGCAAGTGGGGGGGGGGTAAGTGAGTGTAGAGGAGAGGGGTGGGAGGCTAGGTTGAGTCTAGGGGGAGGGGGGAGGGGTAAGTGAGGGGGGGTGTTGTCTAAGTGTTGGGAGGATCCTGTCCACCTGGGGTCACAACATGAGGGGAGAGTGGGAGGGGACAGGACACTGGAATCTCGGAATGTATGTGCTATATGGGTATTGGGGGGTCAGGTACTATGGGGTCAAAATGGGGGAGGTTCCGGCTGCGGGGGGGGGCTAGTAAGGGGTGTGGGGGGAATTTTGTCAGTATTTTGAAATTCCCAGCCGTCTCCGAGATATCCGGGATTTTAGGTAGGGATATGGGGAAGGACTTCGAGGTGGATAAATATAGTACGGGATGCGGAATCCCCCGGGGCCAGAATGTTGGGCTCTTCCTCCCGATTCCGAAGAGCCCAAACTCGGCTAGTCTAGGACCTCCGGATCCCGAGATAGGCCGCGGGGGGGTGAGGTGGCCTGAGGAGCAAGTGGGGGGGGGGGGTAAGTGAGTGTAGAGGAGAGGGGTGGGAGGCTAGGTTGAGTCCAGGGGGAGGGGGGAGGGGTAAGTGAGGGGGGGGTGTTGTCTAAGTGTTGGGAGGATCCTGTCCACCTGGGGTCACAACATGAGGGGAGAGTGGCCCTCCCACTCTCCCCTCATGTTGTGACTGGACACTGGAATCTCGGATTGTATGTGCTATATGGGTATTGGAATTAAGTCCAAAAACAAAGTAGCTACTGTAAACCTTGAGGAGTTTCTGGAACTGGCCTTTGTTTTCATCATCAGAGCCTTAATGACAGTCACAACTCATCTTGGTGTAAAGTACTAATTAATACAAATTAATCAAGCACAAACTCAAGGTAACTGCTATCAATCGTTGAGGACTTCCTTCGACTGTCTCCCGGCTCCATCATCAGCTACATCAGACCTTTATCAAATTATAGTTCTTTGAAATACTTAATTAAGATACTTAGAAATGCACTAGTCGCCCCTACGATTTTTGGAAGTTCCTCTTGATTTCTCTAGTCTTTCATCATCAGATCTTGACTAAGGGACCATTTAGAAAGTTTGCCTTTTCAAACAAAAAAAGAATTTAGCAAATGGGTCCAGGTGTCTGAGATTAATATCTAAGATTAATAAAGTGAACATACATAAAAAACAAAACGGCTGCTTAACCAATCGCTTCGCGCCCTTGGCAAATGCTGCGCCCTGATTGGCCCATTTGAATTGGATCAACAACTGCCCAGACGCCAAAAAGGTGGATTTGTATAAAACAGCCCTTAATTATTGTTATTACTTATTATTATTGAACGTGACACATGTGGCTCCGAACGGAGCCACATATTTATGGACAAATGGCATCGGATCAACAAAAGGCCCCCGGAT
Organism: Sesamia inferens; assembly: GCA_037179545.1. Taxonomy (NCBI): domain Eukaryota; kingdom Metazoa; phylum Arthropoda; class Insecta; order Lepidoptera; family Noctuidae; genus Sesamia; species Sesamia inferens. The sequence continues at coordinate 24,484,639 of CM073934.1, read as the reverse complement.
CAACAAGTGAAAATGGATCAACAAATTACTACCTATACGGCACGTCTGAGCCACAAAGTGCCCCTTTGGGCACTTTGTGGCTCAGACGGGCACATGTGTTACGTTCAATAATAATAAGTAATAACAATAATTAAGGGCTGTTTTATACAAATCCACCTTTTTGGCGTCTGGGCAGTTGTTGATCCAATTCAAATGGGCCAATCAGGGCGCAGCATTTGCCAAGGGCGCGAAGCGATTGGTTAAGCAGCCGTTTTGTTTTTTATGTATGTTCACTTTATTAATCTTAGATATTAATCTCAGACACCTGGACTGATTTGCTAAATTCTTTTTTTGTTTGAAAATGTAAACTTTCTAAATGGTCCCTTAGTCAAGATCTGATGATGAAAGACTAGAGAAATCAAGAGGAACTTCCAAAAATCGTAGGGGCGACTAGTGCATTTCTAAGTATCTTCATTAAGTATTTCCAAGAACTATAATTTGATAAAGGTCTGATGTAGCTGATGATGGAGCCGGGAGACAGTCGAAGGAAGTCCTCAACGATTGATAGCAGTTACCTTGAGTTTGTGCTTGATTAATTTGTATTAATTAGTACTTTACACCAAGATGAGTTGTGACTGTCATTAAGGCTCTGATGATGAAAACAAAGGCCAGTTCCAGAAACTCCTCAAGGCTTACAGTAGCTACTTTGTTTTTGGACTTAATTCCAATACCCATATAGCACATACAATCCGAGATTCCAGTGTCCTGTCCCCTCCCACTCTCCCCTCATGTTGTGACCCCAGGTGAACAGGATCCTCCCAACACTTAGACAACCCCCCCCCCCCTCACCTACCCCTCCCCCCTCCCCCTAGACTCAACCTAGCCTCCCACCCCTCTCCTCTACACTCACTTGCTCCTCAAGCCACCTCACCCCCCCGCGGCCTATCTCGGGATCCGGAGGTCCTAGACTAGCCGAGTTTGGGCTCTTCGGAATCGGGAGGAAGAGCCCAACATTCTGGCCCCAGGGGATTCCGCATCCCGTACTATATTTACCCACCTCGAAGTCCTTCCCCATATCCCTACCTAAAATCCCGAAAATCCCGGATATCTCGGAAACGGCTGGGAATTTCAAAATTCTGACAAAATTCCCCCCCCCCCCCCCCCTTACTAGCCTCCCCCGCAGCCGGAACCTGCCCCATTTTGACCCCATAGTACCTGACCCCCAATACCCATATAGCATATACATTCCGAGATTCCAGTGTCCTGTCCCCTCCCACTCTCCCCTCATGTTGTGACCCCAGGTGGACAGGATCCTCCCAACACTTAGACAACACCCCCCTCACCTACCTCTCCCCCCTCCCCCTAGACTCAACCTAGCCTCCCCACCCCTCTCCTCTACACTCCCTTACCCCCTCACCAGGCCACCTCACCCCCCCGCGGCCTATCTCGGGATCCGGAGGTCCTAGACTAGCCGAGTTTGGGCTCTTCGGAATCGGGAGGAAGAGCCAAACATTCTGACCCCAGGGGATTTCGCATCCCGCATCCCGCATTTCGCATTCCACACTGACTCACCTGGTGCTGGCGCGTGCAATTGTTGGGACATACATGCTGTATCTTTAGGTTAGTTTAGTTTTAAATTTGGTGTTGTATTTAGTCGTGGACCGTCCCCCTATTGGGGACGCTAAGTTTTAATCTTTATTAATGTTATTATATTGAAGTAAAACTTCTTCGCCATTTTTTTCTAAGAAATTTCACTTCTTACGTGTGTACACTAGTACACGCACACATTTTTTTTTTGTTTCTAAAAACGAATATACTAATACCAAAGACATACCCGACTTCGGAAATTAGTTATTTTTTACGTTGTAGTGTTTTCTGGAAGACGGTTGTTTTTTTTACACTTTTGTGTTATGAAAAGTACTGTGCAGCTGCATCCGGTCAGAATGAACGCTGATGCTAATATAGTTGGGAAAAGGTTTGTAAACAAACGACGTAATTTTGAATAATGTTATTTTTACCCGTAATTTTGGTTTAAAAACGAAACCACTGAACCGATTTCTATAAAATTCCTACGAGGTCAAAATGAATGTATGAACAATGCTAGACATGACGCGATTACGCAACTTAAATTCAGTTTCTTGATTATAATTGATTGTTGCTTAAGCATGACATGCAGGTACTGGTTCTTCAGTGATAAACTTCAATGCTGTAAGTTTTTTTAGGAGTTTCCTCGACTCCTGTTGGTGTTCATCATCAAATTTACGGACACGACCGACAGACCTTCATTTTAACCCACATAGGTGCAAAGTTCTAATCAATACAAATTAATCAAGCACAAACGCAAGGTGGCTGCAGGGGATCGTTGAGGAGTTCCCTCGTCTGTCTATGTTCTTCATCATCAAATCTACTGCAGATTTTCATAGTAATCCATATGGGTGAAAATCGCTCATCAATATACATTAATTAAATTCAAACACAAGGGAACTACTGTAAACCGTTGAGGAGTTCCCTGAAGTGGCCTTTGTATTTATCATCAGAGCCCTGACAATTAAAACCGATCTAAGTGTAAAGTTCTTATTAATACAAATTAATCAAGCTCAAATACAAGGTAGCTGCTATGAATTCCCGAGGAGTTCCCTCAACTGTCTCCCGGCTTTATATCTACTCCAAGATCAGATCTACTCCAGATCATTAGTAAATTGTAGTGCTTTAAAATACTTAATGAAAATATTTAAAAATGTACCTAGAAATGTACAAGTTGCCTCTAAAAATTTTGAAAGTTTCCTTGCTTTCTCTAGTCTTTCATCATCAGAGCCTGGTGACTATGGGACCACCCTTTTAAATAAAAAAGAATTTTGCAAACGGATCCAGGCTTCTTACAGTAATCGGTGAACATACATAAAAAAAGTTTGCGACTAATTGAGAACCTCCTACTTTTTTTGAAGTCGGTTAAAAACTTAAATTGCCAAAAGAAAATAATTTTTCTGTTGACAATTTAAATTTTATAGGATTTTGACATTGATTACTAACTTTTTCCAATATAAGTTCATTCCCGGTATTAGAAAAAATGCCTGGGGTCGAATCCTCTCGTCTCAATGCCCGCGCTGCTGCCGATGATAATAGTATCATACTAAGCAATATACGGTCAAATCACGCAGGCTCTTACTTACTACTTTTCTCAAACAATCCGAGGAAATAAAAAACATAATTTTATTTTTTAAGTTCAATGACGAATAATGAACAATGATTATTTTTCCCACGCTATGGCGCTATTATGATGTTCTTTTGGTTTTTTTTTTTCAATAAAGCGTCCACTATTTATCATTTCAATATTGTGTCTATTTGCAAGACAGTCCGAAATTTAAATAAAACCTTTTATTAGTTACCTCCTTGGTGTTCCATGTTTCGAATTTAGTTTTTTTTTTTCGAAAGAAATTCAAACTAGGACGCTGGAACGAAACGCAAACTACCTAATTCGAAATTACGGCCGCTTAAATTTACATTCCATGTGTCTAATGCGTTCCTGTACCTTTTATTTATTTATTTTATTTTTTATTAAAATTATAAACTAGCGCTTGACCGCAATCCCGCCTGATGGTAAGCAGTGACGCAGTCGTTGATGGTAAAGCGCACTAGTTTATTAAGAGCTTATTCACTCAAGCCTTGAAGACACTAAAATTGTAATCCGACGGAAACACCGCCGCTGGCAAACTGTTCCAGTCCCTCGATGTACGCGGTATAAAGGAGGAAGCGAAACGCTTCGTCCGTATCGTAATGGTGTTCGCTAAAATATAACGCGACTAAGTGAAATAATTTTTATAATACACGTAGGAATGTAACTATGAGTAGATTGAGAAAACATCTACCAGAATGTCAAACGCACTTCGGCGGATATATGTACTCGTACTTAGATCTTTATTACTAAGTAGTAAATATGATTTTATGTCCACTAACGTGCGCTTGAGTTTATCTTTCTTAATTTACAAAAATATTATTAATGAGGTACACATGTTTAATTTACACACTACGCTGCGATATCTCAATGTTCTTTATGAATTATTTACTGAATGCACTTTTTACGACATAAATCAGGCACTTTTAATTAGTAAACAACACTATGCATAATTTAAAACTCCAATGAAAAATTAACGTGACACTCGGCTTAACTTTCCCGCCAAAACTCCAGACACGGGTTATGACATCAAGATAACATTGTTTTATTTTGAGTACTAGGCTTTTTAGTAAATTATATTTCTTTGCTTTTTTTTTTCTTTTTCTTCATTATGTGTTTATTATTGTTTTAGTCTATTATTATTATAATGTGCGTTCTGTTTAGGCGGAATAAAGAATTTTTCTTTCTAGATCAGGAATCATTCAGGATCGGTTTTTTTAGAAACTAATCAGATGATTAATTCTTAAAAAAACAGCTACGGAAACTTCAACCCTTAAAAATTAACATTAAAATTTAATAATAATATGTATTCGCATACAAATACCAAAGGAGTCTATACAAGCAGTGTCAATTGCATTGAATGTTACAGAGGCCGTCCACACAATATTTTCGGCACAAAACATACAGCGGCGATATCACGTTTAGACCAATTAGATTGGTTTCAATGAATAGAGTTTAAAAACTTAAAATTAATGGTAAATTAGAAATAAAGTATAAAAACCCTAGACATGAAATTCAACCTCTTTAAATATTAATAACAATTCATACTAAAAATAATTACCTATTCAGATCAAAATAAGTATTACGAAGTATGAGTAGCTAAATGGATCAACAAAGTATATGATTTTTGGAATATATTTCGAGCCAAAAAGTCGTCGAGCATTTAAAAAAAATTGACGTTATGGATTCACTAATGCATGAAATGTTAACAAATATATATAGATCTTACAATGTATGGAGCATTGCGAATATAAAATTTCTAGATTAGGTTTAATAAATTCATAATTGATCAACCGTTACGGTATAGGTATCGGATCAAAAGAAGTTTTACTGGAAGTGCGAGTATATAAATGGATCAACACAAGTTATTGATTTTTGAAATATATTCAGAGCTAAAAAGTCCTGGTGGGTTCAAAAAATATAGCCGTTAGGATCCACTAATGCATGAAATTGCTGAAAAATTTTTGTCGAGTATATGTCCTAATTGACGAATATATTTGGCCACATCCCTAAATAGAATACGACGTTGCCACTCCCCCAAAGAAATATGCAACTGGAGTAAAGTTATTCCGTGCTAAAGGTGGAGTCTATAATGAACGGCATCGTGGCTGGATCAACTAAGTGCCCAAAGAGGTGTTTATATATATATTATATATATATATATACAATATGTAAAGAAAACTCTGTCCGATCCGTTTTTGTATCCATTAGTAGAATCAGTTATCGATACCTAACAACACCTTCACGGGTCGGACAGGGTTTTCTTAACGTACTGTATACCTTGAGCGACATAGGTATATAAGAAAGTATATATATATATATATACTATATATATATATATATATATATATATATATATATATATACATATATATATATATATAGATATCCCTTTGGGCACTTTGTGGCTCAGACGTGCCGTATAGGTAGTAATTTGTTGATCCATTTTCACTTGTTGATCCGGGGGCCTTTTGTTGATCCGATGCCATCTGACCATAAATATGTGGCTCCGTTCGGAGCCACATGTGTTACGTTCAATAATAATAAGTAATAACAATAATTAAGGGCTGTTTTATACAAATCCACCTTTTTGGCGTCTGGGCAGTTGTTGATCCAATTCAAATGGGCCAATCAAGGCGCAGCATTTGCCAAGGGCGCGAAGCGATTGGTTAAGCAGCCGTTTTGTTTTTTATGTATGTTCAGTTTATTAATCTTAGATATTAATCTCAGACACCTGGACCGATTTGCTAAATTCTTTTTTTGTTTGAAAAGGTAAACTTTCTAAATGGTCCCTTAGTCAAGATCTGATGATGAAAGACTAGAGAAATCAAGAGGAACTTCCAAAAATCGTAGGGGCGACTAGTGCATTTCTAAGTATCTTCATTAAGTATTTCAAAGAACTATAATTTGATAAAGGTCTGATGTAGCTGATGATGGAGCCGGGAGACAGTCGAAGGAAGTCCTCAACGATTGATAGCAGTTACCTTGAGTTTGTGCTTGATTAATTTGTATTAATTAGTACTTTACACCAAGATGAGTTGTGACTGTCATTAAGGCTCTGATGATGAAAACAAAGGCCAGTTCCAGAAACTCCTCAAGGTTTACAGTAGCTACTTTGTTTTTGGACTTAATTCCAATACCCATATAGCACATACAATCCGAGATTCCAGTGTCCTGTCCCCTCCCACTCTCCCCTCATGTTGTGACCCCAGGTGGAGAGGATCCTCCCAACACTTAGACAACACCCCCCCTCACTTACCCCTCCCCCCTCTCCTAGACTAAACCTAGCCTCCCACCCCTCTCCTCTACACTCACTTACCCTCCCCCCCCACTTGCTCCTCAGGCCACCTCACCCCCCCGCGGCCTATCTCGGGATCCGGAGGTCCTAGACTAGCCGAGTTTGGGCTCTTCGGAATCGGGAGGAAGAGCCCAACGTTCTGGCCCCGGGGGATTCCGCATCCCGTACTATATTTACCCACCTCGAAGTCCTTCCCCATATCCCTACCTAAAATCCCGGATATCTCGGAAACGGCTGGGAATTTCAAAATTCTGACAAAATTCCCCCCACCCCCCTTATTAGCCCCCCCCGCAGCCGGAACCTCCCCCATTTTGACCCCATAGTACCTGACCCCCCAATACCCATATAGCACATACATTCCGAGATTCCAGTGTCCTGTCCCCTCCCACTCTCCCCTCATGTTGTGACCCCAGGTGGACAGGATCCTCCCAACACTTAAGCAACCCCCCCCCCCTCACCTACCTCTCCCCCCTCCCCCTAGACTCAACCTAGCCTCCCCACCCCTCTCCTCTACACTCCCTTACCCCCCCCTCCCCACTTGCTCTCCAGGCCACCTCACCCCCCCCGCGGCCTATCTCGGAATCCGGAGGTCCTAGACTAGCCGAGTTTGGGCTCTTCGGAATCGGGAGGAAGAGCCCAACATTCTGACCCCGGGGAATTCCGCATCCCGCATCCCGCATTTCGCATTCCACACTGACTCACCTGGTGCTGGCGCGTGCGATTGTTGGGACATACAGGCTGTATCTTTAGGTTAGTTTAGTTTTAAATTTGGTGTTGTATTTAGTCGTGGACCGTCCCCCTATTGGGGACGCTAAGTTTTAATCTTTATTAATGTTATTATATTGAAGTAAAACTTCTTCGCCATCTTTTTCTAAGAAATTTCACTTCTTACGTGTGTACACTAGTACACGCACACATTTTTTTTTGTTTCTAAAAACGAATATACTAATACCATAGACATACCCGACTTCGGAAATTAGTTATTTTTTACGTTGTAGTGTTTTCTGGAAGACGGTTGTTTTTTTTTACACTTTTGTGTTATGAAAAGTACTGTGCAGCTGCATCCGGTCAGAATGAACGCTGATGCTAATATAGTTGGGAAAAGGCCTGTAAACAAATGACGTAATTTTGAATAATGTTATTTTTACCCGTAATTTTGGTTTAAAAACGAAACCACTGAACCGATTTCTATAAAATTCCTACGAGGTCAAAATTAATGTATGAACAATGCTAGACATGACGCGATTACGCAACTTAAATTCAGTTTCTTGATTATAATTGATTGTTGCTTAAGCATGACATGCAGGTACTGGTTCTTCAGTGATAAACTTCAATGCTGTAAGTTTTTTAGGAGTTTCCTCGACTCCTGTTGGTCTTCATCATCAGATTTACGGACACGACCGACAGACCTTCATTTTAACCCACATAGGTGCAAAGTTCTAATCAATACAAATTAATCAAGCACAAACGCAAGGTGGCTGCAGGGGATCGTTGAGGAGTTCCCTCGTCTGTCTATGTTCTTCATCATCAAATCTACTGCAGATTTTCAATGGTGAAAATCGCTCATCAATATACATTAATTAAATTCAAACACAAGGGAACTACTGTAAACCGTTGAGGAGTTCCCTGAAGTGGCCTTTGTATTTATAATCAGAGCCCTAATGACAATTAAAACCGATCTAAGTGTAAAGTTCTTATTAATACAAATTAATCAAGCTCAAATACAAGGTAGCTGCTATGAATTCCCGAGGAGTTCCCTCAACTGTCTCCCGGCTTCATATCTACTCCAACATCAGATCTACTCCAGATCATTAGTAAATTGTAGTGCTTTAAAATACTTAATGAAAATATTTAAAAATGTACCTAGAAATGTACAAGTTGCCTCTAAAAATTTTGAAAGTTTCCTTGCTTTCTCTAGTCTTTCATCATCAGAGTCTGGTGACTATGGGACCACCCTTTTAAATAAAAAAGAATTTTGCAAACGGATCCAGGCTTCTTACAGTAATCGGTGAACATACATAAAAAAAAGGTTGCGACTAATTGAGAACCTCCTACTATTTTTGAAATCGGTTAAAAACTTAAATTGCCAAAAGAAAATAATTTTTCTGTTGACAATTTAAATTTTATAGGATTTTGACATTGATTACTAACTTTTTCCAATATAAGTTCATTCCCGGTATTAGAAAAAATGCCTGGGGTCGAATCCTCTCGTCTCAATGCCCGCGCTGCTGCCGATGATAATAGTATCATACTAAACAATATACGTTTAAATCACGCAGGCTCTTACTTACTACTTTTCTCAAACAATCCGAGGAAATAAAAAACATAATTTTATTTTTTAAGTTCAATGACGAATAATGAACAATAATTATTTTTCCCACGCTATGGCGCTATTATAATGTTCCTTTGTTTTTTTTTTTCAATAAAGCGTCCACTATTTATCATTTTAATATTGTGTCTATTTGCAAGACAGTCCGAAATTTAAATAAAACCTTTTATTAGTTACCTCCTTGGTGTACCTAGAAATGTACAAGTTGCCTCCATGATTCGAATTTAGTTTTTTTTTTCGAAAGAAATTCAAACTAGGACGTTGGAACGAAACGCAAACTACCTAATTCGAAATTACGGCCGCTTAAACTTACATTCCATGTGTCTAGTGCGTTCCTGTACCTTTTATTTATTTATTTTATTTTTTATTAAAATTATAAACTAGCGCTTGACCGCAATCGCGCCTGATGGTAAGCAGTGACGCAGTCGTTGATGGTAAAGCGCACTAGTTTATTAAGAGCTTATTCACTCAAGCCTTGAAGACACTAAAATTGTAGTCCGACGGAAACACCGCCGCTGGCAAACTGTTCCAGTCCCTCGATGTACGCGGTATAAAGGAGAAAGCGAAACGCTTCGTCCGTATCGTAATGGTGTTCGCTAAAATATATCGCGACTAAGTGAAATAATTTTTATAATACACGTAGGAATGTAACTATGAGTAGATTGAGAAAACATCTACCAGAATGTCAAACGCACTTCGGCGGATATATGTACTCGTACTTAGATCTTTATTACCTTTATTATTAAGTAGTAAATATGATTTTATGTCCACTAACGTGCGGTTGAGTTTATCTTTCTTAATTTACAAAAATATTATTAATGAGGTACACATGTTTAATTTACACACTACGCTGCGATATCTCAATGTTCTTTATGAATTATTTACTGAATGCACTTTTTACGACATAAATCAGGCACTTTTATTTAGTAAACAACACTATGCATAATTTAAAACTCCAATGAAAAATTAACGTGACACTCGGCTAAACTTTCCCGCCAAAACTCCAGACACAGGTTATGACATCAAGATAACATTGTTTTATTTTGAGTACTAGGCTTTTTAGTAAATTATATTTCTTTGCCTTTTTTTTTTCTTTTTCTTCATTATGTGTTTAAAATTGTTTTAGTGTATTATTATTATAATGTGCGTTCTGTTTGGGCGGAATAAAGAATTTTTCTTTCTAGATCAGAAATCATTCAGGATCGGTTTTTTTAGGAATTAATCAGATGATTAATTCCTAAAAAAACAGCTACGGAAACTTCAACCCTTAAAAATTAACATTAAAATTTTATAATAATTTGTATTCGCATACAAATACCAAAGGAGTCTATACAAGCAGTGTCAATTGCATTGAATGTTACAGAGGCCGTCCACACAATATTTTCGGCACAAAACATACAGCGGCGATATCATGTTTAGACCCATTAGATTGGTTTCGATGAATAGTTTAAAAACTTAAAATTAATGGTAAATTAGAAATAAAGTATAAAAACCCTAGACATAAAATTCAATCTCTTTAAATATTAATAACCATTCATACTAAAAAATAATTACCTATTCAGATCAAAATAAGTATTACGAAGTATGCGTAGCTAAATGGATCAACAAAGTATATGATTTTTGGAATATATTTCGAGCCAAATAATCTTCGAGCATTTAAAAAAAATTGACGTTATGGATCCACTAATGCATGAAATGTTAACAAATATATATAGATCTTACAATGTATGGAGCATTGCGAATATAAAATTTCTAGATTAGTTTTAATAAATTCATAATTGATCAACCGTTACGGTATAGGTATCGGATCAAAAGAAGTATTACTGGAAGTGCGAGTATATAAATGGATCAACACAAGTTATTGATTTTTGAAATATATTCAGAGCTAAAATGTCCTGGTGGGTTCAAAAAATTTAGCCGTTACGGATCCACTAACGCATGAAATTGCTGAAAAATTTTTGTCGAGTATATGTCCTAATCGACGAATATATTTGGCCACATCCCTAAATAGAATACGACGTTGCCACTCCCCCCAAGAAATATGCAACTGGAGTAAAGTTATTCCGTGCTAAAGGTGGAGTCTATAATGAACGGCATCGTGGCTGGATCAACTAAGTGCCCAAAGAGGTGTTACACCTCTTTGGGCACTTAGTTGATCTATATATATTTGTTAACATTTCATGCATTAGTGGATCCATAACGTCATTTTTTTTTAAATGCTCGAAGACTTTTTGGCTCGAAATATATTCCAAAAATCATATACTTTGTTGATCCATTTAGCTACTTATACTTCGTAATACTTATTTTGATCTGAATAGGTAATTATTTTTAGCATGAATTGTTATTAATATTTAAAGAGGTTGAATTTTATGTCTAGGGTTTTTATACTTTATTTCTAATTTACCATTAATTTTAAGTTTTTAAACTCTATTCATCGAAACCAATCTAATGGGTCTAAACATGATATCGCCGCTGTATGTTTTGTGCCGAAAATATTGTGTGGACGGCCTCTGTAACATTCAATGCAATTGACACTGCTTGTATAGACTCCTTTGGTATTTTTATGCGAATACATATTATTATTAAATTTTAATGTTAATTTTTAAGGGTTGAAGTTTCCGTAGCTGTTTTTTTAGGAATTAATCATCTGATTAATTCCTAAAAAAACCGATCCTGGAATGATTCCTGATCTAGAAATAAAAATTCTTTATTCCGCCCAAACAGAACGCACATTATAATAATAATACACTAAAACAATAATAAACACATAATGAAGAAAAAGAAAAAAAAAGGCAAAGAAATATAATTTACTAAAAAGCCTAGTACTCAAAATAAAACAATGTTATCTTGATGTCATAACCCGTGTCTGGAGTTTTGGCGGGAAAGTTAAGCCGAGTGTCACGTTAATTTTTCATTGGAGTTTTAAATTATGCATAGTGTTGTTTACTAAATAAAGTGCCTGATTTATGTCGTAAAAAGTGCATTCAGTAAATAATTCATAAAGAACATTGAGATATCGCAGCGTAGTGTGTAAATTAAACATGTGTACCTCATTAATAATATTTTTGTAAATTAAGAAAGATAAACTCAACCGCACGTTAGTGGACATAAAATCATATTTACTACTTAGTAATAAAGGTAATAAAGATCTAAGTACGAGTACATATATCCGCCGAAGAGCGTTTGACATTCTGGTAGATGTTTTCTCAATCTACTCATAGTTACATTCCTACGTGTATTATAAAAATAATTTCACTTAGTCGCGTTATATTTTAGCGAACACCATTACTATACGGACGAAGCGTTTCGCTTCGTCCTTGATACCGCGTACATCGAGGGACTGGAACAGTTTGCCAGCGGCGGTGTTTCCGTCGGACTACAATTTTAGTGTCTTCAAGGCTTGAGTGAATAAGCTCTTAATAAACTAGTGCGCTTTACCATCAATCCATCAGGCGGGATTGCGGTCAAGCGCTAGTTTATAATTTTAATAAAAAATAAAATAAATAAATAAAAGGTACAGGAACGCATTAGACACATGGAATGTAAATTTAAGCGGCCGTAATTTCGAATTAGGTAGTTTGCGTTTCGTTCCAGCGTCCTAGTTTGAATTTCTTTCGAAAAAAAAAAAACTAAATTCGAAACATGGAACACCAAGGAGGTAACTAATAAAAGGTTTTATTTAAATTTCGAACTGTCTTGCAAATAGACACAATATTGAAATGATAAATAGTGGACGCTTTATTGAAAAAAAAAAACAAAGGAACATCAAAATAGCGCCATAGCGTGGGAAAAATAATTATTGTTCATTATTCGTCATTCGTCAGAGACGAGAGGATTCGACCCCAGGCATTTTTTCTAATACCGGGAATGAACTTATATTGGAAAAAGTTAGTAATCAATGTCAAAATCCTATAAAATTTAAATTGTCAACAGAAAAATTATTTTCTTTTGGCAATTTAAGTTTTTAACAGACTTCAAAAAAAGTAGGAGGTTCTCAATTAGACGCAACCTTTTTTTTATGTATGTTCACCGATTACTGTAAGAAGCCTGGATCCGTTTGCAAAATTCTTTTTTATTTAAAAGGGTGGTCCCATAGTCACCAGGCTCTGATGATGAAAGACTAGAGAAAGCAAGGAAACTTTAAAAATTTTTAGAGGCAACTTGTACATTTCTAGGTACATTTTTAAATATTTTCATTAAGTATTTTAAAGCACTACAATTTACTAATGATCTGGAGTAGATCTGATGTTGGAGTAGATATGAAGCCGGGAGACAGTTGAGGGAACTCCTCGGGAATTCATAGCAGCTACCTTGTATTTGAGCTTGATTAATTTGTATTAATAAGAACTTTACACTTAGATCGGTTTTAATTGTCATTAGGGCTCTGATGATAAATACAAAGGCCACTTCAGGGAACTCCTCAACGGTTTACAGTAGTTCCCTTGTGTTTGAATTTAATTAATGTATATTGATGAGCGATTTTCACCCATATGGATTACTATGAAAATCTGCAGTAGATTTGATGATGAAGAACATAGACAGACGAGGGAACTCCTCAACGATACCCTGCAGCCACCTTGCGTTTGTGCTTGATTAATTTGTATTGATTAGAACTTTGCACCTATGTGGGTTAAAATGAAGGTCTGTCGGTCGTGTCCGTAAATCTGAAGATGAAGACCAACAGGAGTCGAGGAAACTCCCAAAAAACTTACAGCATTGAAGTTTATCACTGAAGAACCAGTACCTGCATGTCATGCTTAAGCAACAATCAATTATAATCAAGAAACTGAATTTAAGTTGCGTAATCGCGTCATGTCTAACATTGTTCATACATTAATTTTGACCTCGTAGGAATTTTATAGAAATCGGTTCGGTGTTTTCGTTTTTAAACCAAAATTACGGGTAAAAATAACATTATTCAAAATTACGTCGTTTGTTTACAGGCCTTTTCCCAACTATATTAGCATCAGCGTTCATTCTGACCGGATGCAGCTGCACAGTACTTTTCATAACACAAAAGTGTAAAAAAAACAACCGTCTTCCAGAAAACACTACAACTTAAAAAATAACTAATATCCGAAGTCGGGTATGTCTTTGGTATTAGTATATTCGTTTTTAGAAACAAAAAAAAAATGTGTGCGTGTACTAGTGTACACACGTAAGAAGTGAAATTTCTTAGAAAAAGATGGCGAAGAAGTTTTACTTCAATATAATAAAATTAATAAAGATTAAAACTTAGTGTCCCCAATAGGGGGACGGTCCACGACTAAATACAACACCAAATTTAAAACTAAACTAACCTAAAGATACAGCCTGTATGTCCCAACAATTGCACGCGCCAGCACCAGGTGAGTCAGTGTGGAATGCGAAATGCGGGATGCGGGATGCGGAATCCCCCGGGGTCAGAATGTTGGGCTCTTCCTCCCGATTCCGAAGAGCCCAAACTCGGCTAGTCTAGGACCTCCGGATCCCGAGATAGGCCGCGGGGGGGTGAGGTGGCCTGGAGAGCAAGTGGGGAGGGGGAGTAAGGGAGTGTAGAGGAGAGGGGTGGGGAGGCTAGGTTGAGTCTAGGGGGAGGGGGAGAGGTAGGTGAGGGGGGGGTTGTCTAAGTGTTGGGAGGATCCTGTCCACCTGGGGTCACAACATGAGGGGAAAGTGGGAGGGGACAGGACACTGGAATCTCGGAATGTATGTGCTATATGGGTATTGGGGGGTCAGGTACTATGGGGTCAAAATGGGGGAGGTTCCGGCTGCGGGGGGGGGGGGCTAGTAAGGGGTGTGGGGGGAATTTTGTCAGTATTTTGAAATTCCCAGCCGTTTCCGAGATATCCGGGATTTTAGGTAGGGATATGGGGAAGGACTTCGAGGTGGATAAATATAGTACGGGATGCGGAATCCCCCGGGGCCAGAATGTTGGGCTCTTCCTCCCGATTCCGAAGAGCCCAAACTGGGCTAGTCTAGGACCTCCGGATCCCGAGATAGGCCGCGGGGGGGTGAGGTGGCCTGAGGAGCAAGTGGGGGGGGGGGGGGGGTAAGTGAGTGTAGAGGAGAGGAGTGGGAGGCTAGGTTGAGTCTAGGGGAGGGGGGAGGGGTAAGTGAGGGGGGGTGTTGTCTAAGTGTTGGGAGGATCCTGTCCACCTGGGGTCACAACATGAGGGGAGAGTGGGAGGGGACAGGACACTGGAATCTCGGATTGTATGTGCTATTTGGGTATTGGAATTAAGTCCAAAAACAAAGTAGCTACTGTAAACCTTGAGGAGTTTCTGGAACTGGCCTTTGTTTTCATCATCAGAGCCTTAATGACAGTCACAACTCATCTTGGTGTAAAGTACTAATTAATACAAATTAATCAAGCACAAACTCAAGGTAACTGCTATCAATCGTTGAGGACTTCCTTCGACTGTCTCCCGGCTCCATCATCAGCTACATCAGACCTTTATCAAATTATAGTTCTTTGAAATACTTAATGAAGATACTTTGAAATGCACTAGTCGCCCCTACGATTTTTGGAAGTTCCTCTTGATTTCTCTAGTCTTTCATCATCAGATCTTGACTAAGGGACCATTTAGAAAGTTTGCCTTTTCAAACAAAAAAAGAATTTAGCAAATCGGTCCAGGTGTCTGAGATTAATATCTAAGATTAATAAAGTTAACATACATAAAAAACAAAACGGCTGCTTAACCAATCGCTTCGCGCCCTTGGCAAATGCTGCGCCCTGATTGGCCCATTTGAATTGGATCAACAACTGCCCAGACGCCAAAAAGGTGGATTTGTATAAAACAGCCCTTAATTATTGTTATTGGCTATTATTATTCAACGTGACACATGTGGCTCCAAACGGAGCTACATATTTATGGACAAATGGCATCGGATCAACAAAAGGCCCCCGGATCAACAAGTGAAAATGGATCAACAAATTACTACCTATACGGCACGTCTGAGCCACAAAGTGCCCAAAGGGATATCTATATATATATATATATATATATATACAATATGTAAAGAAAACTCTGTCCGATCCGTCAAGGTATTGTTAGGTACCGATAACTGATTCTACTAATGGATACAAAGCCGAGCTAAACTTAAAAAAAAATCCCCTTATAAAAATAAATATTATTTCGCAAAAAGAGGTAACTTAATACATTTGCGGTAAACAACCCTTCCGCGGGCGGCGGGGGACAGGGCACGCGGCACGTGGTCGCATCGCTATTCGCTCATAATAATACCGGTGTTGTCACTTTTTTTAAAAATTACCAAATTTCGGGGAAGTTGGAATTAATTAGCGGGAAAAAAAATTATGTCAAAATTCATTAGTATTCGTTTCTATGATGATTGCGTAAAATTTTATATTATATTTGGTCAAGTGTTTACCTAACCTTTATTATCCTTACGGGTCGGACAGGGTTTTCTTTACATATTGTATTTATTTATTTATTTTATTATTTATGCACACACAATAAAATACAAATAAATACCTACAACAAAATGAAGATCTGAGTACAAAGGTGCTGCTTATTTCTTAAGAAATTTCTTCCAGCAGACCTGCGAAAGGAGAAGTAAAACAGAAATGTAGACAATAGTGTGTAAGAACAAGGAGGAAATAAAATATGAATATGATAACTATTAAAGTAATAATAATAAATATACCTAAACATATAAACCTAAAATAATTATATAAGCCAAACCAATAAAACCAAAAATAAGTATACTACTTAAATAAATACATAATACTAAAATATATAAATACTTATGTATAAATAATAAACAAATTCTCACAATATAGAGGAAAGGTAATGCTCTTTTAATCGACGCTTAAAATTAGAAATAGTGTTTAAATCACGAATGTTAGGCGGGAGTGAGTTCCACAATCTTACAGCATGTACAGAGAAGGAGTAGGAATAGTAAATCGTTTTATGAGGATGAGATTTAAGGATGGATCTTAGGTGTGATCTACAGGGTGCGTCGCTAGAGCGCGCGTAAGAAAAACGCTCACGCAGGTAGGAAGGATAAGACGGGTTGTGTAAGATGTTGAAAAGGATGTTCATTTAACCATAGTTAAAATGAAATTATATAAATAACTCATATGAATTTACCGTTATCAAAAAAGTATGCTCAATGAAGTTAGATCAAATCTTCATGAGAACCTTTGTTGTTATTTCAATCGTTACACACCCCGATAAAGTTGTTTATTTAGACGTCAACTGGGAACGGAAGCAAAACAGCGGGCGCCGAACAAAAGTCGATGATTAGGTATTTGTTACAAACAACAAAATGACACATTACAAACATATCACGATATCTGATAATAATGAGTAGTTACTTATTACAATCATCCTATTTAATATTGTTAACGTGAAACTTTGTATGCATGTATATTTGCTACCTATATCTATTCACGCGAAAATTAAAAAAAAAAAAAACATTAGCACAAATTACACAAAATCTGTGTAATTTGATACAGATGACTTATAGCCAGGATTAATAACAGTTTTGATACGGATATTCCTCAGGGATCGAAACTTAGGGAAACAGGGCGGTTGCCATCCATGAGGATTTATCATCCAGTTAATAAATTAATTATATTAAAATATGACTATTAAATTACTTTCTTTCTTTTTTGGCTTCACATGGTTTGTGCATTTAGCCAATGTCACGTAATGAATTATTCATGTCGAAAAACGGCCGGCACGGCCGCGTGAACCGACTTACGAGGGAGGTTTGAGGCAAAGTCATGATGTGGCCACTATACTACGATATTTAGATACCCCTGTGTGGGGGGTGGGGGGGGGGGGGTTCTTTCATCTGCCCCCCTAGGGCACGCCCATGATCACGACATTGGCTCCGATGGGATTCAGTCATTCATTCTACGCGCCGAACATGACCAATACCGGCGTGAAAACTCCCGAATGCACGTGTTACTCAATTACCCTGCTGGAGAAAGACTTATTCCTGGATCTCAGTCGAAGTCGCGGCTAACAGCTAGTATTTGATATAAACAGTCCCCATCGGCCTGTGGAAAGTTCCGGCACACTAACTTTTATCTATTTCTAGTTGACTCTTTATCATTGAGCAAGCAATGTGTTTTGATGAGCAATCGTGTTAATTATATTTATTAAATTACTATTGATGACCTAATGTCTGACCTTAGACCGTAATAGGGTAGGGTTTTAATGGGTATGATTACTGTTGTTGAATCAAAGTCCAAAGAGTAGACTTTAAGTTATGACGGCGGAGCCGATTTTACAGAACGCAATCACACTTTTCATAAAAGAAAAGCATTGTCGGACACAAGAAATAGCATCTTTATCGTGGGACCGTTGAATGCATGTACATACAGCTAGACCCGTGGGGTAATTACGTACCTACATAATTACCCCAAGAGTTTAACTTTATGTGTGTTAGGTAGTGTCTCAGATAGGTGTAACTACCCACACTAACAGCAGCAAAGGTTTTCATTTTGACAGTTCAAAAACATCCATTGCGTTATCGTTGCGAATCGAACCCACAGCAGTTACTGCGCCATCCGTGCTATCATCTTTTGTAGAGGCTATGTATATTATTAGTTAGTTCTAGTCTTAACCTTTAAGTCAGTACTTGTATTTCGGACTTTATTTAGATTTATGCAAAAGTCGTGGTGGCCTAGCGGTTAAAACACCAGCCTCTCAAGTATGAGTGCGCGGGTTCGGTCAGGCAAGTACCAATGCAATTTTTTTAAAGTTATATGTACTTTCTAAGTATATCTTGGACACCAATGACTGAAGCTGAATCTTGAGGAAACCTGGACTTTAAGTCTGAAATCGCCAACCCACATTGAGCAAGCGTGGTGATTACGCTCAATCCTTCTCTTTATGAGGGAAGACCTGTGCCCAGCAGTGGGACGATAAAGAAGGTTGATGATGATGCAAAGTTCTTAATACTAAAGTG
Organism: Sesamia inferens; assembly: GCA_037179545.1. Lineage (NCBI taxonomy): Eukaryota > Metazoa > Arthropoda > Insecta > Lepidoptera > Noctuidae > Sesamia > Sesamia inferens. The sequence goes on along the minus strand of CM073934.1, from coordinate 24,465,937 downwards.
ACAACTTTACTTACGAACTGTAATTTTTTAGAAATAACTGCATTTTAGTTCTAATAGGGGTGTTTCCTGGGTTAAAAAAAAATTGATTCTATTTATTCCGTCATTCAGATTATAGAAAAATATTGGATACGTATATTTTGTTTTATCAAATCAATAAAAATTGACAAATATAAAAGGTATCAAAGACCAGGAGTGGTGGCTGGTGACGTCACTGCTCGCTAAAAAGTGTAGCGTGCAGTGACGTCACACGAGTTTTCAACGCACTGTCGTCTTAATTTTTTGTTTATATGAAAAAAGAAAAAATACGTTTCTAGTATTTTTTGGAAATCTGACTGACGGACTAATTCGTTCTTTTTAGTCAACTACCCTAACTTTCCACAACTTTTAAGTTCATCGTTCAAAGACTATTTAGGTGGTATAAACCTGGGCTTAACAAAATTTCTTGTTTTGTAATAAGGGGGCTAGTCTTGATTTACCACTGACTATAGGTCCAGTAGGTCGGTACAATGATCAACATACCATTTGGAGTAGGTATGCTGCACTTTGCAGAAGGAAGCTGCGTAACGGGAGAGGGAGATCTCAACTCCCTTCCCGAGCGGCAGAAGACGCACCGGGCGCCGAGGAAGGGCAGAATCTACTCCGCCCCCTATGAATGGGTCCAGGGGCGAGAATCATGGAGAAGTCCCAGCCCCCTATTCGATGGACCCCGAGGCGGAGGCGCGCGCGAGTGTCTGCGCGCGCCTCTGAGGCGATGCACGGGGTAGTTTAACATCCCCCTTTACCCCGTGCAGGAGACGAGGCCCGGACAGACCGGGTCAGCACGAGAGTGTGGGGCCGTGGAAGAATTTAGACTTCCGCGGCCCCACGCGCGCACGTGATAGTAGAGACACCGGGGTGGTTTTAGTCAGTAAAAGTCTGACAGACCCCGTCGCCCACCCCAGGGCGGCGGACATCCATTGAGGATTTCCACCCCGGAAAAAAAAAGGTATGCTGCACTTTGACCGTCGCTTGTGTAGGAACCAATGTTCTTACTACTGCAGTTTTTTTGTTACACTTTTGTTGATGTTTGTAAACGTTAACCACACCGTATTGTGGATGCGTTTTCAAACATTTAAACTCATTCATTTTTTCATTTGTCTTCCTCCCCCTTCCTTTCAATCCACACACATGATAAAGATGGAGATATACATGATGAATAGCGCTATCCCTTTTTGACAACGGCACAATGATGGCGTTATCATGTCCATAGTACGGCTGCTGGGGCATCAGTCTGCCATTTTATGAATTTGTCATTCCAACACGATTCCATTGTCATTGTGCTAAAAGTTCGTAATCCGCTAATTTCATAATGATCGACCAATTATCGGTCAGTCGTCTCGTAATGGAATGGTAATAGAATGACATTGCCGCATTGCCATTCAGTATTATAAAACCCGTTAGTAAAAATGATTTTCAAATAAATACTACTTACTCCATTTAAACATTTATTAATATGGAGTAGTGTCAGTGATTGACTAATGGAAAGTCATAATGACGCCATTTTGTTTTGTTAGTAGATTACGAAACATGTCAAAATCATTTCGATCACTGTCTGGTCATACTGTGACGTGTATTTAACACGGAAAAATGATATTATTATTATGGAAGTTACAGTGGACTTACATTATTGACCAGACCTTGCATAAACGCATACAAACGCTTTGGTATTACACAAATAAGAACATAGAGATTTAATTGTTTACTCGTGATGTAACGTGATGCATATATGTAAATATTGTATAAGTAATTCTAAGTGACCCCTACTGCCAGTAACTGCATTAGTGATTACATATTATTAATATTATATACCTACATACTCTGTCCCTACGTCAATTTGACTCGATAAGTTATCGTAGTCAGGATTTCCTATATCTGATAATCCGTTTTTATGTCAACACCTGAAAGACCAAAATATTTCTCTTTACGATCAATCTAATAGGCGTAGCTTGGGATAGGTCTACTAGGTTGGGATTCTACATCATGTAGCCGTACTCTATAATCGTCATCATCATCAAACTTATTTTTATTGTCCCACTGCTGGGCACAGGTCTCCTCTCATACAGAGAAGGATTGAGCGTAATCACCACGCTTGCTCAACGCGGGTTGGCGATTTCAGACTTAAAGTCCAGGTTTCCTCAAGATGTTTTTCTTGACCTTTTAATCAGTCATTTGTGTCCAAGATATACTTTAGAAAGTACATATAACTTAGACAAGTTACATTGGTACTTGCCTGACCTGGAACCGAAGCCGCACACTCATACTTGAGAGGCTGGTGTTTTTTAACCACTAGGCTACCACGAATATAATCATCATCTCAGCGTTAATCCCAGTAGCTAGTAGAAGCTTTTTTTTCAGCTTTGGAGTCTGGGGTCCGCTTTACCACCCTAACCGCTGATTTTCGCTAAACTTCGATATTTTCCATGAAGCGACTACCGTCTGACCTTCACAACCCACACGATATCGAAGCATTGCAGTTAGACCAATTTTTGGACTTTTGAGGACTTCAACAACCCGTAACGACTGCCATTAGATGTTGGTATGGGAACAACGGCTTAACGTGCTTCCTGAGGCACAACCAGACCAGTGCAAATATTAATATTCATGCATACAAATATTTGCACAGCGCGGGGATCGAACCCGCGCCTCCTTGCGCAGCCGCCGTGTTCGCTACCGCTACGCCACGGAGGCTGTCTGCCATCACGAATATAATATACTAGTTGCGCCCTGTGGTTTCACCCACGTAGGTTTTGATATGTTTTTATTTATATGCTCCGCTCCTATTGGTCGATGCATGATGTTCTATAGCCTAAAACCTTCCGGGATTATTGGGCTATCTAACGCGAAAAGATTTTTTTTTAGTCGGACCAGTAGTTCCTGAGATTAGCGCGTTCAAACAAACAAACAAACTCTTCAGCTTTATACTCTATTAGTATAGATAGATAACACTAATAGAATAGAATACTCTTTATTATCTACACTGTAGATTCTGTACTCTGATTATGTATTTAATATTAACTACAGCATATAAATTACAGAACATACATATGCAGATTTTTCAAACGCTGACACATTGGGCAGTCTTCTCGCTAAGAGTGATCTTTTACTTTATTCCATTCAAAGGTCTGCCTTTCGATGGAATACCAAGGGGAAGGAGGAGGGGAAGAATACGCTAAAGTACTGTTCTGTTTCACACAATGTTTGTTTTACTAGTGCCAGTCATGTATGTCATACAGACGGCGCTAAAAGAAAACAGAGCTTCGGTAAAATTAAATAAATAATAAAAATGCGCTCTTGATTTATATAAATTTCAAGTTGAAATTTTTGGACTCGTACAATTATTTTGAAAACCATAAAAATATTATAGGGTTTTTTTTTTATGTCCGTACTCTTTATTTCAGTTATTCAGCCAGTCTTTTTGTCAGTAGGTTATGGTTGTTGATCGCGCCAACAAACTAGAGATCACTGGGGCGCTGAATCTAGATATACCCCCTTATTCATAAAAACTGCTTAAACTTAACTAATGATTAGCGATTCTTTAACCATACATTTTTAACCTTTTAACATCACTTAACTTAAATCATCCTTTATGGATAAACACCACAGTGTTTAAGGGGTTTATTCATAATCGATTATTAAAGTTGTCACTTAAATTTCTTGCAAGCATCTAAAATGTATGTTTAAAAAATCGCTAATCACTAGTTAACTTTAAGCAGCGTTTATGAATAAGGGGGATAGTCGACAATTTCATCTATCTTTGGAAGATTCAGACGAAGATCACCAGATCTCTCATCTTCTCAATCTTCAGCTATGGTTCGGAAACGTGGACAAGCAAGAAAGCCGATCGAGACCACATTGACGCTTTCGAGATGTGGTGCAGGAGAAAGATGCTTCAAATTCCTTGTACAGCATTCTACACAAATCAGTCAGTCTTTCGAGAGCTGGATGTCATAAAGACTCTCATCTGTCTGCCTTCGAAGAATTTAAGAACATTTTGGCCATATTGTCAGAAAAGATGGAGATAACCTCGAACATCTGATGGTTACTAAGAAGGTCTAATAAGGTGGACTGACCAAATCCGTTCATCGCTGCATACCGGCCTGCATAATGCTATATTCGCTGCCAGGTATCGTAACAGATGGCGAACTATCGTAAAGGAAAAGATAATTCCAAAGGGACATCACGACCCTCAGTAATGAGGAGAACGATTTGAGGAGGAGGACTCTTCATTCACCTCCTTTAAAATCAGATATACTATATTTCTTCTACTAACTATACTCTGTTCTCCGCCTTCCGCATCCAGACACATTCCCAGCCAAATTCTTTAGATCGTCCGTTCGGAGGGAGTACATTCGCATTTCCCTTACTGATACGCGGTCTTCATTGTAGTAATCGCCTGCTTCTTCCTGCTCGGTCTTTCCACTAACATGACCCGCCTACTGCCATATCAGTAGCTTGTTCTGCACTGCAAGATATGTTGGTAACTTCTCCAACCCTTTATGATATTTACGTGATAAATAATGGGCGCTAATTTAGATAAAGAAATTAAAAATTTCTTAAGTTTTTTTGCAATAAGCTGGTCAAGGTTGGGTTGTTTATGCTGTATGTAGATTAAAATCTGATTTACGACTTAAACAAATAGGTGTGACTTAACAGAATTATAATAATTAGAATTAGCAAAACAACTTACTGAAATAGACGTTCAATAGTGTAGTTTAGGTAATTCAATAGGTAGGCCACCGCTGCTTTAACAATTCTCCAAGTACAATTTACTTAAGCCCGGTTTCCACTGCGAAAGCGTAATGTGCGGAAAATGGTTATGCGGCACGGACTCCTTTTTAATGAAATAGGTTTGCGTTTCCACCAACGAAGAGTTAGTCATTTGATTTCCACTCTAGAACTGAGCGAGCTCATTTCCACTCTTTCTACACGCTCGGCTCTTTCCGTCCGACTATTTGTTGATGGAAATACAAGTATGCAGTTTGCGTTTGCGAGTTTAACGAAGTCATTAATGGGTCTATTCCGCTCGCGGTAGAAACCGGGCTTTAAAGAATATCGGCTGCAACTTACAAGTTGTAACTTGTAGGTCGTAGGTTTGAGTCGTAGTTCCCGTCAGGCGCTTTATTTTCTGTAAATTATTTCAACACCGCTGCTCTCAAAAACGGCGAAGGAAAACATCATGAGGAAATCAGCATGTCCTAGAGCCAAAAAACTTTGACGACATGTCATCATCATCATTATCAACCTTTCTATCGTCCCACTGCTGGGCACAAGTCTCCTCTCATTCGGAGAAGGATTTGAGCGTAATCACCACGCTTGCTCAATGCGGGTTGGCTATTTCAGACTTAAAGTCCAGGTTTCCTCAAGATGTTTTCCTTCACCTTCAGTCATTGGTGTCCAAGATATACTTAGAAAGTACCTACATATAACTTTAGAAAAGTTACATTGGTACCTGCCTGACCTGGATTCGAACCCGCGCACTCATACTTGAGAGGCTGGTATTTTAACCACTAGGCCACGTGCCACTAGGACATGTGACATCTATCAATCCGCACTGGGCCTATGTGGTAGATTACAGGCCACTTCCTCTCACCGCGAGGAGGCCTGTTACCCAGGAGAGGGTACCTACTTCATAGGCTGATTAAGTATGTGTATTTTTATGTAGATAAATATCGAAGATTAGCCAAAATGAGCAGTTAGACTCGTAACGCGGACCCCAGACTCCAAAGCAGAAAAAAAAAGAAAAAAGAAAAAAAAACCTTTGGATGCGACTGGGATTAACGCTGAGATGATGATGATGATGATTGTTATGATGATGATGATGATTAAAAAAAACTAATTAGGTAGTCCGTCAGTCAGATTTCCAAAAAAATACTAGACACGTATTTTTTATTTTTTCATATAAACAAAAAAATTAAGACGACACAGTGCGTTGAAAACTCGTGTGACGTCACTGTACGCTACACTTTTTAGCGAGCTTTTATATTTGTCATTTTTTATTGATTTGATAAAACAAAATATACGTATCCAATATTGTTCTATAATCTGAATGACGGACTCAATAGAATCAATTTTTTTTTTACCCAGGAAACATCCCTATTGAAGATTTTTATGATTATAATAATTTTATTTATAAATATTTGTTCTATTCACGATATAATCTTTACATTATTAACAAAGTGTAAACAAAGTAAAAAAAAAAATGAACAAAGTATCTTTTCTTATTTATTTTTTTTTTGCAATTTTATAGTCACGGGATATACTGACGCTTTCGCCTTAATTTTCAGTATCTGGCAAACTACCTACTTACGGTATTTTTTTTTAATAAAGAAAGTAAAATAACAATCTCCTGTGTCATCTTTGTGTCATTAATATGACAAAGATGGTTTAGTCCACAAATACATACGTATACAATTTTCGAACAAAACCATTGTCTTCAAGTTCTTAATTTAAAACAAAGAAATTTAATATTCTGTTTAAAAACTGAACAATGCTCCCGTAATATCGGCCCTACCAATGTATCTAGGTTCCAGATAGGCATAAAATCGTGGATTATAAGCTGAACTACTACAGGCTAGTATCATAGAAAAAATAATAGTACCTACGTAGTTGAATTAGCAGGGTAATTGCGTAACTCAAGTCAGTAGCAATGGGTTTAATTTTGACAGTTCAACAACATTAATTGCGTTATTTACGTTGTTGAGCAGACACGGTGCATTTATGAACATATAAACTCACATCTATACTAATATATAAAGCTGAAGAGTTTGTTTGTTTGTTTGAACGCGCTAATCTCAGGTACTACTGGCCGGATTTGAAAAAATCAGGAAGGCTTTAGGCTATATAACATCACGCTGCGACCAATACAAGCGGAGCATAACTAACTCCACATGAACGAAGTCGCTGGCGGCCGCTAGTACACAAATACTCAGACTCAAAAGCAGCAGAGCAGCAGTCAATCGCTTAACCACTGCGCCAACCGTGCCGCCAACAGATAGGTTAACAGATGTTTGAACGTCAAAAATGTATTTAATTTTAAGTGTATCGAATTATTTATTTTAATCATTAGATAGAAAATATGGATGGGTTTTGCGTCAGCACTTACTACGAGACCACAGAATACACATGCCGTCAGGTAAGAGATGAAAGGCAAAATAAAAATTTTGAAATATTTAGATGGAAAATGAATTGCGATATAGGCAGAATAATGAGACATTGCAAACAGAATAGAATAATATTTATAATGTACACACACATAAAATAAATGAAGAACTTTTACAAAGAGTGACGTAATGGGCAGTGTTATCGCTAAGACCGTTATTATTAATAGCGGCCGCACGCGACTCCGTCCACGTTTTTTAATATGCTACGCTCCTATTGATCGCAGCGTAATGTTATATAGCATAAAGCCTTCCTGGATTAATGGACTATCCAACGCAAAAATAATTTTTCAAATCAGGCCAGTAATTCCTGAGATTAGCGCGTTCAAACAAACAAACAATCAAACTCTTTAGCTTTATATATTAGTATAGATATAGATTAAGAATGGATTAAAAAAGGCTTTCACGATGTACTTGCATCTCTATAAAATCAATTAAGCATATACAGTATGTTAAGAAGACCCTGTCCGACCCGTGAAGGTGTTGTTAGGTATCGATAACTGATTCTACTAATGGATACAAAACCGGGCTATTCTTAAAAAAAAATCCCCCTAAAAAAATAAATATTATTTCGCTAAAAGTGGTAACTTAACTTTAAATGTGCGTTCACCCTTCCGCGAGCGGCGGGCGGCAGGGCATGCGGCACGTGGTCGCATCGCTATTCGCTCATAATAATACCGGTGTTGTCACTTTTTTAAAAATTACCAAATTTCGGGGAAGTTGGAATTATTTCGCGGGAAAAAAAAATATTTCAAAATTCATTTGTATTGGTACTATGATCATTACGTAAAATTTTCTATTATATTTGGTCATGTGTTTACCTAACCTTTATTATCCTTATGGGTCGGACAGGGTTTTCTTAACATACTGTATACTAATCGTCATAATAATCATAAAACAGGAGCGAAGGAAATACTACCCATTGTACCTAGGTATAAGGTTATATTTAAATTGACTTGTTAGTAACCGTTGACTTTCTTTCAGCGTTCAACTTGAACAAAGGCATTAGAACAGCGAAGTCCCTATCGCAACAACTAATGTGTCTTTGTGTAAGGACGTCCAATATCTACTTATGAGTCATGTATATCGACATTGTTCTTTTCATATTATGTATGTATGAATTACATCTTTGATCTGTGGACTGTGGACTTGCTAGGGTAGCGACACAGATACAAGTTATGAATCTTAATTTAATTTTTATTCAAGTCATCAATCACTTGAATACTATGTACTCAAGTGATTGACTAGGCCGAAATTCGCTTATCAGAGGATCTACAACTTTTCAATAATATTAGCTTTGTAAGTAAATATGTGTTGCTATATAAAATGAAAGTAATTAGAATTCGGCGAAATACTAGGTAGCCGTTCCTGAGTAAGTTTTTTGTGTTCGGTCTAAAATTTGATGCCTTTTTTTGTTTTGGATCTGAAATAATCAAATAACCTCTTCCGCTCTGGTCCGAGCTTTGGGGAGTGTCAGAATTTTACTGACTAAAACCGTGTTCCTTTACTAGTCTGGGCGCCAGGGGCACAGTTTCTTTTTTAACCAACCAGCAACCGTGGCCCAAGCGGCATCGGTCCTCGTGGACCCCGTCACGACGTGCTGACATCTCTTCGAGGCGCGCATGAAACACAACGCGCCGTCGCCGCGTCGACCCGAGCCTGGTCCTTACCCAAGCCTCCTCCGTTGCCAACAACACTGCTTCACAGAAGGAGGTGATGGCCTGTCGAGCACTCTCACTCCGGACCATGGCCTGTATCATAGCCGGACGCGAGAGATCCGCCGTATGCTCCAACGTGTTCTCAGGGCGATCCCCACAGTGGTGAGACCCTGGCGTTTCCTCCCGCCGTGTCCGGTGAGGACCTGCGTCAGGTGGAAGGTGAGGGCGCCGTAGTACCTCTCTAGCCACTGAGTGGCGGCGTAGCATAGGTTGGCACCCGGGGCGACTTTGCCACTCCTCAAAGAGGGGACTTACCGCCGCTATTGTGGCGTGCCCAAGAATTTGATGCCCTTACACATAAAGAGTTTGATGTCTTTACATATTTAAAATTATGTATATGTGTTTACATGCAGATACCTATTTATTCCTTATGGATGTTTGTGTATGTGGGATTTAAGTCAGTAGGTAAATGAACTCACGGTAACTAAATTAGCAATTCCTAGGGTGAGGATACGTTTGTTTATAAGTAGGAAAAAGTATCCCACAGTTTTAAGAAATCCCGTACTCTCTCTAACTCCTGTTAGTTCTAAGAGTTACATAAAATTAATAATAACACTATATAGTTTATAAAACTGAACTTTTTTATACCCCGTTATAAATGTATATTATATAAATTTGTTAATCTACCTTCTGTTAACCTAAAAGTGTTAGCAGAAATATTGTACTGCGTGTCTACGTCACAATTTCTTCTTGCAGTCTAATGTTTTTTTTTTAAATTACCTACTTGGTATATTGTCTATTCGTTTGTTTGTTTGTTTTTTAATATAAAATGTCGAGTAGAAAGTTTAAACAAAGTTTTAATAGTTTTTGTTATGCTGGTGGAAAGTATATTTTCAAAAAAGAAATTACCCCTTGTATAAAGAAAATCCAAAATAATGAAGATAATGCTTAACGAATCTAAGCATTATCTTCATTATTTTGGATTTTCTGTTGCAATTAAAGACAAAAAGTGGGTGCCTCATGTGTTTTGCGGAAGCTGTGGAATCGATTTACTCCAGTGTTCATCAGGAGGTTCATCAATGTCATAGAGAGAACCAAGTAATCATGAAAATATTTGTTACATTTGTGTTACGAAGACATTGGGGTATAATAATAAAAAATAAGGCAAGTATTATAATACATATTAAGTTCCGTCTGTTACTAAGCCTATATTACTTTCGAAAGACCTACCACATCCAGTTTGTTTTGGTAATTCGTGTGAGTGATTTTGAATTCAAATAAAAATTACAAAGAAATTGTTACCGATTTATAGGAAAATTTTCAAAAGATGAGAGTAAAAATGTCGTTAAAGATTCATTATCTGCACTCGCATCTGAGTTTTTTTTCCTGATGTAGGAGGTATGAGTGACGGACAAGAGATTTAAAGCTTTTAGGAGATCAAGGATCAAGGATTTTGGGAGGAAAACATGTTAGAGGATTACTGTTGGTCAATTATAGGAGAAACTAATTCAAATAACAAAAAGAAAAGGCAATAGTATGTCATTTTTCATTTTTTTTTAGTATTACTACCAATGGTAGGTATGTATTTCAGTTGAGTCATTTAATATTTTTTAAATTAGACGTGATAGAATTTTTTATTATATTTTCTGGATAATTCTACCTAAATTAATACTTAGTAAAATAATAACTTCAGCTGGGGTATAAAAACCGTGTAAACTAGTGTATGTTAATAATGCAGTTACTAATTCGTGATAGTCAGTTTATCAGGTAGGTGATGCGTCAGGTCATTAGGGTGATGATGTAATAATACCTATTCAATACAATTACTGAGAGTAAAAAATATCATCCTCGTCTTTCTGTTGTTTTGACACTACGATTTTTTAATTTTATTTTTTTTCTCCTGTATTGTTTGTTAAGGCACCTCGTGGGTGCGTTTACAAACATATAAACTCAAACAAACAGCCAGACCAGAAACAACTACGTGAAGGCCATACAAATATTTGTTCCGTTCGGGAACAGAACCCGCGACACGTAACGCAGTAGTCAATAGCTTAACCACTGCAGTGCTGTGTCGAAATTGGATTTCATGGCCTCGTTAAGTACAGATCTTTGCCGATACCAATACACAAACATATCAACAATGTCTAGGAAAATTTTATTTTTTATCTTATTTTGCAAAATCCTGTAAATATTATGTTAAAACAATATGTATGAAATTAAAGTTACAACATATAAATAAAACGGAGTGATTACTTGCTCAGTGATATAAACATGAACGGTCTTTTCGACCGTCAAATTCGAATAATCGATATTCTTTTGTTTCAAAATGCGTTTCTGTTTTTTATTTTTTTGAATTTCGAGAGCGGTAGTGGAGCAGAATAGTATATTTCATTACAAGTGCGGAAAGCCTGTCATTACAACGAGTTCCGACAAATGTCGACCCGAGCCGAGGCGCAGCCGAAGGTGAGGGTTGACAGTCGGAACAAGTTGCAATGACGGTTCCGCACGTGTACTGAACAACTATTTTTAATACAGTTGCGAAAAAATTAAGCAATATATTAAAATAATAAAAACACAATAAACTCGCAAAGAAAATTTTTGAAAAATGGCGCAAACTGTAAAAGCAGCAGTAATATAAGCAGAGATTTTTTTTTCTTCACCCATTCGATTAGGCAAAGGGAACTATGCCCATACAGCCAAGTCTTCAGTAGAATTTTTTTATTGATATGAAATGAAAATGAAATGAGATGAAATTAAATAAAACCTAACCTAACTCATTGAATTAAATCATTAAATCTGATATTAAAACAAATTAGTAGCTTCTTTTTAGAATTATTTGCATGAATCATAAAAACTTCTATGATTTTTTTTAAAGTAAAAACTTCATGGTTGGTTTTTTTTTTATTTTTAATAGACAATATTTTGACAGTTGGGAAAGAGAACGCACTAGTTCGGAAAAGGTAAAGAAAAAGCACGAGTGTGTAATAGCCCACTTTCCGAACGCTATACGTCCCTGTAATACACCACTTTTTGAGCAACTGTATTAAAAAATATTTTCTTTATTACACAATTTACAAACTTTTTTTATACTGTAAATAATTTATAAGTTAAGAAGTCTTTCATGTAATATTATTGCGTGGTAGGTTTTTCTGCTTTCGGGAATTTGTTATTTACATGAAACTTATCTAGAATATTTCTTTCCTCGTGCAGAGATACAGCCTCGGTGCTAGAGGCAGTGTCTGCTTTGATATTAATATAAGCAAATACATTGACTGCACGATGTTTTTCTAACAGAGAATCGCTGCGTGTAAGTTAGGTATAAGTTATGAGTAACGATACTTATGTACCTCATGCATGTGATAATTTTCTTTGTAATGGAGTATGTAAATCGGACTATCTAATCATTTTTTATATTACTTTGTAACTTGTAACGAATGTCTGACAGCATTTATACATGGGCGTGCACAGACATTTATGATTTGTCATTATTGTCGTGTTGCATAATATTAATCGTTATTTTAAACACTTTTTAAAATAATGCTTCGTAATGTTTTGGCTAGACAGGGAGTAAGTCACTTTTATGTAGGTCGTCAATAATGATCTAGGTATTATTTCAGTTATATGCAGGTATAACTGCAGTTTTTAGCAAAATTTCTCCTGGTGCACTCGTAAGCCTCTCTTTGAAACTTACTCCTAAGATAATGATGACGATTATCATCAACCTTTTAACTTCCCACTGCTAGGCACAGGTGTGCCCAGCAGTGGCAAGTTAAAAGGTCTCCTCTCATACCATATATACATACACAGAAGGATTGAGTGTAATCACCACGCTTGCCCAATGCGGGTTGGCGATTTTAGACTTAAAAGTCCAGGTTTCCTCAAGATGTTTTCCTTTATCTTGTAATCAGTCATTAGTGTCCAAGATATACTTAGAAAGTAAGTACATATAACTTAGAAAAGTTACATTGGTATTTGCCAGACCTGGAATCGCACCCGCACACTCATACCTGAGAGACTGGTGTTTTAACCACTAGGCCACCAAGACTTGATGATGGGGACATTCATTCGATTTAAAGAAGGAAAACACATGAGTGGCAGTTTTTTTTAACATTGCCTCATGCTAGTAATTGTTTTTGTATTGTGGGTGCGTTTACAAATATTTAAACTAACATACATAAACGGCCAGACCCGGAACAGCTACATGTAGATAATACGAATATCTGAAGCGTGCGGGAATCAAACCCGCGTCAAGCAACGCAGCTGTCTATTGCTCACCCAATCCCCAACCATGTGGCCAGCTGCTGATAGAGGTTGATATTATTGTTGCTAAATGTACAGACGACAGCACATCAAGCTACTACAATCTGTCAGATTTCATTAATCGATTTTCAACTTTATCTCTAAAGCGTTAAAGCTCAAGGTTGATTGGGAATATTTGACAGTTTGGGGTTGCTTGATCTCCTGTCGTCCGTATGTCGGTCTGATGAAGAGCTTAAGGCACGATTGTTAAAAACCTTCGTTGTTGATAGTGAACGAGAGGAGAACTCTGGAGGTCCAGGAGCCGAGGTGGTATACACGGCTACACATGAAGCAATACACTGAAAAAAGCCTGCAATGCTCTGCCGACTGCGCCTCCAGTATAACTACACGTTTCGATATTTGCTGGAGCTTCCGTGGCAGTGCAGTACCTTGGGCTTTTTCGCAGATCTCAACAGCGATAGCTTCCAGGCGTTGCAAAAGCTTCCCTGTGGTCTCGGGTCAACGGTAGCACTAACACGCTTCTGAGCGTGATGATGGACAGAGTAAACAGCTAAATACTGAGGCCTACTCACATAATATGGGCTGGTTTGACATGTTTGTTCTGAAGTTAATATTTTAATTTTAATTTTTTAAATATATTTTTTTTTTAATAATTAAAAACTAGCGCTTGACCGCAATCCCGCCTGATGGTAAGCAGTGATGCGATCGTTGATGGTAAAGCGCGCTAGTTTATTAAGAGTGAATAGGTCACTCAGAAAAACTGAGCGAATAGGAAGGAAGACGGCAGTTGAGCGAGGTGATGCAATGTTAAACCCAACAACACGACCAACGATGTTGTGCCAAAGGGAGATTGATCTGAAGACCCTCCACGACCAAACTCCCAACACAACAACATTAGGCGCATCGTACCCGGCACACATCGCAACACAGTTGTGTTGCGAAGCCGCACGGAGGACGGGTCTGAGTAACTACTCAGACCCGTCCTCCGTGCGGCTTCACCAGACATCATGCCGGAACACGACAAATCGCTTGGCGGCAAGGCTTTGTCTGGTGGGTGGTAACTTCTGCCGGCGGCCGATGTTATGGCCTACCACCGAGAGGTATTTACCTACATATAGTTTTAGCTGGCTTCATAGAATGAGTCAGCTTATTCCGGTTAAGTATAGCTTGATGTGTAGCCCAGCGTATCATACGGGTTTTTGGCATTGGGGTTACATTTTTTTTTATAAATTATAAACTAGTTCTTGACCGCCATCCCGCTTGATGGTGAGCAGTGATGCAATCGTTAATGGTAAAGCGCGCTAGTTTATTAAGAGTCTATTTACTCTAGGCTTTAAGACACTTAAATTTTAGTCCGACGGAAACACCGTCGCTAGCAAATTATTCCAGTCCCTCGATGTATGGTATAAAAGAAGAGGCGAAACTCAATTGTATAAATCTAGGGTTAGTTAGTGTGACTATAATTATTCAACCTACATTGTGTGAAGTCTCACCGCTTAAATTATACTTAAGTATTGCATCCCTTGCTTGTGGAAAGAGATTGTACCAGTAAAGAATGCTGGTGTGCAACGCTTGCTCAAAACAGTGCAATTGTTGAAGTTTTAACAAGAAATTAGATCCATACTACACATGGTGGGTTATTTTCAAACTGTTACAATACAGTGCAAGTCGCGAGGCGTTAGGCTGGGGTACAAAGTAAGCGTGTGCGCTTATCGTGTCTATATATTGGATGGTTGCTTGCGCGCGCGCACACTCGCTAACGCCTCTCACCGCCGCACGATCGATTTTCCGCCCTTTGTTGTGATTTCCACCGGCGCGTGAACCTACGCGAGTGAGGTTAGTGTATTTTCACAATTCAGTTGTTTTATTAGTGAAAAAATACAGCGAAGGTTTGATGCGTTTGTGTTCATACTGTGTTGTGCTCATTTTTGTGCTTGTACGGCATTGTGGATATTCGAATGAATTTTATTGTTAAATCGAAATAATTATCTTTTTGTTGTTCGCTAAGTTTTTAATATTTGATGAACTGTGGAAAGCTGTTATTGGATTTTAAAAGTGTGTACTTTCTTATTATAAAAATAACTAAAACTATTTAATAAATATCGGAGTAATTTAATATTATAAGTAGATACAAAAAAAATTGAGCTAATTAATAAATATTATGAAAAAAAAATATGCCTTTACCTATGAAAGAATTAAACCTAAGTATTTGGAATATCTAACTAAACAATTACATAGATACAATCTTAATAAATTTTAAATGATTTAAATTAAAATCAACCCTTCGGAAACCGTAATCATTATGTTCTGAAGCATTGTTTTTCAATCTAAACATTGATTTAACAAAAAAAGATAAATTTGCACGATGAACAAACAACAAGACTGCTGAACTGGCTTATTAACAACTTAGTTACTGTAACAAGCCAAGTCAACGCGTTCCAAAAACACACACTTCATCATTTTAGCGCACTCCTAGACGGATGGGCAGACATACCTACACTTATGTATGTCTGTACCTATAATTATTAATAGCTTATATAGACGTAAGTAAGCAAATTATGTAGAGCAATCAGGTACTCGTGTAGAGTTGATTGAACTCACGATATCTACAAGTACCTGCAATATACATAGTCAACGATCAGTCTTTCGACTCCATTTCTATGTATATCTTTTCAAACCCTTTTGTAGTACATATTTCTGTACATGGCTTTATTAAGTACTTACCTATTTATAGTAAAAGGCTTAGCAACAGAAATTCTAGGTACCTACCTAGTATTTTTTGTTGCTAAGTCTTTTAAGTTTCTTTATACACATATTTGTCATTAACAAAACTGTCAAATTTGTCATAATAATGAGGAATTACTTTTGTTGTTTCAATATTTTCTTACGATTCAGTTAGGTATAAGTTTCGTTAGCAACTGAAATAACGCAATGCATTTAAAACATTTTCTTGAAGAAAATTTAATGATTTTTATTATTTAGGTGGATGATTTTTTAAGAATAAGGAAAATGACTACTTATTTAAAATGGTGCTGTGCCCAAAAGAGTCCATAACTTTTTCTATAGATTGATATTGACTACGTACGTCTATATCGATAGATTGCAACGCAAAAGATTTATTAAGAGAAAGCTTCAGTTAAATAAAATAACTTAGTCATTTAAACTGATTACAAGAATAACTTGCCGATTATATAAAACTATACTCAGTTGCTTAACAACATCGGTAATGATACTTATTAATAGCTTGCAGACCAGCGGGTCATTTTAGCAATGTGTACAGCGGCCGATAAATTTGTGCAATCGATCTCCAATGCAATGATGTGTTTTTAAACGTGAAGTCGGCGACACGTGCCCCGGCGCAGCGTGGTCTGAATCCACAATAAGTCCTTGCCTTGCGGCCAGTGTCATGTCAACTCAAGCCACTGACAGTAACATAATGATGTTCTTTGAGAACAATGAGTTTAAATGTTTTATCTGATCGATTAATCCAGCTGATATCTTGGAGACCTTGTTTTAATATATTGCGTAATGTAAATATAATATTCAATAGAGAAATTAAAAAAGAGTGTTCTATTCTACATAATAACAACTCTAGACGAGAAGGAAATCACATCATCAAAATATTTATTTTAAGTACCTAAGCCAATTACAGGCACTTTTAGATTCATAAAGGGTTGGTCAGTCTGAAAGATGCTGTCAATTGCCTATTTCAAAGCGTAGGTTTCTATGAAGAAGCACCGGCAAGAAACTACATGGACAAAATTTTGTTCGGAAATAAAAAAAAAATCTCTTTTTCTAGATACCAAAATGAGTTCCACCGACTTCAGACTGGAGCGTAGCGTTGAGCTTTCGCCAGAAACAAAAGCTATTGCCGAGCAGGAGTTACGCGAGACCCCGGAGAGGGTCCGTGAGGCCCTCGAGAGATTAAGGGAACTGCTGAAGGAGAACAAAGACTTGTGCTTCGGAGACGACGATGAGATGCTCACAATCTTCTTGCGGCCTTGCAAGTGGTACCCAGAGAGCGCTCTTGCACTTGTAAGTTTGCTTAAATATTTGTATTTTCGTTTTAAGTTAAGCTGTAGTGTTTTAATAGGGTTGTACCCGGCAGCCAGCAAAGACTGCGATATTTTTTAATTACTGGACTTGACTAGGTACTCTGAAATCCATTATTTCATGTACCTCTGTTAATTTATTCATACATACTAGGACTGGTCGCGCATTACATTTATGTATGATAGTCTTATTAAATCCGCTCCTTTCTGTCCTTTATAAGGTAATTGACTTTTTAATCCATACATTAATACTTTCTGAGTTTATTTTTGATATTTATGAAGGCAAACATGAACATTAACAACATTATGAGGAAACGTGGACCTAATATCAATATAATAAGTCTGACATCACTGATCGTCTTTAGTAAGCGTGATGATCATAATTAATTATTAGAATTATAAGGCCTTCTCTGCACAAGAAGAGGTCATTGTCCTGTAGTGGAACAATATCATAAACAGCTTATAATGTTTAGGAATATCTTGGAACTAACACAAGCCTTCTATCGTCGAGAGTGAGTGAGCTAATAACCTACCACGCGGTCCCCGTATGGATTTATAGACGTCGATATTTGGTTCTAGGAAATACTGTATCCCTCACGATGTTTTCTTTCGCCATTTTGAGAGTAGTGACGAAGGAAAGCACCTTTCTGGGATCGATCCCATTATGGAACATTAATAAGCTGGTATAATAATCGAACCACTGGATATATTTAACGAGTGTAAGTTAAGCGGGCCATATTGTTACAGCCTACTAAGTTTGCGCAACGCAGCTACATAATGTAGTGATGTTTGGCAACTTCAATTACAAACGGTTAACGACTGATTTCGTTGTCTTGTCCTAGACCCCTGTTATTATACGTTTTATATCAAGGATAATAAACAGTGATTATAATCTACTTAAATGTGATGAAGCCTCTTGGTGAGGTTGCTACATCTCCTTGAAACCTGCCTACTTAGCACTAGTACTTATGTTTGCATTGCTTGTTTTATAAAGTATTTTTATACCGGTTACCCAGTACTCTTAAATTTAGACAAGGAATTTGAGATAAACTTCAAGTTATGGAACAACAAACTGAATGTCATACATAACAGAGTTGAATTTCCACTGCAACCAACAACTTATTAGGACCGGCTCTTAGGGATCATTAGTAGCTGCCAGGCCCGGGCGTTATTCGGAAGAGATACCGTGGCCCCTGGGGCACAAGCAAGTGAAGGAACACAGATAGATTTTAGTCTGATAAGCCTTTCAGCTCCGCCCAAAGAGGGAGAGGTCATTTGATGATTTCCCAACCAAAAAAAAAAGGGATCAATAATAGTATTATAGTTGATAATTTATCTAAATAGTGATTAATGCTAGATCGGTATAGAACTTTAAATTACTTATATCTTTGCAAGCACTATATATAAACACTGACTTAAGTCTGGAAGCTATTGATAAAGTTTTTATTGGATTTAGACAGAAATCCATATACATACTTTATTTTACACATAGTTTGGCTAAGCGTTTTCTCGGTGGTAGGCCATAACATCGGTTGCCGGCAGAAGTTACCATCCACCAGACAAAGTCTTGCCGCCAAGCGATTCGTCGTGTTTCGGTATGATGTCTGGTGAAGCCGTACGGAGGACGGGTCTGAGCAGTTGTGTTGCGATGTGTGCCGGGTATGATGCGCCAAATGTTGTTGTGTCAGGAGTTTGGTTGTGAAGGGTCCCCAGATCAGTCTCCCTCTGGGTTGCATCACCTCGCTCAATTGCCGTCTACCTTCCTATTCACTTAGTTTTTCGAGTGAATGGGCTTATTAAACTAGCGCGCTTTACCATCAACGATTGCATCACTGCTTACTATCAGGCGGGATTGCGATCGAGCACTAGTTTATAATTATTAAAAAAAGCGTTATTCCTGTCACTGTCACACTATTATCAAGCTACAACTGGAACATACGACCAACATACGACATACGAACATACGAGCTTAGTGACATTTGAAAAAATGGGCTTTAAAGTTTAGAGTAGATCGTCACTACAGACAAGCTTTACATAACACTCTGAATTTCTCAATTATTTACTATGCCAGTATTAGGCCCTCATTTCTGTGTATTCTCTTAACTTAATGTTAATTTTATTAAACACTTCGTGGATCTATTAAGTGCATAAATTATATTCATCTATTAGCTATGTATGTAAGTAGGTGTACAAAGTGCATGCTTACATAATAGATAACACCGTAATGCAGTGACTCTCGTTATACAATAACAATTTATCGTGGATAACCAATATCTTGAGACCGTTTATTTTTTATGTTTGTTCTTTTTTCTGTTACATACATATATGCAGCTTATTAAAAATTGTTAGGCTATTGTAATTCCTTAGCTTATTATGAAGCTCTTGTAGTTTATGAATATAATTAAAATGTAAGTGGTACCTGTTGCAACGTTACCTATGAACGAATGTCTTTTGATTTTAGTTTATAGGTAATGGTCCCGTTTCCCTTCTAATTTTCTTCACAAGTTTAGTGCATAATTTTCTTTTTATTTTAAAAATATAAAATAATAATAAAAACTTTATTGTTCAGGAAAACATTACAATATTTAAATAGCACTAGCCTCAACACTAGGATTCCCTGTGTCGTGGAGACTAGTCTCCTTCGTCTAACAACATTATTAGATAGGTTCATACATAGCATCGGTCGGTATTGATTAAATTATTGATGTGTCGTGGAGTTAGTTATGCTCCGCTCCTATTGGTCACAGCTTGATGTTATATAGCCTAAAGCCTTCCTGGCTATCCAAAACAAAAACAATTTTTCAAATCGGACCAGTAGTTTCTGAGATTAGCGCGTTCAAACAAATAAACAAATAACCTCATCTGCTTTAGCATAGATAGATGAACACTGAATTGTTAGCACCTATTGAAAATAAAGCGGGCAGTCCCTCAGGGCGGTAATTCCCAAAATCCTTATTTATATCAAAACAGAATTTTGTGTACTTTCTATCATAGAATAGAATAGAAAACTACCCTTTCTTCTTTGTCATAATATGTAGGTATGTATATAAATATCTATGAAATTCTTAAAATCTAGTAACTATAGCAACAATAATAATACGATGACTGATGAGTCCAATTCCACAGTTGTAGTGTCATCGAGTTATCTGCCGCTAGTTGGCTGATAGAACAATTTCCTCTGTTTATAAACATGATGTAGGAATCTGCCCGTTTGCCGCCGGGAAGGAGAGATAAGCCACGCGGGGCAATGTCAAAGTTCAATGCTTATCACGACGAGATAGCTTTTATCACCCATCATTAAATGCCGATGTGTTTTTAAACTGTCAACGTATGGTAAATAACAAAATAGAAAAATATTTGTTGAGCTGTTCGGGGAGTCGGGGTTATGAGAGAATTGTGGTCGGTTTGACATGAATATTTTCAGGTTTGTAATTTAATATGCGGTAATTGTTTTGTAAAACATATTTGAACCAACCCGCACTGGATCAGCGTGGTAGATTACGGCCCACTCTCTCTCACCGAGAGGAGACCTGTGTCCCAACAGTGGGTCAAGGTCAAGCTACCCGAAACTGTCTAATATACTCAACCATGAGCCTTAATGCTCTAACGATAAAGTCGAAATAAAAAAAATAAAATAAAATTTCTGTGGTTACAGACCGCGCTCCCTACTCTTACAGCACTGCCTAAAAATCACTGAAAGAAACAAACACTTCCGTTTAGATTTTCTTTGTTTACGTGACCTTTGTAATAATCTACTTATTATGTGTAATGTTTTCGATCCGTGTTATTGTTTTGATAGCTAACGCACATTTGTTTTCGCACATATATCGTAGAGTGCAGATAAACACTGACTCCGTTCAATGCCATCCAGTCTATAAATTAGCACATATCTGCAACTGAACACATTGCATAGTGCACAAGTGGTCGAGCCGGTTATTCTGACGACAATAGCTATTAATAGGTAAAGATATAGACATCGATTTATGTAAATTTTTAGTTATATCATGCAAAAGTGTCGCTTTTTGCTTCTCCACGTAAATATTGTATTTCGCCGTAGAGTATGTTCACATTTTTGTTTTCAAAGACAAAAAGGCTATGAATTTTTTTAAACATTTATATTTATCGGCATTTTCAAGATAGCAATCTGCAATATCCCAGACGTAATACTCAAGTTTAATGTTATTAAAAATATAAAAACTAGCGAATGGCCTATCTTATCTTTGGTTAAAATTATTCGATTCTGTTCTATTAATACAAATTACTGTCGTAAATATCTTACAAGAGTTTCAGCAACTTAAACTTGAAATTAAACTTGAGTAGGTCAGGTAATTATTTGATGTTAATACAGTGGATAACCGGTAGTCCCACAAACATTTTGCAGGGCAGTGTCGAACTATCGAATTTGTCGAATTATAGAATACTACCTAAGAAGTAAGACCCTCTATAGTCCGTTTTTTTTACAAAAGAGTACCTTGTTATCCGACTAATTATTATTATTATATAATGATAAGATTGCAAATCATACTTCGTTATGATATATGTATAATATGTCAAATTTTATAAATTAAACAACACAATACAGACATTACGTTTTATTATAAAATATACAATAACTTTACATTATGAAATATAATAATTGTGTACAAATATGTACATATATGTACTAAAATAATCAAAATTTATGAAACAATTAATTTAGGAGCACGAAAATATTCATCAATTAGCGAATACATGTATGTAATAGACGATGTCGGATTACAGGGGGCGCCGCATTAGCCAGGGGCCGGCTTACCGGGGCTCCAGTGTAATAGTTTTGGTTACAATCTGTACTATCAGCCTTAATTTAGTGTTCACTACAGTTAAACATTGACACACTCTATGCATTGTGAATGTATATTTGTTTAACAAACAAGCCGGCGTGGTTGCATGTCTCACGCGGAAGATTTGCAATAGACCAGTTATACAGTGCTGTAAGCGCCGGGAAAACAGGCCGTAGTTTTACAAGGTCTCGACGACTGCCTGAGCACTCGTGCAAGTAGCCCGTGAGGCACGTGCGCGGGTTTCCTTTTACTGAAAATTTCGTAGCTGGCACGTGTTTCATTGCATTTCAAACTAGAGAACTTCTTTTGTTTATAGATATATCTATGATTTTAAAATAGGATGTCGATAATGCATAGAAACACACATGAATACTGAAAATATCCTAAATTCTTGTTTCTTAGACATCACATTTGGCAAGGATGATGCAAAAAACCTAGTTTGTTTAAGGTTGAATATGCAACTATCATGCAACAAAGCGTAGGTACCCTCGTAAAATATGACATTGAACTATTTCGATAAACAATTACTTAAGTATACACGAAGAACAATTAGAACAAAGGCGATCAACCCAAGACAGTAGGTAAAATATTGACAAAGACTTAGAATTTCAAAACAAAGTGAACCTTGATGTCGGATTACTATACGTAGGTATTGTCCAAAGGGCGCGTTCATGATCTGATTTGTAAAACATTGATGAATATGAGTGATCCGTCGGACTTCATCGATCGGTTATCACAACCCGGATATAGATTATATACTAGCCTGCATTAGCTGATAGTAGACTATATGTAGATTGTTTCAAAATGTACAAAGTACGTTTAATTTGACGTTGTTGAGTCTAATCAGTGCATGGAAACGTTCATAAGCCCCGAATCGCAGATATATAGTTGAGTCTTTCAGTGAAAACTGTTCAGAAGTATCGCTTGAAATCAAAGTTTACGCCGAATTTTTAATGTGGTAGATAGCGCGAACATTGTTTTTGTATGAAAATAAACTTACAAATGCCTACCGTACTTGCAAGAATTTATATTATCATTAATCAAGGACGAATAACTTGTTATTGTGTGCTGTATGAGTCACAATACTGAAAACAATGTTTTCTTCCACTTGGAGAAAAAGCAACGATTTCCAAACAATGACTACCCTATTATGTGTTTGTCGGAGCATATGATTGAAGATAATTCATTAATGCCTAGAAATATTTTAAAAACCGTGATGTTATGTTTACTCTCGGTGGTAGGCCACAACATCGGCCGCCGGCGTAGTTACCACCCACCAGACAAAGTCATGCCGCCAAGCGATTCGTCGTGTTCGGGCATGATGTCTGGTGAAGCCGTATGGAGGACGGGTCTGAGCAGTTGTGTTGCGATGTGTGCCGGGCTCGATGCGACAAATGTTGTTGTGTCGGGAGCTTGGTCCTGGAGGGTAGCGGGATCCGAAGCACGGTGCTCCGCTGGCCGACCGCAGGTAGTTGGGGGCCCAAGTAGTGTGCCAGCCACACACGAAAGGCTGCCCCGCCAACTGCGAAAAATCCCAGGGTGGCCCCATCGTGCCGGTTGGCGACCGGACGAGAGGACCCGATGGCGATCCCTGGGGGGGTTCGGGCGTCCCCGCAGTCTCCAGATCAATCTCCCACTGGCGCAGCATCGTTGGTAGTGTTGTTGGGTTTATCATTGCATCACCTCGCTCAACTGCCGTCTTCCTTCCTATTCACTCAATTTCTTTTTTTCAAATGAAAAAGTCTAATAAGAAAAGTAGGTGTGCACAGCGGGCGCACGTCCTCTCATTTAAAGTGCACCTCTCAAACATTCGAGGTCTGCACTCCAATATCGATGCAGTCCATCACCACCTTGAGACTGAAAAGCCCCACCTACTTTTCTTGACGGAGACCCAGATCAGATGTCCGTCTGATGCGGCATACCTCAACTACCCGGGATACTCTTTGGAGCATCATTTCCTGCAGCGTGCCGGGGTCTGTGTGTATGTCCGCAATGACATCTGTTGCCGGCGTCTCCGTCACCTCGAAGACTCTCATTTATCGTCCTTATGGCTGTTGGTTGACACTGGTGTGGACAAAATTGTCTACGCCTGTGTCTACCGATCGCACAGCGGTGACCAGGAGACAACTCGGCTATTTGACCACCTCAGTGTGGCTGCTGACAATGTGCTGCATCGGCACCCTGACGCACAGTTCGTCGCTCTGGGGGACTTTAATGCCTGCCACCAAGACTGGCTTTTCCCATACCAGAGGACCGACTACGCTGGGAGAGAAGCGCGAAACTTTGCGCTATCAATGGGCCTTTCCCAGCTGGTGGAAGAAGCGACTAGGGTGCCTGATGTGGCTGGTCATACCGCCAATTGTCTGGACCTTCTGCTGACCACTGATCCGGACAGATGTGTTGTTACAGTTTCCTCACCGTTAGGAACTTCAGACCACTGTCTGGTGAAGTCTGTGACGTCCTTCTCCCCACCTGATTGCGACTCGCGTGGTGAGCGGCGAATATGGCGTTACAAGTCAGCAGATTGGGATGAGATGCGCCACTTCTTTGCGTCTTATCCTTGGCAGCAGGTCTGCTTCTCTTCTAGCAATCCATCGAGCTGTGCGGACGCTATAACCGACGTGGTGCGTCAAGCCATGGAGTATTTTATCCCCTTCAGTGACGTGCCCGTCGGTGGCTCGGCTCGCCCATGGTTTAACGCCGACTGTGTTCAAGCTGAACAGCGTAAGCACACGGCATTCCTCGCCTGGGTTGACGCTCGTGACCGCAGAGCTCTGGATCTAAGTTCAAAGAAGAGAGCCTTTAACCGTGCTGCTAAGTCCTACAAAAAGGCGCTTAAGAAGGCTCGCTTCGACCGCATTACTAACATTGGTAACAAGCTCTCTGCGCACCCTTCCGGTAGCAGATCTTTCTGGTCCCTAGCCAAATCGGTCGAGGCGAACTTCTGTCGGCCCACACTGCCTCCGCTGGTTAGGCCTGATGGAGCACTGGCCCATACGGCGAGAGAGAAAGCAGGTCTCTTTGCATCTCTCTTTGCCCATAGTTCGCGTCTTGACACTGGCAGTGCTACTCCACCTAATTTACCTCATTGCGGAACTTCAATGCCGGAGGTTCGCATTAGAAACAAGGAGGTTCTGAGAGTATTGTGTCGTCTGGACGTGAATAAGGCTAGTGGTCCGGATGGTATACCAGCGATTGTTCTTAAGGCTTGTGCGCCTGAGTTGTCTCCTGTATTGACGCGCCTGTATCGCCTCTCATTTAGGACTGGTATAGTGCCCAAGTCCTGGAAGCTTGCCAACGTGCAGCCCGTGCCCAAAAAGGGTAGTCGTGCCGATCCTAACAACTATCGGCCGATTTCAGTAACCTCCATACTCTGCAAGATTATGGAGCGTGTATTGAACTCGCGCCTCTTGGCATACCTGGAAGGTAACGATCTCCTCAGTGACCGACAGTACGGTTTTCGACGCAATCGGTCAACTGGGGACCTACTAGTGTATGCCACTCACTTGTGGGGCGAGGCCCTCGAGAAAAATGGGGAAGCGATTGCCGTCTCCCTTGATGTCTCGAAGGCCTTCGACCGGGTATGGCACGCTGGCCTTTTGAGTAAGCTTCCAGCGTACGGCATTTCCGCTGGCCTGACTGGCTGGGTAAAAGACTTCCTGACTGAACGGTCCCTCCGAGTTGTTGTCGACGGATGTTCATCTGAGCCCATGTCGACCAATGCCGGTGTTCCTCAGGGGTCTGTTCTCTCTGCAACTCTGTTCCTGCTGCATATTAACGATCTGCTGATGCCCGGTATCTATGGGTATGCAGATGACAGCACAGTTGTGGAGAGATACCTGCCGGAAGCTCGGGCTAGTAAGGAAACTATCCGGTCCGAAAGAGAGGCCATGGTAGAGCGTGTGAGTGCTGCACTGCAGGCAGTCTCCGAATGGGGCAATGCCAATCTTGTAGCATTCAATGCCGCCAAAACACAGGCGTGTCTTTTCACCGCCAAAAGGAGCCCGTTTACCTTGGCTCCTACTTTTCAGAATGTATCCTTGGAGTGTACCGACCGCCTTCAGCTTTTGGGAGTTGAGATTTCCTCGGGCCTCAACTTTGGGCGGTTCATTGAGTCCAAGGCCAGGGTGGCTGCCAGAAAACTAGGCGTCATCGCGAAAGTCCGGCGGTACTTCACACCTGGGCAGCTTCTAATTTTATACAAAGCACAGGTCCGTTCGTGTGTGGAGTACTGCAGTCACATTTGGGCTGGTGCTGCGAAATGTCACCTTGCCACTTTGGACTCGGTGGAGAGGCGTGCGAAGAGGCTGATTGGCGACCCAGACTTAACTCGAAACGGTCTCCAAAGCCTGGAGCACAGGCGTAGAGTAGCTAGCCTTTCGGTCTTCTATAGGATGCATTCTGGTGAGTGTGCAAGGGAATTGCATGATTTAATTCCCCCATCTCCGTTCCATCATCTGACGACCCGTCGTACGGCGAGTTTCCACCCTTACGTTGTTGACACCACTGCGATCCGGACGAAGCGTTTTGCTTCCTCCTTTATACCGCGTACATCGAGGGACTGGAACAATTTGCCGGCGTCGGTGTTTCCGTCACATTACAATTTGAGTGTCTTCAAGGCTAGAGTGAATAGGCTCTTAATAAACTAGCGCGCTTTACCATCAACAATCGCATCACTGCTTACCATCAGGCGGGATTGCGGTCAAGCGCTGGTTTATAAATTATAAAAAAAAAAAAAAAAAATGTAGAATATAAATATAATAAGGGTAATTAAGAAAATATTACAGAAACACGATTCCATGATGCACTTTGACGTGGAACAAATCAATCTTACTCAATGTATTGCTTACGTACAGTTACAAATGTTTAATATGGATTCCATTTAAAACGTTATCGATAAAGATGAAGAGTTTGTTTGTTTGTTTGAACGCGCGAATCTCAGGAATTACTGGTCCAATTACAAAAATTCTTTTTGTGTTGGATAGCCCATTAATCCAGGAAGGCTTTAGGCTATATAAAAACTCGCTGTGGCCAATAGGAGCGGAGCATAATTAACTCCACGCGAACGAAGTCGCTGGCGGCCGCTAGTATGTTATACCAGTGTAAAGTAAATAAGTAGTTTGTTTATTATCCGATATAATAACTATGTTTACTATCCATAAGTATAAGTAATCTTATTTGTCCGTCCATGTTTATGAGATATTATTTAATTATTCGGTGTATATACATAATAACATCACTGTTCGGATAGATAGTATGTTTACTATTTGGAATAGGCTCCCAAGAACTGGGATAGTAGATGAACCTGTGCCGAGGTACTATACCAGAGCGTCACTGTCAGGTCCTTCCAGAAGCATTCCTGAAAATGCCGCAAGTTATTCGAAAGGGAAATTGAAGGAACACAGACCTATCTGTGTTCCTTCAATTTCCCTTTCAAACAAACATTTCAAACTTCTACTAACTAAAACCTATTTTAGTTAGTAGAAGTTTGAAATGCCCCCAGTCTCTACCCAGAGTAGGAGAAGTTATTTGATGAATCCACAAAAAGTTTACACTACGGGAGTTCCTTGCTTGGAAAGAGAAAATTGTTATTATTAGCCTGTAGCTACTGTAAAGGCTATTTTTAACTCTTTGCAGAAACTTTTTACCTTATGAAATGAAATCGTTTATTAAGCAAGTAGGATCACTGATCACTTTTACACGTCATGTTTTTTTTTTTATTAACTAAATGAAGCCGGCATTTCCTAACTGACTACCTCTGAGAAGAAATAGCTGAAACAAACTCAGGGTTCATCCTCTTTTTTCAAGTCCAGACATTAAAAATGAAAATGTTTACAATAATTTACGTTATAATTGCGCATATTGCTTAATAACAATGCTTAACAGAGCGAGCAGCTCAGTCCCAAGCTTTTTTGTCTTCTAAATAATCTGAGATTTTATAATACCCCTTTTTGCAATTTTTATTATTATTATCACAATTTAAACGCATCAAACGGCATCAATCACTCAAAATGGTGGAGGAAAACATTGTGAGGACACCGGCATGACCTGCACTCCCACTGGGCCTGCGTGGTAGAATACGTCCCACTTCTTCTCGCCGAGGGGGAGCCTGTGTCCCCCACCTGCCGTTGCCCCAATATTCTGTTTTAAACTAATTTCAGAGCAGTTATTAAGATTTCACCTTGCATGCAAGTTATAACACAATGTGGACGATAAAGACTAATTACAGAACTTAGCATGCGAGTTATGTCTTAGTGAATTGTTAATAATATATTAATCACCTTTGTACATGTGTTACGTAGTGAATATGGTATCTGTTTTGATAACAGCTGACCGTTGGAATGACTTACAGAGGCGTCATTTATTGATAATGATCGTGTTTCAGTTCAGAGTTATGAATTAACGTTTTGTGTAAAGTAAGTCGAGTGTAATGTAACAATTTGTTTAAATAGAACCACCGGTCTAAAACCACGTTGTCAACTTAGGTCAAATAAGCTTGGAGTGAGCTGTTTGGTCCCAAAATGCTAGAGATTAACACTCGGTATACAGACTGGCATTTAGGCATTTTACCTGAGATTTCATGGTGGTATTTATAGAATAGGGCTGCTGTAACGATCTACAGTTTAGATTTTGTATTTTATTAGCTGCGCTCCGCGGTTTCACTCGCATAAGTAATAGCAGTAAAATTATATATTAAAAAATTGCTTAAAACGAATTCTCAGGCCTAACGAATGTATATACGAAATTTCATTAAAATCGGTACAGCCGTTTTGGTGGAGTTCGAGGACAAACAACAAGCGAAGCGGGGTAGATCGAAGAAGTGCTGGCTTAACGTTGTAAGAGATGACATACGTGCCAACAATCACCACAGGATGCTAAAGATCGCGCGAAATGGAGGAGAATTTGCAGGAAAGCGGACCCCGGGCTCCAACGCGAAATCCGCGGTAGCAACCGGAACAAACGCTGAGATGATGATGACGATAATTCGTTAATAACCAGGACATTAATACTATTATTTTGAATAATTTTGTGGTATGCTGCATTGCTCAACAAAATAACTCAATGAATGTTGCTGAATTGTCAAAATGTGTGCAATTACCTTGCATGTTAAAGGTAACCCCTATATTTAAAAAGGCAACTTAAAACAACTAAAAACGTAATAGAAGTTAATGAACTCGTAGATTGCTGCGAATTGCATAAGCTGAGAAACAACGAGGCAACAGCGAACAACGCATCAGTAACCAAATATGCTAAAGTTAGGTTGGTAAAGGTCAAATTTAGCAATACCTATATACAATTTTAGACACAATTCTTAAAATAACCGCAATCGTAATCGAAATGAATAGAGTCGTGGATTGTAGTGAATTGCATAAGGTGAGAGCACTAGTGCACAAAACCAGACACAATGAGACGATATTAAATATTACACTAGAGGTATTAGGTAACGCCACGAAGCGATGGTATGGTGGCCGTACGTGCCAACTTGTCAACTATGAGAGTTGCAGCTGCAATCAGTCGTTAACCGGTCACCAGTTCTTAGGCAACGAATCTTAGTAGGTAGGTAGGTACAACTGTTTTCGCGGCCATACGCACATATAAGTCAGAAATAAATATTAAGTAACTTGCTTAACGATAGAGTGTTCTAATTAGCATTGTTTTAAGTGTGATTTTACAATAAATAGAAATGGAGTAGATAAACATTTTTTTTTAATAATTATAAAATAGTGCTTGACCGCAATCCCGCAATAAGCAGCTGCATGATGCAATGCAATATTGAATGCAAATATTTTAAAAAAGCGCCCTTTTGTATAAATATTTTTTTAACATTTTGTATAAAGACTCAATTTAGTTTTAAAATTTGTTTTATATTTATTATTCACTGTTATAGCGGAAATGGAAATATACACTGTGTATCTAAATATTTTAATAGTCTGCCTATTACGATTTATGATATACAACATGTAAAGAAAACCCTGTCCGATCCGTGAAGGTATTGTTAGGTATAAATAACTGATTCTATTAACGGATACAAAGCCGGGGTAAACTTAAAAAAAAACCCCTAAAAAAATAAATATTACCTATTTCGCAAAAAGAGGTAACTTAGTACATGTGCGGTAGGCAACCCTTCCGCGGGCGACGGGGGGCAAGGCACGCGGCACGTGGTCGTATCGCTTATAATAATACCGTCGAAATGGTGTTGTCACTTTTTAAAATTTACCAAATTTCAGGGAAGTTGTAATTAATTCGCGGGAAAAAAAGATTATTTCAAAATTTACAAAAGTTACTATGATGATTACGTAAAATTTCATATTATATTTGGTCATGTGTTTACCTAACCTTTATTAATCTTATGGGTCGGACAGGGTTTTCTTTTCATTTTGTATAGAGGAACGGACGGTCAGCGGATGTAAAACTTAATGCGGTCCTCTCGGCACCCTTCGAAACCCTAATAATGACTTGGACGTGCTTGCCAGACTCCTGTTATCTGAATATCAGTAATTTTTCTAAGAAAACAATGCAAGCTGCCTATTTGTATTTATTCTAAAAGCATGTTTGACGCACATACCTGCACGTAGATACGGACGATAGCAGGTCACCGGTCACCTACCCGAAATTGTCAAATATTCTCAATCAAACTTGATACTTAATGCTTAGGAGATAAAGTTGTTAATCTAATAAAGAATTCTGAAATATTGCAGTAGCTTGATATGCTGTCGTCTGTATTTACTAATTTCGTACGTATAAAATCTGTGCGCGTAATGCCAAATAGAAATAAACTAATGGACTATTGATTAACCTGTAGTTTGTATGAGCCGTGTGTGTAGGCTGTCCCATAGATCAACTTGTTACGTGATTTACATAACTTCACTTTATATATAGCTAGGTAAATGATACAGGTAACCTTGAGGGGCCCGTGGTTAAATAATAATAGCCTCAAGGTCGATCGACCGGGTTGTCCTGGGGTTTGTCTTTTTTTTTTCATAATTATAAACTAGTGCTTGACCGCAATCCCGTCTGATGGTAAGCAGTGATGCAATCGTTAATGGTAAAGCCTGCTAGTTTATTGAGAGCCAATTCACTCAAAAACTGAGTGATTAGGAAGGAAGACGGCCGTTGAGCTAGGTAATGTAATGTTGCTGACAGTAGTATGGAGGATGGTCGGTAGCGCAGGGTCGTGGGACGCGGTGGTGTCCTTCTGCGAGGACGTGATCTCAACTCCCTTCCCGAGCCGCAGAAGACGCATCGAGCGCCGAGGAAGGGCGGATAACGCCCTTTTCCGGCCCCCATGAATGGGTCCAGGGGTGAGGGACATGGGGAAGTCCCCGCCCCCTATTTGTTGGACCCCGGGGCGGAGGCGCGCGCGAGTGTCGGCGCACGCCTCAGAGGCGATGCACGGGGTAGTTTAACACCTCACTACCTCGTGCAGGAGGCGAGGACTGGACAGACCGGGCCAGCACGAGAGTGTGGGGCCGCGGCAGAATCAGGGACTCCCGCGGCTCCGTGCGAACGTGACTGGAGAGGCACCGGGGTGGTTTTTGGTCAGTAGGAGTCTGACAGACCCCGTCGCCCACCCCAGGGCAGCGGACATCTATTGAGGATTTTCCACCCCGAAACAAAAAAAAAGGTAATGCAATGTTAAACCCAACAACACGACCAACGATGCTGGGCCATAGAGGATTGATATGGAGACCCGACTAAGCTCCCGACATAGCAACATTTGGCGCATCATATCCGGCAACACAACTGCTCAGACCCGTCCTCCGTAGGTACGGCTTCACCAGACATCATTCCGGAACACGACGAATCGCTTGGCGGGAAGACTTTGTCTGGTGGGTCTATGTTGTGGCCTACCACCGAGTTAAAGTCTGTGGATGGATGATCATCTATACGTGCCGACACTCCTCCGTACGTCAAAAATTATATTATATTAAGCCGTTGATTCTGCAGGGTAATTGCGTAATTCATCATCAGTTGCAATGAGTTTCATTTTGACAGTTCAATAACATTCATTACGTTATTCACGCAATGGCAAAGCAATAAGCTTCAAAATGATTCCAACTGATAGTAATAATGTGTTACGCAATTAGAGTGCGGGTTAGACTGGAAGCTGACCCAACATAGTTGGGAAAACGCTAAGTGGATGATGAGGTAAATGGATAAGTGGTATAAGTAACCTTCTGTACTTCTCTTCAAATGAAATTACCAAATTACCCACGCGTTGTTATCATCCCTGAATTGGTATATTATTGAAACTATCAAGGAAATAGCCTGCATTGCGTTTTGCACAAATAATGTAAACTATTCAGTTATTATGGTAACAAGTTCAGATTATAGGAGTCTAGTTAAATTGTCCATGTTTTCCTTCAGAAAAACAAAAACCGTCAAAACGTACATTTAGTAATAACAACTAAATACTAGAAAAAACAAGCTGAACAAAATATATTCTTACTGTGAAGTGACCAGCCGATTGACTCGGCAAAAATCTCAATGAGAAAAAATAGGTCTTTTTTTTTAAATAATTATAAACTAGTGCTTGACCGCAATCCCGCCTGATGTTATGCTGCAATCGTCGATGGTAAAGCGTGTTAGTTTATTATGAGCCTATTCACTCAAAAAAACTAAGTGAAGAGGAAGGAAGACAGCAGTTGAGCGAGGCGATGCACTGTTAAACCCGACAACACGACCAACGATGCTGCGCCAGAGGGAGATTGATTTGGAGACCCTACACAACCAAACTCCCGATAGAACAATATGTGGTGCGACTGAGTCGCAATGCTGTTTTTCCATCTGAAGGCAAATTTCTGTAATTAAAGATCCAACTTCTAGTCGTAATTTTATATCAGCGACAATCTATGTGCAAAAACGATGATTTTTCGACAGATAAGAATGTAAACGCTAGTGAAAATACGGAAATTATCCCCCTGGTGCACACTATTGACAGCTTCACCTAAATTTTCCAGGTCAGGCTTTACGGAATAGATCCTCAAATATATAAATGGAGAGACGGAGATCATAATACAATAAATTGCTATATTTTGTGAGGTGCGCCTAAAACCTATTACACTTTTACAAAATTTATTAAAAAAGAGACTTCCTATTTACGGTTTTTACCAAAAAAACGTTTGAGCTCGATATAATTATTTCAGCTTCGTAATAGCTAGTATGTGAGTCGTAGTGGCCTAGTAGTTAAAATGCCAGCCTCTCAAGTATGAGTGTGCGGGTTCGATTCCAGGTCAGGCAAGTACCAATGTAAGTTTTCTAAGTTATATGTACTTTCTAAGTATATCTTGGACACCAATGACTGACTATAACGTGATGGAAAACATCTTGAGGAAACCTGGGCTTAAGTATTAAATCGCCAACCCGCATTGAGCAAGCGTGGTGATTACGCTTAATCCTTCTCTGCATGAGAAGAGACCTGTGCCCAGCAGTGGGACGATAAAGAAGGTTGATGATGAATAGCTAGTATTAGACGCACTGGTTCGAATGATCTAGGTCCAGACCGCAGGCAGGTAGACCGGCAGATTATATGTACATGGCTATAGCAGCTCTCATTATATCATTAAATATTTTCTCTTTGATGCTAAAGTTTCTCGCAGGAAGCACTGTACTTTGATAACTTGTGCATACATTAAATAAGTTGAATGTACTGAAAGCTTGTTGAGAACTTGATTTCGCAGTAGATTCTTTGCGTCCCTTTCGCACTAACACAGTAGTTAGACCAGTAAGTCTAGATTTTAAAGTAAAAGTAACTCTTCGAGTATATCTATTTTAACTTATATACGTTTCGAATTGATTGTTTCTTAAAGCAGATCCTTATCACAAATATTTAATCCACTTTGGTAAACACCGGTATACACCCAGAATATTGGGCGTTAACTGGGTTTTCACCAAAGTACCGGGTTTAAACCCGGTAGATTGCCTATACATAATCGCAACATTGTCAAAAAGTCCCAAAATATAATCCAAATGGGTATTCTGAACCAAAACTGCTCCCGCGTTTGTGTCTTTTCTATTGATCGCAAAGAGATAAATTCTCAAGCCTTCGTAACTTGCTATAGTTTGTAACTATCTTTGTATTTTTTTATTACTTTGTATTTTATCGTTTTCATAGGGAGTTTGTTTTTCTAATAATAGACTTTTATCGACTATAAATGTTGAGATGGATGACACAATGACCCTAAGACTATAATGTCTGTAACCACCTACATAATTTCTTTGTACGTACAACAGCACAGCAAGCTAGATTTCTTTATTAGATTTTCAACTTTATTGGTAAAGTATTGACCCCCTTATTCATAAACGCTGTTTAAAGTTAACTAGTGATTAGCGATGCTTTAACTATATATTTTTGACCTTTTAACGTCACTTAACTTTAATAGTTGTTTATGAATAAACCCTTTATACACTGTGGTGTTTATTCATAAACGATGATTAAAGGTAAATAAGTGGGTAACACTCAAGGTTGATTGAGAGCATTTGACAGTTTGGGCTAGCTTGACCTGCTGTCGTCCATATCTATTTATTTTCGTATTAAATATAAACTTTATTTACAGATGCGGCGTATAGCTGAGTTCAGGCGTGACAATGCATCATTGCTAGAAAACTTATTGCCTGAGCAAGAAAAGGAAGCGTTCCTTGACCACAAGGTCGTGAATGTTTTGAAGGGTCGTGACCACAAAGGCAGGAGAGTTCTTATTGTCAGCGTCGGGGGTAAGCTGTTCACTTAACTATTGCTTTTTTATGGATATAACGTCGGTTTGCAGCATCTTTATATATGCCAATAATAAAGTTGAAGAATTTGTATAATAATTATTATTTTATTTGATAGCCTATAACGTGAAAGCTATTTAACGGTAGGTTAGAAGAAACGCAAAGCGAAGGCGAAGTAGTAGCACGGGTAGACGATGCGATGCAATGGAGTGTGCGAGAAACAAGAAATTTCACGCGAACGAACTCTCTGGCAAAAGTTAATTTGTTATATTTGAATGAATAAAGGCTGACCTTTAAATCAAACAAATCTTTTCAACATAAAAATAAACCAAGAAAATTATTATCCCCGCAGAAAAAACGGAACAGTAATTAATATGTAAATAAAGTAATTACAAATACATACTAGCGGGATAATTGTGTAACACATTAGTAGTAGTGGCAGTGGCTTTCATTTAGACACCATTTCTTTTCTTCTTTTCTTTTCTTTAGAGTGAATACTACTTCAACTCTTCAATGGCCTCTGTGGTTAGATACTACAATTTTTCCAATAACACGTGTAACAAATTATAGAAATTCTTTAAAAAATTTATTTCAGTATATCGCCAATGACAGTTGAAAAAACGGCCGCGTGAGCCGCCTACTAGGAGATTTTCTGCAAAGCCATGATGTGGCCACTATGCTGCGATATTTCAATGTTCTTCATGAATTATTCATTGAATTCACTTTTTACTATACAAATCACGCGTTTTTATTTAGTAAACGACACTATAAATAATTTTAAAAGTCCAATGAAAAATCCGCGTGACACGCATCTTGGCTTTCCTGTCAAAAAGCTCCAAAATTTATCTAGACACCATTTCAGTAACATTCTATACGTTATTTACCTTGTTAAACAGACAATTTTTCAATGACATGATATGAAACAATGCATTAAGTCAACTATTGTAGTTTCCACCGACCATTATGTTCTGCTATGGACCCACAGCACAGAGTTTGTATTCCGCTGCACACTGTTATTACACTTTGGCTAATCTTTGAATAGTATGTGCAAAGGGCTAGTAGACCGGTATCATTCAAGTAAGCAGCTTGCATGCCATTGTAAAATTAACCAATCAGATGCAATCATGGCGTATTGACATGCAATCTACTTGTATAACATAATTTTATACAAGCTACAGATATGTGTATTGCAGGCTTAATGTTTATACATGCTCGTTTCGAGGTCATGACGTTTACCTACCCACTTCAAGACTACTTTACTCTTTCAATATTTAGATTCACCAAAAAAATATTCCGAATGTGATTACCTACTTGGAAACTGAATAACTTTTGTCTAAAAACAAGATAACGCATTGAAAATACGAAACGTATGTGAATATTTTTTTAGATTAATCTGTCAAAATGAAACTAATAGCGGCGTCGTGACTGCGTCATGCATTTTCGTCCTAAAACAATGAATCTTCATACTCCTAGATGTGAATGATGAATCGCTTGATTGTGCTCTCGAGATTCGTCTCGAGAGTACATAGACTATGAGAATACTTTCTATTTTTTGCTCTATGATACGATATCTCCAAGATCGAAGGAGAATACAAATGGTAAAGATTGCACAATTTTCATAATGACGCCATCTTTTCTTGTTTTTCAAGAAACGTTTTTCACTTTGGTAGTTATTACATGTCCAATAGGGATGTATCCAAGGTATGAAAATCAAAAAAATAATTAGTCCGTCTTATACACAATAAAAAAAAAAAAATAAAACCCATATTTTTTACTTTGTCTAAATTACCAAAAACTACTGTGATATAGCGTATTAAAGTTACGGAGTGGGGGCTAATTACGTCACGCTGTGGTATATTTTGTCCCACGACGTGACGTCATGCGTGATGCGACATTTCAAATCAATATATCTTCCTAAGTATTTGAATGAAAGAAAAAATAAAAAATACGTGTTCAATATTTTTTATAAATCTGATGGACATTAAATTATTTTTTAGGATACAACCCAATTGACTTGTGGTTTATGTTGTAATTCATAACTTATTTTAATTAGTAGCGTACATTTTTATGTTCATATAAGTACAAAATAAGTAGGAATAAGCGGCAATTGTGTGACTTGTGGAATCGCTTTAAAGCGACGGCGACGTCTAAGTAATTCCGTATTCGAAGAGTGTGCGCGATATGCATAAATAGTGACAGTCCGCCAGTGTGCCGCATACAAAACATTACGAAAACCCATTCTCTCCAGCTGACATATAACACAAGAGGCAGGCATGAAATAATTATCTAATAGCCTTTTGTCCTGAATACACCGACATGTCTTCGGAAAATTAATATCTTTTAACAAAGCTACCAACGGTTCATAATGTAGCGACTTTTTTTTTACCTGGCCGTTAAACTACGTAGTTTAAAAACCAAACATTCATTGGTTTTTCAACTACGTAGTTTAAAAGTATGAATTTGTAAATAATCTAAAGAGGTCTTCCTTCTCTAGGGAAGTCTGTGAATAGTATTAAAAATAAATAATAATCCAAATAGTAACGCCTGTATTCTCTGGGGCTTACGCAGAGTTGTAGCTATATACCTACACCCATATTACGTCAATTTATCATCATCATACCAAACCCAGACTCCATACTGTTACTGAAAATTCCAGATGATTAAACCAATAACACTTTGCCAGGCTCGGGAATCGCACCTTCAACCTCTTGCTCAGTAGTAGTGGTTGCAAACAGTAGACCAACTAGGCAGTAAATAAGATTTAATATTCAATTATGTTAACATAACTAACAAACTGTGCTACCTCACAGGTTCATGGGATCCGAAGAAAGTGAATGCTGACCAGCTGTTCAGGCTGTTCTACCTGATCCACTTGGCGGCTATGCTAGAGCCCGAATCACAGGTCAGGGGCACCGTCGTCATCATGGACTTCAATGACATGGGGTGGACACAGGTCAGTAAATTTATGATGCTTCTTGAATATATTAACTCGTACAGCGTTTTCGTGGTAGTTTTCAATGTCTTAGTATAGGATGAGTGTAATGGCATTGACGTAGAGGTTGTACTGCTGAAATAATATCGTGTTCATTAAATTCTTACTGCGTATTTATAATTTAAAGATGGAGGATGATTGTACCTACAGGAAAATAAATTGAAAATACATTTATTTAGTATGTACAAAAAAAAAAAAAACACGCAGTACGCTAGATAATCTAGATAAATGTATACAATAATATAATCAGATAAAAATAAAAAACGAAGTCAAATAAACACTAAAGTTCGATGTAAGATGTACGGACG
Source organism: Sesamia inferens (assembly GCA_037179545.1). Taxonomy (NCBI): domain Eukaryota; kingdom Metazoa; phylum Arthropoda; class Insecta; order Lepidoptera; family Noctuidae; genus Sesamia; species Sesamia inferens. The sequence goes on along the minus strand of CM073934.1, from coordinate 24,427,937 downwards.
ACAGCAGGTCAAGCTACCCGAAACTGTCAAGTATTCCCAATCAACCTTGAGCCTTGATGCTTTAGCGATAAAGTTAAAAATCTAATAAAGAAATTTGACAGATTGTAATAGTTTGATGGTCTGTCGTCTGAACAATGTACAACATAAATGTACAGATTGTAGCATCCGATAGATTCTGTAAAAATGTAATCGTGAAAAGTGTGTGCGGTTGTTTCCGTCTGACTATAATTTAAGTGGCTCTTAATAAACTAGAGCGCTATATCATCAACGATTGCATCACTGCTTACCATCTGGTGGGATTGCGGCCGAACACTAGTTTATTATGTCAAAAAAGTAGTGTCACTCCATAGTATTAGTTGGCATAACAGACGTACGATTCAGTAACCTTACCATGAAAATTTAGGTGATGTGAGCGTGGAGTAACCGATATAGCCCCAAGAATTGTAACACTAAAGTGGCAGTGGGCCGGGCACATTGCCCGTAGGACCGATGCCCGATGGGGCCGACGGATTCTCGAGTGGCGACCACTCACTTGAAGTAGGCTGTAGTAGACCCCGGACAAGGTGGACTGACGACCTGGTATAGGTCGCGCGAAACCGCTGGATGCGGGAGGCGCAGTACCTGTCGTCGTGAAGATCCTTGGGGAAAGCCATGTTCAGCAGTGGACGTCTTTCGGCTGAAAAGATGATGAGCGTGGAATGTGCTGTCATTCCAATTAATGCTAGGGATTGACACTATTAACACTTCAATCTAAGAAGTGTTCACGATGAGCGAGACGTTCTGGTCGGGAGACAACATCGGACTATCGGTCACCATAGGTGCAGGCTTGCATCGGTCATCGCAAGCCTGACCCGGGCATCGCTCTTCGTACCCCGTCACCGACCCGGGCCTTGTCCTTACGGGTAAGGACCAGGCCCGGGTCAACAACGCGTTGTGTTTCACGCGCGTCTCAATGAGATGTCGGCACATCGAAGACCGATGCTTAGGTCAGGGTCAAAAGGGAAACCGTGGCTCTGGTGCACAAGCTGCGGTTGTTTAAAATAACCCGCGGCGTGTCGGGTCTTGAGTTTCGGTGGTCCCTGGCGTATAGGCAAATGAAGGAGCGCAGGTGGGTTTTAGCCAGTAAAAGTCTGACACGCTCTTCCGTTCTGCCTAGAGCGGAAAGGTCATTTGATAATATCCCATGCACAGTAGAAAAAAATGGTTACAGAATCGCATTGCTGGGGGCTGCAAACTTCGATAGGAAAATGCCTGAATTTATATATGTGTACTTCTGTATTTATAAATAGCATACAATTAATTGAAATACGCAATATTTTTAATTAAACGAACGTAAATATTTGTTGAATTTTAATTTGTTTACAAGCAGTTGATTTACAAGTTGCGTTGCGGATTTATTTATTTATTTCTTTTTGCAATAACAACGTAGTAACATTTCACCTGGTCAAGTACTGTGAAGGAGATTATTGCGTTCAACAAATTAAAAATGTAGCCCATTAGCCCATTACCTACCTCATATCGTCCATCTTAGGAGTTTACGTCAAGCGCATGCGTGGAGTGTCGGCTTTTCATGACGAAATTATATGTCGTTATATGTGCCAACTAACATGTAATGTCGTCATAATTATCCAACGATTTATTTGCTAAAACTAGTCTCTGCTACTACGCAGTTCCTACAAATGTCGCTGACTTTTACAGCTATTATACTAAAGTTCATTGTTGTTTGCACAAGTGTTTTGGCACATAAATCCCTTGCTTTTCAGGAAATTATCAATACAAATAATTCTGTAATTCTAGGTCGTTGTTTAATTCCATATGGGTCTGCATACATAATGTGCATTGTTTTTTTTTTATTATTATTGACATGGAAAATGCAAACTTTCATGTTTAAAGAGGACGTAAAAGCACAGGTAAAAATAAGATACTTGCTAGAACTAAGTGCATTGTTTGAAATGTGAATGTCTTTTGAGAGTTTTTCTGGCAGACATTCAAAAAAATTGATTTACGTATTGATAAAGTCACCGGAGTGTCTATTTATAATAACGATAAATGATAATATGTGTATAGAGATAATGTCCATACTCCATACACGATATCAATGTTGGAAGTGGACGGATCACTTTCACCGCGCGTGCGCTGTTTTGAATTCATCAACATCGTACCGCAGTAATAGCGCCTGCGCCGTGACTGTGTCATTCGGCCATGTTGTGAGATACAATTTAATACCATTTGTTTGGCTTTTTTTTGGTAGATGATCGATTTAATCATGACTCTTTTGATTGTTGTTGAGTTATTGGTCAAATATTTTTAATGCGCACGCACTCGTTCCTGTGTAGTTTTTTTTGTCGTCGTCTTTGGATTTTTACTTTAGTGTAACCCTAGATAGCTAACGTTCGGACATACCCTGTTTAAGCTAATCATCCGTCGAAACGACGGGTATTTAAAAAAAAAAATCTCCATAAATATAAATTTAAACTTATTGATTGTTTTAGGGTTAATAAAAATACAATTTTTGAATTGGTTTTTAATATTTTGTTCATACATTTTAGTAAATTTAAGTATCTTAACTTTAAATCAACTGAGATCACCTAAAAATAACAATTTATTATCACTATAAACTTTGGCATGCAAAATCAACTAGAAAAATATATATTTCTATTTATTTGGTTTTATCAGACTTAAAGTCATAATAACCTATTACTAAAACATAAAATATATTATATATCTTTAGCACATGTAACACAAAAATCAATTTTATGTTCACCACAAATCGATACTTTACATTTTGAACAAACACTTTTTGTCATACGCTTTTTTTTGTAATGGCACTTCCCGCACGTCTTCCTCTTGCGATTTTCTCCTACTGAGGAAGCAGAAGACTCTTCTCCATGTTCTGATGATGCACTTGATGTCTGCTGACCTTGACTAGTGGACGGATGCACTAAAAGCAGGTTCCTGATTTTATCTTTCACTTGCACTGGCATCTTAGTTTTTGTCAGTCTTGTTTTCAACCAAGGCTCTGCTAGTTGAAAATATAGTGTTTTCATAAAGTTTCTACGTGGAACTACTTTTTGCCCGGCCGTGGATAAATTATGACACTGTATAATATATATTGATGCAAGCAATATTTATCATTCCATAATAAACACACATTGCAGCAACATATCCAGATCCAAAATAATTAGAAAAATATTTAATCTGAAGTCAAATGCTTATCTTTCAGAGCTGCAGACAAAATGAGAACCCCCACCAACGCCCTTATTTCTAAAGTGTTGGGATCGCCTTGTGTAGCGGTTACAGTTTGATATATCGCTCTTTTCACTAATATTTCGACGTTCGTCCATTTGACAATTTCTTCAACAAATTCATTTGTGAAAGAAAGTTCGAAGCAAGAGTCTGCACTTGTAACACCTCTGCATGAAGGTTAGGTCCCCTCGCAGTTCGCATGATTTTCCTTGCAGAGGTTCTAACTGAAGTGTGCCCTTTAGTGGTAGCCCAAACATGCCGATTTTTGCTTCTTATATTCCTTTGAGGCAGTTGAATGATACTGCTGGATGAGGTTTCTAGAGCCACAGCACTAAAGCTTGATGCTTGATCATGTTGTAAAGTTGAAGACGAGTCTCGAGGTGTACTTATATGACTTTCTTCGGAATCAGACGGTTCAAAATTATCGTCACTTTATACATCATCCTCCTCCACAAAGTCTTCGATCTCACTGGCAGAAGCATCATCCAAGTCAACAGAAAGCTCTTGGTTTATAATATTCGATATATCATCATCATTTAACGTAGACATTGTAAAAATCTATAACAAACACAATCTTAGGAAAAAAATATTAACACACATTCAAACAAAAAAAACGACGTTAAAGCTAACCATCCGTCGAAACGACGGGCAAAACTCAAGTACCTCAATAACTATAACACTTACTTACCCAACGCATGCGCCACTCCATAGACCTCACTGGCGACTGAGTTGGTGAGGAAAGGTAAAAAGTTCGGGTGCACCGTTAAAAAGAGACAGCGATATTTCTGTGCCATGCCCGTCGATTCGACGGGGGTTAGCTATCTAGGGGTAATAATGATTTACTTATATTATTGCAAAATGTAGTAGTATTGCATGTGTAGTAGATCATCTATAATATAGAGGTGGGCAAAACAGTACTTTAGAATGTACTGCCATATGGCATAACATTTCGTCCCGCGTACTATGGCACTTAAGCAGTACATAGTAAACATGATCTGATGCATGAGGTACGCAACGCAGGGTTTAATATTCAACAAAGTTGATTTCCCTTCATACTTAACCCTTATTATGGTATACTATACTAGAAAATACATTCACACTGGTTGGGAGAACCGGCTGTGCTTTGTCGGAATCGTTATCAACAGTTGCAAGGTGTCTGCTACTGTTAATGTCTATTGTAGGATAAACGATAAATGATAATGATAAATGATAGACTGTCAGGAGACTAGCACATACCCATTGACTCTGCATACTTAATTAATGCGGGCAGCAGCGCTTCTCCTGAGGAATATCAAATTACTGCGATCCCCAACCCGCCTGCCAAGCGTGGGGATTATGCCCCCCCCCCTGGGGGAGACCTCTGACCAGCAGTGAAGAAGAAGTTCTGTTTCACTTTGTGATAAATAAAAGAAAGAACTTCCTTAGGTTGGTCATTGTACTGTAAATGTAAATATTATTGTTTCTACAACCGTGAATCTCCACGCCAACCGGACGAGCTGATGAGTCACGACGTCCCTAAAACAAAGTATAGGCACCTACCTCAAAGTACAATGTCCATGTTTCTGTGTGTTACGAACAAAGAAAAGTGTAAAGTATGTCTTAGCGTGCATCGCTCTCTGCATTGTTCTCTTATCTTTGTTCTGCGTAGTTACGAAATAATAACATGAATACGCCGCTTATACATATACTACAAGGCATATAAGGCGTATTATTATTTATTCGGCTTAACAACAGGACTTTGTACATTAGATATTTTATGCGGTTTTATTAACACCGTCTCAATGTATCGGTCAAAGATTTGTTATGGTGGCGTATCTTCAGTGCGAATTGAAGGATTAAATAAAGTGAAAGTTTCGTCTAAATTGGTCCAGCCATTTCGGAGATTAGCCGGAACAAACGGACACAAATAAACTTACACTTATACATTAAACTTATAAATACAATAAACTTACACTTCAATTTTATCCAGTACATGATTCTGAACCCCCCAGTGGTGGCATTTTTCGTCGGCTTTTTCATAATAAAAAAATATATATGTAGTTTTTTTCAGTTTAGACCGTTCATAATTGCTATACTTTTATAACCCAATAAGATTTTAAAGTAAAAATTAATTAATTCAGTAATTAAACAAAAAAGTGCAATGAAAACAAAACTCGAAAAACTAACTTATCAGCTGATTTAATAGAGTTCAAATCAGGGATCAACGTCATACCTACAAACCCGCACAGCGGCACGCTTGCAACGTTCAAAGGACGAGCCGACACTTTTTTGAACACGGTGAATTCTGTAACCGTTCATTAACAACATAAATGACTATCATAATTTTATTAGTGGCATGCTGTCTAGCCTTTTTGCGAAGTTTGCGTTACGATGTCAGATACTGCCTGTAGGTAATCGGATACCAAAGATTTTATGACTGCATGACAAAAATATTTCGCAACTCAACGATGCAGATAATGGTAGTCATACATTTAAATGGATATTAGCAAAACGTTATGTTTATACTACACTTATAACACGATGCAATGAACATATAACATATGTAATGTATATTTGAGTGTATAGGACGCCCCTTAATAAAATCTAGAATAACAAAACGAGTGTATATGTATCAATTTGTGTTAAATATTCCCAATCAGACTTGAAACTTAATGCTTTAGTGATAAAGTTTAAAATCTATTACATTGTAGTAGCGTGATGTTCTGGCGTCTGTAAGTACATAAACAAAACATGTAGATTACAACACGTACTTAGCACTAGCTAGATTGTAGCTTTGTAAATACTGAACAGGATCTAGTATATCAGCGAATATTTATCTTATCAATATTGTACGTAAAGTAATGTAATATTTGTTACTAGATTAGCTTTTATTCTTTCAATAAGATTATAATTCAAGTTAAATCAATTTCTGATATTATATCGTTGATGGGTTATACGTTATCAAGTTATTTTTGCATGTTTATAAAATTGACAAAAGTCGTGGTGGCCTAGTGGTTAAAACACCAGCCTCTCAAGTATGAGTGCGCGGGTTCGATTCCAGGTCAGGCAAGTACCAATGTACCTTTTCTAAAGTTATATGTACTTTCTAAGTATATCTTGGACACCAATGACTGAAGGTGAAGGAAAACATCTTGAGGAAACCTGGACTTTAAGTCTGAAATCGGCAACCCGCATTGAGCAAGCGTGGTGATTACGCTTAGAGGAGACCTGTGCCCAGCAGTGAGACGATAAAAGATTTATAATGATGGTGATGATGATAAAATTGACGGAGTCACATTGCTATTGTGGAGGCATGAGGAACAGGGGATAAAGTTCAGATATCCTCCATAGAAAAAGGAGGATCCTCCGACCAGTCGGGTGTTATATCTGGCGGGCACTTATGTCAACGGTTGATTTTGGGAAGTTGTGTGTATGCTAATTGCACGGTAGTACTGGTTGCGAGATGTAGAATTCGTATGACGTCAGTATGACGCGTTGTTCGCATGTGGCGGTTGTAGGTACCTACTGCTACACTATCATAAAAGTACACAGTACTGTAGGCCTAGTATGAGTTTTCAATACGAAACTCGTTCGATCGTATCGAGCGCGTTTGACTCAGCGATTGGCCCGCTTCAAGGTCGTAAGAACTCTCAACCAATGAGAGCGCCAAACGCGCTCGATACGATCGAACGAGTTTCGTATTGAAAACTCATACTAGGCCTACTGAACCCTATTCCAACTTAAAGAAATTTTACCTTTACTTCATTAGCAATTACGTTGAATTCAGAGTGACTAAGCAATACTTATTAAAAAAATATTTGGAGCTGTGACCTAAACTGTATTTTATTGTGTTGGAATTAAAGTTTATTTTTTATTAATTGATATTTGTTTTAAATTTTTGCAATATTGCGATAGGGCCTCAATGCAGCTCATTATCGTCCCACTACGGGGCAAATGCTTCTTCTCATAAAGAGAACGAGAATTGACCGCCGTGCTTGTTGTGGTTGGCGTTCACTGTTCTTAACATACCTAGACCAGAAAAGGAGATCTTCATTTAATATACACACGGATAAACCACGTCCTACATGGTGTAGGCAGAAACTATGGAACGGCATATGCAATGATAGTTACTTCGTTACATACTCCTGTTGCGAGTAGGTAGGTACTATACACATGTCCTTTCTGAAGTACATTACAACAAAGGTCACTATATGTCCTAGGACACACCTCCGGGCATTTCCATCCACATCTGCTTGCATCGGTTGGCATTTATAATGACAAATAAACGGTATCTTCCTTCCGGTAGAATTCTAAAGTCTAAATTCCACGAAGCAATGAAGTATGTTTACCAATAAATATTTAATACCCTTGCTAGTCACATCACGATCGGTCGAAGAGGTCGACGCTGAGCAGTGTCACCTGCTTTATATATTAGAATCTGCAAAATTATTGTACTTTGTTCACCAATCACGTAGTTACCGTCATGTTTGTGAGAACATATTGATATCATTAAATCCGTGTGAAACGCCACTACCGCGTTCTTTATCACGCTAATGCAATTGTTTAGGCTAGGGGTCCTAGTCGGCTATTTTTATGAATTTGTCATTCCAGTACGACTCCATTGTCATTTCACTGTCGTTGTGCTTAAAAGTTCGTAATCTGCTAAATTCATAATGATCGATCAATTATCTCAGTCGTATCTTAATGGAATGAGAAGGGTTGGGGGGGGGGGGGGGGGGGTAGCTGCACCCCCCTGAAAATCTCGCAGAACATGTATGGGCTCCCCAAATTACTAAATCAAATATAAACGAGGACTTATCTGCTTTTAAATAAACCACGCAGTAGACACTGACAAAATGTACGGTGTAATTGCCGAAAAACCGCGTACGATCACTCTAAAATTTGATAGGCCTGACTTGCCACCCCTAGGCCTGACTTGCCCCCTCTCCAGGCCTGACTTGCCCCCTCCTAGGCCAGAAGCTGGATACGCCCATAAGAGGAGACCTGTGCCCAGCAGTGGGACGATAAAAAGATTGATGATGATAGTACCTATATGATTTGATTGTGAAGACAAGTTATAGTAAAATTAATGCCCGCTATTAAGACAGGCCTTTTCTTAGTGAGAAGCAGTGGGCCGTAGATATGACCACACGGGCCTACTGCGGGCTGGTAGATGTCATGTCTTTGAATTTTTGGTGCTAACTACTGTCTTACATAATACGCGCAAAAGATTGGATTTATAAATCGACTCTGGCAAAATTTCAATGTAATATGTGACTGTTTATTTGACCAAATTAATGAAATAATACATTTATCTACGCAGATGACCGTACATCTGTTTATAATAACCTCTTCAACAGACTGTTTCATTAATAGATCGAATAACAATGACCGAACCTGAAACTTATTTACAAATTCCATGTTAAATTAAGCGTGAATTAACGTATGTGAATGTCACGTGTGCTCGGCTGATACTCTTCCAAACAATAGCGTAGTTCATTATGTTAAATTAAGTAGAGGAAAAAAATTCAAGCAAAACTGAAGAAATTAGTCATTACTGATTAATAATCATTGCTTACGGGGAAAACGTACTCGCTCAGGGTTTCCTCTCAAGGGGCATCACGTACGAGGCTGTTGATCACTCCGTATATCGGAACACAATACATAAAAATCCTTCCATCTTTTTCTTGATTGATTGAACTGCAGGGTAATTGCGTAACACACTATCAGTAGTAATGGGTTTAATTTTGACAGTTCAACAACATTCATTGCGTTATTTACGTTTTTGACAGACACAGTTTTCGAAGATATGATGCAATGGATTGAAAATATGTTTCAAAATGATTCCAATTGATAATAGGAGTAATAGAGTGTTTCACAATTAGTGTGCTGATTTATTTATACCTAAGCTGAACAGTTTGTTTGAATACGCTAATCTACGGATTTACCTGTAGGATTTGTTTTTGTATTTGTTAGTACAATTCTTGAGGAAGGCTATGGGCTATTTAATATCACGCTGGGGTTCTGACTTCTGTGATCCGAGCAAAAAGATAAAGTTAGAACGAAAGCCAAAAAGCAGTAATTGCGCTTACAGTCGACGCGAAGAGTCGTACATAACTTAATTAGTCTACAAGGCTCCCGCTACTGGGCCATAGGCCTAGTCTACGTCAGAGGACTGGGCTGTAATCTATCACATGGGCCTACTGCGGGCTTACAGATGTCACATGTCTTCGCTTTGGTTCTAGGACATGCCTTTTTCCTCACGATGTTTTCCTTCACCGCTTTGAGAGCATTGGTAATGAAATAATTTACACAAAGTAAAATGCTTGATCGGAACCTAGGACCTATAACTTGTCGCGGCCGATACCCCTAGGCCACCGGTGCTCTCCATGGGAACAAGAAATTTCTAATGGATGAAGTCGCGAGCGGGAGCTAGTTAAAAAATAACTAAGTGACATGTAGTTGTAACTAATAGGTCTAAATAACGAACGTTACGAAAATCATGCGGATATTGTGCAAGCTTAGCTTGTAGTAGCGCTGCGGATTATAATTAAACCACTAGCACCGGTCGGATTCTGTTTATACAACGTTATTCTTAAACCTGAATATAGTTAGTTCACAATAAGCAACTGAATCGACTCCAAACATTTTTCACCATATTATATTTTTTCCCAAATTCATATAGAAATTGTTATAGTGTGGTTACCGAGCAACACAGCTGGCGGTAGATCACAGTGAGATAAGGCCCCCAAACCGCGCCGCGCCGCTGTAGACGCGAGCGTGCGAACGGTGCGTTGACCATATTTTTGTTGACACAAGCAGATAAGATAATAAGCTCATAACTTTGTGATTTTTCAAGATATCTTTTTGAAATTTTGTATACAAATGATAAATTCTTTACATAAAAATACTGGACACGTGTTTCAGGTTACGCATCAACAAAAAATTATGTTGTATAGGTATCTCACCGTGAAAAGTTGGGCGAAATGAGATGTCATTCACAACTAATGGCAGCGCTTCACACTATTGACAACTCTTTATACTTACTTCATCTAACTTTTTACGGTGAGATTTTACAGGACCAATCGGCTTTACTCAGTTGGCGATGCCATTTAGGACATCATAAACATTTTCCTTTACTAAAAATCAATATTTTACTTAAACATCCTTTGTGTGATATGGGAGGAAATAGGTTTTCCTTTAGGTAGAGACGACAGCACGTCAAGCTACTACATCTGTCAGATATCTTTATTAGATTTTCAACTTTTGCTGTAAAGCGTTAAGGCTCAAGGTTGATTGGGAATATTTGACAGTTTCGGATAGCTTGACTTGCTGTCGCCCGTACATCATTTGTAAAGGACGTTAGTAAATACAACCGGACGGTTGGGTAAACTGTTGATAAATCTTGGTTCTACTTGTTTGCTCTTCAATTCGTTCTCGACCTTCGTGGTGGGTGCAGCCGCAACTGGGTCATGATATATTGAGACTGTGTAGTGCCTAATAGGGATTCCATCCTTTTACTTTATGCAGTGCCAAACGGGGGGGGGGGGGGGGAAGGGGGTAGGATTTTAATTTTGTAGAGATTATTTCCGAAAATATTAACAATATCAAAAAATGATTTAAGTAAACTCCTATTCATTTTGAAATACCTATCCAACAATATGCCACACGTTGCGGTTTAAAAATCGTTAGTTTCGATTCTTTCGTTTCTGTGTGTCAAATTTTATTCAAATCCGTTCAGTACTTTAGGCGTGAAACCGGAGCAAACAAAGGAACTCACTTTCACAAATTTATAATATTAGGAAGGATATTTCAAATAAATAGAATGCCCACAAGATAATAAAACATAAAAATAATTTATTTAATAATATTACTTATTTAGTAGCGTAACAATTTTATATCATAGTTTGTTTAGATATCTAATAATCGAATTTGATTTATTAACTATGCTCGGCAGTTGGTTTTCACAGCGCGGACGCACCAAAAAATAAATATAGATATGTAAAACCATGTAAGTCTAATCATTATAACGTTTTATAATGATTTATTAGTAAAATCCTTTTCATTAATGCTAGATTTAGTAACTACGTTATTTGGCTGACTTAACACGCGTTCTTTATAGGATTAAAGATTATCTTTAGATCCCTAGGCTTTACAAAATAAAGATATAATTGTTCCAAAATGCGATAACTAAGCCTCCCGCCCACCTAGCCACTAGGTACTTATTTAGATAATTTAGTAGGTCTTTTCAAGACGTAAACACAGGCAATAACTTTTATAGAGATACGAAAGTCGCTACAGTACCTACGTCGATAAAATTCGAAAGTTTATATATTTTGTCGACCTGCTGTAGCGATTTTTGTCATTTTTGGTTTGTTACTAAATGCATATTTTGTTATCTCTAAATTTTGAAATTTAAAAAACGCGACAAGATACTCGTATCACGAAGGCGACGACCGACGGCTCAAAAAATCAGTCGATACCTCTTTAACATTGCTCCTTGTTACATGTAGACGTTTAGATATGCAATACATAATAGTCATTAATTAAAATAACAGTCTAGAAACATGATGCAATTATTATAGAAGAAATATGATATTTAATCTAGAGCATCACATGAAACGACTCCTTGTTAAATGTCACATTGCCTCCGTGTACCACTCATTAAAGATCATAAAAGGGAATATTATCCCTAGATAAATAAAGAAAATAACTCATTCAATTAACGTCAAAGCAATTTGTAGGTCAGTTAATGAGGAATCATGTTTCTATCGAAGACATCAAGACATATTTAATTGTAGTTTATGTATTTGGTACAGGACCATAATTATGTCGCTTACAAATATCCTTCCATACCATAAATGGGAATACCGTGAGTACGGGTAACGATAGACGCATACAGAATGTATTTGAGAGCTGCGATTGCGAGGATCAGTGACCGACGTCAACCAAGCCGGAACCGGTGACTGTTCGCGGTGCCAAGCCGTAGGGCGTAGGTTATCGACTGCATTCGGTCACTTACCCAACTCAAATGACGTCCAATCGAGTGCGGGGTAATTGTGTCACTATCAATAGGAATGAGATTAATTTTGACATATCAACAATTATCACAGCGTTGTTTATCACTGTTCGACACATTTTTTTTTTTATAAGTTATGAACTAGTGCTTGGCCACAATTCCGCCTGATGGTAAGCAATCGTTGATGGTAAAGCACGCTAGTCACTCTAGCCTTGAAGACACTTAAATTGTAGTCGAACGGAAATACCGCCGCTGGCAAATTGTTCCAGTCCCTCAGTGTACGCGGTATAAAAGACTAGGCCAAACGCTTCATTCGGATCGTTGTGGTGTCAACAACGTAAAATCAAAAATCAAAATCAAAGCATTTATTCCAAATAAACCAGTTCAGGCACTTTTGAATTGTCAGAAGGTCGGTCAGTCAGTAACATGAAGCTAGTCGCCCATTCCAAAGAGTAGGTACCTATAGAGAAGAACGGGCAAGAAACTCCATGGACACTCTTTTAAATTATCAGCGTACCTAAGGGTGGAAACTCGCCGTACGACGGGTCGTCCGATGATAGAACGGAGATGTGGGAAATAAATCATGCAATTCCCTCGCACACTCTCCAAAATGCATCCTATGACGGTATAGCAATATCTTTCGAAATGATTCAGATTGTGATTAATATAGTGCTATGCAGTTAGGGTGCTGATTGAAATTACTCATAACGATTATTGTCTCAAGAAGTTCGACGCGTTATCGCTTCCATGTTGATATAATAAGGTAAAAATATGAATAACCTCTTAACACGCTAGTTCAATATAAAGAACCCTCAAGGAAAACTGGCTTCTATTCTTAGAGACAGTGAGTTACTTATCAAACGATGTGTTAATAGGCTAGAAAAAGAATTTCCTGCGGTCATGATGCGGTTACTATCGATACTGATGTCTAGAGGTCAGGTCAATCATTCCATGAGTATCTGGAAAATGTACGTTTTCACGGAATTGGAAAATAGAGGTGTGATAATCCTATCACACCGTTGTGCAACTCGAGGTTGTGCAAAAGGGGATCCTTTTGCACAAACGAGTTGCATTTAGGGGAGTTTTGTTAGTATCTGGTGATCAAAACGAAATCCTACGATGGCATTGAAGTCTTGATCAGTAGAACTGATGTATGGCGTTATTTTTTTCAATCAGATTTTAAATGCTTTATCACATACTCATCATATTCCAATTTGCCTGCAGACAATGGGTCTGACTCCAGCGTTCTCCAAGCGCCTGCTGACATTCATCCAGGATGCCATGCCGCTCCGACTCAAGGAGGTGCATTTCGTGAAGCAGCCCATGATCTTCAACGTCGTATGGAATATGTTCAAGCCCTTCATTAGGGAGAAGCTTAAGAACAGGGTAAGTAGTGTTTATTCTTGACATTGATCGTAAATTAGTAAATATCAACTCGTTAATTAAATAGGTTGCTACACGACCGCTATACAGGAATTCATTGTCAGAATCTATTAAAACAGTGCAGTGTCTATACTAATAAGAACCATATAGAAGACTTTCTGTGATGTTCATTTCCTTGATCTAAGAAGTATAATTGATCGATGCCTAACAAGCAAATAACTCTTTCTTCATTGATATTTATTGATGTCTGGTGAAGCCGTATGGAGGCCAGGCCTGAGCCTTTGTGTTTTGATGTGTGGCACGATGCGCCAAATGTTGTTGTGTTGGGAGTTTGGTCGTGGAGGGTCTCCAGATCATTCTCCCTCTGGCGCAGCATCGTTGGTAGTGTTGTTGGGTTTAACATTACATCACCTCGCTCAACTGCCGTCTTCCTTCCTATTCACTCAGTTTTGTTTAGTGAATAGGCTTTTAATAGACTAGCGCGCTTTACCATCAACGATTGCATCACTGCTTTCCATCAGGCGGGATTGCTGTCAAGCACTAGTTTATAATTAAAATATATAATATGTAGCCTCATTCAGCGAAGATGAAGGTTGCTGATATGATAAAAGATTATTTTGGGGATGATTATTTGACCTTTCTAAACTATGCCTGAATAAACATACGGAAAGGAAAACAAAGAAATTTCAAGTTCATTTAAAATATGAGTGGTGTATTGTCACTTGGCTACTTAATATTCACGATGGGATTTTGTTAGGAGATTCCCCAAAGTTGTCAATGTACCCAAATTTTATAAAGTACACACAAATGTGCTAATTTGTACTTTACGTCTGCGGCATTGGGTGGTTAAGGTCACTCAATGCCGCTACATATCATTTAAATTGCACTTGGGTGTGAGTAATTAAATAAGTGTTATCAGGAAATTCATCTTTGTTGTTAACAGAAATATTAACAATTAAATTGGCTGCAGTTGATTTTAATTTGCTTGCATTGCATTAGATGCTTGCGCACTTGACTAACTTTGCGTAAAGCTGTTTGTAACGTAACTTCAAGATTTTCATTGCCATCCATATCTAGGTAACTTAACGCCATCTAGTTTAAGTAGGCGGAAACATCTTCTCGGTCTATGTACAGTTGATTGTATGTCGATCTACATATAACTATGTACATAGGTATACGACTTACGAGTAGTTATTGCTTCTTATTCGGAATGTTGTTACTAGGCTTTCTGGGTCATTTTCCAAAGAAATTACTTGTGTTATACAATTGCTAAGGGTCATTCCTTACAGAAATTCCGCACTGGTATCCGTATTTCGTTCTGAAATGTTGCAGCCGTCAATCTATTGTTGACCTTTAAGTTATATATGGTGTACTTTTTTCAGATTTTCTTCCACGGCTCCAAGATGTCTTCTCTTCACAAGCAC
The DNA here is from genome assembly GCA_037179545.1 of Sesamia inferens. Taxonomy (NCBI): domain Eukaryota; kingdom Metazoa; phylum Arthropoda; class Insecta; order Lepidoptera; family Noctuidae; genus Sesamia; species Sesamia inferens. Next base: position 24,412,886 of record CM073934.1, on the reverse strand, counting down.
ATGGCGGCCTCCCACCTGCCGTCCGACTACGGCGGTGAGCTACCCGCCATCGACTATTCGGGTGCCGAATGGTACCCCGTCATTAACGACGTCTTGCCACACATCGACAACTGGAACACTTACGGATTCGCCAAGAAAGCGTAGGCAGTAGCGTCATATGGTGGATATGTAGACTTGTAACTGCCATCCGTGGTCAGTGGTTAGGATTTCAGATCAGTTTTTAGTACAACGTATTTATGATCCCAGGGTTTACTGGTGCGAGATATTTATTCTTAGTTTCGTATTCAGATGTCGCGAAATAATCTTCTAATCAATATCCAAAAACATTTCATCTTCATTACCAAATAAAAGATATTTCTAGTGAATCACGTTTGGCAGACCACACCTGTTTATACTATTCTCAATGTAATTTAGTAGTAAGTATATTTGTTTAAGACTTTTAAAAAATGCAGTACGTGTTCGAATAGCCGTTGTTCTTAAGTTCTGGCTTGGAATGGTGATTAGGTAATCGTTAGACAATGCCATGTGCTCTAGCACCAGTAGTATAATAGTTGAGCTCTTCCATAATCAGGGTTCTTTATTACATAAGTATAGATATTACCAAATTTAGAATAAAAATGAAGTAATTCAAAGAAGACGATAGACGGTAGCTTAACATAGTTCCAAAAAATAAGAGTGTGTGCGAATGAATAACAAATATTATGTGATAAATATTGACAAGTAAGTAAGGCTAAGGTAGTTTTAAGGCTATATGTTAACTGAACGACAGGCTGGATAGCTGCGGTTGAGCAATCAACAGTATGTTTTATCTATGCAGGATCTAGGTAATTTTTATATGGACGTTGAACGTGCAGCGACTCAGCGACTGGTTGGATCGTGTTATATTTAGAGTACTGTTTGTATGTGGTACATAAGGGGTGTTTATTTCCATGGGATGTGAGCGAATATCATGACATGTTGGTAGGAACACTTTGTATTGATGGCAGAGTTGTTATTTATATATATATAGGAAAGGAATATGTTCCCGTTGATTGTGCACAATTCGCATGTCAATAAGGCTGTGACAGTGATGATGTAAGGTGCCAATATTGACCAGTCACCAAATGTAGTGTAACTTCATTTACTATACAGACGACAGCACATCAAGCTGTAAAGTAATCTGTCAGATTTCTTTATTAAATTTTCAACTCTTTCACTAAAGCATTAAGGCTCAAGATTGATTGGGAATATTTGGCAGTTTCGGGTAGCTTGACCTGCTGTCGTCCGTACATTAGATAGGTATTATTTTAAGAAATTGGACGAGCACAGAAACACAGTACACTTTCTTTGATAAACTATTAATTTCAATTTGCAATCAGGACTATTACGGGAACAAATTACGGGAAGCTTTCATAGAACTGTTGATACGCCGAATTGCATTTCGTGGCATTTAATATCGATTTGATTGCAAATGATATGTGCCTATATACCTATATCTTTAGTTCAAATGCGAAGTGCATATTCTCGTGATGCAGTGATTTCGAATCCTTTGTGGTTGCAGAGGTGCACATTCGCGACCCTCTGGGAAGTACTATAGAATTACTATAGTATCTAACTAAGTTTATCTCGGAATGTCTTTGACAAAAATGTGACAATTGTGTGTATGTCTGTAATATAATTATGGTTTCTCTTTTGATGCCTCATGTGCCTTTAGCAGACGCATTCCAAACATTTATTTTGTATTGTTTTTATAGATTTGTAATATTTTTATTCTACGAAAGATGATAATACCTGATTTGCTCAATATACATATGTTTGTACGAAATGTATCCAATTCCTTATGCGTTTCGTTTAGTAATTAATAAATAAAATTGGAAAATATGTTTTATGTATTTTTTTTTGAGTCCTTTAACAAGATATTATTATTATTTTTTTACAAATCACACAGTGTGAGCTAGCCCCAAAGTAAGTTCGAGACTTGTGTTATGGGATACTAACTCAACGATACTATATTTTATAATAGATACATATATAGATAAACATCCAAGACTCAGGCCAATCAGGAAAAGATCGTTTTCTATCATGACCTGGCCGGGGATCGAACCCGGGGCCTCCACGTCGCAGGCAGGCGTGTTGACCGCTGCGCCATGGAGACCGACCAAAAATATCTGCTTTCGATTTAGAATTCTACTTTTATGCTCTTTTCACCCAAAATTCCATACAAATGCAGTACCTTGCATTGTCGATCAGTAAAATATAATTTAGACCTACTACTAATTCCAATGCTATCATACACCTAATAAGGTACCCCGACGAATTAGAAGCGTTATTTTGTAGTATAATTATTAAAAAAAAAAACTGTCAATTAGTAGTTTACGACCTATTCTCAGACCTACTGAATATACACAAAAAATCATAAAAATGGCCAAGCCAACTCAGAGGACGTGACAAACACGAGTACGGGGGGCAAATGCGCTAAAATAAGTAGGTAATTCTAATAAAATAGAATTGCATCGCAACCAAACCAAAACTTTAGTTATGTTTCGTATGGCGCTAACCTTTTGACAGATGAAATTAGACAGATAACTGATGTGGATACAGGCAGAATTGTTTATTTTAGTTATTTTCATAGTTTTATGACTTATGGGATTCTTCTCTGGGGAACTTGTGCGGACATCAATACCATCTTTGTTTTACAGAAAAGGGCTGTTCGAGCCATTTACAACCTCATCATCGACCTTTTTTAATCGTCCCACTGCTGGGCACAGGTCTCCTCTCATATAGAGAAGGATTGAGCGTAATCACCACGCTTGCTCAATGCGGGTTGGCGATTTCAGACTTAAAGTCCAGGTTTCCTAAAGATGTTTTTCCTTAACCTTCAGTCATTGGTGTCTAAGATATACTTAGAAAGTACATATAACTTCAGAAAAGTTACATTGGTACTTGCCTGACCTGGAATCGAACCCGCGCACTCATACTTGAGAGGCTGGTCTTTTAACCACTAGGCCACCACGATATTACAACCTTGGTCCTAGAGATTCTCTTAGAGAAAAATTCAGAGAGGTGAACATTCTGACTGTAGCTTCACAATATATATTTGAAAATCTTATGTATGTACATAAAAATATATCGAATTTTAAGAAAATAAGCGATGTTCATAATATAAATACCAGGAACAAACACAATCTTGCTGTACATCACACTCGTCTCCACAAAGTAGGCAACTCGTTCATGGATCAATGTATACACTTTTTCAACAAGCTTCCCATGGACATTCGAAACTTACCCATTAAACGATATAAAAACTATATAAAGGCCAAACTTTGCAAAAAGGGGTATTATAAAATCTCAGATTATTTAGAAGACAAAAAAGCTTGGGACTGAGCTGCTCGCTCTGTTAAGCATTGTTATTAAGCAATATGCGTAATTATAACGTAAATTATTGTAAAAATTTTCATTTTTAATGTCTGGACTTGAAAAAAGACGATGGTCCCTGAGTTTGTTTCGGCTAGGTATTTCTTCTCAGAGGTAGTCAGTTAGGAAATGCCGGCTTCATCTAGTTTAAAAAAAAAACATCACATGTAAAAGTGATCGGTGATTCTACTTGCTTAATAAACAATTTCATTTCATTTCATTGCGATGGTTTATCATAATCATATTAACTGGATTATAGATAGATCGTAACCGCTGGCAAATGAAAAAGTTGAAACAAAGCTAACTTTTTCTGTGCCATTTGTCAAACTTACGTCTAAACGATTGGATTTACTTATAATTTAATTAGTTTTAATTATTATATCTGACAAAATGTATCACTCATACAATGATTTTACTTTAATCGAAGTTAAAACTTTGCGATACGATTTGGGATCGAAACTAAACCACAACTTTAACTGAATTATGTAGATACGAAAAAGAGTTTAACTTCTACTAGTTTATTTAGCGCAATTTCACCGCAGATTTGAAGACCCTGAACTCAAAAAAGTAATTCAAGAAAAAATGGCGAATAAGAGGAGTTAGGTTAAGGCTTCGACCTTAATTTCTCCGGCTTAAAAAGCTTGGACAGGCTTTGAGATACTTTCCCTCCCATCAGTTCCATCCTTTCCCTCCATAATTTGGCAATACCAAATAGCAGCCAAAACCTACGCACTGGTGGCGCCACCTATCGCACAACAAGAAACACACCAGTTCGAAACGAATGCGCGAGCCGGCCGAAATCAATCTAGGCGCCCGGTGCGAAAACTCAAATATACTGTGAAATACGACTGTTTATGACCTGGTGTGGTGTGGTGATCCCCTGGTTCCCCGCATTCCATGAGTACCTAACATTTCAATAGTTGTATCCTGTTCCTAATTAGACAGTTCAGAGACGCGCCTCCGCTGGGCGCGAAACCCAATCAAAGCTAAAATACCACAGCACTATTTTTTTAATATAAATTATAAACTAGGGCTTGACCGCAATCCTGCCTGATGGTAAGCAGTGATGCGATCGTTGATGGTAAAGCGCGCAGTAGTTTTACTCTAGCCTTGAAGACACTCAAATTGTAGTTTGACGGAAACACCGTCGCTGACAAATTGTTCCACTAAGGTGCACATAAAAAAGTTTATCGGTACATCATTATATGACCAACAAAAGCTTGTGACAATGTAAAATATACGGGGCGATTGATCAAGTTAAGTTACAATTACCACTGTTGGTCCTCTACATACCAAGACCGCTCCCGGTGCACGGAAAACACGATAAGACATTGGTCATTACGGGGCGTAAGAAACCCGAAAGTTTGATTAACAGTCTTACCAAGGGATACTGAATTACCATTTAAAAGACTAGTAGAGACATGAAATTACAAGTCACTCCATATAAAACACTAGCTGTTGGTGTTAGTTATTTGAACATTTTATTTTAACCCCAAAATATATAGCATACATTTTCAATTTTTGTTATGCTCGGCTCCTATTGGTTACAGCGTGATGTTATATAGCCCAAAGCCTTCCTGGATCAATGGGCTATTAAACTCAGAAAGAGTTTTTCAAATCAGACCAATAGCTCCTGAGATTAGTGTGTTCAAACAAACAAACTCTTCAGCTTTATATATTCGTAAGTATAGATTAGTAATCAGATTCATCCGATAAGAATGTAACTCATCATAGTAGAGAAAAGGTTAGACGTAGATGATGATACATAATACAAAAATGTAGCTTTAGTAGTAAACAGATTAACGGTGGCACTGGGCGGTAAGCCCAGTGGTCAAGCTATTGACTGCTGCGCTGCGTGTCATGGGTTTGTTTCCCGCACGGAACAAATTTGTATGACCTACTACAAGTAGTTGTTTCGGGTCTGGATGTTTGTGTATGTGAGTTTATATGTTTGTAAGCGCGACCCACGACACTGGAGAAATTCCTAGTGTGGGGTAAAGTTTTTCTTTTTTTTTTTTTAAATAAAGAAATGAGAAAAATAAAATAATATTTTTATAGCTAAACAAACGGACGCGCTCAATGACGAGCGCCGAACACAGTAGGTAATCGTTCAATGTCATCTGTGGTAACTGAACATTACTGGTAATTATAATGTAGTCACTGTTAAATGTTATTATAATGTTCACATTACCATGAGGTCCATGTGATAAACACCAAGGAAACCATTCCGTTGCGATAACCTTTTGTGCCAACAGTAGTTCATTGTTACTGTGAAAAGAAAAAGAAAACGATAGAAGATAAAATATTAATAGGTTAGTCTTGTCAAATTAAGATACTTACGTCATAGACAGTTTAGACGCCATTGAAAACCCACATCGCCACCCATCGGCCGCCGGCAGAAGTTACCACCCTCCTGACAAAGCCATGCCGCCAAGTGATTTGTCGTGTTCCGGCATGATGTCTGGTGAAGCCGTACGGAGGACGGGTCAGTTGTGTTACGATGTGTGCCAGGTACGATGCGCCTAATGTTGTTGTGTTGGGAGTTTGGTCGTGGAGGGTCTTCAGATCAATCTCCCTTTGGCGCAGCATCGTTGGTCGTGTTGTTGGGTTTAACATTGCATCACCTCACTCAACTGCAGTCTTCCTTCCTATTCGCTCAGTTTTTCTGAGTGAATAGGCTCTTATAGACTAGCGCGCTTTACCATCAACGATCGCATCACTGCTTACCATCAGGCGGGATTGCAGTCAAGCGCTAGTTTATAATTATTAAAAAAAACATCAATCCGCGATCAATTTAATTCAGTCTCGGTCTAATTTGTCTGGACTTAACAAATATTTATCCTCTGTCCTTTACTTAATCCTTACTAATATTATAAATCGGAAAGCGATTCGTCGTGTTCCGGCATGATGTCTGGTGAAGCCGTACGGAGGACGGGTCTGAGTAGTTGTGTTGCGATGTGTGCTGGGTACGATGCGTCAAATGTTGTTGTGTCGGGAGTTTGGTCGTGGAGAGTCTCCAGATCAATCTCCCTCTGGCGCAGCATCGTTGGTTTTGTTGGTCTTGGGTTTAACATATATCACCTCGCTCAACTGCCGTCATCCTTAACTTGTGTTTGACCGCGGTCCCGCCTGATGGTAAGCAGGATGCAATCGTTAATGGTAAAGCGTGCTAGTTTTATTAAGAGCCTATCCACTCTAGCCTCGAAGACACCTGAATTGTAGTCAGACGGAAACACCACGGCTGGCAAATTGTTGAAGTTCCTCGATGTATGCGGTATAATTGACGAGACGAAACGCTTCGTCCGGATCGTAGTGTTGTCAACAACGTAAGGATCCTCTCCGTACGACGGGTCGTCCGATGATGGAACGGAGATGGGAGAATTAAGTCATGCGATTCCCGCGCACACTCTCCAAAGTGCAGCCTATAGAACACCGACAGGCTAGCTATTATTATTAGCTATTATTATTGTAAACAAGTTTTGAGACCGTTTTGAACTAAATCTGGGTCCGGGGTCGCCAATTAGCCTCTTCGCACGCTTCTCAACCGAATCCAAAGTTGCCAGGTGGCATTTTGCTGCACCAGCCCAAATGTAGCTGCAATACCTACTCCACACAAGAACGGACCTGTGCTAGTAACATTAGAAGCTGTTCTGGTGTGAATTACCGCCGGAGCTTTGCAATAACGCCAAGTTTCCTGGCCGCCACCTTGGCTCTGGGAGTCCAAACCGCGAGGAAGTCTCAACTCCCAAAAGATGAAGGTGGTTGGTATACTACAAGGATACATTCCGAAAAGTAGGAGCCAAGGTGAACGGGCTCCTTTTGGCGGTGAATAGCTACGCTTGTGTTTTGGCGGCGTTGAATGCCACATGATTGACTTTTCCCCATTCGGAGACTGTCTGTAGTCCAACATTCGCATGCTCTACCATAGCCTCACTTTCAGACCGCTTCCTTACTAGCCTTGTACCCGGTAGGTATCTCTCCACAACTGTGCTGTCATCTGCATGTCCATAGATGGAGTGAACTTAAATTTAGCTTAGTTGGTCAACAAGGGTATTGGGCCATTGTGTAATTTTCGACCTTATGCCAGATAAGCCGTGGGCAAAAGCTAGAAATTAGTTTTTGTAGGAACACATCGGGAAGCGAATCATACAGGATGTATCTGACATCGTAACACAAACTTCGCGAAAAGGCTAATAAATTATGATAGTCATTTATGTCGTTAATGAAGGGTTACAGAATTCACAGTGTTTTAAAAAAAGTGTCGGATTGGCCTTTGAACGTTGCAAGCGTGCCACCGTGCGGATTTGTATATATTAAATTAGCTGATAAGATAGTTTTTCGAGTTTTGTTTTCATTGCGCTTTTTTGTGTAATTAGCGAATTAATTAATTTTTACTTTCAAATCTTATTGGGTTATAAAAGTATAGCAATTATGAACGGTTTAAAGTAAAAAAAAACTACATATATATTTTATTAAATCATGAAAAAGCCGACCAAAAATTCTACCACTGGGGGTTCAGAATCATGTACTCAATCCATGGTACTCGTTTGTGCGTCGATGTCAGAAGAATCTCAATCTTTTTACACCCTTTATATCAAGAAGTGGAATCCATTCGATCCTAGCAGTATACGGTTCTTGCGTGACTCGAGGGTATTTATTATTACGTCATAGAAAACTTAGATTGTTAAATAAATTGCCCTTTGTTTTTTTGCGAACAAATTGCCGAAACTATTAAGTATAATAATAATAATAATAAAATAATAAATACACATATACAATGAAAAACATTACCGACCATTTGGTGACATCTGTCATGTCACCCCGGACAATATATAATTATTAATCTGAAAACATAAAAGTGAAACAAATATTATGCTATGTTGACAAGATCTGCCGCTCGACGTGCACGCCCACCATCTCCGGACTCGTTGCTCAGCTCCGCCTCGCCGCCGCCGGTCTCCAGCGCCACTGTAAGTGCTGTGACGACCCCGGCCGCGGCAGTTGCGTCGAGCTCGAGCGACGAGTACTTCTCTCCGCCGACGACGCCACCACCTGTTCGCCGACGGGGAGGACGCCGGCCGCCGGACCGCTTAGGACCTCGAGGCCCATCGGCTTCTGACAGGGTCCCAGCTCCCGGCGGAAGTGTGCAGCGCATGAGATGGACACAATCCATCAACGAAAATGTCATGCGCTCATACTATGGGGCTACAGAGGGAGGAAACAACCTGACCGCGTACCGTGTTCGAATGCTCTCTCTGTTTCAGGTGCTTGAACCAGCTGTCAACGTTTCGGCACAACGACTGTCGGATCAAGCAATGATGGGGCTACAAATGTAAGTACCCAGTGCAATGAGGAATTAAGAAATGCTTTGGAGGCTGCGATTCGGGAATATCGTTTCGTGTCGGCAGAATTAAGACCACGCCTGCCACGTTTGCCCATGCATAACAGAAATAGGGCACTGATGGCTGCTCTGGATGCGCAGTTATCAAATTATTTTGATACCTGCGAGAACCTCACTGATACTCATTCAATCCTGTACTGCGCAGCTGTAGCAGCTTGTCGTGTAGCTCATGTCAAATTTCACACTGACTCCAGAGCTACACGACCGAAACCAGTAGTACCAGCTTGGCAGCGCAGGATTGAACGTCGTATTGGTGGGGCCAGAGCACTCATCGGTAAACTAATCTGCTTCAGGGAGGGTAATACTCGTCCTAGAGTGATGCGCTTTGTGAGGCGGGCATTCTCAGGTACAAATACCAGCCCTGAGAATTATATGGCCCGTGTCACGGAGCGCATCGACTTCCTGAAGCAGAAAGTGTATGCATGGGCGAACCGTATTCGTCGATATAAACGACGAGTAGAACGATACACCCAGAATCGCACCTTCCAGAGCAATCAAAGGTGGGTTTATAGGGACTGGGAACGACCAGAACAAAGTGTGGCTGACACGGGCCTACCAGATGATGATGCCATGCGTTCATTCTGGCGCAGTATCTGGTCGGTGCCTGTCAGTCACACTGAAGGTGACTGGGCTCGGGATGTCGAGCGAGCCTGCGATCCAATACCTGAAATGGGGGCTATCACCATCTGCCCCCAAGATGTAGCTCGTGCAGTCCGTCCGTTACCTAACTGGAAATCTCCAGGACCGGACGGGTTGCATAACTTTTGGATAAAATGGTTTCCAAGGTCGCACGCTCGTTTGGCATCTCAATTCCAGACTGCTTTAGTGTCTGGTTCGTTACCTCAGTTCCTAACTACTGGAATAACCCACCTGCTCCATAAATCAGGTAGCACCGCGGAACCCAAAAATTATAGACCGATCACCTGTTTACCGACGGTCTATAAAGTTCTTACATCCATTTTGAAAACTAAAATTAACAAACATATTGACAACAACGCTATCATGTCTGCCTCTCAAAATGGATGTAGGAGCGGGTCCCGCGGTACTAAGGAGCTACTCCTCATTGATATGGCCATTAGCCAACAAGTTCGTCGTTCCCGAAAGGATCTATCGACATGTTGGATAGATTATAAGAAGGCCTATGACTCAGTGCCACATACATGGCTCATGCGGGTGCTGGAGTTGTACAAAGTGGATGCAACTCTACGCACCTTCCTGATGACATGTATGAGGACATGGAGGACATTCCTTCGCTATCCAGGATGTCGAAATATTCTGAGGAATAGCGAACCGATAAGGATCGAGCGAGGAATATTTCAGGGCGATAGTTTGAGTCCACTTTGGTTTTGCTTAGCATTGAATCCTCTAAGCACATTATTAGAGGATTCAGGTTTAGGCTATCGGTTGAAGAGAGGTGGTCAGGTTATATCGCACCTCCTTTACATGGATGACCTGAAACTTTTTGCTCCCAACAATTCACAACTGAAGGAGCTACTGAAAATTACTGAAACTTTCAGTAGCGCCATCAGGATGGAATTTGGTGTGGACAAATGTGCGGTCATGCATGTAAAGCGAGGAGAGATTGTGGAATCCGTGGGAACCCAACTCACGAGTTCCATAAACCTTAGAGCCCTCTCCGCATCCGAAACCTATAAGTATTTGGGTATGTCGGAAGCGTTGGGTATCAATGTTACTGACATGAAGCAATCGTTGAAGGAACGCTTCTTGGGCCGCCTGAAAAAAGTACTTAATAGTCTTCTATCAGGCGGAAACAAGGTGCGCGCTTTCAACGGTTGGGTCATGCCGGTATTGATGTATTCTTTCGGCATACTCAAATGGACTCAAACCGAACTTGACGCCCTGGATCAGAGGGTCCGTACGCTGCTGACTGCAAATCGATTGCATCACCCACGATCATCGGTTATGAGGCTGTATATCCCGCGAAAATGTGGAGGTCGTGGCTTTTTAAACGCTAAGACCCTCCACAATCGCGAGATATGCAGTCTCAGGGAATATTTTCTAGAAACCGACGTGGGGATGCATCGAGATGTGGTCGCGGTTGACAAGGGCCTCACTCCGCTCTCCTTGGCTAAAGAGAACTGGCGCAAACCAGTAGTGCTTGACACCAATGACCGCATGGAGGTATGGAAGAGCAAAGAGCTTCACGGACGCTTTTTCAGAGCCCTACACGGGCCTGATGTAGATTTACAAGCGTCCGTAGCCTGGCTACGATTCGGTGACCTTTTTGGGGAAACCGAAGGTTTTGTATGTGCAATTATGGACGAAGTTATGATGACGAACAATTACCGGAGATTTATTGTGAAAGACGGCACAGTTGACATCTGTCGGGCATGTCACCGGCCGGGGGAATCAATAAGGCATATTATCTCCGGGTGTTCTCGTCTAGCTAACGGAGAGTACTTGCATAGACACAACCTTGTAGCCAGGATCATTCATCAGCAACTTGCTCTCAAGTACAACCTTGTGGAATCGGAGGTGCCGTACTACAGGTATGTGCCCGACCCAGTTCTCGAAAATGGTCATATCACATTGTACTGGGATCGATCCATCATCACTGACAGGACTATTGTTGCCAATAAGCCTGATATAGTGATGGTGGATCGATCAGAGCGGCGTGCAATGATTGTTGACATAACCATCCCGCATGATGAGAACCTCGTGAAAGCCGAGAAAGATAAACAAATCAAGTATCTTGACTTGGCTCACGAGGTTGTCGACATGTGGGAGGTGGATTCAGCAATCATTGTGCCGATAGTCGTGACAGCCAATGGCTTAATAGCCAAGAGCCTCGACCAACACCTCAAGAGGCTCTCGTTAGGCAGCTGGATCAAAGGCTTGATTCAGAAAGCTGTACTTCTGGACACGGCTCGCATTGTTAGGAAGTTCCTCTCTCTGGAGCCCTGACCGCCGGTAGCTTGGACCCTGTTCCCGATGCCGGTGGGTTACTATTTTTTATATTTTTAAATGTTTTTTTATATATTTTTTATGTAGAAATATTTAAAAATATAATTTATATGTATATTATAATGAAATAAAGGAAATAATAATAATAATAAATTTATTTACTGCTTATTATTTTTAACTCACTAATTAGTTTGCTTACTTTTGCGAGGTGTGTATTGTGACAGGAGTATACTGTCTACTCCTGGTATTATTATTGGTGGAGTATCGGTAAATAAGCCAAAACATGCTATCAGTTTTAGTGCAGGCGTTTATTTAACATGGGTAAAGTCCTCATTTGATTGGATTATGTATAAGTTTATCATTCATGGTCATCATCTCCTCCTCGGCGGTTCACGACACCATATCTAGGTTTTTATATCCGAGTCACTGAAGTATTTTTGCAAATAAAAATATGATCATTTCTTTATGTAGGTAAATACTTTATAATGAAACCATACAAAGTACAATTAGTAACTGCAAAGGAAAGCATTAAACAGATATGTACCTACTTCGGTTGAATATTACAGATGCCTTATATAAAAAGGTTCCGCTAAGAAGTAGTATACATATAATTTAGTTTATTTTGATCTTGAATTTATGGAAGATTTATTTTATCCTGATTTTTCCGTTCCACCATCAGACGACCTGTCGTACGGCAAGTTTCAACCCTTATGTTGTTAAAACCACTACGATCCGGACGAAGCGTTTCGCCTCCTCATTTATACCGCGTACATCGAGGGACTGGAACAGTTTGCCAGCGGCGATGTTTCCGTCTGACTACAATTTGACTTCAAGGTTAGAGTAAACGGGCTCTTAATAAACTAGTGCGCTTTACCATCAACGACTGCGTCACTGCTTACCATCAGGCGGGATTGTGGTCAAGCGCTAGTTTATAATTTAACAAAAAACAAATGGAAGACTAAGGGAAGAACAACGGTAGAATTATTGTTTTACCTTTGTTACTATATTAATAGCGGGAAATATAAGAGAAAAATTTGAAGTAAGCAGGAAGTAATTTAAGTCAATATATTATTCAAAACACGTATTGCCAAAGTATATAATAATATACTTTGTAAATCCTTATAGTACCTTGAGAATAGGCATTATTTAGACTACAAGTGAACGGCGCCGGCGCCGCCACCATTACGTGGTGGTGGGATACCGTTAAGATGGGCTTACATTAGTCTCTCCAATAGGCACAATATCGCGGTAGCCGGTGCGCGCACGCTCGTGTTTACTTTTATATAAATTATATACAAGTTTTATTCATCGATTCAAACGCTTCGCGAACTTAGACTCGAGTGTACCCACAAAGTTTTTATATTACGATCATGTTTCGTACGTATGATACGTAATTATTTCAATACCTCGTAGTAATAAGAGCAGCAAAAACTGTGTTGAGTCAGGCGTGGATTATCTACCAACACCAAGAATTGTGCGAAGTCAGCGATTTTTAAGATTATTTTGTAGTGCAAATAATTACAAATAAAAATGGAGATACAGTTTGGATCTGATGACGTACCCTTTGTCACATGGGGTGATAATAAAATAATGCTGGAGCTAAACCCGATAGACGACGAAGTTAGCAAGGAAAAAGCCAAGACAGAACTGAGAGAAACTCCGGAAGTGGTCGAGCAAGCTTTGATAGAGTTACGACAACTTTTAAAACGTAAGTTAATAAAGTTATTTAATCTTTATGTAATTTATGCTTTATTTACATTTAAGAAAAATAAATATTAATTTTAGGAAAGTTATATTGTCTGTAGGTAGATATGATTACCTATCATGTTGATTACTGTTTATCATTAATTGTGTTCAGCTGTTTGTTACTTAACTAATTAGCAAAAATATATAATAGTTTTGTCTGCACTTTTTTGGTTTGATATTTAGATTGTTTACTTGAGTAAAGGTTTATGTCCGAGTCTTATAAATAACTTTATGCAACTATTTGATTATAAATCAAAGCGTTTGGCTTGCATTAAAGTAGGTTACATGATCTTTAGAAAAGTGAATATCGACAATATTTATAATTGTGTGTTCAAAGAATGTTTTTGTAAGGTTGAATAACTTTGTTTTATTTTGTCAGCAGTTTTGTGTGCAAAAACTTTTACAGTTCATTATTAATTGGTATATTTGATATTTTATTATGTTCAGTAGTTGAGATTAAAACAAACAATGAAAAGTTTTTACATAATATTTACATAATTTAAAAATATAATAACATGTGCAAGTATCAAGCAATTATCATAATAATATGTGCAGGCATATAGAACAGGAAGGGAAATAATCAGAGAGCAGATTTAATACAGCAGTTAATACCAACTGAATGCAGAAAATAAAATGATAAAATGTGAGTCATTATAAGTAAAGCGAGAGTTGGCAACAAAGTGCACTGTGCACGCATGTATAAAATGAAAGTTACCATTAAAAAAACATTTTAATGCTTTCCCTTTCACATCTCGAACAGAAATCTTATAAGAACTAAACGAGAGATTGTTCGAATGTTCTCTAAACGTTCTACGTAAAGTAAGAAAATGACACAAAGTTTAATATTACTAAGTATTCTATTACATAGTAACCAAGTTGTCTACTAGCCTAATATTCGTCCGTCGGTCCGTGTATCCGTCCGTCATATTAGCGGTTATTGTCCCACTGCTGGGTAAAAGCCTCCCTACTAGCTTTCCACATCTTTCTGGTCAGAATTGCCAAAGGCTCTGGCCACACCAGCCGCAATGTCATTTGACAGAATACAGTTTTTTACTTTTCTATGTTTGCCACTAAACGAGACATACTTTAAAGTTATTAAACAAAATTTATATGATAGTTAGATACAAAAAACTTAAAAGTTATGGTAGCGTATCATTTAGTACTAAGCTAACTAAATTGAAAGAGACAAAACAGCGAATATTGAATATTATCAAATAACCAAAGGTTTGTTTATCTACACTACAATGTAACACAACATCACGTCTGTATTTAACTAGAGGTTAGGCAGAGGTGCACCCAAACGCCAAAGTGGCAAGGTTCGCCACCTATTCAGCTGTATGGCCGGTTGATAGCATTAAACTCGCCACTTGTGCCATCCGGGTACAACCTCCAATTATCTATATGAAAAATGAAGAAGAAATGAAATAGGCAATCACACGGAGGCTTTACACATCACACTGCGAGTATCCCTCGGCGACGCCTGCGAATAAATGTTTGTACATAACATGTATAAAAATAAATGTAATAATGACCTAAAATTTTGTCTAGTTTGTGAACAAAGGGGCCAAAGTCTGGTAATTAAATAAAATCATTATTAAATGTTAATGAAACAATAACAACGGCAAAAACTTACACGATAACAATGACATTATAATAATAATGATCTCTTCATGTAGTGTTAACTACTTCACTGTATCCTTATATAAAGTGTAATAACTTATTACAAATTAATTAATGCATACATTTGTTTAATGATAATACGAAACGGTTAAGTTTGAATTAAAGAAATTAGTTTTATAGAACTTGATAAGTAAAGTAAGTATATAAGTATATATAAGTCCAAATAAACAAATAGACGTCATAAAGACCAAAACGCTAACTTCATTAATAATAATAATAATAAGTAGCCAGGATAATTCATCAGCAACTTGCTCTCAAATACAACCTTGTGGAATCGGAGGTGCCGTACTACAGGTATCTCGTATGCCCAACCCAGTTCTCGAAAATGGCCATATCACATTGTACTGGGATCGATCCATCATCACTGATAAGACTATTGTTGCCAATAAGCCTGATATAGTGATGGTGGATCGATCAGAGCGGCGTGCAATGATTGTTGACATAACCATCCCGCATGATGAGAGCCTCGTGAAAGCCGAGAAAGATAAACAAATTAAGTATCTTGACTTGGCTCACGAGGTTGTCGACATGTGGGAGGTGGATTCAGCAATCATTGTGCCGATAGTCGTGACAGCCAATGGCTTAATAGCCAAGAGCCTCGACCAACACCTCAGGAGGTACTGCTGGCTCGCATCGTCAGGAAGTTCCTCTCTCTGGAGCCCTGACCGCCGGTAGCTTGGACCCTGTTCCTGATACCGGTGGGCTACTATTTTTAATATTTTTAAATGTTTTTTATGTATTTATATAAATATTTAAAAATGAAAATTATATGTGTGTAAAATAAATAAACGAAATAATAATAATATCTTTATTAAAGTAACAAAGACTCATATTGTTAATAATCTTAAGAACTATGTTAATTTAAGTTTTATTTTATAATTAACAAAACGTCGAAATATGATACCATGTGGCCATAACTTGTCATCTAAATACATATGTATTAATGTATGTTACTTTGTGACACAAAGAACTTATATGCACTGTGTTCACATGTTTACTTTTTCAAGCTCCACATTTTCTCCAGTTTTCTTATAAATATAATTTATTATATCCGAATCTGAAGCGTCCTTATGTACGTTTGTTATAAATATAGATAGTTTTCTGTCGGCTGCTTTAAATTTCTCCTCTGATTCAACTATACCACAACAACCTAGGTTTCCTTTAAATCTACTTCTAGGGTTTAGTTTCGGTTTCGTTTTATACTTCCCTATGGTAAATCTAAAACCGCTTTCAAGAACTTGATGATGCTTACATAACTTGAAAGTCCATCGCTGCCATCGCATAGTATTCTAGAAACACCGTTTTATAATTAACACTGAAATACAATGCTCAGTGCTATGTAGTGGAATTAGCGAAGCGTTTGGGTTGAAGGAGCAAGGTTTCTCTTTGTTGTCTTCATTCATTCTTCGTCATATTTCACAATACGTATATCATTATAGTAAAAATCTAATTACTCAAATACTTGCGAGCCGGCAATTTGTAAGAATATTTTGCACGGTCTTTAATTCTTTATGCCATGTCATGTCTAGGGTAAGGCCATGTTCACATCGAAACGTATCGCCCGTCGATATGAGATAAAAACTAATTCCCGTAAATAAAAACGTCGCAACATCATTTCAGCAACAAGATTGTCGCTATTACCTATATTGTAATATCCTACATTCAGGGGCGTACCCAGCTTCTGGCCTAGAGTTGGCAAGTCAGGCCTAGGGGAAGGCAAGTCAGGCCTTTGGGGCAAGTCAAATTATTAGAGTGGGTAATCTTTGTGGGTACATGTTGTTAGTGTCTACTGCGTGGTTTATTTAAAAGGATGTATGGTGTCGTGTCGTCTGAACGTGAATAAGGCTAGTGGTCCGGATGGTATACCAGCGATTGTTCTTAAGGCATGTGCGCCCGAGTTGTCTCCTGTATTGACGCGCTTGTATCGCCTCTCATTTAGGACTGGTACAGTGCCCCAGTCCTGGAAGATTGCCAACGTGCAGCCCGTGCCCAAAAAGGGTAGTCGTACCGATCCTACCAACTATCGGCCGATTTCAGTAACCTCCATACTCTGCAAGATTATGGAGCGTGTATTGAACTCGCGCCTCTTGGCTTACCTGGAAGGTAACGATCTCCTCAGTGACCGACAGTACGGGTTTCGACGCAATCGGTCAACTGGGGACCTACTAGTGTATGCCACTCACTTGTGGGGTGAGGCCCTCGAGTAAAACGGGGAAGCGATTGCCGTCTCCCTTGATGTCTCGAAGGCCTTCGACCGGCGCGCTGGAATTTCGTGGAAGTTGGAATTAATTCGCGGGAAAAAAAGATTATTTCAACATTCTTTTGTATTGGTACTATGATGATTACGTAAAATTTTATATTATATTTGGTCATGTGTTTACCTAGCCTTTATTATCCTTATAGGTCGGACAGGGTTTTCATAACATACTGTATATAAAAAAAAAGCAAGAGATAAGTCCGTCAATAACTAGTTGTTTATACTTTGTTTAGTAATTATGGGAGTTCTTACATGTTCTGCGATATTTCCAGGGATTGGAGGCAGCTGCCATGGGTACGCCCTTGCCTACGTTTTTGACAAGTCTTTGACATAATATATTTGACAGATAGAGAGCGAGATCAACTGTGAACGTTTATAAAATCATGAGAATTGCCCCTTTGTACACAATGTAACTGAACTATGAACCTTCATTCAGTCGCCGATTGATTGTTCTTTGTTTTACATAAATTTCCACATTCGGCGACAATTACTACGACAATAACTTCTTCTAGGCCGCGTTCACACCAAGCATACTGCCATGCAAGCTTGGTGTGAACACCTAGAAGAAGTATAGAAAATCCGTCTATTATACTTGTCCTACCTACATAATATTATTTTTATAAGACTATCAGTTTATACAATACTCCTACTTCATTGCACATTACTTTCAAATGTCCGCGTTGGTTGCACTCATCACAATTGTAATTAATATAACGACACCTTTCTGATCGATGCGCCTTACCGCACCGCCAGCACTGTTGAGTAGACGTGGAAGGCCCCGGCGCCGCAGTGGTGCTGCGTCCTCCTGACGTCGCTCCGTCGGCCCTCAGGGCCGGGTTCCGCCTTGGTCGGCGCGCGCCTCCCCCACTCGTTTGTGTCCGCCCTGCGCCTGTCCTGTGCAAGCCTTCGCCTGCATCGCCGCCTGCACCTGAGGTCGTGGCTGCGGCGGTCGCCGCGCTCACCTCCGCGTGCCTCTCTGCGGCCTCTAGCGCCAGAGCCAGCTCCACCGCCTCTTTGTATTTAATATTTCGCTCCGCAAAAATTCGCGATCGCATCGCGCTATTGGATAAACCCGATACAAATTGGTCACGTAAATATTCTTCCAGCATCGTGCCAAAGTTACATGTGGTCGCAAGATGTTTCAAATCTTGGAGGTACTCCGTCATGGATTCACCCACACGTTGTCTACGTAAACGAAACATGTGACGCTCGGCGATCTCAGATCTTTGTGGTTCTAGATGATCAGTCACCAAACGTACCAGTTCGTTAAATGTTTTTGTCTCCGGATCTGCCGGGGCACATAGGTCGCACATTAACGAATAAGTAATTTCACCCACCACAGTAATTAACAACGGTACACGCAACTCGACTTTTATCTCATTTAGGAGAATGTACTGTTTAACGCGACGAATATACGACGGCCACTGCTTGGAATTGATGTCGAATGGTTCTAATCGTCCGATCGGCATTGTTAATAAAATAGTAACACTTCGACTTGACACGTTTCACGCGGATTCGATTAATAAAATACCTCGTCGCCAAATGGAACGTCAATTAAACACCGGGATGGATAGCTGACTGATTTATTCATTTTTAGAGCATACCCACATATACAATAATAAAACCAGGTGCAAATACCTTACACATATAAATGCTCGTATTATCTTAGAAATATAAATAAAATTTATTTATATAATACTATCAAACTAACATTATTATAAAGGCGAAAGTTTGTGAGTGTGTGTGTTTGTATGTTTGTCACTCCTTCACTTTGATACGGCTGGACAAATATTGTTGATATTTGGTATAGAAGTGGTTTATAATCAGGAGTAACAGGGTGCTTTATCTCAATATTCCGGCTGATACGAAACATATTCGGGTGAAACCGCGGGGCATAACTAGTTTTATCTATTTTTGATTCTGCGGGGTAATTGTTCTTTTTCTTTTTTCAAGGTGAGATTCAACCTCAACTCTTGATCAATGGTCTCTGTGGAAAAGATACCACAATTTTGCCAATAACACGTGTAACAAATTATAGAAATTCTTTGAAAATATTATTTCACAATAATGGCGGATATCGCCATTGACAGTTGAAAAAGGTTGTATAAGGTTCATATTCGGTCTGCGCAAATATGACCATGTATCCGAATTTCGTGTGAAGCTCAAGTGGTTACCAATTCGCCTTCGTCGGAATGCTCATATTCTTTCCCTTCTATATAATGTGCTTTTTTCTCCTTTCACCCCTGTTTATCTCAAGAATCGTTTTCAATTTCTGTGCAACTCACATACTAAATCGTTAAGGTCATCAGATGACTTAAAGCTCAAAATGCCTATGCATTCCACAACGTTCCTAGATAAATCTTTCACTGTTCAGGCCCCTCGTTTGTGGAATGCATTGCCAATTGAAATTAAACGCGCACAATCGTTACTGGAATTCAAGAGACTTGTGAGGGAACACTACTTGTCGTTATGAATGGCTATTTATACTATTAAAGTATCTATGTATTTATGTATGTATATGTGTATCTATTTTAGTAAATTGTAACCATGATATTTGGCACCAACGACAGTCCCATATGTGGTTCAGGAGAATCTGTCCATTCTTTGGTTGCCTGGAAGAAATCGCATTAGCGATAAGGCCGCCCATTGTATGTTTTTTGTTCCATGTATTTTGTTTGATGTTTGATTGGTGTACAATAAAGAATAAATAAATAAATAAATAAATAAATAAAGACGGCCGCGTGAACCGTCTGTGAGGGAGGTTTGAGGCAAAGTTATGATGTGGCTTCTATGCTGCGATATTTCAATGTTCTTTATGAATTATTTAATGAATGCATTTTTACTACATAAATCACGCGCTTTTATTTAGTAAACGACACTATAAATAATTTTCAAAGTTCAATGAAAAATGCGTGTGACACTCAGCTTAGCTTTCCCCGCGGGGTAATTGAGTGACACATCAACAGTAGGTATGGCTGTCATTATGCCTAATCAACAACATTCATTGCGTTGAAGCAATGGATTAGTAACATCCGTCAAAATGATGTTTGATAGTGTGTTACGTAATCAGGGTGCTGTTTGTGGTGCCTAAAATGAGTTTTTATGTAACTTCGTGATCACCTCTGTGTAACAAAATGATTGCCGTGTTTTAGTCGCCATTTATATATTCTAATATATATTTAAGTTTCCAAACTAGTGTGGAGGAATGAGGAACAGGGAGTAAAGTTCACTCATCCTCCATAGAAAAGGCTAGGCCGACTAGACTAGTTGTCTGGCGGGCCACTTTGCCCGTCGGTTTATGTGGTGAACTTGTATGCGTGCTAGTTGCACAGAAAACTCTGATTGCGAGATGCAGGATTCGCGTGACGTCAGTATGACGCGTTGTTCGCATGTTGCGTTGTAGGCACCGCTACACTAGCTTTAACCACATCCTATAAAAAAAAAACAACCTACAAAAAATACGAAAAATATGCATACTCATTCAGAAGCACTGCCTTGGGTGGAATAACTTGTTCCTTTATGTCCAAATTGAATATAATATACACTCATTTGCAAAAAAAAAAAAAAAAAAATGTGTGCGTGTACTTAGTGACACACGTAAGAAGTGAAACTTCTTAGAAAAAGATGGCGCGTAACGGAAAAATGTGAAGGTAATTTTTTTTCCAACGCCGATAAAGAAGTTTCACTTCAAAAATAACGGGCGGTTTTGATTTGCATTCATATTTATATAGATACAATACAAAAAAGGTTTTAATCTTTTGTACACGTTACTGGCCGGTTTTAAAAATGCCGTGGTATTTAAAAAAGTACGTTCTAAATTCAAATTTTCATTTGATGCACATTTTTACAGGAGACCTCCTCTTTTTATCCTACATTTATGGCGCGAAGTTCCAGAAGTTAATATCGACTTTCATAACTTTTATTCAATTTTTATCGTTTCATTTTATATCCTTGACTGTCAAAGCTTTATTTACTGCTGTTTGGCTGTATAAAAAATGGTTGATAAAGTGGTAAAAGCTACCAAAATTATCGCGCTGCTTGAAGAGGGTTGCAGCCAATGCTTCGTGGCTAGGAGGCTAAATGTTAGTCGGTCGACGGTCCAAAGGACCTGGCTGCGATAACAGGAGACTGGACCCGTCGAGAGAAGGCCTGGTTCTGGAAGAAAACCATGTACCCAACCACGGAATGATCGCTTTCTTGTGAGTTGCACATTGAGAAATAGTGAATCTTCGTACATGGATCTTAAGAACAACTTCCAAGAAGTAAGAAATGTGCATATTAGTCTATGGACGTCACCGCCCGGCTTGCGGCCCCAAATTACCCCGTGAGCACCGAGTTCACAGGCTTAGGTTCGCTAGAAATTGTGAATCATGTACTCAAGAAGATTCGAATAGGGTTTTGTTCTCTAATGAAGCCAGGATATCTTTGTTCGGTGAAGATCGACGTCGGCGAGTGCTAAGAAGACAAGGAGAACGTGTTGCAGAGGCATGTTTGTAAAAAATCACACCTTATGGTGGGGGCTCAGTTATGTTTTGGGCAGGAATAAATTCAATGGATCGTACAGAGTTAGTCTTCATTGAAAACGGCTCACTGACTGGGCATCGATACATAACGGAAGTTGTAATCCTGATGCACAACCCGCATTGGTCGCTCTAGATGAAAACTCGGAAAATTTTTATGGACGACAATGCTCGCGCCCACCGATCTCGCGATGTTGAAGTGTATGTGTAAGAGGTTGGCATTCGTCGTTTGGATTGGCCAGCTCGAAGTCCCGACCTTAATCCCATTGAACATGTCTGGGACGTTCTGAAACGGCTTGTGAGATCAGTACAAGCGCCTCCGCAGACCACCAGAGAGCTGAAGAATGTGATTACTGCGGATTGGGAACGTATTCCGCAAGCAAGTATCCGGGATAAACTCGCTAGCATGCCCAGACGAATTCAAGCTGTGATTTTAGCTAGAGGGGGTCACACTCGTTACTGAACATTTATCTGCTTTTACTTCCAAGCGATTCGTCGTGTTCCGGCATGATGTCTGGTGATGCCGTACGGAGGACGGGTCTGAGCAATAGGGATGTATCCAAGGTATGAAAATCAAAAAAATAATTAGTCCGTCTTATAGATAATAAAAAAAATTAAGACCCGTATTTTTATTTTGTCGAAATTACCAAAAACTACCGAGATATAGAGTATTAAAGTTACGGAGTGGGGGCAAATTACTGTGGTATATTTTGCGCCACAGCGTGACGTCATCCGACATTTCAAATCAATATATCTTCCTAAGTATTTAAATGAAAGAAAAAATTCAAAATACATGTTCAAATATTGAACATGTATTTTGAATTTTTTCTTTCATTTCTTTTCTTTTATAAATCTATCTGGTGGACATTAAATTATTTTTTAGGATACAACCCAATTGTGTTGCGATGTGTGCCGGGTACGATGCGCCAAATGTTGTTGTGTTGGGAGTTTGTTCGTGGAGGGTCTCCAGATCAACCTCCCTTTGGCGCAGCATAGTTGGTCGTGTTGTTGGGTTTAACATGGCATTATATAGCACTAGCGGCCGCCAGCGACTTCGTTCGCGAGGACTTAGTTATGCTCCGCTCCTATTGGTCGCAACGTGATGTTATATAGCGTAAAGCCTTCCTGGACTAATATTTAACACACTAAACTAATTTTAAGTTAAGTGAAATGGAAAGAAAAGCTTTCCATTTCCATAAGAAAAGGATAGGAGATAAAATTTTAGTTTAATCCTGTCAAATTAAGATACGCCATAGACAGTTTAGGCGCGATTATAAACATCGCGACAAAAAACACGCCAGTTTACGTCAGGAGCGCACTAATTTGACAGGTCTAAACTGACATTTTATCTTCTATCCTTTTCAAAGAAAAAGATGCACTGTACTTAAATTTAATTTAGTTTGTGAACAAGAGAATCGGGGCCATTATCAAGTAAATATTATCTTAGAAATTTGAATAAAATTTATTTAAATTATACTATTTTTTATTTTTTTTTCATTTTGCCCTGTAATTTGGTAACACATCAACAGTAGAAATGGCTTTCATTTTGACAGTAATATTCATCGCAGTATTTACATTGTTGAGCAGACAAATTTTTCGATAATATGTAGCAGTGGATTAGCAATATCTTGCAAAATTACTCTATTAGACATGTGAAACATCTAATTGCCTCCATGTACTGCAATATATTCTAATGGTAATTTATACGTATATGTATAATTAAATGGTCCATCTTTCCCTGCAGCCTTGTTCGTCAATTATTTTTATTGTATCAGCGTCTGGAAAACAAATGTCTGCACACAAATTATTTTTGAAATTCTTCTTCTTCTTTTTTCAAGGTGAGATTCAACCTCAGCTCTTGATCGATGGCCTCTGTGGAATAGATACCACAATTTTGCCAATAACACGTGTAACAAATTATAGAAATTCTTTGAAAATTTTATTTCACAATAACGGCGGATATCGCCAATGACAGTTGAAAAAGACAGCCGCGTGAGCCGTCTATGAGGAAGGTTTGAGATAAAGTCATGATGTGCTCACTATGCTGCGATATTTCAATGTTATTTAACGACACTATAAATAATTTTAAAAGTCCAATGAAAAATGCGCGTGACACTCATGTTAGCTTTCCCGTCAAAACTCCCATTATTAGAATAGGAGGGGGGGGGGGGGTGGGTTGACGGGAAAGGTAAGATGAGTGTCACGCGCATTTTTCATTGGACTTTTAAAGTTATTTGTAGTGTCGTTTACTAACTAAAAGCGCTAAAAAGCACTAAAAGTAGAAAAAATATCTTTTTTCTTACTCCCCCGCTATTCTTTTCTGATTAATTTCGTTGCGGGACCCAAGACAGTTGAATCGTTTCTCCGGGA
The DNA here is from genome assembly GCA_037179545.1 of Sesamia inferens. NCBI lineage: Eukaryota > Metazoa > Arthropoda > Insecta > Lepidoptera > Noctuidae > Sesamia > Sesamia inferens. The sequence continues at coordinate 24,388,594 of CM073934.1, read as the reverse complement.
CTCGTCGAGCTTCATTGCTCGGCGTTTTTCTGGCGGTCGCTACTGTTGATTCTGGCTTTCAGGAGTTGCAGTGGGTGGGAAAAAATGTGGCGGGTTTTGTCCCAAAAGAAAATAACTAAAAGCACGTGATTTGTGTAGTAAAAAATGTATTAATTAAATAATTCATAAACAACATTGAAATATCGCAGCATAGTGGCCACATCATGACTTTGCCTGAAACCTCCCTCATAGACGGTTCACGCGGCCGTCTTTTCCAACTGTCATTGGCGATATGCGCCATTATTGTGAAATAAAATTTTCAAAGAATTTCTATAATTTGTTACACGTGTTTTTGGCAAAATTGTGGTATCTATTCCATTTGATGATTTTTGTGAAAGTTGAGGTTGAATCTCACCTTGAAAAAAGAAAAGAAGAATTACCCCGCAGAATCAAAAATAAATTAAACTAGTTATGCCCCGCGGTTTCACCCGAATATGTTTCGATCCAGAGAGAGAGAGAGAGGCCATTGATCAAGAGTTGAGGTTGAGAATTGGACAACAAAAAGAATTGTAGTTTAGTTACTCGTAAAATAAACTTGAATAATCTGAATAAAGAATAAACTTCGAAGGCATGTAGCGAGTAGTTGAATGCGCTGTTTAGCAATCGAATCAATTGATTGCTTTGCTGGGTCATTCACACCGATCCATTTGGGTGGGTTCTGCGACATTGGCGCCGTATCTCTTGTTGAAAAATTAAACTAATTTTAAGTTCAAGTAAAGCATAGAAGATAAAAGTTTAGTTTCATCATCATGTTAATAATGAATCATTACACATTAGAAAAAGAAGAACTACCTTGAATAGCATGTTATTTATTGTGTAATTGCAACAAGAACACAATTGTTCCGAGTATATTAGCCTTTGCCGTTGCGAGTACAACGACCGTACGTTGTTATATTTTAAATATTGGCAAATAACACATATGTATGTGAGTACGTACAGGGACAATACAATATATCACCTACATACCTATGAGTATAATCTGCTAGTTGTGTACGCGTTATTTAGACAATAAATCACAAAGTTTCGAGTAAGATTTAACTAATCCAGATAATTACTACACACATCAAAAGTGTCTAGGGATCAACATATTATTTTTGCAATAACTTTTCTCCTGATTGATATTAATTAAATTTTTTTTTAAGGATTCATCAAATAAAGTGTTTTCGTTTGTCACAGTAACGATAAACCAAGTCACCTTTGCATTAATAAAGAAATTTGCCATTTTCCTAATAAAGGGATATTTGACATTTGAACCACTAACACAAAAGTTCGAAAAAAAGACTGAAATAACAGTTTTCTCTAAAATTTTATTGGGTAACTTAAACAATTAATAATCCGTGTTTCTACCGCGAACACTAACAACACAAGAACATCGGTTTGGCATACTCAAAATGAGTTCATCCAAATCACGCTGTGGAATGGCCGCCCATGTTCGTTGCAACAACAAAAAAAGGTCTTCTTGCGACTGGATACCCTCCATATTCGGCAGAGCTCTTCTCTGTAGCATATCCCATGCATGCTCAATCGGGTTCAAGTCTGGCGACTGAGCAGGCCAGGGCAGGACATTGATGTTAGCTGCGGCGAGAGTCTGTCTTACAACTCTTGCGGTGTGCGGTCGTGCATTATCATGCATTAACTGAAATAAGGGACCGATTTGCACTTGTAGAGGAACGATGACGTCTGATACAATCGTCTCAGCATAAATTTGAGCGTTGAGGTTGCCTCTGATCCAAATCAACTCAGTTCTTCCGCCGATCCAAATACCCGCCCATACCATGATGGTTCCACCACTATAAGGATGGACTTCCTGGCAGGATTTTAATCGCTGTTGGCGTCCAGGGGTTCTCCAGTGTCGTATACGTCTTGTATCCGGTCTCATACCAAAATGAGACTCATCAGAAAAGCACACGAAACGCCATTGTTCTTCTGCCCAATTTCTGTGTTCAAGAGCCCATTGATATCGAATCCTACGATTGTGCATTGCTATAGGTGGTACCCGTAGCGGTCTTCGGGAATGAAGGTTCACTTCATGCAAGCGGTTTCTGACTGTTTGGTCGCTAATTAAGTTCCCTGAAGAGTGATGAAGCCTCACGGCTAACATCATGGCGGTTATTGTTGGAGCTCTTCGAGTTAAGATTTGAATGTATCGGTCTTGTCTCCGTGTGGTGCAGCGATACCGTCCTCCATGGCGCTCAGCCACGGTACCAGTGCTTCGGTAACGTGTCCAAAGTCGACTGATAACACTCTGACTTGTAATCAGAGCTAAAGCCACAGTACGTTGCCGGGAACCAGCTTCTATCATTCCCACGGCTCTGAGCATTTCTTCCCTGCTTAAATGACGTCGCCGCTCCATAATAACGTTGGTTTTAATCAGTAGTAGGGAAACAGTAGCACTAATAATGTCTTCAATGCGTTGTAAGTTTTTATAGGGAAAATATTGACAGCTGATTTTCATCTTTTACTCGAATTTGATTCACAGTTCCTGATTCAAATTATGAAATGCACCAAAAAGGATCCATATAAATTTATAAAATCATAAATTTATTACAAAGCCACATCTCAATCTCAAGAAATCCGCATAAAAATGCTTGGTCCCTAGACACTTTTGATGTGTGTATAATTAGATAGCATACTAATATGTAGTACTAATACTAATAGTAACAACTCTTGGGACAGGGAATTTTGAAGTATTTTGGCCCCCTCTTGAGAGAAAAAATTCTCCACGCGGTAGCGGTTGGTAATGTCACATGTCGTGGATTTTTTTGGTTCAGACATGCCGATTTCCTCACAATGTTTTGGTTCACCGGTTTGCGATAACCGATACTAAGTACACTTATGGTAGATAGGCCCATATTAATACATTAATTAATCTTATCATACTAATTATGATTAATCAAGACTTGCCATCTATTCCTAAACGTTAGTTTATTTCTCTTCATTGAAGCATGTCTCTTTATAACCAAGTAGGTATTGGCTTCTATGGTGTAAAACCTGTCGCAGTGGATTAATTAGTGTAAAGATTTGTTTTTAACTTTTATATCGGCGTTCGATATAAATGAAAAGTGACATACAAGTAACATGTCAATGACATATAAGTAACATATCAGTGACATATGAGTAACATGATCAGACTTGAATGCTTTGTAAATACGTACGAAGTAGCAGATAATGGTCCAGATTCCCTTGTTCACATACTACATTAAAGGACATGTTTCAGAAATGTATGGAGCCTGGCCCAGCACATTGTACACTTAATGCTAGGTATAGTTGCGCTATAGTTAACTGTTTTTAATGTTAATTTCCTATATTTTGGCTTAGTTTTTATAGATATTCAATTTAACCCTGCTAAGGAGTGCAACACAACTACTAATAAATATTCTATTCTATTTTTGTTTATGGTAATGGTGCCGATGTCGACAATTCTGCCAATGTCTAATGTGATATGAGAAAACGTGCGAAGGCAACTAAATAAAAAAATAAATAAAAAAAAAACAGTGTTTCAAGTGAAACTTGTATACAAGTGTTAGTAGGTCCACTGTAATAAACACTAATAAATATGGTAGTTAGCAATAAGCGAAATAAGATTTGACAGTGACATTTGATTTACGTGTCATGTATTTAAGGCTATCGTATCTATATTATCTACCATATGACTACGAAAAAACAAAACATGAATTCAGAATATACGACCCATTAAATAAACACAATCAACTCAAATCAGCAGTCGACACGAACACAACGGGAAAATAGAACTGTCAAAGTCGCCAATCAAACGTCATAACCACTGTCATCGCTACCTTAATAAAGGGTTATCACACTAAAAAACGTTTCAAATAATTAATTATATATGTATACTTGTATTTTAATTCAAATTAATTTAGTAGTATTTTTATGCAAATCTTTTATTTTTTTCCTTTTTATCTATATAGCGTACATAGTGGTGGCCCAAAATGAAACATCTTTAAGTTCAGTGCATCTATTTCTTTGGGACAGAATACATTATGTTTGTTTATACCTGTCAAATTAGTCCGCTGCTGATGTAAATAGGTGTATTTTTGGTCGCCATGTTTATAATCGCGTCTAAACTGTCTATGCAGTAGCTTAATTTGACAGGATGAAACTAAAATTTTATCTTCTATGCTTTTCTTATTGAAATAGGAAGTAAAAGATGAAACTTATAACTCAAACACTTCTGCACGTCTGTGTCGTCGGTTCGACGTTTGCAGAATCGTGGGACTAGACTGTTTAGGCCGCATAGAGCACATCATTATTAAATTTAGAGGTAGCTGGACGTTTCGGCTCTGCCTGATGATGATGATATTGTAAGTAATAAAAACCAACTATTATTACCGTTATAAGAGCAGAAAGGCGCCTAATGCTGTAGGTACATAGCCCTACTCAAGCATCGCTGCTTCGGTGGGTTATGTGCTTCCTGCAGCCAGCAGATTCTTGCGGCCTCCACCATGGCGTCGGTCAACCTTTCTGCCAACGCTATATTTACCAATATGTGGTCGCCCCTTGAGAATTATTCAGTCCCATCGGCCTTCTCTTCTGCGAGATCGTGAGCAATGTGCTGTGCCGACTGCCATTTACGTTCGCCAATTCTTTAGCAAAACCCAATGTCGAACTATAAAATAACCACTTACCTAATGTTCTGACGCTGATGTACCTAGTGTTGGTTAGAAAACACATTTGTACATTGGATAAACAACTATGATTCAAGTTATCACGCAACATGAACTCTAATAGCACTATCATTGAAGGACTGATTACGCGATTTCTAACGCATAATCGCACGTTATTACACTGTGGTCTAGGAAAGTTACTTCTATCGAACAGACATGCTCCAATGAAGAGAAATAAAACAACGTTTAAAAATAGAAGGCAATTCATTATAACAAGTCTTGATTAATCGTAATTAGTATGATAAGATTAATTAATGTATTAATATGGGCCTATCTACCATAAGTGTATTTAGTATCGGTTATCGCAAAGCGGTGAACCAAAACATTGTGAGGAAATCGGCATGTCTGAACCAAAAAATTCGACGACTAGTGACATTACCAACCTCTACCGCGTGGAGATTTTTTCTCTCAAAAGGGGGGCCAAAATTCTTCTTCTACTAAGAGTGGGAACATGACTATTTATGCTATCTCAAGGATTAGTATGCTATCTAATTATAGTAATAAGTACGGTAGTTGACAAAAAAAAAAAAAAAAAAACTAATTAGTTTGTCAGTCAGATTTCCAAAAAATACTAGAAACGTATTTTTCCTTTTTTCATATACCTAAACAAAAAATGAAGACGACACAGTACGTTGAAAACTCGTGTGACGTCACTGCACGCTACACTTTTTAGCGAGCAGTGACGTCACCAGCCACCACTCCTGATCTTTGATGCTTTTTATTTTTGTCAGTTTTTATTGATTTAATAAAACAAAATATACGTATCTAATATTTTTCTATAATCTGAATGACGGACTAAATAGAATCATTTTTTTTTTTACACAGGAAACATCCTTATTATCTGGATTAGTTAAATCTTCCTAGAAACTTTGTGATTTTTTGTCTAAATAACGCGTACACAACTAGCAGACTATACTCATAGGTATGTAGGTGATGGGGTGATATATTGTATTGTCCCTGTACGTACTCACATACAGGATGTATCTGACATTGTAACGCAGACTTCGCGAAAAGGCTAGACCGCAAGCCACTAATAAAATTATGATAGTCATTTATGTCGTTAATGATCGGTTACAAAATTGACAGTGTTTACAAAAAAGTGTCGGCTCGGCCTTTGAACGTTGCAAGCGTGCCGCCGTGCGGTTTTGTAGGTATGACGTTGATCCCTGATGTGAAATCTATTAAATCAGATGATAAGATAGTTTTTCGAGTTTTGTTTTCATTGCACTTTTTTGGGTAATTAGTGATTTAATTAATTTTTACTTTAAAATCTTATTGGGTTATAAAAGTACAGCAATTATGAATGGTCTAAAGTGAAAAAAATCACATACATATTTTTTTAAACCATGAAAAAGCCGACGAAAAATTCCACCACTGGGGGGTTCAGAATCATGTACTGGATCATTGGTACTCGTGTTATTTGCCAATATTTAAAATATAATAAACCGTACGTTGTACTCACAAAGGCAAAGGCTAATTTACTCGGAACAATTGTGTTCTTGTTGCATTTACACAATAAATAACATGCGATTCAAGGTAGTTCTTCTTTTTCTAATGTGTAATGATTCATTATTAACTCTATAAATATTCTTCTGCCTTTAACCTATTGACTTTATATCAAATTGGACAATCCATCAGTCCAACGCTTCCCGATATTTGACTTTGGAATTACGTTTATTTAGAGAATACATTCTTGACATTTGCAAGTGTCAGTTTCCTGTAAACGAATACGTGTTTGTAATTTTTTTAACATTACCTTGCCCATTAGGTTGACCTTTTATTTGGCAGCTTTATAGATATTTTTTTTTGTTCCGGGGTGGAAAATCCTCAATGGTTGTCCTCCGCCCTGGGGTGAGCGACGGGGTATGTCAGACTCCTACTGACTAAAAACCACCCCGGTGTCTCTCCGGTCACGTGCGCACGGAGCCGCAGGAGTCCTTGATCTGTCACGGCCCTCTCTCACTCTCGTGCTGGCCCGGTCTATCCGGGCCTCGCCTTCTGCACGGGGTAGTGAGGTGTTAAACTAACCCGTGCATCGCCTCTGAGGCGCGCGCCGACACTCGCGCGCGCCTCCGCCTCGGGGTCCAACGAATACGGGGCAGGGACTTCCCCATGTACCTCGCCCCTGGACCCATTTCATGGGGGCTGGAAGAGGGCGTTATTCGCCCTTTCTCGGCGCCCGGCGCGTCTTCTGCGGCCCGTCGGAAGGGAGTTGAGATCTCCCTCTCCCATTCCACAGCTTCCTTCTGCGACATCACTTCCTCGCAGAAGGACACCACCGCTTTCCACGACTCTGCGCTACTGACCATCCTCCGCACTACTGCCGGCAGCGTCAGTTCGCCTCCTACTTCATTTGTGCGAGTTTTTGTAGCGAGGCCGGCAGTAGGGCGCAAAAGCCTCTGCCGCCAGTCCGCCACCAGGACCTGTCGGAGCTCCTCTCAGCGCAGCTCTATCTGCCGCTGCAGCTTCATAGAATATGCCGTAAGTTAACTGAGGAGAAGCGTGCGAAGAGGCTTATTGACGACCCAGTTTTAACTCAAAACGGTCTCCAATGCCTGGATCACAGGCATAGAGTAGCCAGCCTTTCGAATGCATTTTGGGGTTTGTGCAAGGGAATTACATGATTTAATTTCCCACCTCCGTTCCACCATCGGACGACCCGTCGTACGGCGAGTATCCACCCTTACATTGTTAACACCACTGCGATCCGGACGAAGCGTTTCGCTTCCTCTTTTATACCGCGTACATCGAGGGACTGGAACGATTTGCCAGCGGTGGTGTTTCCGTCGGATTACAATTTCAGTGTCTTCAAGGCTAGAGTGAATAGGCTCTTAGTAAACTAGCGCGCTTTACCATCCACGATTGCATCACTGCTTACTATCAGGTGGGACTACAGCAAAAAACAAAAAAAAAAAAACTGTACAATGCGTAATAAATAACAAACTTATTTTTTCCCCGGGTGGAAAATCCTCATGGAGGTCCACCGCCCCAGGGGCGGCGGGGTATGTCAGACTCTTGATTACTAAAAATCACCCCGGTGTTCCATCTCACACCTACCCTGGGGATTGCGTGAACGAACATTGTTTCCGCAACCCCCGATGGGTGCCGGCCCGTTTCACTGTGTGCCTCCTAGCGCAGGGAGTGAGATGTTCGACTTCCCCTGTGACGTCTGAGAGAGGGCCTTATCTTACTGAAGTATCTTATTTATGGTATTTCTTACAGACATTTTAATATCGTTCGTGTATCAATCGAAGTAGTGTGTGTTATCGTTATTGGAAACAGTGGTTCCATCTGTCAAAAAAAACTGTTTACTTAATGGATCGGGTATGGCTTCTAGAACTGTCGCACCGACCGGAACGTATTCTCTCGACGCCTGTCGAACTATGTATAATAAGTTACAGGAGAATTCAGGCGAGATCTATGAAAATAATACAATAATTACTTTTTACAGAGGAGCCAACCCTTTATGTTCCCATCGAGAGAGACGATTACCTTTTGAAGTTCCTCAGGCCGTGCAAGTTCTACCCTGAAAGTGCTTTTAAAAAGGTCAGTATTGACTACATTACATAATATTTGTTGGGCAATAGGGTAGTTGACTAAAAAAACTAATTAGTCCGTCAGTCAGATTTCCAAAATATACTAGACACGTATTTTTTCTTTTTTCATATAAATAAAAAATTGAGACGACACAGTGCATTGAAAACTCGTGTGACGTCACTGCACGCTACACTTTTTAGCCAGGAGTGACGTCACCAGCAACCACTCCTAATCTTTGATGCCTTTTATATTTGTCAATTTTTATTGATTTGATAAAACCAAATATACGTATCCAATATTTTTCTATAATCTGAATGACGGACTAAATATAATCATTTTTATTACCCAGGAAACATCCCTAGTCGTTTGTTCGAATCTAGACAGGCGCTATACTTACTATTTCATCACCGCTTATCTTAAGACGCTCAAGGTAAACATCATAGGAAAACCGGCATGCATTAGCGCCAAGAATTTGAGCACATATGTGACGTTTACCAAGTCATATAGGGCCCGTCTAGTGGTCCCAGAAGTGGAACCATTATAGATAGCCAATGATGCATGTTATGTGTATAAAGGGTGTATCTGACATCGTCGCACAAACGAGTACCATGGATCCAGTACATGATTCTGAACCCCCCAGTGGTTGAATTATTCGTCGGCTTTTTCATGATTAAAAAAATATATATGTAGTTTTTTTCACTTTAGACCATTCATAATTGCTATACTTTTGTAACCCAATAAAATTTTATAGTAAAAATTAATTAATTCGCTAATTACTAAAAAGCGCTATGAAAATAAAACTCGAAAAACTATCTTATCAGCTGATTTAATAGAGTTCACATCAGGGATTAACGTCGTACCTACAAACCCGCACGGCGGCACGCTTGCAACGTTTAAAAGTTGAGCCGACACTTTTTTTAAAACACTGTGAATTCTGTAACCATAAATTAACGACATAAATGACTATCATAATTTTATTAGTGGCATGCGGTCTAGCCTTTTCGCGAAGTTTGCGTTACGATGTCAGATACATCCTGTGTGTACCTATATGTATTTTGTGACACGGTTTTGTGAATAGTATTATAAAGTTTATACTGTATAATACCACAATAAAAGTAACCACGATGACGGACAGAATTGTGAGGACCATTTAGGTGTTTTTATACCTACTGTATTTGTTTTGTGAGTCATTTATTTAAAAGGTCATGGTAATATAATAACAAAAAGTTTTCAGATGATGTTATTTAAACTTTGTTTTAGTTGTAGTTAAGTTGGTTTCGGACTGACTAGCATTATTGAAAAAGTTATAAACATTTTATGTATTGTAGAGTAAATTGAACTATATTGTGAAGGAATAAAGTATTTTTTTACAAAAACTCATATATGCTAACTCCATCGTGAATGCAAATTAATGATGACGAGCATCCTTATTGCGTAACTCACTATTACTCTCAATTTGTATCATGCTCAAGCATATTGATAATAATCCATTGTTCCATATGTTCGAAAAATGTATCTGCTCAATAACGTAAGTACTGCAATGAATGTTGTTGAACTGTCAAAATAAAACTCAATGCTGTTGATGTTACGCAATTACACTGTCGACTACATAAATGCTTATTACAAAGTGCTGTACTGGCTACTGGGTTTCTTGCAAATATTAAACTTTTTGCAATTATTTCTGGACGAGATAGTTTGTACTTTTTTGGTGTTTCAAAGGTTGAAGATTCATCATCGTGCAAGCTGACTTAATATTATTTTGCTATAGGTACTAGTAATCAGAGCCCTCAATTTGCACGGATATAATGTCGACATTAAAAAATATCGATATTTTTGTTTTACATCCAAGTTTAATAAGTACTATACGCATAAACTTTCTGGAATAAATTTTGTAAGTTGTAAGCGGTTACATAGACAGAGAGAAAAAGTACTTTGTTTTATAGTATTATAGAATAGAAAAAAGATATAGATAGGAAATTTATACTAGGAATAATCCCTTTATTCATAAACGCTGCTTGAAGTTAACTAGCTAGCTAGTTAGTTAGTTAGTTAGGTAGCGATTTGTCGTGTTCCGGCATGATGTCTGGTGAAGCCGTATGGAGGACGGGTCTGAGCAGTTGTGTTGCGATGTGTGCCGGGTACGATGCGCCTAATGTTGTTGTGTTGGGAGTTTGGTCGTAGAGGGTCTTCAAGGCATCACTGCTTACCATCAGGCGGGATTGCCGTCAAGCGCTAGTTTATAATATAATATAAAAAAAGTGATTAGCGATTGTTTAACCATAAATTTTTGTCGTTTGCACGTCACTTAACTTTAATCAATAAACACCATAGTGTTTAAGGGGTTTATTGATAAGCGATGATTAAAGTATGTGATGTGATGGAAGCGTTTATGAGCGGTATATGTATAAGAGAAGATAATTATATTTTTGTTCTCATTCTAGATACAAGCATATTACAAGTTCAGGATAGCACATGCGGACTACTGCCACGATCTGCAGCCCTCAGCCATTCGAGCACCGTTCGAACATTCAATTGTTTCCATCTTAGCGCCACGGGACCAACATGGACGCCGCATTATTTTAATTGAATCTGGAGGTTTGTATTTATTAGATCGATACTTTCTGTATGACGACTTCAGCGACGCCGGAGCGATAGGGTAGTAAGCATCTTGTTGTAGTAGTAAGGGCTCCATTTCGTTGGTGATGTTTTGGATTGAAACACGAAGTGTAAATATACCCTCCAATCTTTATATAATCAAATTTTATTCCGTGGTGCTTGGCAATCTGGGCTTCTCCCAGTTGCAATAATGTCCCTTTGTGCCGATTGGCCTAGTTCTGATCTGTCTCCTGCTTGTTATGGCGGGAAGTGGAAATAATATCTTTTTTCTTACTCCTCCGCTATTCTTTTCCGATTAATTTTGTTGCGGGACCTAAGACAGTTGAATCGTTTCTCCGGGACTCGTCGAGCTTCATTGCTCGGCGTTTTTCTCGGCTCGGCGGTCTTCACTGTTGGTTCTGGCTTTCAGGAGTTGCAGTGGGTGGGAAAATGTGTGGCGGGTTTTCCAAAAAAAAAAAATACCCTCCAATCTTGGCAATCACACTTTAAATAGGCAAACCAACAGTTTCGTTCCGGAGAAATACCCTAGTCCGCGCCTCAAAGCGAAGTCACCGTTCGACCATCCTCACTTTCCAAAACGACTCTGTCCACGTGCCGCTATTACAAAATAACGTCACAGCGTGTGCGCTACTAGCCTACTACTATGCAAGTCAAATGAGCAACCTTTTTTAAAATGATATCGTTATCCACGACATCTATGTCTACCTCTTACCCTTCGTGGTTCACATAAAAGTCGCTGAACCATCTGCGAGTGAAGATTATGTGGAGCTGTGATTCAAAGTATACTCCACCTCATATCCTGTCCTTTGAGCCCGAAAAACCTACAAATAAAGTAACCTCTGCGCTGTAACTATTACGCCCTGGAAGTGGCGAAAACTTGGTCAACAAAATTAGAAGAAGTAGCAGCTGACCTTTTGAGGGAAATGTTCACAAATGTGATAAATAAATAGCTAATTCTGGCTAGATATCTCTAATAAGACGACATTCCTAAGTTGACGGCCGTAACAGTTGCATAGAAAATAAAAGATATACAATATGTAAAGAAAACCCTGTCCGACCCACAAAGATAATAAAGGTTAGGTAAACACTTGACCAAATATAATATAAAATTTTACGTAATCATCATAGAAACAATACTAATGAATTTTGAAATATACTTTTTTCCCGCGAATTAATTCCAACTTCCCCGAAATTTGGTAATGTTTAAAAAAGTGACAACACCGGTATTATTATAAGCGAATAGCGATGCGCCCACATGCCGCGTGCCCTGCCCCCCGCCGCCCGCGGAAGGGTTGCTTACTGCAAATGTATTAAGTTACCTCTTTTTGCGAAATATTATTTATTATTTTAGGGGAATCTTTTTTTAAGTTTAGCGCGGCTTTGTATCCATTAGTAGAATCTGTTATCGATACCTAACAATACCTTCACGGATCGGACAGGGTTTTCTTTACATATTGTATATAAGAATAATATCTCGAAACTTGTTTTTAGATGTACAAGCAATACTTAAATGTGTAGTCTAAGCTCGGGCCCAGTATGCGGTGAGCCACTCAACATTACTCAATTTTCATACTTGAGTACCTAATCATATCTATTTATGTACCTACTACTACATATTGTTTTGTAAAGGTACGCAAATTGTGCTAGAAATTGAAGCCAGACATTCACGCCCACGATGGAGGGACTCTATGACCATTTCCATAGCGACCGAAACAAAAAAAAAAAAAAAAACGGTTCTCACGGATTTTTCTCGCGGTTATTATTTTTCGCGCAAGTTATTTCCAACGCTCTGCTTAGCGTCGAAAGTTGAAAATTCAATAGTGTTTTCGACTCTATTGGATTCTAAACTCTCAGCTCAGAAATGAGAGTTGAAAGTCTGGTGCGCAATAAAATCACCGTGATTCTATACGTCTGTGCAACATGGCCAAAGATTGCCTGTGCGCATGAAACTGATATCTATAAAATGCTATGTAATTACCTATTGATGAAACAGTGCGTGAAGTAAGTCTAAACCTGCATAAATAATATTGAAGTGTGCCCAATAGAAACACGTATATTTATTTGCAACAGTGCTATATTTCCTTATTTGTCAGTTAGCTTAGATATTATAGGTAAAGGTATCAAGTTAAATAGTTATGAACATTGAAATTGTCCTTGGTTCCTGCTTAGTTGTTTGAATTTAATATAATAAGAATATAATAATCTAGATAAAAAAAACTTTGCACAAATGATTTAAACTTTAAATAAAATTCCCACGCAGCAGAGAACTAGTCTTTTTTTTTTTTATAAAAAACTAGCTGCGCCACGCGGTATCACCCGTGTAGGTTTCGATATGCTCCGCTCCTATTGGTCGCAGCGTGATGTTATATAGTCAAAAGCCTTCCTGGATTAATGGGCTATCCAACGCAAAAAGAACAAACAAACTCTTCAGCTATATATATTAGTAAAGAGTAGGTACAGATAAAACAACAAAATTCTTGTTACTACAATTGCCCAAGCCTAGGCGAATAAAACCTGCGAATGCGGTTGTTGTGTTATTTTGCTTGAATTCTCATTTCTTTAGTTAGGTAATTAAAATATCTATTATAATGACCTAAAATATATTATCTTCAATATTCATAATATAGTTAATGACAGTCTCCGTAGCGTAGCGGTAGCGAACGCGGCTGTTGCCCAAGGAGGCGCGGGTTCGATCCCCGCACAGTGCAAAATATTTGTATGCATGAATATGAATATTTGCACTGGTCTGGACGTGCCTCGGAAAGCACGTTAAGCCGTTGGTCCCGGTTGCCATACGAACATCTAGTGGCAGTCGTTACGGGTTGTTGGAGTTCTCAAAAGTCTAACAATTGTTTTAACTGCAATGCTTTGATATCGCCTTCGGGTTGTGGAGATCAGACGGCAATCGCTTCACGGATTCAAAATGAGCAGTTAGACTGGTAAAGCGGACCCTAGACTCCAAAGCTGAAAAGCTTCGGATACGACTGGGATTAATGCTGAGATGATGATTTTTTTTTTTTTTTAATAATTATAAACTAGCACTTGACCGCAATCCCGCCTGATGGTAAGCAGTGATGCGATCGTTGATGGTAAAGCGCGCTAGTTTATTAAGAGCCTATTCGCTCAGAAAAACTGAGCGAATAGGAAGGAAGACGGCAGTTGAGCGAGGTGATGCAATGTTAAAGCCAACAACTCGACCAACGATGCTGCGCCAAAGGGAGATTGATCTGAAGACCCTCCACGACCAAACTCCCAACACAACAACATTTGGCGCATCGACCCGGCTCACATCGCAACACAACTGCTCAGACCCGTCCTCCGTACGGCTTCACCAGACATCATGCCGGAACACGACAAATCGCTTGGCGGCAAGGCTTTGTCTGGTGGGTGGTAACTTTTGCCGGCGGCCGATGTTATGGCCTACCACCGATAAATGATGATGATTCATAATATAGTTAATAAGGAGTGTGTAAAAGTTACTATAACGCTGATTACAGCAAAAATCACCATTTGATGTTGCTTCTCCTTTCTTCTTTAGTCTATAGAGGTCCACTGCTGGACAGAGGTCTTCCCCAATTTTTGTTGCCATAATCCCCACTCTTGGCAGACGGGTTGGGGATCTTAGTAATATGATATACCACAGGAGAAGCGTTGCTGCCCGCTTCCTTGGTTAGAGTAATTCCCATAGTTGCCTCTCTACACCCACGGGAGGATATGGGTAGGTACTATTTATTTTAAGCTCGGTACCATACGGGTGAGGTATGTTGCTTAATTTGAAGTTATTCGTTTTTGTGGTTCCGTACCTGCGAAGTTTTAATAGTAATAGGTAACTATTACTAAAACTCCGTTGTATGTCTGTCTGTCACCAAGCTATATCTCATAAACCGTGATAGCTAGACAGTTGAAATTTTCACAGATGGTGTATTACTATACACTAAAAATAGAATAAAACAAATGTTTAGGCCCCCTCTGGCTTCCATACACCAGACACATTCATACAACAGATGTGATTGTTATAGATAATTGTACAGAACCCTTCGTACGCGAGTCTGATCAAAACAAGTTTGGCGACTTTTTAAAATTGATATTGCTATGCAAACGTGACTGCACACATAATGCTTAAGATGTCTTGGTAATTTTCCAGAGAGATGGAACCCACAAGAGGTGACGCTGAAGGAGGTGTTCCGAGGCATCCAAGTGGGGCTGGAGGGGGCGATGGCAGAGCCCAGGACACAAATCTGCGGCGTCATCAGTCTGTTCGACATGAAGGGTTTGTCCTTCAAACATATCATGCAGTTCACGCCGTCTTATGCTAAGATGGTACTTGATTGGATACAGGTAAAAACTAAATTTGTAAAGCGAATTATAAATATGAACTTTAGTTCATATTCATTATCATTATCATATCACTTCATACTATACGAACGGGGTGGTCATCATAATCTTGACCCCTAAAAGTCACAATCATACACAATACAATAATTTTGTCGGTGAATGCTGCTTTCTTCTTTGTTTCTTTTTTGGCTTCGCACGGTTTGTGCATTTAG
The DNA here is from genome assembly GCA_037179545.1 of Sesamia inferens. NCBI lineage: Eukaryota > Metazoa > Arthropoda > Insecta > Lepidoptera > Noctuidae > Sesamia > Sesamia inferens. Next base: position 24,373,170 of record CM073934.1, on the reverse strand, counting down.
CCAATGTCACGTAATGACTTATTCATGTCGAGCCGGCCGCGTGAACCGTCTTATGAGGGAGGTTTGAGACAAAGTCATGGTGGGGCCACTATGCTGCGATATTTCACTGTTCTTTATGAATTATTTACTGAATGCAATTTACGACATAAATCACACACTTTTATTTAGTAAACAACACTGAAAAAAAAAAACAAACTCCGCGGTCAATACTAGGACTTTTGAATCCTGACATAACTTTGACAGTCCGTGGAGATGTCTTTGTCGTACTATTCATGCATGGTATGGACTCCAGCTCTCAAAGGCTCTGGAATGTAACCTTTTTAAGAGAAATAAACTATATATTATTATTTCGAAAACAAAAAGAAATTTTCTTCATTACTTGTCTTTTTTTATCGGTCAAAACAAAATAGGTTTGTAAAATTGCAATGGACACCTGCATCTTATCGGTAATATATATTAAATAGCGCGATAGTTGGCTATATCGGATTTAAATTTTAAAATAAGGTTACCCAAGGGCAGTCAGTAGAATGAAACGATAACTTTTGTAAAATTTTATTAAAATATCAAGGCTCTTTGATACTGAATAACAATATCATATGTACGTCAAATGTTCCCAATAAACCTTGAGCCTTAATGCTTTAGAGATAAAGTTTTATTACCCGGAGGTTCAAAATTATATTTGTGTAAATGTTTCAAAACCCACTGATGAAGCGTTGAAGTAAGGCAAACAATGATTATATTATTCTTCAGACATGCAACAAGAATGGTCCTTGTAGCTTTTCATGATTACCAAAGCAATAAGCAATTTAGACAGAAACGCAACATGCTCTATTATTTCTCGCTAGTAGCTACGATGTTAGTCAAAACTTTATTAGGTGTAGGTAGATATAAATGTATAGCTGGTCGAACTCAGGTCGATGACCCGTAGTACGATTATGCGATCACTACTTACGCAATGAAGGCAACACGTAAAGTGGGCTAGCAGACCTGTTTGACCAGTAAACTACATTTCTAGGTCATGTTTCGATATATTTAATTAAAGAAAATTGAAAGTTTTGTGAGAGAAATAGAGAGGGCTATGCTTGGGGTTTCACTGTGTGATCAAATCAGAAATGAGGAGATACGCAGAAGAACGAGATTAACCGCCATAGTCCGAAGAATTGCAAAACTTAAGTGGCAGTGGACCGGGCACATTGCCCGTAGGAACGATGCCCGATGGGGCCGACGGGTTCTCGAGTGGCGACCACGCACCGGAAGATGCAGCGTGGGTAGGTCTTCGGCAAGGTGGACCGACTACCTGATGAGCAGGATGGGTCGTTGTAGAGTCCTTGGGGGAGGCCTATGTCCTGCGGTGGACGTCTTTCGACTGAAATGATAATGATGATAGTTTTGTAGTATGTATTTATTAACCGAGATCAGTTGGCTTTTATCTTTACTGGTAATCTTTAAGCAAGTTCAATGTAAGCAGGTTCTGTAAATGCGTATTGCCACACTAATTGATTCAGAATTTAGTTGTGTGTGTCGGCACTTTAAGGTTACGCTTGTGGTAAAATTCCAATGTAGTAGTTAGGGCCGATATTTTTAGGTAGCACCTATCTTTACCATAGCTAGGGATTTTGTTTAGAGGGATGTCCAGCTAAACTAAACTCAGTAGTGTGCGTTAAAATTATGCCTCGTAAGTAAACACACCAAAAATATTATGTAAAGTAGGTTCATACTACTGTTAATCATTCTAAGGTGGGTAAAGAAGTTTCTAGGATAGGTATTGTTCATCCTTGTCCACCCCTAGCTACGTCCCTGTCAAATTTCTTTATTAGTTTCAAATTTATGGCTACAGCATTAAGGTTCAAAGTTGATTGGAAATATTTGACAGTTCTCGGTAGCTTGACCTGTTGTCGTTCGTACCTAATTAGTCTAGAATATTGACTTGGCTGCTTAAAACTATTGAAGACGCCAGGATTTAATGATGTTTCGTGCATTCATTATGGTCACTGCAGAACAAAAGCCACTTAAAATAGTAACAGTATAAGTAATAATTTCAGGAATCCGTGCCAATTCGCGTAAAGGCTGTCCACATCATTAACCAGCCGTACATCTTCAATATGCTGTTCGCCATCTTCAAGCCGTTCATGAGAGAGAAGCTTCGCTCCCGGATCCACTTCCATGGCTCCAATATGAACTCATTGATGGAACACATAGACCCTAAGGCACTGAGGAAGCGGCATGGAGGTCTGTTGCCGGAGCCAGAGATCCCTGGGGATGTGCTGTGGAAGATGTTGCGGCATTACGAGGAACAGTATAAATGTGAGTAATAAGAGTACTGTAAGTATGACTACTGTTTGAAAGGCGCGGGGTTCACTGACACTCAAATCAAATTAAATCAAATTATTTATTTGCTAGAATGCAGGTATACAAATATGGTTGTCAGAAAATAAAGTGGAGCCATAGGTACATTCTGTCCAAGATGGGACATGCAAAATTTAAATTATGTCAATATGAAGCTACAGAGAAGAAAAATAATCATTAATCAGATAAAAAAAAAAAAAACACAACAACTAAATACAAAAAAAAAGTCTATTCGATCACAATAGGGTCAAAAAGCAATTAATGTCAAAGTTAAATTAATAAAAGGTCAAATATAATTAAATGTCATGTCAATAAGGATAGAATACTAGCATCATAAAACATCTGTGAAGAATTTAGTAACAGAATCATAACATTTTTTTAACAATATGTCAGTAAGATTTTTTTAAATACTTTTAATGGTTGTTCTTTAATTTCCTTAGGTATCTTATTGTACACGCTTGGCCCCATACAAATAACACTTTTTTTTAACAGTGTGGTGTTATAGCCACCTGTATGCAACACATTTTGATATTGAGATCTCATACAATTTGTCCTCTTTAGTGTCTCGTTTAACAATGGGAACAAATGGCAAAGTGCACAAATGTACGTAGGTACAGAGCACAATAAATGCCTTTTTCCAACACAATTGACGGCTTCTAGTCTGAGTGCGGCTGCTACATGAAGCGACCGCCGACATTAGTCATTGTAGTTTCGAAAATAAAGGGATATCGTATTGGGATTATATTCTCAGTTTAAAAAAACAGGTCCAGCCTCTGGCTTGCTCTACTGTCATCAGGGGTACAGAGAAAGGTTTGCGGGTTAGTTAAAAAAGAAACCGTGGTCCTGGCGCACAGCCAGTAAAGGAACACGGGTAGGTTTAGTCAGTAAAAGTCTGACACGCCCTCCCACTCCGCTTAGAACGGGAGAGGTCATTCGATGATGTCCCACCGAAAACAAAAAAGGGGTAGAGAGATGAATACAGGCACGATGTTATGTGTGTTTGCATGTAATTTATTACTGCGAGGCGGCAGTTACTTATGTGTGAAAGCTTTATATTTTCGAAGTGAAAGTGCAATATTTTTTGAGTTTGGTGGCTGTTTATCTTTTTCTCATAATATTTGTGTACTTACCTTGTACAGATAACAGCATATCAAGCTACATACAATAATCCGTCAAATTTCTTTATTAGATTTTCAACTTTATCGCTAAAGAATTAAAGTTTCAAGGTTAATTGGGAATATTAGATAGTTTCTAGTTTCGGGCAGCTTGACCTGCTGTCGTCCGTACAATTAATGTAACCACTTTAGCGAATCAAGATGTGACTCGTATTTTTATTATTGTTTTGTATCAGCTATGTCTGTCAGCAATATTCGTCATAATTATACTTGGTCATAATTATATTTTCGCAGTTCGGCTTTACAGGTGACTTGTTCGGTTATTTATTGGATGATCGTAAGACGACTTGGACACTTAGTGTTCTATGTATTAAATACAAATGATGGCAATAAAAAATATAAATTAATTATTATATTAATCTAGTTAAAAAAATCTTAGCCCGAGAACGCCAGAGAATCGATGCATTCGAGATGTGGTGCTGGAGGCGATTACTCTGAATACCTTGGACTGCAAAACGCACCAATGTGTCGATTCTGAACCAACTTAAAATAAAAACCCGTTTGACGACCATATGCCAGAAACGTATCTTGTCCTATTTCGGTCACACAATGCGCAGAGGCGATGAATGTCTAGAAAAATTGATTGTCGTTGGGAACACCGAAGGCAAACGATCGCGCGGTCGTTCACCAACTAGATGGACCGATCAAGTTAAAGATACATCGTCTTCTAAATTCTACGCAGTGTTGAGACGCGCTGGATCGAAACCGATGGAGGCAGATCATCCATTCGAAATGCTGCGCCAATGCTGATCACGATCCTCAGATATGAGGGTCCGACTGCAGAGAGAGTTAAAAAAAAGATATACGACTTGAAAAAATGATCAGTGATCCTACTTGCTTAATACACGATTTCATTTCATGTCATTTCATTTCATTTTATTATAAAATACACATTGAAAATCTCCTAGTGTATATGTAATGTCCTAGTGTGTATGTAGTGTAGTGAATATCCTAGTGTGTCTAGGATAGCGTGGAAAGATATGTCTTTCCAGCATAACTAGTAATGAATAGAAAATGACTGGTTTAAAACGAGTCATTTTCAATTTAAAAACTAAATAGCCTTTTAAAGAATAGCGGTTGTCTGTTTGATTTAAACTGTTAATAATTTCGGTTTTTGGTTTAGTGACTTGATAACATTGGTCGATGTTTGTCATCGAAATGGTGTATCGATCGATTTTGAACGGAACTGAATTGGAGGAGTGAATGTTCATATGCTGTGAAGTAATTGCATAACACACTATCGGTAGCGATAGCTTTAATTTTGACATTCATTGCGTTATTTATGTTGTTGAGTAGAAGAATTTTTAGAACATAATTAGCAATGGATTAACAATATTCTTCAAAATTATTCACGATCGTTGGCGCCGATTCTCCTGTTCACAAATCAAACTAATTTTAAGTTAAGTGCATCTTTTTCTTTCCATTTCGGTAAGTAAAGGATAGAAGATAATATTTTAGTTTAATCCTGTCAAATTATGATATTCCATAGACAATTTAGATGCGATTATAGACATAGCGACTATAAATCTCGACCTTAGAAACATTGGTGGTTGTATAAATCCGGCGACCTACACATACGACGTACTGCTTCTAAACACACAGAGCAGAGCTATAGATACGACCTAATGCGCACTAATTTGACAGGTCTAAATTGACATTTTATCTTCTATCCTTTTCTTAATGAAATAGAAAGAAAAAGATTCATTGAACTTAAATTTAATTTAGTTTGTGGACAAGATAATCGGGGCCATTGTTTTCTTGTGTAACCTTTAATGAGCCTTTCAAAATCTTATTTTTTTTTTACAGTGGCGAATTCCTACGGCTACCTCAAGAACGTGAACAATAATAAGTCATAGAACACACTTTGTTGCTGCGGTACAAAATGGAACTCAAACGCTCAAATACTCAGGACTTGAGAAATATTAATTATGAATGTAATTATTGCATTTTTAATAAAAGCCTAGTAAGATAGTTAGGTAAGAAAGTAAGTATTTTCTACGATTTTATGTGGATGTTAAACAATTTTGTAAGAAACTAAATAAGAAATAATTAAGCACTTACTAAGTTATACCGATTATGTTTGTAATGATATACCTAACGTAAAAGTACAATGTGGTTGGTATTATTAAATAAGAAATCAGGATTTTTAAATATAAAATTGTTTTATTATTTGATCCATTTATTGGTATCTTTTATACTAACTTAATAAGTAAAGGAATAGTTTCAATAGTCTCATGTTAACGTGGTTAAACAAAATAAAAAGTAGTTATATAAAACAGGAATTTCTAAAAATACATGTAACATTTCTTTATTAATTTCATTATTATATAGGCTTATAATATAAACTATGTAACAAAAACTCTGCTGTTCCTTTCAGGGACATACATGTATCATGTGTCATTAATGCAATTATAATTTAAAAAAAAGTAATCAATGTCTAGTCGAGGGGTCAAAATCAAATAACTATTAAAATCGATATATTCGAAAAAATGTTTAGAATATCTGATTTTAAAGGTTTTTTTTAAAATTTTATTTCTAATAAACTTACAATTAGGTTCACAATTTGTTTTAGCCGCACAACGAAAACCTCTCAGGGTTTATCTGCATGTCGGCGAGCCGCTCATAACAATACTGTTACGAATGCACCTTATGTCGAGGGCATAAGGTTCAATATCGCGTGACATGCAGTGCGTAACTTTTAAGCTTTATAACTCGAGATCTAGACATTGTCTAGATGTAATATAAAAACGCATTCCTAGACTTAAGGTGGCCTATTGAATGGTACAGGTTTTATCAATTTTGTCAACAAAGTGACGACATCGAAATTTCTAGAAACCCGTTTCCGGGAATTACCGTAGGTACCTACTGGATGTACTCGAAGTTATGCGCTATTATTATTACGTCTAGACGATTCTGGAATGTTCGATCAGCTGGCCTATATATAGCGCCGTGACGCCGACGCCGAGTCAGTCTACACTTGACTACCGAGACGAAACAGCGACATTTAAGAAGCGATCTTTGAGAATACCTACTGCGACAACTGTAACGAGAACATTGAGTACTACGTGAAGAAACATCTGTAGTGTTGTTGTGTGTTTACAACACGGACTTCGTGGACGTAAGTGAAGACTTCGGTGCAACGTCAGCAACATTCTACTTGTCATTGCCTACAATCGACTGTACCTTCGTTGCCAATAAACTTCGTAACCCTTAACCGGTATTTTAGTACCCCTAGCCCGTAACAATTGGTGTCAGAAGCGGAATGCCGGTCACGCCAAGGGAAGACGAAAGAGTTCGCACGCGACGACAAGCAGCGATGGATTTGGCGCGTCAAGAGGAAGAATTGCTTAGTGTCCCTGCACCCATAGAAGATGCGGCCGTCGTAACACCGACGAATGTGAGTGCGCCTAGTACCACCACTATTCCGGGAAACAGCGGATGTGATTTATCGGCGTTACTGGCCCAGTTGACGGTTCAAATAAAAGGTATAGCAGAATCCCAGGCAGAAACCCAGGCACAGATAAAACAATCCCAGGCAGAAACCCAGGCAAAAATAGATAAATCCCAGGCAGAAACCCAGGCAAAAATAGATAAATCCCAGGCAGAAACCCAGGCACAAATCATTAAAAGTGTAGCAGAATCCCAGGCAAAATCCCAGCAATTAGTATTAGAACTTAATGAAAAGTGGGAAACAACCAAAGAAGAGGTCAACGAGCTTAAAATAAAAACAGCACAACAAGATGCCCGCATGGACCAGCAAGAAGCTCGTATAGAGAGACTAGATAGTACCATCATGGAGTTTGGGAAAGAAATAGAGAGAGTACAAAAAGGAGGTATTAAAGGTGTGATACCTGTACCTAGTGCTTTGCCGACATTCAAAGTACCTCACTTTGACGGAACAACGTCATGGGTGGCCTTCCGTCTACAGTTTGAAAAGGTCGCAAAAGGCAATAATTGGGACGATGATCAAGCTGTAACTGCCCTTACGCTTGCTCTGCGTGGTGATGCGGTACAAATCCTCGAAAACATTTCCGGCGATTGCAATACACTAGCCTGTCTGTTGGAAGCGTTAGAGTCTAGATACGGGGAGAAACACCTCGAACATGTCTACAGGGCTCAACTCCGCGACCGCACACAGAAGAGCAATGAAGGTTTGCAACAATGGGCTACGGAAATAGAGCGCATCGTTCGAAGGGCGTATGCATCAACACCGGGACTAATTGATACTACTACGGTACAAGCGTTTACTGATGGGATTCGAGATGCAGAAGTCAGGGCTGCAGTTCGTCTGGGTCACCACCAGACTCTGAAGGCAGCCTTGACACACGCTTTAGAGGTGGAAGCTGTACGTCAAGATGGCCGACAACATCATCGTATCCGTGAGGTAACCGCACCAATAAAAAGCCGACAAGGACCAACCTGCTATGAGTGCGGCGAAAAGGGGCATATTCGGATCAATTGTCCCAGGAAATCTAAGGGAAGAAGTACTTCTGGGACACAGGTGGAAGCAGAGGATTTAAACTAGGAACAGCCAGGGCTGTGGGGCGAGTACTGGCTGGTCGACGTGAAGCCCCCATTATAACAGTATCACAAGTGGGTGACGGAAACAGTCTTATTATAGAAGGAGAACTGAATGGTAAGTCATGCAGTTTCACATTGGATACTGGTGCATCAAGAACTATTGCACGACCGGAGCTATTTCCTCGGACCATAGCATGGAAAAGAGGGTCTTCACAATGCCGATTACAAACCGCCACCGGCCAACCAGTGCTCGTCCTTGGTGAAACGAATGTGACCTTGAAAATGGGTGATAAGACATTCACGCACCCTGTTTTAGTAGCGAATATTACAGATGATTGCATTATAGGATTGGACTTTTTGAAGAAACAACAATGCGTCCTTAATGTAGCAAAAGGAGTATTGAGTTTTCCAGAACAAGAAGTATTTCTTCAAGGTGCAAAACAAGGGTCAGTGTACTGTTTAAGGAAAACTGTATTACCACCAAGATCAGAAACTTTAGTAGATATTAGATTTTCACCAATAGGATGCCGCAAACGTTGCATTATAATAGAGGATTCTGGAGATCACCCAGACTGGATAACGGCAAGGACACTGATGATGATTTCCGATAAACCAAAAATACGCATAATCAACGTTAGTAACAAAGAAATAATTCTCGAAAAGAATCACATGGTGGGTGTGTGCGATAATGTAGCATCTTTGAGAAAAACAGAGGTGCACGAAAAGGAACGTGATAAGAAGTGGCAGGAACATGTATCGACACTACTCGAAAGTTGTAAGGGCAATTTAAACAAGTTCGAAAGTCACAAAGTTAAGCAACTGTTGCATAACTTCCATGACATCTATGCGAAGACCGACGGTGACGTGGGAAGGACCGGGCTAGTTAAACACCATATAGATACGGGTGATACACAGCCGATAAGACAGAGACCACGTCGTATTCCCTTTGCAAGAGAACAGGAAGTCACGGAAATGTTAAGAGATATGGAGAGAAACCGGATTATAGAAGCATCCACCAGCCCTTGGTCATCTCCAGTTGTACTAGTCAAGAAAAAGGATGGCAGTACAAGGTTTTGCGTTGACTACAGGATGTTGAATGATGTCACGAAAAAGGACAGTTATCCTCTGCCACGTATAGATGACACTTTGGACTTGCTAAGTGGCATGAAATGGTTCTCCACAGTTGACCTCAAAAGTGGATACTGGCAGGTGGAAATCTGTCAGCAGGATAAAGAAAAGACCGCTTTCTCCACTGGTCCTGGGAACGGTCTCTGGCAATTCAATGTCATGCCTTTTGGACTGTGCAATGCTCCAGCCACATTCGAGCGCTTAATGGAGCGCATTTTGGTGGGGTTGCTTGGTGATGCATGCCTGGTCTATTTGGATGACATCATCATTATGGGACGAAGCTTCGAAGAACACCTACGCAATTTGGAGAAAGTGTTCCAAAAACTGCGTGAAGCGAATTTAAAACTCAGTCCTAGTAAGTGTACACTATTCCAGAAAGAGGTTGGATACTTAGGACACATTATTTCGGCGCAAGGAATTCGAACAGATCCTGAAAAAATAAAAGCCGTGTCGAAGTGGCCTACCCCTCGTAACAAAACTGAGGTACGCTCTTTCTTGGGTCTGTGTGCATATTACCGTCGGTTTGTGAAGAACTTCTCCGAGTTAGCGAAACCGTTGCATCGTTTAACAGAGGAAAAGTGTCAATTTGAATGGAATCCTGACTGCGAACAGGCATTTGCGCTACTCAAAACTCACTTGTGTGGGGCTCCTGTATTAGGTTACCCTAGTCGGGAAGGCCGATTTCTGGTGGACACGGATGCCAGCAATGTTGGCATTGGAGGAGTTCTCTCTCAAACACAAGGAGATCGGCAGGTCGTTATTGCCTATTTCAGCAAATGTCTTTCCAAGCCAGAAAGAAATTACTGTGTTACCCGTCGAGAACTTCTAGCCGTTGTTAAGACCTTACAACACTTCAAGAAATATTTGATTGGGAGACAGTTTACACTTCGCACCGATCACGCTGCCTTACAGTGGTTGCTTCAGTTCAAAGACCCAGAAGGACAAGTAGCAAGGTGGATAGAGCAGCTGCAAGAATTTGACTTTGTCACTGAACATCGAAAAGGCAAGTCACACAATAATGCTGATGCTTTATCTAGACGGCCTTGCGAAGAATCTTGCCGACATTGTTCCAAGCAGGAAAAGAAAGAGAACGTAAGGATTATCCAGGTGAACGCTTTGGATGAAGACTGGGATAATCAATCATTGGAAGACGCACAAAAGGAAGATAGTGATTTGAAGACAGTAATCGAATGGAAGAAACGTGGCCAGAGGCCCGCTTGGAGTGAAATATCAGCGCTTAGCCCAACAGCAAAAAGTTACTGGGCTCAATGGGACAGCCTGATAATTGACAATGGAGTTATGAAGAGGAAATGGGAATCACCCAGTGGACAGGAGGTCACCTTACAGATAGTTGTCCCCTGTGATAAAGTCGCATCAGTGCTAAAGCAGGTGCACGACGGAGCATCCGGAGGACATCTAGGAGTGAAGAAAACCCTGGAGAAGGTGAGAAAAAGATTTTATTGGGTGCATTGTCGCGAAGACGTAGAGGACTGGTGTAGGAAATGTGTAGCCTGCTCCTCAGTAAAAGGACCGCAAACGAGGGCCAGAGGTCGGCTGAAGGTGTATAATGTTGGTGCACCATGGGAAAGAGTTGCTGTCGATATAGCAGGGCCATTCCCTATCACTGAAGAAGGGAATAGGTATATCATCGTCATGCAAGACTATTTCAGCAAATGGCCAGAAGCTTTTGCAGTACCCAACCAAGAAGCTCATACCGTTGCCAAAAAGCTAGTTCACGAGGTGTTCTGTCGATTTGGCGTCCCCTTGGAGTTGCACTCTGACCAGGGTAGAAACTTCGAGTCTTCACTGTTCCGAGAGGTTTGCCAACTACTCGGGATACATAAGACTCGTACAACACCATACCACCCTCAGTCAGATGGAATGGTCGAAAGATTCAACCAGACGCTAGAGAATCATTTGGCCAAAGTAGTTGAAGAACACCAGAGGGATTGGGACCAATACATTCCACTCTTCTTAATGTCATACCGCTCTGCAACACATGATAGCACAAATTGTACACCGGCGAAAGTCAACTTCGGCCGAGAAATTAGATTACCCATAGATGCACTAACCGGAACACCCCCCGATACCCCTATCCTAGCTGTCGACTATGTGGCCGACCTACGACGTAAACTAGATGGAATACATGAGCTAGTGAGAGAGAATGGTCTGAAAACCAGCGAGAGAATGAAGATCCGATACGACCGCAAAGCTAACGTGCCCGGATTTGAAGAGGGAACTTTGGTATGGTTACATAATCCCATTAGGAGAAAAGGAAAGAGTCCGAAGTTCCAAGCCAAATGGGAGGGTCCGTACACGATAGTTACGAGGATAAACGATGTCACCTACCGGATAAAGAAAGGACCTAGAGGGAAGCTGAAGATCGTACACGTAGACCGCCTAGCTCGCTATTATGGTTCAAATCATGCTCGGGACGAGCACGACTAAGAAGGGGGCAATGTTACGAATGCACCTTATGTCGAGGGCATAAGGTTCAATATCGCGTGACATGCAGTGCGTAACTTTTAAGCTTTATAACTCGAGATCTAGACATTGTCTAGATGTAATATAAAAACGCATTCCTAGACTTAAGGTGGCCTATTGAATGGTACAGGTTTTATCAATTTTGTCAACAAAGTGACGACATCGAAATTTCTAGAAACCCGTTTCCGGGAATTACCGTAGGTACCTACTGGATGTACTCGAAGTTATGCGCTATTATTATTACGTCTAGACGATTCTGGAATGTTCGATCAGCTGGCCTATATATAGCGCCGTGACGCCGACGCCGAGTCAGTCTACACTTGACTACCGAGACGAAACAGCGACATTTAAGAAGCGATCTTTGAGAATACCTACTGCGACAACTGTAACGAGAACATTGAGTACTACGTGAAGAAACATCTGTAGTGTTGTTGTGTGTTTACAACACGGACTTCGTGGACGTAAGTGAAGACTTCGGTGCAACGTCAGCAACATTCTACTTGTCATTGCCTACAATCGACTGTACCTTCGTTGCCAATAAACTTCGTAACCCTTAACCGGTATTTTAGTACCCCTAGCCCGTAACAATACTATAAATAATTAATTATATTATTATTGTATAGAATGCAATGCTAACAATTCATAGGCATGTTAATAGTGTAAATTTAGTAGTTAGTAGTGTATTTGGTAGTTAGGTAGTAGTGTAAATTTTTATTTTTCTTTTCTAAAAAGCTTGAGGTTGGCGGCTTTCTTTGAAGCGACAGAAAATCGCTACAGAAACGCTTTCGCCTCCCGCCGCGGCCGCCCCCCACCGCCTTGCGAATCACTTCAAATCAAATCAAAATCAAATCAAATCAAATCGTTTATTCCTTCTTCCTTAGGCTCCCGCGCAACTCACTTTCGATCGCATGTAATTGTTGACCTACGGATTGACTTCTTTTATTTACGTAAATGTATACAATGTCTTGAAGGCGTTGAATTGACGTCATGGACGATATGCATGCTAATGATGCAACGGATGCACAAGACCGTGCAAAGTGGATACGTGTAAGTAGGAAGGCGAACCCTGGGCACCGAGGTGGAAGCCAAAGATTGCAACCGGGACAAACGCGCTAATTGTTGAATTGTGCTTATGGCAATCTCCGTGTCCGTGACATAGCAGACTAACTGCAAGAGAGTCGCCTACGCTGGTACGGTCACGTCTTACGAAAACCGGCATATTACGTGGGCAACAAATGTCTTGCCATGGCGCCACCGCCATGGCAGGAACAAGTGGGGTAGACCAAAAAAGTGCTGGCTCGACGTTGTAAGAGATGACATGCGTTCCAACAATCTCACACCACAGGATGCCAGAGATCGTGCGAAATGGAGGCGTATAAATAGGGTAGTTGACTAAAAAAACTAATTAGTCCGTCAGTCAGATTTCCAAAAAATACTAGACACGTATTTTTTCTTTTTTCTTATAAACAAAAAATGAAGACGACGCAGTGCGCTGAAAACTCGTGTGACGTCACTGCACGCTACACTTTTAGCGAGCAGTGACGTCACCAGCCACTACTCCTGATCTTTGATGCCTTTTATATTTGTCATTTTTTATTGATTTGATAAAACAAAATATACGTGTTCAATATTTTTCTATAATCTGAATGACGGACTAAATAGAATCAATTTTTTTTACCCAGGAAACATCCCCATTGCAGAGGTAAGAAATCAGTTAAAGATTACAAATATTAATAATTAAATATTTATTTTCATTAATTTGTTGAACAATTTTTATAAATGACTTGCTTTATTCCTTATGCAGATTCTTAAAACGAGATAGAAGGAACAACAGAGTTTTTGTTACATATTGTATACAGTGGCCTCGAAAAGCTGATATTTCGGCACATAACTTTTGGAACACCACATTCAGGACTGCATTTTGCTACTTGGGTATAATTTAGAGTTCTAGTGACACATAATGTTCTCACAAATGTGAGAACTGCTTTAATGTTTTCATTGACTAATTAAATTATATTTGAGTCATAGGAAAAAGAAATAATCATCTGCTTAACTTGTCCCAACTGTGTTGGGGTTAGCTTCCAATCTAACTAGTTACATGAAGCGACAGCCTATCTAACCTCCACAATCCAACAAACTGGGTAATCCAATACCCCTTCATAATCAGCTGTAATGTTCCCACTGTTGAGACACATCACACAGGCACAGTGGGAGTGGGCTGTAATCAACCACGCTGACCCAATACGGGTTGGTATGACTAAAAAGGAAAAAAAAAATTGCCTTTTTATTAATGATTTTTTTACCCATAATGTGGCATCACAGCTGAAATGGCAAAATGTCAACAACTTTTGAAGGCCACTGTAGGTATGGATGAAAGCAGGTCAAGCTACCCCAAACTGTCAAATATTCCCATTCAACGTTGAGCCTTAATGCTTTAACAATAAAGTTGAAAATGTAATAAAGAAATTTGAGAGATTGTAGTAGCTTGATGTGCTGTCGTTTGTACATTTCATGAGTAGTGATGTTACGAGCTAAACTTGCCTTATAAGTAATTACAGGTCTCCCAAAGTGATAATGCGCATAGAAATCTTCGTCACTATTCGGTAACGGTCGTATTCCCCGAGCGTTCGGAAGAAGATATGTATATAGAGTGATGCACTTAACCACCTTTTATGCAATTAACCACTCTATATACATATCTATGCGCATTATCACTTTGGGAGACCTGTACCTTTATTAATATACAATACAAATTACCCTTGACGTTAAAATTATATACAACATCATTTATTTTGCAAGCTTTGTTAAAAATACAGCTACAGTTTATGGCAATACTAATTGTTATTTCTTTTTTTGATAAAGTTATTGTCCATTATAGAATTAGGTACATATTATCTACATAATTGTGTAAAAATATTTTTGAATAATTTATAAGCTCAGAATCATTTTGTTTAAACTTGCAAGCCTTATCAATAATAACATACTTATAAATTTTAGGAAATCACAGCCTGCTTCTTATAAAATGTTTTTTTTGCGAATAGTTCTAAATATCTTCGTCAGTGACGTAATATGACACTTTCGTATGATACTAATTACATTTTTTTTAAATAATTATAAACTAGTGCCTGACCGCATTACCGCCTGATGGTAAGCAGTGATGCAATCGTTGATGGCAAAGAGCGCTAGTTTTATTAAGAGCCTATTCACTAAAAAAAACTGAGTGAATAGGAAGGAAAACGGCAGTTGAGCGACGTGATGCAATATTAAACCCAACAGCACGACCAACGAAGCTGCGCCAGAGGAAGATTGATCTGAAGACCCTCCACGACCAAACTCCCGACACAACAACATTTGGCGCATCGTACCCGGCACACATCGCAACACAACTGCTCAGACCCATCCTCCGTAAGGCTTTACCTGACATGCATCGGAACACGATGAATCGCTTGGCGACAAGACTGTCTGGTGGGTGGTAACTTCTGCCGGCGGCCGATGTTGAGGCCTACCACCGAGAAATTTGAAAAAAAAAATGCTAACAGAATAATGGTTCTGTTTACACAGATAAAAAAATGCAACCGGTCGATAATATTGAGCTTAAATCAATTTCCATAAAATAAAATAGAAATTCTCAATTAATTTATTTTCTACTACACCATGCTTACATGCACGAAAATGCCAATAGCTAAGGCCTTAAAACTATGGTTTGGTCGTATAATCTAAATAAAAGTATCAGTATCACGATATGCATATTATCACATTGCATAAAACCGCCCATGTAATGCTGTGCGCCCGCGCAGGATTCACTGCTTCTTGTATCCATATGAGTTGATCGCTGAAAATAAAATAACGACATCAGACTAAATACAATTTTTATTAAAAAAATAAATAAATTTGTGATAATATTAATTTAATTTTAGTATATTAATATAATTGTTACGTTTTAACATTCAAGTTTAATTATATGACTGGCGTGACAATACAGCCATCTCTGGACGTTAGTTTTTGTCAACAATTAACTTATTTCTAAGATTTGCACTTAAAGCTGGTCGGTACATACATTTGCAATTCTAATTTTATTTCTTTTTATGATGTTAGTTTGTACTTGATGAAGATTTCTTTATGTCTTATGTAGTTCTTTTAAGATATTTGGGTATGTATCTAGGTATTTTAAAACTACGATTTCCTAGCTGACTGATACATGATAAGAATTGTTGAAACGGTCAGGGTCTCTTTTCAGTCCAAACATAGAGTGGTCCATTGGCATACAAAATGAAACCAACAATTCAGAAGATGGTTCAAGACACCTGTGATAAAATATCATCGTTTATAAAACAAAATCTGCTGTTTTATCTTCTTCTGAGCCTATAGGGGCCCACTGGTGGACAAAGGTCTCCCCAAGGCTTTCATTCCATTGGGGGGCATTGCCATAATCCCCATGTTTGGCAGGCGAGTAATTGGAGATCGCAGTAAGTTATTCGACAGGAGAAGCGCTGCTGCTGCAGGATATGGGTTGGTACTATTCGATGCCCGATATCACTTGGGTGCTGTTTTATAGATCAGTGCAATACCTACGTGGTCAAAATGCGAGGCAGAGCAATTTTTTTAAACCGTTAATGTAAAATCAATGCAAGGGTTTCAAAATCTTGTACTGGGTTTACAGTAAAATGTGGGGAGTTGATATTGTGAGTTGAATTGGAAGTGAGCTGAAAGGCCTTCTTGAAGATAGAACCCTTGCAGCTTTGAATTAATCTGTCTCGACACAGAGCATTTATGCATCACTTACCAATGAATTCCTTATCGCACATGAGGAGTAGTTCCAGCCATTGTGCTCCAGTCACACTTGGAATGTTCAGGGTGCCACCATATTTATCGGGTAAGCACTTAGGACTGATGTACTCGTGCAGCAGCTTCCTGTCATTGCCCATGAACACGATGCGGGAACGAAGCTTCTCCTTCAGAAAAGGTTTGAAGAGTTTGAACACCAACTCGAAGATGTAGGGCTGGTTGATTATGTACAGTCCTTTGATGCGGAGTGGGATAGCTTCCTGAAACGTGCAAGAGCAGCATAAGATGTTTTTCCGAACATTTTGTATCTCCTTCCCCGTGGTATTCTATCCATTGGTTGTCTATAAAAGATCGTTCTTAGCGATAAGACCGTCCATTGTTTCGCCCTTTGTAAAATCTTTATATTTATGTTCTGTAATTTATATGGTGCATATAATAAATAGTATTCTATTCTAAATTTGTGTTTGGATCGCAGTTATCTATAGATTGCGAGGTGTAGGAATCTAACCTAACCACGTATCTAAGGTTTCATCTCTAGCTTGTTCACTATTATTCTCTAGTGTTCACTCTTATAGGTGAATTGTGTTCCGTCTTCTGAAGAATTGGAGTCCATTCTTCATTTGCATAATTTTAAGTATTATATTGCAAGACCTGCCCCCTAATCGGCGAACACATTTTTGTCAAATGATTGCGACTAGTTGGGATCATTTGGACCGAACGGACCAATGGGCGGCCCGAACGATACCAACTAATCCCAAATAGTCGCAATCATTTGCCAAAAATGTGTTCGCCGATTAGGGGTCTGGTAACGTTTACAAGGCCAACATGGCTTGAGATCGAACAAGACAGGGAGAGTGGAAGAAATAAGTGGAGGCCTTTCAGCAACAAATAAAAGTAGGAAGACCAACCTGTAGCCATTCAACGATTCTATTGGCAAAGCTGGGCGTGAACTGCAACACGTGCTGCATAGAGAGCCCGTCCATGTCGAAGATTACGACGGCACCGCATATCTGCGACTCCGGCTCCAACATGGCCGCCTCCAGGAAGAGCACGCAGCCTTTGAACACCTCGTCCAGGGAACATTTGCTTGGCTTCCATTTTTCTGTAAACAAGAATGACAACAATGATTCAATTCAACTTATTATATAGTTTACCTGACATAACAGAACAACACGTGACCATTTATGTACCTAACTACATTTAACAAATATCTGCTTGCACCATACGTTTCCACAATGCTAAAGGTCTATTTTATTGTAGGTATTTTATTATAACAGAAGTTTGTTAACTTTTTAAAAGCTAAATAACTTTTTTCTCACATTGGCTACATAAAAAAATTGCTACATATTTTGAAAAATGGAATTGAATCCTTCAATTTCAAACTAATTTGGTCTATTTACGCGAACTTTCATAAAAGAAATGTCATAAGACTTCAGAAACGCCTAATGACATTTCTAATAGCATTTTGCTTCCCGACCTGCAGATTACTATGAAAAAAAAATGTGTTTGGATCATGTTCGAGAAAACCTTGATTGAACAAAATTCTTTCAAATATGTTCTTGCACTTTGTTGCATAATATAATAATCAAAATAATCTATAACACGATGGCGATTTATGTTTTGCCTATACATAGATAGCTGAAGCGTCTACAGTGGAGAATTTTGTCACGAACTATTCCAATTTTAGCTTTGAAATACATGCTCATAAAATAGGCGAGCCAAGAAAATTTCCGCGGAATTTTCTTTCGGAAATTTTTAAAATTACTTCTATTTGTTTCTGTTCCGAGCATGATATATTGCTTACGTGGGAATTGTACGAAAAGATTATTATGGCAATAATAAGTGACGTACGCATGATGATGAGTTAGCTATCCGGCGTGTGAGCGTGTCCGAGTGTGAGTAATTGTATGCAACGTACCTATTATTTGTTGATCATTATCTCGGGCATGTTTGCGTGACTATTGAGTACCAGAAATTTTAATGCGATTTTTATTTAGATATATTTATACAACGTGTAACTGAAAGGGTGTATACATACCAAGGGCGCGCATGTAAGCATATTTGCATGATATAAATGAAATTGAAAGGTTTTTAAACCTATCTCACATGTTTGGAATTTGCTTTTAAGAAACATATGAAACCGATAATTGATATTAATTCTTAGAGCATTTTATTAAATAACAGCGGTTGCCGCTCGGTAAGACTAGACCGGTGCATTGTGTTCCACGCGCGCCATACAAATGTTAGCATATCGAGACGGGGTCCAAGAAGTCCGATACCTGCCAGGGTCACATATCATGGGTGGGTTTTAGTCAGTAAAAGTCTGACAACCTTCCGTTCTGACCAGAGGAAAATCGTTTGATCAAAAAAAAAAACAACACATTTAGGTTGAACATGTTCATAATATGATTCTTAATAGTTCTAACAATCGTCTGAAATACCTATGATTGCGTATGAGTTGCTCTGTTAAACTACAGACCACTCTAGTTCTATTTCGTCATCATTGTACAGAATTTTACTATATTTTTTTTACTACATTTTTTTTTTGTCACATTATCTTATTATATTATTATAAGTATTCAATGTTAATGAATTAATCCTCAATTATTATTGACTACATTTAAATCTTATTATTATATTTTTTGACATATTATATTCAATTTATTGTTATTGTACCTACCTAGTTGTTTATTTTTCATAATGTAAGTTTTATTTTTACGCGAATGTTGTGCACGTCTGTTATTGACACTAACACTAGAATAAGACCGTTGAAATGTTAAATATCCATATTTGTGTTTGTATTGTTGATGTGCCTTAAATAAATAAATAAATTACTTACTTCCTAGCTCCAGCACTAGCACTCGTCGCCCGTACTGGTCGCGTGTGGGCAGCACTGTCAACACGTTCTGGTTGAACACGTTGGTCTCCTTGCTGGGAATGAGACCATCGTAATGCTTCGCGTGCTTGTGTTTGAACGCATAGTAACGTTTAATCTGAAACAGGTAAATTGTTAAATTTATTCAGTTGTGTGTCTAATGACCCAGCAGAAAATAATTTAGTCACTTAAGTCATTTTAGATATTCGGAGACTCAAATACTATTCTAAGTTGACCTTGTAAAAGGGATGTTTCCTGGGCAAAAAAAAATGATTCTCTTTAGTCCGTCATTCAGATTATAGAAAAATATTGGATACGTATATTTTGTTTTATCAAATCAATAAAAATTGACAAATATAAAAGGCATCAAAGGAGTGGTGGCTGGTGACGTCACTGCTCGCTAAAAAGTGCAACGTGCAGTGACGTCACACGAGTTTTTAACACACTGTGTCGTCTTCATTTTTGTTTATATGAAAAAAGAAAAAATACGTGTCTAGTATTTTTTTGGAAATCTGAGTGATGGACTAATTAGTTTCTTTTTAGTCAACTACCCTATTAGTTGACTAATTTTGACTACAACACCAAGTATATGGAAACTTATGAACATCATCTCAGCGTTAATCCCAGTCGCAAGCTTTTTCAGCTTTGGAGTCTGGAGTCCGCTTTTTGCCAGTATATTGAAACTTATATAAGGTTAAAATTGGCCCTGATTCCCTTATTCACGAACTATATTAAATCAGTGCATCTTTTTTTTTTATTATTAAAATTATAAACTAGCGCTTGACCGCAATACCTCCTGATGGTAAGCAGTGACGCAGTCGTTGATGGTAAAGCGCACTAGTTCATTAAGAGCCTATTCACTCTAGCCTTGAAGACACTCAAATTGTAGTCCGACGGAAACACCGCCGCTGGCAAACTGTTCCAGTCCCTCGATGTACGCGGTATAAAGGAGGATGTTTTTCTTATTTAATTAATAAAGGACAGAAGATAATGGCGCTGATTCTCTTGTTCACAAACTAAACTAATTTCAATTTAAGTGCATCTTTTTCTACCTCTATTATTAATAAAAGGATAGAAGATAACATTTTAGTTTAATCTTGTCAAAAAAAATTTATTCCATAAACAGCTTAGACGCGATTATAAACAAGGCGACTAAAAATACGCCAGTTTACGCCAGGAGCGCACTAATTTGACAGGTCTAAACTGACATTTTATCTTCTGTCCTTTTCTTAATGAAATATAAAGAAAAAGATGCACTAAACTTAAATTTAATTTAGTTTGTGAACAAGGGAATCGGGGCCATCATATCAAATCAAAAATCATTTATTCAAATTAGGCTGAGAATCAGCACGTTTTGAACGTCAATGGCGCTGATTCTGTTGATCTAGAACTAAACTAATTTTAAGTTATATGCATCTCTTTCTTTCCATTTCGTTAAGAAAAGGATAGAAGATAACATTTTAATTTAAACCTGTCAAATTCAGATATTCCATAGACAGCTTAGACGCGATTATAAACAAGGCGACTAAAAATACGCCAGTTTACGCCAGGAGCGCACTAATTTGACAGGTCTAAACTGACATTTTATCTTCTGTCATTTACTTGATGAAATATAAAGAAAAAGCTGCACTAACTTAAATTTAATTTAGTTTGTGAACAAAGCAATCAGGGCCATTATATCTATGTAGTATGTAACTTAATTTGACAGGATTAAATTAAAATATTATTTTCTATCCTTTTCTTAATGAAATAGAAAGAAAAAGATGCACATAACTTAAAATTGTTTAGTTTGTGAATATGAGAGTCGGCGCCATTAGGTATCTAATGTAAGGTATCTAATTTTATCACAAAAATAAAATGAACATTGTGGTTTTAAGATAAATATGTGATTATAATTTTTGTATTACCAAATATTGACAACACCTACTATAAAAATGTAACGGTGTTTTTTTTTTGTAAATATTGATTTCAAAAATGCCTTTGTAAGGATTTGACATTTTTGACATTCAATCTTAGGGTTCTTCAATGACGCGGACGATTTCCATGTAACAACAGATAGGCACAACATTTTCCGCCGAGCAGGATCGAGAGAGCGTTGATCCTGTTCGGAGAAGGAGACGTCGGGGTCAGGTAGGAAATCTCCTTGGCGCCTAATACACCGAAACTCGCTTAATAATATTGTAAAGGTAAGTGCATCTTTGGGGTCGCGGACTCATAGTGTGCACCCATCAAGTGACCCCAGGGAAGAGACGGTAGCACAGTGGTCAGGTGCTGCCGTATACAGCAAGGCCTAAGGGAGACCCATTCATTTCAGCCGAAACGTGTCCACTGCTGGCCATAGGCTCCACGACGACCGGTCCTGCTCTTCCCGCATCCAGCGGTTTCCCGTGACCTTCACCACCAAGCTGCGTTTTCCGGTGCGTGGTCGCCGCTCGGGAACCCGTCGGCCCCATTAGGCATCGGCCGTACAATACAGTTCACTTAAGTGTTGCAATTATTCGGGCTATGTCGGGTACTTTCGTTCTTCCACGGATCTCCACATTTTTAATTTGATCACGCCGTGAAACCCCAAGTATAGCCTCTCCATTCCAGACCTTGGGCTTTCCTATAAGGCCCATTGTTAGCGTCCACGTCTCAGTTCCAAAAGTCATCACTGTGTTGGATACCCAAAAAAGGTAAATTCTGTAGTGATATACAGTATGTTAAGAAAACCCTGTCCGACCCATAAGGATAATAAAGGTTAGGTAAACACATGACCAAATATAATATAAAATTTTACGTAATCATCATAATACCAATACAAATGAATTTTGAAATAATCCTTTTTTCCCGCGAATTAATTCCAACTTCCCCGAAATTTGATAATTTAAAAAAAAGTGACAACACCGGTATTATTATGAGCGAATAGCGATGCGACCACGTGCCGCGTGCCCTGCCGCCCGCCGCCCGCGGAAGGGTGAACGCACATTTATTAAGTTACCACTTTTTGCGTAATAATATTTATTTTTTTAGGGGGATTTTTTTTAAGTTTAGCCCGGTTTTGTATCCATTAGTAGAATCAGTTATCGATACCTAACAACACCTTCACGGGTCGGACAGGGTTTTCTTAACATACTGTATACAATCCCCACATACGAACAATGCGTCATACTGACGTCACATAGATCCTTGCAAGTAGTGTTTACCGTGCAACTAGCATATACAAATTTGTTTTTTGTTCATGCGCAACCCGAAACACGTGTTCAGTATTTTTAAGTAAAGAAACTGTGTACAAAATTAAAAAAAAAAAAAATGAAAAACTATTTGACTTGGTTGTCTTAACAAAAATATGGTCCAAGATCCGTACGTGCGGGCGAGCGCGATCGTTGACCAGTGGCTCAGCTGTGACACGGGCGCAAGTACCACGATCTATCGTAACCGCTCGGTAACCACTTTGCGGTCTCACTCTAAATGTATTTAGGAAAAAATATAACATGGTGTAAAAATGATTTGAATCGATTCAGTTGCTTATTCTGAACAAACTATATTCAGCCCCCTAATCGGCGAACACATATTTGTCAAATGATTGCGACTAATTGGCATCAGTTGGGATCGTTCTGACCGCCCATTGGTCCGTTCGGTCCAAACGATCCCAACTAGTTGCAATCATTTGACAAAAATGTGTTCGCCGATTAGGCGGCTGGTTTCGCATGAACAAAAAAGAACGTTGGATACAAGTTCCCAACATCAACCATTGGGCAAGTAAGACAATATTCAACTGCTCGGAGGATTCTTCATTTTCTATGGAGAAGTGAACTTTACATCCTATTCCTCATACCTCCAAAAATACAATTATGTATGTGACACGGATACTGTTAATTAACTGTTAGCCACTTCTAAATGTTACAATAGTGTGACACTAGCGACCCGCCCCTGCTTCGCACGGATTTTATGTCTTGATAAAACATGGAGATTTTCTTATTATCTAAGCAGATTTAACTTTACAAAGAATGCATTATTGAACACGTACACTACACACCCTACCCCCCCCCCCCCCCCCAATTCTGTCATTATTAATGGTATAACATGGATGGTTGGTAAAACCCACATTCAACAACACCAATCCATTGTATAGTTTAAAAGATTTAGGTAACCGGTCGCATAGTACGCAAAAAGCGACTATTTATATAGTATGGTATAAAAAATATAAAGTTATTTTTGTGTACTGTCTCAACCACAAGACAGACGTTGTTCTTTGTTTTGTAGAACTCAACCGCAGTGCTACCTACTGGGTTCAACTGTGAAACTAAACCATCCAGGGAACCATTAAAGCACGCAAAAACTTTCATCGAAAAGGAAAAAAAAAACCATGAACCAACAGCACCAAAAAAAGATTTAAAATTTCAAAATGATAGAATTTTAAATCTTTTTGAAGCAAATTGCTAATCCATTGTTGCTCTTCGAAAATTACGTAATTAACTTAATGAATGTGGTTGAATTGTTAATACACCCATTGCTTCTGATAATGCGTAGGGCATTTACTCTGCAGATTTACTTACCAACTCGTAGGCACTTTCAGGGTAGAACTTGCAGGGTCTCAGGAATCTTATCAGCCAGGCTTCACTATTAGTAGGCACTAACAAGTCCTTTTCCCCTGGAAAGAGAAAGAGAAAACATATAGTCTGTTAGAAATAATAAAATATAGATATTATATAGCTAGATCATAAGCATCTGCTTAGAATTTTCCAGATTATGTTAGCTTGCAGTCTGTCCAGATGCAGTTGATTACTAGAATTTTACCAGGAGAGACTACCAATATCTCCTCGCGGTTTCACCCGCGTATATTCGAGGAATATTGGGATAAAAAGTAACCCATTGTTATCCCTGGTTATAAAATCTGTAAGCCAAAGTTTATCCAAATCCGTTCAGGAGTTTTGCGTGAAAGAGTAACAAACATCTATGCATACATTCTCCCACACTTGCGCATTTATGATATTACATAGTAGAATGGGTTACACAAAAATCCACATCGTTACTCCTGCAGTAACGAAGTGGATTTTTGTTGACTTTCCAATTCATTAAACATTTGTGTATGTGCAGTAACTATACATATGCATGTGTTTAAATTACACTTTAATCATCGTTTACCTCTATGTAATACATCTCCAAGTTCATAAGCCCTAGAGCCATTGTATTGTCTGTTTAAACATCATCCCCCTTATTCATAAACGCTGCTTAAAGTTGACTAGTGAGTAGCCATTGTTTAAACATACATTTTAGACGTTTGCACGTCTCTTAAATTAAATCATCGTATATAAATAAACCCCTTAAAATCTGCGTCATTTATTTATAAAGGATGATTAAACTTAAGTGACGTTAAAAGCTCAAAAATGTATGATTAAAGAATCGCTAATCACTAGTTAACTTTAAGCAGCGCTTATGAATAAAGGGGCATATGTACGTGTCACCTTTGTAGACACGACAATAAGGTTAGAGGATAGTCAGAAAAAATAAATACATTGTGACACAAGATAGACATTTACATTAAATGTGAGAAATATTTAATTTTTAAATTATGTATTTGAATACATTATCTAAACATCAAACTAAGGTCAAAATATTTTATTTCGCATATGCCTACATGGGCACTTTTATGACTTCAGAAGCTAGGTATACAGAATTTAGGTGTACTGTTCTAAATGGTCGTTTCCTATGGCTCATTGGTTTTTAAAATGTTTTAGGGAGGATAGTGTAAGACTGTCAGCAAGTACCAAGTTGCTAAGAAAATAGAAAATTCTATTAATCTGTCGTTATCACATTCATAAGTCTCTGATAATTGAAAGGTTGCGGTCATCGGTCCTGGGTTCGTAACCAGGTTAATTAAGGCTTTAGTTTGTATAAATTATATTATCATCACTGCTCTTAAAATAAGAAAATGAAAAATCTAAAAAAAAAAAAACCATATGATGTACATTACTATAAAAACTACCAACGAAATTTGTTTTGAACGAGATCTAGTACGTAGTTTTTTTTTAATACCTCGTAACCGCTTATTACCGCGTAATCTTTCATACAAATAACTTAAATCATTTAATTTCATAAATCAATGTTACGGAACCCTTTGTGCGTAAGTAAGACGCACTTTGCACGCGGTTTTTTGCTCTTCTCCTAAAGACGACAGGGTGACCTTCCTCCAGAATTGAGCTATCAAATGCAACTTTTTTTTAATACAAGTATGAAATGTAGTCTCATTTAACGCACGTGAGTATTTCGCTCGTTGCCTGGCAACCGCGAGTCAAGATCACAAGTCGCTTTCGGTTTAGAAATGTTGCGTTTGACGTACCTACCTAATAATAAATACACGCGAGGTCTTACTACAACCCCATCCCTACAAAGTCGTGGGCTAAAGAATGGCCGTTATTTACTTATTATATGGCAGTTATAACAGCTGCACGCTACGCTTACCGCATTTGGATCGTGGACGTTTTCTTTCTGACCCTTTTAACGTCTTTCTGCGTCGTTGTCACATAGGTATGTCACGTTGTCGTGGATACATTCGAAATGAATTTACATCATTCATTCATTTTGAATGCATGGTGTGCAATCCTTAACATTAAAGATTTTATAAAAAAAAAATGATTTTAGAAGAGTTTTCATGAAGTTTATTGCCTGGGGCCCTAGTCTGCTATTTTTATAAATTTGTCATTCTAAGACGATTCTTAAAATTTTACTTAAGGTTTATCTTATAATAATCATCTTCACTTCTCCGTGTTACGGAAAACACCAACCTACCTGATAGATTTCATAATCATTATGGGCAACTGTTAGCTGACTATATCAACTAACTGTCTATATCAGGGTAAGTATCAATTACGTTCACTTTCCGTAGATTCTCTGTAGCATGCCGCCGATTTTACCTAACAGATTATTACCTAGTCTTACGTCTTATTGACGCAGTGGCACTTCTGTAATCTAGGAAGATTTTCTATTTGTAGGTAAACATAATAACTAATTTCGGATGTCGGTGGCAAAAAGGCACCGACATTCGAAATTAGTTATTTTTTCACTTTAGTGTGATTTTGGTAGACGGCTGTTTATTTTCTTATTGGAAAAAACTTTTTTATTTTGCACTTGTTAATTGTGAAATGTATTGGTATCCAGCTGTATCCGGTCTGATCGGACACTGACCATAACTTAGTTGGGAAAATAGCAAGTAAAGGATGTAATTTCGTTTGCTTGAATTTTACCCTTAATTCTGGTTTAAAAGCCAAATTACTGAACCGATTTTGATCAATTTTCTATGGAACCGAACTGAAAGTATATTCTATTCTCTAAAAGGATAGAAGATAATATTTATGTTTAATCCTGTCAAATTAAGATACTCTATAGACAGTTTAGACGCGATTGTAAACATGGCTGTCCGACAAGACGTTTAGTGTCGCCAATAGCGGTCCTAACGACGGAATCAGAATTGTGGTACATATCTCGAATAATGTCAACATAGGCTTCTGGTACCCCTTTGGACCTCAGTGCCTACCAGATCACCCCACGAGGGACACAGTCGAAGGCCTTCTGCATATCTAGACAGAGCATATGCAGAGGCGTGTTCTTCGATCTGTATCTCTCCATGGTGATCTTTAGTGCGAAGATAGGATCCATGGTTCCGTACCCTGGACGAAACCCATATTGAGACTCAGAGACAGCACTCTCCTGCCGGATCCGGGAGTCTATAATACTCTCGCAGATCTTCATGGTGTGGGACATGACCTTTATACCGCGATAGTTACCACACTCCTGTACCGAGCCCTTGCCTTTGAAGACTGGAGTATTACTCCAGTCAGTAAATCCCGAGCCAATGGAGACTGAGTATTATTATACTCAGTCTCCATTGGCTAGGGATTTTGCCGGTCAGGAGCACGCGGTTTAGAAAGTTAATTAACATGCCCACACCGCGAGGACCCATCGCCTTGCAGGCTTCAATGGGAGTCCCCATTGAAGCCCTCAGCTCCGATAGCTTTCCGATTCGCTATGCGGCGAAGAGATGTTTGGACTTCTTCAGGCGTTATCGGGGGCACTAATCCAAGATTTGGATGGAGTTCCGGTGTCTGCACCTCTTGGTGCTGCTTATCCAGCAGCTCGTGGAAGTACGAGCGCCATCTCTCCTTTACCGCGAGGCCCTCGCATAGCAGGTTGCCAGTAGGGCCTTTTACACAACGGCACTTGGATATATCCTGTGCCGCTTTGACCCTGGAACGTGCCAACTTGTAAATGAGCTTTTGCCCCTCAGACGATTCCAACTTCTCGTAGAGAGTTTGCAAGTGGTCTCGTCTGGCTCTGGCTACAGCTCTTTTAGCAGCACATTTGGCAACCTTGTATGCGTCGCGATCTTCAGGAGATCCGGTAGCTTGCCACGTTATGAAGAAGGTTTTCTTCACTTTAGTCTCCCTCTGGATTGTGTCGTTCCACCACCAGGTCTCCTTGTTACGTTTGCGGCCGCCCTTAGAGACGCCGAGTACCACCCGCGCCGCCCCAGTAATAGCTGCCTGGATTCTGTCCCAGTGGTCTTGGACAGTTTCGCCATCGGTACCAGCGCACTTGTCGCCGATAGCCGATGCGAACTCCTGGGACTCTCATCGGGTGCGCTCTATACGTCTACGTTGGGCTTTTACGCAGAGATCCGTGACAAGGAGAGGGTGTTATGCAGTGAGACTCTCATCGGGTATGACTTTGCAGTTGGCTACATTACCGATGTGGTATCTCCTAGTTAGTAGTAAGTCGATCTGGATAGCGCTTCGCCCGCCCCGGTAGGTAACAAGGTGCTCCGGTTTCTGTTGGAAATAGGTGTTCACAATTGCAAGGTCAGCGGCCGCACACGTTCGGAGAATGTTGTCCCGTTCCGCGTTGCGGCTACCGTACCCAAAGCCACCGTGAACACGGTCAACGGTAACGGTCCCGTCGCACCTCTCACCTACATGACCGTTCAAATCACCACCCAGAACGACTCCCTAGGACAGCGGGATCCCGTGAAGCAGTCCTTCGAGCTTGCTCCAGAACCTCCAGCATGTCATCCTGCAGCTCGTCAGACAACACCACGGCCACCCCATTCCTCCCACTAGGTGCACCCGTGTAGATCAGCTTGTAGCCATTCCCAATAAGCCGGGGTTTGCTGCCTTTCCATCGAGTCTCCTGCAGGAACGCCACGGCCACCCTCCGCCTGTGGAGAGTTTCGGCAAGTTCTCTCGCGCATCCAGTTAGCGTGTCAACGTTCCACGACGCGAAACGGATTTTGGTGGTTTGGGCTCGCTTCTTCAGCCGTGTCCGCCTCTGACACGGTAGCCCTAGCCCACAGATCACAGGAGTCGGACGCGCCGTTTTGCGGCGGCGCCCTAACTGTGTATTTCTTCTTTTCCTGTTCATGGTTTGGCTTGCTTTTACGCGTGCGACTGCCGTCTGACCACACAACCCCGAAGGGAAAGCCGACGTCATATCCCCGTCTGTAGGTCAGCAGGTGCACCGTCTGGCAGGTGGGGTTGACTTGGATTCCAAAGATGGTGGCGGTACCCCAAAGCACCCAACTGGACTGTTGGTTCGAATGCTGGTAATTCATTGTGATATCTTAGATTCGCGATCGACCGGGATCTATGGCTAGTAGTGAACATCAATCGGTCAATGACCCCAATGGAATAAGTAAAAGCGACTGAGTGAGTCACCTATACAGCTAGCTTTGGAGTCATGAATTCGCGATCATACATAGTTTGTTTAGCGGTTTAGCGTAAGTTTCGAAGCAAGGTACACTGTTCTCAAGCAACGATTTATTTTTATAACGTTGCCCACAATTGCACTTGCATGTGTCAGTTCTTTTGTTATCAATAAGGTTTGATATATCTATGCTAATGAGATAAAGAATTTGGAAATAAATCAAAGTTGTATATTTTTAAACGATAATTATAATTATGACAAATCCAAAGGTTGTTTATGTCTTTTAAAGTAAAATCCATTAAGGCTTTGTTAAATGTTAAATCTTTATGGTAACCCCTTCAAATGATTCCGTCACTGGACTGGGCTGAAATGCATTAGTCTTAGTAAACAGGCCCTGGAAAATTGGTATTAGGGTTGTTTCTTTAGAATTCTCAGTCCGAAATGTGAATTTGTGTACCGGCTTGTTCCCTTATATTTGAGTAAAAGGCGTAAAAGATGCAACAATGACCAACGTGTCGAACGGAAGGCGACTTGCACTTATCATGGATATAATTAATTATGTAATTAACAAATGAATTTCTATCAAATGGAACTTCATCAATACAAAAGATAAAACTGTGGACGTGCCACAGTATTATTATTATGATTATTTTATTGTTTTAGTAATTATTGTTTAATGTTTTAGTAATTAGTTTTATTGTTTTAGTAATTAATTTGTATTGTTTTAATAATGATTTTTATTGTTTTAGTAATAATTTTTTTATTGTTTTATTAATTATTTTTTTATGTTATAGTAATTATTTTATTTATTTCACTAGCAAAATAGGTGACAGGGACATAGTCGTAGAGTCTGTCAAGCCAAGTCAGGCCTAGGGTTGGGTAAGTCAGGCCTAAGGGGGGCAAGTCAAATTTTTTGAGTGAGTAATCTTTGTGCGTTATTGTCGGACACGGTTTTTTGGCAATTACACCGTACTTTTTGTCAGTGTCTGCTGCGTGGTTTATTAAAAGTTAGAGATAAGTCCTCATTTATGCTTTGTTTAGTAATCAGGGGAGTTCATACATGTTTTGCGAGATTTTCAGGGGGGCACCTGCCCCCTCTGCCCCCCGCGGTACGCCCATGCATACACAAATGGAGCGACTATTCGCCTGCATCCGGTATAGGTATGTAGAATGGTAGCCGACCCCAAATTTGTTGGGAAAAGGCAGGTAAATGATGTCAATAAACTGTAAGTTAGGTGAAATTCGGTATTTATCGTACTCTTAGAATTTTTGTACCAACAATAATTTATCAAAACCAAAGAGAGGCTGAAGTTCGTATGAGAACAAGGTCGTTACATTATAGTTCATTATAACTTATAAATGTTACTTTAAACGTTACGTGTGCATTTGAAGGTTACTATTAATGAAATTGATTGTTTTATAATTAACTAAGTAAGTATATCAAAACAAAGGGAGCAATGCGCAAGCAAAACATTAACATAATTCTTATTTGTACAGACGACAGCAGGTCAAGCTACCTGAAACTGACAAATATTACCAATCAATCTTGATCCTTAATATTTAAGAGATAAAATTTAAAATTTAATAAAGAAATCTGACAGATTGTAGTAGCTTGATTGTGTTGTCGTCTGTTCATCACACCCGATCTGGTGATTTTTTTGGTTTTCCTTTAGTTTTAGTTTGGGTAACCTTCGATTTAAGACTGAGCAAATACCTATCACCTTGTTTTTAGAATTGTGAAGGTTAACTATTATGCAAATAGGGTTTAAATTCGTCATTTATGTGCTGAAATTCTGAAGATCAATTCCCGTAAGTAAAAACATTAAAATTCTAGTCATAATTTCATCTCGACAACAATTAGTTTAAAACTTTTCAAATATGTAGGGAAATTAGAAGTTTTTGACAGATTAAAACTGAGATCGAACTGTATTTTTTTAACTACAGGACAGATAAATGACGTTTTTTCATCCTATTCAGTTTGATTGTGAAGGTTCTAGAAATACGAGAATTGTCTGTAAGATTAGTTCAAATGTGAACCGCAGAATGAATTATGTTTTAAATCGATGTTAATTGAACCTCATTTTTAATTCAGTTAGGTAATAATGACACATTCACTATAGCATTATCGTGGTCACAACCAACTAGTTAATGGCCTCTACATTTGCTTATCAGCTGTGCACTGTCATAAAGTGTCACCACGACAGGCAAACTCCTCGATTAGAGGATGAACCTTTTGCTGAATCCTTTTCCATGGAGAAAACACTTTAGAGGTTCTACTGAAAATTATAACGGCGATAGTTTGTATTCTTTTATTTAATAATATAACCTATGCTTGACCGCAATCCTGCCTGATGGTATGATGCCATCGTTGATGGCAAAGCGCCCTGGTTTATTAAGAGCCTATTCACTCTAGCCTTGAAGACACTTAAATTGTAGCCAGACGGAAAGTCTGCCGCTAGCAAATTGTTGCAGTTTCACGATCTATGCGGTATAAAAGACAAGGCGAAACACTTCGTCCGGATCGTAGTGGTGTCAACAACGTAAGGGTGGATACTCGCCGTACGACTGGTCTTCCAATGAGGGAACGAAGATGGAGTAATTAAGTCATGCAATTCCCGCGTGATAAGCGTTGGACATTAATAGGCTGGAATTATTATGTTTAGTCATACCTTCTAGTAGTCTCTTAAGCTCTTCGATAGCAGGTCTGACTACTTCAGGCGTCTCCCGGAGCTCTTTCCTGGCGATCTCCTGCACCGACTCCCGCGGCTCGTCCAATTCGAACTGCAGCAGGAAGTCTCCCAGCTGCACTCCTGGGATCTTATCCAGGTCTGTCAGCATGTGCTGCGAAACTGGAATACAAATAGTAGTGTTAAAAAAAACCTGTTGGATTAAGGTTTTGCCGCAACAAAAGCCGATTAAAAGTTCTGATATCTGAATAGAAATTTAAACCGAAGTGACGTGTAATTAAAGAACAGTCCCATGATTATTTTTTTTAAATCTCAGGTTCTAATATTATAAAATGCCAAAAAGTAAATTATCAAATCATGTCATGTTAAATGACTTCTATGGCTGATTATATTTCAGAGTATCCAGACATAACTATATGTATAATGTGTTCAAATCCAAAGAGTTAGTACACTAGCGCGCTTTACCATCAACGATTGCATCACTGTCACAAGCGGGATAGCGGTCAGGCACTAGTTTATAAAAAAAAGCTTTTTTTTTAATGTTGCTCTATGGAATTACTCCTGCATCGTGGGTACCTTTACAAACACTAAAACTCACGTACACAAATGGCCAGACCCAGAACAACTACCTGTAGCCTGAAGGCCATAAAAATATTTGTTCTGTGCGGGAATCGTAACTTCGGGAATCGTTTGGATGCGCTAATCTCTGGATACTGGGTACTGATCAGATTTGACAAATATTTTTGCTACTGCTATGAAATTGTTATCCCAATTCTTGGGGATTTAACACGCTAGATCCCCTTGGATCCAAAAAAAAAACAGAAAAAGTTAGACAGAATTCGAGGTAAAGGCGCCGGCAGACGATGTAATGCGAGTAAATTTTACGAGGATGAAATCGCAGGCAGAAGCTAGTGACACCTTAGCTTTACTACTCAAAATTCATCGCAAATAATTGAGAACAGTAGTGCAATTCTGTGACCATCTCAATGTGGAAACTCAGGTTAACTGATAGTGGAGTGAGATGTCATTCCAACTCATGTTA
The DNA here is from genome assembly GCA_037179545.1 of Sesamia inferens. Classification (NCBI taxonomy): domain Eukaryota; kingdom Metazoa; phylum Arthropoda; class Insecta; order Lepidoptera; family Noctuidae; genus Sesamia; species Sesamia inferens. The sequence goes on along the minus strand of CM073934.1, from coordinate 24,340,449 downwards.
AGGAATTAAAACATCTCACTCTAAACTTACTTTAACTTTTCACGGTGAGTTTTTTACAGAATCGATCGAAGTTTTTATGAGCAAACCAATTGTAAGTGAGAAGTGCGTCATACCATCACACAAAAACTGGTTGTTAAGTACATATCTTAATTTCTTGAAGAATAACCTCGGCTTAATACTAATTTAATTGCTGCGGAATATTTATTTAAAATCTTCCATACAAGGTAATGATCTAAGAATGAAACTTTATGAAATTAATTATTGTATAATCAATCATTTAATTGATTCCTCGTTATTTATACGCTATTAGGTAGTAGCAATGGGTTTATTTTGACAGTTCAATAACATACATTGTCTTATTTATGCTGCTAAGTGGATATATCTTCCGAAGTTGAAGAGGCAATGACTATAGTAATATCTTTCAAAATTATTCAGATTAATAATGTATTACACAATTAGGGTACTGATTATTAGGTATGTAGATAATTAAGGTTTCGAATGAAAAGAATGAGAGAATTATTTACCTTCTATTTTTTTCATTTACATAAAAGGGCAGAAGTACTATAGTTAAACTCTATGTTATGCGGATGTTTTGACGGCTGTTTCAAGTAATAAAATATATTTTTGTTTTTATTTCATAACAGGTATGTTTTATTTTTTATAAGAAACATAATGTAGCATAATTAATTACTCTGTGAGAGGGTGAGGGTTATAATTCACGCGCCCAATGGTGCTTGATGGAAGTCACATGTCTTGGAATTTTTGGTTTTAGGAGATGCCGGCTTCCTCACTGTGTTTTCCCTCACTGTCAGTGATGAAATAATTTACACAAAGTATTGTACCTGCTTGGGTTCGAACCTATGAATGACCCACAATTCGTAAGTCGATTCCTTTACGACTGGGTCAACGCTGTACCTCTACGCTCATTGTTGCGTCCACTTCATTACAATTTTTAATTAGGTATTAATAAATATTAAAAATTCGTGGTATTTTGTACAGTGGAATGATTTACCTACTTTACTATAGAGACTATAGAGCTTCAATGCTTGAAACTGTAATAGGTAGATGTAGGTATTATTGCTGTTCAATTAAAAAACGTAAGTACCTGTAGATGACGGCACGTATGTAGATAATACTTACTTACAAATTGAGTTTGTGTGCATTAATTTTATTACTTTAACAAACTCTAAATTTTAATTTAAAATCATCTCGAAAGATATTTTTCATTTGACAATTATTATTATTATTTGTTGAAAATTTGAACACGGTTTGACTACAATTTTATCACATAAGCACTTCTAAAACAGACCAAGAGGATGACCGAAATTATTAATTATGATCTTATTGTTACTACTCATTACCTAATATAAAACATGTACCTCCTTTAATAAAATAATATCCAGAATTTGGAAATAATAACAGTTAAATACTGTCCGATCGAAACAGATTTCATTTGAAAACGACCTCTTTTTGACAGGACTAAACTGATATATATATATGATGATGTCTTCTGTTCATTTCTTAATAAAATAGAAAGAAAAATTCCGTTTAGTTTTTAAATAAGAGAATCATCGCCAGCGCGTTGATTCTCTTATTTACATTGTTCGTACCTCAGTGCCATAGAAATAGTGAAACCAATGGAGATGAGAGCCTTGTTTTACATTCTCAAGCTCCATATGTTTGTGTTAATATACATTATTACTTTACTGCTCTCTACGTGCAATTGATTTGACGCAATATACCTATGTTTTATGTCTGCAATATTCTCTTTTTGGAAAGTTATTTTATAGCTAGACATTCCAGCACCGTAATTTCGTAATGCACAATTACCACCAATTGGTACCATTTTGAAGCATATTGCTAGTTCATTGCTCCCTATTGTTGCAAAATGTGTCTGCACAACAAGGTAAATCATGCAATGAATGCTGTTGAACAGTCAAATTGAAACCCATTGCTACTGATAGTGTTTTACGCAATTCCCCTGCAGAATTCAGGATTGCTTAGTCACTAGGTTCTATAGAATGTGAATGGACTCATTGAGCGATAGTGACTAGTCATTCAGGACTTGAATTAATCAACATCAAGTTTTAGATTAGGTTTGTACGTTTAGACGACAGCAGTTCTAGCTACCCGAAATAGTCAAATATCCCTAATCAAGCTTGAGCTATAATGCTTTAGCAATAAAGTTGAAAATCGAAAAAAAAAATATTTGACAAGTTGTAATAGTGTTTAATTGATTTATTTGTTTTGTAGTTTTGTGGTGTACTATAAAGTATATATAAATAAATACATATCAGTATTTAAACCACTTAGTAGTTCCGATAAATTTGAATGCTGAAGAAAATTATCACCTGCCTAGGTCTTTTCTCAACAATTTTAGGGTCGTCTTCCTGTCACACTGAACGCAGTTGAAGTTATAGTAGGTAGGTAAATGCCTGAAGAAAAAAAGGTCCAGTTTTTGTATGAGATAGTTTTGGACAGAATCTTATTTGTTGTCGTTGTCAAAGATGAATAATTTTCCCCGTTTTGTTAAACATTTTCTACTGATCCTTCTTTATATGTGAGGAAGCCTGTGAAAAGTGGTGATAAAAAGATTGATGTTGATGATGATGACGTTGTCTTAGTAGAATTACATATGTATGTTACACTTAGCTTTATTCAAAAGCAATTTTACCCTTTTATTGTTAATTGAAATTTTATATTGTTACGAAAATAGCATTTATGAGTCCATAGGTTAATGTAATGTATGTATTTCAAGTTTTCAATGATGCATTCATTATTTTACGGAAAAATCTAAAGTTGTCAAGTGTTGTGTTATTATTGTTGTTATAAGTGTGTGTTCATATTTTCTTTTTATTGACCATACCTGAGTACTTATTTAATGTGCCTGCACCTACGAAAATATTCACAGAACTAACCACTAACACTAACCTATTTATATAGGTATCAACCAGAAGTGTCAGTAAAAGCCTAGATGTCAATGTATTAAAGAGAAAGGTGTGCACATAATTGTCGGGTATGTTTGTATATTTAGCGCAACCTTGAAAACCGCTGACTTAAATTATTGCAATGGTAAATAAAAAGGCACGCATCTTTATTACGTTTTTGAAACTACAACTTAATTGGTTTTGTTATTAAAATTGTTTCTTTATTCTATTTTTAGGGTTCCGTATTTCAGAAGGAAAAATAAAACCCTTATAAGATCATTTCGTTCGAACTATTAAGTTGAGTTTATTGTCAAATATTTATGGCTGCAATCCTTTGTTGAAGTGAACTAAATTTACATGTTTAGGTTCCGTTTTAGTTCCATATTTTGACAACCGCAAGGAAATCATAACCCATAGGGTACCTACTTCCCGTTGACCTAGAATAATCTAATTTGGCAAGAAACAATGTCATCAATCAATGCACAAGTAAAGAAAAAATGTCCAACAACAGGAGAAAAATATTGAAGACACGATTCCTGTCATAAACTTTTTATAATGTATCGCAAAGCACGGAACCCTCGATGCGTGAGTGTGCTTTGCACTTGACCGGGTTTTCGTTTTATTTTAAGAATTAATTTCACACATTTTCAGCCCCCTATAGGATCCGTATTTACCTTAGCTAACAAATATTAAAAACATACCTATGAATCAATTTCTATCAAATTATTCCGAATATAAACAAGAGTATTTTTTCTAAAATAAATTTTAGATCAAAAGTATTGTAGTTTTACTCACTTTTTCCCATTGTTACAAAGGTATCGATGTATTTTCCACTTAATTGTTCCGATTCACTGCACGACGTCGCTGTAAGCGCCTAACCACGCAACTGACTTTCGGGTAAACAACATTTTGCTTATATTGGATGTCGAGTTTGCCACAGAATAAATATAGCCTACGTTTATTCCGTATTGTCCATGGAGATTCTTTACTAAGTACCTAGGCCTAATTATGTTGCTTCCCATTAGGTAAGCAACATAATTAATATTTAGTAGGTATGTATGTATTTATTTGTCGGTCTCCGTGGGGCAGCGATCACCACGCCTGACTGCGACGTGGAGGCCCCGGGTTCGATCCCCGGCCAGGTCATGATGGGAAACGATCTTTTCCTGATTGGCCTGGGTCTTGGATGTTTATCTATATATCTATCTATTCTAAAATATAGTATCGTTGAGTTAGTATCCCATAACACAAGTCTCGAACTTACTTTGGGGCTAGCTCAATCTGTGTGATTTGTCCGTATATATTTATTTATTTATGTATGTATATTTTGGATATGTATCTGTGTATCTATTTTAGTGTCATCATTATCTCAGTGTTAATCCCAGTCGCATCTGAAGCTTTTTCAGCGTCGGAGTTTGGGGTCCGCTTTACCAGTCTAACTGCTGATTTTGGCTAAACTTCGATATTTTCCGTGACGTGACTGCCGTCTGACCTCCATAACCCGAAGCCGATATCGGAGCATTGCAGTTAGATCTATTGTTAGACTTTTGAGGGCTCCAACAATCCGTAACGACTGCCATTAGATGTTCGTCTGGCAACCGGGACCAACGGCTTAACGTGCTTTCCGAGGTACGACCAGACCAGTGCAAATATTCATATTCTTGCATACAAGTCTGATCTATTTTAGTGTATAGTATGAATAATATTTGCATCAACGTCAGTCCCATTTAAGGTTCAGGAAATTCTCTGTCCATTCTAAGGTTCCCTGGAAGAGATTGCTTTAGCGATAAAACTGCCTGTACTTAGGTATATTTTGTAATTTTTCAAGTTATTTTTAATCAGTGTATATTTTTGATGTACAATAAAGTGTATATACATAAATAATACGTTTATTGTTCTTATTAGTACTGGCATAGGGTAGATGTGAGAAGATTTGTCATTAATGGGCGTGACGTCACGGTTATTAATCGTGTGGTCAATGAGCCGTCGCGTGTACAGACGATAGCACATTAAGCTACTACATTCTGTCAGATTAAGAAGATTTTTTTTTTTATAATTATAAACTAGCGCTTGACCGCAATCCCGCCTGATGGTAAGCAGTGATGGGATCGTTGACGGTAAAGCGCGCTAGTTTATTAAGAGCCTATTCACTCAGAAAAACTGAACGAATAGGAAGGAAGACGGCAGTTGAGCAAGGTGATGCAATGTTAAACCCAACAACACGACCAACGATGCTGCGCCGAAGGGAGATTGATCTGAAGACCCTCCACGACCAAACTCCCAACACAACAACATCGGGCGCATCGTACCCGGCACACATCGCAACACAACTGCTCAGACCCGTCCTCTGTACGGCTTCACCAGACATCATGACGGAACACGACAAATCGCTTGGCGGCAAGGCTTTGTCCGGTGGGTGGTAACTTCTGCCGGCGGCCGATGTTATGGCCTACCACCGGCCAAAGGTTTTCAACTTTATCTCGTAAATATTAAGGCTCAAGGTTAATTGGGCATACTAAACATTTTTGGTTAGCTTGACCTGCTGTCGTCCATACCTACATAGTTCGAAGTACTGGAGCAAAGCGAGTGCATAGGCTAGATTTGGGTTAGTAACCTTGTTAGAAGATGAAAAGCAAGGCATTAGGGTTTTATTGCATTTAAAATGCCTTTGGGATTTATATACAATCCCACAGAGTTTTTATATGCAACAAAATGACTTTTTAAGGTCAATGAACTGAAGCAAATTTTATAAATAGATACGGCGTTAAGTAGATACATACGATGACATATCGAACTACTATATATATTTTAGTTTTAGCTGACCTCGATTTGTATAAGCTGTTCGTTCAAAGAGAAGTCAGCTTATACTGGAAGGGTATGACTTGATGTCGTCATGTGTATGTAGATAAGTATAATACTACGGTACAGATGCATATGAAGCTGTCACAGCCAAAGCTCTTTAATAGATTTTTAACTTTATCACTAAAGAATTAAAGTATAAGATTGATTGGAAAAAATTTATAGTTTCAGTTGGTCTGCTGACGTCTGTACAACCAAATAACTTCAATGATAGTTAAGTTCAGGAAGTAAAGTACGATCTTAAGCTTGCTACATAAATAATGATTTTTATTTTTATCAGAAATGTCAAGGTTCTACGCCTACTTTCAGTCATCAGTGCGTCCTGGTCTAATTTTAAGCGGGTGGTGGGTCAAAATACAGTCGATCTTTATTATTAACGTTTCGAAAACTACCTTCCAATCACAAATGACCATCATAGTGGCTTTCCCATTGGACAAACTACCAGTCGAAACTCAAAATGAGACTGCACTGGATACATCTTTGTCTGAACCTTCACGGTATATAAAAGTAATGTTACATACGTTTATAGAAATTAAATTAAAAGTAATTTTCATAATCATCATCAACCTTTTATCGTCCCACTGCTGGGCACAGGTCTCCTCTCATACTGAGAAGGATTGAGCGTAATCACCACGCTTCTCAATGCGGGTTGGCGATTTCAGACTTATAAAGTCCAGGTTTCCTCAAGATGTTTTCCTTCACCTTCAGTCATTGGTGTCCAAGATATATTTAGAAAGTACATATAACTTTAGAAAAGTTACATTGGTATTTGTTTGACCTGGAATCGAACCCGCACACTCATACTTGAGAGGCTGGTGTGTTAACCACTAGGTCATAATAGTTTAATAAAATAACAAAACTAATGTATTGCTTTAAAAATAAATCCAATGCTCAATCGATGTTGAAGATTAAAAAAGCGCCATCTGTCGTCGAGTAGCACAGTTGCAAACATAGCTGTGCTACTCGATGACAGATGGCAAAACGAATTGCGGTATAGTTCGAACGACTTAGTTAACTTATTGGATGATAGATGATGCTGAAAACTTTCGGACTCAAAAGATAAAAGTACGTGTTGGACGACGTACTGTGAAGGGTTCCGTAGTTGAAATTAATAATGCCTGCATACACAGCAATCAGTATTGTTTTGTCTATTTTTTTTAATAAGTTTAAATACAAATTTATTTCTGTTCTTTACTATATACTTACCTAAAAATTTCAAAAACGATTGACTGAAATAGCATAATTTGTTAAAAATATACTAAGAGTTCAAAGTATCTGTGTCTACCTCGCAAAGGATAGCGTAAAGTTACATAATATACAGTATAGGTAAGGTCTATATTTATTTATTTAACACTTCCAGAACACATATCAAGGCGAATTAAATGCTATAGTCATTCTTTACGAGTCGACTATGAATAATTTTAATGATTGTACCTGAAAATTGGGGAATAAATATTTCAAATAAATCTATTAAAACTATAATTATTTATTTAAAATTGTGCAAAAAGCAGCTATAATGCCAATGCTATATTACTACTACAGAGATACACTTGCGACTAACATCCATTTACTACCCGCAATACCTACAATTAAAGAATAATACGATAATATAATTACAAACACCAATAAAATTATGAATATTTTATTGGTGTTTGTATATACATCACTTCGTTGAGAATTGCTGCTAAGTATGGATATTTTTTAAAATACATTCTTCTGTAAGTAGGTTTCTACAAACATTTTTACAAGTCAATGTAAGTCAGACAAAAGTAATGTGAACTAACCCATTAAATTCGAATCACTAGTCCGTGAACTTGATTACTTAATTCATCGAAATATCGGCAAGGTTTTTCCACCAACTTTCCGGGTACCAGAATTGTTCAGATTCTGTTTATGTTGGAACAATACTGGAAGTTTACGGGGAGACTTCCCCAATTTGAAGCATACCTACCGAAAAAGCGTATACCTAACAAAAAAGTAAGTAAAAACTTTGTCGAATGACAACTGATGATCAACAAATATTTTGTGATTGCCTAATTATTGTAAATGACATTCAATTTTGAAATCGAGACATTATTTTTATATTTGGAATAAAAATGGCTGTTTGTCATTCTATACTCAATATTACCCATTCAATCCTTTTTTTTAAATCATTAAATGACTCTATGGGTGGGACAGAAAGCCTTGTTCACCAACTAAATCTTTTTTTTTATTTTTTTATTTTAATTTCTTTCTATTTTATTAAGAAAAGTACAGAAGATAAATTTTAGTACACTCTTGATGTAAATTGACGTAATGATTTTTAGTCGTCATGCTTTAATTGTATCTAAACTGTCTATAGAGTATCTTAATTTGATAGGACTAAACTAATAGTTTATGTTATATCCTTTTCTTAATGAAATAGAATCTAAAGAAAAAGAATGCATCTTTTTCGAACTGAAAATTAGTTCAGAATATTTTTTTTTCGTTGCCCATACTAGGAATTTCGCCTGTGTCGTGGGTAAAAACATACAAACTTACAAACAAACAACTAGACACGGAACAACTATTTGTAGGTCTTACAACTATTTGTTCCGTGCGGGAATTCAACCCGCGGCAAGCGTCTGTGAGCAAGAAAATCCGATTTTCTGATTTTCTGATCTATCTCTCTCTAACAATTAACACTATTAAATTTATTAAATACACGTGTTTTTCATGTAGGTACAGACAGCAGCACAAGCTACAACAATCTGTCAAATTTCTTTATAAGATTTTAAATTTTTTAACCGACTTCAGAAAGGAGGTTATTTAACCGACTTCAAAAAGGAGGAGGTTACTCAATTCGATCGTATATATGATTTTTTATGTTTGTTCGCGGATAACTTCGTCGTTTATGAACCGATTTTGATAATTCTTTTTCTGTTGGAAAGAAGACATTCCCAAGGTGGTCCCACGATAAGGAAATCAGGGTTTGATGGTGGAAGACCAGAGAAATCATGGGGAACTTTCAAAAATCGTAGTGCCCCTTCGATTTTTGAAAGTTCCAGTGCGTTTGTAAGTTAGTAAGTAAGTAGTGTAAGTCTAACCGGATGCAGCTGAACAGTACTTTTCACAACTAAAAAACAACTAATTTCGGAAGTCGGTGTCAAAAACTAATACACAAAAACCAAAAACGTCCTCCGTGGCGCAGCGGTCAACACGCCTGCCTGCGACGTGGAGGCCCCGGGTTCGATCCCCGGTCAGGTCATGATGGAAAACGATCTTTTCCTGATTGGCCTGGGTCTTGGATGTTTATCTATATATGTATCTATTATAAATATAGCATCGTTGAGTTAGTATCCCATAACACAAGTCTCGAACTTACTTTTGGGCTAGCTCAATCTGTGTGATTTGTCTATCATAATAAAAAACAAATAAAAAAAAGGATACCGACTTCCGAAATTAGTTATTTTTCACTTTATCGTGTTTTTGGAAGTCGGTTATTTTATTTTTTTGTAAAAAAAGTTTTGGTATCGCTATAATAGCATTAAGGCACAACGTTGATTGGAAATATTTGGCAGTTTCGGCTAGCTTGACCTGTCGGTCATACACCTATATAGTAATTTATCACTGCTTGGCAACTCCTTACTTAAGACAAGGCCATGTCTATTCTATTCCTATTACAGATTCATGCACATCATCGGCACACATATTGAGGTAGTCTCTAGAAGCTAGCTCCGAAACTATTTGGACGTTGATGTTTTTTTTTTAAATTATAAACTAGTGCTGGACCGCAATCACGTCTTATGGTAAACAGTGATGCAATCGTTGATGGTAAAGTTACCTAGTTACCGCGCTAGTTTATTAAGAGCCTATTATTGTCATTTTAGCCTTAAAGACACATAAATTGTAGTCAGACGGAAACACCGCAGGTGGGAAATTGTTCCAGTCCCTCGATGTACACGGTATAAAAGGCGACGCTAAACACTTCGTCCGGATCGTAGCAGTGTCAACAACGTTAAGGTGGATACTCGCCTTACGACCGGTCGTCCGATTATGAATCGGAGATGGGGGAATTAAGTTATGCAATTCCCCCGCACACGTTGATACTTTTATTAATATAATTAGGTAGCTACATAGTTGTATCTTGAGGAAACCTGGACTTTTAAGTCTGAAATCGCCAACCCGCATTGAGCAAGCTTGGTGATTACGCTCAATCCTTCTCTGTATGAGAGGAGACTTGTGCCCAGCAGTAGGACGATAAAAAGGTTGATGATTACATAGTTGTTACTCGTGTTAGAATAAAATACTTGGATAGTGGATTGATTTGATATGGATGTTTTACCTACTCGTCTTGCTGTGTATGTGTCAATCAACACAGTCGACTCCCACATTTATTAATATTATAAATTCAAATGTCAGTCTGTTTCTGTATTATTTCGAAATTTTCCGAACCGAATTCGATGCGTGCAGCAGTCGTTAGGTACGTTCTAGGGAAAATTGTATCCTGCAAACTACTGCGCAATACACTATCAACTATAAAATCTGAATCATTTTGTATTGTTGTTGAAGTGCCAAAATTATAGGTATTCCTATTGTTAGTGTAACGCAATTATTCCGTCGGAAAGCTTGACATTGGCGTGTGCAGTGCCGCGAACGGATCTGGATTGTTATGAAAATACTTCACTCTAGTGAAATAGGTATCACTAATCACTATACATTATAAAACAAAGTTACTTTCTCTTCCCCTATGTTCCTTTGCATGATTAAATCTTCGCGTGGACTTAGATGACGTTTTTTTTATCAGATAGGGGAAGGTTTATATGTATAATACTTAAAATACATTATATTGTGGAGAAATACTTTTTTTTTAATAATTATAAACTAGTGCTTGACTGCAATCCCGCCCGATGCTAAGCAGTGATGCAATCGTTGGTGGTAAAGCGCACTAGTTTATTAAGACTATTCACTTAAAAAACTTAGGAATAGGAAGGATGACGGCAGTTGAGCGAGGTGATGCCATGTTAAATCCAAGACCAACACGATCAACGATGCTGCGCCAGAGGGAGATTGATCTGGAGACTCTCCATGACCAAACTCCTGACACAACAACGTTTGGCGTATCGTATCCGGCACATATCGCAACACAACTGCTCAGATCCGTCCTACGTACGGCTTCACCAGACATCATGCCGGAACACGACGAATCGCTTGGCGGCAAGACCTTGTCTGGTGGGTGTTAACTTCTGCTGGCAGCCTACCACCGAAATACTATTATTTTTTCCGCGTTTGCAGTGAAACGCAGGCTGACCCCTATGCGATGTATCAAAATAATGTAGCAAATATTTTACATATTGAAAAGGTATACAAAAAGTCCCCCATGGTATATGTCTATCTCTTATGGATATCCTGAACCTAAACTTTGGGCGGTTCATTAAGTCGGCGGCGACGTTTCCGTCACACTACAATTTGAGTGTCTTCAAGGCTAGAGTGAATAGGCTCTTAATAAACTAGCGCGCTTTACCATCAACGATCGCAATTCGCATCATTGCTTATCATAAGGCGGGATTGCGGTCAAGCGCTAGTTCAGGGGTCACCAAATGGCGGACCGCGGTCCGCATCCGGACCGCCAATCCATTTTGTGCGGACCGCAAGAACACAGCAACTTGCACTACAGAGCACGAAATTTAATAAAAATGTATCTCCCGCACTATCTTTGTTAACGTCAATTCGAAAAATTTCGACAAACATGCAAGCTCGCGGATTGTTAACGATAGAAATGATCGATTTCCAAGAAAACACAGTTTTAAAACACAAACATGCAGAAGTTTCCTCTGAAGAGTTCTGGATAAAATTTGTGTGTGGTAAAAAATATCCAGAACTAAAAAAAATAGCTATGAAACTTCTTACTTTGTTTGGGTCAACATATATTTGTGAAGCAGCATTTTCAAAGATGAATTTCATTAAGAATAAATTTCGATCTCAACTTACTAATGAACATCTCCAGGATTTAATGACAATAGCGTGCACCAATTATACTCCAAACTTCAGACGGATAGTCCACAACAGAAAAAATCATTTTTCCCATTGAAAAGTAAAAAATTATCTTTGTTATTTCCGTAACTACATTTCTTTAATAATTTTTTTTTCTATAAAATGTGCGGACCGCGATGGTCATTTCATTTCTTAAAACGGACCCCGAGCATAACTAATTGGTGACCCCTGCGCTAGTTTATAATTCATAAAAAATAACCGCAATAACATTTTTTTGTCATTTACTTTTTACGACAAATACCGGGTAATTTTCGAAGCAATTTTAACCAATACAGCATTAATTCTTATCCAATTTAATACCTTAAATACATTGCTGATTTAATATAGATCTATGTCGCCCTCTACAGCATATGAATTAAATGAATATTTTCGAAGATATTACTGATTTAAAAATAGCGGGGTATCGCGTTTGCAGCGGTACACGGCGCGGCGTTCGCGGCGGTTTTTATACAACGTTCACAGTTTTTCTGTAGTGTATTTAGTATCAAAATTACACCCGTGCGAAGCCGGGGCTGGTCGCTAGTTACATATTTATATTTCACTTTAGTGAAATACATATTTTCTTTTTTTAGATGTGATTGACTCAATTACACATATGGTTTATATCAAATCAAATCATTATTTATTTCGAGTAACACTGACTCATATACAATTAATACACATATAGTCACATTATAGAGAGCTGCAGTCGTATTAAGCTTTCGCGCCTTTACTTTATGTAAAATATTTCATCACCACTGCTTTTACAAAAGTGAAGGAGAACATCGTGAAGCAACCGGCATTTAAAAGAAACAAAAATGCAAACATACAAATATGACCTCTACAAACCAGCACAGCTGTACCCGTGTGGTAAATTACTCACTACCTCATAGGGGCTTTTTTTTTAAATAGTTGCTGGTGGCCGCAACTCCTCGTCAATACTCGTTAGTAGGTACTGTTGAACATTATATGTGGACGTTTGCTATGCTACGCTTATGATATATGGCCGAAAACGAAAAAATCTACATATTCATGATCATTCTAGGTCAGCGAGTCTAGTCTGTGAAAGTGAGACCTTGACTTTACTTATATCCTTAAATTTAATGCTCTCTTGGACAACCTCAGCGTATTTGTAACGTAACTTGAAGTTGCCATAAATTTGGTAAAAAAAACTGCATGAAGAACGTTCGTCCATAAAACCATAGTACTAATTTATTTTTATTTTTTTAATATTTTTAATAATTATAAACTAGCGCTTGACCACAGTCCCGCCTGATGGTAAGCAGTGATGCGATCGTTGATGGTAAAGCGCGCTAGTTTATTAAGAACCTATTCACTCAGATTGAGCGAATAGGAAGGAAGACGGCAGTTGAGCGAGGTGATGCAATGTTAAACCCAACAGCACGACCAACGATGCTGCGCCAAAGGGAGATTGATCTGGAGACCCTCCATGACCAAACTCCCAACACAACAACATTTGGCACATCATACCCGGCACACATCGAAACACAATTGCTCAGACCCGTCCTCCGTACGGCTTCACCAGACATCATGCCGGAACACGACAAATCGCTTGGCGGCTTTGTCTGGTGGGTGGTAACTTCCGCCGGCGGCCGGTGTTATGGCCTACCACCGAGAGTAATCTTATCACTTTCAGTAAGGACGAGTTTGGACAAAGATTTGAGGCCACTTATTGATCGGAATACGAAGATGGCCTTTGTAGAATTAGAGGTAAGTAAGTACGGGCATCCAAGCTTTTTCTCACAAGTTGGACAGAACTTCTTTTGAAACAAAGATAATCAGCCATATCGTCACAACTTAAGGGAGAGTTGCATGTTTGCACAGATACCAAACCGATGGGTGCGGCGAACAGTGGACAGCTTGCCGCCCAGTAAAGACAAGGCCCGGTTCGAGGGCGCAATCTGTTTCACGCGCACCTCAAAGACATTTGAGCGCATCGTGACGGGGTCCCCAAAGACCGAAGTCTGCCAAGGCTGCGAGATCTTTGAAAGAGATACTATGGCCCTGGCACACAGGTAAGTGAACGAACATGTCTTTGTTTTTGTCAGTAAATGTCGGATACGCCCTTCCTTTCCGTCCAGAGTGGGAGAGATCGCGGAGCGCTTTAGGAAGTGTCGATGGGTGGGCGTTTTGGAGGACTGTCTTATGTAATATTGACGTTCAAAAAGAGCAGATTCTCTGCCAGCCTCCGTGGCGTAGCGATAGCGAACCTGGCCGCTGCGCAAGGAGGCGCAGGTTCTATCCCCGCGCAGTGCAAATATTTGTATGCATGAATATGAATATTTGCATTGGTCTGGTCGTGCCTCGGATTTATTCTTATTATCTTTGGTCAGATCATTCGTGTCGTGCCTCAGAAAGACGTTAAGCCGTTGGTCCCGGTTGCCATACGAACATCTAATGGCAGTCGTTACGGATTATTAGATCCCTCAAAAATCCTACAATTGGTCTAACTGTAGGATTTTTGAGGTTAGCTTCGATATCGCCTCCGGATTGTGGAGGTCAGACAGCAGTCGCTTCATGGAAAAAATCGAAGTTTAGTCAAAATGAGCAGTTAGACTGGTAAAGCGGACCCTAGACTCCAAAGCTGAAAAGCTTCGGATACGACTGGGATTAACGCTGAGATGAAGAAGAAAAAGTGCTGATTCTCAGCCTAATTTGAATAAATAACTTTTGATTTTGATTTTGGTCATTTGAATATATCCCAGCCGCAATAAAAAGGGAGAGTCGCAGACTCGTCAGAATGCATGTTTGGTCAGACTCCAAAGCGATAGGTTAATGCACGAGTGCACGTGCTCGCCATACGTAAACAGAGAGTCGCCAATCAAATTAATGGGTCATTGTCTAGTCTAAAAATAATATTTATCACACATCGTTGTACTGTCTTGCGGTATAATAATAGGACACGTAAAGGACAACGCCCAACGGAGTCTATATTCGGATGATGAAAATTTTTACAGAAGGTAATAGTGAATTGAAAATTGGTGTATATAGCGTAAATAGTATGGTTAGCATCAAGACGAATAAGGAAGTATGAGATAGCGGATCACGGATATAAAAAGAACTTGTCATAACTTATTTACGGATCTGATTCATTATTACTCAAGTGGCTACATTTTTAACTATACATGACCACTATAAGCTGAATTACATTACACTTACTTACTTATTGCTGCCAAGTCCTACAAAAAGGCGCTTAAGAAGGCTCGCTTCGGCCGCATTACTAACATTGGTAACAAGCTCTCTGCGCACCCTTCCGGTAGCAGATCTTTCTGGTCCTTAGCCAAATCGGTCGAGGCGAACTTCTGTCGGCCCACACTGCCTCCGCTGGTTAGGCCTGATGGAGCACTGGCTCATACGGCGAGAGAGAAA
This sequence comes from Sesamia inferens, assembly GCA_037179545.1. Taxonomy (NCBI): domain Eukaryota; kingdom Metazoa; phylum Arthropoda; class Insecta; order Lepidoptera; family Noctuidae; genus Sesamia; species Sesamia inferens. Next base: position 24,325,282 of record CM073934.1, on the reverse strand, counting down.
GCAGGTCTCTTTGCATCTCTCTTTGCCCATAGTTCGCGTCTTGACACTGGCAGTGCTACTCCACCTAATTTACTTCATTGCGGAACTTCAATGCCGGAGGTTCGCATTAGAAACAAGGAGGTTCTGAGAGTATTGTGTCGTCTGGACGTGAATAAGGCTAGTGGTCCAGATGGTATACCAGCGATTGTTCTTAAGGCTTGTGCGCCCGAGGTGTCTCCTGTATTGACCCGCCTGTATCGCCTCTCATTTAGGACTGGTATAGTGCCCAAGTCCTGGAAGCTTGCCAACGTGCAGCCCGTGCCCAAAAAGGGTAGTCGTGCCGATCCTACCAACTATCGGCCGATTTCAATAACCTCCATACTCTGCAAGATTATGGAGCGTGTATTGAACTCGCGCCTCTTGGCTTACCTGGAAGGTAACGATCTCCTCAGTGACCGACAGTACGGTTTTCGACGCAATCGGTCAACTGGGGACCTACTAGTGTATGCCACTCACTTGTGGGGCGAGACCCTCGAGAAAAATGGGGAAGCGATTGCCGTCTCCCTTGATGTCTCGAAGGCCTTCGACCGGGTATGGCACGCTGGCCTTTTGAGTAAGCTTCCAGCGTACGGCATTTCCGCTGGCCTGACTGGCTGGGTAAAAGACTTCCTGACTGAACGGCCCCTCCGAGTTGTTGTCGACGGATGCTCATCTGAGCCCATGTCGACCAATGCCGGTGTTCCTCAGGGGTCTGTTCTCTCTGCAACTCTGTTCCTGCTGCATATTAACGATCTGCTGATGCCCGGTATCTATGGGTATGCAGATGACAGCACAGTTGTGGAGAGATACCTGCCGGAAGCTCGGGCTAGTAAAGAAACAATCCGGTCCGAAAGAGAGGCCATGGTAGAGCGTGTGAGTGCTGCACTGCAGGCAGTCTCCGAATGGGGCAATGCCAATCTTGTAGCATTCAATGCCGCCAAAACACAAGCGTGTCTTTTCACCGCCAAAAGGAGCCCGTTCACCTTGGCTCCTACTTTTCAGAATGTATCCTTGGAGTGTACCGACCGCCTTCAGCTTTTGGGAGTTGAGATTTCCTCGAGCCTTAACTTTGGGCGGTTCATTGAGTCCAAGGCCAGGGTGGCTGCCAGAAAACTAGGCGTCATCGCGAAGGTCCGGCGGTACTTCACACCAGGGCAGCTTTTAATTTTATACAAAGCACAGGTCCGCTCGTGTGTGGAGTACTGCAGCCACATTTGGGCTGGTGCTGCGAAATGTCACCTTGCCTCTTTGGATTCGGTGGAGAGGCGTGCGAAGAGGCTGATTGGCGACCCAGACTTAACTCGAAACGGTCTCCAAAGCCTGGAGCACAGGCGTAGAGTAGCCAGCCTTTCGGTCTTCTATAGGATGCATTCTGGTGAGTGTGTAAGGGAATTGCATGATTTAATTCCCCCATCTCCGTTCCATCATCGGACGACCCGTCGTACGGCGAGTTTCCATCCTTACGTTGTTGACACCACTGCGATCCGGACGAAGCGTTTTGCTTCCTCCTTTATGCCGCGTACATCGAGGGACTGGAACAATTTGCCGGCGTCGGTGTTTCCGTCACATTACAATTTGAGTGTCTTCAAGGCTAGAGTGAATAGGCTCTTAATAAACTAGCGCGCTTTACCATCAACGATCGCATCACTACTTACCATCAGGCGGGATTGCGGTCAAGCGCTGGTTTATAATTTATAAAAAAAAAAGAATTTAAACACTCGACACCATTTCCTTTTGCTGACGACTTGAAGCGCGTAATCTAAATTGATTCTGATATCAACCTATTACAGGCAGAAATTAACAACCTTGTCCAATGGTGTTTATAGAATTTAATAGCTATATCCGAAGTACTTTGGAGTACTGTAGTACAGTCTGGAGTCCATCGTATCAAGTGGACATAAACCGGATCGAAAAGTACATACAAAAGAAATTAACCCGTCATTTAGCGTTTAAGTTCAAACTTCGGAACTGTAAATCATATAAAGATAGAAGAATCCAACTAAAGCTATTAACCCTAGAATCTCGTCGTTCCATTTATGACTTATCCTTTCTGTACAAGATACTTAATAATGGCGTTGACTGTCCAGATTAACTGAGCAGTATTCTAATTAAAACTCCTATCAGAATCCCACGCCACCCACAACCCTTACTTAAGGCTCCACAACATCGCACTAATCTGGGTAAACATTCGCCAATTTCTAGAATGAGCCATCGATATAATTTTATGGATATTTTCGGCAGACATCGACATCTTCTCAAATACTCTGAGTACATACAAATCTTTAATTTTTGAAAACTTGAATGAAATAATATGTGGACATGCGCAAGAATCGTAGTAACATTTGTATGAACTATAAATATTTAATGTAATTCATTGTCAAACAATTAATTTTAATTTAATATAATTTTGTATTATTGTAATTCCATTGTCTATTGTAATTTTAATTTATTGTTTTACTTTCTTCTAAATTTATCTAATGTTAACTTTATTTCATTATCATTATATCATTTGACATAATTAAGAAAATGCTTGTTACTGTTTCTTTTTTTTTAACAAATTTTATTATTGTGTCGTGATGGAGTTTTTTGTTTAATGTAATTTTGTTTTCATTCTCTTAAAAATTTATTTTGATACAACGTTAACAAATTGTATTCATGCTGTTATACTATTATTTGCATGCTGTGACTTCTTAGAAGTGGAGAAGCACAAGGTCATATCCTATTATTTATATTTCCTAGCATTTAGGGTGTTTTCTTTGTTAGAAGTCCAAATAAATAAATATTGATGATCATTTTGAAATGACAAACCATGACACTTATCTATATTTGTGGGCAGATAAGAAACGGCAGTATGAACTATAATCTACGTAGTAAAATGTGTCATTCTCCTGCGCACTTTGGCCTAATTGATGATAGTTAATTAGTCACTCACTAGTTAGAATTCTATCAATGACCAACGTACTTACTGCAGCAGATGGCTCATCGAATAATTAACTCCAGATACATTTCGTAACGAACAATTACTTGATTGTGAAGGCATTTTCTTTTAATTCTCTTTACCTGCCATGAGGAAAATCTTGAAGCTGTAGGCTTCAAAACTTTCAAACACACAAATAGGGTGTGTGTCATTGATGTTGTCAATGAAGGACACTAGGACTTCTCCTCGAAATTCATGACCTATTTATTTGCTTTGGTTGGTGATAGAAGTACGTTTAATTGATAAACTAACCTATACAGTCATGCGTTTCACAATTTCTATTATGAAAATCCGCGTCTATAAATACATATATTTCTATGCTAATAATAAAACTGAAGAGTTTTTTTTTAAAGTGCAAATCTTTGTATAATAGCCGGTTTTTGGAAAATTTATTGCCCAATTCTTGCGGAAGACTAGATTCTTAGAAGCAGTGTTAAAAAATTAAGCAAGAAAGAACGCCATGCGAAAGTAGTCTGGGCGTGGACGTAGTGGACGTGGTGTGATGGGACGAGTGTTTTTTTGGATGTGAAACCATCAAATGATCTCTCCCGTTCCGTAGAGCGGAAGGGTTTGTCTGACTTTTACTGACTGAAATCCACCCGTGTTTCTTCACTTGCCTGTGCAATAGAGGCTACGGCCGCACAACAACCCGCAGCTCTGGCAGTTCCACGTGGACCCTGTCACTATGTGCTGACATCTCTCTGAGGCGCGCCTGAGGGTTGGGATCACAAGATATTACACGCGGATGAATCTAGTCTTTTTTTTCGGATGGAATGTAATCAAATGACCTCTCCCGTTCTGGGCGGAGCGGAAGGGAGTGTCAGACTTTTACTGACTAAACTCGTGTTCCTTCACTTGCCTTTGTGCCAAGGCCCACGGTATCTCTTTCGAAAAAACCCGCCATCTAGTCTTGGAATATTTCCTTGTAATCGTTTTGTTACAGTACTTATTGTATTGTATCAGACATTCGGTTAAGGAAAAATTGTAGCAGCAAAAAGTAATGGGAATATACAAATTCGCGTGTTCATGTCCGAAAGCCTAAAAAGCAATCGATTATGTCAACTTTTACTTTCGGATTTCTTATGCAATAAATTGAAGGTCTCGGTCGGATACTAACCAGTTGTAGGTAATATGATATACTCGTACATACCTACAGATACATACAAGAGATTATTTTTGTAGTTATAAGTACATATTATGCGTGCGTTTGTAATTTGTATTGAAGACTAACAAGCAAGTTTTGCACACAATGTTTTAGTGTTATGATAACGTCAATAAATATTCTCGTACTTAGATAAAAATGCCCAACAATATTTGTTTTGGTTTCCATAAACAAAATTTGTTTATAAAGATAATAAGTTCAATGATGACGGGGATCATTACGGGCCACTGCTCGCTGAATAAGCATCTCCACATAATAGGCATAACGGACAGCCCTCAGCCTGCATAGAGGCTGACGAGACAGTTGCGCATGTACTCTTCGAGTGTACAGGCGTTACCCAAATTAGAAACAAAACCATAGGTGTTCTCAACAGGCTAGGAGACCTGATGGGCTTCTGGAGGGAGGTGGGCTGGCTGGAATAACCGACAAAGGCCGCCATGGCCCACGCACAATGGTTCACTGGAGGGACTGAGTGCGGAAACCATACCAGTAACATAGAACATGATTTGGTTGAATTATATTTTATTTGTATAGTAATAATAATAATAAAGCTATTTATTCCAAATTACTATATATTTCAAGTGTTGTTAGTAGTTTGTTGCTTGTGCTTAAGTTATATTAGTAGGGAGAAAGGGGAGGGGGGGTGCCATAATGCCCACGCTTGGTAGGCGGGTTGGGGACCGCAGTCATTTGATATTGGACGGAGGAAGCCACAGGAGATGCGCTGCTGCCCGCTTCTCTAGTGAGAGTTCCTTTAGTCAGCTCTTACGATACCCACGGGAGGATATGGGTTGGTACTATTCTAAGTCCGGTACCGGTATACAGTACCTATGTTAAGAAAACCCTGTCCGACCCGTGAAGGTGTTGTTAGGTATCGATAACTGATTCTACTAATGGATACAAAACCGGGTTAAACTTAAAAAAATCCCCCTAAAAAAATAAATATTATTTCGCAAAAAGAGGTAACTTAATAAATTTGCGTTAAGCACCGTTCCGCGGGCGGCGGGCGGCAGGGCACGCGGCACGTGGTCGCATCGCTATTCGCTCATAATAATACCGGTGTTGTCACTTTTTTAAAAATTACCAAATTTCGAGGAAGTTGGAAATAATTCGCGGGAAAAAAAGATTATTTCAAAATTCATTTGTATTGGTACTATGATGATTACGTAAAATTTTATATTATATTTGGTCATTTGTTTACCTAACCTTTATTATCCTTATGGGTCGGACAGGGTTTTCTTAACATACTGTATAATTACTTATAAGTTGCAGCTGATACCACTAGGCTACCGCTGATATGAATGTAATCGAAGCAAAAAGAGTATAAAGGATCATAATAGGTGATGTTCGAAGCGTCAAATATGTACACATATCTGAGTATAGTTATTTCCATGGGGTAAATAGCATTTAGTGACTCTGCTATATCTAGGTGCAACCCTGTTTCGTGGAACGGGAAATACAATCGTAATATTATGTTAAACAGCATTTACGGAATGCTAATTGCATTTTATTAACTGTGTAATTATTAGGCCCTTTGATAGTAACGTATCTTAAGAGCAAAGGTCATAGGCGTGGAATATTTTATAGACCGCACAGCGTGGAATATTTTAAAGACTACTAGATAACACTAAATTGGTTCTAAACAATATTTAACCATATCATTTTGCAAGCGAAGAGGATTCATTCACTTTTTAATAATACCTATGTATTATTAACCAAATTAACCAATTTGGTTTTTTGTTTGTTTCCAAAGCAAATTATAATATTACCTATTTATGCAAACGTAAATATTTTGCATTCTAAAATACAGTATTTCTTCTTTTTTTTCTTTCTTTATTTTTTTGCACGGTTTGTGCATTTAGCCAATGTCACGTAATTATGAATTATTCATGTCGAATAAGACGGCCGCGTGACCCGTCCTACGAGTGAGGTTTGGGGTAAAGTCATGATGTGGCCACTATGCTGCGATATTTTACTGTTATTTATGACTATTTACTAAATGCACTTTTTAATACATAAATCACGCACTTTTATTTAGTAAACAACACTATAAATAATTTTAAAAGTCCAATGAAAAACGAGCGTGACACTCGGCTTGTCTTTCCCGCCAAAACTCTAAAATACAGTTAAGAGGGAACTCTAGTGGTGCTTTCTTTATACAAACGTATTCTACTGTTTTCTTCGTGGATAATGCTTTAGAGTAATTATTTTTTTGTAAAGGGTTTTTCAATAAGGGCGGGTAGATTTTGGCGGCCCGTGGCGGCCATTTTGTTTTGGTGACACTTGTCAAATCTTTTGCTTATTATTCAGTTGCTTATGCCAAATCACCATGGCAGGTTACACGATTGAACAGCGCGTACAAATGATAAAACTTTATTATCAAAATGAGTGTTCGTTAGTGCAAACGTTGCGTGCATTGCGCCCATTTTACGGTAGACGTGGTGGCCCTTCACAGTCGACTCTTCAGCGTTTGGTGGCAAAATTTGAAACAACCGGTTCGTTAATCGATCAACCCACACCTGTACGTTCAAGAAACGCAAGATCAGCCGAGAACATCGCGGCGGTCCGTCAAGGTGTACAGCAGAACCCGAGGCAGTCGATTCCTCGCCGTGCACAAGAACTCAGCCTTTCGCAAACTTCAACTTGGCGAATTTTGCGACGGGACTTAGGGTTACACCCGTATAAGATTCAACTGACCCAGGAGCTCAAAATTCATGACCATACACAACGTCGTTTGTTCGCTGCCTGGGCCTCGAATCGTTTGGAAGATGATCCCTATTTCGGGCAAAAAATCATCTTTAGCGACGAGGCGCATTTTTGGATGAATGGCTTTGTTAACAAACAAAATTGCCGTATATGGAACAACACAAACCCACACGAGGTTCACCAGGTGGTAATGCATCCTCAAAAAGTTACGGTTTGGTGTGGATTTTGGGCCGGCGGCGTCATTGGTCCGTATTTTTTCGAAAACGACGTTGGTGAGGCGGTCACTGTCAACGGCGAGCGCTACAGAACGATGATATCCAATTTTTTATGGCTCACGTTGAACCATATGGACCTAGACGACATATGGTTCCAGCAGGATGGCGCTACGTGCCACACAGCGGACGCCACGATTGACATTCTGCATGAGCGATTTGAGACTAAGGTTATCTCTCGCAGGGGTGATGTGAATTGGCCACCAAGGTCATGCGATTTAACCCCGCTAGACTTTTTCTTGTGGGGTTTTTTGAAGTCGCAGGTCTATGCAAATAAACCACAATCCACCGATGCCCTAAAGGCGAACATAACACATGCCATCGCTCAAATTCAGGCGGATCTATGCGGAAGAGTTATTGAAAATTGGACCACTCGGATCCGTGCCACTGTGAGAAGCCGAGGCGGGCATTTGAATGATGTCATCTTCCATACTTAATGGCATATATGTGCCTTTTAAATAAAAAAAAAAATTGTTGATACCTCATACGCAGCTTGTTTAATTTCGTTTCAAAATCTACCCGCCCTTATTGAAAAACCCTATACAATTTTACACCGTAATAGGGATGTTTCCTGGGTAAAAAAAATGATTCTATTTAGTCCGTCATTCAGATTATAGAAAAATATTGGATACGTTTATTTTGTTTTATCAAATCAATAAAAATTGACAAATATAAAAGGCATCAAAGATCAGGAGTGGTGGCTGGCGACGTCACTCGTTGCTAAAAAGTGTAGCAAGTAGTGACGTCACACGAGTTGTCAACTCACTGTATCGTTTTCATTTTTTGTTTTTATGAAAAGAGAAAACGTACGTGTCTAGTTTTTTTTTGGAAATCTGACTGACGGACTAATGAGTTTGTTTAGTCAACTACCCATTTACACGTGCCTGTATCATTTGATTTTTTCCGAAACTTAATTAATAAAAGAAATACGGTACTTCAAAATCGCGAAAAATAACCCATTGTTACCGTGATGTTGAGATGACTATTAGACAAAGGTGATAAGTTTTTGACAAAAATAAAAATAATAGAAGCATAGGTATACTTTTCCCCTAAATTTTGATATAAAAATAATTGAGATCTGTCGTGCTTTGAAAAAGAAAACAGCGGAATACAAAACGTCTTTTGGTCAACGTTTTTGTAGGTGAAATCAGCCTGAGCTGCAACCGTTCTTTTCGCACTTTACCGGGAGAGGTTGGAAGCAAAGTCAAAGTCAAAGTCAAAGTATTTTATTTGTTAGCAGCATGACGGCAATAGTTTCTTCAAATACATATTTTCCAAATTCCTCGGCACTACAGTCTCCTCTTAATGATTTTTCTAACTGACTATTTATTGAATTGTATCCCATAGTAGAGCGCTGAGGCTCTCCGCATTGGCATAAGAAGTGGTCTTCCCACCAAAGTACCACGACATGGATGGGTGGGTCTTTGCTTTCGGGAAAAAATACAGAAGAGTATCAGCTGTGCCGCTGGGGAGTTTGCTGCGTCAATTCTTCCTAGCTAAAGAAGACTGACGTACATAATTTAGTTGGAAAAGTTCTGATTCTCAGCTTTATTTGAAAAACGACTTTTAATTTTGATTTCATTCATGTAACAATGTATAGGTATAAAAAACCAAACAAGGATATATAATCACAAGGCATCAAAAACTCACTGTTTAAAGTCTATCGGCTGCAGGACTTCTTTAACTGATTAAATTTTTGAATGAAGTTCCATATCTGCACTGCCGTATGAGAGTTAGGCCAAATTCCAGGGCCAGGTCCGATCCATAAGGATAATAAAGGTAAAGGTAAACACATGATCAAATAAAATATGAAATTTTACATATTCATCATAGTAATAATAAAAAAAAACAGTACTAAAGAATTTTGAAATATTTTTTTTTCGTGACTTAATTCTAACTTTCCCAAAATTTGGTATTTTTTTTAAAAAGTGACCACACCATTTTCTGGGGTATTATTATTAGCAATGCGGCCGCGTGCCGCTTGCCCTGCACCCCTTCGCCCGCGCATGTATTGCCTACCGCACTTAGTCCGGCTTTGTATGCGTTAGTCGAATCAGTTATCGATACCTAATAATACCTTCAGGGATCGGACAGGGTTTTCATTACATATTGTATAATCATAAATCATGAAAAAATCAGTACTTAACATCGCAGTCAGTGGGATTCTTATCCACATTGTTTGGCTATGGTTCTATACATATGTATGTCGGAGAGGGTATGTTTTAGTCTCGTTATCAAGCATATTGTAATTACTGTGGGCGTATTGTGAGTAATGTTGGTTATAGCACAATAAAAACACAGTTTGCAATTTAAATCAGATATAATTTACGAACAACTTAGTCACACTAGCGAATCATATGTATATGTATTGTAGATTGTAGGTACACAACTCAACATTGCTCGCACCGCTTTTGAAGCTGTAGGTAGGTAAACTAGATTTTGGCGAGCGCTACGAGATGGCGCTGGTGTTCATAATCAAACTCAATACTCTGACATTGTTTAAGTACATGGTATATTATTAGGGGTCTGTTAGCTTACTTATTTTATGTATATTAAACAGCACCTTTGCCTTCTAATTACATGCATTGAACTACAATTTTTCTGTAACTATTATTTAACGTATAAAATAACTACTGTTTAACGTTTTTACACTTTATTCATCAAACACAAGGTTACAAAGCATTACAAAGTTTCTTATTTCCTTTATTTTTTATCTCTTCGACTGGCCGTGATTTTTAAACGAAACGTGACTTTTGTTACTTCATTGGCCTAATCTGTAGCGAACAGCTGATCGATTGTATACATATTGTATCTAAATACAATGTAAAGATAAGATGATTGAGAGATTTCATCTTGGAAAAGTTACAGAAGTACATGTATATTTTATCTTTGAGATTAGAAAATAGATTAGACTGCTATGGAATCAGACTGCGGTCAAGTGGTTGCAAGCATTCATTTCCCAAATCTGGGAAACTGTTGGAATAATCAATTTAGCTTTGATATTTGCCTAATAGCTTCATATTTTGGATTGACTGACTCCTTGGCAATCCAAAAGCGCTCGTAAATGTATGCTTTGAGTTTGTTATTGGGTTTTCCCATTAAGAATTTCTCGTTATGCCCGGTTCATGACAATTGACTTGTCTTTTGTAACTAATATGAGATTAAGAATTAATGTAGGTATATGTACCTATATATGCACCTCTATCTAACCCGTCCGGGATTGTAGACGTGATTATACATATATAGACAATAAGAAGTTTCTAGAGGTTCAATAGTTACTTTTGTCATTATACAGATATATAAAATTATAGGTGCGTATATAAATAAACATATAATCTTAATTGTTTACAGGGAATTAAATGTAGGTAAATAGTTGGTTTACGACGCACTAAAGTGGTGCTATATGTAGAACTAGCGGCCGCCAGCGAATTCGTTCGCGTGGTTTAATTATGCTCCGCTCCTATTAGTCACAGCGTGATGGTATATAGCCTAAAGGCTTCCTGGATTAATGGGCTATCCAACGCAAAAAAATTTTTCAAATCGGACCCGTAACTGTTGAGACTAGCGCGTTCAAACAAACAAACTCTTCAGCTTTATATATTAGTATAGATTGAGCTAAAACAGCCCTAAATGACAGTATGAATGAGGTCCAATTTTATACATTTGAGAATCGCCATAATATTTCCATTGCGGTTTAGGTGAGTCACTTATTATTAATATATGTATTACAAATGTAATAAAATGTACTACTTATTATCTATTATTCCTATGCTATCGCAGTCACTGTTCAAAGTCTACCGGTCTAATTAATTTGAAGTGAAGTTCCATATCTGCATACTTGTCGTTTGAGAGCTAGGCCAAAAAACGTTTAACATATTGGCTATTACCGTCACTATTGCTGTAAGTACATCTGTACATGTGTCAGATAAATAAAGAATAGTTTATAAACAAGCCGCGGGTTGTTCGAAAGAGATACTGTGGCCCCTGGCGCTCAGGCAAATCCATACTAATATTATAAATGTGAAAGTGTGTTTGTTTGTTTGTTTGTCCATCCTTCACGCCGTAGCTAAGCAATCAATCGACCTGATTGTTGGCATACAGTTAGTTGAAAAGGTGGAGAGTAACATAGGCTACTTTTGGTCCTAAAAAAACATCAAGTTCCCAAGGGAGATTACTGGAATATTTGTATGTGTACACCAAATATATCCTTACTAATATTATACATCGGAAAGTGAGTTTGTTTGTACCACTTTCACGCCGTAACTCCTGAACCGATTGCTTTGAAATTTTGCAGACGTAAAGTTAGAAGTCCAGATTAAATAATAGGGTACTTTTATCCCGAAAAAAATTGATATTCCCGAGAGAAATCTAAAAAGCTCGATATAACCGAAGTTAACGCGGGCGAAGCCGCGGGCGGAAAGCTAGTTAAGAATACAGGTGAGTTTTAATCAGTGAAAGTCGGACACGCCGTTCTGAACGGAAGTCAGCCCAGAGCAGGAGAGGTCATTTGATGATATCATTCGGGCTTAGAATAGGACCATTCCATATCCTCCCGTGGGTGTCGTAGGACGCGACTAAGGGAACTCTCGCTAGGGAAACGGGCAGCAGCGCTTCTGTGGAATATCAAATTGCTGCGATCCCCAACCCGTCTGCCAAGCGTGAGGATTATAGCAAGTCCCCTCCTTGGAGGAGGCCATTGTCCAGCAGTGGACCTCCAAAGGCTGAAGAAGATGATTCAAAAGATCATAAGATATGAAAAATTCGTTAGCATCGCTTTTAGTGAGATTCTGATCCACTTTATATGGCTATGGTTTTTTATGTATCTCAGAGGTGTGTGTTGAGGGTGTGTTATCATTGTTGTGATACAGGCTCACAAACTTTCTTTCTGTAAGAGCGAGTGGGACCGAATTTCCACAAAGGCCAGTGTAGCACCCTAATTGTGTAACAATAGTGTGTTACATTGCATACAATCCATTGCTTCAAATGTTCGAAAACAGTGTTTGTCGAATGATGTAAATAACACAATGAATGTTGTTGAACTGTCAAAGTGAAACCCATTGCTACTGATAGTGTGTTACGATGTTTTGGCGGGAAAGTCAAGCTGAGTGTCACGCTCATTTTTCATTGAACTTTTAAAATTATTTATAGTGTGGTTTACTAAAAAGTGCGTGATTTATGTAGTAAAAAGTGCATTTAGTAAATAGTTCATAAAGAACAGTGAAATATCGCAGCATAGTGGCCACATCATGACTTTGCCCCAAACCTCACACGTAAGACTGGTCACGCTACAGTCTTTTTCTACATGAAAAATTCATAATTACTTGACATTGGCTAAATGCACAAACCGTGCGAAGCCAAAAAATGAAGAAAGAAAGTGTTACGATGTTTTGGCGGGAAAGTCAAGCTGAGTGTCACGCTCATTTTTCATGGGACTTTTAAAATTATTTATAGTGTGGTTTACTAAAAAGTGCGTGATTTATGTAGTAAAAAGTGCATTCAGTAAATAATCCACAAAGAACAGTGAAATCAGGGCCGTTACCACTGCGCCACCACTGCTTTCCAATCCAAATAGATATACCTATATGTAGATCCCTTATGAAATAAATATGGATAAATGCTATTTTATATACAATATTATCCCCACATGAAGGACAGGGCCAGTAAATGTTCCCCTTTGCCGATAACCTCGTTAAGTTCAGGTTCTTAAGCAATGAATGACAGCTGTTGTGTATTACTGTAATGTATTACATTATACACGGATGAACCTTTTATAGGCCCGGTTTCGCCCGGACGCAGTCCATAAAATCAATAATAAATCATTTAAAAATCATTTACTGTCGTTATTTGTTAGAATTCATACAGTTTCCTTTGTCGAGAAAATATCTTAACTACGTGATTATTTTATTATATATAAATACGCGAAGAACGTACGAAAAAGATACAAAGATAGTCGAAGATACGTAATGTTTCATTATTACTTAAGGGTTGTCATTTTTACAATATAAAGGAGTGTTGGCTATTTGCCACATGGCCGTGCCGTAACGAACCTCTGTGGTTGGTTAGGACATGAATATCTTTGCGAAACTACATATGTGCGGTAGGTATTTTTTTTTTAATAATTATAAACTAGTGCTTAACTGCAATTCCGCCTGATGGTAAGCAGTGATGCAATCGTTGATGGTAAAGCGCGCAAGTTCATTAAGCCTATTCATTTAAAATTCTTAGTGAGTAGGAAGGAAGACGGCAGTTGAGCGAGATGATCCAATGTTCTCGGTGCCACCACTGCGTCCAATGCGGGGAGGCACACGGCGCAGCACACGCTCTCCGAGTGTGTAGCTTGGGAGGGACAGCACCTTTTCCTCATAAATGAAGTAGGAGGCGACCAGACGCTGTCGGCAGTAGTGCGTCCTTCTGTGAGGACGTGATGTCTCAGAAGACGCACCGAGCGCCGAGGAAGGGCGGATAACGCCCTTTTCCGACCCCATGAATGGGTCCAGGGGCGAGGGACAAGTCCTCGCCCCCCATTCGTTTGACCCCGAGGCGGAGGCGCGCGCGAGTTTCAGCGCGCGCCTCAGAGGCGATGCACGGGGTAGTTTAACACCTCACTACCCCGTGCAGGAGGCGAGGCCCGGACAGACCGGGCCGGCACGAGAGTGTGGGGCCGCAGCAGAATCAAGGACTCCCGCGGCTCCGTGCGCACGTGAGCGGAGAGACACCGGGGTGGTTTTTAGTCAGTAGGAGTCTGACCATAAAGGTCGGTGGACATCCATTGAGAATTTTCCACCCCAGAACAAAAAAAAAAGAAAAAGGTGATGCAATGTTAAACCCAACAACACGACCAACGATGCTGTGCCAGAGGAAGATTAATCTGGAAACCCTCCACGATCGAACTCCCGACACAATAACATAAAGGGGTATTATTTCCCGAGGGAATTTGAGATTACAGCCTACTTACATTACATTTAACAGACTGATCTTGCGGATACAGATACTAACAGTTTGGCCGGCTGAAGAATACGTTCCTGACAACCGCCATTGCAACACTATTTTCTAGTAGTTCATAAAGATCAAAGTTGTAAAAATCGTATTCCTGTGTAAGAAACTGACAGGTGTCAAGAACGTTTTTTTTCCCTGCGTACGTTACCGTAATATACGTAAAATTGTATTGAGTTTTGTACCTAGACACAATTGAGTTTTCAAGTTATTGTATCAAGTTTATTTTTAACATAAAATAACTTTCCATTCTAAAGGAATCCGATTGTTCTGTAAAATTGCTTAACATTGGCTGGACCCCAGAGAGGTTAATAAAACAATCTTTATTATTAACAGTTTACGAAACCCACCCCAGTCTACATTGACTAATATTCAGAGGCTTCTAAACAGAAAAAAGAATGTGTTTTTAGTTTCATTAAAAACTTATTTAGAAATTTTGTCATGTTTACGTTAGAAGTGCCAATTGTTGCGAAATTACTATCTTGTATATAACCTGCTTTATTATCAAATTAGGTTAATTCTTTTTATTAAGAGCATAAATAGTAATGTAGTTATTTGTTAGTTGATAAGGAGTATCATTTTAAAATATTCCAATGATTTATGTTACTACACTCCACTCCTAATAGACCGAAATGAACGTTTTTGAACTGTCAAACTTAAAGTAGGTAATTGCTGTTAGTAGTTATGCAGATGCCTAATTCGATTGTGGCTACTCAATGACACAGTTTAAATCGATCTGCGCCCTAATAGCGTAACACAAAACTAGTGTTATGGTTTCATATTCCCTCAATATAGAGGAAACCCTTTTCATTATTCAAAATTTTTAATTAGTTTAAACTTACAGGGTGCTTTAGGCGATGTACTCCTGGTGTGCTGGAGTGGATGGAGGCTTCCACCAGATGTTCACTTAGCTCTATATACTTGCCGATAAGCTCACCGGCCGGTGGTGGTTTCGATTTCGGTTACTTGATGTTGTTCACAAACCAGGGTTACGGAGAGAAAGCAAAAGTATACTGACGGGTGAATAGAAAAACTTCTTGATTTTTGTTCGTTCTCCATTCCTTAATGCTGATTGGATGCTTCGCTAGGCAATGAGGTTGGAGGCATAAAATGCGGGAATATTTGAATATGCTTGCATATTGATGTATTTACTTCTTATGTGCATTAATGACTAGCAATGGGTTTAATTTTAAACCGTATTTATTGCTTTGTACGTTGGATAAATGCGTACTTCACGTAATGGATGTCGTTCTACTGTCAAAAGAAAAAAAACGTCACTCCTGACGATGTGTCAACGCAATTATGATATTTCCTGTATAGTTTCATTGTTAGGCTGGTTCTAGGAATACTCGGAACTAGCCTAGCGATGTAGTTAGTTTTTGTGGCGTAAAAATCTGGCGAGTTCAAGGTGTACCTTAGTTCGTCTGCCGCCAACTAATACAATATCGATCGGGTTATTTTTGGTTTTCACTCGTACATGCTTTTTACATCTGGCTTTAGACGTTATTATTTAATGGATTTATAGCGATCGATTTGTAAGCTTTACTACTGTATCGGGAAGCTACATAGAATCTTCTCGTCCGAAATACCGCAGTGTCTCAAGACAAAAGTCTTCGACCAGTGTGTGTTGCCAGTGATGACTTATGGAATTGAGACGTGGTCGCTAACAATGGGCCTTATAAGAAAGCTCAAAGTCACTCAAAGGGCAATGGCGAGGGCTATGCTTGGGGTTTCACCGCGCGATCGAATCAGGAATGAGGAGATCCGCAGAAGGACGAGAGTAACCGATATAGCCCGAAGAATTGCAACACTAAAGTGGCAGTGGGCTAGATACAATGCCCGTAGGACCGATGCCCAATAGGGCTGACGGGTTCTCGAGTGGCGACCACGCACCGGAAGACGTAGCGTGGGTAGGCCCCCGACAAGGTGAACCGACGACCTGGTGAAGGTCGCGGGAAACCGCTGGATGCGGGAGGCGCAGGACTGGTCGTCGTGGAGAACCTTGGAGGAGGCCTATGTCCAGCAGTGGACGTCTTTCGGCTGAAATGATGATGATGATGATTACTGTATGTACGGACAATAGCAGGTCAAGCTACTTGAAATTGTCAAATATTCCCAATCAACCTGGAGCCTTAATGCTTTAGCGATAAAGTTAAAAATCTAATAAAGAGAATTGACAGATTGTAGTCGTTTGATGTACTGTCATTTGTATCTAACGGGTTTACTCTTCTTTATGTATGCTTTGTTCCTCTTTCACGCAAAAATTACTTTTTTAACCGATTGCAAAAAGGAGGAGGTTACTCAATTCGACCGTATATGTTTTTTGTTATGTTGTTCGCGGATAACTTCGTCGTTTATGAACCGATTTTGATAATTCTTTTTTTGTTGGAAAGGAAATATTTCCAAGGTGGTCCCATGATAAGGACATCAAGATCTAATGATGGAAGGTCAGAGATATCAAGGGGATCTTTTAAAAATCGTAGGGGGGACTAGTGCATTTCTTAGTATTTTCATTAAGTATTTTAAAGCACTTCTTCTTCTTCTTCAGCCTGTGGATGTCCACTGCTGGACAAAGGCCAAAGCACTACAATTTAATAAAGGTCTGGAGTAGATTTGATGATGGAACCGATGCGATGGAGATGCTTGATTAATTTGTGATGATAAGAACTTTACACTTAGATGGGTTGTGACTGTTATAAGTGTTGGAAGTAATCTCAACTCCTTTGTGAGAATACTGGCCGAATCATGGATTGCGTGTTTTTAAATAGTGAATGTCAAAATAACTAGAAGGTTTGTACTGCGTCAAATTGACGTAGTTCACTATAAACCATATTGTCGTAAAGATGTCTAAATTGTAATAATTATTTCTAGTTATATATATGAACAAAGGATGGCATGTAATAAAGGGGTTTGAGTCCTAAATTTTATCTTTCATTTGTGAGCCCTGCAAGAGACCTGTAAGGTTCAACAATAAGAGCTCTGATGATGAAGACAAAGGCCAGTTCCGGGAACTCCTCAACGGTTTACAGTAGCTACTTTGTGTTTGGACTTAATTCATTCATATTGATGACAACTTTGCACCCATTGGTTTAAAATAATGGTCTGCAGTAAATCTGATGATGGAGACTATAGACAGTCGAGGGAATTCTTCACAATTACGAGTAAGAATTAAAGTAAATAAAATTACGTCGCTTCCCAACTATATTTGCGTCAGCTGCCAGTCTGACCAGATGCAACTGAATACATAGTACTTTTCACAACTAAAAAGTGAAAAATAAAAAAAAACAACTGACTTCCAAAAACCACTTCAAAGTGAAAAATAACTAATTTCGGAAGTCGGTGTCAAAAACGAATATACAAAAACCAGGCACCTTGGAAATCGGCTGTTTTTTTTTTTTGTAAAAACTTTTTTGTCTGTCAAAACACATTCTACGTCTGCTGGCGCGATACGCTCGTTTCTTATAAAGCAAAAAAGTCACAAAACAAAACTAAATTCTCATTAACTAACTCAATGCTAATTAAAAATACTGAATAAATTAACATTATTCAAAATTGCCACCCACATCACAACTCCCATTTGAAAGAATTTGCTTCTCAACATTGACACGTGATTGATACGTTGAAGTGCCTTTCAAACCGGTCAAAACTAAACAGCTTCTTGAGCAAACTGCTTAGTTTTGACTTTAAAATACGAGCACTACTTAGATTACTAACATATATGGATGAAATATGACACACAGGTTTTTAGTTAGAATTAACTTAAAGGATAGTTTTTATCTGGGTATTATACCCAGAATCCCCAGATAAAACCTATGCGCGTGAAAGCGCTGGGCGCAGGTAGTTTTGTATATAAATGAGTTTTATCAAATCATGCTGCGACTACAAAATGTGGCCGAGGCCAGAACCAGTCTCCTGGCGAAGGCACCCCTCATCAGAACAGTCTGTATGGCGAACGAAGTTCATGACTAGACTAAATAATTATATTTTCGTGCTCTTAGACTGAATTCGCAGGAGTTTTATTAAATGTACTTACTTAGTTATGTTAGGTTAAAAGTTATAATAATATTCGTTGTTATAGTTTAAATGACACCGTCCTTCAGCGCGTTCAAATGCCTCGAAAGTTGTTGCCCATCATAAAAAAAAAAAAACGCAAAATAGAATATCTAGGCAGCGTGTTCCAACATGATAGATATGTGCTACTCCAACTGATTGTGATGGGCAAGATAGAAGGGGGTAGGCGCGCTGGACGAAAGAAACAATCGTGGCTGCGAAACATCAGGGAGTGGACCGGCATTACATCCGTCAAAACATTGGTTCCGACTCGCGATTGACATGAACGAGTACAAGAAGCTGACAGCCACCCTTCAGGATTTAAGAGGCACTGGAAGAAGGAGAATTTTTAAATTGATAACTACACTGTCGCACTATGTTAAGGCCCGTAAAATAAACAAATGTCAAAATAAATATTTTCCTTATTTATTTCTTTATTTTTTGGCTTCGCACGGTTTGTGCATTTAGCCAATGTCACGTGATTATGAATTATTCATGTCGAAAAAGGCAGCCGCGTGACCCGTCTTACGAGTGAGGTTTGAGGCAAAGTCATGATGTGGCCACTATGCTGCGATATTTCACTATTCTTTATGAACTATTTACTAAATGCACTTTTTACTACATAAATCACGCACTTTTATTTAGTAAACAACACTATAAAAGTCCAATGATAAACGAGCGTATCATTCAGCTTGACTTTCCCGCCAAAACTCTCTAAAAATATTTTCCTTATTGTTTTGGAATAAAATTTGCGTCTTGATTGTTTATTGAAGAAACGTCAAAAATTCAAAATTGTTCTTCGGATACCTAGCGTTGAAAAAATCCATAATATTTGTCGCTTGATCAATTTGTCATACAATATGGCCAACAGTCAGTCACTGTAGCGATTATTAAAATTGAGGTCGAATGTGGTCAGTTAAAAATGGCGCGTGATATTGATAGTGAACATAATATTATTACAATGATGGTCCGAATAAACGGTCTTTTATCTGAAAAATAGGTCGATGCTCGCTGTGAACGCCCATCTAACTAGTAAACGTAAATATCGATTCATTTGTATCGTTGCCGTATTCATTAAGTATTCTCTATGATTAGTAAGTAATATGAAACCTTCAAAGAAGTTAGGTATGAAAAGCTGAGGGTACCACTATAGCGTGTATCCACCGACCTGATGTTTGTATATGTGAATTTATATGTTTGTAAACGCACCCACGACACAGGAGAAATTCCTAATGTGGGGTATGTATTCTCTATGATTATTAATATGAAACCTTCAAAGAGGTTAGTTAATTATCAAAAGCTGAAGGTACCACTATAGTATCCACTTACCTGATGTTTGTTAGACTGCAAATTATCCGCATGGTGAATTATGGCCGACACCTTTTCACTAACAGGAGCCCTAGTCCCAGCATGTTCCCAAGTGGGAATGTCATAGGCTGGTAGTTGAGTGTATCATAAGGCGAAGTTCATTGATGAAACTAAACGGAAACAGAACAGCTATTCACAACACAACCATACTAACGTAATTGTGTAACACACTATCAGTAGTAATGAGTTTCGTTTTGACAGTTTAACAATTTTAAAAGAAAAAGAAAGAGCAGATCCACAGAAGAACGAGTGTAACCGACATAGCCTGTAGGATCGATGCCCGATGGGGCTGGCGGGTTCTCGAGTGGCGACCGCGCAACGGAAGACGCAGCGTGGGTAGGCCCCCCGACAAGGTACCGTGGACCGAAGACCTGGTGAAGGTCGCGGGAAACCGCTGGATGCTGGAGACGCAGGACCGGCCATCGTGGAGATCCTTGGGGGTGGCCTATGTCCAGCAGTAGAAGTCTTTCGGCTGAAATGATGATGATGGAACGAAGATGGAGGAATTAAGTCGAGCTATTCACGCGCACACTCCGCAAATACGTGCATAACAGTAGTTTGTTCACCCGCCATTTTATAAGCCGGTTTAAAACTAGCCTTGGAGGCTTTACTGCGTTCAAGGAATCTGAGGTTATGGATACGGCATTGAAATAAAACTGGCTCTATGCAACTTTCGTTTGCTGCAACAAAGAATATACCGTCATTACCATCATGAGCTACTGCTATAGAGCAGTCCACTGCTGGACTTAGGCCACTTATCTTAACTCAAAAATACGTCTCAACTATTATTGGTTCTATGGATATAATTGCCGGCCCATTGCAACTTCAGCTTGCTTATTCTGTGATCTATGCTGACAATTTTGGTTCTGTGCCGTATCATCTCGTAGGTACCGTAAGGTGGTCAGCCATCCACAGTCAAAACGCGGTAAATGTATTGTTAAAAAATTGCCGATGTTAAAATATAATAGGAATCTGACACGCTAGTCTCAGCTCTAAATGTATTGTTTTCTTAAAAAATTGTCGATGTTAAAATATAACAGAAATCTGACACGCTAATCTCAGCTCTTTTTTTTCTGCATGGGAAATCATCAAATGACTTCTTCCCTGTTCAGGAGCGGAGCGGAGTGGTGGAACGGAAGGGCGTGTCAGACTTTTGCTGACTAAAACCCAGCCGTGTTCCTGCATTTGCCTGTGCGCCAGGGTCCACGTATCCCTTTCGAACAACTGTGCTTTCCGAAACATGAAGGGGTGTTTGTATGTAAAGACACCCCTCATCAGCCACCACCCGAGGCAATCTTAGCTTAACTTAAAACCAGTATATTTGTAACTAAATTAAAGCAATACTTAATTAGGAAAAGCTACTATACATTACAAGAATATTTAACAGATAAATTTAATTATTATCAATTGTAAAGAAAGGTTAAAGGGAAACAAAAAAATAATATACTAATAAACCTAATTATATATGTATAACTACATTTAAAAAAATGAAAAAATTTTAAATCAAGTACCAAATAAAAATAATTTCAATATAACTAAAGAAATTGTTAATAAATGAATACTTTATAATTAATATAATATGTATAATATAAAGAGATAGCAAGAGAATAAATACTCAATAACAATACAAATAATAAAAATAAATGAATAGGAATTACATAAAACTAAATAAATAGATAAATGGAAACATGAAGCGCTCTTCCTCTCTCTACTTATTTAAAACTTGCTGTGCCCAACAGGGTCCATAATTGTTTCCAATATTATAATAAGATATTTACCACCTGTAACTACATTATGGATTGCAATAACAAGTTTTGTCAAGTCGAAAAAACCGTGCGAAACAGGGACGTCGTTAGTTTGAAAACAATTAAGATTTTAACTAACTATGTAGCAAAAAACTTCAATTGTGTTCTGGGGTCTTAATAATAATTTTATTTATATGACTACTTTGCTACTAACACTAGCAAAAGTTACTGCGACTAACTTAAATGTGGCCTCAAAATTACACTTTGCAACTAAGTAATTTTTTAATGTTTCACTGCGTTCACAGTATGTAATTATGTTTTGCCACCTTAAAATTAAATTGTTCTATCAAAAATCGAATAATCGAAATAAAATTGTTCTATCACATCAAGTTTAAAAGTCAAATGCATTTTTGATTAAATTATATACACAACTAGCGGCCGCCAGCGTCTTCGTTTTTTTTTTTTTTAAATAATTATAAACTAGCGCTTGACCGCAATCCCGCCTGATGGTAAGCAGTGATGCGATCGTTGATGGTAAAGCGCTCTAGTTTTTTCTTGTGGCTTATGTTTACCTTCATTTTAAACCTAAATTAAATTTTGTATTATATAATAACCTAATTATTTTTAGCGCACATGTTCTTTTGCATTTATATTTAATGTACACTAACGTCTATGATACAGGCTCGGCCTAGTTTAGACGTTAGGGCTCACTTTGATTGTTTGTAACGTAGTTCCTCTAATTATTCGTAGGTTATAATTAGTAAAATTTTTTTCAATAAAACATTTTTATTATTATTATTAACAAAATTTACTTGGATCCGGAATTACATTCCAGGAAAATGGCTTATTCACGTTATTCTTTTTGTGAACATTTATGATACAAGTACCAAAATCGCTGTACCTACCTATTCCGATCACTGAATATGAATGTCAACATAATAATAAAAGTCAATAAAATACTATTAAAAAAAAAACAATTAACTATATGTATAAATGAAAATTGCCATTAAACACCAGTTACTCATAAAACATATTTATATATTATCATTTAACAATAAGGAAGTATGTTTATGTTCTATATATTCCTTAAGGCTATAAACGCAATTATTTTAACCACGCTGTCAATTGGATTTTAAAAACACTATCCTGCAATAATTTCAATTCATTAGGAATTTTATTATAAGTCTACCTATATATCTACACATATTATACACATTTTTCCTATTAATAATATCTTGACGAGCAGATGGCTGATATAATAAGTTGCGAAACTTAGCCCTTTTTTGTCTTGGCACAACTTCAATATGTTGCCTAAAGTAATGCATGGGTTTCTTTGTGAAGACGCAGATGTCCCTTTTTTACATACAGGGAAGTGAAAGAATATTATTCTTTTTAAAGAGAGGATTATCGCTATCTAAAAACCATGCCTTGTTTATAACCCATATGCAGCGTTTCTGGAGCTTGAATACTCTGTCAGTATCGGTCGGAATATTTTGTCGTAGCTTCTTTAATGCAAATACAAACCTATCAAGTTTGTGACGGATATGTTCCACAAGGCTTTTCCAATTGAGATTTTTGTCTACATTGATACAACAAAAATTTAATTACATCCACTTGTTAATTTTTTTAATTTTTATACCTAATATCACCCACCAGACAAAGCCTTGCCTGCGGTAATTTTTGTAACGTTACATACAGGATGTGTCTGACATCGTAACGCAAACTTCGCGAGAAGGCTACACCGCATGCCAGTAATAAAATTATGATAGCTATTTATATCGTTAATGAGCGGTTACAGAAATAACAGTGGTTAAAAAAATGCGTCGGCTCGGCCTTTGAACGTTGCAAGCGTGCCGCCATGCGGGTTTGTAGGTATGACGTTGATCCCCGATGTGAACTCTATTAAATCAGCTGATAAGATAGTTTTTCGAGTTTTATTTTGATTGCGCTTTTTTGTGTAATTAGCGAATTAATTATTTTTTACTTTAAAATCTTATTTGGTTATAAAAGTATAGCAATTATGAACGGTTTAAAGTGAAAAAAACGGCATATTATTTTTTTTTAATCATGAAAAAGCCGACGAAAAATTCCACCTGTGGGGGATCCTGAACAATCATGTACTGGATCCACGGTACTCGTTTGTGCGTCGATGTCAGAGACACCCTTTATGTTTATGTTCAGACACCACCATCTGCCTGGCCTTTTTCCATCTGCGTTGGGGTCATCTTTCAGATACAGCTCATCATCATCATCATCATGTAAGCGTTAATCCCAGTCGCATCCGAAGCTTTTCAGCTTTGGAGTCTGGGGGTCTGCTTTACCAGTCTAACTGCTCATTTTGGCTAAACTTCGATATTTTCCATGAATGTGTGTATCTTTCAGATACAGCTATTTACCGTTATTGATACAATTGTTTTAGTTCCTCTGTCTGCCTACGAAGAATTTTGGAATATTTTGGTGATATTGCCAGAAAGGATGGAGACAACCTCGAACATCTGATGGTTACTGGGAAGGTGGGTGGACGACGTTTTCACTTCAAAATATTTTGCAAACTGTTAATATAGATTACTTTTAAGGTCTATTTAGAAGACAAATCAATAGAATTTGGAACTTGCTATCACTGATTGTGAATATATTTACTTTAAGACCTTATGTACCATATTCTAGCAAATAATTATTTCGATTTAATTTGATTAACAATTTTGTATCACGCTGTAGGTATATAAGGTAGGCATATAGTGTAAATTTAAGTGACAAGAAAAACCATATGACCGTATATACGTGTGTGGCAATTGCTGGTGCTTAGAGTACTATTAAATCTTAGGTTACTAAAGTTACTTGAAATAAATTCCACCAGACAAAGCCTTGCCGCCAAGCTATTTATCGTGTTCCGACATAATGTCTGGTGAAGTCGTACGGAGGACGGGTCTGAGCAGTTGTGCTGCGATGTGTGCCGGGTAGGATGCGCCTAATATTGTGCTGGGAGTTTGGTCGTGGAGGGTCTTCAGATCAATCTCCCTTTGGCGCAGTATCGTTGTTCGTGTTGTTGGGTTTAACATTGCATCACCTCGCTCAACTGCCGTCTCCCTTCCTATTCGCTCAGTTTTTCTGAGTGAATAGGCTCTTAATAACGCGCTTTACCATCAACGAACGCATCACTGCTTACCATCTGGCGGGATTGCAGTCAAGCGCTAGTTTATAATTATTAAAAAAAAAAAAAACTACTCTTGCTATTCTTTAGCAAGAGTAACGGTCAAAATGCTACACTTTTTCGGTTCATCTCTCAATCGCCAAATGTGTAGAGTATGTGTGTGATAAGGGACTTCGTTTCAATAACAAGGTTATTTAAAGGGCGCACTAAATAAGCAGCATATGATGTTGACACACACACACATGCCACCTTTCTGTGAGAGGGATCGTGTGCTGGTAATTGAAGTAGCGGGCTCAGTGCGGTTTGGTCGAAGTCACATATTCACAGCCACACAAGAAGCCATTGTTCGAAATTTAGGTTATAGGACATGCTGGTTTTCTCTCCTTTTCATATACTGTTTTGAGAAGAGTGATGAAATAATTCACACAAAGCACCTGTCAGGGTTCGAAGCCTTGTAACATCATCCCCTCATATTTTCTCCTGTGGGATAAGGACGCTTCTGCTGCTCAAGCACCAGATGAATGGTCTTTGACATTGTGAAGTTATCCATACTAATATTATAAATGTGAAAGTGTGTTTGTTTGTTTGTTTGTCCTTCCTTCACGCCGTAGCTAAGCAATCAATCGACATGATTTTTGGCATACAGTTAGTTGAAAAGATGGAGAGTAACATAGGCTACTTTTGGTCCTAAAAAATTATCAAGTTCCCAAGGGAGAACTTTACTGGAATATTTGTATGTGTACACCAAATATATCCTTACTAATATTATACATCGGAAAGTGAGTTTGTTTGTACCACTTTCACGCCGTAACTCCTGAACCGATTGCTTTGAAATTTTGCAGACGTAAAGTTAGAAGTCCGGATTAAATAATAGGGTACTTTTTATCCCGAAAAAAATGATATTCCCGAGACAAATCAAAAAGCGCGATATAACCGAAGTTAACGCGGGTGAAGCCGCGGGCGGAAAGCTAGTAATGTATATATGTATGGTGAAGGGATCAACTGAATTCAATATTACACGAAAATGATTGTCTTGTGTCTCAACAACAAATCATCTAGGTATAAGCACCGTTACAAATGTGGATGCACGGAGTGCAACAGTCATGCTACCTCGATCTAATATGCATTAGTTTTTACGTCAGTTCAGATGAACACACCAGTCAATAGAATACATTTGTTTATATAGTGGTTGATTACAACATGATAAGTATTATAATCCTCAATTTGGTTAAACAATGACCGTTAATTAAGTATAGTAGTACCTAGTAGTTAATTAACTTGGTTTAGTATCATTATGTGTTATGCTCTGAGCATTATAATCAAAATAGAATTATTTTTGTTATCAATTTTTAATGCTACGTATACAATATACATAGAAAAATAGATTCGTAAGCTAATTATGCTTGAGATGAGTATTTGGCAGGGTCTACTATGCAAAGTTTTGGTCTTTTATCCTCATAATTTCGTCTTCATCATTTGTAAAGGGTCTTAATTAATCCAATAAAGGTTCTTAAATCACAGAAATCTGCTATTAACGGACTTATCTCAGTGGAGTGGAAAATTTTATACTTCGATTGTTCTTTTGGGTCTTCGTAAGATGTCAGAGAAACAGGTGCTTGGAAGTTCCTAGAATAAACTTAAAGGGTTGAAAAAAGGAAACAATTAAGCCGTTTGACAAGAATTTATTAAATGTTTGTTTGCATTCCATAATGTGTATATAGTTAAGTAGTTGGTATGTCAAAATATCGAATCAAATTTGAA
Organism: Sesamia inferens; assembly: GCA_037179545.1. Lineage (NCBI taxonomy): Eukaryota > Metazoa > Arthropoda > Insecta > Lepidoptera > Noctuidae > Sesamia > Sesamia inferens. Next base: position 24,299,079 of record CM073934.1, on the reverse strand, counting down.
CCCTGTCGGGTACAGAAAAGTTATTTTTAAATACTTAGGTGAGAGGATGAAAGCGCTTTTTGCGTAGAACTATGTTGCGTGTGTTTAATCTAGCGTGTACTCTTTAACTGTGTTTATTGGTGGTTAGCACGATTTATGTGCTCTAGACTCTATGAGACAGACCGCTGTCAACTCTCTAGCCTATAAACTGTGCTGATTCGTGAATATTCTTTAACTATATTTTTGCCTGATGATGAACAGTAACTATGACATTGATATGCTTATCTATCGCCCACAACGACCCTTATTAGAAGGCCATAAGTTACCCAAAGGGCAATCGAGAGAGATATGCTTTGATTTTCTCTAGTGATGTGCCGAGTACGGATTGACTCGAGACAGACTCGATTCCTGCTTTGGATTCGCATACTCGAATACCAATTTATTTTGATTCCGGTACTCGAGTCTAGAAGAATCGATTTGTACTTGCTAACTAGATTCTATTTATGCGAGTCCAACTGTCTCGAGTCTAGTATACGAGTTTTGTTAACTCGGTCTTACTCGCAAACTGTTTATTATTTTTCTGTTTTCACAGAACCGGTTGAAGTGTCGGTGCTTGCGGGACGCCTATGACCTGATGATGATTGCAAAACGAGGGAACGGAATTGTTCATTCAAGTATTGCACCTGATATAATTTATCACGCTTCTCGGCTTCTACCAAGGTAACAGTAGTAAGTAGTATAAAAATAAGTTTATTTCATTAAAAGTTTATTCAAAAAACTATATTTAGCACAGAGTTCTGTTCAGTTATGTAACGTAACCAATATAAATTACAGAACACTGGCGCCGATTCTTGTTTGTAATTCAGAAACTAAACTAAATAAAAGTTCAGCGCCACTTTAACTATGTAATTAGTAGACGTACAGATTTACATTACTAAGTTACAGAACAAAGTATCACGCACAATGGTACACTGTAGGGACGGAAACCAAACCCGTAACAAAGAACATTAGTAGACGTATGTTTAGTCGCTATGGTTTTAATCGCGTTTAAACTATCTTTGAAATATCTTAATTTGACACGACTAAACTAATGTGTTATCTTCTATCCTTTTCTTCATGAAATAGAAAGAAAAAGATGTACTGACTTCAAAAGATTCGGTGCCACTGTGGGCTAAATAGAATAGAATAGAATACTCTTTAATAATTCTAATCTATTTAGCCATAAAGCTAAATTATACATATTATAATGCAGACATAAACCTATTCTAATTTATGATAAGTCGTTGTATAGGTCGATAACTTGTTAATTTTACCAACTGAGTGAAAATTAAGAGAGCTAAATGGGTATCTTTATGTCCAACAATAAATAATTAGGTACTACAAGATGTTCTACAGTTTATGACACATGTGATCCAAATATTGTATGCGCGGCATCCATTGTCTTTTTAGTCATTGATTACACCGGAAAGAATACTTCCGCAATGAACGATGTTAACCCATTAACGTAGGTTACTGGTTCGTTGTCACTTATATAGTCCACTCGCATACGATAATATCGGTTCTTCGAGCCGGATGTCAGCTACCGACATAATATGGATGTAGGAAAACCTATTATTGGCAGTTTGCGCTTCCTTATACCCACAGCCATAGATATCCTTCAGCTAATTCCACAGATTTTTTATTTTAAATTCCACTGGACTGGAAATGACTAGGCACCAACATCAACGGCGATTAGGTACATCACTAACCTCCGTTTTGCAGATAATAGCGTGGTCATGGCGGAGACCTTCCCAACAAGTGGGTCTAAAGATGAACTTGGATAAGACGAAGATCATCGATCGCACCCACTCCAATTCTAGTTGGTTGCTCTGCACTCGAAGTTGTTGACAAGTATATTATATACCTGGGACAAACAGTCCAACTAGGTAGGTCCAACATCGCGAATTTAAAAGCTATGTTTCATCTTCTCGTCGTTCAAGATACCACAGTTTCTCAAGACTAAAGTTTTTGGCAAGTGTGTGATGCCTGTAATGACATATGTAACAAAACATGGTCGCACACAATATGCCTCATACGACAGCTCAATTTCACATAAAGGGATCGCCTTTTGCTTGCCTATGCTTGGAGTTTCTCTGCGCGATCAAATCAGAAATGAGGAGATCCGTAGAAGAACCAAAGTCACCAACTTAGCTCTTTGAGTTGCTAAAATTAAGTGGCAGTGGGCGGGGCACGTTGCTTGTAGAATCGATGGCCGATGGGGCAGTAAGGTTCTGGAGCGGCGGCCATGTACTGGAAGACGCAGCGAAGGGAGGCTCCCAACAAGGTGGACCGATGAACTGGTGAAGGTCACAGGAAGCCGATGGATGCGGGCAGCACAAGATTGGTCATCGTGTAAAGCCTTGGGGGAGGTCTTTGTCCAGTAGAGGTCCGCACCTCTACACATAGGCTGAAGAAGAGAAAGCATTCCACAGTGTCCGTGCAAAACAAGTATCCATTATCCATAATCTTTCAACCTCCTCTTAATGTTTTAATTTCTGCCCACATTACTACTGTCGAAAATTAACAGTTTTAATTACTTAACATCTTAAATAATTACACTCTAGTAATTTAGAAAGGAAGAAAGAAAAATGCATTTATTGACATTACAGCAAGACACATAAATTTAAAACTATAAACCTTGGCTTTTGCCAAAAGGGCCTCAGCTCAGCATAATGTCAGATGACAACACGAAGTGTACCATCTGACGCTGATTTTCAGCTGCAACCCACGAGTGCCATACGCTAGAATTACAAAAACACAGTCCGCAATAATATAAATGATATATTATAATAATAGTAATCCAAATGATAGAAAAACTTTAACAGAATCTCATAAAAACTCATAAAAATGTTATGACATGCATAAATGTGTGTGTGTGTGTGTGTGTATATCTGTTAAATATATTGTAATTAATCAAATAAAAAATAAGTATTAAATTTACATTAATTTTATAAACTAATACATTAGATAAATATGAATACCTAAATAAATACCTAAAACCATTAAAATTAAATAAATAAATCCGGAAAACAGAAAATACGCCTTTAATTTACGTTTTTAGTTTTAAAAACCTAATGTATTGCAAATCTTTTATAATATTTGCAGCTCTGATTTGACCCTGTGGAATTCGAGTCGTTTCGCTCAAGGTGTAATTTTTTTTTACAATGAATTTAACTTATAGAATTGTATAACTACAATTCTTGTTTCATCTCCATTTTAGGGCTGTATGAAGCCCAGATGACGATTTTTTTAACATTAGAGATATCGTAAAACATACCTACTTGAATTATATTCATCAGATGCGCCATTTTTTCCTTCGCCTACCTTACAAAAAATCATAAGAGAAGATACAAGGAAAATAGTTATAGAGAACTTTCCTAAGTGCGCTGTTTAACCCGCATAAGTTTCCATCTCGTGGGAAAAAAGGATATCTGGATAAAAAGTATACCCAGAAAGTATATTCAGACGTAGATAATATTATGTAAATCCAGAATATTTATGCTTGCACCAAATTTCATCAAAATTGGTCCAGCCGTTTAAGCGTTAAGAATCAACAAACATTCAAACACACACACACACACGCTCATAAACTTTCGTCTTTATAATAATATAGTGTGATAATTCTTCGTAACGTGTGTGTAAGTCACTGAACTCTTCGTATTTGTGATGATTGATTTAGATTCACATTATACATTCAAATTGAATCTGTTAGGTGGCGCTACGATCGAGTACTAGAAAATAGTACAACGTATGTACCGTCCTTAGAGCATCAAACCAACCAAGCTTGATGTTTTAAGGTACCGTCAGCTGGTTAAATAGTAACGAAGAAATGTATTACCTATTTATTTTTGTAATCATATCTTGCAATTATCTACGTGCGTAGGTAAAAGAAAAAAAAAAAGACATGAATAAATTAATGTTCTGTGTGAATAAATTAATTCTTGAAATGTCACGTTTTAGTTTTTGATAAGCAGACAGATTAGCATTCACGATAATATGGGTGTTTGGTTTAGATATTCCTTGTATAGGCTTACCTAGAACTGAATTAAGGTACTCAATACTTGAGGTAGGATTGACCTTGAGAATAAACCCGAAACCTTGTGCCAACCGCATTGTCCGTATTGAGAAATATTTATAGTCTTGCTTGCATAATATTTGTATTTTCGTAAGATGATTACATATAAGATTAATCAGATTCTTGAAATTTGCCGGTTTGTGGCGCAAGTCCTTGAACGATCACTGTTTTGGTGAAGTTGCTACATTGGAGGTTGATGCGTTTATGTTCTAGTCTGTTTTGTACGGACGACAGGAGGTCAAGTTACCCCAAATTGCCAATTATTTCCAATCAACCTTGAACCTTAATGCTTTAGGGATAAAGTTGAAAATCTAATAAAGAAATCTGACAGATTGTAGTAGCTTAATGTGCTGTCGTCTGTACCTCCGGGATCAAGCATGGAGACGGATCGAGATTCGTGAATAGAGATGATAAAAAAGTATAAAGCAATAAAAAAAAGCATTCTTTTTTATAAAAGCAAAATAAGTTGCTTTTTAAAAAAAGCAGATTTAACTTTTTGTGATAGTAATTGTTATCTACCTTTTATCGTCCCACTGCTGGGCACAGGTCTCCTCTCATACAGAGAAGGATTGAGCGTAATCACCACGCTTGGTCAATGGGGGTTGGCGATTTCAGACTTAAAGTCCAGGTTTCCTCAAGATGTTTTCCTTCACCTTCAGTCATTGGTGTCCAAGATATACTTAGAAAGTACATATAACTTTAGAAAAGTTACATTGGTACTTGCCTGACCTGGAATCGAACCCGCGCACTCATACTTGAGAGGCTGTTGTTTTAACCACTAGGCCACCACGACTTGTGATAGTAATCCTACCAAAATATATACCGACGACTTATTAAGTTGGAAAGTGCTTTTGTGGAGCAACTTTCCGTAATTTTGTATAACTTTTCTTTCACTTATGCTTTATGCTTATTTATTTAGTTGCTTTTGCTTTTTCTGCTTTGGCAGATTCTTCTAATCAGTTCAACTTATTGAATTATGTTTTTTTTATTTGGATGCTTAATGGTAATGGTCAGTGTTGATACGAGTTTAATTATTGATATGAAACTAGACTATTTAGACTTTTAGAAAATGTATCGCAATCGTAATAAGAACGAGATTTGGAACTTTTAAAAGAAGTTCTCTTTCTGACAAAGTCGCGGAATGTAATTTTTGTAAAAAAAATGTTTCGTATAAATCGACGGTTACCAACATTCGTGTTTAATAAAGAAAGCATAAATAAAATAGCAATCATTAACATATACTTTTTGCACTAGAAATTGCTTTCAAAGTTTATAAGCAAACAAGTACTTAGTTAACAAAAGCTGCTTATTGAAATGAGTAAAATGCATTATTGTTTTTTTACTTTTAAGCACTTAGTCCCAACTCTATTCTTGAATGAACCTTTTTGTAGACAACGACCTTATACTGTAACCAAATATGGTCAAGGTCAAGGTCTCTTTCAACTCAATAAAATGCTTGTTAAAATGTTTTTTCACAATTTGCACTTCCTAAACTCGAATCAGATTAAATTGTTTCCGACGCCTTCCTCAATAATATAAATGCAGCCAGCTAACAATGATTTGAATCGAACTGCGTGATTCACCGCTGTCGCAGGCGACAATGAAGCGACTGCTAATGCTATTGGCCCTTCCGATTGTTATGCATATATATTACTTATTCAACTATACATATATGATTCATATAAGTTCGAATTACCTTAACCTTTACAATGTTATGAAAAGCATCGAGCAAGTGACGTCACTATCAGCTGTTGTTATGATGCGACCGAAATGCTTTGTGTGTAGAATATTAATCAACAAAATTTGTCGTAAATTTTGGTTGGTATAGTTTCAAGCTCTTATTATACCTACAAAAACTTGTCCTATAGGTATTGTACTAACTGGCAAGCATGAGTTTGACCCAGTTGGTGCCGTTTGAGATCATTTGTCATTGCCCTCAATGAATGCTTACACAGTATGGTTTTTAAACACCATAGCTTACATGAGACACATAATTAATAAGTAGGTACTCACTCTCCGGCGTAACATCCCGCAACACGATTCTGGCCTCTGCTTCAGCTGGCATTGTTATCACAACTTTGAAAGCTTCGCGATCGATTTTACGTTGACCCTTAAGGTAAGCGGTCCTTGACACGTTTAGAGAACTGGCAGTTATATCGCGCGACTTGAAGCGAGTAAGAAATGAGTTTTATGTCATGTTTTTCCAATAAAGAGTGAGTGTACGGTGCGGCGTGGTTATGCGAGCGTCGTCGCACAAAGCTCGGAGAGAACTGACGACTGATAGCGGCGCGCGCCTGTATTTTCTCCACGTTCCTATAAATATTATCGCTTCTTCATCCGCTACATGCTGCTTTTGTATTGTTGTTTTATTGAGATTGTTTGTGATGATGTGCATCATTAAGGAAAGTGTTGTGCTGAAACTATCTAAGGCAATCCACGGATTTGAAGTACCGGCACCCTTAATTGTTTTGCGATGTAACACCAACGGTTTTAGGATTATGGTTGAGATTGAAGTTTTCATGGTGAAAACGATTTTATAGAGAAGGTTTTATGGTAAATAAGCCGTGTCTCACACACGGCTTAATAGTAGATAATACATTCTTTTCTAGGTTATCAAGTTGAACATTTTAGGTTAGCTTAGTTGTTAATAAGAAGTATAATGTTCCAAAATATTAAACAAATAACAAGTTTCGTACGAATATTTTTATGAATATGCTTTGTAGGGAAAGTGTTTATGAAGTACATTGACCAGACCAGACATTTATTTCAATTTAGGCTTGTTAGTAATTAATAGGAAAAATTGTTCGCAAAATTAGATCATTATGAAGAAGAACGGATAAGAAATTCCCTGGAAATACCTACCTAGTATGAACGTAGTCTATTAATCCTCTTCTTAAATTGCCATAAATTAACGTTATCTTTAAAACCAATTACTTCTATCTCTTTGGCAACGGTCCAAGAGGACTCAGAATTATAGAAACATAATAACAATAGGTAAGAAAGAAATCCTAAATAACATACCTGTTGACCTGTGTACCACAATATAGGCATTAGTAATAAACAATAATTAAAATATCAAATTATTTAACTTACCGACATTGGACTGTCCTGATGACGCCATTAGAATCTTTTTTATAAACTACCAACATTTTTAACCTCAGTAATCTACCGACATTTTTAGCCAATCACAAATCATCATATTATATGTATTTTGGCTTAATACCTTCTAACACAAGTAATAATAAACAAATCTAATGCAGGTAGTGAAACAATTTTAAAATATTATAAGGTAGAAAAATATTATAGGAATATTTCCTGGGTAAAAAAAAAAAAAATATTCTATTTAGTCCGTCATTCGGATTATAGAAAAATATTGGATACTTACGCATATTTTGTTTTATCAAATCAATAAAAATTGTCAAATATAAAAGGCATCAAAGATCAGGAGTGGTGGCTGGTGACGTTACTGCTCGCTAAAAAGTGTAGCGTGCAGTGACGTCACACGAGTTTTCAACGCACTGTGTCCTCTTCATTTTTTGTTTATATGAAAAAAAGAAGAAATACGTGTTTAGTATTTTTTGGAAATCTGACTGACGGACTAATTAGTTTTTTTTTAGTCAACTACCCTATTCACCAATTTAACAATATTTTATTCGTTATTCTTAAACAGCATCATAAAGTACCTATATTAACGTCAACTGACGGTATTCTGCCAGTATTTCAATCTATTGTCAAATTAGCAGTATAAAATCTAACATATACCTACTACACACATAATCCAATGTTACTTAATCATTTATAATCATAACATTTTCTTAAAAGTTAAAAATGTCGTCCTATTTCAATGAGAACTTTGTTTTTCATTTGGGACAACACCAAGAACTTGGTAGTTTTGATATTTATTTTTTGGCGGTTTTCGTGGTAGGCACTTAGGCAATTTTTACAATGAATGAATTCAGTTTCACTGGAAAATCGCGTTAAAATACATAAAATCCACTGTCTGTCGTTCTGTTAAAGTAACATTTTGTAAAATTCATCATATTTTTTGACAACATTATCGTCCTTCTGAGACCGCGTGGTCGTTTGGAGGCGTGATTGGGCCAGTTTTTTTCAAAGATATTGCTGGAAATGCGGCAACAGTCAATGGATCACGATATCGCGACAGGTTGACCACTAAATTTTGGCCTATTATGGATGACATGGATATCACTGAAATGCCGTTTCAACAGGACGGTGCCACATTTCACAGAGCCAATGAAACGATTAATTTATTATAAACCAAATTTCGCAAAATGCTGTTGGTAAATGGTCAGCCAGATCGTGTCCACTGGATTATTTTTTGTGAGGCTAGGTTAATGACAGAATCAATCTGTATAGACTGCAATAAGACTGCAATCGTTTTGATTGGTGTCGTAGCCAATCGAATCGTTTGCAGCTTAAAAATCGAAAACACTGATGTCATTAATGCAATAATAGATCCTCCATTTTGCCAAAAAGTGATTAAAATTTTTGATGAAAGAATGAACATCTGTCAGCGTGGTCGTGGTGGAGATTTGCCAGATATCATTATTCATTTATATTTGTCAAACTTTTCTCTTTGTAATATTAATTTTCCTCTAAATTCTTTGTTTCATTTTGTTTTAGAAAACACATCTAGTCAAATTAGGCACTTCTAGCTTGTGACGGATATCATTGAAAGACAATATTCTAATAATTTATATTGTCGGACTACAATTTGAGTGTCTTCAAGGCTAGAGTGAATAGGCTCTTAATAAGCTAGTTCGTTTTACCATCAACGACTGCGTCACTGCTTACCATCAGGCGGGATTGCGGTCAAGCACGGACGTACGGAGCGTACGGAGAACGGGTCTGAGCAGTTGTGTTGCGATGTGTGCCGGGTACGATGCGCCTAATGTTGTTGTGTTGGGAGTTTGGTCGTGGAGGGTCTTCAGATCAATCTCCCTTTGGCGCAGCATCGTTGGTCGTGTTGTTGGGTTTAACATTGCATCACCTCGTTCAACTGCCGTCTTCCTTCCTATTCGCTCAGTTTTTCTGAGTGAATGGGCTCTTAATACACTAGCGCGCTTTACCATCAACGATTGCATCACTGCTTACCATCAGGCGGGATTGAGGTCAAGCGCTAGTTTATAATTATATATAAAAAAATATCTAACAAATGCATCATATTTCGTTTTATTTTATAAGGTTAAAGTAAAAGTTATGGGGTCCAAGCCACCGAATTTCATGATTTCAAATAATGTTCCGTTGCGACGGATACATTCCAACAGGTGGAATAAACCACATAAGGAACTATTAACTTTGGAGTTTCTGAAAAAGAAATGACAATAATATTTTTCAAGAACGACAATTTAATTTCGCATTTATTGTCTTCGACCTTTTCTTCAATTTACTTTCTTCCAATCGTCATCATTTTCAAGTAGATCTCTGTTATTATAAATTCTCAGTGTAAGTATAATTAGCGTCAAAATGCCAGTTAAAAGTTGAAGGTCTTAATTAATGAACTAACCAGAAGTTATGCATGTAAATTGTAAGGTTATAAACGAATTAAACCATTTCCTGCCGGTAGCTTTTCGGTTTTAAAAACATGCTTAATCTATAAAACTGTAAACAATAGCCCCGATTCCATGGTTCACAAACTAAAATAAATTTAAGTTTAGTACATCTTCAAAAAAAACAAAAGATATATATCAATTTAGTTCTGTCAAATTAAGATACTGGCGCCGATTCTGTTGTTCACAAACAAAACTAATTTTAAGTTATGTGCACCTTTTTCTTTCCATTTCGTTAAGAAAAGGACAGAAGATAAAATCGTCGCTTAAGTTCTAAGACCGCGTAACTCAAAATAATGAACTTTTCAGGAGACTAAAAAAACTGTCTAAGTTTGTAAATAATAATAATATTTTTTTTTGTTTGTTTTTTTTTTTCGAAATAACGCTCCATCATTGGTTTAATCGCTTATTTGCAATTGGTCAAATGACGCGTCTTTCGATTCTCTGTTCAATGACATGCATAACACATTTTGACCATTTTTTTGAGTTCCGCGGTGTTAGAACTTAAGCGACGAAATGTCAGTTTAGACCTGTCAAATTAGTGCGCTCCTGACGTAAAGTGGCGTATTTTTAGTCGCTATCTTTTTGATCGCGTCTAAACTGTCTATGGAGTATCTTAATTTGACAGGATTATACTGACATTTTATCTTCCGTCCTTTTCTTAGCGAAATGGAAAGAAAAAGATGCATATAACTTGAAATTAGTTTAGTTTGTGAAGAACAGAATCGGCGCCACTGCCTAAACTAATAAGAAGTGATTAAAACTGGGTACTAAAATACTTTAATTTACGCCAGGCGCTAACTTACTTAACACGACTAAACTAATATTCTACTGATATTTAATTATATTTGGTATTTTTCTTAATGAAATTGAATGAAAAAGACGGACTTGACACTATGGTTTTTTAGGGTTCCGTAGCCAAATGGCAACCCTTATAGATTCGTCATGTCTGTCTGTCCGTCTGTCCGTCCGTATGTCAAAGGCATTTTTTTCCGAAACTATAAGTGATTTACTGTTGAAACTTCGTAGGTAGATGTATCCTGTGAACCGCATTAAGATTTGGATGCAAAAATAATAATAAATATTGGGAGATACTTAGAACTGAAACTCATTTTTTTTTTCATCAAACACATTCGTGTGGGGGTATCTATGGATAGGTCTTCATAAATGATATCGAGGTTTCTAAAATATTTTTCATCTAAACCGAATAGTTTGCGTAACAGACGCTTCCAAAGTGGAAAAAAGTTGGTCTCCCCCCTCTAACTTCTAAAATAAGAAAATGAAAAATCTACAAAATAAATATGATGTACATTGCTATAAAAACTGCCAACGAAAATTGTTTTGAACGAGATCTAGTAAGTACTTTTTTTAATACCTCGTAAATCGTTGACCGCTTAGGTATTACCGCGTAATCTTTCATACAAATAACTTAAATCCTTTATTTTCATAAATCAATGGTACTGAACCCTTTGTGCGTGAGTCCGATACGCACTTGGCCGGTTTTTTCGAAAAGATTGCTCTTCTAAAAGGTTAAGCTCTCACCTATATTAATTTTCCTCATGCCATCTGTGTTGACTTTTAATTTCAAAGATCTTTGACTACAAACTAACCTATATTAAAACTAAATCGAATCAAACCATATCAATAAAGTAGCCATAAAAGCTTATTTTTCCTTATACTTATATATGTTGGTTGTGGATTAAAAATTCGAAACAATAAATATTTTTTCCAGAATTCGAAAAACGGATCAATAAATATTTTTTCATTATTTCCAACGACGTAAATTGTACTAAGCTTGTAGAATGCCGATCGCATCGAAGCAAGTTTGAATCGGACGCTAGGTATCAAGTACTTAGTACGGTCAAGTTCAAGTTATGCTGTTGTAATGTATGTTGTAAGTAGGTAGTGTTACAAAATGTTTCAACATTGTACCCTCAACATTATGTGTGTATCGATCGCTGTCCTCTTAATAAACGGTTCGCCAGTCGACCATATACTGCATTCAAGGAAGTCGTATTATTTCTCCAAAACCCCTATATATAATATTTGGCGACGAGTTGGACCATAGCGTGTTATACTGCGGTTAATACAAGATGTCTTTGGGAAAATTGGAAGTTTTTGACGTCGAAACTGATAATTGGACTTTGTACATTGAGCGGTTGGAGCAGTACTTTTTAGTGAATGATGTGAAAGTGGATTTAAAAGTACCAACATTGATAACGGTCATGGGAAGTGCGTGTTACGAATTATTAGTCACATTATGTACGCCGAAGAAGCCTTCTACATTAAAATTTGATGAGATTGTTACGATACTGCAAAGTCATCTTCAACCGAAACCAAATGTACTGGCCGAGAGATTTAAATTCAGACAAAGGAAACAGTTGAAAGGGGAGAATATCGCAACTTATGTAGCTGAACTGAAAAAGTTGACGAAGTTCTGTGATTTTGGGGAAGCTCTGGATAATAATCTCAGGGATCAATTTGTTTGCGGTATTGAAAATGACGTCATTCGGCAACGCTTGTTCGAGGGAGAGGTACCGACGTTCAGTAAGGCGCTCCAGTTGGCAGTGGCGATGGAGGCGGCGGAGTCTGACGCGGCGATGGTAGAACCTCGGGCTCGGGACCGCGGTCAGTGCAGTGACGTCAGAGACGCGGCGCAAGGGGCAGCGACGCACTATGTTGGCGCGGCCGGGCGAGGCAGCGGGCGGTCGGGGGCTCGCGGCCGTCGGTCAGCGGAACATAACCCGCAGCAAGACACAAAGTGCGCGCCAGCGGTGAGTCAGCGTGGGGGCCGCGGTGCACGAGCGGCGCCGGCCGAGTCGAGGCAAACGCAACTAGCGGCAAGTCCGTGTGCCGCTTGCGGAGCATACCACGAGAAGAGTATGTGCCGTTTTAGAAGATATACGTGCCGTGTGTGTAATCTGGAAGGTCATTTAAAGAAGATGTGTCCTAGACTGAAAAAGGACAGAGATCTTATGTGGACACAAGTGAGGGACGAAGGGGAGGAGTCAGCCAGTAATAATGATTATTTCGATAACCTAGAACAGGTAAATTTAAATGTACTTCAATTAGATAATTCGGTGAAATATAAACCTTATTATATTGGCGTCTCAATAGATGAAAAAAATGTTTGTATGGAGGTAGATACAGGTAGTAGAATTTCGTGTGTAAGTTACGAGTTTTATAAAAAAAAATTAAGTACCCTGCCTTTAATTACATGCAATTTAGTACTTAACTATTATACTGGCGAAAAGGTGTATCCACGGGGCAGAATTAAACCCTATGTACGGTTTGGTAATACTTGCAAAGAGTTAGATTTATTTGTAATAGACCACGGTAAAGAGCCGTTATTGGGTCGAGAATGGTTATACGAATTGAAAATTAAGTTAGAAGTTATTGATAAACTCAATCAACAATGTATAAATAATATGACTAGTACTAAAGTTTTTAATATTAATGAATTGCGTTACAGATACTCTGAGGTGTTTTCTGACGGTCTCGGCTGTTTTACTGGTGGTGAAGTGAGTTTGCGTGTACGACCCGATGCGAGACCGGTATATTTGCGAGCGCGACCACTAGCATACGCGCTGCGGGAGCGTGTGGAGCAAGCGCTGGATCAGCTGGAGAGGGACGGTATCATCACACCTGTCGAGACGTCAGACTGGGCGACCCCGGTCGTACCAGTCATTAAGAAAGACGGCTCGCTACGATTGTGCGGTGACTATAAACTTACCTTAAATAAATGTTTAGAGGTTGACCGTTTTCCCCTACCTAGAATAGATGATTTATTAAGTAAATTACATTCGGGGCATAAATTTACAAAGATTGATTTATCTCAAGCATACGCACAATTTTGTCTGGATGAACCATCGAAATTATATACTGTAATCAATACACACCGGGGGTTATATAAATACAATCGTTTGATATATGGTTTGTCATCAAGTCCAGGGATATTTCAAAGAAAAATTGAACAAATTTTTGAAGGTATGCCTAGGGTAGGAGTTTTTCTTGATGATGTCATTTTGACAGGCCGGGACGAGGCAGAACATATGGATACTTTATTTAAAGTTTTCGATAGATTACAGCGGTACGGGTTAAAGGTTAAGAAAGAGAAATGTACGTTTTTTGCAGATGAGGTATCTTATTTAGGGTTCATAATTAGTAAAGATGGAGTAAAGACATGCCCAAGTAAAGTAGAAGCTATAAAAAAGGTACCTATACCGTCCAATGTATCCGAACTTAGATCGTTCTTGGGTATGGTTATGTACTATGCCAAGTTTGTTAGGAATATTAGTATGAGGCTAACCCCCCTTTACGAGTTACTAAGGAAGGATAATAAGTTTGTTTGGACAAAAGATTGTACGGAAGTTTTCAACAGCATTAAAAATCTGTTGTCTTCTAGTGAGGTACTCGCGCATTATGATCCGCGTATGCCGGTAACACTGACGACGGATGCGAGTGCGCAGGGGGTGGGAGCGGTCATAGCTCATGTGTGGCCCGATGGAACCGAACGTCCGATCGCTTACGCGTCGCGGGTTTTAAACGCATCGGAAGCAAACTACTCGCAGATTCAAAGGGAGGCGCTTGCTATTATTTTTGGAGTAAGGAAGTTCCATCAGTACTTATACGGGCGAGAGTTTGTTCTCAAAACGGACCACAAACCACTAGTTTCTATTTTTGGGGATAAAACGGGCATTCCAACGATGGCAGCAAGTAGGCTACAAAGGTGGGCGGTAGTCCTCTCTGGTTATCAGTATCGAATTCAATACGTACCTACCGATAAGAATGGTGCAGATGCGTTGTCTAGGTTGCCAGTGGGTACAAGGAACAAAGAACAGAACGAAATCACATATATAAATTTCGTACAGGATTTTTTACCGATAACCAGTCAAGATGTCAGTAAACTGGGGAATATGGATAGTGTTTTGAGAAAAGTCATGATATATATAAGGTCAGGTTGGCCTCCTTCATGTCCCGATGCGGAGCTACAAGCTTATTTTGTTAGAAGGAATGAGTTGTATGTCGAGTCGGGATGTGTAATGTGGGGCTATAGAGTTGTGATACCAACGGAATTGCGAAGTATTATATTAAAAGAGTTGCATATCAGTCACATGGGCATTGTTAAAATGAAATCAATGGCTCGTAGTTACGTTTGGTGGCCTGGTATCGATGCAGACATTGAACGCGTTTGCCAGGAATGCAATACATGTCGGTTGGAAGCTCCAGCTCCACCGAAAGCACCCCCTCAACCCTGGCCCTATATCTCAGAGCCGTGGAGTAGGTTACACGTTGATTTCCTAGGCCCTTTTCAGGGTAAGACGTTTTTTGTCATAGTGGATTCGTCGTCTAAATGGATCGAAGCTTTTGAAATGAAAAGAACGACCGGAAAGGAAGTTCTTAAGGTATTAAGGGATGTTTTAGCTCGGTTTGGGTTACCAAAAGAGATAGTATCGGACAACGGACCTCCTTTTACAGGTGTTGAAATAGCAGAATTTATGCGTGTTAACGGTATTAAACATATTTTTACGCCTGTTTATCACCCTGCATCGAATGGAGCTGCAGAGAATGCCGTTAAAATTTGTAAAAATGCGTTAAAAAAGGCTTTTAGGGACGGTATAGAGGTTGATACGGCATTGAAGTCGTACCTATTTATGTATAGGAATACCGTGCATAGCACGACGGGAGAGTCACCGGCGAGGTTACTGCAGCATAGAACGTTAAGGTCTCGCCTAGATCTGTTGAATATGGGCAATAAGGTTCAAGGCGTTAAACAAAGAGTGGAAGAGGCTCAACAGAAACAGGTCAAAAGTGCGGGTGGTATAATGCGTACCTTAGAGATAGGGGATGACGTGTGGGCTCGAGGTTTTGGAAGGGAGGATAAGTGGATTAGAGGTAAAATTGACGGGAACTTAGGATCTCGTTATTACTTAGTTAGTAGGGAAAATGGTCCACCTTTAAAAAGACATATAGATCAAATTTGGAGAAAGTCTCCACGGTCTATGTTAACTTGTCCACTCCCAACTGACGTTGGCGAACCTGATAGTGGAGTAAGTTCACTGACACCACCACCACCACCAGCAACAGCATCCGAGACCCGAAGTAAACGTGTAAGGAAACCGGTCACAAGGTACCAGCCATGAATAATATACTTAATTGTAAATTAGTTGTATAAGAGCAGTTTAGAATAAGTGGTAGGGTGTAATGTATGTTGTAAGTAGGTAGTGTTACAAAATGTTTCAACATTGTACCCTCAACATTATGTGTGTATCGATCGCTGTCCTCTTAATAAACGGTTCGCCAGTCGACCATATACTGCATTCAAGGAAGTCGTATTATTTCTCCAAAACCCCTATATATAATAGCTGTGTACCTACTTACGCTAAGTACAAAGGCATCGTGCAAGCTCGGTGTATGGTAGATGAAAAAGATTATCCAAAAGCTTTATTTAGCTTATTACATTGTATTTATATGAAAATTTATTAGGGCGCTAAATAATAACCACTGCACAAGTCGATCAATCAGGTTAAGCTATGCTTGCCGCGGTAGGTCTGTGGATGGGTGACCATATACCGACATCCCTTTTTTATATAAATTATGAACTAGCGCTTGACCGCAATCCCGCCTGATGGTAAGCAGTGATGCGATTGTTGATAGTAAAGCGCGCTAGTTTATTAAGAGCCTATTCACTCTAGCCTTGAAGAGACTCGAATAGAAAAAACAATAAAAATTGACAAATATAAAAGGCATCAAAGATCAGGAGTGCGACACACGCGAGTTTTCAACGCACTGTGTCGTCTTCATTTTTTGTTTACATGAAAAAAGAAAAAATACGTGTCTAGTGTTTTTTGGAAATCTGACTGACGGACTACATATACATATTCATTCTCACATGTAACATTCATATTTTCTTTGACTTTTTTCTGCAGTTTCATCCATCAGCTCCGTGGTACCAAAACAGAGTAACAGAATTCCCTTGATCTTCCGCAAAAACTTTGAAGTCTTTGTATTGCCGTCAGAATCTTTAAATTAATTAATTCGTTGAATATATATAAACGAACAGATTCGAACTTAGCAATTTTTTTAATCTTCTTTACAATTTGATATGCAATTTTCATAATAAAAAAGAAAACATATTAAAAACGATAATGTTAGTTATAAAAAAAGGTTCTAAATAATATAAAAAGTATTGTTTAGTCGGCAATACTTTGAATTCATTTAGGGTCTAAATGGAATCAAAGACTTCAAAGTTCGCAAAGGAGGTCGCGACCCACACGTTGGAAACACTGCCTTGGAAACTGTTAACTAATAGTATCCAGATATTTCTTCAATATAACAACATAATCTCATGTTCTCTTTGTAAAAATTTTTTAAAAGTTCATTGAAAGGCCTTTCATCCAATATTATAAATGCGAAAGTAACTCTGTCTGTCTGTCTGTCTGTCTGTTGCGCTTTCCCGCTTAAACCTCTCAAACGATTTTGATGAAATTTGGCACAGACAATCTTTAGACCCTGAGAAAGGACATAGGCTACCTTTTATTGAAAAATAAAATGGTATTCCCAAGGGAAATCAAAAAGCGCGGTATAATAAACCGCGGGCGGAAAGCTGACTTCCCACAAGATAACCTTTCCTTACAATTCTGAGTAATCGTATTTGTATGAATGGTTTTCCCGAATTATAATATAAGAATTAAAACTCAACTGTAGGTTATATAAAGTAGGTAAATTACGTAACTTCACGCTTGTTATTCGCGAAGAGAAAAGCAGAGATCTGGGTCATGAGGCGATCTTTCGTTTCCGGATCTTGTCCAGGCATGGAAAGTCGTTATTTCTTTCTGCAAAGCAGTAATTCTCGCAAAGAAGAGGCGGTGCGCGAGGTAAAGGCACTCTCTGCGCCCTCACGCCCATAGTCGTAGCAGAAATCCCCCTGGACGTCAGGAGTCAGTAGTAGACTGCCAGTTCCCGTAGGAGCAAGCTTGAAGGGTACTAGGACCGGGTCTCTTAGAGGTGCGCGTCGTCCTATATGTCAGCAAATTGTGATGGTGACCACCAGGAACAATACCTGCCATGTTCGCAGGTTCTTCGAAAGAGATATCGTGGTCCAATACATATTCCACTAGCTCATTTTGTCAAAAAATATTATAACAACATAGTATATTACCTAGTCAGGTATTAATATTTTTATTAAGAAAGTAATAGTTCCGAGATGTTTACTAGAAATAGGCTGAAGTTATGCCATTATGAACGGTCTAGTTTTGAAATCTATGTTGAGTATAATTATTTCCTCTATGCTCACATTCGTAACCACAAAGAACACTAACATATATTATAAATCTCGATCCAATGGGAAATAAAAAAGAAAAAAGCGTGGCAAAAGAAAATGTAAAATAATTCCTTTTAAGTACGTATGTTACAACTTTACGCTTCCAAAGTTTCCTAACGATACAAAACTATAATAAAATCTTTTTATGCATAAACACCGCCACGACACCTGACGTAAAATATCTTAAAATAAAACAGAGTATGGAACCTTTTGCAGCGACATCTACTGTTGAGTAGCAACACTATTAAGCCGGGCCGTCAAGTAGAATACAGCCTTCGTGTCGCTCTTATATATTATATACTAAGCCGCTACTGCTATATACGGTTAGTTCTTAAATTTTCCGCTAGATGCGCTTTAGGTAGTCAATTATTTGGTCATTGAACTTTATGTTTATTTACTTATTATCTTCGTGACATAATGATCGTTACTACTTCTATTTCATTATCATGAGTACTTTTACTGTGTAATTTTTCTAGAGTACCTACGCGGTATAAGTAAGTATTGTCAGTATTGGCACGCCAATACTTACTGTTTCTCGGCCTCTGTGAATACATTCCACTAGATTGTCCCGATGTACAATTCAAAACTACCACGCTACAATGTAAAAATGCGACTAAGGTGTTTATTGGTTCTGGCACTGAAGGAACACTGGTGGGTTAAGTCACTATGAATCTGATATCTCGCTCTGCCCAGAGTTGTTTGATGAAAAAGGGGAATCAAATTTGATTTTAATGTCAAAACGTTCTTTTTCAAATAGACTCATCGCAAAAAGAGACAACTTAATACATGTGCGGTAGGCAATACATGCGCGGGCGAGGGGGGGCAGGGACGCGGCACGTGTTCGCATCGCTCATTCTACCGTCGAAAATAGTGTTGTCACTTTTTTTTGAAATGACCAAATTTTGGGGAAGTTGGAATGAATTCGCGGAAAAAAAAGATTATTTCAAAATTCTTTAGTAGATATTGTTACTATGATGATTATGTAAAATATTATATTCTATTTGGTCATGTGTTTGCCTAACCTTTATCATCCTTATGGGTCGGACGGGGTTTTCTTTACATATTGTATACATTTGCAATATCTGCTCATATTTTTTGCAGTGCTACAAGAGTCAAGAAAGTTTGATGCACAAGTGTGCTAAGTACTTTTACTGCAATTTTTCAACTTGGTACTTTTTCAAGTACACAAATACATTAAACCGTTTTCAGAATAGTCCGAATTGTACAAGTGTATTAAGTACCAGAATATGAGTACTATGACAAAGATATTCCATCCACTTCTGCGGCTATTGTTAACAATAAATGTGATGACACTGAATTGTCTGATGATGATTCAAATCAATTTTTTTTTTAACAATTAGTAAAAATGAATAATTGTTACCTGCAACTGTACGCTGACTTTATTAATCTAATATATAAAATTCTCGTGTCACGGTGTTCGGATTTAAACTCCTCCGAAACGGCTCGACCGATTTTGATGAAATTTTTTGTGCTTAACCGGTATCTATGAGAATCGGCCAACATCTATTTTTCATCCCCCTAAATGTAAGGGGTAGTCCACCCCTAAATTTTATTTTTTATTTTTTAGACAAAATTTTTAATTTCTATTTTTTTATGATACAACATACAGAAATACATATAATCCCCAATTTTCACCCTTCTACGATCAACCCTTATTTTTTAATAGCCATTTTAGTAATTTAATCTATTATTTATATGGCAAAACAACGTTTGCCGGTCAGCTAGTTTTCTTATAAAAAATCTTGTTTTAATGATTTGGAAACTATGTAACTGTTTTGTGAAATAGCTAAAGATTGGCCTATAATTGGGCCTCTTCTTCTTCTTCAGCCTATAGATGTCCACAGCTGGACAAAGGCCTCCCCCAAGGCTTTCCACGATGACCGGTCTTTAGCTGCTCGCATCCACCGGCTTCCCGCGTCCTTCACCAGGTCATCGGTCCACCTTGTTGGGGGCCTCCCTACGTGCGTCTTCCAGTACGTGGCCGTCACTCCAGAACCTTACAACCCCATCGGCCATCGGTTCTACGAGCAATGTGCCCTGCCCAATACCACTTACGTTTAGCGACTCGAAGAGCTATGTCGGTGACTTTGGTTTTTCTGCGGATCTCCTCATTTCAGATTCGATCTCGCTGAGAAACTCCGAGCATAGCTCTTTACCCTTAGTGTGACTCTGAGCCTTCGTTTGAGGCCCATTGTGAGCGACCACGTTTCAGTTCCGTAAGGCATTACTGGCAACACACACTGGTCAAAGACTTTAGTCTTGAGACACTGTGGTATCTTGGACGACGAGAAGATGTATCGTAGCTTCCCGACCGCTGCCCAGCCGAGCTGGATTCGACGAGACACCTCTTTCCCGAGGTTGGACCTACCTAGCTGGACTGTTTGTCCCAGGTATACATATATACTAGTCAACTACTTCGAGTGCAGAGCAACCAACTAGAATTGGAGGGGGTGCGAAATGAGAGTTCGACATGATCTTCGTCTTATCCATGTTTATCCTTAGACCCACTTGTTGGGAAGATCTGCTGAGTTTTGTGAGTAATTGGGCCTCAGTCCTTTTAAAATTTTTGTTGTAATTTTGTAATTTATTTTATTTGATTGTGGATATAAATAGTTTGTGTTTTATAATAAAAATAAACATTATGAATATGGATCACTGGTTTATTATTTTTTCTATTTAATGCAAAATCCATAACTATTGTTATCCTTCTTTTTGGCTCTTGAACTAGCCTGGTAAATTACTTTTTAAATTATTTTTTAGTTTGAGGCCTGGCCGTGTGGCCTGGCCTGGGGAGTTGCCCATCGCTCGCCGTCCGGTAAGGACCAGGCCTGGGTCAAAGATGGGTTGTGTTTCACACGCGCCTCAAAGAGATGTTAGTACATCGTGACGGGGTTAACGAGGACTGATGCCTCCTGGGTCAGGGTTGCGGGTTGGTTAAAAATAAACCGTGGCCGTGGCGCACAGGCAAGTGAAGAAAGACGGTTGGGTTTTAGTCAGTAAAAGTCTGACACGCCCTTCCGCTCCGCCCTGAGCGGGAGAGGTCATTTAATGATTTCTCATTCAAAACAAAACAAGGCATCGATATATTCCCTTATTTTATTACTAAGATTTTTGTGTAAGTATAGTATAAACAAAATTATTAAACGTGTACTAGCGAAGTTTATTTTTGTTTTTTATGCCATAAATACAGTCTTGTTACAGGTTTATTTGTTTTGTGCCATTAAATCAGAAATGATTTGTATTGATACTCACATTCACTACAATATCTACTCAACTACCACGCACTTCCAATAATTCTTTCTGCTTCTTCTTCCCAGTGAAAGTATTTAGGAAGTGGTGACGGGCGGGCGTTGTGGCGAACTGTCTTTTGTAATATTAAAATTCCAAAAGTGCTCATTCTCAGCCTAATTTGAATAAATGACTTGATTTGGTACTAAACACTTTTTAAAGAATAAGTTTAGTTTAAACTAGTTTCCCATGCTATGCTACTTTATATTTAGGTACAAATGATAGCACATCAAGTGACTGCAAACTGACAAATTACTTTATAAGATTTTCAACCTTATAGCTAAAGTGTTAAAGGTTTTTTGTTTTGTTTGGGATGGGAAATTATCAAATGACCTCTCCCGGTCTGGATGGAGCGGAAGGGCGTGTCAGACTTTTACTGACTAAAACCCACCCGTGTTTCTTCACTTGCCTATGCGCCAGGGCCAAGGTTTCTTTTTTGACCAACCCGCAACCCTGACCCAAGAGCATTAAGGCTCAAGGTCGATTGGGAATATCTGACACTCTCGGCTAGCTCGACTTGCTGTCGTCCGTACATTTACACGAATTAGGTTGTTAACACATAATTTAATTAAACGAATTGTCGAGATTTTTATGTAAAATTAAAAAATAAATGTCGTGTAATTATTTTGTAAGAACATTCATTGTACATAAAATGTTAATCGTAAACATTGCTTAAACACGGATCTTTCAATGACCGCTTTAAGTATGTCCCTTTCGTGCTTATTTAGGATTGTTTTATTTTATTTAGGATTTGTTTGGTTTTTAATTTATGGTCAAAACGTTTAAACGCTTAGCTAAATATTATTTATGCAAAAATATGTACATTATTATAAGCCGTCATATCCTGCAGGTCTTTACTGTAACCATCTTGAAACTTTGAAATCACCTTGAAAACTTAGGTAAAGTGAACATGGAGTGAACTATGATTCCTATCAATCAACATAATAATTTCAGCCGAAAGACGTCCACTCCTGGAGCTGGACATAGGCCTCCCCAAGAATCTCCACGACGATCGGACCTGCGCTTCCCGCATCCAGCGGTTTCCCGCGGCCTTCACCAGGTCGTCAGTCCACCTTGTCGGGGGCCTACCCACGCTTCGTCTTCCTAGGGTATAGGGTATCTATTCTTTCCATCCGTTGGCGATCGGCTGGCTAAGACATGGCTGGAGGTTGATCACTGCGTTGCCCAATTTCTCACAGGTCATGGCAACTTTAAAAGTAAACTGTATTCTTTTAACACTAGAAGCGCCGCCGTTCCATTTTTGTCCCACCCGCAAGTTGCATTGGCTATAACTTTTTATTTCTTCCACTGAAGACCGTGAAACTTTTTGACTTTTCATAATTTATTGTCATTTTTAATAAAACATGTTTTTTATTCAATAAAAATAAAAGTTAATAAAAATAATTACCGATTTACCTAGAAGTGCCGCCGGGTCAGTTTTGTCCCGCCAAAATACTAAGTGTTAATTTGAGGTAAGGTCATTTCTCTGGCTAACTGCGCGGGTGGAGGGGCGACTAAATCAGTTGAGCGTCGTTTCTATTCAGTCAATCGCTCGTCACCTTGCGTAAAGAGAAGTTTTGTTGTTACTAGCGCGTACCTCACGTATTATAATTATGTCTAATAGTCAACGTCGCAGAATATTGAAGCCGCAAGAAATTTTGTCCAGTTTGAATGATATTTTAGAGGACGAATCAGATGGCGAGCCTTTGGAATATTCGGACGACAACTATGAATTAGGAAACAGTTCCGATTCTTCTTCTGACGAATCTTGTGACACTGTGGAGAGAGAAATAACTGAAGGTAAACATTGTTTATTTTACTCTATATGAATACAGCGTTTTGTTTTTTTTATTTAGGTATGTAGGTAGGTAGGTATTTATGTAGGTATTTGTATTGTATTTTGTGTGGTATTTGTAGGTGTATGTTGTGTTTAGCTGTTGTTTTATTCATTTTTATATTTCAGACGCAACAAGTTTGTTGAGCGTTGTGAATGAAGTCCAAGATCAAGTACCAACTGAAAGACGAGGACGAGGACGAGGTCGAGGTGTTCGAGGCCGCCGCGGTCGGCCGTCTGGAGGTAGTACATTGCCAAACACTCGTTTTGACACGATACCAGGCTCAACACTTGTTTCTCCAGATGGTACTGCCTGGACAGTAATTGAAGCTGGTAGAACACCTGGTAGGTACGGATGCCAAAATGTTTTTAGAGATCGCGTTGGGCCAACTCCACACGCAAAGCGTAACGTGGATGAAACTTGTAAAAGTGCTTGGCAACTAATGGTTTCTAAAAAAATTATGCAGCATATCTTAGAGTATACTATGGAAGAGGCGCGACGCGAATTACAAGATGAAGACTGGTACATGACGATGGATGAATTGGAGGCATTTATTGCTGTACTTTACATACGTGGTGCGATTGGTGCACATAACTTAGATCTAGATTCATTATGGTCGATAAAATGGGGTAATCCTATTATAAAGGCAATAATGTCTCGAAACCGTTTTCGTGAGATAATGAAGTACTTGCGATTCGATCATAAATCCAGTAGACGCCAAAGACTAGTTGAAGATAAGTTTGCTATGATTTCTGAAGTTTGGTATGAATTTATCGCGAATGCACAAGCTTCTTACATACCCGGGCCGTACATAACGATTGATGAACAGCTTTTTCCATCTAAATGCCGATGCCGATTTAACCAGTTCATGAGCTCAAAGCCAGATAAATATGGTCAAAAGTTTTGGGTGGCAGTTGACAAAGATGAAAATTATATAATAAATGCGTTTCCTTACCTCGGAAAAGATGATCACAGACCGAATGAGCGTTTAGGTGACTGGGTGGTAAAGAAATTGATGGAACCTTACATCAGCAAAGGCAGGAATGTTACTTGTGACAACTTTTTTACTTCCGTTTTACTAGCAGGATATTTGAAGTCTAAAAACACTAGTATCGTAGGCACTGTCAATAGAGTTCGAAGAGAAATACCTATTTCTGTAAAAATGGCTAAAGAAGAATTATACAAGACGACTGTCCTAAAAACTGGTGACACAACTTTGACTGTTTATCAAACTAAGCCAAATAAAAATGTTTTATTGCTTAGCACTATGCATCAAGATATAACCATAAGTTCTAATTCAAAGAAAAAGCCGGAAACAGTGCTATTCTACAACAGCACGAAGTATGGAGTAGATGTTGTAGATTCGATGAGCAGGAAATATACAGTAAAGGCGGCTTCTAGACGTTGGCCAGTTCATACATTTTATAATTTATTAGATTTGGCGGCTATAAACGCATGGGTATTGTATAAAATTATCAACAACAGCAAAATTAAACGTAGAGACTTTTTATTGCAATTGGGAGAAGAATTGGGATCGCAGTACATGAATAATAGAAACAAAGTCATTCCTGTAGATATTCCAGAAAACCTACCAGAAAGACAGGAAAAACGTACAAGGTGTCAGGTCAAGTCAGAATGTACAAATAATAAGTCATCAGTAAAGTGCCACAATTGTAAAAAAACTGTCTGTAATAAATGCACTGGTAAAGAATATTATTTGTGTAATATTTGCTATTCTGCTAATAAATAATTAGATTTTTAAGATTTATTACATTTAAAATTACTTTTTTAGTTGATTATCAAAAATGGAAAGAGAAATTGATACACATTTGTTGTAAAATGATTAATAATTTGATTAAAAATAAATAAATACAATTTTAAGAAACTCACATATTGTTTTATTTAAAATTTCATGATTTATGCTAATGGATGTTGTGAAAGGACAAAATTGTCCCGGCGGCGGTTTAAGGGGGGTCATGAGTTTCGGCACTTCTAGTGTTAAACTAGTTCCTTCGCCTTTGTGTCAATGTTCTACATCGAACTGTGAATTTGAACAGTCCGCACATCACATCTTGTGGGAGTGTATTCTTAGGCAGAATGAAGGCAATATTATGTTGGATAGTGTACAAGTTACATCCGGAGTCGTTTATTATACGGACCTTGTAGAAACTAGAACCAATTTCCGTGCGTTCAGGCGCTTTTGCCATACCTATTATTGGAATCAATGGTAACAGCACATACCTACTTAGGACCCATTAACTTAATCAAATTTTATTCCGTGGTGATTGGCAATCTGGGCTTCTCCCATTTACAATAATGTCCCTTTATGCCGATTAGCCTAGTTCTATTCTATCTCCTGCTTGTTATGGAGGAAAGTGGAAAAAATATTTTATTTCTTACCCAAGACAGTTGAATCGTTTCTCCGGGACTCGTCGAGCTTCATTGGTCGGCGTTTTTCTGGCGGTCTCCACTGTTGATTCTGGCTTTCAGGAGTTGCAGTGGGTGGGGAAAAAGTGTGGCGGGTTTTTTCCTAGGGTATAGACAGCTCACTCTAAGCTCACGTCTCGTGTTGGTGTGGGTCTTTCATGGGCCACTTCTTATCTCCAGCGAAAGCACTAGGAAGTGGCAAAAGGAGGGTTATCGAATAATTGACTATTAATATTGAATCATTTATTTTTATACGCTTAGCAAACGATAAATGTGTATAAATTTTTGATGTTCATCTTCGTTAAAAAATGAGATTTCATTTTTTTGATGATGTGTATGCCAAATCATATATAAAATAATTGTTCATTAGTAAGTGCCTCACTTGAGACCGGTTCATCTGGTTAGTCTATTTAATGCATGAAAATTTTCGTCGTAGTTCGTAGTTATACTGCATATTTCCTCTGAATATGTTCAAACATGGGAAAGACTGTATGTTCTTTTTTCAAAGGATTTTCGTATAAAAATTTACACCGTACAAATGTCTGCCGGGTCAGCTACTTACCCAAATATAAAGATTAAATGCCTTTGTAAAATAGTGTTTTCATTGTACGCGCATAGTATGTGCAACAAGCATTGAATAGAAATAAGGTGACGATGAAGCAAACGCAATATTCATTTTGAACTTAT
This sequence comes from Sesamia inferens, assembly GCA_037179545.1. Lineage (NCBI taxonomy): Eukaryota > Metazoa > Arthropoda > Insecta > Lepidoptera > Noctuidae > Sesamia > Sesamia inferens. Next base: position 24,272,835 of record CM073934.1, on the reverse strand, counting down.
AGTGATTCTTATTTATAATTAAGTACCCATAATAGGGATCTTTCCTGGGTAAAAAAGAAATTGATTCTATTTAGTCCGTCATTCAGATTATAGAAAAATATTAGATACGTATATTTTGTTTTATCAAATCAATAAAAATTGACAAATATAAAAGGCATCAAAGATCAGGAGTGGTGGCTGGTGACGTCACTACTCGCTAAAAAGTGTAGCGTGCAGTGACGTCACACGAGTTTTCAACGCACTGTGCCGTCTTCATTTTTGTTTATATGAAAAAAGAATACGTGTCTGATATTTTTTGCAAACCTGACTGACGGACTAATTAGTTTTTTTTAGTCAACTACCCTATTAAGTAAAATTGACCGAAAAACGACGAAATGATTGCAGTACATAAATGAATATAAATTTTATATGGTTGTTTCTAAGAATAATACTTGTAACCTTACGATTATTATTATTCCTAAAAACTACTCATAAGTGTACGTATCTATAAATTGTATATTTATTTAAGAACGCCATACAGGGTGCCAGGGAAACGCTTCCGAAAACGAAGACAGGTGATAAGGCTAGTGATTCTCGATACGATACCATCAAAAAATGAGGATTTTTTTTTACAATTTTACTTAAGCATTTTTCGTACACTATGCTGTGGGAACAGTTAAATGAGTTAAATGAAACCATTATTTGCGATTAAACATTTTTTTTTTCTTTACAACTCTAACAAGTAATGTATTCGTAAATAAATAATCAGCTGACAGCTGACGCTCGCGCATACTCGAGTTCAAAGGCCGCGTGCGGTCACCGACATCGCGACGCGCGACGGGCGATGCGCCGGGTGACTTAGTGCGGCGGGCCCATGTGATCGGACTATCTTCCTAAACTACTAACCTTCACTCGATCGCTTGAAGCAAATGTCTTTTCAGTTCACTTCTACCTAGTTGTGGGATATCTGCTTACGGGTTCCATTCGTGCAAGGATCGTAATGATTTTCCCCTTGAACAGGGTTACAATTTTATTTTGATCTGAACGTTCAAATTTACAAATCAGAAAAATCCAGTTTACTTTGCTTAACCTTGAGGCCCATATCGAAGGTACTTAGATACCTACAGCCGGCAGTGTGGCTGTAAGGCCATAAAAATCCTTTGTAAAGCGCCGCTAAAATAAAGAAAAATAAACATTACAGAGGCGTCAACAGTTTTAATTGATTGATCGTGAATTTAATAACAGTTTTGTATTATGTCGATAATCGATAGTAAATGAAATAAAGCAAAAGATCGCTGACATCAGCTGTAATTGACTAAAATTTTTTCATCGCATGTGAACCAATTGAATTTGAACTTTATAATAATGTAATTAAAGTCACACGATGCGTGCTCGTTTATTGCAAGAACTGGATCCTTCATTTAGTAAGTAAACCTAATCAATTTAAAGTGAATAATTAAATTAATTGAATCTAAGAAACCAGTTAAATCTTATTTAAAAGTTAGAAAATGAAAACAGTTTGTAATAAAGCATAAGTACAATTTCCTAACAATTAAAATCAATTGATTTCTGATCTCGTAATTATTCTTTCGTTTACGCGGGGATGTCCCCAATGCGTTTGTCGACGTCCGCGCGGGCTTGTTTGACCTTCATAGTACTTCTTTAGTAAATAATTAATCAGTTCATTCCCGACTCGGTTCGTGAGCGGTTACGTTTTTAATCGATTATTTAATTATTGTTTTGTTAGTTTTAAATTTGTGTTTAGTTATTAGGTATTGTTACGTTTTTAGTGCTGTTTTATTCTTTTTAGTTATAACTTTTTGTTGTTTTAGACAATGCCTGAGGCATACGTGTACAGTGCTCGTGAATACGGCAACATGTTGATGTGTTTAGGAGAAGAATTCTAGGACCAGTGTTTCTACCGCAGCGTCTCAATGGATCAGCATATCTTAATTTTATAAATGGACATTTAAATGATATGCTAGAATGTGTCTGTGGCTGAATTTCGTCGAGCATGGTTCCAGCACGATGGAAGCATGCTCGTTACGCGTCCCGTCCGCGAGCGTCTCACTGAGCTTTTTAATGACTGCTGGATCGGAAGGCTGGGGCCGCACGCCTGGCCGTTCACCCGACTTAACGCCGTTGGACTTCTTTTTATGGGGGTATGTGAAAGAAAGAGTGTTTGATCGGGAATGTGACAGTGCTGATGAAATGCGGGGCAGAATAGTGAGTGTTTTTAATAAACTACGTGAAGAATGTGTTGAGGAATACTGATGCCTCGTGTTCACGGATCGACACAGCGACGGGCCCGGCTTTGTATTGAAATGAATGGAACTCAGTTCGAGCCAAACCTCATAAGGTCGCAAAGGATTTAGACAGGTACGTAAAATGCCTCTGTCAGCTTTTTACAATGGACTACAATTGCGATTTTGAAAGTGATGTTTGTAAATTGCGTATAAATCGGCTCTTTTCGGCGGCGGATTAGCGCGGACGCGGTAGTGCGACGTCACCTTGCGTGTCAGTGACCTCACGTTTCGTACACTATCCAATGCTTGTTTACGAAATATGAAGTCTTGAAAATAATCAATTTAAAGCGAAAGGTTATTGGTATCCGTTTGCATTTAGGTTGTATATAATCTACGTTCTGGCTTCGGAAGCGTTCTCCTTACACCCTGTATATTTCCTTCCTCTCATAAGGTTTTTAATGCAAAACAATATTTCGGAATGTTAGCGATCAGAAGTGGTATTTATTAAAGAAACAAATCAGGACGTCCCAATGTTCGTGTATTATCCATTTGAATTAATTACAACCATAACTAATTAAATAAGATAGGAACACAATAATAATCACTGTGCACACAACAATATGTTAAACGATAGCCAGCAGCTCTTAATTAATATAGAAAATATAGGTCTCATAGAGTTTGCACGATGTTACCTACTAGTCTGAGTGTCCGTTGTTCAAAGTGAGCGAGCGCGGGTGGGGCGCCGGTCCGTGCTAACAGGAAAAGAAAATTCGACAATCGGCCGCCGGCAGAAGTTACCACCCTCCAGACAAAGCCTTGCCGCCAAGCGATTTGTCGTGTTCCGGCATGATGTCTGGTGAAGCCGTACGGTGGACGGGTCTGAGCAGTTGTGTTGCGATGTGTGCCGGGTACGATGCGCCTAATGTATATCAACCTCCCTCTGGCGCAGCAACGTTGGTCGTGTTGTTGGGTTTAACATTGCATCACCTCGTTCAACTGCCGTCTTCCTTCCTATTCGCTCAGTTTTTCTGAGTGAATAGGCTCTTAATAAACGTGCGCGCTTTACCGTCAACGATCGCATCACTGCTTGTCATCAGGCAGGATTGCGGTCAAGCGCTAGTTTATAATTATTAAAAAAAAATGAGAAATATTCAATTGATCCTCTTAAAACTTATTGGCACTATTTGCATAATTATATTATATGCATAATTGGAATGCCAATAAGTTTTAAGAGCATATTAAAACGATTGAGCCTCTTTTTGAAGTTCTTACATTTTCTCGCAGTTGGCTATAGTCAATCTGGGGACGACAAAAAAAAAAAGGTTAGAAGTACCAAAAACAGCGCGTGAGCCGCCCGAGCGAAGTTGGCGGTGCTACTGTAACAGCCATGGAGCGCAAATCTAAATTCTAACAGTTGCTTGGCCATTTAGAATATTTGAGGTTCAAGCGCATTCATTGTACTATAGTTCCAATAATAATACATAAGTATGAGATACATCAGCACCCTAATTTATTGCGTAAGACACTGTAACTATCAGTTGGAATAATTTTGAAGCATATTTCCAATCCATTGCTTCATATGCTCTAAAAATGTAAATAACAAACAACAAAGCAAATAACGCAATGAATATTGTTGAACTGTCAAAATAAAACCTATTGCTACTAATAGCTGGTTACACAATTGGCTTGTATCCTAAAAAATAATTTAATGTCCATCAGATAGATTTCTAAAAAATATTGAACACGTATTTTTTATTTTTTCTTTTATTCAAATACTTAGGAAGATATATTGATTTGAAATATCGCATGACGTCACGCCGTCGTACAAAATATACCATGGCGTGACGTAATTAGCCCCCACTCCGTAACTTTAATACGCTATATCTCAGTAATTTTTGGTAATTTCGACAAAATAAAAAATACGGGTCTTAATTTTTTTATTATCTATAAGACGGACTAATTATTTTTTTGAATTTCATACCTTGGATACATCCCTATTAGCCTACAGTACCTACCCCTGGACACGAAGTTATATGAATACGCTTAACTGTACCTACACTTACAGATTCAAATATTTTCCACAGTATTGATCTGAAGAAAGTCAAACACTTCAAAGCAATCGGGAAATGAACCCGGAAATGTAAAGAATTTTCTTCATTTCAATCTTATTACTTTGAACGCGAGTTAAGTGTAGCTTACGTTAAGGTATTTAAGTAAGATATTATAAAAAGGTAAGATATTATTGTCGTCCTCCGTGGCGCAGCGGTCAACACGCCTGCCGCCTGCGACGTGGAGGCCCCGGGTTCGATCCCCGGTCAGGTCATGATGGAAAACGATCTTTTCCTGATTGGCCTGGGTCTTGGATGTTTATTTATATATTTATCTATTATAAATATAGTATCGTTGAGTTAGTATCCCATAACACAAGTTTCGAACTTACTTTGGGGCTAGCTCAATCTGTGTGATTTGTCCGTATATAAAGCCTGGAGCACAGGCGTAGAGGTCTTCTGTAGGATGCATTCTGGTGAGTGTGCAAGGGAATTGCACGATTTAATTCCCCCATCTCAGTCCAACATCGGACGACCCGTCGTACGGCGAGTTTCCACCCTTACGTTGGTGACACCACTGCGATCCGGACGAAGCGTTTTGCTTCCTCCTTTATACCGCGTACATCGAGGGACTGGAACAATTTGCCAGCGTCGGTGTTTCCGTCACACTACAATTTGAGTGTCTTCAAGGCTAGAGTGAATAGGCTCTTAATAAACTAGCGCGCTTTACCATCAACGATCGCATCACTGCTTACCATCAGGCGGGATTGCGGTCAAGCGCTGGTTTATAATTTATATTTAAAAAAAAAGCTTAAAATTTTCACCAAATGCAGAACAAAGCACGTAGTTTTTTGTTATAACCAGTACCTAAAAATTGAATGATGAATGTCTATATATAATGATGTTAAATCTATATCCCAGCGCTGATTTACTGGATTCGTTTTCTTCTCTACCGATCATTTTGCGCTTGACAGTTTATTTTGTTTATAGAAATATTCTTGTATTATATGTTTATTTCGGAGCGATTTTCCTGTATACTGCATCTGTCATGTTTTGTCTCTGCGTCACTCTGACAGTAGAAAGTAACGACTTGTACAATGTTTTTTTACTTGTGCATGAAATTTTAGTAAATCTATACTAATATATAAAGCTGAAGAGTTTGTTTGTTTTGTTTGAACGCGCTTATCTCATGAACTATTGGTCCAATTTGAAAAATTCTTTTTGCGTTGGATAGCACATTAATCCGGGAAGGCTTTAGGTTATATAACATTACGCTGTGTCCAATAGAAGCGGGGCATATAAAAAAACAGTAATAAATAAATAACGTGAATTTGGGCAAGGGCTTTCAGTATCTCTAATTGAGTCATCATCAACCTTTTTACCGTCCCACTGCTGGGCACAGGTCTCCTCTCATACAAAGAAGGATTGAGCGTAATCACCACGCTTGCTCAATGCGGGTTGGCGATTTCAGACTTAATTAAAGTTCGGGTTTCCTCAAGATGTTTTTCCTTCACCTTCAGTCATTGGTGTCCAAGATATACTTAGAAAGTACATATAACTTTAGAAAAGTTACATTGATATTTGAGAGGCTGGTGTTTTAACCACTAGGCCACCACGACTTGATGATGGGGACATTCATTAGATTTAAAGAAGTGGCACATATGAGTGGCAGTTTTTTTAACATTGCCTCACGCTAGTAATTGTTTTTGTATTGTGGGTGCATATACGAATATTTCGATTGAGTAATTACTCAGAAATGCTGATGCTAACCACTATCATTCAGGCCTTTACAAAAAGAGTAGTAAAGTCACCAAATAACATCATCTTTTGTAAAAATATTTATTTTTTTAAATAATATATCAAGTGAAGTTATAAATAAAAGATCAGATTTAAGTTGGAACATTTCTTTATTAATTTGAACAGCCAGAGAGTTCTGGTACTTTTTCTATAAAAGAAGCTTTAACAAAAACCTAGAAATACTGAGATATTTTTTTTCATATCGCAATTTAGGGCCGGTGACGACGAATTTGACCCATTAATACTAGATGGTGTTATTTAGAAAAGATATATCGATAGGGACCAAATTCAGGTCGGGGACGGAATTTGGCGATTGAAAGTACTCATAATTATAAGCTTACGAGTGAACATGATTATTATGAAATTAATTAAGTTCGAGTGGGCTTCCACGAACTAAGTCTTTAGTCCTTTTTAGTCATTTTGTCCCTTCTCTTTATACTCAATACGCTTCTATCCAATTTATTCTAGCATGTAAAAAGTACAAACAGTAATTTTGCTTGAAATTGAAATGGCGTTGAACGGGACATACATTGAGGGAAAAGTTGCATAAAGTTATTAATTGAATGGTAGCCAAGAAGTAAAGGTAGACAGTCAAAGCAATAGAAAAATAACTCTAGGAAATCCTGTAGAGCAAAGGAAAGGAATATTTAGAAGTGGAAAGATTTAGGGGAAGCATTTGTCGAAAGACAAGTAAATTAAGGAGAGACCAACCGAAGATCATTCCATTCATTTTTTTGTCAAATAAATTAAAAACTCAAAGCAATTAGGGCTTATTTTATTTATATTTATTCAGTTCAAGGTCTAATACAATTTATCTACGAACTTTGTACGCTGAACTTACTGTTAGCATTTATCTCAGACACCACTTGTGAAGCGTGGGCGCGTCACTAAACAATGCTTTTATTACAATTTTTATTCAATAGGAGATAACAATTCTATTCTGAAATTCAGCTTTGTCTAGACCCAGTTACATTTTATTCATGATTGAGTGAGTTTTAACGGAAAACCGAGCTTTTGATTTTTCTATTTCGGGACGATACGTACTAAAATTAGACGACACCTTATAAATTTCTACGGAGTGGAAAGCAATGAGGTTACCTCTAATATCAAGTCATACGGCAACTGGGGCTGCAATTGTGTTGTAAATAACCAATTTGAGAGAGCATATAGAGATTGAACAGACTTGAATATTCGTAGCCGTCTATGAGAAACATTGCTAAATCACCATTTCTGATACGTGCGTAATAGTAGATTCGTAGCCAAAGGCTGTAAGGCATCAATTGCTCCCCGAGATATTGTTGCTTACACCCGAGCTAACTACTCTGCTTTAGGGACAGTTGGGGCACAATGGTACGAAAAAAATATCTTTATTTTTAGAAAAATCTGTGTTTATTTTTTATATAATTTTTGCTTACAACCATCAACAAAATACCTTAACTTAATAATTGCACAGTAAAACAGAGAACAATAATCAAACTTAAACCTATTTATCTTTGATTTGGTGAACCCCTTCCTACGTTCCACTGTGCCCCAGGTCTGGGGTACAATGAAACAAGGTATGGGGCACATTGGAACACGACCTGTATTCATACCAAAGAATTACCCAATGATGTCAAACCTTTTTAATAACTTGTCAGGAAACGTATAAATGCTTTTTTGACGTTTAGTTTTTCCAGATAAGGACGGGTTTGGCAAGACTAGATCAATATCCTCAGCTGAAACGATTGCTATGTCCGGTTCTAACGGAAAATAGAAACTATTCTCAACTTTTGCGCTTCGACGCAAATAATTTATCCCAAATTCGTTGTTCTCATCTATATCAATGAAAAATTTGATATGCTTCAGATCGGAAAATTTTACCACGATAAAATCATTAGGTTTTGGTAATTTAAGCTGGACACTCATTGTGCCTATTAAAGGAAGTAGCCCTGGACAAGCTGCAAGCGGGGTGATGTTGTCTAAAGCCGTAAAGCCAGTCAATACCAGCCATTTCCATTCATACCAAGCTTGGGGAAATTTAATATTGTGATGCTTCGCCATTTCATAAGCTAAACGTCTTGTTTCTAAAGTGTCGAGACCGTAGCACATTTTAGAACAAATCACCAAATATTCTTCCAACGATTTTTCAAGGTCAGTTGAAAATACTTTATTTACTGCATAGTTAGGTGTCATACGAATTTCTACTTCATCTGCTGCAGAGCTTTTTTCTTTTGGACATATCGATTATTTCAGCAGCAGCACGCAAACTCATACCACTTTCTACGAATTCTACAGCTTCTCGCATGTTAGCATCGCTGTGAAGTCCCCTATCACTTTTTCTGACGCGATGTCTCACCGTTCTGGACTTGTGTAAAATCTGCACAAAAATGAAGTTAAGCTAATGGGGTTCAATGGAACAGTGTTCCACTATGCCCCGTTCCATAGTTCCCCATAGCGTGTACAAAATTTTAAACAAGTATTCAAAAATGTTAAGTTATGTTTTGCACTTAACACATAGCGGTCTCAAATAGACAAAATGATTAAGTTTTATGAAAAAAATATATCACTTACCTACTGTTTAAACTTTTTAACTAAAAACGAAAGTACTTTGAAAAGAAATTTCAACTTTTGAATATAAAGACCAATATTTTTTTATTTAAAGCTCCATTGTTATCGCGCCGCCATATTTCACTACGTCCACGTATGGCGCAGGACGCGCTGCGATTGGTCGAAGTGGTAGCGCGCGAATTAGTTTAAAATTCAAATTTTTATCGACATTGTTCCATAGAGCCCCGTGTTCCACTGTTCCCCAACTGTCCCTACATCTCGATTGTGAGGTAATTAGAAAAAACCGGGCATTATAAGAATAAACAATTTTTAAAGTAAAAGTTTTCTATTCCCGCCTTTTTTTCATCTATTGTTTAAATTATTTTTTCAAGAACGAAATTGAGCTTCTCCGTTAGTTATTTAAAATTGGTGACTGTTATACTCATACGAAAGACAAGGTTGAATAGCGAAGAGATCTCTTTTGTCTTCGGGCTGAATGCATGATGTCTATTGCCAGCATGATGGTTAAATGTAAGCGAACATTTTGAAAGAGTGTGGAGTTTTTTTAATTACTTACTGACCTAGGGCTATTATTATCTGACTACATTATTATCCTATAGCGCTAATTAGTCACCAATAAGCCCCACTTGGGGGTAATAAGGACCTACTGAAGCCGTAGGGAGGACGTGTCTGAGCAGTTGTGTTGCAATGCGTGCCGGGTACGATGTGCCAAATGTTGTCGTGTCGGGAGTTTGGTCGCAGAGAGTCTTCAGATCAATCTCTCTCTGGCGCAGCATTGTTGGTGGTGTTGTTGGGTTTAACATTGCATCACCTCGCTCAACTGTCATCTTCCTTCCTATTCACTCAGTTTTTTTTTGTGAATAGGCTCATAATAGACTAACTTTACCTTCAACGATTGCGTCACTGCTTACCATCCCATTAGGGATTGCAGTCAAGATATAGTATATAATCATAAAAAAATACTTACCGAATATGAGAGACGTAAAAGTTTATTATTGTCACATTATTCATTGTTACTTGTGTACTCAGAAGACCCCCCTGATCGTCGGGACACAAAATCCAACTCCCAGTCACTGCAGGCGTATGTTTGCGGGTAGCGAGCAGTATGTTAAGGAGCCCCTTCACCTTGGCTCCTACTTTTCAGAATGTATCCTTGGAGTGCACCGACCGCCTACAGCTTTTGGGAGTTGAGATTTCCTCGAACCTTAACTTTGGACGGTTCATTGATTCCAAGGCCAGGGTGGCTGCCAGAAAACTAGGCGTCATCGCGAAGGTCCGGAGGTACTTCACACTAAGGCAGCTTCTAATTTTGTACAAAGCACAGGTTCGCTCGTATGTGGACTACTGCAGCCACATTTGGGCTGGTGCTGCGAAATGTCACCTTGCCACTTTGGATTCAGTGGAGAGGCGTGCGAAGAGGCTGATTGGCGACCCAGAGTTAACTCGAAACGGTCTCCAAAGCCTGGAGCACAGGCGTAGAGTAGCCAGCCTTTCGGTCTTCTATAGGAAGCATTTTGGTGAGTGTGCAAGGGAATTGCATGATTTAATTCCCCCATCTCCGTTCCATCATCGGACGACCCGTCGTATGGTGAGTTTCCACCCTTACGTCGTTGACACCACTGCGATCCGGACGAAGCGTTTTGCTTCTTCCTTTAAGAAGACCAGGGCCTGTAAGGGCATGGGGTAGTTTGAAAGAGATACCGTGGCCCTGGCGTACAGGCAAATGGTGGAACAAGGGTGGAACAGGAGAGGTCATAAGATGATTTTCCATCCAGAAAAAAAAGGTGTACCTACCTAAAATATACATATATACCACCAAATAGAATTAAGAGCATACGAAAAGAATTGTGCTGCATATATTATATTATTACCTAGACTTAGTCGTTAGCTAGGTTGTTGACTTTAACAAACTCGTTTCTGAATGAGAATAGGGTTCACACGTTGAGCTCCGGAGCGTTGAACGATGTGCAAATAACTTCACATTGAGTTAGGGTGTGACTTTTTTCCAATACTATCACTTTTTGTTTACTGCTTTATGGACAACAAAGTAAATAAAACATATGATTCCAATTTAGCGGTCATTTATATTGGAGAGATATATTAGGCATAATAATCCTAGGTGTATTATATCATATACCTTTATCATCGCTGCCCAATATATCGTGTTAAATTTGTATATACAGTTTCAAAACCAAAAGAAAAAACATCGACGTTATTTCGTAAAAGTAGTATGCAGAAAAGAACAGAATGTGGTAGGAACTAAAAATGTCAATAAAATAAAATAAATAATTGATGTGAAACATCTATAGGCGCACGTGAGACCGATTTCTGGCGTGGCGACGCGTCGCCACGCGCAATCGACTCTGCGTTTCTCTCTCACTCGATCCGGCGTTAAGCCATCTCTTTCGCTCCACTGAGCTCGGAATCGACTGTGCGTTTCTCTCTCACTCGATCCGGCGTTAAGCCATCTCTTTCGCTCCACTGAGCTCGGATACCTATAGTGTATACTCTGTTTATTACAGTACTCATAACCTGTGTTTTTCTGGTAAATAAATCATTTTTCTGTTCTGATAATAAAATGTCTGACCGTGATAATTTAGAGAGTGGAAGTGATCAGCCTCCTGCAAAGAAAGCAAAATCACACTATGACACATTATCAAGTCATCAGTAAGTTAATTTTATTTTTATAATTAAAGTATGCATTTATCTGTGAATTTAGCACGCGTATATTTGGTGTGTATTGAGCGCCAGTAAATGTAAAATCTACTCTCTAGGTAGATTAAAATTCACATAAATTTCATTGCATATCATGTTTTTAAATTAATTATTAATTTTAATTTCATTCTTATTGAAATTAATGCATTAAAACAATTGCTTAGAGAATAAATTTATTAAGACTGACAGAACTTTATTTTAAAATCAGCTGATGGCGTGCAGCGCACGAATCTTTTTTTTATTTGTTATTAATTTAAACTTTAAAAAATTAATTAATTTTTCTAATCATAATGGACTTTATAGTGAAACATTCATTATTTATATTTATAATTTACGATCTTTAGTAGTATATTGAAATAACTAGCTAAGATTCTTGAGTTCACTAATATATTGAAGCCATTTAAATTTTTTTTCTGCATATTTATTTTTCTAATCATAATGGAGTTTATAGTGAAACATTCATTATTTATATTTATAATTTACGATCTTTAGTAGTATATTGAAATAACTAGCTAAGATTCTTGAGTTCACTAATATATTGAAGCCATTTCATCAACGCCATTAATTACGTTTCTTCAAGAAGAATTTCAATTGGAAATTAATAACAATCCAAGAGAACCTACCACCAGATACGGAACAACAATAGATGCTGTATTTATTAGATATCTTAATAATGTTATGTCCAATACTTTCGTATCGTACTTCAGTTACCATCGACCAATTGTCACAGTAATACCGTTCTCAGAGGCAACATCGAATGTAACTATTACCGAAGTCACTGATTAAACTAATTGAGTAGTTTCGATTTAAAATAAATATGTAAATTTTTGTATTTAATGAAAATGAATGTTTATTTAATAAAAAATCATCGTTATCTAGAAAAAAAATCGTTATATTTTTTTTTATTTTATTTTATTGACATTTTTAGTTCCTACCACAATCTGTTCTTTTCTGCATACTACTTTTACGAAATAACGTCGATGTTTCACATCTACCAGGCGTCCCGTGACGGCTCCATTTTTTTAAAGTTTAAATTAATAACAAATAAGAAAAAGATTCGTGCGCTGCACGCCATCAGCTGATTTTAAAATAAAGTTCTGTCAGTCTTAATAAATTTATTCTCTAAGCAATTGTTTTAATGCATTAATTTCAATAAGAATGAAATTAAAATTAATAATTAATTTAAAAACATGATATGCAATGAAATTTATGTGAATTTTAATCTACCTAGAGAGTAGATTTTACATTTACTGGCGCTCAATACACACCAAATATACGCGTGCTAAATGCACAGATAAATGCATACTTTAATTATAAAAATAAAATTAACTTACTGATGACTTGATAACTCTCTAAATTATCACGGTCAGACATTTTATTATCAGAACAGAAAAATGATTTATTTACCAGAAAAACACAGGTTATGAGTACTGTAATAAACAGAGTATACACTATAGGTATCCGAGCTCAGTGGAGCGAAAGAGATGGCTTAACGCCGGATCGAGTGAGAGAGAAACGCACAGTCGATTCCGAGCTCAGTGGAGCGAAAGAGATGGCTTAACGCCGGATCGAGTGAGAGAGAAACGCACAGTCGATTGCGCGTGGCGACGCGTCGCCACGCCAGAAATCGGTCTCACGTGCGCCTATAGATGTTTCACATCAAAAATATCACATTCCAACGCATTTTAAGGTCTCTCTCCGGTCATGTTGGATGGCCGCCCCATCGGACTCTCAATGAGCACATGCGTCTACGCACACACACTTGTCCACTATAATATCTCGCTCTCCTAGTCCTCGTCGAGGTAGGCCACAATGACTGTTATACGGTCGATAGAACCATAGATAAAGGTAATGGCTGGTTGGACTATATTACAATCCCAGGTGGAATTGACAAGAAAATATAGTCCAGCCTAGAACATAAACCTTCTTTTTGTTTTCTTTCTACCAACGACATGTAGTTTTATTTTCATACGCCTTGGGTACATGTGTACGTTAAATATATATAGAGAGAGAGCATAAATTGAAAAGAAAACAAATACCTACATATTATTGTTATTATGATATTTTGCAAGTAGAAGAGAAACTTAGGCAAAAAAACTGAGCACCTTTACGGAACGGTCCAAATAATGCAAAGGTTAATCAAAATAATGAGTCAGTAAAATTATAACTGGCCTTTTTAATGAATGAAAAGACAATTAAAAAAGAAGACGCTTAATGCAGTGATGAATCGTTTTGAAAGTCCTCAGATGAAGTGGTAAACAGTCACATAATTAACTTTTTTATGTGAATATTTATGAAATTGAATATGAATCTTTCATCTTTGTGTCCTATATGAATAGAAGGGCCTTTATTGAAACTGCAAACGAGAATGCATAAATGTGTTTGATAAGATGTATCATGGTCGTTTTCGTTGAGATTTCGTACCCACAGTGTACCAACGGAACCCAAGCTATTACTAAGCTTTCGCTGTCATTCTCTGTCAGCGGGCTGCATGTAACCTGCCGACTGATTCTGCAAAATTCTCACCGTGAAAAGTTAAGTGAGTTCAGAGTGACCTGTCAAGTATTAGTTAGTAGCTCTAATTATCTCTAGTATAACTCAGGCCAAGTTTTTTTTTGTTCCGGGGTGGAAAATCCTCAATGGATGTCCGCCGCCTTGGAGTGGGCGACGGGGTCTGTCAGACTCCTACTGATTAAAAACCACCTCGGTGTCTCTCCGGTTACGAGCGCGCGGAGCCGCGGGAGTCCTTGATTTTGCTGCGGCCCCACACTCTCGTGCCGGCCCGGTCTGTCCGGGCCTCGCCTCATGCACGGAGTAGTGAGGTGTTACACTACCCCGTACATCGCCTCCGCCTCCAATAGGGGCTGGGGATTTCCCCATGTCGTTCGCCTCTGGACCCATTCATGGGGGCCAGAAGTTATCCGCCCTTCCTCGGCGCCCGGTGCGTCTTCTGCGGCCCGGGAAGGGAGATGTTATCACCCTCTCACGTTCCGCAGCTTCCTTCTGCGACATCACGTCCTCGCAGAAGGACACCACCGCGTCCCACGACTCTGCGCTACCGACCATCCTCCGCACTACTGCCGGCATCGTCAGGTCGCCTCCTACTTCATTTGTGAGGACACGGCACTGCTCCTCCCAAGCCACACACTCAGAGAGCGTGTGCTGTGCCGTGTCCTCCCCGCATTGGACGCAGTGGTGGCACCGAGCGTCCTGCTCCCTGTCTATGCGTCGCAGGTACTTGCCGAAGCAGCCGTGCCCCGACAATACCTGCGTCACCCTGAACGACAGGAAGTCGTGCCTTCTCCCAAGACAGTCGTCGAGTAAGGCCAAGCTCACTTCTTCTACGCTTTTACGCTTTCAATTGAAATCTTCACAAACTATGTATTTTTGCCATCACGATTAGTGCAATTAGTTAAGAAATGAGATACTACAGCGCTGCGTGTCGCGGGTTTATTCCGGTCCGGAACAAAATATTTGTATGACCTACTAGTTTTTCCGGGTCGGGCTTTTTGTGTACGTGATTTTAAATGTTAGTAACCGTCTCCACGATGCTGGAGCAATTGATACTGTGGGGAATGTTTAAAAATTGATTGGCGACCCAGATTTAGTTCAAAACGGTCTCCAAAGCCTGGGCACAGTCGAAGAGTAGCTCGCACACTTTCCAAAATGCTTATAGAACACCGACGTGTTCTATAAGCATTTTGGAGAGTATGCGAGGGAAATTTCCCCATCTCCGTTCCACCATCGGACGACTCGTCCTACGCCGAGTATCCGCTTACATTTAGGGACTGGAACAATTTGCCATTTGATTACAATTTAAGTACGTGTCTTCAAGGCTAGAGTGAATAGGCTCTTAATAAACTAGCGCGCTATACCATCAACGATTGCATCACTGCTTATGATCAGGCGGGATTACGGCCAAGCACTAGTTTAAAATTATAAAAAAAAAACTATAATCGCTATCGTTCTAAACTACAAATAAAAAAATATATAGTAAGGTATAAAATTGAAGAGACTCCCCAAATAAGTAACGTGTTATTTCAAAAATATGTGTCGATGGTACTGATCCCTTTGTGTCCGCATTCGGCTTGCAGTTGGCCGGCTTGGCTTTTAAGGTTCTGAACAATAAAATTTACTGTCTCATGAAAGCCTCTATTGATCAGACACTGACGGTATAAATGGACACAAGATCTGACATCAGATAACATAGTTTTTTTTTGCTTTAACTACTTTTGTTTGCCTAATTATAGTTTTCATTGATATATTGCCTGGCTAATTGACGTATCTATATAAATATTCATCATCATCATCTCAGCGTTAAAAACAGTCGCATCCGTAGCTTTTCAGCTTTGGAGTCTGGGGTCTAACTACTGATTTTGGCTAAACTTCGATATTTTCCGTGAAGCGTGAAGCTGCCGTCTGACCTCTACAACCCGAAGGCGATATCTAAGCTTTGCAGTTAGACAAATTGTTAGACTTTTGAGGACTCCAACAACCCGTAACGACTGCCACTAGATGTCCGTATGGCAACCGGGACCAACGGCTTAACGTGCTTTCCGAGGCACGACCAGACCAGTGCAAGTATTCATATTCATGCATACAAATATTTGCACTGTGCGGGGATCGAACCCGCGCCTCCTATCTATATGAATATTATAAAGAGGTAAATTTTGTTTGCTTTTTATTAATATCATTTATTCCCATATAACATGGCATAAATAGGTGGAACATACATGGTACAATATACATGTTTTGCTTCATAGAAGCAAATTGTACATGCAAACAATACCTAAATAATTTATTTAATCAGTCTCTAGGAACTCGATTTAGTTCTTAGACTTCGGTTACACACGATTAGGAGCTGAGTAAGACAAAAAGCGTCACAGAGGTACACTAAGTACAGTCAGAAGCAAAAATATGTATACATTGCCAAGGCTCCAAAAATATGTAAACATCTTCGACTTTAAGACGAAGTGCTCAACTTGAAGAGCATAAAATTGTAGCCACCGGTTCACCTCATAAATATGTATACGCTCATTGCTTCATTAAATTATGCCCACCACGAAAGGAACAATACTATGTGCATAGTATTGTTGTGCCCCTTGGTTCATCCGTAATGAGATCCTCTACCTTGATCTCAAAATCCCCACCATCCAGCAGTTCACGAAGCGTCTTTCCAAACGCTTCTTTGACACTGCCGCCAAGCACCGCAATCCCCTGATAGTAGCGGCTGCTAACTATACCCCCGCCACTATCTCCAAGCTTCGCTGCCCAAGGCATGCCCTCACAGATCCCGATGACCCCATAATCCTTCTCCAAGAGGCCAATAGGGCTACCAGCACAACACACAAAAAAAGATCCACCTACCGACCTCGCCGCCGAGGTCCATCGCTTACTATGTACATAGTATTGTTCCTTTCGTGGTGGGCATAATTTAATGAAGCAATGAGCGTATACATATTTATGATGTGAACCGGTGGCTACAATTTTATGCTCTTCAAGTTGAGCACTTAGTTTTAAAGTCAAAGATGTTTACATATTTTTGGCGCCTTGGCAATGTATACATATTTTTGCTTCTGACTGTACACTAAGGGCATAAGAAGTAAAAGCGCCGGATGTTGATACTGGGCACTGAAAATTTAACGCGGACGAATTTGCAGAATGAAGCTAGTGGTAAAACATTAAAGCTCTGTGACTCATAAAGTTATTCACTTTGCATACCTAATTTTGTTTAGAATCAAGTTTTAAATCTAACTCAACGGACAACTAGTTAAAGCACTAAGCAGTGCTAATTCTCAGTTTTATTTGACTTTGATTGCTTATATAAACCAATCTGTTATGTAATAATAATGTGTGTCCATTATGAATTTTTTTGACACATCACAAAGAGACACAGGTAGATTGTCATTTATTCATATTTAGCTTCAGATAGCTACGTGCAATCGCATGAGATGCCTAAGCTATAGACTTTAGACTCGTCTTGTGATCTTTGGCAATTTACGGAAACCTTTATCCTCCTTATTGTAAAACGAAATCTTACTTTAGTTCCAGACTTAAATTTGTGTCAATATTTATATTTCGCATTTTATTGAAGTTAAGTCAAAATTTTTCTACTTCTCTTGATCAATGGCCCCTGTGGAAGAAACACACAATTTTGCCAATAACACGTGTAAAAAATTATAGAAATTCTTTGAAAATTTTAATTCACAATAATGGCGGATATCGCCAATGACAGTCCGTCAAAGTTCGTAATATAAAAGTTACAACTTAGTACCGAACTGAGCTGTCATTTTTATATAAAGAACTGCGTTTCTATAATGGTTAGGTGCATACTTCAATACCCATTTAAGTGGTTTAAACCTGCAGGGTAATTGCGCAAAGACTATCAGTAGCAATGGGTTTCATTCTGACACTTCAACAACATTCATTACGTTATTTGCGTTGTTGAGCAGACACGTTTTCAAACATATGAAGCAATATGTAGATTAGAGATATGCTTCAAAATGATTCCAATAGGCATGTTTCCTGGGTAAAAAAAAGATTCTATTTAGTCCGTCATTCAGATTATAGGAAAATATTGGATACGTATAATGAAATGAAATGAAATAAATGAAATCGTTTATTAAGCAAGTAGGATCACCGATCACTTTTACAAGTCATATGTTTTTTTTTTTAAACTAGATGAAGCCGGCATTTCCTAACTGACTACCTCTGAGAAGAAATAGCCGAGACAAACTCAGGGATCATCGTCTTTTTCGACACGTTTTCAAACATATGGAGCAATATCTAGATTAGCAATATGCTTCAAAATTATTCCAATTGCAAGTAATAGTGCGTTAAGCAATTAGGGTGCAGGTCTAAATAAAATCTATATTTTGTGATATATGGGGGTACTTATGCGTCGTACATTTTCTCTACATACGGAAATACATCTATTAACATTTTGTCCAGCAGAAGAAGCAAGTTCATTTTCCCGATTCTTTAACTTAACGCTTTGTTATTGAATAAAACAAAAATTCTCACAGCTTCGTTAATATTCGCACTCTGATAAAGTTTAATAGCTTTACACCTAGCAATAGGAAACAAATTTGTTTACTGACTTTTCTTTGAAATCAATAAAAAAATAAAGACTTTTTTCTTTGGTATCTGAGCCGAGATCGCCTATTCTCTCAATTAATAGGGACTTGATCCGGGGAAAAGACAGTAAGGATCAAAGTAGTGCAAAAGGTCGAAGAAAAAAGGTTGAATTCGTTAAAAACGAGTATTAGTGTTTTAAATGCATAGTTCAAGTGTGCTAGTTTTTGTTCATAACTGATATTAGGTTTCTGTCTGGTTCTATTTGCCTATGACCCGCTCACATTGCATAACTAGTAAAGTGACTGACTCACAGTCATAATACCTATCGAGACTCACATATTATGGCTATACCACATATTTGCCGTCGTGATCACTTTTTTCCGATTGTATGCACAATAAATAACAAAAAAAAAAAAAAAAAAACCACTAAAGGCGGGCGTACTTTAGGCCTAAGCTATTTTATACTCGTAAAATCTGGGTTGATGCAGAGAGAAAAAAGGGCAGGGTATATAACTATAAATAAACATATATTTAAATGTTAGCGAGTGGAGGGAAAGAAACTTGCATGGACAAAAAAAAAACATTAAATAACATTGACAGGAAAAATACCAAAGGCGAAGGAGAAAACGAATCCAGCTTCTACGTCCCAGCTAAAGTATTAGGAAGTTGTGAAGAGCGGACGTTGTGGGGATTGTTTATGTAATTTTGACATTTAAAAGTGCTGATTCTCTTTCTAGTTTGAATAAATGATTTCGATTCTTGAGCAATTCAGCGCTGGAACAATGAATGAAATTGCAATGAAAACATAGATCATATTCAAAATGCAAATTCTTTTATTATCTTTCAGCATTTTTGTTGTACAGACGTGTTCGGTGGTAGGCTAGGTGGCAGGTGGTAGGCCATAACGTCGGCTGCCGGCAGAACTTACCACTCACCAGGCAAAGTATTGCCGCCAAGCGATTCGTCGTGTTCCGGCATGATGTCAGGTGGAGCCGTTCGGAGGACGACTCTGAGCAGTTGTGTTGCGATGTGTACCGGGTACGATGCGCCAAATGTTGTTGGGTCGGTAGTTCGGTCGTAGAGGGTCTCCAGATCAGTCTTCCTCTGGCGCAGCATCGTTGGTCGTGTTGCATTATCATTGCATCACCTCGCTCAACTGCCGTCTTCCTTCCTATTCACTCAGTTTTTTGAGTGAATAGGCTCTTAATACACATGCCAGACTAGCACCAAACTAGTGCTTACCATAAGGCAGGATTGCGTTCAAGCACTAGTTTATAATTATAAAAAAAAAACTGCTCACCAAGCTAATGAGTTATATTTGTTTAATAGATTTCCAACTTTATCGCTAAACCATTAGGTTTAAGTTTGATTGGGGAAATATTATTTACGGGTAGCATATTGTGCTGGCGCCTGTATGTATAACATGTAACCTTCCTTTTGTTGATATTTTTATAATTAGAGTTCTGAAATTACAGCGTTTACCTAAACTTGAAAAAAATGCCGAAGCAAGAATAATGTGGATACACCATTTACTAACAATTGTGTAAAATATTTTAATTATACAATCTGTTTCAGAAATATGAAATAATACTATCAGTATATAAAATATATGTATGTTGTATACCTATGGCACCGGTGTGAGGTACCTAAGCGCATGAGTTTTTTAATTATTTTGCTTTGAAGTTTAGTGCGAAAACATCGCAGTGATGACCCTAGAAATAACTTTAAAATTCAATTTTAAAGATTATAAAACAGAGTCGACTTATTTGTATCGGCACATTTAATGCCTATCGTCTTATTCAACTAATCAGTGTAATAAAAACATAGTTTTTATAATGTGAAGTAAATTCAATGAAATCTTCTTGCATCTACCCCTATTAATGGTACTATTAACTCTGTTGTTTTCAATAATTAATTACGATCTTTTAATTTTCATGCTCAGATCAGTCGTGGATAGCTTCTCAGAAGCAAGAAAACACATCAATGTCGTGTCTATTTTACATCGTATTTTTAATCTCTTTAGTCAACGTGGATTGTCGGTATTTATCAATGAATGGTATTGAATTATTGATCAATACCGGCCAGGCGACGAGTAACCAGCGGTGCCTTTGACACGCCCACTAATAAAAGCATCATTATAAAGTGGTTCCGTACAAAATATAGTTTTAATAACTGACTTCTTTCATATTGTTTTAATTTCATATTATTTAATTATTTCATTGTGGGCTCCTGGCCCTGTTTTAGTAAAAATATGCCCATTTAATTACAATAAGCCTTCGCTTGTACTTGACACCTTAACTTATGCAAGGAATGGGTATAATCACCTCTCGTTAGAAAATTACAAACGTAATAAGTTTTGACTTACCGTATTTAGATTCAAAACTGATTAAGAATACTTATTGTTTTTATTTAAGTGTTAAAAATCTTAATTAGTTGCTTAGGTGTGTCTGTAGATAAGAATATCAGTCACTATTGGTTTTTCGGTAAAGGGAACCCTAAAATGTACGTAGGTTTAGGTAACTACCTATTCTTGATTTTAATTTTTTGCAAGTCCCGAACGAGTCCCGAATTGACGTTGACTTATTGCATACTAATCGTCCCGAGGTAAAGTCGCTGCTTTGCAATTGCTCTGTTCCGCGTTACGTGTTGTCAACGGTTTTCAAAATACCTCGTCGTGGTGAAGAATATTCAAACAGTGAATACTATGATTCTCTGTGTTGGTGCTGCTGGAGATAGCATCTATGGAGCATGAAATTTAAACCAGCAACGGTTTGTTGACGGGAAACCCGCCGCTGATCAGCGACGCCTGCCGTCGTATACGTGCTTCAGGAACATGTGTCTACGGCTGCAAAGTACTGGTGCCTTCCATCGTTCTGCGAGTGAGGGACGCCCTAGTTCTCGCTCCGGCACCGCTTTGGAGACACAGATTATCGAGCACTTTAGCAACGAACCTAGAACTAGTACTCTTCGAGCTGCCGCTGTATTTAATGTGAACCATACACTGGTGTGGCGAACATTACGGGACGACGGTCAACATCCCTAGCATTTTCATCGAACCCAAGAACTCACAACTGCAGACCGCGCGCCAAGAATAAACTTTTGTACTTGGTACAACAACCGGGTGCAAACCGACCCACGGTTTTCAACAAAGGTGCTGTGGACGGACAAGGCTTCCTTTACTAGAAATGGTATAATAAATACGCACACCTAGCACATGTGGGCTCAGTGGCGTATCAACGTCTGGGCTGGTATCCTCGGTGACCAATTTGGTTGCCACAACGTCTCAACGCCGAGGAATACTTGAATGTACTTGCAAGAGTTGTGGAAGAGACCCTCGAAAACTTACCTGTGGCTACTTAAGTACAGTCAAATTGTGTTTCAACATGATGGTGCACCAGCTCATTACGCGCGGCCTGTTCGAGACTACTTAAATGAACAATTTACCGAGTGAATTGGCAGAGGAGGACCCATATCCTGGCTCCTCGTTCCCCGGACCTTACACCAATGGACATTTTTTTGTGGGTTTACGTAAAAAAATGTGTTTATTCGCAAGTGTGTAGTTCATGAGACGAGATGAAATCTGAAATTGAAACGGCGTTTGCTTCGGTAACCCCGAACATGTTAAGGAACACTCGATCGTCCTTATTACGTAGAACATCTTTGTGTGAAGAAAATGGAGGTGGTCATTTCGAACCCTTTTTATAAACGACGACGACCCAAAGTCCGTGATTCATAAAATCATACCAAGATCTTTTCGTGATATTAAATTCCTAATACCTACATTATCTTAAGTGCAGTGACTTCATAGACCTACTTACTGGACAGTACCTACTAGCTTACACGGAGGTACAATTTCAGTGTGTGTAATGCATGATCAAGCGCGGTAATTTGGTTCAAAAATGTAAAAACACGGTAAGGTACCTTACGGCTTACATAAATATCATCATATCATAAAACACTTTTTTGCAAAGAAATGAATGAGTGAGTGTTCAAAATGTTAACTACCTAACAAATTATCCTGTAATAATGTACTGGGTAGGATTACTTGTTGCTCTAGGAGGAGTACCTACCAATCTTTGTTTTCATTTTAACACATAACATAATCATCGTCAGGCTTACTCTAGCCGAAGGTGTTGGCAGAGGTTTACAGAGTAGACCGTACATTCACTGTTTGCCAAAGACCTAATGTTAGACTTTATTTTATTTTGTGTACAGACGACAGCACGTCAAGCTACTGCAATCTGTCAGATTTCTTTATTGGATTTTCAACTTTATCTCTTAAGTATTAAGGCTCAAGGTTGACCTGCTGTCGTCTGTACGATGCTGCGTAAAAGTAAAATTGATTTACTTGCATTGAAAATTGTATTGCTGTATTTATTTATCGGATTATTTGTGATGTGGTTTATTATTAGCCTAGGTTATTGTGTGTCATAGTATTTAATGTAATATTAAAAGTTTGGCTATTAATTGTATTTTTTTTTTTGTTAATCTTTTTTTCTTCCCTTATTGGTTTGTATTTCATTTAATTGGCTGATCACGTTGTGAGTTTTACCTAAATGCGAATCTCCGACGTGCCTGCCTGGTAGGAAAAACAAGACTGATTTTTAAGGACAAATAAGTGAGTAGGTACATATTTACGTAAGTGTCTTTATTGACGCGAACCAGTAGGTATAATGTATGCCGGTAGGTATTTAGCAGACGGCGCGGCTAGTCGGCGCGTAGCGTCAGCTGTAGCGTAGGTTTAGGGTTGTCGACAAAATGTTTAATAAATATTTTTATTTATTTTGTAGGGAAAAAAAATCTTAGTATTTCAAATTTATGACTAGGTCAAGTTGAAGTTTATAAGGTATACTTCAATATATGAAAGTATTGTTTCACCTTTCTGAACCACGTTGTATATGTCGGGGAAACGTCAGGAGGTGGGGCCGAAGTTTCGGATAGTTGAGGTATCTTCTCATCCCATGAGCATCCATGGTGGGCGGTATTCCGACGTTGAAAAATAACTATAGTGTGATGTTCGATTATTATTATTGTAATTGTACAGACACTTAAATCAATTTAATATTAAGGGATTACAATGATAATCTCAAATTAAAACAGATAAGAGCCACTGGGTTTGAGTATGACCAACACAGTGGATCGAAGCCTAAGCAAAGAATGCCCGCTCTAACGGTCGCTTGCTATGGCAAACGCAACTCCAGTCGGGTGTTACACATTCTCTTAAAAAAAAAAAAACATAATTTATCCGAATGCCCATCGATTAATCCATTTCGAAAAATAGTAGAGTAATTTACGGACAATTGATAATTGATACTGATACAAAAAGATCACCATATTCAAAATTAACCAGTCACGCGCCATTATACAGTATGTTAAGAAAACCCTGTCCGACCCGTGAAGGTGTTGTTAGGTATCGATAACTGATTCTACTAATGCATGCAAAACCGAGCTAAACTTAAAAAAAAAATCCCCCTAAAAAATAAATTATTTCGCAAAAAGAGGTAACTTAATAAATGTGCGCTATGCACACCTATGCCCCATTCCGCGGGCGGCGGGCGGCAGGACACGCGGCACGTGGTCGCATCGCTATTCGCCCATAACAATACCGGTGTTGTCACTTTTTAAAAATTACCAAATTTCGAGGAAGTTGAAATTAATTCGCGGGAAAAAAAGATTATTTCAAAATTCATTTGTATTGGTACTATGATGATTACGTAAAATTTTATATTATATTAGGTCATGTGTTTACCTAACCGTTATTATCCTTATGGGTCGGACAGGGTTTTCTTAACATACTGTATATTTATAAACCAGTACATATTTTTTCCTTTAAAAAATGACGAAATACCTTGTTATACGCCATTCGGTGATATTTTTTGAAATATTTATAAACAAAACATGTAGTGGCATACATATTAACTATGTGTACCGAGGCATATCCATATTTTTCTTTCGTCAAATTAATCAAATTGAAGTATTTAAGCGCCAGAATATCCGATCTCTAGTTTTACCTAATACTGTATTCTTAGTAATAATGGACATCTTTTATTTTGGAACGTTTTATTATGTCACCTGTTGCGAAATCCAATAAAATTTGCTTTAATGTCACACTATGCCAAAGAAGTCCATTCTATAGTATTTAGCAATACAATGATCATTAGACAGAACGAAATAAATTTTCAATTAGTTGTATAAAATGGACAATGTCGAAATGGCATAGCCTTTTATCGCATACACATATAGCTTTTTTGAAAGGTTTTTGGGTTATCCGATACTTCATTGTAAGTAGAATTCTAAAGTAAGTATGCAAGAAATTCAGATCTTATTGTGTCTTACAATGTTCGAAGAATTGGAAAAATATAATGATTTATTTAATTACTTTCGAGGGATTGCCGTTGTGTTTAATAAACTCTTCACATGTTCAATCATTTACGAAAGTAGATGGCAAAAAAAGAAAATTCAAAAATCAAAGACATCGACTTTCTAAATTAATTAATTTTTACGCTGTAGTGTGTTTTGAAGCCTTTGTTTGGTTAAAAGGCGTTCTCGACCACAAACAGAATAGGGTAGTTAACTAAAAAAAACTAATTAGTCCGTCAGTCAGATTTCCAAAAAATACTAGGCACGTATGTTTTCCTATTTCATATAAACAAAAAACGAAGACGACACTGTGTGTTGAAAACTCGTGTGACGTCACTGCACGCTACACTTTTTAGCGAGCAGTGACGTCACCAGCCACCACTCCAGATCTTTGATGCCTTTTATATTTATACATTTCAATTGATTTGATAAAACAAAATATACGTATCCAATATTTTTCTATAATCTGAATGAAGGACTAAATAGAATCATTTTTTTTTTTACCCAGAGAACATCCCTATTACCAAACAGTGTAGTAATGCCTTGTTTATGTCATGCAATGTTTTGGGTACTTTCCTGATATAACTGCACCTACGTAATATTAAATGAACACTTTTGGTATTAAAATTATGTAAACATTATAAAATAGAACACAAAACATTCAAAAAATATTGTTTAAAAGCAAAGGTAACAGGAACAAATATATTTCTACTATTAGGTATCCTCAGATTCGCGAAAAATATGTAATATAATCCTGAGAACATTAGAGCTTGGAGTTTAAAGAGCGATCACAATCACAAAGCCAATTCCAATAATTAAAAACGTTTAAAATCAAATAAAAATAAATGAAAAAGATAATATGTAGTTGCCGAGATGAGACTAGATTTTGAACGTTTTAATATACGAGGACTGGCCTTGAGCGTTCAGGTTTTGTTGGATTCCAAATCGGTAGACCCGTGTTATGAACTAATTTACTAATAACGCCGTTATATTTGACGTTCAATCATTTATTGGCCAAGGTTTTTAACTTAGTCTGTTTTCTAATCGATACTAATATATAAAGCTGAAGAGTTTGTTTGTTTGAACGCGCCTAATCTCAGGAACTACTGGTCCGATTTGAAAAGTTCTTTTTGCGTTGGATAACCCATTAATCCAGGAAGGCTTTAGGCTATATAACATCATGCTGCGACCAATAGGAGCGGAGCATAACAAACTCCACGCGAACGAAGTCGCTGGCGGCCGCTAGTAAAAATATTTTTATTAATCAGGCGTCAAAGGAAAATAACGGTGGGATTCGTTGTCTAGGTAAGTGTGATTGTTAGCGCTGCTCGAGCACCAATTTTGACAGCCTAAACCTTTTTTGTAACTCCAAAGTTAAGTATTACGAAATTATAGATACATATCTACCATTAAGTGGCACATTGGCCGTAGCACCGATGTCCGACGGGACGAGGTTTCATGATTTCTGGAGCTTTTCTATTTCTCGGAAATACTAAAATAAAATGTTTTTATATTTTAGTATTTCATTATCAAGCAGTCGCATCCGAAGCTTTTTCAGCTTTGGAGTCTGGGGTTCGCTTTACCAGTCTAATTTCTCGGGTTTTCTCGGTCTGTCGAGAAATTTACATTTACGTACGTTTTCATATAGTATTTGGTTCTAATAACGTTAACAAATTCAGTGTTTTTCTTCCTCTAAAATGAAAGTCATCAAATTAATTATAAAACTTATGGATAAGCTAATTAATTTAAAAAATACAGAAGTAATATTATTCAGACTGATTATTATAATGACAGCATCATTTTGGCTGATTATTTAAAACTTATAAACAAAAGTAGTATCTGTCAAACTAAACAAAAAATCTACATGAAAAAAAAAGCATTAATTTATAGATTGCGATTAATATATCAAAATTAACGCCGAGAAAGGTAAATCAAGTATCGCGTATATATATCTAGACTTGGCTCGCGAGATTTAGGGTGTGGATTCAGCAAATATTGTACCAATATTCGTGACAGCCAATGGCTTAATAATCAAGAACCTTGACCAACAACACCTCAGGAGGCTCTCGTTAGGCTGCTGGATCAAGGGCTTGATTAAGAAAGCGGTACTTCTGGACACGGTTCGCATTGTCAGGAGGTTCCTTTCTCTAGAGCTCTGACCGCCGGTAGCTTGGACCCTGTTCCCGATATAAGTGTTCTACTATTTATTATATTTTTAAATGTTTTTATATTTTAGTATTTCATCATCACCCAGTCGCATCCGAAGCTTTTTCAGTTTTGGAGTCGGGGGTTCGCTTTACCAGTCTAACTGTTGATTTTGGCTAAACTTCTATATTTTCCGTGAAGCGACGGCCGTCTGACCTCCACAACCCGAAGGCGATATCGAAGTATTGCAGTTAGACAATTGTTGGGTTTTAAGAGCTCTAACAACCCGTAACGACTGAAATTAGATGTTCGTATGGCAACCGGGACCAAAGGCTTAACGTGCCTTCCAAGGCACAACCAGACCAATGCAAATATTCATACTCATGCATTCAAATATTATATGAATATATTATAGAATATTTGAATGCATGAATTCGAATTAGACAGAACCCGCGCCTTCTTGCTCAGCGGCCGCGTTCGCTTCCGCTACGCCACGGGGGCCGTATATATTTTGTTTTTTATATTGTAATATTTAAAAAAATATAGTCGTTACAATTTAATTTCTATATAGGTACAGACGACAGCACATCAAGCTACTACGATCTGTCAGACTTCCTTATTAAATTTTCAACTTTATTACTAAAGCATTAAGGCTCAAGATTGATTGGGAATATCTGATAGTTTGGGGTAGCTTGACTTGCTGTCTTCCGTACACCATTTCTCGAGTTCTCGACTTTTCTCGAGCTCGATTTCCCGGGAATAAAACCTAACGATTTCCTGGGAACAAGACCTAACGATTTCCTGGGGACAAAACTTAACGATTTCCCGAGAATGAACCCTAGATGGGGCCGACGGGTTTTCGAGTAATGACCACGCACTGGAAAACGCAGAGTGGGTAGGCTCCCGTCAAGGTGGACCGACGATCTGGTGAAAGTAGCGGGAAAGCGCTGGATGCGCAGTAGTAAGAAAAAGCGAGAGACGTTTCGCTCATGACCACTAAGTTCATGCTTTTTCAGTCCAAGGTTGAACTAAAATTAAAGATTTAAAATAATTAAACGCTAAATTCAGTTATATGGAAAGTGCTTTCCTTTGTTCTTTAGGCTTCAGACTTGACCTACTAAGGACGGTCGATATTAAATGTCACCTTGTTTATTATCCAAAGAATAAATATCACATATTTTCTTTATAAATGCTACATTTTTATACCACAGATCAAAGTCACCTGACGCTTGAAAAATAGGCCCGTATTGATATTGATTCCTCTGTTGTAGCCCAAAAAGTGTAAGAAAAAATGGTATAAATGAATTTACTATTAAAATGAAGGCAAATAACAAAAAACTGACGCACGTAACAGTTTTTTTTTTTAATCTATTGGCTTGTTTCGAAGTACAGTTTGTAAGTGAATCGAATAATATTTATAACCGCAGTGAATCGCTCAAAAGGTTAAGGATAGTGATTGTGCCTTAAACAAAGGTCAGAGAATACTGGCCTTGTCCGCAGGTAGCAGAACTATGCCAAAACACAATTAGTTTCCCATACGTGAAAATTACTTTCGTTTTGGTTTTAATACATTGTAATATAGGCAATTGACGTGACAATTATTTTCGGTGTCGTCAATTAGCCCACGTGTACCTACGCATAGCACGGCGGGTGCCAAATATATACGGTACAAAGTATCTGAGTGGAGTTGTATGAACGTTTAATGCGACTAAAGGACTCTGTTGGTGATTTTGGAGAGCGAGTATTCTGTGTGCTGTGTTCGTTACCGCGTGTGCGCAGTTCTCGTCGCGCCGTACCGCTGCGCGCGCGCATATTTTTGCGAATTGTTTATTATTTTAAGGGTGAGATATTTTTGAATATTTCCATTTTCAGTGTACATATTGTGTAAAGTATAATGTGACCTTTTATATACATCAATCAATTTTTATTATTTTTATTCATTTACGTAAGTCAATATTCGCCGCATTGTGTTTTGTTTTGGGTCTTTGTTTGGCAACATTGTTGCCAAATATATCAATGTGGTAAATCCAGATGAAGTGTATTTTCAGATATAGGATTATTGTCACTTGACGATGACTATCGGAAACGGAAATACAGGTCGTTTATCTAGAACATAATATATCTAACATTTGCCGCCATAAACAAATATTTATATACATTTTTTTTTAATTACTAGGTAATGAGTCTTTAATTGGGAACTTTTATTTATCATCTAATTTTTATTCATTTATGTACGTAAGTCAATATGTCAATATTCGCCGCATTGTGTTTGATTTTGGGTCTTTGTTTGGCAACATTGTTGCTAAATATATCAATGTGATAAATCCAGATGAAGTGTATAAAGAATATAAAGGAATATAAAAGAAGATAAAGGATTATTATCACTTGACGATGACTATAGGAAACGGAAATGCAGGTCGTTTATCTATTGAGGCCATAATGTATCTAACCTTCGCCGCCATAAACAAATATTTATATACATATTTTTTTAATTACTAGGTAATTAGTCTTTAATTATTTGTTTCAGTAAAAACCATCAGTTTTTAACCTTTAATTTGCTCTAATCGAATTTAAACACATGGGTAGGCCCGTGTATTTAAATTCGATTGATCTATTTTAAAATTAACTAGGTAATCAATACATAGATAAGAATATATTTTCCGCTAATTATTAACACATTAAACACATAGGTACCTAATTATGGCACGTTGCTAATCGATTCCTGATAATGATAATCTCAGTATAAAATGGAAGTACCCACTTGTATTCTATTCTATTTTTGTTTATGGCAATGGTGCCGATATCGACAATTCTGCCAATGTCTAATGTGAAAAAATAAAAAAAAAAAAACAATTCTAATCCAATAATAATTTGATAACACTGTGTTTAATGTTAGACTTGTAGACAAGTGTTAGTAGTACCTTCTTGTAATAGATATCAGTAGTGGTGCGACAAAATGACAGAAACAAACAGTGCAATGAAGGTATGTTATTTATTTTAATTTAGTAATTTTAGTAAAAGTATGTCAAAATTATGAAATTTATTACTTTTCGGTTTACGTGGTAACTTTAAATTAGTTTTCTCGGCGGTAGACCATAATATCGGCTGCCAACAGAAGTTACCACCCACTAAGCAAAGTCTTGCCGCATTCGTCGTGTTCCGGCATGATGTCTGGTGAAGTCGTACGGAGGACGGGTGCGAGCAGTTGAGTTGCGATGTGTAGGTATCGGTTACGATGCGCCAAATGTTGTTGTGTCGAGAGTTTGATCGTGGAGGGTCTCCAGATCATTCTCCCTCTGGCGCAGCATCGTTGATAGTGTTGTTGGGTTTAACATTGCATCACCTCGCTCAACTGCCGTTTTCCTTCCTATTAACTCGGTTTTTTTTTAGTGAATGGCCTCTTAATTAACTAGCGCGCTTTACAATCAACGATTGCATCACTGCTTACCATCAGGCGGGATAACGGCCAAGCACTAGTTTATACATATAAAAAAAAATATTTTCAGTAATACGGGTGTATGCAAAAACATCTTTGTAGACGCCCTAAGCCCGGAATGCGTAGTCCCGACCGAAGTTACGGATTTTTTCTATTCCATATCACGAACTTACATTTATATTTTCAGTTCGGGACTCAAACTATGTAAGAATTATGACAAGACGATAGGACTGTTGTCAGTAATGTGTATTTGTCCGCCCGAAGAAATGTATCTGACACTTGAATTGACGACGAACATTGAATCGGACGGACAAAATAGATAACCTGACATCGTAAAAAACGTGACCATTTACTGGAAAAAAATAATAAGTCTATCGTATAGTATGATGTATGGTTTATATGAAGAGACAGGTTTTTTGAATGTTATAAACTATGACTTGACCGCAATCCCGCCTGGTGGTAAGCAGTGATGCAATCGTTGATGGTAAAGCGCGCTAATTTATTACAAGCCTATTTATTCACTTTATTCTTGAAGACACTTAAATTTTAATCAGACGGGAAGTCTGACGTAGGAAAATTGTTCCAATTCCTTAATTTGAAATAAGCATCACCTCTGTTTCTCTGTTCTTTTTTTTTCTCGTTTTTTATATGGACTTCGGATATTTGATTGTAGGACATAACGATTCCTCGCGATGTTTTCCTTCATCGTTTTAAAAGCAATGCTGATGTATTATTTCTACAAAGTAAAGTTCCTTTCTGTGTCCGAACCCACGGCTAGACTTACGATATCTGGACTACTAACTTACACCACTGCTCATTTTTACATATGAGTGTACTTACATACATAAATGGTTGAATATAAAAAAAAACAGTCATCAACTATGAAATGCCAATTTACAGTTTTTTTTTGAAATCTTTACTTCTTGACTGAGGAAAATATTATATTAAAACCGAAGTCGAACATGACAAAAATATAATTTTAATAATTTTTGTGACAAAAGATTATAATAGGGTATTTGACTAAAAAAAACGAATTAGTCCGTCAATCAGATTTCCAGAAAATACTAGAAACGTATTTTTTATTTTTTCATATAAACAAAAATGAAGACAGCACAGTACGTTGAAATATCGTGTGACGTCACTGCACGCTACACTTTTTAGCGACCATTGACGTCACCACTCCTGATCGTTGATGCCTTTTATATTTGTCAATTTTTATTGTTTTGATAAAACAAAAAATACGTGTCTAGTATTTTTTAGAAATCTGACTGTCGGACTAATTAGTTTTTTTTAGTCATATACCCTATTGTCTTATTATGTCATGTCATAAATTTAAATTCAGTGCATCTTTTACTTTCTATTTCATTAAGAAAAGGATAGAAAAAGAAAAGTTAGGTTGGACCTATCAAATCAGTCCGTGCCTGGCGTAAATCGAGGCATTTTTGGTAGCCCTGTTTATAATCGCGCCTAAACTGTCTATGGAATATCTTAATTTGACAGGATTAAACTAAAATGTGTTTTTTCTATCTATATAAAAAGATGCATTTAAGTTAAAATTGATTTAGTTTGTGAGCAGAGCAGCAGAGAATCGGTGCCAATAACAACTCTTCTCTAAAATCTTCAATGTCTTCATAATTTCAAGGTTACGTGAATCACATAAATGTATGGCTAATATTATGGTTATATTTTGATAGTCATAATATGTACGTTGCTATAAATATACCTATAATTTATTCATCAATGTTAAAAGTCGTATTACCGGTTTCAGATCGCTAAGTAACTTATTTGATGTTGACATAGGCAGTTGGCCAAACAAAAACATAGGTACCATAATCCATAACCATAATGATCGGTGTGGGCCTTAATCTACCATGCTGACCTAATGCTGGTTGGTAAATGTCACATGTTCTTCCAAGTTTTTGTCTCTAGCATATGCCGGTTTCCTTACGATGTTTTCCTTCATCGTTTTGCGAACTGTGGTGATGAAATAATTTATACAAATTAAAAAGCGTGATGGGGTTCGCACGACCTATAATTTGTAGATAAATTGCGGCCTATACTACTAAGCTACCACTGCTCTCCAAAAAAAAAAAAACAAATAAAATAATCCTACTTATAAGTTTTTGAGCAGACATATTTTCGAATATGGAAGCTGTGATGGAAGCAATGGATTAGCCATATGCTTCAAAATGTTTAAAGTGTTAACATTACCAATTTATGAAGGTAGTTGTTAAAAATTTTTTTGGCTGCCGCCGTACGACGCGATTGCACGCGGTGACTTGTATTTTAACTTTACATTTCGAATACTATAGACTAAGTCGAGTCTTAGGGCTTCTAGTGTACCTACAGTCCATGAATCAGTTCAAGTCACTAACAGGGTGAATTGGAATGTAACGTATGTATTATTATTTATTCTGTTAATTATCGAGACTGTTGCAGACATTAAAATTGCTTTGAACTTTGCTACTTGATAAATTTTGTATCTTTTATACCCAAGTACGCTAGGAATGACTAAAATGTTTCTAACAGGTTTTAAATTCCATTGCATCAGGAATATAAAATAAAAGTTTATGTAGGTACCTATGTAGATACATAGCTACTGCTGCACACATAAACAACCAATATAAGCTGACTTCTGACTGTATGAATAACCTATACAATAGGGATATATCCAAGGTATGAAAATCAATAAATAATTAGTCCGTCTTATAGATAATAAAAAAAAAATTAAGGCCCGTATTTTTTATTTTGTCGAAATTACCAAAAACTATTGAGATATAACGTATTAAAGTTACGGAATGGGGGCTAATTACGTTACGCCGTGATATATTTTGTACCACGGCGTGACGTCATGCGACATTTCAAATGAATATATCTTCCTAAGTATTTGAATGAAAGAAAAAATAAAAAATACGTGTTCAATATTTTTTATAAATCTATCTGATGGGCATTAAATTATTTTTTAGGATACAACCCAATTTGAGGTCAGCTAGAACTGGAATAGTATAACTTTATGTGTTGCCGTGTGTACCTACTCTGGGCGTTCCACACAGTGGTGATACCCTGGCATTTCCTGTCGCCTTAACCTAAAGAGAAACCTACACGATAGCGGTGTTACAACTGGAATTTTACCTTCTCCATGAGTGGGTGAGGCCTTTGGCCTCCAGATCCCATGGCGGCAATCCGACAAGGAGACTCGCCGCCTCAGCAAAGACCCTGCCGTCTCCCCGGACCAGCCGGACAGCCATAAGTTTTTGAGAAGTGATCAACCGGTGGACTGATTGCCGCCTCAAGGCTCACATCAGTGCCCCATAAAGGCCTATAGGCTGTATCAACCACTCGTAGAGCCTCCGGTAGCCCTTTGATCTTTTTATTCCTTTCTCTTTCTCTCGAATCATTTCGAACATCATCGGTTGTATCGTTTCTTGTCGGGTGCGTCAGGGGCGTTGCGCGTGCGCCGACCTTGACGACGGCATCAGCTATTCATTCTCACACGTGGAGATATAGCCTCCCATCCGCTTCACTGCCAATGATATGACAATGAATTCAGTTTTTCCCTTTTGGCATTGTGTTTTTATGTGTACATTTTTTTTTTATATAAATTATAAACCAGTGTGATATTTTTTACTAATCAAATATGTCTGACTGACAGGACATTTTTAGTCTTTGTCTCATTTATCAAAAGGTAATATTAATATTGTGCCTTACAATAAAACGTGTTAATCTTCAGGCGTTATATTTATTTTTACTTCAAGTTTCCAACACAATGAAACTGTAAATACCTTTTTCGTGAGGACATTCTTGCCATCCTTGAGATCGTGATTGTTGTCCGTTCGTTCACCGGCTTAAATATTTGAGCTACTTTTATTTTCTTTTATCCTTGTATTGTAATAGGGTTTTAATTGCCACAAAAGAATCACAATATTTTTGTAAAGTCTATTTTCGGATAAAGTTTTATGAACAGTATACTGGTTACTGGAAGAAAAGTGGTGAGAATTCATTGCTCCCGGAAAATATTTTGTAAATTTTTGAGTAATATTAAAGACTTAGTTATGAAGGTTGATGACTCTTGGCTACTTCTGCTGAAAGAAAACCGGGTTTTAGTCGGTAAAAGTCTGACATATTAAAAATTAAGAAATGATTCCAAAATAGAAAAAGGCTGGTGGTTAAGTAATCGATAGTAGTTTAAGCTACACTAGTGTCCGTCGTTTTGTCGATTGGTGACTCATCCATTACATATGTATTGAGACTCCTTCGTGTCTCGAAAGTCGCTTTTCCCGGTAAATCGTGATTATTACGTCTTATTCATAGACTTTTGACAATCGTTACCGGAGTTAGGATCCCGAAAATCTAACAACTTTTTCAGTACTGGCGCCAATTCCCTTGTTCAGAAACTAATTTCAGTTTAGTGCATTCTTTTCTTTCTAATTCATTAAGAAAAGGAAGGAGGTAAAATATTAATTTAGTCATGTCAAATCAAACACTCTAACATTTTAGACTTGATTAAAAACATGTCGACTAAAAATACCCCAATACGTCAAGCGCTGACTAATTTGACAAGACTAAAGTAGTTTTTGTCTTCAGTCTTTTTCTTAATGAAGTAGAAAGAAAAGAAGATGCATTGAACATAAATTTAGTTCAGTTTGAGAACAGCGGATTTAGCTTCATTGCTTTGCGTTTTAGTGAAGTATTTGTTATTGCGTGTGGGTGACTACGATGACTCAGAGTCCGCACGGTCGCCGGTCGGTGCGTTGTTTAGTAAATAAACAGTCGCGGCACATACCGTATTATTATGCACTAGCGGCTGCCAGCGACTTCGTTCGCGTGGAGTTAGTTATGCTCCACTTATATTGGTCGCAGCATGATGTTATATAACCTAAAACCTCTGGATTAATGGGCTATCCAACGCAAAAAGAATTTTTCAAATCAGACCAGTAGTTCCTCCTCAGGAACTACTGGTCTGATTTGAAAAATTCTCAGCGCGTTCAAACAAACAAACTCTTCAGCTTTATAATATATTAGTACTTATAGATTACATAAACGTCGTTTACATTCGCATTTCTTTTATCATGGTAATGTTTTTTGTACTTGTTATACTAATTGAGTTACTGTTTTACGATCTTGACCTATAGAAACGGAAACTTAATTGCGTAACCCATTATTAGTAATACATTGTTCCATATGTTTGAAAAATGTGACTGCTTAACAATGTAAATAACGCAATGAATATGGTCGAATTGACAAAATGAAATCCATTGGTACTTATAGTGTGTTGCGCAATAACCCTGCTGTTCTTTTTTCGAATTTTTTAAAAGGCCTCGTTGTTCAAAGTAGGTACTTAAGTTCGTAAATGTTTTTGTAAATATGTAGATATGTTTTAAAATGGCCAATGAGTGTTGCCAATGGCCATCGAAGCATTGCAGTTAGACCAATTGTTGGACTTTTGACGATTCCAACAACCCGTAACGACTGCCATTAGACGTTCGTATGGCAACCGAGACCAACGGCTTAACGTGATTTCCGAGGCACGACTAGATCAGTGCAAATATTCATATTCATGCATATAAATATTTGCACTGCGCGTTCTCCACCGCTACGCCACGGAGGCCGTATATATTTTCAATCTCGTGGGAATATTGGAATAAAAAGTATCTTGTATGGTAAACCTGCTTACAAAGCATGTGTGTACCAAATTTTATCCAAATCCATTTAGAAGTTTTTGCAAGAAAGAGTAATAAAAATCCATCCGTTCATAGAATTTTTTACGTTTATAATTTCACTCGTACGAAGCACGGTAGCAACAGCGTCGCGGCACAGTCAATGCGTTGTTTCTATGTGGAGGCGTCTATTCTGCCTTCATACATTTTAACTCAGTAAATATAATTAAACACTATTTCTATATTTAACCGTCGGCTGAAAGAGCATTACCTTCCTTCTGTGTTGTGAGAATTTGTTCATGTAATATGTATTTATTCAAGTATGTATATTTGTGTAATTATTTTTGAAAAATTATATGTTTAGTTTTTTTTTATTATTACTTTTATACTTATCACATTCGTTTTTTTTTTCTCCTTGTTCTGGCACATTATTGTCTACATTTCTGTTTTACTTCTCCTTTCGCAAGTCTGCTGGATAAAATTTCTTAAGAAATAAGCAGCACCTTTGTACTTAGATCTTTATTGACATATCCTTATGTATTTTATTGTATGTAAGTACATAAATAATGAAAAAAAAAATCAAAGTTCACTCGAGCGCTCACGCCGCCATCACCTCGCCTGTGCTACGACTTTATATGTGACCGCACTGCCATTTATTCCTACAGAAAAGGGAAAAGCGGTGCGCCAGCTTGTGCGACCACGCTTTACGGCGCGTCCACTCCTAGGCTCCTTACTATGACGTAAATGGTCATTACCTAAGAAAATATCAAATCAAGTCACGTAATGGGTAAAGAATCAGGAAGCCCATTCGGGTAATTTAAGGCTGGAATTACTCTTATGCTGATGTCGGTCGCGTAGGTACGTCAGCGGAATATATATAATACAATACCGTTTAGAGTAGTCTGTTAACCAGATTTTTGATATTAATGTAAGCGTTAATACATTCATGTATAAAATTACGGTTTACTGATTTTTTTATAATGGCACCAGGCGATTGCACAGTGCACAATGCACGTCACCATCGTCGGTCGTCTGACAAACGTCGCGTTAACGAGCGAGACAGACACACGTACGACGTACATCGGTCAATTATATACGTCACCGACATGCGGGGGCCCTAATCTGCTATTTTATAAATTTGTCATTCCTACACGATGTCATTATCATTGTGCTAAAAAGTTCGTAATTTGCTAATTTCATAATGATCGATCAATTCGGTCGTAATGGAATGTTGATAGAATGACATTGTCGTACCCATTGCCAATATTATAAAACCCGTTAGTTGAAATGATTTTCTAAAAACAACTACTAATATATATATATATTTATCTATATTAGTGGTTCGATCCCCGGCCAGGTCATGATAGAAAACGATCTTTTCCTGATTGGCCTGGGTCTTGGATGTTTATCTATATATGTATCTATTATAAATATAGTAGATATCGTTGAGTTAGTATCCCATAACACAAGTCTCGAACTTACTTTAGGGCTAGCTCAATCTGTGTGATTTGTCCGTATATATTTATTTATTAACATTCATTAGTATGGAGTGGAGTGTCAGTGATTGTTCACTGGAAAGACATAATGAAGCCATTTTGTTAGTAGACTACGAAACTTGCCAAAATCAATATTATGAGATAACCGATCGACCATTGTGACACTACTGTAATAGCAGATTAGGATCCCAGGAGGAATGTAGGCCAGAACACAGTGTACAGACGACAGTACATCAAGCTACTACAATCTGTCAGATTTCTTAATTACATTTTCAACTTTATCTCTAAAGCTTCTAAGACTCAATTTTGATTCGGAATATTTGGCAGTTTCGGTTAGCTTGACCTGCTGTTGCCCGCACATTAATATGCGTGAACGACGTACGCGACCAACATCGCAAGGGGAATGCAGGCCTAAAACATTCTAAACCTCGCGGTCTCATTTCAGCGACAGCCAAATGTCAAAAACTTGTACAGGGTTTTTCATTAAGCGCGCTCGAACATTGAAATGAAATAAAACAATCTGTTTAAGTGATATTACCACAATTTTTATTACATTTTAAAGGATATTCAATGACACTATGGGTGGAAAATAATATTAGCCAAATGGCCACCGCGACACATGGCGCGTCACTGCACGCTACACTTTTTAGCGAGGAGTGACGTCCCAAGCCAGCACTCCTGATCTTTGATGCCTTTTATATTTGTATTTTTATTGATTTGATAAAACAAATTATACGTATCCAATATTTTCCTATAATCTGAATGACGGACTAAATAGAATATTTTTTTTACCCAGGGAACATCCCTATAGGAATCATTTTGAAGCATATCGCTAATCTACAGGGTTTTTCATTAAGAGCGCTCGAACATTGAAATTAAATAAAACAATCTGTTTAAGTGATATTACCACAATTTTTATTAAATTTTAAAGAATACAATTTTCAATGACATTATGTGGATTTCTGATTCCTTCAGTGATTCACAAAATCAGTTGCACTAGTGAACACATAGCACAGTAGTTAATTAATGGTCATTTGTAACGGTTCAGTTGCTAACTTAAGTGTATTTTGATAATTTCTACTTCATTATTGTTAGATGCCTAATAACAGTTTTACTAAGTGTATTTAATTATTTTATGTAGACACCCAACTATTAAACGTTTATTTCGAATTAGTAAATAATATAAGTATAGGCTATAATATAAATCCATTCAGAATAAAGTTACACATTTATACAAACCTGTTTTGCACTCCTTTCAATCGATATTGACCTCTATTGCGTTGGTAGCATGACAAATGGTAGCTGCAGTAATTGATGGGATTTTAACCACTTTTTTTTTAATGATTAAAATTCTATGATAAAATTCCGGGCTTTTTTTTACCCAGGAAACATCCCTATTGGATTCATTTTGAAGCATGTCGCTAATCTACAGGGTTTTTCATTAAGAGCGCTCGAACATTGAAATGAAATAAAACAATCTGTTTAAGTGATATTACCACAATTTTTATTACATTTTAAAGAATACAATTTTCTATGACATTATGTGTGGAAAATAATATCAGCCAAATGGCCACCGCGACTTTGCTGTAGATGGTGTATTCTGGTGGACCAATTTTGAAGGACGTCTTCGTATAAATGGGGCTCAATTTCACGAAGAACGCGAGTTATGTTGGCCTTCAGGGCAGCAATTGACTGTGGTTTATCTGCATACACTAGAGATTTCACGTAGCCCCACATAAAATAATCGAGCGATGTTAAGTCACACGATCTCGGGGGCCAGTTGATGTCGCCACCACGCGAGATGACAAAGCCCTCGAACTTCTCTTTCATTATATTTAATGTTTCCCGTGCTGTATGGCAAGTGGCGCCGTTCTGTTGGAACCACATGTTTGTAAGATCCATACCACCTACCCTAGGCCACAAAAAAATTGTTATCATCGTCCGATATCGGTCGCCATCGCAACGCACGGAACGTTAGGCGAATAGAGCACTGATTTTGATAGTAAAGGACAATGCCAAGTCTCCATAGAAACTTTGGCTCAATATGAATATGTTGAATGCAGTGAATATTCTTACGTTTTTTTGTGTGGTTTAATGTCAAAAGTATGTTTGTGATTTCCATTTTTAAATTGAACTTGTAAGAAAGAAGTTATTCAGACATTTTAAATTGGAGGTTATGCATTTCTACGCAGAGAAAATTAAAGAACAAATAAACTGATGAATAGTTTTATTCTTTTTTACCATAATCATTCATTATCATCATCATCAATTTCATTATCAAATTCGATTAACAATTCATCAAGAAACTGTGCAGGGGGTTCAATATTCTTTTGGTGTCGAGCCCACCCTAAATACCATAAAATGGTCATAATGTGGGAACAGCATCCCACAGTTCATTTGCCTACCTTACAATTGCAATAATATTGACTTATTGCCTCTCTCCCATTTAAATTGTTATCAATCAAAACCTTCACAAAATATTCTTTTCTTCTTATATGGTGACTTTGAATTTTCATTCTTAAAAGCCAAGAGCTTTGAGAGAGAGACAATTGTTATCTTAGATTACTGATTGATGCCTCCCTACACACTTCTATCTTATATTGGTCACTAAAACGGATGTGCTCACCATAGTAAGATCGAGCCTGACGGAGTTGGTAGGTACCACAAGTTATTAAAATCAAATCGTGATACTCAAGCTGAGGAAACTCAGTGACATTGCTGTTATCAACATTTATATTTGAGAAGTGTGTCCTTCTTCTAGTATAATTATTTTGTTTGATTGTATTAGTTTGGAACATTTTTTGTTCAATGATTTCTAGTGTAGTAGAGTGGTAGATTTTTGAGCAGCATCAAACCTGTCTGTGAGTGGTGGTCAACTATTGATTAGGGCAGCAGCGCTTTATAAAAGTAAATCATGACATGTGGTGAAGCTCTGTTGTTGAGCTTGTGTCGGAATATTTTAAACAGCTGTTAAAAAATCCCATTCATAACTTCAATCACCCCATCTGCAGATAGTAACAGCTCGAGTTTTGCATACTTGTGTTGATACAGCAGAGGCTGTTGAAGGTTGATAAATACTTGATGATATAGGGTGTTTAAGGTCCGTTGAACAAAACGGTAACTTCTTTGCCAACATGGGTGACATATTACTTTACTATCTGTTGATCTGAGCTGTAACAAAAACAAAAATATCTTATTGCAATCAGAATAATACATATCAACCAGCAGCAACACATACAATCATTGAAAGATATTGCTTACCTGTAGTGGTGGAATCTATTGCTCTATCAAGCATCTGACAGTGTATTCTCTTTCTAAATGAGACCTACACGCAATGGATAACCGCAACCAATACAAAGATTTCGATGCAGAATGGATTCAGTTGGGACATGCTGCTTGTTCAATTCATAACCAACCGTAATAACAAACAACACTGTCATTTGGAATCTAAAACAAACAAAATACAGTTATGTTACAATTCAACATTTAGCTCGGCTAAAATAGTTTACATTCTGTTAATATGAATCGTACTTTACCTCAGAAAGTGAAGTCCATTCCCGTAACAATGAACAATTAAATTCGAAAAAAAAAAACCAACCGAACAGTATACTCCGACAACAACACAAGATGTGTCAATGTCAGACTGTCAGTTTAGACACGCGTGCAGGGTTGCTATTACAAGATTATTATGTAATCGATCGCAGATGAAAAATCGATTTCTAATCATCTATAAAACTATTAACTGTAAAATAGGACGAAAATATAAACAAGAAAGAGAATAATGAGGTGGTAAATAAAAAGTAGAGTATTTTTTTTTATTTAGAATTATCTAAATAACAAAAAATATTTTTAAAATACAATTATCGATTACAGCGGCAGGAATTTATTTATTTAGCGTAATCGATTAAAGTGGCAAGATTGGCAACATTTTTTTTATTTAAATCAGGAATATAAGAACTCAAATTAATTACTTATTAAAATGATTTTTTAATGGATAAGATCCCGTAAAATACTAAACATATTTCTTTAATTTTGTATTTTATATTTAAATTATAGGAGGTAAGAACTTTGTGAATTCGTGAGTTTAATTATAAAAGTTGTGTAGGCCGAAAGTTGACATTCTCCTTTTAATAATTTCTACGCGTTGTTGAAGCGTGTAGCGTTCCATAGTGAAATGTCACGAGTAAATATGTATTCATGCCAAATTTGACAGCTATCGCATTACCAAGATGGCCGGTATGCGCTGTCAAAGTTCGAGCGTCCCTATTGAAAAACCCTTTATATAACAAACGTAGGGAAAAGCGAGGATTTTTTGATGGATTGTGACTGATATGACGAGAATTGGGTACCTCTCTCATCACAAGTATAGTATACAGACGGCTAGTACATCAGGCTACTACAATCAATCAAATTTCTGTAATAGGTTTTCTATTTTATCCCTAAAGCATTAAGTTTCAAGGTTGAATGGGAAGATTTGACAGTTCCGGGTAGGTTGACCTGCTGCCGTTTATATAAACTTTAAAATTTTTCATAAAATATTGTCGTCTATTCACATATTTTGATAA
The DNA here is from genome assembly GCA_037179545.1 of Sesamia inferens. Taxonomy (NCBI): domain Eukaryota; kingdom Metazoa; phylum Arthropoda; class Insecta; order Lepidoptera; family Noctuidae; genus Sesamia; species Sesamia inferens. The sequence continues at coordinate 24,230,767 of CM073934.1, read as the reverse complement.
ATCAATCAATTCAGCTTATCGCAGTCCACGGCTGAAAGTACTGGGAATAGACATCTCCCAAACCAGACCATTCTGACCTAGCAACATTTTAAGGTTGTCGGTAGGCGGTACATTTGTCTAGCTAAGAGGCATCCCACGCTACGAATTTATTTAATTTGGTTGTATTCGGAATGAAATTGATATCTCTAAATATAATATATCAAATTCAACATATTTCTATTTATGAACCAACATAAATTGCTTTTTTTATATTTCAATTTAATTGAGGCAAATAATTCCATGAATATTTTAGCATAAAATGATAATATGTTATATTCTTTTAGGAGTGTTAACAAAAAGCCTTAATTACAATGTAATAGTTAACACTCGAATATAAATTATAAAACAGTAGGTACTTAGTACATATTATAAAACAAAGTATATATAATAAAAAAAGGAAGGAAGCGCTAAAACATCAAAAAATCAATCCGCATTATTGTCAATGGGATTACTACCCAAAAGACTGGCAGCATTATCACGTTGGATGGCAATGCTGCTTCTTTGGGAGGTTCTTCTTTTCTTGAAGAATCAACCAAACCGCTTGGCGATGTCCCGAAATATTCGATGAGCATTTAAACCTTAAACGGCTCAAACATATACATATAGCTCCCAATAAGGGTATCTGCTCATGCAGCAGTAGCCCTAGCACGGCCCATCGTGCTAGGAACATAATAGCACGAGGCTGTCGACACAGTTTGTCTTATCATAATTATTATAAATTTAAAGCGTATTACATATTACCAATTCGTATCATTGCTACTGCTGTTCTTATCTCGTTGCCTATGCAACAACAAAATGCTGAATGAATCAGATGTGGATTTCTGATTCATTCAGTGATTCACAAAACCAGTTATTTGAACTAGTGATCACATAGCATAGTAATAAATTAATGGTCATTTGTAATGGTTCATTTGTTAACTTCATTATTGTTAGATACCTAATAACTGTTTTACTAAGTGTATTAAATTAGTTTATGTAGACGCCCAACTATTAAACGTTTGTTTCGAATTAGTAAATGATATACGTATAGGCTATTAATCCATTCGGAATAAAGTTACACATTTATACAAATCTCTTTTGCACTCCGTTCAATTGATTTTGACCTCTATTTCGTTGGTGGCATGACAAATGGTAGCTGCAGTAATTGATGGGATTTTAAACATTTTTTTTTTCTTTTAATGATTAAAATTCTATGATAAAATTCCAGGCTTATGTCTATGAAATAGAAGTCAAAATCGGTTGAACGGACCATAAAAAGGTTAAATTAAGTATCTTATCTTACCCCGAATAGAGTACTAAACAAAATATGGAAAAACATGACGGCCTCGTTGATTTAATTGTGTTCGATTCGTAGGTTCCACAAAATGGTACTGGGCTTCCCCAGCAGGAATTCCTCAGTAGAAAACCGAAATCTAATTATATTTAAGACCTTTGATATCATGCCAGAGCTATCAGAGACTTGTAAGTAAATGAAATTATAGAATTCGGCAAATCAGGTATTTTTTCACTTAAGTTAGCAACTTTATTGACTCAAATTGAATAATAACATCACATTATTTATTCACTTTATCGTGCTTACCATTATTTTTTCAATGTCATATTGTAAATTATGTTCAACATCGTAAAATTCAACGGACATACATACTTATGACCTGACCAAAGATCATCATCATCATCTCAGCGTTAATCCCAGCCGCATCCGAAGCTTTTTCAGCTTTGGAGTCTGGGGTTTGCTTTATCAGTATATCTGCTGGTTTGGCTAAACTTCGATATTTTCCGTGAAGCGACTACCGTCTGACCTCCACAACCCGAAGGCGATATCAAAGCATTGCAATTAGACCAATTGTTGGACTTTTGAGGGCTCCAACAACCAGTAACGACTGCCACTAAATGTTCGTATGACAAACGAGACCAACGGCTTAACGTCTTTTCGAGGCACGACACGAATGACCTAACCAAAGATAATAAGAATAATTGAAGGCAGATTGTTGCATCAAGGTATGATTTAAAAAAAAAATGTCTTTCCGTTTTCTTTTGAAAAAAAAATGGTACAGTGTCACCATGACAATAAACCTAATTTCGAAAGACAATCAGGGTTTTTATCGACAAACACAATAAAATAGGTATAGGTTCCCTATAGTTCCCAGCGTCAGAAAATAGGGTAAAATTGCTATTTACTCAAGTGCGACACCCCAGTAAAGGTATAGGACGTAGGTAGTGCGTTAACATACCACCGGCTTGCCTTCGGTGGACCGCAAGTGCGACTTGAACTACCAACATTGAAAAATAACTCAATCAGTAATGTGTACGGTTGTTCTAAAGTGATTCAGGTAGCTGAAGGAACACAGGTGGATTTTTGACAGTAAAAGTCTGATATGTCCACTCCACCCAGGGTCGAAAGGGCAATTTTGTCGTCCTCCGTGGCGCAGCGGTCAACATGTCTGCCTGCGACGTGGAGGCCCCGGGTTCGATCCCCGGCCAGGTCATGATGGAAAACGATCTTTTCCTGATTGGCCTGGGTCTTCGATGTTTACCTATATATGTATCTATTATAAATAATAGTATCGTTGAGTTAGTATCCCATAACTCAAGTCTCGAACTTACTTTGGGCCTAGCTCAATCTATGTGATAAAAAAAAAACAAATTTGAAGATTTCCCATCCTGAAAAAAGTTATGTGTAGGTATGCCAAATAATAATATAGTTACACTACATTTGTACAGTTTTTTCAAACAATATAATATTCACCTATTTCACGTATATCATATTAGAATTAAAAGCTTTGAATACCCACGACAACAAAATTAGTTCTGAAAAGCCGCTTGCGATGAATTTGGTCTTTATTGTAAGATTCTTGATGAAACTATATATATAGAGCTGCACGATTTCTCCTTTGGTTTCGCTCTTACGAAATGTCAAGCCTCGATAGTGCACTCCAGCCCAGATTTCAACTTGACATTGGTCAATGCAACGTCATTCAAGGTTGAGAGGCTAGGTTGAGTTATCTGTTATCGACTCAAACACAGTTGAGGCGTTCAATCACCCCGTAAAAGGTTATTTTGATTAAATACGTATAATTATGCGGTTTTTAATCTAAAAACTTGACTGATACCTACGTGCTCGCATGTATGTACTACCTGTCCTTGATATGATTTTTAGGTCGGGACAAGTGTTAGTAGGATTGTGTTGTTTTATCTGCAATTTCTGATCTGCAGAAGTAGAGTCTGAATTTATCCATATTCGTCCTCAATATGCTAAAATGGTACACCTCTGCCCATCCCTTCAGGGAAACAACGCTTGATGTTTTATGTTTACCATTATCAAGACAGGTGCCGAACTATAAAGCAACATAGTTGAGAGAAGTAAGGCATATTTTACATAACACCATGAGCCTGGCTTTTACTATTGACACGTAATTATAAACATCTTATAATTACGGGTTAATAGTAAAAGTTTCTCGAGAGAACTACGGGTGGCCAATTATGTAGAAACTTGTTGCTGTATTGATATTTTAATAAAATCTTTGCACCCCGCTCGGTAACATACATACGTAACTTCTAGCAGAGGAAATTTCTAACAATTTTCTCTATTATACAATTGAGATTGGTCAAAAGGTAACCCACGGGGATGAGTGAAAGAAAGAAAAACGTTTGTTTGCGGTCTAACATCACGTATTAAAAGTACACAAACGACATGATATTGGCATCGATTCTTTTGTCCATAAACTAAACTATACCTATAACAAGCTCCATAAAGAATAGAGGTAAACAAACCAATTTAGGGTTATCACAACTCATGTTTTACAAATCTCGTGTTATTTACATGATTATCAACTTTTACATGCTAACTATTTATTAATAATTCCTATTGCAGCATATTTCAGAATTACTAAAAGAACACGCATAATAACTTGGTATTTCGAAAAATCAATAAAAAGTAGTCATTCATTTTACGTGATAACCCTACGAAAAAAGATAGATGGATGAAATCCAGGTATTAAACACATTTTGTGGAATTCAAGCAATGAATTAAGTTTTGACTAATGCCTAACATTTGTCAATACCATTTTGCGTATTTTAATTACTTTCAAATCAACTGCATAATACATGCATACTTTCAAGTATGGACTAAGTATAATATATGTATATGTATCAAAAAATTTAACCCATTAGGAAATTAGCTTACATGTGTGTCATATTGCATTCAAGTCGGTTAAGCGTTCTATGCAAATCATAAATATCTAAACATAAATAAACTGTTTACATTATTAGGAAGTAGGATTATTACTTTTATGAAAATCTTCTATCTAGAAAAGGTTATTAACATCTGTCTTTTAGGCGTAAACTACTCGTTACCTAGCAACGGTTTGTTTACCTCTATTCTTTATCGAATTTGGCTCAAATATAATTTTAAGTTATGTGCATCTGTTTCTTTCTATTTCATTAAGAAAAGAAAAAGAAAAAGATGCACTTAACTTAAAATTAGTTTGGTTATAATGGCGCTGATTCTCTTGTTCACAAGGGAATCAGCGCCATTATAACCCTAAAAGTCAGTCGACGAGGTTAAAGCTACACAATACGTTTTACTTTTGTCCCTTTCATCAAACCGGTCTCACATATCAGCTTTTTTCTTCAGTGTAAGTAAATATGTAGTTAGTTAACTGATGTTAAAAGTCACAGGATGACCCTGGTACTCCGGAATGTTATTTTATTTTGTATGTATTTGGCTACTTTTCAAGGTTTTTCGTTTTTATTATTACTACCGTTATTTTACTTATGATTATTACTTATTTATGTTTTGCGAAATTTCTTGTTGCCCCCTTTGAGTTAATAACTCAGTTTGGCCCGACTCACTCCTATAAAACGCATTAAAAATAGCACCAAACTATTTAGCTTTATTATATTACTAGCGGCCGCCAGCGACTTCGTTCGCGTTGTTTAGTTATGCTCCGCTCCTGTTGGTCGCAGCGTGATGTTATGTAGCCTAAAGTCTTCCTGGATTAATGGACTATCCAACACAAAAATAATTTTTCAAATCGGACCAGTAGTTCATGAGATGAGCGCGATCAAACAAACGAACATTCAAATAAACTCCTCAGCTTTATATATTAATAATAATAATAACAACTGGCAACACTAACGTCAACAACAACGATCATTTTGTCTCTTCATATTTATGTAAATAATTAGAACAATAGAAACAGTTTTTATAATTATATATTCGTCCAATGAAAAAGAATGCTATACAAATATTATTTTTCTAAAGAACCTTTAAAAGAAAATCAATAACTAGCACAATGTGTGCAAAGAAAAACTGGGACCAATGACACCTGTCATGTCATATCGAGACAAAATATTGAAGAAATGAAAAATATACGTTAATATGTTGACACGATCTGCCGCTCTACGTGCACGCCCGCCATCTCCGGACTCGTTGCTCAGCTCCGCCTCGCCGCCGCCGGTCCCCAGCGCCAATGTAAGCGCTGTGACGACCCCGGCCGCGGCAGTTGCGTCGAGCTCGAGCGACGAGTACTTCTCTCCGCCGACGACGCCACCACCTGTTCGCCGACGGGGAGGACGCCGGCCGCCGGACCGCTTAGGACCTCGAGGCCCATCGGCTTCTGACAGGGTCCCAGCTCCCGGCGGAAGTGTGCAGCGCATGAGATGGACACAAGCCATCAATGAAAACGTCATGCGCTCATACTATGGGGCTACAGAGGGAGGAAACAACCTGACCGCGTACCGTGTTCGAATGCTCTCTCTGTTTCAGGTGCTTGAGCCAGCTGTCAACGTGTCGGCGCAACGACTGTCGGATCAGGTGCGGGTCATCCAGCGTAACCATATGCTGGATGATGCGGTGCTTGATCGCCTACGCCTCGAATCACGGAATAGTCATGTTACGCCTGCTTCGTCATTGGTCGCGGTACAACTTAACAGTGTTTCACCGCGACCCAACCACGTTGATAAGGAGGATGATGATAGGGCTACTTCCGTGAGTCCCCAGTGCAATGAAAAATTGAGGAGCGCTTTGGAGGATGCTTTCTGTGAGTACCGCTCTACTCCGCCTGAACTTAGACCACGCTTACCTCGATTGCCCATGCATAAAAAAAACAAGGCGCTGGTGTGTGCTCTAGACTCTCAGCTGTCCTATTATTTAAAGGACAGCAAAGATCTGACTGATACACACTCAATCTTGTACTGCGGAGCTGTTGCGATATGTCGTGTGGCTCATGTCAAATTCCCAGACAATGACAGAGCCACACGATCAAAATCAGCTGTACCAGCTTGGCAGTGCAGGATTGAGCGTCGTATCGGAGAGACTAGAGCACTCATTGGCAAGCTAACTAGTTTCAGGGAAGGCAATACACGCCCTAGAGTGATGCGCTTTGTGAGGCGGGCGTTCTCGGGGACTGATATTAGTACCCGAGACTATTTGTTCCGCGTCACAGAGCGCATCGACTTTTTTAAGCAGAAATTATATGCATGGGCAAACCGCATTCGTCGGTACAAGCGAAGAGTGGAGCGGTATTCTCAGAATCGCAATTTCCAAAGCGATGAAAGGCGGGTCTATAGAGCTTGGGAGCGATCAGACCAAGGTGTTGCTGACACGTGCTTACCAGATGATGATGCCACGTATTCATTCTGGCGCAATATCTGGTCGGTGCCTGTCAGTCACACCGAAGGTGATTGGACTCGGGTTGTTGAGCGAGCCTGCGATCCAGTACCAGAAATGGGGGCCATTACCATCTGCCCCCAAGATGTAGCTCGTGCAGTCCGTCCGTTGCCTAATTGGAAGTCTCCAGGGCCGGATGGGCTGCACAGCTTTTGGATTAAATGGTTCTCCAGGTCGCACGCTCGCTTGGCATCTCAATTCCAGACCGCCTTAGAGTCTGGTTCGCTACCCCAGTTTCTAACAACAGGAGTAACCCACCTGCTCCATAAATCAGGTAGCACCGCGGAACCGAAAAATTATAGGCCGATCACGTGTTTACCGACGGTCTATAAAGTTCTTACATCCATTTTGAAATCTAAAATTAACACGCATATTGACAGCAACTCCATCATGTCTGCCTCTCAAAATGGATGTAAGAGCGGGTCCCGCGGTACTAAGGAGCTACTCCTCATTGATGTGGCCATTAGCCAACAAGTTCGTCATTCCCGAAAGAATCTATCGACATGTTGGATAGATTATAAGAAGGCCTATGACTCAGTGCCACATACATGGCTCATGCGGGTGCTGGAGTTGTATAAAGTAAATGCAACTCTACGCACCTTCCTGATGACGTGTATGAGGACATGGAGGACAGTCCTTCGCTATCCAGGATGTCGAAATATTCAGAGGAATAGCGAACCGATAAGGATCGAGCGAGGAATATTTCAGGGCGATAGTTTGAGTCCACTTTGGTTTTGCTTAGCATTGAATCCTCTAAGTACACTATTGGAGGATTCAGGTTTAGGCTATAGGTTGAGGAGAGGTGGTCAGGTTATATCGCACCTTCTGTACATGGATGACCTGAAACTTTTTGCTCACACCAATTCACAACTGAGGGAGCTACTGAAAATTACTGAAACTTTCAGTAGCTCCATCAGGATGGAATTTGGTGTAGACAAATGTGCGGTCATGCATGTACAGCGAGGAGAGATTATGGAATCCGTGGGAACCCAACTCACTGGTTCCATAAACCTTAGAGCCCTCTCCGCATCCGAAACCTATAAGTATTTGGGTATGTCGGAAGCGATGGGTATCAATGATACTGACATGAAGCAATCGTTGAAGGAGCGCTTCTTTGGCCGCCTGAAAAAAGTACTTAACAGTCTTCTATCAGGCGGAAACAAGGTGCGCGCTTTCAACGGTTGGGTCATGCCGGTTTTGATGTACTCTTTTGGCATACTCAAATGGACTCAAACCGAACTCGACGCCCTGGATAGGAGAGTCCGTACACTGCTGACTGCAAATCGATTGCATCACCCACGGTCATCGGTTATGAGGCTGTATATCCCGCGAAAAAGTGGAGGTCGTGGTTTTTTAAACGCTAAGACCCTCCACAATCGCGAGGTATGCAGTCTCAGGGAATATTTCCTAGAAACCGACGTGGGGATGCATCGAGATGTGGTCGCGGTTGACAAGGGCCTCACTCCGCTCTCCTTGGCTAAAGAGAACTGGCGCAAACCAGTAGTGCTTGACACCAATGATCGCATGGAGGTATGGAAGAACAAGGAGCTTCACGGACGCTTTTTCAGAGCCCTACACGGGCCTGATGTAGATTTACAAGCGTCCGTGGCCTGGCTACGATTCGGTGACCTTTTTGGGGAAACCGAAGGTTTTGTATGTGCAATTATGGACGAAGTTATGATGACGAACAATTACCGGAGATTTATTGTGAAAGACGGCACAGTTGACATCTGTCGGGCATGTCACCGGCCGGGGGAATCAATAAGGCATATTATCTCCGGGTGTTCTCGTCTAGCTAACGGAGAGTACTTGCATAGACACAACCTTGTAGCCAGGATAATTCATCAGCAACTTGCTCTCAAGTACAACCTTGTGGAATCGGAGGTGCCGTACTACAGGTATGTGCCCGACCCAGTTCTCGAAAATGGTCATATCACATTGTACTGGGATCGATCCATCATCACTGACAGGACTATTGTTGCCAATAAGCCTGATATAGTGATGGTGGATCGATCAGAGCGGCGTGCAATGATTGTTGACATAACCATCCCGCATGATGAGAACCTCGTGAAAGCCGAGAAAGATAAACAAATCAAGTATCTTGACTTGGCTCACGAGGTTGTCGACATGTGGGAGGTGGATTCAGCAATCATTGTGCCGATAGTCGTGACAGCCAATGGCTTAATAGCCAAGAGCCTCGACCAACACCTCAAGAGGCTCTCGTTAGACAGCTGGATCAAAGGCTTGATCCAGAAAGCTGTACTTCTGGACACGGCTCGCATTGTCAGGAAGTTCCTCTCTCTGGAGCCCTGACCGCCGGTAGCTTGGACCCTGTTCCCGATGCCGGTGGGTTACTATTTTTTATATTTTTAAATGTTTTTTTTATATCTTTTTTATGTAGAAATATTTAAAAATATAATTTATAAGTGTATTATGATGAAATAAAGGAAATAATAATAATAATATTTATTGTGACAAAAAATACATTTTCCACTTATCGTATACAATAAAACTGCATTACAAATGGTAGTTACAAATAGGTTTATCCCTGTCCCCTAAACTAGGCTAGGCCTGTATCTTAGGGGGCAGTGTCCAGTTACAGGGTATGCTATAATTATAATGCAATGAATTTTGAGCTAGTGACTTTAAAACTATAAACATTAAAGTGTGAGAATGAGATGGTGAAGAGTGAGATTGAATGGAGTAAGAGTGAGTGTTTGGTGATTGATTATGTTTAGGAAGTGTTTGTGGTGTAGTGAATAATGATGAAGTGAATGTATGTATGTACAAAGGTGGATAACACTTAAAGAGTGGATATTATTGTATTGTGTAGGTTGAAAGCGATTCCGTTCCGTGATATTCCTGATTAAGCAGCCAAACAAGGTAAGACATATGTGAGACTTATATGTGTTCTGGTGTGTACGTTGTTTGAGTGTAGATATGAGAGAGAGTGCATGTATTGTATGATGTGTAAGAGTATGAGTGGTGAGTATTTGAGAGTGAATGTACTTTTAAGGCTGCGTGTGAGCGAGACAGTGTGAGTATGCAGGGAAAGGGCTTATTGGTAGATAAATAAGTGTACTTGTATGGAGCATGGACCAGGAAGTCTAAAGGTTATTGGGATTATTCCACAAATGTAAGTAAGGACTCCGTGAATGAGTAGTCTTTTTGTATTAGCCATTCAGTCAGTTTGTTTTTTAGGTTGTGAGAAATATTAGTATAGATAAGTGTAGTTTTTTTTTCTAATTTATTTAAGAAGGGCTTTAATCTATGTATACAGATTATGCCACCCTCATCTTTTTGATTTAATAAAAAGATATGCTAACCTACCTAAACTAAAAATATTTAAAAACTTAATAAGGATATTTTTAAACAAAAATAAAACAAAATCTTATATAATCTTCTAAATATATAATTATTCGACGTCTCCTGTTGGATTCCCTCACGGAACAAATATGTACTTGTAAGACTTACTAGTATTTGTTCCGGGTCTAGCAGTTTGAGTATATGAGTTTATATGTTTGAAAACGCATCTATGATACTGATAATTCTTGTAGCTTTAAAGAATATTCACAATCTGATTTTGGTTTCAATCTGTCAAAAAAAGTTCTAATTTCCCTACATTTGACAAGTTTTTGACATTTGATTGTCGCTGAGATGTGAAATTACACATGTAGTTAATAATCTCGTGACTGTACAAAACGATACATGACCAAAAACTTAAACCTTGACGGTTGTTCTAGATCACGAATTCTCGAATAATTTTCAATTGACTGGTTTATTTTAAGTGTGGTTTAAAATACGAAAAAAAAATTATTAAATACTTTTGCATAATACATGTGGGCTATTTAAAATTTAAATCTCGTATTTTTGATGGAAGCAGGATGTTAAAAACCACTTATAAAAACCTCAAAAATCGTAATAATTTTCTTTACATTTGTTCGTTAACTGCACCAGAGCATAAAGATTACAACACGATATAATCTATTTTAATCTCAAGATATCATATTAAGCACGTGCCCGGTCGACTGTTTGTTATTTCGCAACCAACCGTAGGTAATCATAAGCCTTGTCAGTGCCGGTTTTAACTCTACCAGCGCCCTGGACGAGATTTCTACGGCGCCATCCAATTGTAATTCAAACCCAAACAAAAAAAAAGGGTTAGCTTAAAATGAATTGACCATTTATTAAAAAAGTAGAAAAAAAACTAATAATATTTTATTTTTCTGGCTTTTCTACCAGCAAACTCTTTTATAAGGTTATCAAAGTCGATGTTTTCAGCAATTTCGTTTTCAATTGACAGAGTTGCTAAGTTTGTCAATATAGATTGAGATAATGTTTATCGAAGATAGGTTTTTTCAGCTTCAGCTCTGAAAAACTCCGCTCCCCACTACCAACCGTTAGGTACAGGTACAGTCAATAATATTCGCAATGCTATCCATACAGTATACAGTTCTTGTAAGTTGCGATTTTTGATGAAATATAAAACAAAAATGGGAGTAAACCACATTCTGATCAGGAAAAAAGGATATCAGACTTACAAGTTTTGTATTGATTTTGATTTGTATTGTTTTTGTGAATAATTGGTCAAAAAACAAATTTATTATATCTTTCTTTAACAACAGTGGAGTTTGTTGCCCATTCTTATCCATACGATAACTATTTACCATTTGGATGGGGTGATAAGAATCAATTATATTCGGAAGGAACGACTAGAATCAATTCTATTTGGAAGGAACCACTACAACGAATTCTATTTTACTGTAGTTTTTGGTGTTCCGTTATTTCTATGTGGAGAGCACCGGTGGCCTAGTGGTATTGGCCGTGACATAAAAAATGTAGGTCGTAGGTTCTAACCCCGTCAGGCGCTTTACTTTGAGTAAATTATTTCATCGACACTACTCTCAAAACGATGAAGCCTTATCGCCAAGCGATTTGTCGTGTTCCGGCATGATGTCTGGTGAAGCCGTACGGAGGACGGGTCTGAGCAGTTGTGGTGCGATGTGTGCCGGGTACGATGCGCCAAATATTGTTGTGTTGGGAGTTTGGTCGTGGAGGGTCTTTAGATCAATCTCCCTTTGGCGCAGCATCGTTGGTCGTGTTGTTGGGTTTAACATTGCATCACCTTTTTTTTTTTTTGTTCTCGCTGGGGAAAATGACAATTACGCATCCCCACCCGTCGGGGGACGGGTGGGGTATGTGGGACTCCCCGGGAGAGAGCCTCCCGGTATACCCACTAAAAACCCCAGCGCAACTCCGGCATCGCCATAGTGGCGGGGGAGTGGGAACTAGCAGAGCCTGAGCTACCTCTCCCCCGCCGGCGAACCCCGCCAATTGAGGCGGGCCCTCATTTGCCCCTCTTAAAGAGGGGCCGCGGCTCCCGCGTGGTGAGCGGTGCAAGGCGGGCGCGGGCACCCCCGTGCCTCACGCCCGCCGCTCACCTCAGGGCGGGAGAAAGCGGGCGAAATCCCGCCTTCTCCTGCCCCTACGCCGCCTGCGGAGCGCCGGAGCGAGGGGATCCTCCTCCCGCTCGCGCTCCGCGGCCTCCTTCTGCGACATCACGACCTCGCAGAAGGAGGCCATCGCCGCCCAGGCCCCCTCGCTCCCCACCATCGCTCTGACGACGGCGGGCAGCGAGAGGTCCCCTCCTACCGCCGCGACAAGATCGCGGCGCGGCACGGCCCACGACGGGCACACCGCGAGGGTGTGGTCCGCCGTGTCCTCCGCCGCGCCGCAACCGTGGCACGACGGCGTTTCCTCTCGTCCTATCCGGTGCAGGTACCTGCCGAAGCAGCCGTGACCGGAGAGTACCTGCACTAGACGGAAGGAGAGGAACCCGTGACGCCTGTCGAGCCAGTCCTTCAGGACCGGCCCGACGGGTGCGACGGCCGAACACCGCGGAGGCTAGGTCACGCGTCCAATGTTGGACGATGGCGTCCCTCGCCTCCCGGCGGACGGCCTCCCTCAACTCCGGGGCCGGACGCTCGCCCAGCGCCCTGCGCCCCGCCGTCCACTCGTACACTCTGGCGAGCACCCAGGCCTCGAGCTCCCAAGGCGGGGTGCTCGCCAGAGCGCATGCCGAAGCGAAGCCTACCGTACGGTAGGCCCGCGCTGCCCGCTGGGCGGTGGCCCTTTGGGGAGCCCGAAGGGCGGTGAGGTTCTCCCTCCTGTGGAGGGAGTCCGCCCAAATTGGAGCCCCGTAAAGGGCCATGCTCCGCAGTATGCCGGCGTATAAACGCCGGCACCGCGTGCTGGGCCCTCCCATGTTCGGCATGAGCCATGAGAGGGCAACATTGCATCACCTTTTTTTTTTTTTTTTTTTTTTTTTGCCGGGGTGGAAATCCTCATAGGATGCCCGCCGCCCTGGGGAGGGCGACGGGGTATGTCAGACTTTTACTGACTAAAACCACCCCGGTGTGTCTTCTATCACGAGCGCGCGTGGGGCCGTGGGAGTCTAAATTCTTCCACGGCCCCACCCTCGTGCTGGCCCGGTCTGTCCGGGCCTCCTCTCCTGCACGGGGTAGTGGGGTGTTAAACTACCCCGTGCATCACCTCAAAGGCGCGCGCCGACACTCGCGCGCGCCTCCGCCTCGGGGTCCATCAATAGGGGGGCGGGGACTTCCCCATGTCCCTCGCCCCTGGACCCATTCATGGGGGGCGGAAGAGGGCGTTATCCGCCCTTCCTCGGCGCCCGGTGCGTCTTCTGCGGCCCGGGAAGGGAGTTGATATCTCCCTCTCCCGTTCCGCAGCTTCCTTCTGCGACATCACGTCCTCGCAGAAGGACACCACCGCGTCCCACGACTCTGAGCTGCCGACCATCCTCCGCACTACTGCCGGCAGCGTCAGGTCGCCTCCTACTTCATTTGTGAGGACACGGCGCTGCTCCTCCCAAGCTACACACTCGGAGAGCGTGTGCTGCGCCGTGTCCTCCCCGCATTGGACGCAGTGGTGGCACCGAGCGTCCGGCTCTCTGCCTAAGCGACGCAGGTACTTGCCGAAGCAGCCGTGCCCCGACAGTACCTGCGTCACCCTGAACGACAGGGAGCCGTGCCTCCTCCCGAGCCAGTCGTCGAGTACTGGCCGGATCGCCTCGACGGTAGCGAGGCCGGCGGTAGGGCGCATAAGCCTCTGCCGCCAGTCCGCCACCAGGACCTGACGGAGCTCCTCTCGGCGCAGCTCGATCTGTCGCTGCACCGGACTGGAGCCCCGTGTCCGCTCTTCCTCGCGCCATTGGTACAATGACGCGAGTACTTTCGCCTCTAGGTCCCAGGGCGGGGATCCGGCCAGGACGCAAGCCGCCTCGTAGGATATCGTGCGATACCCGCGGACGAATGGCGAGTGTTCCGGCCGTCAGGTCCATCGCCCACACAGGGGCCCCATACAGGGCCATGGACCGCACGATTCCCACGTACAACCGCCTACAGGCGGCGCTCGGGCCCCCCATGTTGGGAAGCAACGTTGATAGCGCGCCTGCTGCACCCATCAGCTTGGGCGCCAGCCGCCGGAAGTGGGGTCCGAAATCCCACCGGCTGTCGAGCACCAATCCCAGGTACTTCATGGTGAACTCGACAGCTATCCGGGCCCCACTGACCACGATATGTGATCCCGGCGCCGGCGCACGCCGGGGGCCATGGAAAACCATGGCCTCCGACTTGTCAAGGGCCACCTCCAGGCCCAGGCGCCGGATGCGGTTCACCACCTGTGACACCGCAGCCGTGGCTATCAACGTCGCTTCCCTGTACGAGCTCCCCCGGGCAGTGACAAGCGTGTCGTCCGCATAACACGTCAAGTCGGCGCCCGACGGGAGCTCGCCTCTCAGCACCCAGTCGTAGCCGATGTTCCACAGGAGCGGTCCCAAGACCGATCCCTGTGGAACACCGCACGACATTTGGTGCCGACCGGCACCGTCACGTCCCCGATAGATGACGCATCTGTCCTCCAGGTAAGCCCCTACTATGCGGCGGAGGTAGGGAGGCACCCGATGGTATTTCAGGGCCTCCCTAATACAGTTCCAGGGTAGAGTGTTGAAGGCGTTGGAAATGTCTAAAGACACCGCCAACACCACCCCACCCCGGGACACCGTATCCTCCGCCAGGGCTCTCACGCGCATGATGGCGTCTATGGTGGAACATTGCATCACCTAGCCCAACTGCCGTCTTCCTTCCTATTCGCTCAGTTTTTCTGAGTGAATAGGCTCTTAATAAACTAGCGCGCTTTACCATCAACGATCGCATCACTGCTTACCATCAAGCGGGATTGCGGTCAAGCGCTAGCTTATAATTATTAAAAAAAAAAGGAAAACATCGTTATTAAACCGTCATATCCTAGATAAAGAAAAACTTCGAAGACATTTGACATCTGCCTACCCTCACTTGGCCAGCGGCCCACTTCCTCTTACCGAGAGGAGACATGTGTCTCAATAGTGGGAACATGATAGGCTGATTGTTTCTGGATGAAAATGTAGTTTTTAGAATCTTTATTTGTCTGATTCTTTGTATATTCCGGATTGGATAAAAAAGGCAAAATAAACTTCTGAATCCAGTAGTAACGTGCCAGTGGAATATTTTCCGATATCCGATATGTATGTACCTACACAGCAAGCCGCAAGCAAAAAGTAGTGTATATATAGATTAATAAGTGATATTTAAATTTTCGATCACACGAAAACTTTAAACTTACCCTCTTATTCAAAAACGCTGCTTAAAGTTAACTACTGATTAGCGATTGTTTAAACATACATTTTAGACGTTTGCGCGTCACTTTACTTTACTTGTCGTTTTTAAATACATCCCTTAAACACTGTGGTGTTTATTCGTAAAGGATGATTAAAGTTAAGTTACGTTAAAAGGTCAAAAATGTATGGTTAAAGAATCGCTAATCAATAGTTAACTTTAAGCAGTGTTTATGAATAAGGGGGTCTGTCTTCGGCTCTGTAGGTCAGGATACAGACGACAGCACAACAAGCTACCACAATCTGTCAGATTTCTTTATGACATTTTCAACTTTATCTCTAAAGTATTAAGGCTCAAGGTTGATTGGCAATATTTGACAGTTTTGGGTAGCTTGACCTGCTGTCGTCCGTACATACAAAATAATGTATGGTTATATGTGTATTTAGCGAGGTAGGTACATATTTATACGTAACAATTACATATGTGAACAGCCTTCAAACGTCTAACGAGCGGCGCTTTTGTTATTTAGGTAACTTTTTATCCACGTCCACGAGAATTTTTTTTAACAATCAAAACTACAGTAGGTAGATACTACAATATAGAATATATTTTCTAGAAGTTTTACTACATTTTAGCAAGTTTGTTATTTTTTCATTATATTTATTTATTGTTTTAGTACCTAAGAAAGATTCACGATGTTTCCAAGTTATTCAGATCACACATAAACATCTGTTTGTGTTGCTTTCGAAATATTTTCCTGGCATATTAAGAAGACACATTAAGATCACAATACAAATCCATCTTATTCAAAATCAAAAGTCATTTATTCAAATTATTAGCCTGAGAATCAGCACTTTTTGAACGTCAATATAGACAGTCCCACCAAAACGCCCACCCATCGACACTTCTTAGTGCTTTCTCTGGGAAGAAGAAGAGGCGGAACAAACTCGACAGCAGCACAACTGTCTGTTCATTAAAAAAAAAACACATGACTTTATACAATACTATGTATAGTAATGAACACAAGAAAATACAACAACAATTTCCATATTATATAAAATTATCCATATTCTCGAAAGGCGTATTATGTAGATACTAACTTGTGCCCGTGACTTCAATTATGTTAAGGTCGTTAATCTCTATATATGTCCAGGGTCACTTTAAATAAACTAGCAAATCTTTTAGCTGCATACCATCAGATTCAACTACATAGAGTTGAAGAGTTATTTTGTTTATCCTAGTCGAAGAAAAGAACCGTAACTATAACTACATACTACATTAACCTTTGATGATTTACGATTGGTGTTATACTTAATTATAATAGTGCTTATTATCTGTACGATTAGGGTTTTTTTTTTTTTTTTTTTTTTATTTGTTATGCACTCCTTGCGTGGCAAGGATTCTTATTTACTTTTTTTATTCTCTGCCAATTCTCTTTTTTCCGCCTAACTTCTTTTAGCGGCATTGGCCTTGTCTTTATGGGTCATTCTTTTCCCTCGTCATTCTTTTCTTTTTGTCATGTTTTCTTTTGTCATCTTTTAGTGCTTGTTACATATGTTCTTACTTCTATTACTTATTTATTATTACAATTTACTTACTAATTCTACGTGATCCTTGCCGACGGCACAGCGCTTGGCTGTGCTGCCCTCGTCCGGTTCCTTTCAATGGCCACTTTTGCAACCTTGATGCAAAACCGCTCCAGGTACGGCCTGGAGTGCTTGTCCGCCATAAGGTCGGCTATGGATCTTTCTGTTAATTCTATGCCAGTACTTACTTCCAGGTCGTACCTGTCGCGGTTGTGCCTCGGGCATTCCAACAGCAAATGTTGCACTGTCTCCGTGGCCTGTGTGTCACACACACAGGCTGGACTCTCCTTCAATTTGAAGCGATGCAGGTACGCGGCGAAACCGCCGTGACCCGTCAGAATTTGCGCCCAGATAGACGTCCTGTCGAGGCACTTCAGGACCTTGCGCGCGCGCACCACATCGGGGAAGAACATCCGCGTGACCCCAGCCGTGGCCCCGCCGGTGTACCTCCCATTCCAGACAGCTACTGTGCCCTCTCTCAAACGTCTCTTGACGTAAGAGACTGGACACCTGTCATACGCTGGGGCGACCCTGGACTGGGCCGCCGCCTGCCTAGCCAGTTCGTCGGCGCGCTCATTGCCGGGGATTCCGACATGAGCTTTCACCCAAAAGAACCGGAGGACTTTACCACTCCCCTCTTGCTCCCTGATATTCTTACGAATATGGGTAGCAAGGGGATGGTGCGTTTCCAGGTTCCGGATCAAGTCGAGCGAGGATCGAGAGTCGCTGAGCACCGCCGCGCAGTCGAAGCCTCTCAGGACAACCAGGTCCGTAGCCCTGGCTATCGCGAGCAGCTCCGCCTGAAAGACGGTACACATCGGCTCCAACCTCATTCGCTTGGTCCGAATCTCGGACCCATCCCGCCAGTATGAATATGCCGCCCCGACCCCCTCATCCGATTTACTACCGTCTGTGTAAATCAGATGAGCGGGGAGCTGTAGCTGAGCCACAGTTTCGGGGAGCATATTCTCCAGACACTGATAATCAACATCTGGCTCACTGGCGGGGTGAGGGGCCTCCGTAAAGGCCCTACGCTCCTCCAGTTCGCGGGACTCCAGCTCATCTATCGGACGTCCCCGTTTGCACTCAAACAGCCGGGCGACCTCCAACACTCGAAGATCGAGCGGGAGGAGACCCGACAGCGTGAGCGCTGCATTGAGCGACACCGTACGATGTGGTACGATTAGGGTTAGACCATTTAATATTTTACTCCTCACAATGCAGATCCTTTCCTGGGCAAAGGTTTTCGTCCCAATCTTCCATAATTGGCGAGCCAGCTTGTCGCAGCTGGTGGGTTTTCAAGTCCGCTATTCTACAAAATGGCAGTTATTTACAAAACAGCTCTTTTGTGTAAAACAACTGAACCACGTTTAGCTATTTTTAGTTTAGTACTAATTAAAAAAAAAGAGTGCTGCAGACATCGGCCCGTTTTATTTCTTCGGACGAAACATTCTATCTAGAACAAAAATTCTGACGTTTAATTTCAGCTGTTTAACATAACCTCGATTCGTTGACCAGCTGCATTGATAAATGCAAATTGTTTATGTAATTCTGCGTATATTCTGTAGTTTAGTTATTACGAAAAACCAAACAGGTATCGATTATGTAAAACAGCGGACTCGACAATTCATCTGTGACATATACAAGTACAGGTTGGGCATATGGTACACATTTTTTTAGACAGAAAAGACAGAAAGCAAAATTGTTTTTTCCACGAAAACCAAAAGTACATTACAAGTAAATAGTAATTTAAAAAAGAAGTATATAGTCAAAAGATACTTACTTAGATATGAACACTTATAAACCATGTTTTATTTCTATTTCTATTTTTATTTATGGCAAGTGATAAACAATGTTGGGCTTCAGCGCCAAAGTCTTCTTCTTCTTCTTTTTTCAAGGTGAGATTCTTGATCAATGTCCTCTGTGGAATAGATACCATAATTTTGCCAATAACACGTGTAACAAATTATATAAATTCTTTGAAAATTTTATTTCACAATAATGACTGATATCGCCAATGACAGTTCAAAAAGATAGCCGCGTGAATCGTGTATGAGGGAGGTTTGAGGCATAGTCATGATGTGGCCACTATGCTGCGATATTCTTTATGAATTATTTACTGAAAGCACTTTTTACTGCATAAATCACGCGCTTTTATTAAGTAAACGACACTATAAATAATTTTAAAAGTCGTATGAAAATTTGCCGTGACAGTCATCTTAGCTTTCCCGTCAAAACTCAGCACCAAAGTCAAAGACAACACATATTTTGACAATTGACTTTGACAATTAACAATACATCTGTCTGTCATCCGTGATACGCCTGCGACACTGGCAGATAACAACAACCACCAAAACAAATACTAAAAGAGAATTGCAGAGTGGACATATAATTACTTATGTTACAACAACAATTATCCCGTCGCATCTGTGCAAGAATAGAAAAAAAAAAAAGAAATGTTATTCTATAAAGTACAATAATTATGAAGTAGTTCTCTTTTTAAATATAGTACCTATATAATGCGTTTGCGCAGTGTCTCGGGAATATTGTTTTAGTTCTTGAAGATTTATTTGGTTTATTGGCATATTCCCTTAGACCCATAGCCCTTTAGACAGTACCACAAAAAAAGCTAGAATCTGTTAATGAATATCGCCGTTTCTCGAAATAATCGACTCGGTTTGGTTTTTTCAATATCACGTTTGTGGCTCGTGCTGTAAGTTAGAAACACATAACGTTTCCTTAGGCCAACTAATTTATTAGATGTAAGAAAACTGGTTTATCTGCTATAATGCCATGATGCTCAAATTTATTCACTAAACGTGCTATTGTTAGCCGTCAAGGTAAGTTTTGTTACTATCAAAAATTGGCCGCAATTTTCTTAGTTTCCGCAATCGTGATTGGGTTAATTACGATTTTTTAATGATAATTTAAACACGTTGTGTAGTTGTAAAACGTTCATAATAAATTTTCCGTATTACACAAAATACGAACTGTCATTTTAAGAACTGTCATATTTGCCGCCAAAATGAAATAGCGGCAAAAAGGCCCCCGTGTGTCCCCGTACTTGCCCATGCTGTATTTTTATTAATCTCGTAGCAATAGTAATTAAATTAACATAAATCGTCAAATGCAGCTATAGTTAACTAAAGCCCTATTTACCAACGTGTTGCATTTTTCTGGAATGTTCACGAGCAGCAGTCGCATTCTTGAATGGCAATAATTAAACATTTTGAATGACGTTTAATTATTACCATTTAAGAATGGCATGTAAGTATTTATTTACATGTATTTGATTTCCATAAAATGTCATACAATAATTAATTATAAATTTTCCATTCAATAATTGCACGCTAATTGTATTTACGCTAAAGCAATACTTACCTACATGGTGATTGAAAGTGTTAACTTGTCCGAGAGTTTCACATGTTTGTACATTTTTTTTAGGATTTCTTGTTAAGAAAGAGCAACAATGATGATATAATAGAATACATATTACAGTACCTTCACATTCAGCACTTTTTTAAACGAAAGAAAAATCTTGTGCCAGAACTGAATGCGTTTTATTGTGCTATTTACTAGGTTTGGAAGGCAACAAATTTGCCTGAATCGTGCGATTATTGAAAACGTTAATTTTTTTAACCTGGATGTATCATTACATTCATTACGTTATATAAAAGTAAATCAAAAACTAGGGCAACCATATTTTTTTAACGATTTCATTAATAATTTTAACTTTGAAATACGGTGTATTTTATAAAGACTTAAGCGCCAAATTTACGGCGGCCTGACGATAAAACCTTTGCGTCACTATGACCCGTAAAAAACTGGTATCTAGATATCAATTGTGTTGTCGATATAAGCTTGTCAAACTCGTTGGCTTATATACAGAGCGGTGCTGACAATACGACAATAAATTAAACATCGTGTACCTCAACACATTCTTAGTCTACCCAGAAAAAATCATATAAATATGTCCATTAGTTTAGTCACAGGAAATTATTTTTAATTTTTCTCATTTTCTACATGATGTACATGTTGATAAGGAAGCGCTTACAGGTTAATGACCGCCGCATCCTGCGGTACTAAACTTTAATAATAATGGCACGAAAAAAGCATGTCGATACAGGATCGCGCTATCGCCGATCGGAGGTCAGTGAACCAATATTTTTAAAGGATACAATGCTATTGAATACAATAAGTTTTGAACACATAGATGACACTAGAATGGATAAGTCTTGGTGAGAAGTACCATCCACCTACTAAAATACCACCTACTTGGAACATTAGCAACGCAACATCTATACATAAGTTCTATTCCTTTTGCAATTTTATGCGATTTTGTTTGATTGAAATTTCATTGTTTTATTGTTAATGTTAGGTTTTTTTCTATGGTTTAGGATTATTCCTATGAACCAGCATTGTTCGTGTTTTCATTTATTGTCGTATTGTCAGCACCTCTCTGGAGTTAGAAGTTCGTAAATTTTATTATTTACTTACAAGTGTTATTGTCCACATTCTCTTATTATTAAATCACCACGAGGGTTTCGGAAGGATTTCTTCTTCTTCCTTTTCAAGGTGAGATTCAACCTCAACTCTTGATCAATGGCCTCTGTGGAATAGATATCACAATATTGCCAATAACACGTGTAACAAATTACAGAAATTCTTTGAAAATTTTGGCGAATATCGCCATTATTGTGAAATGGAAGTTGAAAAAGACGGCCGTGTGAACCCTCTATGAGGGAGGTTTGAGGCAAAGTCATGATGTGGTCACTATGCTGCGATTGCGAGATTTCAATGTTCTTTATGAATTATTTAGTGAAAGCACTTTTTACTACATAAATCACGCGCTTTTATTTAGTAAATGACGCTATGAATAATTTAGAAGTCCAATGAAAAATGCGCGTGACACTCATCTTAGCTTTCCAGTCAAAAAAAAAAAACGAAGGATTTCTAGTAGCTGACAGTAGACATTGAAATTGACATAGTGACATTTGACAAGTCTCGATGTTTCATCCAAAACATTTAAATACGGAGGCGAAGGTAACTACTTCATTCTACCGTATAACTGACGTCATTACGATTTGTTATTTTAATATTTTCCTCAGAAATTAAGATATAAAAAGGAATGAAAAATATATAATTGAACTCAGGATATGAAAATAGCAAAATGATATTTTTGATTGATTAAGGTCGTGTCAGTTTTGAAATGTTGTCAATTGAACGTAATTGTCAATTGTTGCTTTAAGTTTATAGTATGCCACGGAAAATGAACTTGCACAGTTCAAATGAAGCTTAATTCTTATTCAAGTGTCAATTATTTTTTGCATTTCACAATAAAATACCAAGTGTGATTTAAAACATTGACCTAGTTACTCTAAGTAAGAATAATAGCATACAACAGCATATTAGGAAAATGTATTCTAATTTCTGCGTTATATTTGATCAACTAAAGTAATATTATTTCAACACTTAGCACCATATTTACAGCAAATTGTTAATGTAAAAAGCTGTGACGCAAAAGCTGTTGTCAAAATAGTTTTGCTAAATGGTTTGAATATTAAGATTAAAGTAGGTTTGTTGAACTTAAAAACAAGTTTTAAATGTTGTGTGTGATCTTGTTATGTAAGGGAAATGGTAACAGTACCACATTATGCAACAATAAAAACAGAATGAAGGGCATAGTCCATGACCTAGATTTTGAGTTCTTTTATAAAGTTTTGCCATACGTCGTGTGTATGTGTCCTATGTTGTGCACTTGAGTGCAGCTGTTACTTTTGCAACTGTACAGACGACAGCACATCAAGCTACTAAATTCTGTCAGATGTCTTTATTAGATTTTCAACTTTATATACAAAGCATTAAGGCACAAAGTTTTGGGAATGTTTGACAGTTTCAGGTAGCTTAATTTGTTAAAAAAAAAAAAATGAATTGGTTAGTGCTCTAATTAAATTAAATGAAAATCACTAACCAAAATTATACTTACTATATATTATTTAATTTTACCGTAAAGTGGGGCTAATTGGAACTGATTGAAGCAGAGCTTTTTTCTTAAATTTATTTTTACGTAAAATAAAGCTACTAAATTAGTACCTACGTTTGAATATATTTTTCGGTACTTTATAAATTTCTTATAATTATTGTTTTTAATATACGGCTCCTGTTATTAGATTTAGAAATATTTTTTTTTGAAATTTCCGTTCTCATTATCACAATAATGGGGCTAATTGGTATCTGAATACATTGCATTTTTATATATATTTTTGAGATTTATTTAAAAGAAATGTCTAAACGATATCTGAAAATTCACTTAAGAGATACAAAAGAGCAAATAGAAGATCTGAAAAACGCAGGCAATACACTATTTCGTATATGTCTAGTGACTTCATACATATCTCTCTAGATTTTTAGGTCCCGCCAAAAGTTTTACAGTACCTACTATAATTTCAAATTTTGTTATTATATAAAATTCACAACATTTCCCATCGATATACTTCAAATTTTTTCTGTGAAATGAAGTTGAATGGTCGATGTCTGTCTAGGACTAGACTTTCTACTACCAATAGATAAAAAATATAATTGACCAAAATTTTTATTTCTCCAGTTCCAAATAACCTTATGATTTCCAACTAGCTCCACTTTACGGTACACTAAAATTTATGAGCATATAATCTATGCTCAAATAACTCTATGCCATAGATAGATGAATGAAAGGACGTTTCTTACTCCCACCCAAAAACTACTGAACGTATTTGAATGAATTTCTGCACACAGACTTTTTAAGCCGATATTCTCCGCGGGATTGAATTTTAATTAATAAAAATCGTTACATAATATCCAGGATATTATGAAAAGATTTTTATTAATTAATAATTTAAGCGAGGATTATTCAGGGAGTAATCCTAGCTTAAATACTTCCTAAGTAATTCTTTCGCATTGAAAGGATTTTTACTTTAGAGATTGGCAACTTAAAACTGCTTAAATGAAATTAAACAATGATATAATTAATGAGCTGTTACTACATCGATGTAAGATAGGTTTAAAGCTATTGCTTTATTTGAAGCAAAAAATATAATTTCTAAATAAGGCATTATATATGCCTGTCACAATATACTACATTATAGATACGCATGTGACTTGTATTGTTTTTTGTTAAGTGATCACACACTCTATGCAACAATGTAATGCAATTGTTACACACAGAAAAGGAATATGTTTTCCCTCTTCGTATCAATTTGTTTCCCAATTACGATGAAACTGTACACAGTAACAAATTAAAGACAACATAAAAAATACATAAATTGTAAATTTATACCGTTATTTTATGTCAACCTTGGAATAATAATTTATACCAATATATAAAACTGAAGAGTTTGTTTAAACGCGTTAATCTCAGGAACTACTGGTCCGATTTGAAAAATTCTTTTTGTGTTGGATAGCCCATTAATCCAGGAAGGCTATATAACGCGCTCCGACCAATAGGAATGGAGCCTAGAGAAACTTACGCGGGTGAAACCGAAAGGCGCAGCTAGTTGAATAATATGATCACTGTATTGTAATGAAAATCCGAATGTGAATAATTTTATGCTATAGCGTTGATTGGTGTTACATGCATACATCTATCTACATTTTGTAAAACATTCGTGTGCATTTGAAAATGTGCTAACGGCTTCCGATAGCCTTACGAGTGTTGGTCGTAGATTTGGAACCCAGCCTTTTCAGTCCTTTTTTTCTTTTTTTTTTGACTTTTCTTTTTGTAAAATATTTCATCACCATTTGGCTCAAGATGATGAAAGAACACGTAATGAGAAACCCGAGTCTTAAAATCATAAATTCGAAGCCCTATATGTGACGTGTGCCTCATCAGTGGGAACATTATAAGTTGATTGTGTACTTAGAAGAAGAACAATTGACCCAAGATTTTACTAGTTTCTCTTTCAAACACAAGCAAGCGGATACTATGTATTATCGGACATAATATGAAAGTGATTCCCACGAAGAAACAGGCATATCGTGACCAGTTTGTCTACTGGAGGCTGTTCCTGGTTTCTAACTAGTGCGACCAGTGCAGGTACATTTCTCTGCACTTTCTCTGTAAATGCTACCCTGTATCCTAAACCGATTAAATACTTTGATAGCGCCTTCGTCGTGGGCTTTTCTTATTAACAACTATAGTATAAAAAGACCGACCAAAAATCAAATTGTTATGAATTGAATTTATAATTTGTGTTTGTAGTTGTAACGTGGTGGCCTAGTGGTTAAAACACCAGCCTCTCAAGTATGAGTGCGCGGGTTCGATTCCAGGTCAGGCAAGTACCAATGTAACTTTTCTAAAGTTATATGTACTTTCTAAGTATATCTTGGACACCAGTGACTGAAGGTGAAGCAAAACATCTTGAGGAGACCTGTATTTTATAAGTCTGAAATCGCCAACCCGCATTGAGCAAGCGTGGTGATTACGCTCAATCTTTCTGCGTATGAGAGGAGACCTGTGCCCAGCAGTGGGATGGTAAAAAGGTTGATGATGATTTAAAATTAGCAGTATTCTGTAATATTGATATAATGAGTCAGTGACAGGTACTCGAATTGAAATGATTTTATTTATTAGAAGTTTTATGACGACAAATTATTTTATTTCTGTAAGAATTCTCCTTTACTTGTTAATGAAAACTAATATTTACCCAATTCATTAACAAAAACTATAACATCATATCGTATATGTTACGACATTTATCCGCATCGCTGTCAACACTAACTGTAAGCAGATTTGAACGGTTTTGTGCGGGAAAGTCAAGCTGAGTGTCACGCTCATTTTTCATTGGACTTTTAAAATTATTTATAGTGTTGTTAACTAAATAAAGCCCGTGATTTATGTAGTAAAAAGTGCATTCAGTGAATAATTTATAAAGAACATTGAAATATTGTAGCATATTGGCCACATCATGACTTTACCCCAAACCCCTCCTAGTCGGTTCACGCGGGAAACGAAAGGAGATAGATTAAGTTAGGATAAGTTACGAAAGAAAACAAGAATATAATAGCAACCAAGCCAAAAACTCCTATAAAAATTAAAAAAAAAAAAAAAACAAAAAAAAAAAGACACAAGTCATTCGTATTTTAAATTCTAGATAAGATCGGCGTTTCCTGTTTTGATACTCTGAGGAAAAAGAACGAAACAAACTCAAAAGTCACATTCACTTTCAAAAGTCTAGACCTAAACTTGGTCAGATAAAGACTATACGTATATATTTTCATAATGAAATAGAAAGAAAAAGATACACGTAACATATTTGTGAAGAAGTAATTCGGCGCCACTGTTTTACTTTCTCAGTTACTTTTTTTTTCATGGTCTGGCAATTTGAGTATTTTATATATCATATTCTTTACATTTACAATAATTAACATCCTTTCCCATCCTACTTCCAGCTAATATTATAAATGCGAAAGTTTGTGAGGATGGATGGATGGATGTTTGTTACCCTTTAATGCAGAAACTACTGAACAGATTTGGATCCAATTTAAATATAGAATAGAATACTCTTTATTATGTACGGACGACAGCCGGCCAAGCTACACTCTAACTGTCAGATATTCCCAATCAACCTTGAGCCTTAATACTTTAGAGATAAAGTTGAAAATATAATAAGGAAATCTGAGAGATTGTAGTGTTGTTGTCTGTACCTACATCACATAGATTACAAAACATAAATATAAAGATTTTACAAAGGGTGACACAATAGGCGGTCTTATAGCTAAGAGCAGTCTTTTACAGACCTGATATTCTCTAGGGATTTAAACTCACGCGGGGTGCATTTAGCATCATCATCATCTCAGCGTATTATCCCGGTCGCATCCGCGGCTTTCGCGTTGGAGCCCGGGGTCCGCTTTCCTGCTATTACGCCTCCATTTCGCACGATCTCTGGCATCCTGTGGTGTGAGATTGTTGGCACGCATGTCATCACTTACAACGTCAAGCCAGCACTTCTTTGGCCTGCCTCGCTTGTTCCGGCCCGGCGGAGGCGCCATGGCAAGACATTTGTTACCCACGTAACATGCCGGTTTACGTAAGACGTGGCCGTACCAGCGCAGGCGACTCTCTTGCAGTTTGTCTGCTATGTCACGGACATGGAGACTGCCACGGATGCGGGAGTTCCTGATGCGGTCTTTCCGCGTAACTCCACACATCCACCGCAGCATACTCATCTCCGTGACACGCAGCTCCTCCTTGTGTCGCGCAAGCACAGGCCACGCCTCACTGCCATACAGAAGGACAGGTCTAATGATGGTCTTATAGACCTGTCCCTTAAGCTTAAGCGGGGTGCATTTAGCATATAGATAGGTAATACTTTATAACGTAAATCTATAAAGCTTATTGTAGTCGTGAATCTTACAAGCTAGACAGATTATGAAGAATTTTTGTTTTTGCATTTGATGGACCAATTCTTGAGAAAGGCTATATTAAAAACCTATTTAAAATCACACTACTGCCCTTAGGGAGCGAGCAACAACAACCTTTTCTTTTTTCTTTTTTTTTTATCTGCGATCAGTCTTCAGGACTTTAATCAGATGTGTTGCAGTGGTTTGAAATTTTGGTGAGTTAAGGCCACTGCCTTAACTCTCCTTAGTCATACAGCACATTTGCTCTTTTCAGGCGATTGATTCTGTTTCGCATTAAAAGCATGCTTGCCAATGGGTTGGGATGGAGCTTTAATCGTTTAGCATAGTTATCTGAGTATTGTTTGGCTTCTTCAATGACAGTCTTCATATTTAGGTACTCGTATATCTCAGTGTTAGGTGTGAACCAAGCTGCACCACTTATGGTCCTGAGAATGTTGTTTTGGACTCTATGGAGGCAGAGTATATTCGATTTACTGGCCGAGGACCATAGTTGAATCCCGTAGGTCCAAATTGATTTACTCTAAGTTTACAACAATGAAGGCAGAAAAAACAATAAGCGAAAACGAAGTAGGTACTTAGTGGTTGGGGTAGTTAGTTGGGGGAACACGAAACTTATGATTACACAGGAAGAAATTAGTATTGTATTTAATTGGCTTGTATCGTAAAAAATAATTTAATGTCCGTCAGATAGCTTTATAAGAAATATTGAACACGTATTTTTTTTATTTTTTTTTATTCAAATACTTAGGAAGATATATTGTTTTGAAATGTCGCATGACGTCACGCCATGGTGCAAAATATAGAACGACGTGACGTAATTAGCCCCCACTCTGTAACTTTAATACGCTATATCTCAGTAATTTTTGGTAATTACGACAAAATAAAAAATACGGGTCTTAATTTTTTTTAATATCTATAAGACGGACTAATTATTTTTTTGATTTTCATACCTTGGATACATTCCTATTATGTATGTACATCGTAAACTTAATCAATGTGAATAATCTTTTCTCTTGCATATCTATCATTATTACATAAACACAATCGCTCAGAAAATGTCGTTAAAGTGCATTATCGTTGGGTCACTTTTATATGCATTCATGAAATATTTATTTATTTAGAAATTTCAAGACATTATATCCAACTTTAAGAACAGGTGGGCAGTAATGATATTATGTAAAGTGGTGAATAATTGAATATACTTTAATATAATTTATATAATACTCTTGCACGGTCCTAAAACAAACATTGCGTCTAATTGCGCACGTTAGTTTAAATTGGTTTTTATTAATCATACAGTCTAAATAACTTTATGATTAATAAAAACCAGTTTGGTAGATTTTAAGGCACGCACATCGTGGCAATAATTAAAGTTCATAACAGTTATGCGTTTGGTATTATAGTTGAATTGAACAAAGAACACAATAAAAGTAATTTTAAATATATTCTTTTTATTAAAGCAGGTTTCAAAAAACATCACCTTATGCTTAATTAATTTTGTAGATATTTCTTGTGTTGATTTTATCATTATAAATAATATATATAGGTAATTTATGCGACGAAAACTTTTTTTTTTATAATTTCAAATAGCTCTTATTAGCAATCTTACATAGGTACTAGTTCACTACCAGTATTTCTTAGTAGTTTAGACATCCGAATCTCGAAATCGAATAGGCCTCCTCCTTTTTGGTTTTTCCATTACACTGTTTTACATTTATTAAATAATTCTAAATAAGTTTTTGCTTTGAGTAATTGACAATATACTCAATCTGTTTTCGACTACTAATATATACCAATATGCCTAACTGACTAAAAGACATATAACTAATTAAAAGGTGAAGGAAAACATCTTGAGGAAACCTTTGAGTCTGAAAGCGCCAACCCGCATTGAGCAAGCGTGGTGATTACCTACGCTCAATCCTTCTCTGTATCAGAGGAGACCTGTGCCCAGCAGTGGGACAATAAAAAGGGTTGATGATGATTATGCCTAACTGTATGACGAAAAATTCAGCGTTTTATGGTTTCCTACGTTAGGGCAGTGAGAATATCTAGTCGCTTTAATTAACTCAGGACAATGTTTGTATTTTTTCTCCAGAACTAGAGTACTGACAGGTTATATGAGTTCATATAATTGTTTATTTTTTACAATGCATTAATATGTAAGCTGTCATGCCCTTTATGCCTGGAGGCATTTATTTGGGTAATTAGGTTATTTTAACTTAATTATATTTTCATTTTTAATGATTTTTTGGCTTTGTTGTGGTATTTTGGCGTGTCTAGCTGGCATAATAGCTGGCTGTCTAATGTTCTGAGATTTCTAGTATTCATTACTATACATAGTGTTGTGAACAGAAAGCTGCTGGGGAGTTTGTTGTGTAAAGCACTAGGAAGTGGCGAAGAGCGGGCGTTTTGGGATCTGTCTTCAAAAAGAGCCGCGTTTCGGTTTTCTTTGGCTAAATGACTTTTGATTTTGTCTATAACATTGATTATGTATTAAGTGTATTATAGTTAGTGTTTAGCAGTTTTATCAGAAGTTAAGACTATAGAATTTAGTTTCACTTTCTTTCTTCCCATCTTTATTTATTCTGATGAACAAATAGCTAAGTAAACACTATCTTATGTAATAGGAAGTCGTTTGCTTTATTTGTCGCAATGCACTAAGTAAGATAAACATTGCGATTCCTTTATATTTCGCAACAGTCTGCTCTTGCGTGCAGTCACCGCATTTTCTTAGCAATTTCCTTGTGGATTATTGCGAATTAATTCATCGTTGCAAGAGAATGTGAAAGAGTGTATCGTGTCACAAAGTTCAAATCAAATCATGAATTTATAGGTATCGTAGGCCCATTGTGTCACCCTTTGTAAAATCTTTATATTTATGTTTTTGTAATCTATATGGTGTACATAATAAAGAGTATTCTATTCTATTCTATTACTCTGTCCGTCTTTCTTGCCCTCATATAGTATTTTAAATAATCTCAAGAAGGTAAGTAACATTATTCACTTGGAAAAAGATATGCGAGGAAGTTAGCCTCACACATTTTAATATTATAGTAATGCCTTCATCTATAAATAACTTTCCAACACAAAAATATTTATTCAATTTGAACCAGTAGTTCCTGAGATTAGCGCGTTCAAGCAAATAAACTCTTAGGCTTTATAAACCTCTAATATATAACAGTCTTCTGTCACAGTCTTTGTTCTCAAACAAAATAAGCTAAATTGATTTTAATGAAATTTCGTATATAAGTACATTCGTTAGGCATGAGAATAGGCGGGTGAAACCATGGGGCGCAGCTAGTGTCAGTATAGATATGTATTATTAGCATGACTCTAAGAGAAACTCATTTAGAAATCAAATTGTGAATATAGGCAATTCGTTCGGCAATCGGTACACACTGGGTCCATATAAATCTTTTGTATTATTTGATGGAAACTTATACAAACGCATAAGACGTAAAATATTCCAAATCAGTCGTTTAAATGCTTTTATCATTCATTCATTCATTCTTTTCAGCCAAAAGACGTCCACTGCTGGACATAGGCCTCCCCCAAGGTTCTCCACGACGACCGGTCCTGCGCCTCCCGCATCCAGCGGTTTCCCGCGACCTTCACCAGGTCGTCGGTCCACCTTGTCGGGGGCCTACCCACGCTACGTCTTCCGGTGCGTGGTCGCCACTCGAGAACCCGTCGGCCCCATCGGGCATCGGTCCTACGGGCAATGTGTCCAGCCCATTGCCACTTCAGTGTTGCAATTCTTCGGGCTATGTCGGTTACTCTCGTTCTTCTGCGGATCTCCTCATTCCTGATTCGATCGCGCAGTGAAACCCCAAGCATAGCCCTCTCCATTGCCCTTTGAGCGACGTTGAGCCTTCTTATAAGGCCCATTGTTAGCGACCACGTCTCAATTCCATAAGTCATCACTGGCAACACACACTGGTCGAAGACTTTTGTCTTGAGACACTCTCTCACTCTCACCAGGGAAGCGGGCAGCAGCGCTTCTTCTGTGGAATATCAGATCCTGCGATCCCCAACACGCCTGCCAAGCGTGGGGATTATGGCAAACCCCCCCAAATGATGCACACGACTAAAAGCTTTAAATAAGTCAAAATTCTATGGATAACCATACGAAAGAGATGACTAATAAAATCTAACTTCTATCTTTAGGTATGTATTGCGAGTTCGCCGAAAGAGTTTTCCATTTAGCGGATTTGATTTGATAATCGCGTTTGGTAACACATATTATAATCGTCTTCATAAGTATAGTTACCGAAGGAGATACGTAATCAGTGTAGTCGGATAAAGCTGAAGTTTTTCGAACAAAATTTAGTTTGATAATTGAACGATTTGTTTGTTATTGATAATATAAAATTTTATTAGGCAAACTTCATCATTTTCTTACTAATCTTTATCCTCCTTATTACAAAACATGGATTTAATTTAGATTAGGTTTAAACCACCTAAATAGTCTTTGAAATATGCACCTAACCGTTATAGGTATATAAAAATAACAGCTTTGTTTGTACTAAATTGTCATTTTTGTATTAAGAACTTTGTTTTAACCTCAATTAAATTCGAAATACAAATACCTACTGACTCAAAGGTTAAGTATGGAACTAAAGTTAGATTTTATTTTGTAATTTGGTAATCTTGTAGCATTCAATGCCGCCAAAATACAGGCGTGTCTTTTCACCGCCAAAAGGAGCCCATTCACCTTGGCTCCTACATTTCGAAATGTATCCTTGGAGTGTATCGACCGCCTTCAGCTTTTGGGAGTTGAGATTTCCTCGAACCTAAACACTGGGCGGTTCGTTGAGTCCTAGGCCAAGGTTGCTGTAAGGAAACTTGGCGTTATCGCAAAGGTCCGGCGGTACTTCACACCAGGGCAGCTTCGAATGATGTACAAAGCACAGGTCCGTACGTGTGTGGAGTAGGTACTGTGTGTGGAGTTTAGTGTGTGTTGCAACATGTTTCGGATAAGGTCTGTCAGTTTTACGCCTAAGATAGTGCGCTCTATTGCACGTTGGTAAACCTTGAGTTGATACGATCTGACTTAAGGTCTAACTTAGCAGCTTTTTGGCCAACGTCTGTACGTTGCCGAAAAATGCTGATAAGTTGATATGGGAATTAGCTGGCGATATCTGCCGTAAATATCAACTATGTGGTCTCCTACAGCCAGATGGCGTCGCGGCAGACCCCGTAGAAGATAGCTAAGATAAAAAGAATAAAATAATGACTTGTAGTCCACGCTAACAATCTTCTTCTGCCTTTAGAGGTCGCTGGACAAAGACCTCTCCCAAGGCTTTCCACAATGACCGGTCTTGTGCTGCTCGCATCCATCGGCTTCGCGACCATCGGGCCCATGGGGCTGTAAGGTTCTGGAGGGCGGCCACGAACCGGAAGACGCTGACAATGGATAGAAAGAAAGAAATGATATAATGAATGCAAAGCTGGAAGTTATGATGAGAAGCCTATAGCCCAGCCGTATGATGATTTAGGATAACAGTAACATTATTATCATCGCTCTCTACTTATCAGAACTTATTTGCGGAATCATAAGAAAAAAAATCATACTTAAAATTAATAAAAAAAAAAATAAACAAACGACCGACTATATTCAGAATTTAAAAATAACGTCATAAAACGTGAAACGTCATAATAACGTCATTTTCGTTGATATAAATCTTTTGTGTTATGTATTTGATGGAAACTTGGACAAACACATAACCTTTTACGATAAATTAATGTTAGTTAATTGTTTTAATGGGGGTTTAGTTTTACAAATTATGCATTAGTAAATAAACGTTATTGTATCTTATATACTAAAATTATAAAGAGGAAAGATTTGTTTATTTGCGTTAGCTTCAAAACTACTGGACTGAGTTGAAAAATTATTCCACCATTAGACTAATACATTATCCCTGATGGTCATCGGCTATAAACTAATAAAAATAAATAGGAACCCATACGACGTGACATTTCCTACAGATTTCTTTTTTATATTTATAAACTAGTACTTGACTGCAATCCTGGCTGATGGTAAGCAGTGATGCAATCGGTCATGGTAAAGCGCGCTAGTTTATTAAGCCTATTCAGTTAAAAAAAAAATAGTGAATAGGAACGTAGACGGCAGTTGAACGAGGTGAGGCAATGTTAAACTACCCCAAACAACACGCCCAACGATGCTGCGCCAGAGGGAGATTGATCTGGAGACCTTCCACGACCAAACTCCCGAAAGAACAACATTTGGCGCATTGTACCCGGCACACATCGCAACACAACTGCTCAGACCTGTCCTCCGTACGGCTTCACCAGACATCATGCGGGAACACGAGGAATCGCTTGGCGGCAAGACTTTGTCTGGTAGGTAGTACCTTCTGCCAGCAGCCGATATTATGGTCTACCACCGAGAATTCCTATTTTTTATATATATATTTTATAACCTATTTTATATACTAATAAAGTAGCTCAACGTGTAAAAAAAAATATCAAAAAATCCTTATATGGAGTACGTAAGTTAATGATAACGGAGTAAAGTACTTCAGTTTTATGGAGGAGAGGTCTACAAAATGACCACGATTACATATGTTTGACTATCATAACTGTTATTTTTTTATTTAAATACATTGCCTTTGCCCTTTGTCTTGGAATGAATACTTATATAAATAAATTACTTTATTAATAAATTACTTTATTCAGTGCATCTGCTATTTTTATTATTTATTTCGACGAATATAATTATCACGATTTTAAAAATGTAAATAAATATTGATATCATTAGATGATGTTAAACTGATTATATCTGTCTTCAGCAGTTTTGCGCACTGGTTATTCGTTATTTTTGATTGCTTTTATACCAAACAGTAGTTTTATGGTAATCCGCTGTACCTAATATGCAAACACATACTTCCGTCCCAAAGATTTTATCAATATAATAGGGTGTCCTCTATAAAGAGCAACGTAAGAAACACTATCTCCCCTTTCGACTGCGCTGGAAGGCAAAAATTGAGATTAATTGGGCGGGAAAATAATAAATGTTCGAATCGCTAAAACTCGGTGGTAGGCCATAACATCGGCCGCCGGCAGAAGTTACCACCCACCAGACAAAGCCTTGCCGCCAAGCGATTTGTCGTGTTCCGGCATAATGTCTGGTGAAGCCAATCGGAGGACGGGTCTGAGCAGTTGTGTTGCGATGTGTGCCGGGTACGATGCGCCTAATGTTGTTGTGTTGGGAGTTTGGTCGTGGAGGGTCTTCAGATCAATCTCCCTTTGGCGCAGCATCGTTGGTCGTGTTGTTGGGTTTAACATTGCATCACCTCGCTCAACTGCCGTCTTCCTTCCTATTCGCTCAGTTTTTCTGAGTGAATAGGCTCTTAATAAACTAGCGCGCGTTACCATCAACGATCGCATCACTGCTTACCATCAGGCGGGATTGCGGTCAAGTGCTAGTTTATAATTATTAAAAAAAAAAAAAAAAAAACTTCAAATATTTTTTTTCGATTTGTAATCGCACTTTTTTAAAATTAATTTGCATATAATAAAGTTCCGATTACAACTTGTATTAAAACTTGATCATGATTGGTGATATTAAAATTTATTTTTTGTTGAACGGTTTTATATAACAATTAATTATTAATCCATAAAAAATAAGCAGGTTGTTAGCACAATCAAAAGTTTCATTGGAGTTTTTGTGAATTAATAAATTTTGAAAAATATATTTAATTGCTTTGGGGACTTTAGTCAACAGCGTGAATAATACCAAAAAGAAAATATTTTATGTTTGACGCACTAGTAAGCACTGTAAGGACGTTTCTTGAAAATTTGATACTTGCTAAGATAAGAAAATCAGTGAAGAAAAGACAGCAGTTGCTTCGTCAGGAATTGGGTTGTATCCTAAAAAATAATATGTCCATCAGATAGATTTATTAAAAATATTTAACACGTATTATTTATTTTTTCTTTCATTCAAATATTTAGGAAGATATATTGATTTGAAATATCGCATGACGTCACGCCGTGGTACAAAATATACTACGGCGTGACTTAATTAGCCCCCACTCCGTAACTTTAATACGCTATATCTCAGTAGTTTTTGGTAATTTCGATGCATTAAAAAATACTACTGTTAATTTAATTATTATTTAATAGTATTAATTGTTCTTTTTTTAATTATTTCTTTGATTTTCATACCTTGGATACATCCCTTTTGCTGTAACTCTCTTAAAGAAGGGAAATTCTTCTTATTCTCATTTTAAACTTCTGCTATCCATGAATCTACATATTCTTTCAAATTCTACATATCCTTTTAAAAATGTGCCAATTGGAAAATTACTAAAAGTCGAACCATTTATTAACTGGCATGAGCCACTGAGTACACATAGGTATATAGATACTTTGAATAGAACCTTAACAAATTTTAGCAAATTCTCTACACTCATGGATAAGATTACTTTTGTGTTTGCTGGAAATTTTCGAAAGTCTTCCCGTTTTTAACAGAGGTACGCGAACAGATATCACAAAAGCATGCTTGAAATCGTCCCCCTTATTTTCCCACGGCGACTGTTAAGTATAATAATACTGCTTAAATTTGGAGTAGGATAAATTTCTGTCTCAAGTTTTAACAGTTTTTTGAACTCATTCAGAGGAATGTCATAATCACATTTGGATTATACACTCCAAATGTGATTGTGACATCCTTCTGAATGAGTCTCTAGACTGAAAAGTCCATAATTTAGAAATTTGAACGAAATAAACAGTCTGATTATCCAAAAAGGCCAAATAAAAAACAAATCAAGCGATAGTACACATAGCGGTCACTGAAGTCACAGTAATGATCACTGAGGTATTAGATATCTATGGTAATGACTGGATGAAACAACAGATAACGAATGGAAACAGTTTTGCACTTCAGGCCGGCTGCAAAAATTTGGCTTAATCTTTTCGTTGTGCTTAAAGAAAATTGCGAGATAGGTAAGAGAAATGGTACTAGAGCGAAGTCGGGACGGGCTGCTAGTCTTTAAAAAAAATTTAAACATGTTTCTTGGAATTGGACATTATCTAAATTAATAATGGCTATTAATCTCATTTTATGATTTAATAATATGGTCAACAAAAAAATCGTTATCAATTCAATTCAGCTCAAGGTTGGTCTTAACTAGTTTAGACGCTTATCTAGCCATTGATAAATGACTAAGAAAATTAAGCTATTTATATTTTGTAAATAATATTTAGTAGTATATGTATGTTGTACGTATGTGTGTTGTATATGTTACATACAGTTAGGTATATGTAGCAGTTTAATATCTAAAATACCTTTTTTGCATTTAAAGAGGGTAGTCAAGCACATTTGAAGGTACTACACACATGTTTGGGTTTTCATTCATTTATTGATGTGTGCCTTCATTCAACTTGGACAAAATCAAATGTATAGCTTGCAGCCCGAGAAAAACAAGTATTTTATGTGTTAAATACTTGTTTTTCTCGGGCTGCGGTGTATTTTAACAGGTCGTAGCAACTTGTGGAAGACGACCAAAAATTATCCACTTAATATTGCTAAAAAGTAGGGACAAGCATAAAATTAAGTCCACCTCCTTTCTCTCTCCAGGTCGAGATGCCGACTCCAGACTACTGCGTGGACCTAGACCTGGGCGAGCCCCCGTCGGAACTGATAGAGTACGCTCATAAGAACCTGGGAGAGGATCCCAACACACGCCTCCAAGCCATCTATGAGCTCCGGGAAATGATATATGGTGAGTTTTTGGCGATCGAATATCAGAAATGAGGAGATCCGCAGAAGAACCAAAGTCACTAACATATCTCTTCGAGTCGCTAAAATTAAGTAGCAGTGGGCGGGGCGCATTGCTCTCAAAACCGATGGCCGATGGGGCAGTAAGGTTCTGGAGTGACGGCCACGTACCGGAAGATGCATCGTAGGGAGGCCCACAGCAAGGTGGTGACCTGGTGAAGGTCGCGGGAAGAAAAGTCGATCCATTGTCGGTCTCCGTGGCGCAGCGGTCAACACGCCTGACTGCGACGTGGAGGCCCCGGGTTCGATCCCCGGCCAGGTCATGATGGGAAACGATCTTTTCCTGATTGGCCTGGGTCTTGGATGTTTATCTATATATGTATCTATTATAAAATATAGTATCGTTGAGTTAGTATCCCATAACACAAGTCTCGAACTTACTTTGGGGCTAGCTCAATCTGTGTGATTTGTCCGTATATATTTATTTATTGTTAGCGTCTTCCGGTTCATGGCCGCCACTCCAGAACCTTACAGCCCCGTCGGCCTGCTGGCCGATGGATGAGGGCAGCAAAGACCGGTCATCGTGGAAAGCCTTTGTCCAGCAGTGGACATCTATGGGCTGAAGAAGAGATTTTGTCGCAGTTAAAAACGTAATGACATAATAGGGAACAAATTCTTGGCGCAAAAGTAGTTAAAAAGAACATTAGGGATGTATCCAAGGTATGAAAATCAAAAAAATAATTAGTCCGTCTTATAGATAATAAAAAAAATTAAGACCCGTAATTTTTATTTTGTCGAAATTACCAAAAACTACTGAAATATAGCGTGTTAAAGTTACGGAGTGGGGGCTAATTACGTCACGCCATGGTATATTTTGTACGACGGCGTGACGTCATGCGATATTTCAAATCAATATATCTTCCTAAGTATTTGAATAAAAGAAAAAATAAAAAATACGTCCTCAATATTTTTTAGAAATCTGATGGACATTAAATTATTTTTTAGAATACAAGCCAATTATGATCCTTTTTATTTTGTTATCATATTTTTCTAAAACTCTCTGTACCACAGGATACTGAGGCTGAGTTTTTCCTAAGAGTTTATATTCCGCATTATTTTACGATTGGTTATTTCTTCCCTTTTCAAACAGTAAAAACCAATAACTCAATCAGTAATCCATTCACCGAGCGCGGAGCGTAGCAACGTGGCTTGATCAATATAATTGTATTTCAGTACTTCCGATTTATTTTCTATTTATATTTATTCCTATAAAAGGCTGCTCAACAAACAATATAAACCACGCCAACTATTTGTGGAATTCCTGAGTAACCACTATCAGTGTAGATAGAGCAGACACGCAAATGTAACCGCCTACATCGCACAGCTCTTTGTTGCGATCTGTCGGTGACTCAGGGTCACGCACGTGCAAGGACGGTGAGCTGTTGCAATGTTGTGATATGTACACACTATTGGATTACATGTTATTATTTGTGTGTGTTAAAATAGCCTTTATGAGTGACGTAAATATACGATCGGTACCTACTGAGCAAAAAGCGTAAGTCAGTCAGTCAGTTGTAATTCTAATATGGCCCTTTAGGAGAGCAAAAAGTAATATAATTAATAGAAGTAGAATAAAACGATTAGTAGTCGGTGAACCCAAATTAATTAGTAGGTCGTACGGTACTTAAGAGAATGATGTTGATGGTGACTGAGTGGTTGGACAGTTTAGTAGTGAAAAGATGAATTATGGTTAACACTTAATAAACACTTTAAGAGTCACCATATGAAAGCATTGTCTGTAATATTATTTATTCAACAACCCCGATTTACGACTTGTAGTTCGTAGGTTTGAACTTTGAACCTAGACGCGTTGTATTTTGTGCTGTGCTTTTTACTCGGTGGTAGGCCATAATATCGGCCGCCGGCAGAAGTTACCACCCAACAGACAAAGTCTTGCCGTCAAGCGATTCGTCGTGTTCCGGCATGATGTCTGGTGAAGCCGTACGGAGGACGAGTCTGAGCGATTGTGTTGCGATGTGTGCCGGGTACGATGCACCAACCGTTATTGTGCCGGGAGTTTGGTCGTGGAGGGTCTCCAGATCAGTCTCCCTCTCGCGCAGCATCGTTGGTCGTGCTGTTGGGTTTAACATTGCATCACCTCGCTCAAGTGCCGTCTTCCTTCCTATTTACTAAGTTTTTTTAAGTGAATAGGCTTAATTAACTAGCGCGCTTTACCATCAACGATTGCATTACTGCTTACCATCAGGCAGGATTGCAGTCAAGCACTAGTTTATAATGATTAAAAAAAAAAGACACAGACAAACTGGTAAAGGAATATATCGTGAGGAAATTGCCATATCCTTAAACTAACAATTTGAAGACATGTATCATCTACGAACCGCATTGGACCAGCGTGGTAGATTGGAACACACTCTTTCTCATAGAGTAGAGGGCTGTGTCATCATCATCATCATCATTTCAGCCAAAAGACGTCCACTGCTGGACATAGGCCTCCCCCAAGGTTCTCCACGACGACCGGTCCTGCGCCTCCCGCATCCAGCGGTTTCCCGCGACCTTCACCAGGTCGTCGGTCCGCCTTGTCGGGGGCCTACCCACGCTACGCCTTCCGGTGCGTGGTCGGCACTCGAGAACCCGTCGGCCCCATCGGGCATCGGTCCTACGTGCAATGTGTCCAGCCCATTGCCACTTCAGTGTTGCAATTCTTCGGGCTATGTCGGTTACTCTCGTTCTTCCTGCACTTGCACTTGCACTGCACTTGTGCTTCGGCTGTGTCCTTGCACTGGGAATATTATATGCTGAATATTATATATAATATATATTCTAATTCACGTGTGAGTACAATGTACTTGCTGTAAAGCATCTATTTGTTGAGTTACTCTTTTTTTTTGTGTGTTTTCCATAATGGACGCTCTTAGCGTACACTTTCAGCATCGTTCTCACACGGTTGATGTCAAAATGAATGATGTAATCAAATATTTGTATCAATAGCTTGATAATTTAAAAGAGTGTCCATGGAGTTTCTTGCCCGTTCTTTTCTATAGGTACCTACTCTTTGGAATGGGCGACTAGCTTCACCTTACTGACTGACCGACCTCCTGATAATTCAAAAGTGCCTGTAACTGGTTTATTTGAAATAAATGCTTTGATATTTTTTATTTTTTTCTTTAATTATTGATTGAGTCATAATGCAATATTAACTTATTCTATAACTGCATAACTGCATTCTACAGAGTCATGAACATCTTTGATTTGTATTTATTGATCATACGGCGATTATTCATAATGTTTTAATAAATCACAACAGATAATTAAGATGGTCGAACAATGAGACGTAGGCAAGATGTTTGAGACCCTGACATGAATTAGAGAACCAATGAGCTTTGTCTATGTAGTTTGATAGATGCATTTCTTGTGTAAACATTATAGGAAAGGAGCTGTCCTAACAGTACTTCTTTTACAATTCAGTCTAACTTGGTGTAACAGTAATACAGTTTAGAAACAATTTGTGTTGAATAAAAAAAAACCGTGTAATTATTATTTTACAAATGATTTCAACGCCTATCCTTATCTGGTGGCTAATTTCACCAGATTCATACGTCAGATCATAACCATATAATGAATATAAACTAGATCGCGTAAAATGTAACAAAAAAGCCCAAAACATATAACCCTAACCCTTACAGGATAATAGATAAATCTTATTAAATTAAATTTATTATTAGAGAGCAGAAAATGCGGCAACATTTCAGCTATCCAAAAATAACAACAACCCAACCAATCTAGGTTGCGGTTCTCCACTAAAATATTCAAAGGATAAGCGCCCTATGTGGACAAAAGGGTGAGCCTCGCCCGTGATCACGTCAAAAATGATAAAGGCCAATTATTTAGATACATGCGCATATTTACTTCGTTGAGGTCGTTGAACTATCATATACCCGCCTATTTAGCAGACAATAGGGAGACAGAACACTTATATGGGTAAGTAAGATATCATGACAGCTGACAACGAAGACGTTACAATATTTCAGATAAGGTTTCCCGATGCTTAGTGCCTGTTTATGCCGCATTGAGACGATACCGTCGTGAATTGAGAATATACATCATTCACGAACATATCACATTTACATTTTAACCAAGAGTGAAATAATCCATATATGAAACTCCCGATAGTGAAATAAACAGGCCTCAATTCAATTTATTATCGTGTATATCAGGCGAAATCAAGGAGTATTTGTAATATATTTTTGGAACAATTTCATTTCGCTACCAAATAATAACTTCATGAAAATACATTTGCCAAAATTATTTTCAAAATAATTGAATGAATGAAAGCCTTATTGGATGCTTTTAAGAAAGGTTATGTGTGAGCGGTATGTGTATGTAAACGGCGTTCGTTTATAGCCGATTTATGTTAGCGTAGTTTACGCCAAAGAAGTATCTAAAGAGACAGAGGGGTAATTCTCGTAATTTTAAGAACGTTCACAGTCTCAACTCAAAGATCTAGAATGGCAGCCGAGACCCTTGGCATAACGTGCTTTTTGATTCACGGAGGGCTATGGAAAAATGTTCACCCATCCACCACGGACTAACCGATATACCGATGGTAGGTCATAACATCGGCTGCCGGTAGAAGTTACCACCCACCAGACAAAGTCTTGCCGCCAAGCGATTCGTCGTGTTCCGGCATGATGTCTGGTGAAGCCGTACGGAGGAGGGGTCTGAGCAGTTGTGTTGCGATGTGTGCCGGGTACGATGCGCCAAATGTTGATGTGTCGGGAGTTTGGTCGTGGAGAGTCTCCAGATCAATTTCCCTCTGGCACAGTATCGTTGGTCGTGTTGGTCTTGGCTTTAAGATTGCATCACCTGCTCAACTGCCGTCATCCTTCCTATTTCTAAATTTTTTAAGTGAATAGGCTTAATAAACTAGTGCACTTTACCATCTACGATTGCGTCACTGCTTACCATCAGGTATGATTGCAGTCAAGCACTAGTTTATAATTATTAAATAAAAATACCTAGTACGGACGACAGCAGGTCAAACTACCCCAAACTGTCAAAGTTTCCCAATCAACCTTGAGCTTTAATGTTTTAGTGATAAAGTTGAAAATCTATTAAAGCAATCTGACAGATTGTAGTACCTTGATGTGCTGTCGTCTGTACATAGATGAGTGTCGGTATTTTTGCCTATAATGTCTTAGTTAGGTACATACCTATATATTTTATTTTTGATTTTAATGCTATATTTTGTTTATTTCCAGAACGTGGTGAATGTACACCCCACCGTATGGACGACGAATTCCTGATCAAATTCCTGCGTGCACGCCAATTTATTCCGAAACGAGCGCATAGATTGGTGAGCTAACTTCGATATGCACCCTAATTGCGTAGCACACTATTACTATCAGTTGGAATCATTTCGAAGCATATTGCTAATCCATTGCTCAATGTGTTCGAAAATGTGTCTGCTCAACAACGTAAATAACGCAATGGATGTTGTTGACTTGTGAAAATGAAGCCCATTGCCACTGGTAGTATGTTGCGCAATTACCCTGTTTGATTAGGTATATATTTTTAGCGATCAGAAGTGGGGTTGGTAGGGGGTGAGTAGGTTCCGGCATGATGTCTGGTGAAGCCGTACAGAGGACGGGTCGGAGCAGTTGTGTTGAGATGTGTGCCGGGTACGATGCGCCTAATGTTGTTGTGTTGGGAGTTTGGTCGTGGAGGGTCTTCAGATCAATCTCCCTTTGGCGCAGCATCATTGGTCGTGTTGTTGGGTTTAACATTGCATCACCTCGCTCAACTGCCGTCTTCCTTCCTATTTTTCTGAGTGAATAGGCTCTTAATAAACTAGCGCGATTTACCATCAACGATCGCATCACTGCATACCGTCAGGCGGGATTGCGGTCAAGCGCTAGTTTATAATTATTAAAAAAAAAAAACAAATCAGGAGGTAGGTTTGCTCCGATGTTCGGGTATTATCAATTTGAATTACAATTACAACCAAAACTTATTCATTAAGTTAAGAACAGAATAACAGTCACTGAGTACACAATAAAATGTAAAACGATAGCAATCAGTTATTAATGAATACGGAAAATACAGGTTTCACAGAGTTTGCACGACTGGACTATCCTGTGGCTGCCTTAAATGAATTTAAGCCTCCAGCCAGGGCAACTAAAACCTAAGCGTCCACACGCTAAGGGCATCCCCTGTGTGGTATGAACTTCGGCTTAGAGACTCGCGAGGCGACTCGCTGGAGAGAACAGCAAGGAACGGCTGGATTGATGTTTTATTTTAATTCGGTTTGATGACCGCGGCGTTTCCTAGTACTAGTTCTGAGAAGAAACGTCCGAAACAAACTCAGAGGTCATAGTTGGGAATTTATATTTACTGGGTCATACTGCGGTGCGGGCTGGCCTTCATCGGACACGAGAGACGACAAGCGGATAGGCCGCGCCTTTTATAGTAAGCTTTAGGTGGGGGCGCCGGTCTTCCCTAACAATATACATTGTTCGAGGACATCAGCTGACCGATTCTGTAGAAAGCTCACCGTGAAATCTTAGGTGAAGTGAGCTTAGAGTAAGCTATCAATAATGTCAATACCTTCTGTTTCTTCTTCAGTCTACGGAGGTCCACTGCTGGACAAGGGCTTTCCACAATGACCGGTCTTGTGCTGCCCGCACCCATCTGCTTAC
Organism: Sesamia inferens; assembly: GCA_037179545.1. NCBI lineage: Eukaryota > Metazoa > Arthropoda > Insecta > Lepidoptera > Noctuidae > Sesamia > Sesamia inferens. The sequence continues at coordinate 24,186,941 of CM073934.1, read as the reverse complement.
CGCGATTTTCACTATAGTCAATCCCTAGGCCCAGGTGAAATGAAAGCTTACTTTACTCTTACTTTACCTAGGTTTTCACGGCGAAATAAATGATTACAGAATCGCACTGTTGTACCTCTCATTAGCAGTGTAAGTCTGCAATATTAAACATCGGTAGTTTTCACTTTCCATACCATAAACCTGATTTATGAGGATTTAGGTCATCCTCTATAAACCCCAGCTTTACAAAGTCTGCATATGTTCTAACATTTCAACTTTCTCTTACAAGGCTTTTTAATTAGGTACCTTTGCTCGAATATTTATTATTATTATAAAATGTTCTTAACGTAACTGTCAACCTTAAGTTTCGAATAGCATTGGATTCGCGGTACTGCAGCGTACGTCCTCCCAGTAGGAAAGTATTTTTTTTTAAATAGGAATCATAACTAGATCTTAGGTAGAATATGTTATTATCGTTGAGGATGGCTTAAATATGAAAATAGTTTTTAATATTAAAACGCATTATTTGCCAGCACCTGCGTGGTAGTGGGATGTCCTGGCTTCGATCCCATGTACTTTAACTAAAGAAACATGAACAAAAGCAGGAACTGGCTTCTAAAAATTTAATAGCCAAGTTACGTAACTGAAATGATTTGCCTCAAAAACATAAATTGTAGATCTCAATAATGAAACGGGACTTGTGATATTTTTTTGTTGATTTAATTTCGTGTTAAAAGCAATCTGAGTTTCGGACAATCAGCCAATCAATTCATTGTTTGATTGAATCAATTAAATGGCTTTATAAAAGAACTAGCTTTCCGCCCGCGGCTTCGCCCGCGTGGAATTCGGTTATATCGCGCTTTTTAGATTTCCCTCGGGAATATCATTTTTTTTTCAATAAAAGGTCTATGTCCTTTCTCAGGGTCTAAAGATTGTCTGTGCCAAATTTCATCAAAATCGGTCGAGCGGTTTAAGCGGGAAAGCGTATCAGACAGACAGACAGAGTTACTTTCGCATTCATAATATTAGTATGGATAATAAGGGTTTAATTGTTTTATTTTTTATAGGCTAACAGCGGCCCGCGGTTTCGCCCGCATAAGTCTCGGTCCCGTGGAAATATCGGGATATATAGAATCCAGCCTCCTAATCGGCGAACACATTTTTGTCAAACGATTGCGACCAGTTGGGGTCATTTGGACCGAACGGACCAATGGGCGGCCCGAACGATACCAACTGATCCCAACTAGTCGCAATCTTCTCTTCTTCTTCTTCAGCCTATGGATGTCCACTGCTGGACAAACTCCTCCCCCAAGGCTTTCCACGGCTTCCCGCGACCTTCACCAGGTCATCGGTCCACCTTGTTGGGGGCCTCCCTACGCTGCGTCTTCCCGTACGCGGTTGCCACTCCAGAACTTTACTGCGACTCGCAGAGCTATGTCGGTGACTTTGGTTCTTCTGCGGATCTCCTCATTTCTGATTCGATCACGCAGAGAAACTCCGAGCCCTAGCTCCTAGCTCTTTCCATTGCGCTTTGTGTGACTCTGAGCCTTCGTATAAGGCCCATTGTGAGCGACCACGTTTCAGTTCCATAAGTCATCACTGGCAACACACACTGGTCAAAGACTTTAGTATTGAGACACTGTGGTATCTTGGACGACGAAAAGATGTGTCGTTGCTTCCCGAACGCTGCCCAGCCAAGCTGGATTCGACGAGACACATCTTTCTCGAAGTTGGACCTACCTAGTAGGACTGTTTGTTCCAGGTATATGTACTCGTCAACAACTTCGAGTGCAGAGCAACCAACTAGAATTGGAGTAGGTGCGACATGAGAGTTCGACATGATCTTCGTCTTATCCATGTTCATCTTTAGACCCACTTGTTGGGAAGCTCTGCTGAGGTCATTGAGCATTTTGCCCAAGTCTTCCAGGGTCTCGGCAATGACCACATATATATCATATACATAATATATCATCTGCAAAACGGAGATTAGTGATGTACTCGCCGTTGATGTTGATGCCAAGTCCTTTCCAGTCCAGGAGCTTGAAGACATCTTCCAACGCAGCAGTGAACAATTTAGGATTTTTTTGTCGCAATCATTTGACAAAAATGTGTTCGCCGATTAGGGGGCTGGTTATAATCTCTTTATTGACTAAAGGACATGGCTAAACTGAAGTATGGAAGGCTACTCCGTAATGAAAACCCATGTATAAACACGATTCTTAGCAATATATAATGCTGGATAGCTGAAAATTAGTATTTTGTAATTAAAATGGTTTATAAACTTTTCATATCTGCACAATGCTGAAAATAATATCGTGTAATTTCTACGACAAAGGTACGAAAAATTCAAACGATAACGTTGCTATGAACTTTTATCTAAGCGTTTTAAATGCGATGATTTTTATTGATAATAGTCTTTTTAACTGGTGATTTTGCGCTAAGTTACTTGAAGCAAATGTTATGTACAAGTAGATAATTGCACCAAAAGAACACATATATGTTACAACGGATTTACGATACTCCTTGATTTTGTCAAAACAATTGAGAAACTTTTTTACGTTTATTAGTTTACGAAAGTTATATAAAATTTTTAAACAATTCTTGAATGTATATATAAATATTACGTGTTAACATGAAATTCCTATTCGTTTAACCGAGATGGGGTAGCCGTTTAAACATTTGTTTTCAACCAAATTATATCAGTAGTTTATTCACGAAAGGGTAACAAGCGTCAATCCATTCATCGCTTACAAACGTTCGTGTAATTTCTATAGACCTGCTCGTGACGAATTCTTCAAACCTTCACCGGTATTCAAATCTAAATAAGAAACAGAACTGCATTATTACGAAATCTGAACTTGTCATTATTTTACGTCTTAGGATTGTCTTTATCTTGAATATCTATATAGAGTGATGATGAAATAAAATCACATGAAAATGGACAGACACTTAAAATGTAATTATAACTATAAACATGTTTGGAAATAACAAAAAAAAAAAATATGTATACTATAAAAGCCTTGTAGGTTTCGTGTTTGACGTCAATCTAAAATCTAAATAGGCGTCAAAACTTTCAATGCCGCTAGTGGTACGTCAATAATAATACAATACTGCACGGTTAGCGCTGTGGTTAAGCTATTACCTTCTGCGCTGCGTGTCGTGGATTCGATTCCCGCACGTAACAAATATTTGTATGACCTACAAGTAGCTGTTCCGGGTCTGGATGTTTGTGTATGTGAGTTAATTATGTCTGTAAACACGCCCACGATACAGGAGAAGTTCCCAGTGTGGGGCCACGTTTAAAATATATATGAAATGAAATGAAATCGTTTATTAAGCAAGTAGGATCACCGATCACTCTCACACGTCATATGTTTTTTTTTTTTTTTTTAACTAGATGAAGCCGGTATTTCCTAACTGCCTACCTCCGAAAAGAAATAGTCGAAACAAACTCAGGGATCATCGTTTTTTTTCAAGTCCAGACATTAAAAATGAAAATGTTTACAATAATTTACCTTATAATTACGCATATTGCTTAATGACAATGCTCAACAGAGCGAGCAGCTCAGTCCCAAGCTTTTGTCTTCTAAATAATCTGTGATTTTATAATACCCCTTTTTGCAAAGTTTGACCTTTATAGTATAGTTTTTAAATCGTTTAATGGGTAAGTTTCGAATGTCCATGGGAAGCTTGTGGTAAAAGTGAAACTGTATATTAAGACCATTTTATTATGTTGCTAACAATATTATGCTTTAGGAACTTTATTATTTCTCATTAAGAATGAACACCAATTAACTTACTGAGAAATTAAATTTATATAGAATGTTGGCGAGCGTACATACAAAATCGTCGCTAAAAGTAATAAATTAATACTGAATTCGAAGGTAGCTTTCAAAAAAAAGAGTAAATATCAACTAAACACCAACCGAGTAAACAAGGATCTAAATTGCATTATATGTTTTACTAGATGTGGCATTCATGGCAGTGTACTGACAAATAAATGTATTTGTTTTTAGTATTAAAAAAAAAAAGGCAAATACTTATGCTTTGACCAAGAAACTATACAAATATGTGTCACTTTATAATATCGGGTGTGTCCAATGGGCATTGATATATACCTTGCACTTTTAGCCGTCTCACATCGCAGCATCGTTGGTTGTGTTGGTCTTGAGTTTAACATTGCATCACTTCGCTCAACTGCTGTCATCCTTCCTATTCCTAAGTTTTTTAAGTGAATAGGCTTAATAAACTAGTGCGCATTATTATCAACGATTGTATCTCTGCTTACCATCAGGCGGGATTGCAGTCAAGCACTAGTCCTTAATACTTAATATTATAAATCGGAAAGTGAGTTTGTTTGCTCCACTTTCACGCCGTAACTACTTAATCGATGGCTTTAAAATTTTGCAGACGTAATTTTGTAAGAAGTTCTGATTAAATAATACGATACTGTTTAGCCCGGAAAAATTTGACAATGAAATGAAATGAAATCGTTTATTAAGCAAGTAGGATCACCGATCACTTTCACACGTCATATGTTTTTTTTTTAAACTAGATGAAGCCGGCATTTCGTAACTGATTACCACTGAGAAGAAATAGTCGAAACAAACTAGGGACCATCGTCTGTTTTCAAGTCCAGACATTAAAAATGAAAATGTTTACAATAATTTACCTTATAATTACGCATATTGCTTAATAACAATGCTTAACAGAGCGAGCAGTTCAGTCCCAAGCTTTTTTGTCTTCTAAATAATCTGTGATTTTATAATACCCCTTTTTGCAAAGTTTGGCCTTTATATAGTTTTTAAATCGTTTAATTTGATATTCCAGAGGGAATATTTAAAAAGCGCGATATAACCAAATTCCACGCGGGCGAAGCCGCGGGCGATCGGATATCGATTTTTGAGGTGAATGAACTCTGGTACAGATAGCGACGTTCAATTCTGCGTACCCTTGGAACACAAAACTCGGACTGCGTTCGCATACAGGTTGTTTTAAACTACGTTATGTGTCATAACAATATGTTTCATCATGTTATTTTGATTCTTTTTTTTTTACTAATTTTTATTAGTCATTGGATAGATGAAGTGGGCTGTCTTTGTACGACGACCTAACGGGACAAACTCCACGGAGTGTAGAAAAAAAAATATCTAAGCTCTATCCATTTATTCATAAACGCTGCTTCAAGTTAACTAGTGAGTAGCGATTCTTTAACCATATATTTTTGATCTTTTAACGTCACTTAACTTAAATCATTGTTTATGAATAAACACCACAGTGTTTAAGGGGTTTATTCATAAGTGATGATTAACAACAATATGTTTCATAATGTTATTTTGATTCTTTTTTTTTAATTAATTTTTATTAGTCATTGGATAGATGAAGTGGGCTGTCTTTGTACGATGACCTAACGGGACAAACTCCCCGGAGTTTAGAAAAAAAAATATCTAAACTCTATCCCTTTATTCATAAACGCTGCTTCAAGTTAACTATGAGTAGCGATTCTTTAACCATACATTTTTGATCTTTTAACGTCACTTAACTTAAATCATTGTTTATGAATAAACACCACAGTGTTTAAGGGGTTTATTCATAAGTGATGATTAAAGTTAATTGACGTTAAAGGTCACAAATGTGTGGTTAAAGAATCGCTAATCACTAGTTAACTTTAAGCAGCATTTAGGAATAAGGGGGTATAACTTAAAGTATTCATTACGGGGGCCAGTTCCGTAATCAGTTGCAGTTACAAAAATTAAATCTTCTTTTTCATCATAACTTGTTTCGACATCAATAACTATCCCGTCTCTGAAGTTTTGCTAGTTAACTTAATTGGACACTGTTTAAAACTATTTATTTTTTTATAGGAGTTTTTGGCTTGGTTGCTAAGTAAGACCTTTGAGCTATTTCTTCGTTATTCTTGGTTTCTTTCGTAACTTATCCTTTTTTTTTTCCTTTGACGCCGTGGAAATGCCTTTACGCACCATACCCAGAAGGGCGTGTGTGGGACTCGCCCAGCCGAAGCCGGGAATACCCACTAAACCCAAACAGCGGCACAACGACATCGCCTTAGTGGCGAGGTCATGGGAAATAGCATAGCCTGCACTACCAATTCCCCACCGGCGATTCCCGCCTAAAAGGCGGGCCCACAATCCTCCATATGGAGGGGCCGGGCTGGGTACGTCTTCTTGTGCGAGAAGACGCAGCAGCCAAAGGTTTTTTAGCGAGGTGTCCTTCCTCTTAGCCCCACTCGTTTGCCCGGGGGCAAACGGGGCCCTCAGCTCCTCTCAGTGAGGAGACCGGGTTGCCCGACGGTGACCCGGGGTTCGGGTCATGTCAGCCGCCTGGAGTGGTGGCCGACCCGCCGCACGTGTGATCGCCGAAGCGGTCCCCACTTCTGGTTTTGGTCCGCGCCGGTAAACCGGTAACCCCCATAACTGGGGGCCGTTCCCCTATCCGCCACCTGGGGACGCGTCCGATGGCAGGCCCGAAACTGCACACGGATCGTAACTTACCCTAACTTAACTTAACCTATCTCCTTTCGTTTCCCGCGTGAGCCGACTAGGAGAGGTTTGGGGTAAAGTCATGATGTGGCCACTATGCTACAATATTTCAATGTTCTTTATTTATTCACTGAATGCACTTTTTACTACATAAATCACGCGCTTTATTTAGTTAACAGCACTATAAATAATTTTAAAAGTCCAATGAAAAATGAGCATGACACTCAGCTTGACTTTTCCGCCAAAACCTCTAAAACTAGTCTATATTTAACATGATCAGTGAGCAGTCAGTATAATTATTATGACAGTGGAGAGAATACCGAAGTTAATGACTTTTGCTATTAAATTAATATTATCAAAGCCATAAAGGCCATTATTTGAATACTTATAGTAGTGATTTATATGAAATTGTCATAAAAATGTAATTAAGTCCAGGTAGATTTCCTTAATATCTCGCTACTAATTATTGTGACATCGCCAATATTATAGAGCAATGGTGACTTATTGGTATTCCCCGAACCCCACTTACGAGTCGCAGGTCATGGGTGCGAATCCAGAGAACTAAAACTTTGTATAAATTTTCTCGGTGGTAGGCCATAACATCGACCGCCGGCAGAAGTTACCACCCACCAGACAAAGCCTTGCCGCCAAGCGATTTGTCGTGTTCCGGCATGATGTCTGGTGAAGCCGTACGGAGGACGGGTCTGAGCAGTTGTGTTGCGATGTGTGCCGGGTACGGTGCGCCTAATGTTGTTGTGTTGGGAGTTTGGTCGTGGAGGGTCTTCAGATCAATCTCCCTTTGGCGCTGCATCGTTGGCTAGCTCAACTGCCGTCTTCCTTCCTATTCGCTCAGTTTTCCTGAGTGAATTGGCTCTTAATAAACTAGCGCGCTTTACCTTCAACTATCGCATCACTGCTTACCATCAGGCGGGATTGCGGTCAAGCGCTAGTTTATAATTATTAAAAAAAAATATTTCTTCGCCCAGTGGGGAAAATTCCAAAATCTGTGAAGAAAAACTACGTGAAGAATCCGGCTTACCCTAGAACTAAGAAGTTGAAGATATGTGTCATCTCCCAACGCGAACTAGACTCACGTGATTGATTACAGCTCACTCCCATTCAAAGAAAAGAGGCTCGCTCAAAAATAATACCTTTTTTCCATCAAACAGTCTTCGGTTTTCCCAAATGTCTTTGTAATCAAAGAGTTCAGTCCTTTCACAGTTAATTTGCCTCTGACAGTTGCAACCTAAAATCAACCTTATTGTAAGATCAGAAAGGATCTCTCTTTGACAGAATTGTCAATGGCAGTAAGCCAACATCAACCTTAACAAAATCACTGTTATTAGGACATTGATGGAAAATCAGACATAAAATAACCATTATAAAAACATGTATTGAAAGAAAATGTTATTAACTTATATTGTTTCTTTCCCAGATTGTAAACTACTATCAATTTAAGGAGGACAATCCGGAATTATTCGAGAATGTGTTCCCGCTGGATTTGAGAAAAATAGGAGACGCTAATGTAATTGCCGTGCCTCCATACAGAGATCAACATGGCCGCAGACTGCTGTTTTATAGAATAGGTGAGAACAAATGTGCTAAATTATTTTATATGCAGGTGCAGTCATGGGGGTACCGAGGGGAGGGGCAGGGGGGTAGCTGCCCCCCCCTGGAAATCATATTCTGCATTTATGAACTCCCCTGACTACTGAAAGTATAAACGAGGATTTATCTCTAACTTTTAAATAAACCACGAAGTAGACAGTGACAAAATGTACGATGCGATTGCAAAAAAACAGCGTGCAATCACTCAAAACAAATTTACTTGCCCCCTCTTAGGCCAGACTTGCCCCCCTAGGCCTGACTTGCCCCCCCCCCCCCCCCCCTTAGGCCAGAAGCTGGGTACGCCCATGGGTGCAGTTGTGATCCAACCGACTTACTTAAACTAGTTGGCACATAGCTCATAGGATTTAATGCCGACAGTCGCTTCTCTTTGTTAAAATGAAACTTATCAACACTGCTCTCAAAACTATGAAGGCAAACGTCGTGAGTCAACCGGCATGTCCTAAAACCAAAAATTCGAAGACATCAACCGCTCGATGGATTACGGCTCACTCCTGTCACCGGGAGGGGGTATGTGTCAGCAGTGGGGATATTCCAGCCTGATAATGCTTTAAGGGTAGAACCTCAATGATGCTGGCACATTGGTACAAGCAAATAGTGGCTGTATCATTCCTTTATCTTTGACAGTCAAGTCAAGTCTATAACCAATCTTATCCAGGGGCATCTCATCATCAACCTTTTTTTATCGTCCCACTGCTGGGCGATAAAAAAAGGTTGATGATAGGTGGTAGGCCTCACCATCGGCCGCCGGCGTAGTTACCACCCACCAGACAAAGTCATGCCGCCAAGCGATTCGTCGTGTTCCGGCATGATGTCTGGTGAAGCCGTTTGGAGGGCGGGTCTGAGCAGTTGTGTTGCGATGTATGCCGGGTACGATGCGCCAATTGTTGTCGTGTCGGGAGTTTGGTCGTGGAGGGTAGCGGGATCCGAAGCACGGTGCTCCGCTGGCCGACCGCAGGTAGTTGGGGGCCCAAGTAGTGTGCCAGCCACATGCGAAAGGCTGCCCCGCCAACTGCGAAAAATCCCAGGGTGGCCCCATCGTGCCGGTTGGCGACCGGACGAGAGGACCCGATGGCGATCCCTGGGGGGGTTCGGGCGTCCCCGCAGTCTCCAGATCAATCTCCCTCTGGCCCGTCATCGTTGGTCGCATTGTTGGGATTAACATTGCATCACCTCACTCAACTGCCGTCTTCCTTCCTATTCACTCAATTTTTTTTTTAAATGAAAAGGTCTAAAAAGAAAAGTAGGTGTGTACAGCGGGCGCACGTCCTCTCTTTCAAAGTGCACCTCTCTAATATTCGAGGTCCGCACTCCAATCTCATTGCAGTACATCACCACCTTGAGACTGAGAAGCCCCATCTACTTTTCTTGACGGAGACCCAGATCAGATGTCCGTCTGATGCGGCATACCTCAGCTACCCGGGATACGCATTGGAGCACCATTTCCTGCAGCGTGCTGGGGTCTGTGTGTATGTCCGCAATGACATTTGTTGCCGGCGCCTCCGTCACCTCGAAGACCCTCATTTCTCGTCCCTATGGCTGTTGGTTGACACTGGTGTGGACAAAATTGTTTACACTTGTGTCTACCGATCGCACAGCGGTGATCAGGAGACAACTCGTTTATTTGACCACCTCAGTGAGGCTGCTGACAATGCACTGCAGCGGCACCCTGACGCACACTTCGTCGCTCTGGGGGATTTCAATGCCTGCCATCAGGACTGGCTTTTCCCGTACCAGAAGACCGACCACGCTGGGAGAGAAGCGCGAAACTTCGCGCTTTCAATGGGCCTTTCCCAGCTGGTAAAGCAAGCGACTAGGGTGCCTGATGTAGTTGGTCATACTGCCAATTGTCTGGACCTTCTGCTGACCACTGATCCGGACAGGTGTGTTGTAACAGTTTCCTCACCGTTGGGAACTTCAGACCACTGTCTGGTGAAGTCTGTGTCGACCTTCTCCCCACCAGATCACAACTCTCGTGGTGAACGGCGAATGTGGCGATACAGGTCAGCAGACTGGGATGAGATGCGCCATTTCTTTGCGTCTTATCCTTGGCAGCAGGTCTGCTTCTCTTCTAGCAATCCGTCGAGCTGTGCGGATGCTATAACCGATGTGGTGCGTCAAGCTATGGAATATTTTATTCCCTATAATGACGTGCCCGTCGGTGGCTCGGCTCGCCCATGGTTCAATGCCGATTGTGCCCAAGCTGAACAGCGTAAGCACACGGCATTTCTCACCTGGGTTGACGCTCGTGACCGCGGAGCTCCGGATCTAAGCTCAAAGAAGAGAGCCTTTAACCGTGCTGCCAAGTCCTACAAAAAGGCGCTAAAGAAGGCTCGCTTTGACCGTATTACCCATATTGGCAACAAGTTATCTGCGCAGCCTTCCGGTAGCAGATCTTTTTGGTCCCTTCATCCCTTGCCAAATCGGTCGAGGCGAACTTCTGTCGGCCCTCACTGCCTCCGCTGGTTAGGCCTGATGGAACACTGGCTCATACGGCGAGAGAGAAAGCAGGTCTCTTTGCATCTCTCTTTGCCCATAATTCGCGTCTTGATACTGGCAGTGCTACTCCTCCTATTTTACCCCACTGCGGTACTTCAATGCCTGAGGTTCGCATTCGGAACAAGGAGGTTCTGAGAGCACTGTGTCGTCTGGACGTGAATAAGGCTAGTGGTCCGGATGGTATACCAGCGATTGTTCTAAAAGCATGTGCGCCCGAGTTGTCTCCTGTATTGACACGCTTGTATCGCCTCTCATTTGGGACTGATATAGTGCCCAAGTCCTGGAAGCTTGCCAACGTGCAGCCCGTGCCCAAAAAGGGTAGTCGTGCCGATCCTAACAACTATCGGCCGATTTCGATCACCTCCATACTTTGCAAAATTATGGAGCGTGTATTGAACTCGCGCCTTTTGGCATACCTGGAAGGTCACGATCTCCTCAGTGACCGACAGTACGGGTTTCGCCGCAATCGGTCAACTGGGGACCTACTAGTGTATGCCACTCACTTGTGGGGCGAGGCACTCGAGAGGAATGGGGAAGCAATTGCTGTCTCCCTTGATGTCTCGAAGGCCTTCGACCGGGTATGGCACGCTGGCCTTTTGAGTAAGCTTCCAGCGTACGGCATTTCCCCTAGCCTGACTGGCTGGGTAAAAGACTTCCTGACTGAACGGTCCCTCCGAGTTGTTGTCGACGGATGCTCATCTGAGCCCATGTCGACTAATGCCGGTGTTCCTCAGGGGTCTGTTCTCTCTGCAACTCTGTTTCTGCTGCATATTAACGATCTGCTGATGCCCGGTATCTATGGGTATGCAGATGACAGCACAGTTGTGGAGAGATACCTGCCGGATGCTCGGGCTAGTAGGGAATCAATCCGGTCCGAAAGAGAGGCCATGGTAGAGCGAACGAGTGTTGCACTGCAGGCAGTCTCCGAATGGGGCAATGCCAATCTTGTAGCATTCAATGCCGCCAAAACGCAGGCGTGTCTTTTCACCGCCAAAAGGAGCCCGTTCACCTTGGCTCCTACTTTTCGGAATGTATCCTTGGAGTGTACCGACCGCCTTCAGCTTTTGGGTATTGAGATTTCCTCGAACCTAAACTTTGGGCGGTTCATTGAGTCCAAGGCCAAGGTGGCTGCCAGAAAACTTGGTGTAATCGCAAAGGTCCGGCAGTACTTCACACCAGGGCAGCTTCTAATGTTGTACAAAGCACAGGTCCGTTCGTGTGTGGAGTACTGCAGCCACATTTGGGCTGGTGCTGCTAAGTGTCACCTGGCCACTTTGGATTCAGTGGAGAGGCGTGCGAAGAGGCTGATTGGTGACCCTGATTTAACTCGAGTTGGTCTCCAAAGCCTAGAGCACAGGCGTAGAGTAGCCAGCCTTTCGGTGTTCTATAAGATACATTCTGGGGAGTGTGCGAGGGAATTGCACGATTTAATTCCCCCATCTCCGTTCCACCATCGGACGACCCGTCGTACGGCGAGTTTCCACCCTTATGTTGTTAACACCTCTACGATCCGGACGAAGCGTTTCGCCTCCTCCCTTTATACCGCGTACATCGAGGGACTGGAACAATCTGCCGGCGACGGTGTTTCCGTCGGACTACAATTTGAGTGTCTTCAAGGCTAGAGTGAATAGGCTCTTAATAAACTAGTGCGCTTTACCATCAACGATTGCGTCACTGCTTACCATCAGGCAGGATTGCGGTCAAGCGCTGGTTTATACTTTAATAAAAAAAAAAAAAAAAAAAAATGATGAGTTCCCACCTCCTCTCATACAGAGAAGGACTGAGCGTAATCAGCACGCTTGCTTAATACGGGTTGGCGATTTCAGACTTTAATCCCTGTCTTTCATCTAGTAATTCAGTTGAACATTGGTACTTAGCTGCCTGACATATGGTGTAGAAAATTTAATGAGTTTAGTTTTTTTTTTTTTCATTTAAAAGAACGTTATTTACATTTTAAAAAAAATGTACAACTTTAGAAAGTGCATTGTTAACTTCGTCAAAATTTGTTAGCTGACGCTTGTCTTTAAAAATATTAGAAGTATCATCCGCGAACAATACTATGTTCTAAAAACAAGAAAGGACCTAGAATTGAACCCTGCGGAATGCCCATGGTGACCGCAGATCCTGCAGATCTCCTGCCATTAACATCAACTTTCTGAATTCGATTTTTCAGATAAGAAGTCTATAATAAACAATTAAAATAAACAATTCAGGCTGTATCTACATCAGTAGATACAGCCTAAATAGAATTGTTTATTTTAGTTATTTTCATAGTCTTATGACTTATGGGATTCTTCTCTGGGGAACTTGTGCGGACATCATTACCTTGGTCCTAGAGATTCTCTTAGAGAAAAATTCAAAGAGGTGAACATTCTTACTGTACCTTCACAATACATACTTGAAAATCTTATGTATGTACATAAAAATATATCGAACTTTAAGAAAATACACGATATTCATAATATCAATACCAGGAACAAACACAATCTTGCACATCACGCTCGTCTCCACAGAGTAGGCAACTCGTTCATAGTTCAATGTATACACTTTTACAACAAGCTTCCCATGGACATTCGAAACTTACCCATTTAACGCTTTCAAAGCTATAATAAAACTAAACTTTGCAAAAAGGGGTATTACAAAATCACAGATTATTTAGAAGACAATAAAGCTTGAGATTGAGCTGCTCGCTCTGCAATGTCATTAAGGAATATGCGTAATTATGCTACAATTATGACATTTTAATCACTGTTTTGTTAAATCACGTAAATTATTGTAAACATTTTCATTTTTAATGTCTGGACTTGAAAAAAGACTATGATCCCTGATTTTGTTTCGGTTTTTTTCTTAGAGGTAGTCAGTTAGGAAATGCCGGCTCCATCTAGTTTAAAAAAAATATGACGTGTAAAAGTGATCAGTGATCCTATTTGTATAATAAACGATTTCATTTAAAGTCCAGGTTTCCTCAAGATGTTTTCCTTCACCTTTGTAATCAGTCATTGGTACATATAACATAGAAAAGTTACATCGGTACTTGCCTAACCTGGAATCAAACACTCATATTGGAGAGGCTGGTGTAGCCACTAGGCTACCACGACTGGCGTGTCGTATGGTGTGTGTGTGGTACAGTGGTGGTTTAGCGTGATTCTGTAACCATCACCATCAAATACCGTGAAAACTTAGCTGAAGTACGTCTGGAGTGTGTGATTCCAACTAATGCTAAAGAAAGACACTATTGGGTCAGGGTTGCGGGTTGGTTAAAAAAAAATCGTGGCCGTGGCGTACTGGCAATTGAAAGAACACGGGTGGGTTTTAGTCAGTAAAAGTTTGACACGCCCTTCCTCTCCGACCAGAGCGGGAGAAGTCATTTGATGATTTCCCATCCCGGACAAAAAAGGAATGATACTAATGAGAGCTCACTCTAAGCCCACTTCACAGAATCGATACGCAGGTTTCCTTCAAAAATAATTTAGGATTGCTATTTATGAGGCACCAGATCCTACTATTGACAGCTCAAACTCAAGAAACCTTATTTCATATTTTATACGTGCGAGTTTTTCTCCCTTTAACCTTTTTGTGCGTTTTTGCTGAGCAATCAGTGGCTAATCGACGTTTGTGTTAACTTATGTTTTGTAGGCGTCTTTGGTTGACTTATATTTTTATACAATCTTTTCGAATAAACAATTATCAGTAAATCATAGGGATATGGTTTAACAGAGTAAAATTTTTTATATAAAAATTTATTGAATATTAATTAGGCCCGTAGATTACAATGATTTGTTTTCATTATTATATTTAAATAACTAAAGGAAAAAATGTTTAATACATTTCTAGCACGTGTTCCATGATTTATGCAAAACTCACAGAGAAATTTTAGTTCGTTTTCAAAATATCCTTTTCACGTTTTAGCTTCAACAAAATTTACTCAGGTTACGTTGGAATTAAATCGGTCAAAAGTTAGAGATTTTCGTTTCACTCGTGAGTTGTAGCTGGAATTCAGCGTCCTTCGTCCCTTTGATGTATTCTTAGATTTATTTCTTTTACTGTAATGCCTATAAACGCAATTTACTTTTTCTTTCATAATAATTCGAATTAGTATTTTATACTCACTTGTTTGACTTGTTCATTTTCAGGCTGTTGGAACCCAAAAACAATTTCCGTAAGCGACTTATTCAAAGCTACCATCATGGCCATGGAGCTCGGTCTGCTGGAGCAGAGATCGCAGATATTAGGAGGTGTTGTGGTGTTTGATCTAGAAAACATTGGCACCCAGCACGCGTGGCAAATCACACCCTCTGTCGCGTCCAAGATGGTTAAACTTATGGTGGTAAGTACTTTTTGCGAAACTGGCGAATTAGGTAAACGGATGGCTGAGAGAAATTGACCAGTGATACACGGACTCTGTCACTTATACGTTCTTTTTAAATTAATAACTTTCTCATTTCTATACCTTTATATTTATTTTTATAGAGACGCTGTTTGTAGATTTCTTAACGAAAATACTGTTAAAAAAGCAATTCAGTACCCTAATTTTGTAATATATTTCCGATCTTAATCCGCATCACTTATAAGTATATTGCTAATCTATTGCAGTATATTTTTGAATATGTATTTGCCCAGGAGCGCAAATAACGCAATTAATGTCGTTGAACTGTCAAAATCAAACTGTGTCAATGTGAATGTGTGTTAAGTAGTGCCTCAAACATTATCCATCTCGTTCTGAATCTTTTTGAAGGATATTATTAATCAGTTGATTCATATGTTTGGAAAAAAATGCCCGAACAACGTAAATAACGCCATAAACGTTGTTCAACTGTCAAAATGACAGCTGTTATTACTGATAGTGTGTTTACACCATTACCCTATAAGTAAGCAGCAGTCATGCACTTTCCACATTATAACACAGCCACGGGCATTTCATTGTTTCTTCTTCGTAAAAGTTGATCTTGTAAATTATGGTATTACACCTATTTTTATACAGTCTACTTCTTTAATTATACCAATGTATACTAAGGTTCGACCCAAAATATTGGTAGATATGGTAAATGAACACTTGTAGAATCTTATGCGCATACTCATATCAATTACAGAGGAGCCTCGGTAATCTGAGCCCTGGATAATACGGCACCCCTTATAATCCGACATCGTCTATTACATATGTATATGTCTTCGCTGATTTATGATTTAACAAGTTGCAACTTGTATGCACCATCAGTATTGTGCTCGAATTTGTCGGATTACAAGGTACTACTTTGTAAAAAAAATCGGACTATAGGGGGTCTTAGGCAGTACCCTAATCCGACAAATTCGATAGTTTGATACTACCCTGCAAAATGTTTGTCGGACTACCGGGGATCCACTGTATAAGGGAGATACTGATATCTTACCCTTATAATTTTATACGCTATATAAAATTGTCTACTTAGGTACAGCTTAAATCATTGCTTATTTATGTTCCAGACATGTTTCCCGATATCGACGCACGCCATCCATATCATCAACCACTCGTGGTTGTTCGACAAGATCTACAACATTTTCAAACCTTTACTGAACTCCCACATGCGGTCGAGAATCTACTTCCATGGACACGACCATGCCTCCCTACATAAGCACATACTACCCGCCCACTTGCCAGAGCGTTACGGGGGAATATGGCCAGACTACTCGTACACCATCTGGCTAAATTCATTGAAGAAGAACTATGAAGTGGCTAAAGAAGTTATCAGTTATGGGTATAAGTTCCGAGAGGAAGAAGTAGACCCAGAAGTAGTGAGGCAGCTGAAGGAAGACGGCATAAAGTTGTATTAAAATATGTTCTTCTTTCCAAGAAAAAACTCAAATACTGCAAGTCTTGTACTTATCTTGACAGAACTTTTAAGATAATGATGAATAAATTTGTATTGATATTTCAATACTAATTATTCATCTAGTTATTGTTCGATTTGGGATTAAGGTTACTATAATATGATATATCAGTGTTGTGCGAACTTTTTGAGTTGAAGGTACTCCTAGGAAAAGATGATTTTTTTAAAGTACATCAAAACATAATTTTTTCTTAAGTAATATTTATCAATATTTATTTATTAATCATCGAAACAATGTTTATTAATCATCAAACCTATTTATTGTTAATCAAGTATGCTTATTTTTCTAAGGCGCTCCAATTAAGGACCACGGTACACCAGTGTGCCGCGGTACACAGATTGCAGAACACTGATCTACATAATACAACATAAGCAGTGATAAGCACGAGAACATATCAAGCTCTATATTTCTAATGTAAGACGACTCTTCTCACTGTAGGAAAAACTTACACAATGTGAGGTCATTTAAAACTGGAAATGTTTGGCTTGATATGTCGTCTCGTGTATTGCGACAACGTTTGATAAAAATGTGGATCTCTGTGGTAAGCCATAACATCGGCTGCCGGCAGAAGTTACCACTCACCAGACAAAGTCTTGCCGCCAAGCGATTCGCCGTGTTGCCGTGAGTGAAGCCGTATGGATGACGGGTCTGAGGAGTTGAGTTGCGATGTGTCGTTTAACATTGCATCACCTCGCTCAACTGCCATCTTCCTTCCTATTCACTCGTTTTTTTTAGGCTAGAGTGCTCTTAATAAACTAGCGTGCTTTACCATCAACGTTTTTATCACTGCTTACCATCAGGCGGGACTGCGAAATGAAAAATGTGGAAGAAAAGGTTTGAATATTGCAATGTGCTTAAAATTAAAAGAATAAATTTTCTAGATCTCTATTGTAAGTTATAAACTTAGGTTTATTTGATATGTTCGTGTGCACGTCTTTTATAAAAGATTGGTCTTTTTTCATTCCTAAAGTAGACTAGATTTTTTAAGTATGTTATATTATTTTAAAATAATTTTTAGTCATTTAAGATTATTATCGGTGTTGATTGTCAGTACGAGTTATAAAAAAATAGGTTTTGGAAGCCACTACTAGAACATCACTTGTTTTAATTGAATTTTTAAATATAATTTACTAAAAATATTAATGCATTGTTTTAGAATAACCGTTATTTATGTAGATAGTAGGTTATTTTTTTTATTTAAATACTTTTTCTAAGATTGAATTAAGCGCTCATACAAAAGTGGCACGCGCCAACGACAGAGCAAACTACAGCCATCAATTTTCAGCGGCAGACTGTACCTAAGTACAAACGATTTTTCACTTCATCTCTAAAGAATTAAGGCTGAAGATTGATGCGGAATATTGGATAGTTTCGGGTAGATTCACCTGCTGTCGTCCGTACATTCAGCAACAAAAGTCAATTAACAATTTTGTTTTCGAAATTTTGAAGTCGAGTGACATTTAAATAAAGAACAACGCTCTTTCTTATTCTTACTTCTTCTTTGAATCTTTCTTCTTTAACTCTTAGCTTCTATTATAAAATGTCATAAAATACATACGAATCTTCTTAATCGACTTTTGTGTCAGTTTTGTTCAGTTGTTGCAGAACGTGACGTTCGTATAAGAGAGCATTAAGCTAGTTATTATTTATTCTAAGATTCATCGACAAAATTCGTCAAAAATACCTGTGATAGAAAAAATTATGTATTAATGCACCCATAGTAATAAGTTGACGCACTATTATTGTACTATAATGGTATTCTGTATTTTTATAAGTAATACAAGTTTAAAACATTTCGATTTTTATTTACATCTCCTTCACTTAAAAAATCATCATTAACCTTTTTTTATCGTCCTCCTGTTGGGCACAGGTACATACTAATATAATATATTTTGGTAATAGTATGTATGTTTATATAGCTTATTTAAGTATTTTTTTTATATAGGGTTAAGAGTATGTTTTCATAATATTTTTTTCGTTTAAAGCACCTACTACTAATCTCTTCACCACCTATGGTTGACTGGTAGAGAATGCCTAAGGCATTAAGTCCGCCATTGTACAATTTATGTGCGAAAGAATAAATAAATAAATAAATAAATATAATCATCTACATACTAATCATCATCATCAACCTTTTTTATCGTCCCACTGCTGGGCACAGGTCTCCTCTCATACAGAGAAGGATTGAGCGTAATCACCACGCTTGCTCAATGCGGGTTGGCGATTTCAGACTTACAAGTCCAGGTTTCCTCAAGATGTTTTCCTTCACCTTTTAATCAGTCATTGGTGACCAAGATATACTCAGAAAGTACATCTAACTTAAGAAAAGTTACATTGGTACTTGCCTGACCTGCAATCGAACCCGCGCAACCGCGAAGCAACACGCGCTTTACTTATGGTAACCAAGTTTTTAAAAACGCACCCGTGAAGTCGAGTAGCGTCAGCGCATAACACACACACACACTAACATTGCCGCCACGCACCACCGATTTCGCTCATGTCTCGAATGGTAGACAAAGCTCCGGTGCTTACACACACAAAAATATATGTGTTAAATCGATGACCGCAAGTAAAGCGCGTGACTCTTCGTGCCATAAAAATACTATAAAAACTAAAATTAATAATATAAAATATTTTGTAAAATATGGCAGCTGCCTTGCGCAAACGATTAAAAAGTGATAATTGTAAGAGCGTTTTTTTTTAATGAGTCGGTGTTAGCGCATTTGCAACAGGTAAGCGATACACGGAAACCGATTAGACACTGTTAAATCAATAAACGTGACTGTGACGTTTAACAATTTAACAGTGTCTATTTGGTTTCAGTTATTTTGTAAGTAGTTTAAATACGTACTAAGTTGACCAAAAAAAGCTAATTAGTTCGTCAGTCAGATTTCCAAAAAATACTATACACGTATTTATTCTTTTTTCAAACAAAAAATGAAAACGACACAGTGCGTTGAAAACTCGTGTGACGTCACTGCACGCTACACTTTTAGCGGAGCAGTGACGTCACCAGCCACCACTCCTGATCTTTGATGCCTTTTATATTTGTCAATTTTTATTGATTTGATAAAACAAAACATAAGTATCCAATATTTATCTATAATCCGAATGACGGACTAAATAGAATCAATTTTTTTTTTAACCATGAAACATCAATATTATATGTTGAGAAACTCAATGACGCCTGCAAAACAAATATTTAATTCGTATATAAGCACAGGCGTATATTGTTGACAGTAACAAGAAGGTTATCCAGTCGTGTCCTTACACTTATTTATTTAGATAGCTGCTCCCAGAGGTTTCATCCGGCAAGTCTCGATTGCATAGGAATACCTGGATTAAATTCCCAATTCCGATTATGATCTACTCGTATGCTAAATGTCAGAATCCGTTCAGCTGTTTTAGCATAAAAACTTAACAAATAAATGTACAAAAAGTTATTATTTTCTCTTTATTATTATACTATCTGAGAAGAGAGAGTAGAGGCAGACGGAGCTGGCGGAATGACCTGGACTTCTTCAACAGGAACTGCTTTGCTTTGCTTTAAACTGAGAGAAGTGGAAGGAGAGTAGAGGCCTTTGCCCTGTAGTGGAACATCAGGGGCTTCTATCACTACATATTATAAAACAAAGTCACTTTCTCGTTCCCTATGTCCCTTTGTATGATTAAATCATTAAAACTCCGCAACGGATTTTGATGCGGTTTTTTTTTGAGTGATTAAAGAGGAATGTTCATATGTACAACAACATCCATTAAATTGTGAAGAAATATTATTATTTTTGAGGTTTCTATTGTGATGCGTAAACAATTAAATTTTTTTCGCGTTTGCAGTGAAACGCAGGCTAAACCCTACGAGATTTATCAAAATAATGTATCTAAATATTGTACGTATTGAAAAGGTCTACAAAAAGTCCTCGTTGGTATATGTGTATCTCTTATGTATATCTCACAATAACATTTTTTGTCATTTACATGTTATGACAAATACCGGCAAAATTTCGAAGCGATTTAACCAATACAGCACTAATCCTTATCCAATTTAACACCTTAAATATATTGTTTGTGTTTAATATAGATCTATGTACTGTAAATATGATTTAAATAAATATTTTCGAAGATATTACAGATTTAAAAATAGCCAGACCGATAGACCGAACGTGGCGAGCGTGAGCAGCGGGCGGCTGCTAAGGTTTACGTTCACAGTTTTTCTGTAGTGTATTAAGTATCAGCATAAAGCATTGCACTCGTGCGAAGCGGGGGCGGGTCGCTAGTAGATACATAATAAAATTAAAAATGTATTATTTTATACAATCATTACGAGGGTTAAACTGAAAGTTCTTAGAAAATCAAAAACTGATAACATTAGCCAGTTATTAGTTTTGTTATATCTTTTCAAAATATTGTCCATTCACGTCAATACACCGTTGCATGCGATGGAACCACTGGGAAAAGCACTTTGCCCACTCGTCCTTAGGGGTCTCTTCAATGGCATCGCGATACGCAGCCACCGCTTCTTCAGCATTCATAAACCGCTTTCCTTTAAGTTTGTCTTTAATTTTTGGAAATAAATAAAAATCACAAGGCGCGAGATCGGGACTATACGGCGGGTGACCCAGTAATTCAACGTTTGATGTCGCCAAATAGTCGATCGTTCGCTTGGCGGTGTGCGATGAGGCGTTGTCGTGGTGAAGGAGGATCCTACTGCGAGGTCGTTTCTCTCGAACTTTTTCCAAGACAAGTGGCAAACAATTGGTAGTGTACCATTCTGCAGAAACTGTTTTTTGATCCTCTAACACAATTGTTGCGAAATGACCTATCCTTCCAAAGAACGAGGCCACCATTTTTTTTCCTGCACTTCGATCTCTCTTCACTTTAGTTGGCAACTCCTCGAAAGGAAACACCCACTGAGCAGATTGTCTTTTGGTTTCAGGATCATAACAGTAAATCCAGCTTTCGTCACCTGTTAGTATGTCGAACACAGCATTTGAGTCACCTCCGTTAAATCTTTCAATCATTTTACGGCACCAATCCACACGATGGAGTTTTTGAGCCTCAGTCAAATTATGAGGTATCCATCGGGCGCAAAGCTTCCTGACCGCTAAATGTTCGTGGAGGATTTTGTGCACTTGACTCATACCGATGCCTAAGCTTGTCCGAATCTGCTGATAGGTCACTCTTTTGTCAGTCTCTATCATACGCCGCACAACACGTAAATCATCAGTGAGATTAGTGCGACCACGTTTAAACTCATTAAACCAGTTGTAAACAGTCGCACGAGATGGGGCTTCATCGTGAAAGGCCAATCGTAGTCTATCATAACTTTCTTGTTGACTTAAATGACATCGAAAGTCATAAAAAATCATTGCACGAAAATTTTCTCGTGTTAAATTCATGTTGACGTGACACAGACAATTTTCAATTTGCCGCCAAATCGTATAACTAATGACAAATGAATGAAATATATACTCAGTAATATTGCCAAAGAGTTCTATTTTCAAATTTTAGAATTATTTTTTTATTATATTGTTTATAAGTGGCCAGTTCTAAGAACTTTCAGTTTGACCCTCGTATAATACACAGCTTTTCCCGCGGTTTCGTCCGTGTGGATATTCTTGTTCCTTACTCTGTTGCATCGCATCGCCTGCCCGCGCTTGGCAATTACTAGGAATTAAATCAAATAATTCCGCTATCACCGTTCCATCACCGGAAGTCCCGCCGTACCTACGGCGAGTGTCCGCCCTTATGTTATTGACAATGCTACGATCCGGACGAAGCGTTTCGCCTCGTCTTTTATACCGCGTACATTGAGGGACTGGACCAATTTTCCTTCGGCGGTCTTCCCGTCTGATTACAATTTAAGTGTCTTCAACTCTAGAGTGAATAGGCACTTAATAAACTAGTACACCTTACAATCAATGATTGCATCACTGCTTACCATCAGGCAGGATCGCGGTCTAGCACTAGTTTACAACATTTAAAAAAATAATGTTTTTACTTAGTATTTTTTTTGTCTCGGCTCTTAAGGGTCCTAACATGATATTAGCGAACCGCGACAATTGAGCTATCAAACGCAAAAATAATTCTTCAAATCGGACTGGTCGTTCCAGAGATTACCGCTACATACTAATATAATATATTTTGGTAATAGTATGTATGTTTATATAGCTTATTTAAGTATTTTTTTTATATAGGGTTAAGAGTATGTTTTCATAATATTTTTTTCGTTTAAAGCACCTACTACTAATCTCTTCACCACCTATGGTTGACTGGTAGAGAATGCCTAAGGCATTAAGTCCGCCATTGTACAATTTATGTGCGAAAGAATAAATAAATAAATAAATAAATATAATCATCTACATACTAATCATCATCATCAACCTTTTTTATCGTCCTACTGCTGGGCACAGGTCTCCTCTCATACAGAGAAGGATTGAGCGTAATCACCACGCTTGCTCAATGCGGGTTGGCGATTTCAGACTTACAAGTCCAGGTTTCCTCAAGATGTTTTCCTTCACCTTTTAATCAGTCATTGGTGACCAAGATATACTCAGAAAGTACATCTAACTTAAGAAAAGTTACATTGGTACTTGCCTGACTGCAATCGAACCCGCGCAACCGCGAAGCAACACGCGCTTTACTTATGGTAACCAAGTTTTTAAAAACGCACCCGTGAAGTCGAGTAGCGTCAGCGCATAACACACACACACACTAACATTGCCGCCACGCACCACCGATTTCGCTCATGTCTCGAATGGTAGACAAAGCTCCGGTGCTTACACACACAAAAATATATGTGTTAAATCGATGACCGCAAGTAAAGCGCGTGACTCTTCGTGCCATAAAAATACTATAAAAACTAAAATTAATAATATAAAATATTTTGTAAAATATGGCAGCTGCCTTGCGCAAACGATTAAAAAGTGATAATTGTAAGAGCGTTTTTTTTTAATGAGTCGGTGTTAGCGCATTTGCAACAGGTAAGCGATACACGGAAACCGATTAGACACTGTTAAATCAATAAACGTGACTGTGACGTTTAACAATTTAACAGTGTCTATTTGGTTTCAGTTATTTTGTAAGTAGTTTAAATACGTACTAAGTTGACCAAAAAAAGCTAATTAGTTCGTCAGTCAGATTTCCAAAAAATACTATACACGTATTTATTCTTTTTTCAAACAAAAAATGAAAACGACACAGTGCGTTGAAAACTCGTGTGACGTCACTGCACGCTACACTTTTAGCGGAGCAGTGACGTCACCAGCCACCACTCCTGATCTTTGATGCCTTTTATATTTGTCAATTTTTATTGATTTGATAAAACAAAACATAAGTATCCAATATTTATCTATAATCCGAATGACGGACTAAATAGAATCAATTTTTTTTTTAACCATGAAACATCAATATTATATGTTGAAAAACTCAATGACGCCTGCAAAACAAATATTTAATTCGTATATAAGCACAGGCGTATATTGTTGACAGTAACAAGAAGGTTATCCAGTCGTGTCCTTACACTTATTTATTTAGATAGCTGCTCCCAGAGGTTTCATCCGGCAAGTCTCGATTGCATAGGAATACCTGGATTAAATTCCCAATTCCGATTATGATCTACTCGTATGCTAAATGTCAGAATCCGTTCAGCTGTTTTAGCATAAAAACTTAACAAATAAATGTACAAAAAGTTATTATTTTCTCTTTATTATTATACTATCTGAGAAGAGAGAGTAGAGGCAGACGGAGCTGGCGGAATGACCTGGACTTCTTCAACAGGAACTGCTTTGCTTTGCTTTAAACTGAGAGAAGTGGAAGGAGAGTAGAGGCCTTTGCCCTGTAGTGGAACATCAGGGGCTTCTATCACTACATATTATAAAACAAAGTCACTTTCTCGTTCCCTATGTCCCTTTGTATGATTAAATCATTAAAACTCCGCAACGGATTTTGATGCGGTTTTTTTTTGAGTGATTAAAGAGGAATGTTCATATGTACAACAACATCCATTAAATTGTGAAGAAATATTATTATTTTTGAGGTTTCTATT
This sequence comes from Sesamia inferens, assembly GCA_037179545.1. Classification (NCBI taxonomy): domain Eukaryota; kingdom Metazoa; phylum Arthropoda; class Insecta; order Lepidoptera; family Noctuidae; genus Sesamia; species Sesamia inferens. The sequence goes on along the minus strand of CM073934.1, from coordinate 24,162,428 downwards.
GTGATGCGTAAACAATTAAATTTTTTTCGCGTTTGCAGTGAAACGCAGGCTAAACCCTACGAGATTTATCAAAATAATGTATCTAAATATTGTACGTATTGAAAAGGTCTACAAAAAGTCCTCGTTGGTATATGTGTATCTCTTATGTATATCTCACAATAACATTTTTTGTCATTTACATGTTATGACAAATACCGGCAAAATTTCGAAGCGATTTAACCAATACAGCACTAATCCTTATCCAATTTAACACCTTAAATATATTGTTTGTGTTTAATATAGATCTATGTACTGTAAATATGATTTAAATAAATATTTTCGAAGATATTACAGATTTAAAAATAGCCAGACCGATAGACCGAACGTGGCGAGCGTGAGCAGCGGGCGGCTGCTAAGGTTTACGTTCACAGTTTTTCTGTAGTGTATTAAGTATCAGCATAAAGCATTGCACTCGTGCGAAGCGGGGGCGGGTCGCTAGTAGATACATAATAAAATTAAAAATGTATTATTTTATACAATCATTACGAGGGTTAAACTGAAAGTTCTTAGAAAATCAAAAACTGATAACATTAGCCAGTTATTAGTTTTGTTATATCTTTTCAAAATATTGTCCATTCACGTCAATACACCGTTGCATGCGATGGAACCACTGGGAAAAGCACTTTGCCCACTCGTCCTTAGGGGTCTCTTCAATGGCATCGCGATACGCAGCCACCGCTTCTTCAGCATTCATAAACCGCTTTCCTTTAAGTTTGTCTTTAATTTTTGGAAATAAATAAAAATCACAAGGCGCGAGATCGGGACTATACGGCGGGTGACCCAGTAATTCAACGTTTGATGTCGCCAAATAGTCGATCGTTCGCTTGGCGGTGTGCGATGAGGCGTTGTCGTGGTGAAGGAGGATCCTACTGCGAGGTCGTTTCTCTCGAACTTTTTCCAAGACAAGTGGCAAACAATTGGTAGTGTACCATTCTGCAGAAACTGTTTTTTGATCCTCTAACACAATTGTTGCGAAATGACCTATCCTTCCAAAGAACGAGGCCACCATTTTTTTTCCTGCACTTCGATCTCTCTTCACTTTAGTTGGCAACTCCTCGAAAGGAAACACCCACTGAGCAGATTGTCTTTTGGTTTCAGGATCATAACAGTAAATCCAGCTTTCGTCACCTGTTAGTATGTCGAACACAGCATTTGAGTCACCTCCGTTAAATCTTTCAATCATTTTACGGCACCAATCCACACGATGGAGTTTTTGAGCCTCAGTCAAATTATGAGGTATCCATCGGGCGCAAAGCTTCCTGACCGCTAAATGTTCGTGGAGGATTTTGTGCACTTGACTCATACCGATGCCTAAGCTTGTCCGAATCTGCTGATAGGTCACTCTTTTGTCAGTCTCTATCATACGCCGCACAACACGTAAATCATCAGTGAGATTAGTGCGACCACGTTTAAACTCATTAAACCAGTTGTAAACAGTCGCACGAGATGGGGCTTCATCGTGAAAGGCCAATCGTAGTCTATCATAACTTTCTTGTTGACTTAAATGACATCGAAAGTCATAAAAAATCATTGCACGAAAATTTTCTCGTGTTAAATTCATGTTGACGTGACACAGACAATTTTCAATTTGCCGCCAAATCGTATAACTAATGACAAATGAATGAAATATATACTCAGTAATATTGCCAAAGAGTTCTATTTTCAAATTTTAGAATTATTTTTTTATTATATTGTTTATAAGTGGCCAGTTCTAAGAACTTTCAGTTTGACCCTCGTATAATACACAGCTTTTCCCGCGGTTTCGTCCGTGTGGATATTCTTGTTCCTTACTCTGTTGCATCGCATCGCCTGCCCGCGCTTGGCAATTACTAGGAATTAAATCAAATAATTCCGCTATCACCGTTCCATCACCGGAAGTCCCGCCGTACCTACGGCGAGTGTCCGCCCTTATGTTATTGACAATGCTACGATCCGGACGAAGCGTTTCGCCTCGTCTTTTATACCGCGTACATTGAGGGACTGGACCAATTTTCCTTCGGCGGTCTTCCCGTCTGATTACAATTTAAGTGTCTTCAACTCTAGAGTGAATAGGCACTTAATAAACTAGTACACCTTACAATCAATGATTGCATCACTGCTTACCATCAGGCAGGATCGCGGTCTAGCACTAGTTTACAACATTTAAAAAAATAATGTTTTCACTTAGTATTTTTTTTGTCTCGGCTCTTAAGGGTCCTAACATGATATTAGCGAACCGCGACAATTGAGCTATCAAACGCAAAAATAATTCTTCAAATCGGACTGGTCGTTCCAGAGATTACCGCTACATACTAATATAATATATTTTGGTAATAGTATGTATGTTTATATAGCTTATTTAAGTATTTTTTTTATATAGGGTTAAGAGTATGTTTTCATAATATTTTTTTCGTTTAAAGCACCTACTACTAATCTCTTCACCACCTATGGTTGACTGGTAGAGAATGCCTAAGGCATTAAGTCCGCCATTGTACAATTTATGTGCGAAAGAATAAATAAATAAATAAATAAATATAATCATCTACATACTAATCATCATCATCAACCTTTTTTATCGTCCTACTGCTGGGCACAGGTCTCCTCTCATACAGAGAAGGATTGAGCGTAATCACCACGCTTGCTCAATGCGGGTTGGCGATTTCAGACTTACAAGTCCAGGTTTCCTCAAGATGTTTTCCTTCACCTTTTAATCAGTCATTGGTGACCAAGATATACTCAGAAAGTACATCTAACTTAAGAAAAGTTACATTGGTACTTGCCTGACTGCAATCGAACCCGCGCAACCGCGAAGCAACACGCGCTTTACTTATGGTAACCAAGTTTTTAAAAACGCACCCGTGAAGTCGAGTAGCGTCAGCGCATAACACACACACACACTAACATTGCCGCCACGCACCACCGATTTCGCTCATGTCTCGAATGGTAGACAAAGCTCCGGTGCTTACACACACAAAAATATATGTGTTAAATCGATGACCGCAAGTAAAGCGCGTGACTCTTCGTGCCATAAAAATACTATAAAAACTAAAATTAATAATATAAAATATTTTGTAAAATATGGCAGCTGCCTTGCGCAAACGATTAAAAAGTGATAATTGTAAGAGCGTTTTTTTTTAATGAGTCGGTGTTAGCGCATTTGCAACAGGTAAGCGATACACGGAAACCGATTAGACACTGTTAAATCAATAAACGTGACTGTGACGTTTAACAATTTAACAGTGTCTATTTGGTTTCAGTTATTTTGTAAGTAGTTTAAATACGTACTAAGTTGACCAAAAAAAGCTAATTAGTTCGTCAGTCAGATTTCCAAAAAATACTATACACGTATTTATTCTTTTTTCAAACAAAAAATGAAAACGACACAGTGCGTTGAAAACTCGTGTGACGTCACTGCACGCTACACTTTTAGCGGAGCAGTGACGTCACCAGCCACCACTCCTGATCTTTGATGCCTTTTATATTTGTCAATTTTTATTGATTTGATAAAACAAAACATAAGTATCCAATATTTATCTATAATCCGAATGACGGACTAAATAGAATCAATTTTTTTTTTAACCATGAAACATCAATATTATATGTTGAGAAACTCAATGACGCCTGCAAAACAAATATTTAATTCGTATATAAGCACAGGCGTATATTGTTGACAGTAACAAGAAGGTTATCCAGTCGTGTCCTTACACTTATTTATTTAGATAGCTGCTCCCAGAGGTTTCATCCGGCAAGTCTCGATTGCATAGGAATACCTGGATTAAATTCCCAATTCCGATTATGATCTACTCGTATGCTAAATGTCAGAATCCGTTCAGCTGTTTTAGCATAAAAACTTAACAAATAAATGTACAAAAAGTTATTATTTTCTCTTTATTATTATACTATCTGAGAAGAGAGAGTAGAGGCAGACGGAGCTGGCGGAATGACCTGGACTTCTTCAACAGGAACTGCTTTGCTTTGCTTTAAACTGAGAGAAGTGGAAGGAGAGTAGAGGCCTTTGCCCTGTAGTGGAACATCAGGGGCTTCTATCACTACATATTATAAAACAAAGTCACTTTCTCGTTCCCTATGTCCCTTTGTATGATTAAATCATTAAAACTCCGCAACGGATTTTGATGCGGTTTTTTTTTGAGTGATTAAAGAGGAATGTTCATATGTACAACAACATCCATTAAATTGTGAAGAAATATTATTATTTTTGAGGTTTCTATTGTGATGCGTAAACAATTAAATTTTTTTCGCGTTTGCAGTGAAACGCAGGCTAAACCCTACGAGATTTATCAAAATAATGTATCTAAATATTGTACGTATTGAAAAGGTCTACAAAAAGTCCTCGTTGGTATATGTGTATCTCTTATGTATATCTCACAATAACATTTTTTGTCATTTACATGTTATGACAAATACCGGCAAAATTTCGAAGCGATTTAACCAATACAGCACTAATCCTTATCCAATTTAACACCTTAAATATATTGTTTGTGTTTAATATAGATCTATGTACTGTAAATATGATTTAAATAAATATTTTCGAAGATATTACAGATTTAAAAATAGCCAGACCGATAGACCGAACGTGGCGAGCGTGAGCAGCGGGCGGCTGCTAAGGTTTACGTTCACAGTTTTTCTGTAGTGTATTAAGTATCAGCATAAAGCATTGCACTCGTGCGAAGCGGGGGCGGGTCGCTAGTAGATACATAATAAAATTAAAAATGTATTATTTTATACAATCATTACGAGGGTTAAACTGAAAGTTCTTAGAAAATCAAAAACTGATAACATTAGCCAGTTATTAGTTTTGTTATATCTTTTCAAAATATTGTCCATTCACGTCAATACACCGTTGCATGCGATGGAACCACTGGGAAAAGCACTTTGCCCACTCGTCCTTAGGGGTCTCTTCAATGGCATCGCGATACGCAGCCACCGCTTCTTCAGCATTCATAAACCGCTTTCCTTTAAGTTTGTCTTTAATTTTTGGAAATAAATAAAAATCACAAGGCGCGAGATCGGGACTATACGGCGGGTGACCCAGTAATTCAACGTTTGATGTCGCCAAATAGTCGATCGTTCGCTTGGCGGTGTGCGATGAGGCGTTGTCGTGGTGAAGGAGGATCCTACTGCGAGGTCGTTTCTCTCGAACTTTTTCCAAGACAAGTGGCAAACAATTGGTAGTGTACCATTCTGCAGAAACTGTTTTTTGATCCTCTAACACAATTGTTGCGAAATGACCTATCCTTCCAAAGAACGAGGCCACCATTTTTTTTCCTGCACTTCGATCTCTCTTCACTTTAGTTGGCAACTCCTCGAAAGGAAACACCCACTGAGCAGATTGTCTTTTGGTTTCAGGATCATAACAGTAAATCCAGCTTTCGTCACCTGTTAGTATGTCGAACACAGCATTTGAGTCACCTCCGTTAAATCTTTCAATCATTTTACGGCACCAATCCACACGATGGAGTTTTTGAGCCTCAGTCAAATTATGAGGTATCCATCGGGCGCAAAGCTTCCTGACCGCTAAATGTTCGTGGAGGATTTTGTGCACTTGACTCATACCGATGCCTAAGCTTGTCCGAATCTGCTGATAGGTCACTCTTTTGTCAGTCTCTATCATACGCCGCACAACACGTAAATCATCAGTGAGATTAGTGCGACCACGTTTAAACTCATTAAACCAGTTGTAAACAGTCGCACGAGATGGGGCTTCATCGTGAAAGGCCAATCGTAGTCTATCATAACTTTCTTGTTGACTTAAATGACATCGAAAGTCATAAAAAATCATTGCACGAAAATTTTCTCGTGTTAAATTCATGTTGACGTGACACAGACAATTTTCAATTTGCCGCCAAATCGTATAACTAATGACAAATGAATGAAATATATACTCAGTAATATTGCCAAAGAGTTCTATTTTCAAATTTTAGAATTATTTTTTTATTATATTGTTTATAAGTGGCCAGTTCTAAGAACTTTCAGTTTGACCCTCGTATAATACACAGCTTTTCCCGCGGTTTCGTCCGTGTGGATATTCTTGTTCCTTACTCTGTTGCATCGCATCGCCTGCCGCGCTTGGCAATTACTAGGAATTAAATCAAATAATTCCGCTATCACCGTTCCATCACCGGAAGTCCCGCCGTACCTACGGCGAGTGTCCGCCCTTATGTTATTGACAATGCTACGATCCGGACGAAGCGTTTCGCCTCGTCTTTTATACCGCGTACATTGAGGGACTGGACCAATTTTCCTTCGGCGGTCTTCCCGTCTGATTACAATTTAAGTGTCTTCAACTCTAGAGTGAATAGGCACTTAATAAACTAGTACACCTTACAATCAATGATTGCATCACTGCTTACCATCAGGCAGGATCGCGGTCTAGCACTAGTTTACAACATTTAAAAAAATAATGTTTTCACTTAGTATTTTTTTTGTCTCGGCTCTTAAGGGTCCTAACATGATATTAGCGAACCGCGACAATTGAGCTATCAAACGCAAAAATAATTCTTCAAATCGGACTGGTCGTTCCAGAGATTACCGCTACATACTAATATAATATATTTTGGTAATAGTATGTATGTTTATATAGCTTATTTAAGTATTTTTTTTATATAGGGTTAAGAGTATGTTTTCATAATATTTTTTTCGTTTAAAGCACCTACTACTAATCTCTTCACCACCTATGGTTGACTGGTAGAGAATGCCTAAGGCATTAAGTCCGCCATTGTACAATTTATGTGCGAAAGAATAAATAAATAAATAAATAAATATAATCATCTACATACTAATCATCATCATCAACCTTTTTTATCGTCCTACTGCTGGGCACAGGTCTCCTCTCATACAGAGAAGGATTGAGCGTAATCACCACGCTTGCTCAATGCGGGTTGGCGATTTCAGACTTACAAGTCCAGGTTTCCTCAAGATGTTTTCCTTCACCTTTTAATCAGTCATTGGTGACCAAGATATACTCAGAAAGTACATCTAACTTAAGAAAAGTTACATTGGTACTTGCCTGACTGCAATCGAACCCGCGCAACCGCGAAGCAACACGCGCTTTACTTATGGTAACCAAGTTTTTAAAAACGCACCCGTGAAGTCGAGTAGCGTCAGCGCATAACACACACACACACTAACATTGCCGCCACGCACCACCGATTTCGCTCATGTCTCGAATGGTAGACAAAGCTCCGGTGCTTACACACACAAAAATATATGTGTTAAATCGATGACCGCAAGTAAAGCGCGTGACTCTTCGTGCCATAAAAATACTATAAAAACTAAAATTAATAATATAAAATATTTTGTAAAATATGGCAGCTGCCTTGCGCAAACGATTAAAAAGTGATAATTGTAAGAGCGTTTTTTTTTAATGAGTCGGTGTTAGCGCATTTGCAACAGGTAAGCGATACACGGAAACCGATTAGACACTGTTAAATCAATAAACGTGACTGTGACGTTTAACAATTTAACAGTGTCTATTTGGTTTCAGTTATTTTGTAAGTAGTTTAAATACGTACTAAGTTGACCAAAAAAAGCTAATTAGTTCGTCAGTCAGATTTCCAAAAAATACTATACACGTATTTATTCTTTTTTCAAACAAAAAATGAAAACGACACAGTGCGTTGAAAACTCGTGTGACGTCACTGCACGCTACACTTTTAGCGGAGCAGTGACGTCACCAGCCACCACTCCTGATCTTTGATGCCTTTTATATTTGTCAATTTTTATTGATTTGATAAAACAAAACATAAGTATCCAATATTTATCTATAATCCGAATGACGGACTAAATAGAATCAATTTTTTTTTTAACCATGAAACATCAATATTATATGTTGAGAAACTCAATGACGCCTGCAAAACAAATATTTAATTCGTATATAAGCACAGGCGTATATTGTTGACAGTAACAAGAAGGTTATCCAGTCGTGTCCTTACACTTATTTATTTAGATAGCTGCTCCCAGAGGTTTCATCCGGCAAGTCTCGATTGCATAGGAATACCTGGATTAAATTCCCAATTCCGATTATGATCTACTCGTATGCTAAATGTCAGAATCCGTTCAGCTGTTTTAGCATAAAAACTTAACAAATAAATGTACAAAAAGTTATTATTTTCTCTTTATTATTATACTATCTGAGAAGAGAGAGTAGAGGCAGACGGAGCTGGCGGAATGACCTGGACTTCTTCAACAGGAACTGCTTTGCTTTGCTTTAAACTGAGAGAAGTGGAAGGAGAGTAGAGGCCTTTGCCCTGTAGTGGAACATCAGGGGCTTCTATCACTACATATTATAAAACAAAGTCACTTTCTCGTTCCCTATGTCCCTTTGTATGATTAAATCATTAAAACTCCGCAACGGATTTTGATGCGGTTTTTTTTTGAGTGATTAAAGAGGAATGTTCATATGTACAACAACATCCATTAAATTGTGAAGAAATATTATTATTTTTGAGGTTTCTATTGTGATGCGTAAACAATTAAATTTTTTTCGCGTTTGCAGTGAAACGCAGGCTAAACCCTACGAGATTTATCAAAATAATGTATCTAAATATTGTACGTATTGAAAAGGTCTACAAAAAGTCCTCGTTGGTATATGTGTATCTCTTATGTATATCTCACAATAACATTTTTTGTCATTTACATGTTATGACAAATACCGGCAAAATTTCGAAGCGATTTAACCAATACAGCACTAATCCTTATCCAATTTAACACCTTAAATATATTGTTTGTGTTTAATATAGATCTATGTACTGTAAATATGATTTAAATAAATATTTTCGAAGATATTACAGATTTAAAAATAGCCAGACCGATAGACCGAACGTGGCGAGCGTGAGCAGCGGGCGGCTGCTAAGGTTTACGTTCACAGTTTTTCTGTAGTGTATTAAGTATCAGCATAAAGCATTGCACTCGTGCGAAGCGGGGGCGGGTCGCTAGTAGATACATAATAAAATTAAAAATGTATTATTTTATACAATCATTACGAGGGTTAAACTGAAAGTTCTTAGAAAATCAAAAACTGATAACATTAGCCAGTTATTAGTTTTGTTATATCTTTTCAAAATATTGTCCATTCACGTCAATACACCGTTGCATGCGATGGAACCACTGGGAAAAGCACTTTGCCCACTCGTCCTTAGGGGTCTCTTCAATGGCATCGCGATACGCAGCCACCGCTTCTTCAGCATTCATAAACCGCTTTCCTTTAAGTTTGTCTTTAATTTTTGGAAATAAATAAAAATCACAAGGCGCGAGATCGGGACTATACGGCGGGTGACCCAGTAATTCAACGTTTGATGTCGCCAAATAGTCGATCGTTCGCTTGGCGGTGTGCGATGAGGCGTTGTCGTGGTGAAGGAGGATCCTACTGCGAGGTCGTTTCTCTCGAACTTTTTCCAAGACAAGTGGCAAACAATTGGTAGTGTACCATTCTGCAGAAACTGTTTTTTGATCCTCTAACACAATTGTTGCGAAATGACCTATCCTTCCAAAGAACGAGGCCACCATTTTTTTTCCTGCACTTCGATCTCTCTTCACTTTAGTTGGCAACTCCTCGAAAGGAAACACCCACTGAGCAGATTGTCTTTTGGTTTCAGGATCATAACAGTAAATCCAGCTTTCGTCACCTGTTAGTATGTCGAACACAGCATTTGAGTCACCTCCGTTAAATCTTTCAATCATTTTACGGCACCAATCCACACGATGGAGTTTTTGAGCCTCAGTCAAATTATGAGGTATCCATCGGGCGCAAAGCTTCCTGACCGCTAAATGTTCGTGGAGGATTTTGTGCACTTGACTCATACCGATGCCTAAGCTTGTCCGAATCTGCTGATAGGTCACTCTTTTGTCAGTCTCTATCATACGCCGCACAACACGTAAATCATCAGTGAGATTAGTGCGACCACGTTTAAACTCATTAAACCAGTTGTAAACAGTCGCACGAGATGGGGCTTCATCGTGAAAGGCCAATCGTAGTCTATCATAACTTTCTTGTTGACTTAAATGACATCGAAAGTCATAAAAAATCATTGCACGAAAATTTTCTCGTGTTAAATTCATGTTGACGTGACACAGACAATTTTCAATTTGCCGCCAAATCGTATAACTAATGACAAATGAATGAAATATATACTCAGTAATATTGCCAAAGAGTTCTATTTTAAATTTTAGAATTATTTTTTTATTATATTGTTTATAAGTGGCCAGTTCTAAGAACTTTCAGTTTGACCCTCGTATAATACACAGCTTTTCCCGCGGTTTCGTCCGTGTGGATATTCTTGTTCCTTACTCTGTTGCATCGCATCGCCTGCCCGCGCTTGGCAATTACTAGGAATTAAATCAAATAATTCCGCTATCACCGTTCCATCACCGGAAGTCCCGCCGTACCTACGGCGAGTGTCCGCCCTTATGTTATTGACAATGCTACGATCCGGACGAAGCGTTTCGCCTCGTCTTTTATACCGCGTACATTGAGGGACTGGACCAATTTTCCTTCGGCGGTCTTCCCGTCTGATTACAATTTAAGTGTCTTCAACTCTAGAGTGAATAGGCACTTAATAAACTAGTACACCTTACAATCAATGATTGCATCACTGCTTACCATCAGGCAGGATCGCGGTCTAGCACTAGTTTACAACATTTAAAAAAATAATGTTTTCACTTAGTATTTTTTTTGTCTCGGCTCTTAAGGGTCCTAACATGATATTAGCGAACCGCGACAATTGAGCTATCAAACGCAAAAATAATTCTTCAAATCGGACTGGTCGTTCCAGAGATTACCGCTACATACTAATATAATATATTTTGGTAATAGTATGTATGTTTATATAGCTTATTTAAGTATTTTTTTTATATAGGGTTAAGAGTATGTTTTCATAATATTTTTTTCGTTTAAAGCACCTACTACTAATCTCTTCACCACCTATGGTTGACTGGTAGAGAATGCCTAAGGCATTAAGTCCGCCATTGTACAATTTATGTGCGAAAGAATAAATAAATAAATAAATAAATATAATCATCTACATACTAATCATCATCATCAACCTTTTTTATCGTCCCACTGCTGGGCACAGGTCTCCTCTCATACAGAGAAGGATTGAGCGTAATCACCACGCTTGCTCAATGCGGGTTGGCGATTTCAGACTTATAAAGTCCAGGTTTCCTAAAGATGTTTTCCTTCACCTTCAGTCAATGGTGTCCAAGATATACTTAGAAAATACATATAACTTTAGAAAAGTTACATTGGTACTTGCCTGACCTGGAATTGAACCCGCGCACTCATACCCATACATACAAATGTTACCTCCTAATAATATAAATTATAGACAAGGGTATACTATTTACGGAAAGGTCACTGGCCTCGCCGGGCACAAATTAAAGGCACAAGCTCACCGCGGTGCACGGAGAGCCTACGCACGTATATTAAGCTTCGCTTTGTAAGAAAATGTATGTGGTTTACTCCACTGTAACCCACGGAAAAGCTATGCTTGAATTTGCGTCATTGATAGATGCTTGATTTACTTGACTGTAAATACGGTTTCATAGCTCAACTTTGTCCACATGGAGCTACGTTCCACTGGAGAAGACGGGAGCGATTTGTCGTGTTCCGGCATGATGTCTGGTGAAGCCGTACGAAGGACGGGTCTGAGCAGTTGTGTTGCGATGTGTGCCGGATACGATGCGCCAAATATTGTTGTGTTAGGAGTTTGGTCGTGGAGGGTCTTCAGATCAATCTCCCTTTGGCGCAGCATCGTTGGTCGTGTTGTTGGGTTTAACATTGCATTACCTCGCTCAACTGCCGTCTTCCTTCCTATTCGCTCAGTTTTTCTGAGTGAATAGGCTCTCAATAAACTAGCACTCTTTACCATCAACGATCGCATCACTGCTTACCATCAGGCGGGATTGCGGTCAAGCGCTAGTTTATAATCAAAAAAAAAAAAAAAAATCATCATCATCAACCTTTTTATCGTCGCAATGCTGGGCACAGGTCTCCTCCGATACAGAGAAGGATTGAGCGTAATTACTACGCTTGCTCAATGCGGGTTGGTGCTTTCAGACTTAAAGTCCAGGTTTTCTTAAGATATTTTCCTTCACCTTTTAATCAATCATCGGTGTCCACGATACTTACTTTACTTCTCCTTTCGCAGGTCTGCTGGAAGAAATTTCTTAAGAAATAAGCAGCACCTTTGTACTCAGATCTTGATTTTGTCGTATCTTTATGTATTTTATTGTATGTACATAAATAATAAAATAAATAGATATATAACTATGAAAAGTAACATTGGTACTTGCCTGACCTGGATCGAATCCGCACAGCCATAATTGAGAGGCTGGTGTTTTAACCACTAGGCCACCACGACTTACAAGAATATGACCCACGAATCTATATAGCGTGGCACGGCGCATGGAGAGGCTACACACATGCTACTGCAATCTATAGACATGGGTTTCACTGTGGGAGGTGGGACGGGCGCTGAACACACGTGCGTTGCCTCGCCGCTTCTCCGTGCGTTACACATAATCGTGCTCGTGAGTAATATTCGCACACTCCAGTGGAAACGTAGACATATGTTGTCAAACAAAATACATGCAGCTAAAATGCGCGGTGTGCCAGTGCATGGCATGCGCCGCGGTGGACACGCGGCTTAAGCTTCAACCACTGCCATAAAATGCCTTTTATAAATAAATTATATTGCTTTAAATACGTGTTTCGCATAAAAAATAACTTTGTAACTACATTTCCTTGAGACCCTTGGGAAAAAGCTCCTTTCAAAATCCTTGAACTTGTGACACTTTCACGCCTTGTAATAAGTTTTCTTGAAGATGAAAAAGCAATCTGTATAATTAAGTTGCGGGGGCGTACAGTACACCCACGTATTATAATACACTCAATAGGCATGACAATGATACGGTAAGTGTTAAGTACTTATATCCAATGACTTTATTATTAAACTTTTAATGGCGCCAATAAAAGCAGCAGGGTAATTGCGTTACACACTGTCAGTAGCAATGATTTTCATTTTGACAGTTCAACAACATTCATTGTGTTGTTTACGTTGCTGAGCAATCGTGTTTTTCGAACATATGCTGCAATGGATTAGCAATATGCATTAAAGTTTTATTGAATTTTTCTCGGTGGTAGGCCATAACATCGGCCGCCGACAGAAGTTACCACCCACCAGACAAAGTCTTGCCACCAAGCGATTTGTCGTGTTCCGGCATGATGTCTGGTGAAGCCGTACGGAGGACGGGTCTGAACAGTTGTGTTGCGATGTGTGCCGGGTACGATGCGCCAAATGTTGTTGTGTTAGGAGTTTGGTCGTGGAGGGTCTTCAGATCAATCTCCCTTTGGCGCAGCATCGTTGGTCGTGTTGTTGGGTTTAACATTGCATCACCTCGCTCAACTGCCGTCTTCCTTCCTTTTCGCTCAGTTTTTCTGAGTGAATAGGCTCTTAATAAACTAGCGCGCTTTACCATCAACGATCGCATCACTGCTTACCATCAGGCGGGATTGCGGTCAAGCGCTACTTTATAATTATTAAAAAAAAAATGATTTCAATCGATAGTAATAGTGTATGGAATTAAGGTGCTGGCCTTCCTCACGAACATCACCACTAGGTCACTATAAATATGTCTTTCTAAAGCGCTCTACACACCAAAGCCAGCCCAGCGGCACAGCCCGCCGACACAAACTTAAGGCTTATGATAAAAGAAGCGTGTCGACAACCTTCGACCGCGCCTGTCGCCCGCTGACATGTCGGCGGCTAGCGTACTGTTATAGGGTCCCTTCCAAAAGGCTTTTTAAAAAAAGAAAGGAATTATTAAATGATAATTTATATTTCTTTTATCAATTATAATGATTAATTATAAAGGGACCCTTATGCAACCGTTCACGTTCGTGGTTTAAAATAGACAGGCTTCAGTACCGTAAATCGAATGGTTAGTGCTGATTATCCCTGTTATGCTGAGATGGCTTCTTAGGGTTCAGTGTATGCCCATAACAGCATCTTAGGGTTCGGTGCATGCTTATAACACCTCCCCCATCAGAGTGAACTTTGGGGATGATTGCCAAAGTTCACCCTAGAAAGAGGTTCTTAGGGTTGGAGCTGGAATTTCTTGAATGGTTTGCTCCAGTTCTATAGATACCGATTTAGATTTATCGCATTTGCGGAAACTATATTTGCGAAGGTTGCAATTGGGTTTACAAAAAACTACAATTTTATAAACTATGTAAAACAAAATAAAACATACAATTAAGCTTATAACTATTGAATAATGTGTCCCATATTTAATTATGTGGGGTGTCTCTTGAATTTTATCGACGTCTGATAAGAGGTTGTTAATTGCTTTGGCAATATTATTCATATCATCTAAGTTAATTCGCTGTAAGTGAACAGGGGACATATTATTCGTTATACTATTTGTTTTACAACAACTGCTATTTATTAAATTGAAATCTGGCAGATTGATAGGTGAAGTTAGGTTTAGAACATTGTTGTATCTCGGTAACAGCGTGGTACCTCTACAATAGGCGATACAATTGGTTGGTATAGATAAGATGCCGATACCAAGTATATTTATTTCCTTTATCTGATTGTGACCTTGACAATCTAGTGAAAGTTTCGTTAATTCAGATTGAGCGTATATAAATTTATTATTATTGAGTGATTTAAAAATGTCTAGGTTACCATGAATAATTTTGGTATTACATACAGCAGGAATTTCATTTATTGTTTTAGATAACAATTCACTTTCGCAACTGGGTCTTGAATCAGTTTTGTAGATAATTGGAATTTCACATATATATTCTGCCAAACGTATTAGTTTACAATTTTCCAATGATTCTAGTTTACAGTAATTTGACTTATCCTTCGTTATAGCTATATACTTAGCACTAGGTACAATTAAACCAAACGTGTTTGGTTGGTTGGCGTCGTGAGGTGTTGGCAATGCAATATTATTAAACAAAGAATACTCTTGATTAGATATCAAAGGAACACGCAAAAGAAATATCAGTTTATTGTTAAAGTAATAACAGAATAAAGTAGACACTTTTATAATAGTGTGAACTGAACTTATGTCTAATTGTACAGGTAAGTTTACATTATTGGACAGATGCCTTACGTTATCAGCTAATTCTCGGTACATAGCGGTAGGCGACATAACGGACGGGTGCAGTATGTTTTGACTACAGAGCGTTATCGCATTTGTTATGTCTTCAAGTTGAAATGTTAGGGTGACCATGGAAGTTTCTAAGGTATTAAGGACAAAATCTAGTTCTAAAATATGCGTAGTTTTTGAAATATTTTGAATACTGCTCGAGAGTTTGCTGATAGCGTCATTTAATTTTGCTTCGTTTTCTTGAATCTTGTGAAATGTGTTATTATATGTTGATATGACAGATTTAGTTATTAAAATATTGTTTTTAACCAAAGATATAAGTTTATCTTGATTGTTTTGCATTGATTCAATAGCTTGATCATATTGAACAGCGTCGTCTTCGTCTAAAGTACCAAAAACTTGTTTTAGAATCATCCCAATTCCTCCAATCCATGCTCGTTTGTTTCTGTGATCACCATTATCAGTAAGGTAAGATATGGAACTAAATAATTTTATTAAATTTTGTTGCTGAACTAATAATGGTTCCACCGTATTATTGCATTCTGAGTGTTTTATATAACCGGTTTGTTTGCATGTATAAATTACTGTTTCTAATGCTGAATTTATCTCTTCTATATGCGGTTTAATATGTGAAATATCTAACGGCATAATGACATTTAGGATGCCATTACTAATTTTTAATTTCCCTATATAATCGAAGTATATTCCAGGACTCGCAGTTATCGCGTGGACATACTCGTTAGATGGTTGTAGCTCCGCTGAGGCACTGTAAGTACATAGATACGTATGTATTATGAATACTAACTAAATGTTTATTAAAATAACCAACTACTACTAACATAACTAATCCATAAGCATTACATAAATATATATAGTCTAACTATACTAATATCGATTCGACTATGAATCTAATTTAAATTATTCTTTTACAGGTTGTTGCTGACTTCCGCAAGTTTCACTTGGTCAAAATGGTGACGGACGTGTCGTCTGTTTATCAATAGTGATAACGTGTTATTGCTATGAACTTTTACGACTTTATACGGACCTTTCCATATGGGTGATAAGGCCTTTCGCATTCTAAGGTGGTTCTTTAAGTAAACATAATCGCCAGTTTTATATTGTACTGAACGACTATGGGAGTCATAATATGTTTTAGACGTCATCTTAGATTTGTGAACATATTCAAGGGCTTTATCGCGAGAATACTTTAAGCGGTTTTGTAGCATACGGATATACTCAGGATATGTCGCGCCAAGGCTTTGGTCACATATAGAGTTTGGGATAAACGGTTTATTGCCAAACATTAATTCATAAGGAGTATAATGTGTTACGGTATGAACAGTAGTATTATAAGTAAGCATGGCTGTATATACGTAACGGGGCCAATTTGTTTGTTCTTCGTTGACGAAAGATTTTAGATATTCTTTCAAGGTTGAGTGGCTCCGTTCGAGTGCGCCTTGTGTTTGCGGGTGGTATGGTGTTGACCATAGTTGTTTAATTTTTAAAAATTCACACGTTTTCTTAAATAAGTCTGCTGTAAAGTTAGTGCCTTGGTCAGTCAAAATCATTTTTGGAAGGCCAAATATTGATATAAAATGTAGTAAACATTCGCATGTTTCTTCGGCTGTCGTGCTGCGCACGGGGTACGCGGCAGAGAATTTTGTGAAATCATCTTGTAGAGTTAATATAAATTTAAGTTTTGCCGGACCGGATTCCGGAAGGGGTCCTACTACATCAAGCGATACGCGCTCACACGGTTTAGTTGATGTGCTTGTAATTTGCATAGGTGCGCGGTTTATTTTGCGTAAAGCTTTATTTTCTTGGCACGATTTACAGCTTTTAACATAGGACTCTATATCATTGCGCATACCTTTCCAATAATATAACTGTTTCAATCTATCATACATACGACTGACACCTAGATGACCAGCTATGGGTAGGTCGTGGTTATCGTACAGAATTCTTTTAACTTCAGACGGTGATGGGTAAGTAACGTTATTATGATAGATGTCTATTTGTATGCCAGTATTATGAAATAGGTAGTTTATAATATTATAAATTTTTATATAATTGTGTTTCTCGAAAGGGTTTCGGAAATCGGATATGCTTATTTCTTTAATTTGATGAATTTTTACAAGTTCATTACGAATATTTTTGAGGGTTTTAAATATTTCGTCATATGACGTCTGGTCGAAGTGATGTACTTTTACATACAGGAAGTAGTAATCTTTATTTCTCGATTGGACCTTATAGAATTTATGTAATTCTTTTTCTTGACTGTGGATTTGTTCTCTATTTTCTAAATTACTTAGTATGTGTTCTATATACGGATTCGACTCATCCAAATCAATTGATGTGGGCACTAAGACAACCATAGAAGTTGATTTTAGTAAACTATCATTATGTTCGATGATGCGTGTATTAAATGATTTATTTTTATCTGCTATTTGTTTCAGGAAGTTGGGATAGTCGACCGTGGATAAGTCAGGGACGGAACTGAGGTGCGCGTCTTGAATTATAGTGTCTTCTGATGGCACTCTTATAGAGCTAGGGTTTGGAGATCCTGTAAATAAAAGGTCTGGGGTAGGAATTTCTAAGAGATGGTCGGGGTTAAGTTCATCCGACTGGAAGGAAGTAGGTGATGTAATGAAGTCGAACAAATTTCTATCTGAATTACTATCGACATTTTCAGGTGTAACATCAGCTTCGGAATTTAGAAGGTTAGGTGTAGTTATTTCGCTAGCAGTAGGTTGAACGGGGTTAACAGGAAATCTAGACAAAGCGTCTGCGTTGACATTTATTTTACCCTTTTTATACTGAATATCATATTCAAATTCTTCGAGTTTCAACCTCCATCGAATAAGTCTAGATCCGGGGTCTTTACAATTGAATAACCATTGAAGCGGTTTGTGGTCTGTTACAATGGTAAAACGGCGACCATATAAATATGGGCGGAAGGTTTTAGTTCCAAATACTATCGCTAAACATTCCTTTTCCGTAACACTGTAATTACATTCGGCTTTATTTAAGGTGCGGGACGCATAAGCAATTGGGAGATCACGCCCGATGGGACCTTGAGACAGGATAGCTGATATAGCATAGTTAGATGCATCGCATGTTAACAAAAAGGTTTGATTAAAGTCAGGATATGCTAATATAGGCGCTTCAACTAATTTATTTTTTAGTGTTTCAAAACTAAGTTGCTGTTCATTCGTCCAATCAAACGGGGCGTCCTTTTTCAGGAGCAAGGTAAGAGATTTAGCTAGTTTCGAAAAATTAGGGATAAAACGCCTGTAGTATGACACAAGGCCTAAGAAAGATTTAATGTCTCTAGCGGATTTTGGAACGGGGTACTGTGTTACAGCTTTCACTTTATCTGGATTTGGTTTTACACCGTTTTGGGTAATAATATGACCTAGGTAAGTAACTTCTTTCCGGAGAAATTCGCATTTCTCTGGTTGGAGTTTTAAATTAAATTCTCGAAGTCTGTCGAAAATGGCCTTGAGGTTTAGGATTGCTGAATTTAAATCAAATGCATACTGGACTATGTCATCTAAATAAACAAAACAACGAGAACCTTGTAGCCCAGCAAGGCAAGTATTCATAAGTCTCTGAAACGTACTTGGGGCATTTTTTAAGCCAAACGGCATTCTATTGAATTGAAAGTCTTCCGGTGATATCAATAATTGATGAAAGCCTGATGAAAGGTCGAGAGTGCTGAAATATTGGCTTTTACCTAATTGGTCAAGAATTTCTGTAATTTGAGGGATAGGATAGATTTCACCTATTGTGACATCGTTTAACTTTCTATAGTCAATTACGATGCGCCATTTCTTTTGGCCAGAAGCGTCTGTTTTTTTAGGAACAATCCATATAGGAGAAGACCATGGAGAATTTGAGGGTGTGATGATATCCTGGTCCAACATTTTATTAATTTGGGTGTCCACTTCCTTTTTATGGCACTCAGGGAAACGGTAGGATTTTGTGTGTATTGGAGTGTTACTGGTAGTTTTGATTTCATGCTGAATAGCTGGCGTAAAGGATAACGCTTCTTCTGGTAAGTGGAATATGTCAGAATAATCTGAACATAAATTAATAAGTGCTTGAGCTTCTTCGTCGTTCAGATGGGAGGTTCTCAGGCAATTCAGAACCTTTCTAGTACGTTCAATTACGTTTTCACTAAGGGGTTTTGATTGAATAGGGTAAGCGACAATTGGGTCTAGTTTAAGGTTAAGGTTACGTTTAATTTTAACAGGTTTATTAGAAGTATTAACAACGGATATATTGACTCTATTATTATCTTTAACTTTTGCTATACAATTAGCAACTAGAAGAGTACTAGAAAGATGTTGATCTAAAATCACGCCTTCTTTTAATTCTGGATTTGTGACGGTACATTCTATTACAGTCTCTGTGCGTGGTGGTATGATGTAGCAAGTGTCAAAGAAATGAATTTTGATTTCATTGCGAGCTATTTTAAGAATATCACGACTGTAATCAATGTTGCAACTGTTAGCCGTCAAAAAATCATTGCCTATAATACCATCGTAAGGTAGGTTAATTTCCTTGATCATGTGAAATTTATGGCTGATTGACTTAGAACCAGAAACTTTTAATTGTAAATTAAAATAACCCACAGTTGGAGTGGTTTCAACGCCAGGATCGATGCCTTTAATGCTTATAGGCTTATGAATGATTTTTGGCTTGTTTAAAACACTTGATTCTTTTATCAAGCAGATTGCAGACCCTGAGTCTACAAGGAGTGTTAGTGGGATATCAGAGACTTGTGATTCCACCAACACATGAGGTAGTAGCTTTTTAGAGGTATCGATACTAACCTCATAAATTTTATTAAGAGAATCGAGGTTTCCGCTTTGGGGCTGGTTACCCTGCTGTATAACCTCGAGAGGGTTGAGGTTGCCGTTTTGGGGCTGGTTACCCTGCTGTATAACCTCGAGAGGGTTGAGGTTGCCGTTTTGGGGCTGGTTACCCTGCTGTATAACCTCGAGAGGGTTGAGGTTGCCGTTTTGGGGCTGGTTACCCTGCTGTATAACCTCGAGAGGGTTGAGGTTTCCGTTTTGGGGCTGGTTACCCTGATGTATAACCTCGAGAGGGTTGAGGTTGCCGTTTTGGGACTGGTTACCCTGATGTATAACCTCGAGAGGGTTGAGGTTTCCGTTTTGGGGCTGGTTACCCTGATGTATAACCTCGAGAGGGTTGAGGTTGCCGTTTTGGGACTGGTTACCCTGATGTATAACCTCGAGAGGGTTGAGGTTTCCGTTTTGGGGCTGGTTACCCTGATGTATAACCTCGAGAGGGTTGAGGTTGCCGTTTTGGGACTGGTTACCCTGATGTATAACCTCGAGAGGGTTGAGGTTTCCGTTTTGGGGCTGGTTACCCTGATGTATAACCTCGGGATTTTGGAGGGTTGAACTCATGCGGTTCGAATGTGTGCCGATTTTGACTTGTCGTCCTGTTCGGCACGGTTGCAGGACGTTTATTCGTTTAAATCTTCCACTTCGACATTTTCACCTTCGTCATCGTGGGTAGATTCATCAGAGTCATCGTTATCATCGATGAAATTGACTTGAGGAGATTTAGAATTGGGGTGAGACCCAGAGGATTTATTTCGATCCTGTTGAGAACTCGGGTAACGTTTCTGTCGCTTTTGACAGTTATTTATATCATGACCAATCTCTTTGCAATATTTGCATGTAAGGTTTGGGTCGTGTTTAGGATTGTTACCCGACGACGTACTTGGTTGCGAAGATGATTTCTGTGAGTATTTATTATTTTGAGCAAAGGTTTTAAGTTTAGACTTATTTTGGCTAGCCTGTTTATCATGTTGTGAGCTATGATTTCGCCTATAAAGAGTTTCTAAAATCCTTTCTTCCGAAATGGCTAAGTTAACGGCCTCATTGAACGTTTTAGGTGCTCTACACCTTACCATGTTTGATACGCGAGGGTTTAAACCCATGAGAAAGTGGTGGAGTGTTAGGTCCTCCATGGCCGCTGTGCGACCTGGTATTTCTTTGGCCTTATAGTTAGAGAGTGATATCTCTGTTAATAATTGAGAAAGGTAAGTCTCCATACGAAGGGCGAATTGTCCTACGTTTTCAGACGAAGTTTGTTTGCTTTCTTGGAGGTCATTAAGTAAATGTGTATAGTGTTTTCTTTCTGAAAATTGAGTTTTAAGGAATTCTTTCAACTGATCCCAAGATGTGAATTCTTTTATTGAACAAGCAATTTCGGCTTTGTCTGTAAGTTGACATAATATGTATTTAAATATAATTGGCTTTTGTGCCTCGGATGCTAGCTCGTAAGTATTATTGCAGTTATTAATAAACGAATTCAGTTTCTCGCGACTGCCGTCGTATGGTTTTACGAATTTTAATAAAGTATTAAGCTCCATTTCTACTGTTTGCCTAGTAATTCTTGGTGATAAGATTGGAGATTTCAGATCTGAAACTTTGGATGGAATATCAATTTTTAATTTACTATCTTCGTTTTTTGGCACTTTAGGAAGCATAACATGTAATTTTAGACGACAAGTAACAAAATATTAATTTTAAACTAGCAGGGATAAGCTTACAGTTAAAATTGTTCATTGACTTACAGGAATGCGTAGGCGGCGATAAGAGTTGTAGCCGAGAACGGCTGCATAGCGACGCTCACACACAGATAACACAACGGATACTCTTTGATTCACGGAACACTTATTAGACTAAACACAAAACACTCGCGGGTTATAGGACGACACTTATGACGTTTCAGGATCCGCAGGATCCCTGAAGGACTCGCAGGATGCTCGGAGGACTCGCAGGATGTTCGGAGGACTCGCAGGAAGCTCGGAGGGCTCGCAGAATGCTTGGAGGACTCGCAGGATGCTCGGAGGACTCGCAGGATGCTCGGAGGACTCGCAGGATGCTCGGAAGACTCGAAGGATGCTCAAGGACGATTAAAGGATGTCCACTGGACACTCACTAGGCCGCACTTATTATTATGCGCTCAGGATTTACTCACAGAATCGTAACGTGCTACTTATGAACACTTCACTGGTTTTATTACCATTTATTTATTTTATAGGATTGCAGGATACGGAGAGTCTATTTATTGATTTAACGCAAATATAGTTTTCGCGAATCGGCACTGGGGATTTCCGTATCCCACCGCTGCCACCAAATGTTATAGGGTCCCTTCCAAAAGGCTTTTTAAAAAAAGAAAGGAATTATTAAATGATAATTTATATTTCTTTTATCAATTATAATGATTAATTATAAAGGGACCCTTATGCAACCGTTCACGTTCGTGGTTTAAAATAGACAGGCTTCAGTACCGTAAATCGAATGGTTAGTGCTGATTATCCCTATTATGCTGAGATGGCTTCTTAGGGTTCAGTGTATGCCCATAACAGCATCTTAGGGTTCGGTGCATGCTTATAACAGTACGCAAGCGCTGAGTTGCCCGGTGACATTTCAGCTGTAGTGACGTGCTAGTATTTTAAATGCCAAATAAGTTTCTGATATCGAGCCGACGACAATTTCACGACTTACAATCACTGAAGCCGCCAACCTAGCCCGCCGGCAAGATGTTGCCGACATGTAGAGCGCATAAGGCGCTGCAGTGTTTCTCACATCTTTTGTTAGTCGCCTTTGATGTATCTTTTCAACAAGACGAAACCATAAACAACAAATTATATTAGTATTTAATCAATAAAATAAAATACCAGGTCTACCAATATGAAATTACCGGTAACACAGATTTAGCTGTGTAGCTAATGATTATTGTGAACGAGCCTTTTTTTTTTTTTATTTTGTTGGTATGACATCTGTGGAATATATTTAGTATACTGCAAGTCATAGTGGAACCAAGATTGTATTTTTTTTTAGTTAAAAATGGAAAATTTTGTACCAGAAAATCATCATATGCGGGAAGTTTTATTGCATTTTTTTTTTTAAGGAAAAATGCAGCTGATGCTCACAGAATGCTTATCGAAGCTTATGGTGATCATGCTCTTTCAGAAAAAAACATGTAGAAATTGGTTTCAACGATTCAAACCAAATCGCTTCGGAAAGAAGAGAATGCTCTGTGTTTGGTGGGACCAGAAGGGTGTGGTGTATCATGAGCTATTAAAACCTGGTGAAACTGTCAATACTGATCGCTACCGACAACAAATGATCAATTTGAACCATGCATTGACCGAAAAACGACCAGAATGGGCCACAAGACACGGAAAGGTAATTTTGCTTCACGACAATGCTCCATCACATACAGCAAAACAAGTTAAAGAAACGATTAATGCACTTAAGTGGGAAGTGTTACCCCACCCGCCGTATTCACCAGACTTGGCACCTTCCGACTACCATTTGTTTTCATCGATGGGACACGCACTGGCTAAGCAGCACTTCAAAACATCTGAAGAACTGGAAAATTGGGTCTCTGAATGGTTTTTATCAAAACAAGAGCAGTTTTTTTGACAGGGCATCCACAACTTAATAAAAAGATGGGAAAAATGTGTAGCTAGCAATGGCAAATACTTTGAATAAACTTTTTTTTTTCTGTTTTCTTTAAAATAAGCGTTTTATTTTCCTTAAAAAACGGTAATTTCATATTGGTACCCCTATGTATATAATAACCTTACTTCACAAAAGTAACTGATGTCACTTGGAAACCTGCCACGCTTATAAAAACAAAACGATTCCATAAAAACACTACAAAAGTAAATAATTTCGGAAGTTGTCTTTGGTTCTTGTCTTTTAATTTTTTTTCTAAAATTTGTTATTTTTCACTTTGAAGTGTTTTTTTTGGAAGTAAATGAAAATGATACTTGCGAAAAGGCTTGGCAAATGATGAGTTTTGGTGAAAAGCAAATGATGAAATTTTGTTTACTAGAATTTTCGAACGTCATTTTAGTTTAAAACCAAACTACTGAGCAGATGTTAATAAAATAGCTATAGTATCAATCAGAAATATGTTTTAATAAAAATAAAAAAAATAATTATGCAAATCTGCTTATAAATAACATAGTTCTGAGGTAACAAACGAAAATTAAAAGAAAACAATCGAATCGGTCTAGACACCTTTGCTGCATGTCAGATCACCAATGGGCGAAACCCTTGTTCCAATGGCACCTTAATGGAGCAGGAAGTAGTATAAGCTGGACTACATCAAAAATAACTGGTTCTCAGCGGAGCCGGTCCGGGGCGAAATGAGATTTTGACCTGTAGTCAACATCGCAGGCATTTAATACTATTGATAGCCATCCTGCATGATGAGGTTCTCCTTCAAAGCTCAAAAAGATAAACATGTCAAGTATTTTGACTTAGCTCACGAGGTTTCCGACATATGGAATCATGGGTTTATTGTGCCGATAGTAATAGCTAATAGATTAACAGCAAAAAGCCTCGACTTGCTGATTTGAGGAGGCTCTCGTTAGGTAACTGGATCAAGGACTTGATTCAATAAGGTCCTTCTGGACACAGCGCGCAATATTAGGAGGGCTCACTCTCTGGAGCCCTAACAGCCGGTAGCTAGGACCCTGTTCCCGATACCTATGGGACACTATTTTTTATATAAATTTATATATTTAAAAATTAATGAAATAAAAGAAAATTAATAATCCTAACTAAAACATAATTTACCATTTCACTTAGTACTAAAACCTGTTCGGTGTAAAAGTAAGATTTATGAACAAAAACATTTTTGAAGGGATGTTAAACCGAAACTTAACGGCGTACTTAAAACTTGGGCAAGTCTTTTGTTCAATGAAGAGGCATTTCACATTGTTTTAACTTAGCAAAATAACAAAGTGGATTCTACTTAGGAAAATACATCAAGTACTAAATGCTCGTTCGCGCGGCCGTAAATATAAATCGCGTACTGGATATTTAACTGTCTGTGTTTACCCGAGCATTGAAAATTCAATAGCATATATCTCAGCACGTCAAAAACACACACTGTTGAATTTACAACTCTCGTCGCTATAAAGTGCATTAATAACCAAGTGCGCGAAAAAACGCCGCGGAAAAAACACGTTCGTGCATACCTGAGCTAACAAATAGACATTCTCCAGCCCCGTTATTACTGTTTATGGTCATGACGTATGAATGTGATTATATACCCGTCAAATTACTTACATTAGGATAATTTTTAAGAATGAAAGTAACACCGCCATTCTTTATCACTGTCTGAATGGGGAACAGGGCATTGACCGCGAGCCCTGTGACGTCACAAGACGCGCCCCCAGACGACAAGTACGATCATGTGAAAACTGATGAAGGGCGCAGTGTATGGCTTCCGAGTGTTTGTGCTGAAATGTTGACCACAGAGAACATTCGAGAAGCTGCCCACGTCTGTTGCTGACACCGCATGATGACACCAACATCATTGTTCAGTCATACTTCGAGGTTTCCAACTAATTAAAGTTCGTCATATTGAACTTAGTTCGTACGTGTGTAGGATATAATTAAATTTCGATATGTACTTTGATTTCACAGATAGATTATGTTGAATAACTGTTTAATTAGTTCTAAGAATCACATGTAGATGTATGATATTTTTGGCCTGCCCAAAAGTCAAGATGTTAATGCCCTGCCTAAATGTAGGACACCGTAAAATGTTTATTAAATTTACTTTTTTTATTAAAGACCTTTCAGTGTATTTATAAATATGTATTTCATAAAAATCATGATAAAACAATCGTAGCACTGAGCTCAAAAAATATTTTCACCGAACAATTCTAAAAATATTGGATATAAACTATTACGTTTTATATAAAGGGAATTCAATCAACTAAAGAAATACCTAAAAAAATCCACTTAAACTTGCATTCTTTTTTAAATTTATTAAAAAAAGGAGAATCACTATTATTTTGATGGTCCTTCGATTTAGTTATCATCAAAGGCATTGCTAATTTGAGCCTTATTGTTCGCCGAACATTTACCTAATAAAGTTCTGATGTACGCAATTCCGCCACCGAAACAGTATTATAGTCTCTACGATAGTTAACCGTCTGATAACTACTTACTGATAGGCTATGAGTATACTTAAAGCTTAAAGGTGAATGTTTTGGGGGACTATACTTTGTAGTTTTGACATTCGAAAAGTGCTCTCAGTCTAATTAATTGAATAAATGACTTTTGATGTTGAGTTAGCTTAGTCAGTTTTGAGGTTTTGATTTTGAGTTATTTATTATTATTTTCCTTTATGTATTTTTTTATTATAAAGTAAAAGGTGAATCCAAATAAAATACGGTTTATAATAATTTACACACAAAACAATATAAACAGAACTACCTTCTAGAGTGAGTCACAGATTTCTTTTCTTCTAAAAGATCACCTTTACTAATTCTGGAATGTTTTACTTTAGGAGATCTTATATTTTCCTTAGACGATTCCTCCGATATCTGTATTAGGCCTGATGAATGAGGGTGCCGTAGACGTGAACATCTGGGAAATTTATAGTTTGATATGTTTTTGTTGTCTAACTCCTCCGAGCCCTGTACTGTTAAGTCGGCAGGGCGTCTGGTTTTTCTGAAAGTATTTTTCAGTCGTGCAAAGAAACCGTCTTTATTAGATTTCGGAAACGGTAGAACTTGATTCATTGATAATGAGGGCATTGCTCCCTTCGGCGGACTTTCTAAATCTACTTTTGAAATCTTATGCACATTATTGGTATGTTCGTTGACGACTGGTCTAGTCAAGTTGCAGCAACTTTGAGTGGTGTCCTGAGGCTTCAGAAGTCGGTTACTCTTCTCTTCCAGACGTTTTCGTAGGAAGTGTACGCTCGCCGTGTAGAACAGTTGTTCATCATCGGGTTTGGAGAGTGCCACATCGATAGGATCCGAGGCCGCACTATCAAGAGGCCTGGATGTTAAAGAGTTTCGCCGTTGCATCCCTTGTCACTGTTAGTAGTTGCTCTGATGGTTGGATACATTTTTATCGATTCATCGGTGAATACTATAACGATAATAGCTTATTATGTTTAAAAATATAATACAATATTAATTTCCTTAATTTGTGTATTAAACCGATGTACTGTCACTGTCATCAAAAACAGTACCTATATAATTTTAAAATAAAAACGTATGTTTTCAAGGAGGTTCGTTTTTAAAATTAGGTGTAGAGTAGGTACCTAAATTTATTGATATGAATTAATGAAGGAAACCCATGAATCAAACTCAAAAAGTACCACAATATAAATCAAAGTTTTCTCCGACATGACATAATTTTATATTTTATCTAAATTACCGGAAACAAAATTGTAGAAAAGTTTACAAAATAATTAATTCCTGTTTGGAAATGCAACACTACCGGTTTTCTTGTTTTTGTCATAAACAAATCTCTTTGATGTTGAACATTGATGGCCAAACTAACCTTAACCTTGCCAATTCATCAACATTTTCCCATTCAGCCTTATTTAACTGAGCGTAAAATAAACTTAGTATTTATACATCGCCAGACGGACATGCGATTACGAAATTATTACGACTGTATACAAAATTAACACTATAGTAAACACATTTCTATTTTAGTCTAGACTAAATTAAAGGTCACCCTCATATCCTAACATAACATCATGCCTGTATTCCCCGAGGTGGTAAGCAAATTGTGTATTCTCGGTAAACCTACATTTCGCCATGAATAATTTATATTCTACGTAACGGCCATTAAAACGACAGTTTGCCTAGTTAAAAGAAATGTTACCACTTAAATATAGGGTATAACCTTATACCGGGCTCGCCGCCCGGTAAGGACCAGGCCCAAGTCGACGGCGCGTTGTGTTTCACGCGCGCCTAAAAGAGATGTCAGCACATCGTGGTCTACGAAGACCGATGCCTCCTGGGTCAGGGTTGCGGGTTGGTTAAAAAAGAAACCATGGCCGTGGCCGTCGCACAAGCAAGTGAAGAAACACGGGTGGGTTTTAGTCAGTAAAAGTCTGACACGCCCTTCCGCTCCGCCCTGAGCGGGAGAAGTCATTTGATGATTTCCCATCCCAACAAAAAAAAAGGTTATAATGCTAGTCTAAAATGGATATGGGATAGAATAAAAAAATAATAATAATTTGGATATTTTGTGAATATTGATGGGGATTTTCAGTTCGCAACCTCGATACGTCACTATCTCATGCCTACAGGCTCCGGTGGAGTTCAAAGCTAATCCAGATAAGTTGTATAATTATGCAGTGTCGACCAAAAGTCTATAGGCAATTTCACAAAGTTGACTTTTTGACAAAAAAGGATATGCATACATGTATAATTTTCGTCAATGAGTGATTGTAATTCTATGTTATGATAAGAGTGATGATGGCCTAGGTGATGGTTAGGTGCATGCAGAAAGATGTATACGTGAATCAGTGGGTCGTGAGTTCAAATCTCACGCAGTGTGTACATAGACATATTGGAAGTGTTTACTCGATTAGACATTCTCATTTGGGATAGTAATATAATATTATTTTGTTTATGTGCTTCGTTCACACATTTCGGAAAGTTGGAAAGGTAGATCTTAAAAAACCAAATAATGAGTTGAGAATTCTGTGAGATAGAAATGAGATACTTACTAACTAACTTAGTCACAATGAACCTTTGCATTGGTTGTAGTTATTAATTATTGACGTATGAATTTATAGATATCGGTATTATATTTATTCTTAAAATGCATGCGTTACAGTTATCAATGCATAGAGTAAAGACTATTATTACACTGAATAAAAGTGGTCTTACTTATCATCATCATCTCAGCGTTAACCCAGTCGCATCCGAAGCTTTTTCAGCTTTGGAGTCTGGGGTCCGCTTTACCAGTCTAACTGCTGATTTTGACTAAGCTTCGATTTCGTGAAGTGACCGCCGTCTGACCTCAACAACCCGAAGAAGATATCCAACCTTTGCAGTTGACCAATTGTTGGACTTTTAAGGGCTCCAACAACCCGTAACGACTGCCATTAGATGTTCGTATGCTTTCCGAGGCACGACTAGACCAGTGCAAATATTCATATTCATGCATACAACTGCACTGCGTGGGGATCGAACCCGTGCTTCCTTGCGCAGCGGCCGCGTTCGCTACCGCTACGCCACGGCTGTCAAAAAGTTATTTATACTCCATAAAAGTGGTCTTACTAGAACGCAAATATCTGATAAAACCGAACTGAAATTAAAATTTTAATTGAAATTTTATTTAGGTAAGTATGATTATTTGGTGACATATGGATTATATTTTAATTGTTTTTTTTATTTACCCATTATAGACCTAAAATATAAATATATGTAATTAATGTTTATTGTTGGATTTATTAATGCACAGTTTTTGTATTTTAAAACGCTACGCTTTGAAATGGTTAACTAGTTTCATCTTTCTGGTTGACCGACACTTTAATGAATCAAAAGTGCTTCTAATTGGTTTATCTGAAATAAATCCGACGACGTCGCGGAAATCGCGAAGTTAAACAATATCTGAGTAAAGTCGTGCATCGACACGACGAAGGAAAATGGCTCTCCAACGTCCTCTCAAACATCAACTGGCTTTTTTTTGTTTTGGTCGAGAGGGGACTCGGCTAATTGGCCCAACAGTTGAACAACCTTACAGTGAACTCTTAAAATTTTCAAGGTTTTTTATTTGACTTTCTTATAAAATATTTGATCATCGATCAAAACATCACGTACTTACGTTTTATTGCTTTACTTTATAGTAAATTTAATAAGTCTGTCAACTCAAAAACGCTTCAAATAAAGTTTAAAAAGAAATGATAAATGACCGTTTAGAGATAAACAATGAGACGAGTTATTTAGTGTTGTGTTCATTTAATAACAGTGATTTTGTGTACGGTGACCTAAGCTTTTCAAAATAACCAGCAGTTTCTACACAATGGAAATACCCCGAAGAGTGGCAGATGTGACAATAAATTTACTTACTTGCGAAAGTACTATAATGAACTCGGAATTTTCCGAGATTTAAATAAACACCTCCATTGATAGTTTATTCCACTAAATCTCTGCAAGAGATAATTAAACCCTTATGTTTCAATTAACTTCGTGTACTATTTTAAAATACTTGACATCCTTTATTGTAAGTTACATTATCAGTTGGTATAGTACAATTTTAGATAGTTTTAGGAGTATCATACCTAAAAGAAAAAAGTTAAGTCTTATAATAAATCATTTCTTGAGTGTTTTGAACTTTCAGAGCGGCCACTGACCCATTGATTTGAAATGAAAATTCACGCCGAATGATCGAATGAGTACTTATTTACAAAATGTATTAGTCAAACGATCCTCGAAGTTTATTATTCGAATCAAATCTGCTTGAATTAATGAAAAATACGAGCGCTCAATAAGAATTCTTTAGTACCAGTGATTGTCCGGTTGGTCGTATTTAAGGCTCGTCATTAAAGGGTCATTGTACTCGTATTTAGATGTTTCTCTAGTCAGTTTAAGCAATTCGGAAACAGAATTTCAACAATTCTAGTTTGCAGTTTCAGTGCTAAATAGTTAAACCCTGTTGATTAATAGTTGTGAAGTTTCAGTGCTAAATAATTTAGTCCTAGTGGTTTATAGCTTTACAAGTTCAGTAGTATATATACTTTACCGATGCAACCGCGATTTGGAAATGTCTGGACAATTCTTTCTTATCCGTTTGCTATGTAAACATAACATATATATGCAGCCTATAATGTTCCTCCTCTCGTTCCACGGAATCCTCACCTTCCGCTTGACGCAGGTCCTCACCGGACACAGCTGTTACGGGAGGTTCCAGTTCCGGATGTGAGGCGGGAGGAAACGCGGGCTTGCGGTCGGCGAACAGTGGGCAGCTCGCCGCCCTGTAAGGAGCAGGCTCGGGTTGACGGCCTGATGTGTTGCATGCGCGCCTCAAAGAGATATTAGCACATCGTGAGTGGGCCTTCATCTACCAAGCGGGACCAATGTGGGTTGGTACTGAGATGTCACATGTCTCCGAAATTTTGGCTCCAGGACATTTTCGCCGGTTCCCTCACGCTGCAAAACAATTTGAACAATCTATGAATCAGACACCTCAAGCTCAATAGCCGCGCGTGGGCACTATGTACCTACAATATTTACACCAGTGTAACGCATACACTTATGTAACGTGTCCGATGTTAGTTGAAGCCATTGTATTTTTTGTAGATACTGGACTTTACCTATCTGGTAACTTTCTGGTTAGTGAGATATTAAAGCACAAGATCTCAAATT
Source organism: Sesamia inferens (assembly GCA_037179545.1). Classification (NCBI taxonomy): domain Eukaryota; kingdom Metazoa; phylum Arthropoda; class Insecta; order Lepidoptera; family Noctuidae; genus Sesamia; species Sesamia inferens. The sequence continues at coordinate 24,131,071 of CM073934.1, read as the reverse complement.
ATACGGACGTTTTTTTCGAGTTTTCAATGTTATGACACAACTTTAAGTACTCTACGTCCCTTGTGTGTACTGTTGCATAGACCCTTAAGCACAATTTGATGCATATGGTGTATTGCGCACTAGAGCAGACAGCCTCTTTGAACAAAAATTAAAGTTAATTTCTAGCAACTATTTTTATAGAGAATGCGTAGATGATGGCTATATTATGCTTTTATAACCTGTATATTTGGGTTCTGAAACTGAGTACTGATAGATTACCACACAATTGTTCATAGAATGTTCAAACTGCGTCACGCGAACATAATATTGTGCAGATATTTCCAGGCAGTCCTTTTTTAGAAGATCGGTAATTTGAACTATGACGATTTCGCCACAATTGTAAGGTAATAATAAATTTCTGTCGACTCGTGACCTTCCGGTCTGACGCAAGTGATCCGATTGAAAGTAATATATTGAAGATATGGTTGTTTCTTACCTCATTATGGCATGTAATAGTTTTATATATCTAGCTTGCTTACACGTACTTCATTATATTGTAAGACTAGTTTATGCTCGCTACACCAGAACCACCTCGTATTCTGACCCGCATCGTATCACCTGTTTGCGATATAATGCCACCTAGCAGTTTTGGACTTACCGGAGAGGTATTTCAAGCGGCTAGGGAATTGGATATATAGATTTAGTTAAGGCCAATCTTTAAAGTCTGGAGCACAGGCGAAGGATCAGCCTTTTGGTATTCTATAGAATGTATTTTGGTGAGTGTGCGCGGGAATTACATGACTCAGTTGCGTCGCCATTCCATAATGAGACTGCCCGTCATACAGCGAGTAATATTCACCCTTCCATTGTTGACACCACTATGATCCGGACGAAGCGTTTCGCCTCGTCAATTTATACTGCGTACATCGAAGGCTTGGAACAATTTTCTTCCCGTCAGATTATAATTCAAATGTTTTCAAGGCTAGAGTGAAGAGATGATGCGAGATGTACCTACATAACATAATAGTGCGCTTTACGGCCAATAACAGTTTATGACATTAAAAAATAACATTATAGACATGTTACGGTTCACTAGTATTACTAATTTACATATATGTGTATTTAGCGCTAAAACATTTAAAAGATCCTTCTATTTCTATCAATCTTTTGAAGTTGATAGAGACTGAGTTATGTTTGTTAATAAGTTTAACGTTAAATGTATTTAATGATTTGTGCTGCGAAAGATCCTAGTCATTATCATCTCAGCGTTAATCCAAGTCGCACCCGTAGCTTTTCAGTTTTTTAGTCTGGGGTCCGTTTTATCAGTCTAACTGCTGATTTTGGCTAAACTTCGGTATTTTCCGTGAAGCGACTGCCGTTTGGCCTCCACAACCCGAAGGCGATATCTAAGCATTGCAGTTAGACCAATTGTTGGACTTTTGGCTCCAACAACCCGTAACGACTGCCACTGGATGTTTGTATGGCAACCGGGACCAACGGCTTAACGTGCTTTCCGAGGCATGACCAGACCAGTGCAAATATTTATATTCATGCATACAAATATTTGCAGTGTGCGGGGATCGAACCCGCGCCTCCTTGCGCAGCGGCCGCGTTCGCTACCGCTACGCTACGGAGGCTGTCTGCGAACGATCCTAGTATTCATATTCAATTTTGTTTTAGTTGATATAAAATATGATATTCATTGTATATTATTATCTAGAGCGCAGGTAAAGACCTGACCACTTGAGCTCTCGCTACGAAAATAGATATAAATTTTTATGAAGTGGTGTTTATTTGGTTTAAAGATATTTATTTCTCATATAAAATCGTTCGCTTAAAATACGATATAAAGTGCTTACTTAAATTATGAGCTCTTTTGGAGATGAGGAGGAGGATGAAGGTGTGACAGGAGTCTGCGCACAGGCAACTGAAGGAACACTGGTGGGTTTAGTCAGTAAAAGTTTGACACTCACTTCCACTCCGCCCTGAACGGGATAATATCGCGTTCAGGGCGGAGTGGAAGTGAGTGAAAAAAAGTCAGCAAATTATCAAATGACATAATATGTCATTTGATAATTTGCCATCAAACATAAAAAGTATTTCATGCTGATGACTTTTTTTTGTTTTGTCGGACACGACGTAATTCTTCTGGAGAAATTTTTTCCGACGAAAAAGGTCCGATTATCCGAACGCTGATTAACTGAATCGGTCCTAAGTGTAATTGAAGAATGAAAACCAAGTAAGTATTTATTTTACACACGTTATATTTTTGTAATATACAAACCAATTATGTTGTATTTTTGTTAATACCTGAAGGGGCTGCAACTTATTCTGATCTAGAAGTTCAAGAGAGCGTTATATGCGAGATGTATAAGGCCGCTGCCTCGAATCTTGCGGGCAGCAGGGCGGCGGCGGAAGCGGCACGGGAGCCGGGCGGGCATCGAAGACCCGTTCTCGAAACTAGCGGGCAGATCGCGCGTCACTATAGCCCCGTAGTGTTATGTTCACGATTGTGTCAACGAGATATTTGTTTTTATTCGAGAAAAAAATGTCTGAACAATGGCGGCAACGTCTTTTTGATTCAAATTTATTCTAACGCTCGATCACCTCTCTCTGCCCGCCCGCTGTCCGCAAGATTCGAGCGCGGGAAGTACACCGCTCTCTGCCCGCCGCCGCCCCGCTGCCGCGCCGCTGTTTTCGAGAACCGGTCCGTTTGATTTTACACATAAGATCCTGCCGCTCATTCGCCGCCGCCGCCGCCGCACTATGGAAAATAAAGGTCTGTTTCTGATTAAAAATCAATAACTTTTTTATTTCTGAATATAATGTTCTAAAATTTTGCACAGATATAGAATAGTGTATATGGCTTCAAATCTAATATAATTTATTATGATTGAATGTAAAACCTTATATTAAAAAATTATACAAATTCAAAATTATAAAAAATGTCCAATATTTATTTACATACATCCTAAGTAGGTAGCTCCATATATAGTTTTTAAAGTTAGGAATGATAGACCCCAAGTTGCTTTGGATATTCTAGTTAGGGCATAAAAGTTCCTTTTAGCTTTTTCACCAACTATTTTTATATGTTCTATAAATGAAAAATTCCTTTCTAAGATCATACCAAGGTAGCATACGGATTGCTGTTTTTTAATGGGAACGTTGTTAAATTTAATAGTAGGCAATGATTTAAGATTACCTTTTAGTAGAAGTTGATAGGTTTTATGTGGCGCAAACGCTAGGCGGTTACGATCACCCCACTGAGATATTAAATTTAGATATTTAATTTATTTTTTTTATTAAATTTAGGCAAGTATTGGCCAAGTTCTCAAGTCCAGCTCGGGTACTTGACTGAATGAGCAGTAGGCCACCGTCCGCGTAACCAGTAAGTGAACAGCCGCAAGGAAGCGGGATCGCGAGGAAGTCATCAAAACCCAAATTCCATAAATAAGGACCGACAATTGAACCCTGAGGACATCCCATGGTTAGGTTATCAAAAGCCCCAGTAATATCCAGGAAGATCCCAATTACGTACTTGTTTTCAGATTGGTTAACGGTTCTTCTGACAGAAAGCGCCGCGTCGACTGTAGATTTACCTATGGTGAAGCCATATTGATTATTATGGAATTTTGGACCGTTCGGTAGTAAACGTGGAACGATGAGGCGCTCAAGAAGTTTACCCAAAGATGGTAGAAGTGTTATAGGACGATATGACTTCGGATCATCCGGTGGTTTGTCACCACACTCTGGTATTATTCGTATGAAACCGCGTCGCCATTTACGAGGAAAAACGCCTTCAGCAATGCATCGGTTGTATACAGTTAAGATGGCATCACCCGCTGTTTTACACGCTTCTTTAATCATCCTATTAGTTATTTTATCTTCACCTGATGATTTGTTGACCGGTAGCTTTCTAACAATATTTATAAATTCGTCATTAGATGGTACGTCTGACATTGGTGATTCAGGTGACACAGGAGCCCACGCTCGAATCTGTTGGTGGTAGTCGCTATCGTTAGCCGGTGAATCATCAGGGATAAGTGTATTAATTAGCACTTCTGTTGTTTCCTCTATGCCTGTGGTATGCTTATCATTGACTTTAATGTTTTGAACGTATGCAAGGTCGACCGATCTGTTAGCTTTAAATTCGTGATATAAGGGAGACCACGGACCCTCCCTGTCAAGTTTATCAACGATTTTTCGCAACAAGTTACCCTTAGATTTTTCCACCGATTCTTTGTAGCGTGACTTATACACGTTGCATTATAGACGTTGTTCAAATCCATATTCATTAAGTAACATTAGATTTTTTCTTCTCTTACTGGATTCTGACAAGTCTGGATAAGATGCGCACGGTCTCCCACGTTTTCCAAAAGAAGTAGATGGTGTGGAGACGGTTGTAACGTCTTCAGAGTTCGGTAAATTTACTGAATATTCTGATTCCAACCAGTTACTGTTTTTCGTTAAAAATAAATCCTTTTTCCGTGAAGCTTCTGTCCATCTTTTATTAAAAGTGGGAATAATATGTCTTTGAAAATCACTGAGGATGAAACATAAGTTGTCTTCAGATACATGATAATTTTCTTTTAAAACGGTTGATAATGCCTCCAACGATTTTCCTCCATCGATATACGAAAGTATTATTTCACGTTTAGAACACTTGAAAGTAGACATTTTGAAGAGTTAACAAAACACGTAATTATATTGTATTGGTAACAATTACACTTCTTCTTCTTCTAATTCACCACTATTCTGTTATTTAAAATGAAATGAAACCACTGTTTATATACTATATGAAATATGAGGGTAGTGTGCATCTTGTTGATTAATATTTTCACACGCAATATGAGTGCAAAATAGATAACACATCCTAACATCAACGATAAATTACAAAACTTACCGCAAACTATTGATGTAAACAGGAACATTTCAAACCGCAATAGATAGCGAGCGGTTTTCTGTTTCCTGACTTTTATCACATTTTTACAAATTACTCCGAAAATCGCAAATATTCGCAACTTTTTTTATTTGATCATGTTTATGGATAGCTAGGCTACAAATCAACATTAAATGTAAAGCATGGGTAAACGTGGGTAACTGTCAAAAGTCTCGATGAACTTTAAATAAACTTTTTTTTTACCGTTATTTATTTTGCAATTATTTTAAGGTAAACGTTAATATAATATTAAATACATAATAGGTGTTTCATATTCTTCAAAAGACGAGGTTTCCAGAAATATATAATACATTATACCTTTTTCTGTAATGTATAACGATAAAATCAATTTGAAAGTGATGAAGTGAACGGGCTTAACATGGACGTCCGTCAAAACTATAAAGTTTGTAGAGTTGTAAAAAAAACATTTCAAATAATATGTACAATTTATTGATATTATATTCTAGTTTGGTCCTTAAACTATTGAGTAAAATAAATAAAGTATGCCAGTAGCGACATTGACAAAACCTATTTTTAATCAGCAGTTGTTCTACGATTTTCCATAATGCGTCGCCCCGCTGCCCGCAAGATTCGAGGCAGAGGCCTAAGTGAGCTTAATAAAGTTTATTCTAGGTGTTACCGTTCATTATACTTTACTACCAGTTTATGTCTGATTATGAACATTTTTAACTGTACGAATGGACTCCAGTCCCAATTAATTCGAATAATCGACGTTTTACTGTATATTAATTTATATATAACAGGCAACACAATTTCAAAAAAGGCAACAATGAATCAGTACAATGATAATTCAATAACATCTTTAATTCCACACATGAAGACAGTAATTCTGAGTTAAGCTGAATTAGGAGATACAATGCCAACTGATTCCGTAGAAACTGTGTCAAGTAGGGAAAAGAGACGTTGACTCCTAAAGCAAGGAGATCATTACAGAGTTACAAACGCAGCAGTTGAACCAGAAATTTGTTCAGACACCTACTTTGTTATAATTAAAACGTTCTTCATTGAGTTAATGACCTAAAGGTTGGAGATAAGAGATACCGTCGAACATAAATTATGAATTCCTACTGACAGATTAAGGAGCTACATTAGGGAAGAAGATAAATTATATTGTAATGCTTAAGTGCTCCTAAGAGGTGCTGAAATACTTGAAAAAAATTAGCTAAAAAGATAATTAGTGCCTAATTATCTTTTTACCTAATTTTTATTTAAGTTATCCGAAGAGCTAGTCTAGGGCTTAGCCTCAACAAACTTCAGGGCGTGCGAGAATATTACATCTTTTATTTTTTTCGAGTATTTCTGATAAAAATACAAACGATAAAAAACAGTTCTTCGAACCGAAAGTTTTTAAATAACAACCGGGGCATTGACTTTAACAGGATTTTTTGGTTAATTATCACAGATTTAATGCTCGGTTTTAATAATTTTTACTCTCATATTTCAGAGAGTAAAGTTAGGTGGTCAATCCCTGTTCATTTATGAATACGAGCTCAAACCGCTCCGGGCGAATTGAAACGCCCAACACACGGCAGTCAGTAGAGGATCGCATTAAAATATATCATAGATTCCTCATAATGTTAAACTTACGGTACGACAAGTTCTTATTTGCGTTACGACTGTGGGTAATAAATATACTAGAAAGAAATGTAAAGTATGGTATAGAAAGCACGGGGGACTGTCTTATGGAATATTGACTTTTAAAAAGTATTGATTTTGAGACTAATTTGAATAAATTAATTTTTGATTTTTTTGTTACGCTTTTTGTCCAGAGGGGTATCGAATCGAGCCTTTGCCATGTGTGTGATTGAAGTACGAAAAAACAAAAATAATTTGATGCCCTGACAAATAATTCTCCATTTCAAAGTTGCATGGAAGAGATATTTTATTTATTTTATTTTATTGGGTTCACCAACAATTGATTACACAAAAACAACCAAATAATACGTCCTTAAACGTAAAATAACAGTGTAATAAATACAACATGCATTCTTAAAATAAATTATGGAGATAAGCTAATTTACTTAACAATAACCGCTAATATTGATAAAATAATAACATTGAAATGAAATTCCGAATAAAAATTAAAAAAGCAAAATATTGTGGCTTTTAAAATTATAACATTAACAGAATTGATCACAGAAAGCGCCCATTGTACATTTTGTAGTTAGATTTATTTTTTGCGGTGTACGATAAAGTATTAATAAATAATAAATGAATGAGGCTATTTCATGACAGAATAATGTTCGAAAAGTTGCGGCTAAGTATCTAGAGGTGTCAGAAGTAATGAGAAAGAACAGCCTCTTACGCGAGCGATGGGTTCGTTGGCCTGCGGCCTTTGACCCTTACGAGCCTGCATCCTGTTGTTGACGGGTACTGACGCTCTCTTGTGGAAAATTAACTTTTTCTCCTCCAGATTTTCAGCCTCTTATAAATAATAACACGTCGAATTTCCTGCGACGTTAATGAGGTTCAAGACCTTAGGAAATAAACCAATTTTGAGAATGTCAAACCCACGTTTTGTATTTATTAAGCATACATTTGCGCATCGACAGCTCTGTGCCCTTTCATATTTCCCAGTTCATAGCGTTCCCTAGGATACGAACCGAACATACTCGTATGAAAGAAGTAATGAATTTAATATATAGCTGTATATGAACAGTTCAAATCAAAGATGCCCAACTTTATTTGATATATTTTATGAGCATGATAAAAAGAATATTAATATTTTATTGTTGCGATTGAAATATGAGAATATTGTTATCATCAAAGTTAAGAATTTACAGAATGGTGATCCTCGCTTTACTTTAACAATTCTTTACTTTTAATATTACCCGAGGTATTTGCATGTTTTGGGAGATTTATGTTCCGGGTAAGGCGGGAGGTAACGGGGGTTCAGTTGTTCAAACGAGGGTTTCACCTCTGTGTGGATCGCCCTAAGGACACTGTGGAGTATACTGTAAAGAGCTGGCCGGTTTGGTCAGAGCACCGCCATGTTCTCACTGATTGGCAGCGGCGATCTCTCGCGTCCTGTAATGGTCCAAGCCATGGTCCGAAGCGAGATTGTACGGCAGGCCGTCACCTTCTTCTGTGAACAGTCGCAAAAGAGGAGGCGGAACGAGTGAGAGGAAGGCAATCTCAGCACCCTCAAATCCTGGTTACCTCAGGAGACGCCTTGGCCTTTGGGAGACAGCATCCAACTCCTAGCCACCGTAGGCGCGGGCTAGCGGACAGCGAGCAACGGTTAACTCGTCGGCCAGTATACGCCAGGCCCGGGTCGATAGTGCGTTGGGTCCCACATACGCTTCAAAGAGATATCAGCATATCGTGACGGAGTCCACGAGGACCGATAACTGTCAGGGCCACGGGTTGTATAAAAGAGACGCCGCAGCTGTTGGCGCATAGGCAAGTGAAGGAACCCGTGAGGGTTATTTTAATAATTATAAAATAGTGCTTGCTCGCAATCCCGCCTGATGCTAAGGAGTGATGCAATCGTTGATGGTAAAGCGCACTAGTTTAATGCTTATTAAACTAGCGTGAATGGGCTTTAGGAATGAATAGGAAGTAAGACGGCGGTTGAGCGAGGTGATGCAATGTTTAACCCAGAGGGAGATTGATCTGGAGACCCTGCATTACCAAACTCCCGACACAACAACATTTGGCGCATCGTACCCGCCACACATCGCAATATAACTGCTCAGACCCGTTTCGTACCCAGTACACATCGCAACACAACTGCTCAGACCCGTCCTCCGTACGGCTTCACCAGACATTATGCCGGAACACGACGATTCGCTTGACATCAAGACTTTGTCTGGTGGGTGGTAACTTTTCCGGCAGCCGATGTTATGGCCTACCACCGAGTAAAAAAAAACAGAAAAAGTCAGTAAAAGTCTGATATTTTTTTTTTTTTTGTGGGTACGACGTGCTTCTTCCGGAGAAAACGGTTTCGCTAATTATTATTATAATTCATTTATCAGTATCCATATTTTTCAAAGAAAAAAAGGCACTTATCAATGTAATCAAGTTTTTCATTAATATTATGTAGAACTTTTGATGTCAAAGTTCCTTTGCGAGCCAGTATCAATATTAAGTGTTGTCACCGAATTTGAACTTGGTTCAGTGAAATTTAATATTACACGATTTCAAAATGATTTGCTTTAGCTAAACAAGTAACAATAAGTCAATATACTCACAACTCAATAGAGGATTAGCGTAAGCTCATCTATTAAAGTTTTATGATCTTCACTTGTTAACCCTCGATCCCGAATAATATTTTTGAATCAAAATAGGCACGTAGTTACATTATTATAGTTTCATCCATTAAATCAAATTGACTGCAGTATTAGAAAGTCTTATCTATAAAAACAATTTGGAACGAGACGTTTTGGTTCATACGGGAGAAAGGTGAAGGCACTCTGAGTAAATACACACAGATTAGAAGGGGAAAACGACCGGATAATTTTTCACGACGTGTTTACTGTACCAGGTTGTTTACCCAACCCATATTTATTTACACTGCGTGGAAACTACAATAACAGTCCCACACACGCTACAGTGACATTTTTCTAAGAACTGCCTACTACGCCGTAGCGCGTAGCAGTCGTAGCCCTTAATGGGTCAAGTGACATTGAACGACTTACGTTAGTACTTTTTAAGGTTGAGCTTATTTTAGTCAGGTACCTCTACCGTACTTTAAACGGAATTTACCTTAAGTATCCTTCAATTGATGGATTAGTTTATTTTCAACAGAAGTAAAATATTTTAGACCTCGTCAAGTTCATAAACATTTTAGATTTTTAAATTTTAAGCTCCATTGAATTTAAACTTTTTACCTGCCAGCGGGTTGTGGCGTACCTATCTATTAATAATCCTTAATATTTCAACTTTATAACATTAAAAACCTATGAGAAAATAGCTTCGTTGATATAGTGGTCGTGAGCAGTGAACGGAGAATGAGGTCTTGTTTACAATTTCTGGGTAAAAATTCCAAAGTGTAATTAGATTTAGTCATCAGGAATTTCTCCGTAGTAGCCCGGAGCCTTTCTGCCGATTGATGGCAAAAGGCCACCTATTACAAATACAAATATTTATTGAGGCAAAAAATTCATTTTTCAATTTTTGTGTACATTAATACTGCATTACAATAGATACAATAGGTTTAAGTCTGTCCTACGTAGAACCTACTATGGCCCTTCGGAACAGCAGAAGTGATGATATGTTATTTATTTATTTATTTATGTTAATACGGCTTTCAAAAGCCAATTACATTAACAAACATATAAAATTAAATAACCCAAAAAAGGTAGATAATAAAATTCAAATAATAATATAAATCAAAACATAAACAGAAAAAAAGACAAATCAGGGGAATAATAAAAACGGGAATAAAATAAAAAGTAAAAAAAATAATAGTAATTAAAAAATAACACAGTAAACGAACTAATTAAATTTTAAATTCATCTGCGAATATATCATAGTTCGGGTTAGCTTCCATGAGGCTATTCAGCGCGGAAAGAACGCGAGGAACAGGGGATGACGCCCGGGCTACCGTGCGACATGTAGGCCCAGCTAGCAAACGGTGTCTGCGGCCACGGAGATAGTTACCAGGAACGTGAAGACGAATCAGCTCATTGAGGAGATCACTGGCATCTGTTGTCCCTCTACATATTTTTAACATGATTTTCGTTTGGTCATATGCTCTCCTAGCTTCTAACATATTATACCCTAAACATCCTGAGATAAATTTAGTTGGGTATAAATATGGATAATATCCAAAACTGATTTTATATAGGTATCTCAAAAATGCCTTTTGAACTTTTTCAAGTAACAGTAGCAGTAGTTATGGCATGTAAGACAAAACAACCTAAATAGTTTATATCATCATTAAACCTAAATATTATTTATATGTAAGGTTCAAGAACCGCGCGTCCTCCATGGAGGCAACACCATGACAGGTCCATCCATAATAATTACCTAAGGTACCCACCCACATGTAGTGGGCCCTCACGAGGGCGAGAATCAACAGTTATAGAAGAAAAATGAGCAAACACCAACTTTTATCATTACATGTCAGTTGTTCCAACGAGGAAGTCGTTGACCTTGTTCTGAATGACAACATTTATATATACGAAAATGAATGAAGTATTAAGATAAATATGTGGAGTATTACGCTCAAATACTTACTTTATAAAAACATGAAAAAGCTTTTGTAAGATACCACCGTGTTTTATTATAATGAACGTTGGATGTAAATTCTCTGCATTTACGAGACATACATATCTTTGATTTCAAATGTGATTCAAAAGAATGGCTTAGAAAATTGCTATTATTTCATTTGATAAAACATTTTCGAATCCAGATTCCTAATAATGGGTCGGGGTTTTAGATATTCAGGTGCGCGGGTTCGATTCCAGGTCAGGCAAGTACCAATGTAACTTTTCTAAAGTTATATGTACTTTCTAAGTATATCTTGGACTCCAATGACTGAAGGTGAAGGAAAACATCTTGAGGAAACCTGGACCTTATAAGTCTGAAATCGTAACCCGCATTGAGCAAGCAACGGGGCATTCATTGGGCGAAAATAAGTTTAAATATATACATAGCTTGGTAATGGAAAACTATTCCCATTAATAGTAAAATAATTAATGGAAATTTTCTTTTGAAGACAACAACACTAATGAGGTAATCAAAAGCGTTCTCCAGAGGTTTGGTGTTATGATGAGAAACTTGTTATGTATTTGTTTGTTTGTACTATTGCATAATAATATCCAACCCAGTCCCTCTCAAACGTCTTACTACCAAAACGTATTGTTTGGCAACTTGTATCATTATTACATATTCTGATATTAAGCGATATACAATATCTAAAGAAAACCCCATCCGACCCATTAGGATAATAAAGGTTAGGTAAACACATGACCAAATAAAATATGAAATTTTACGTACCTATTCATCATGATAACAATACTAATGAATTTTGAAAAAAATATTTTTTCCGCGAATTAAAATATAAAAATAATTTGTTCAGCCACATTTGGGCTGGTGCTCCGAAATGTCAGCTGGCTACTTTGGATTCAGTGGAGAGGCGTGCGAAGAGGCTGATTAGCGACCCAGATTTAATTCGAAACGGTCTCCAAAGCCGGCGTGGAGCACAGGCGTAGAGTAACCAGCCTTTCGGTCTTCTGTAGGATGCATTCTGGTGAGTGCAAGGGAATTGCATGATTTAATTCCCCCATCTCCCACCATCGGACGACCCGTCGTACGGCGACTTTCCACCCTTACGTTGTTGACACCACTACGATCCGGACGAAGCGTTTCGCTTTTTCTTTTATACCGCGTACATCGAAGGACTTTAACAATTTGCCGGCGGCGGTGTTTCCGTCACACTACAATTTGAGTGTCTTCAAGGCTAAAGTGAATAAGCTCTTAATAAATTAGTGCGATTTACCATCAACGATCGCTGCTTACCATCAGGCAGGATTGCGGTCAAGCGCTGGTTTATAATTTATAAAAAAAATAAATAAATATGACTTCCCCAAAATTTGGTATTATTTTAAAAAGTGACATTACCATTCATTTCGGTATTATTATGAGCGAATAGTAGCGATACGGCCGCGTGTCGCGTGCCCTGCCCCTCTTCAGCCGCGCAAGTGTTGTCTACCGTACATGTATTAATTCACCTCCTTTTGCGAAATAATATTTATTTTCTAGGGGGACTTTTTTTAAGTTTAGTCAGGTTTTGTAGGCATTATTAGAATCAGTTATCGATACCTAATAATACCTTCACGGATCGGACAGGGTTTTCTGTACATATTGTATATTGTACACATAATTATAGAACGCACTTTCGTTACAACAAAATTATAGTTTAAAGTATTTGCAACGTTGGGTGTCTTGTGTAAACCAGCGTTCTAATGGCGCGCACAGTTAAAATGATATGATAATTGATAGCCATGTCTTTTTTATTTTGGTATTTCAGTTACATTCATTGCATGATGAGCAGACAAGCTTTTCATACCTATGTGGCAATGGATTACGAGTATCTATCAGCACCCATGAATCGTAATTGATAAAGTGTTACGTCATTAGGGTTCAGGTCATCAGGTTGTTTCACTCCTTTTAATGAGATTTCTACCTTTTTCTAATTCCTCTACTATATTGGCTGTTTTATGAAACCTAAACGCCATGCTGTTTTTGAATTCTGCTTATAAAATGGTAAACAAAAACAGGATGACATAGAATGAATCAGCTGCTGCTCTAAATTGTCACTTGGAAAACTCCAAAGTTATTTAAATATAGGTAATAAAAAGACTACTAAGAATTATACAGGGTGTAATTAAAGATATCGTAACGCAAACTTCGCGAAAAGGCTACACCGCATGCCACTAACAAAATTATGATAGTCATTTATATCGTTAATGAGTGGTTACTGAAACAACAGTGTTTAAAAAATAGTGTCGGCTCGGCCTTTGAACGTAGCAGGCGTGCCGCCGTGCGTGTTTGTAGGTATGACTTTGATCCCTAATGCGAACTCTATTAAATCAGCTGATAAGATAGTTTTTCTAGTATTGTTCACATTGCGCTTTTTTGTGTAATTAACGAATTAATTACTTTTTTCTTTAAAATCTTATTAGTCTAAAGTGAAAAAAACAGCATATTATTTTTTTTTTAATCGAGAAAAAGCCGACGCAAAATTCCACCACTAGGGGTTTCAGAATCATGTAGTGGATCTATGGTACTCGTTTGTGCGTCGATGTCAGATACGCCCTTTATATTTTATTAGATAATTCGCGAGCAAAGTCGAACGACATCAGCGTCTCGTTTGCGGCAGATGTGCCGTAATCTAATGAGCGATGATATAATTACAAAGCTATAATTCTATTCATATCGAGCTAATAATAACTGAACTCAAACTTTTCCCAGCCGCTGTTTGTTTTTATTATAAATTTTCCAACGTCAGCGTCTCCGCCACCGTCATGCTTATATCAAAATATTATCAGTTCCTTGAAATTTAATAGTGTCGCAATATAATAAACAAGTCTTATTATACGACTTTTGAATGGCAATAAACAATAAACGCTGGGTTCTTGACCGGCAGTAGTAATATAAATTTTATTATAATTATTATACGTCTTTTGAAAGGAATACAAAGAGTTATTCTCACGAATACACTTGATTAACTATTGTTGTTTGTGAGGCTTTACTTTTGTTTTACGCCATGGTATTTATTATTTTTAACAGCAATCGTACAATCTTGAGTTTCAAATGGTTAATTAAGCGGTACATATGTATAGTATAGATCAGTTAAAAAAACAAAGTCTATTGACAGTCGCCTCGTGTTATTCAACAAAAGTTCTTTTTTTTTTATATAAAAAATAAACCAGCGCTTGACCGCAATTCCGCCTGATGGTAAGCAGTGATGCGATCGTTGATGGTAAAGCGCGCTAGTTTATTAAGAGCCTATTCACTCTAGCCTTGAAGACACTCAAATTGTAATGTGACGGAAACACCGACGACGGCAAATTGTTCCAGTCCCTCGATGTACGCGGTATAAAGGAGGAAGCAAAACGCTTCGCCCGGGTCGCAGTGGTGTCAACAACGTAAGGGTGGAAACTCGCCGTACGACGGGTCGTCCGATGATGGAACGGCGATGGGGGAATTAAATCATGCAATTCCCTTGCACACTCACCAGAATGCATCCTATAGAAGACCGAAAGGCTGGCTACTCTACGCCTGTGCCTGTGCCTCTACGCTTGTCCAATTTATTATTATGAATGTTTGTTAGGTTACGTGTTCAAAGTCTATAATCGATCACGCTCAAGTTCTAAAGTGCTGCGTGGCTGCTTCTGGCTGGCAGTCGTTACAGTTTCATATCAAAATTCAGCGAAACCCTAAAATAGCTAAACTGCGTCAAAAATATTGGCATTGATCATCGAAAACTGCCACAAAATAATATTTGTGCAACTATTATTTGTTTTCTGCATTTGATATGACTTTGATTATTTATTTGTGCTTATCCTAAGCAATTAATCTTAGCAATAAAATAGAGTTATCACGTTGATGTCGAGAAATAAAAATAAAACGGTGAGAGTAATTGCAGTTTTTTTTTTTTAATAATTATAAACTAGCGCTTGACTGCAATCCCGCCTGATGTTAAGCAGTGATGCAATCGTTGATGGTAAAGCGTAGTGCGCATTACCATCAACGATTTATTTATTAAACCCATTCACTTAAATAACTTAGTGAATAGGAAGGAAGACGGCAGTTGAGCGAGGTGGTGCAGTGTTAAACCCAACAACACGACCAACGATGCTGCGCCAGAGGGAGATTGATGTGGAGACCCTCCACGACCAAACTCCCGACACAACAACACTTGGCGCATCGTACCCGGCACACATCGCAACACAACTGTTCAGACCCGTCCTCCGTACGGCTTCTCCAGACATCATGCCGGAATACGACGAATCGCTTGGCGGCAAGACTTTGTCTGGTGGGTGGTAACTTCTGCCGGCAGCCGATGTGGCCTACCACCGAGAGAATATTATCAGGCCGGTGTTTTAAGTCATAGAAAGATGCTTAAATGGCGTCAAATATATCATTTGACGTGTTCAGGATAAGCAAGTGATTGTCTGTGGCTGGCACTCCTCAGACACCTCACATGCGGTAGTATAACTCGCGCAGGTTAACTGTGCCCTCTCCCGTTTCCCCGCGCGGCGCCCTGCATTCGCCGTAAGCGATGAGAAGCTGTAGCATCTTTGTTACAAATGTCTAAATACAGTTTAAATCCCTGTTGTTATTACTGTTTCTGTGGAGTTTTTGTTTTTTTAAGTTATTTTTTTATTAAGTTTGTTTTTGTTTTCTACATTTTCGACACGCTAGTGAAGCCTGTTGGTTGCATCAACATTATATTTCAGTCCATATGTATCAATTTAATTACAAAACATCATGAGTCAAATGATCTAGTATTATGACGCTTTATCATCAACACGACTTTTTATTAACTTAGAAAAAATTGAAATTTATATTTTTTTAACACAAGTCTCATTTTGAACAGACTTTAACAGGAGAAGGTTACTCAATTCGACCGTATATATGCTTTTTTATGTTGTTCGCGCATAACTTCGTCGTTTATGAACCGATTCTGATAATTCTTATTTTGTTGGAAAGAAGATATTTCCAAGGTGGTCCCATGATAAGGACATCAGGATCTGATGATGGAAGACCAGAGAAATCAAGGGAAACTTTCAAAAATCGTAGGGGCGACTAGTGCATTTCTTAGTATTTTCATTAGGTATCGTAAAGAATTACAATTTGATAAAGGTCTGGAGTAGATCTGATGATGGAGCCGGGAGACAGTCGAAGTAACTTCTCAACAATTCACAGCAGCTACCTTGTGTTTGGGCTTGATTAATTTGTATTGATAAGAACTTTACACCTAGATGGGTTGTGACTGTCATAAGAGCTCTGATGATGAAGATAAAGGCCAGTTCCGGGAACTCCTCAACGGTTTAGAGTAGCTACTTTATGTATGGACTTAATTCATTTATATATTGATGAGAACTTTGCACCCACTGGGTTAAAATAATAGTCTTCAGTAAATCTGATGATGAAGACCATACGCAGTCGAGGAAATTCTTTAAAATTACCCGTTAAAATTAAAGTATCTTTTGAATGAAAAAAAAACTAAATTCATTAAATTTTCTACGCCAAATGTCAGGCAGTTAAGTACCAATGTTCAACTGAATGGAGTAGAGTTGATCCCTGTCGAGTCGACAGTTTTTCTTGGATTGACTATTGACTCCAAGTTACAATGGGGTCCTCACATTGAGAAGCTGTCGGGTAGACTCAGTTCTGCCGCTTATGCTGTTAAGAAAATTAGACAGATAACTGATGAGAATACAGCCAGAATTGTTTATTTTAGTTATTTTCATAGTCTTATGACTTATGGGATTCTTCTCTGGGGAACTTGTGCGGACATCAATACCATCTTTGTTTTACAGAAAAAGGCTGTTCGAGCGATTTACAACCTTGGTCCTAGAGATTCTCTTAGAGAAAGATTCAGAGAGGTGAACATTCTGACTGTAGCTTCGCAATATATATTTGAAAATCTTATGTATGTACATAAAAATATATCTAATTTTAAGAAAATAAGCGATATTCATAATATAAATACCAGGAACAAACACAATCTTGCTGTACATCACACTCGTCTCCACAGAGTAGGCAACTCGTTCATGGGTCAATGTATACACTTTTACAACAAGCTTCCCATGGACATTCGAAACTTACCCATTAAACGATATAAAACCTATATAAAGGCCAAACTTTGCAAAAAGGGGTATTATAAAATCTCAGATTATTTAGAGGATAGAGAGAGAGGCTTGGGACTGAGCTGCTCGCTCTGTTAAGCATTGTTATTAAGCAATATGCGTAATTATAACGTAAATTATTGTAAACATTTTCATTTTTAATGTCTGGACTTTAAAAAAGACGATGATCCCTGAGTTTGTTTCGGCTATTTCTTCTCAGAGGTAGTCAGTTAGGAAATGCCGGCTTCATCTAGTTTAAAAAAAAAAAAGAAGAAAAAAAAAACATATGACGTGTAAAAGTGATCGGTGATCCTACTTGCTTAATAAACGATTTCATTTCATTTCAAAATTACGTCGATTCCCAACTATATTTGCGCCAGCTTCCAGTCTGACCGGATGCAACTGAATACATTGTACTTTTCACAACTAAAAAGTGTAAGTGAAAAATAACTAATTTCGGAAGTCGGTGTCAAAAACTAATATACAAAAACCAAAGACACCGACTTCCGAATTTAGTTATTTTTCACTTTGTAGTGGTTTTTGGAAGTCGTTTGTTTTTTTTTTTTTTGTAAAGGAGTTTTTATTTACAAATACGACGTTACAGAGCGAAGTGCACAGAGAGTTGTAGAACTACTTCAACACCTCGTCTTTCAACTGCAGTAAAACCGTTAGCAGACTTCGTTATGAAAATCCAAATAAAACGCAAATTCTTCGTAATTATATTTATTTTTATTATAAGCCAGGGTATGTGTTATGATTGCTCCTCAATCGATACTTAAGAACATATGAACCAGACACAGAATTAAAGAACTATTTGAAATCTGTAGCCAAAACAAGTTTTCAACAATCAAGGAGTGCACCAACCAAATCATCGATGATAATAACAAGAAAATTCGCACTTTTAAACGTTTATTAAATTAACGGTTGTTAATTGTGAAAGATTTGCTTTTTTATTTCAAACTATATATGAGATGTATGAGCAAAGAAAAAAGGTTATTTATTTATCCGTTTATGTACAACATATACAATATTTAAAGAAAACCCTGTCCGATCCGTGAAGGTATTGTTAGGTATCGATAACTGATTCTACTAATGCCTACAAAGCCTGTTTAAACTTAAAAAAGTCCCCCTAAAAAAATAAATATTATTTCGCAAAAGCGAGGTAATTTAATACATGTGCGGTAGGCAACACAGCTGCGGGCGAGGGGGCGGGGGACGCGGAACGTCGTTGCATCACTCATAATAATATGTACTGTCTAAAATGGTGTTGTCACTTTTTAAAAAAATACTAAATTTTGGGGAAGTTGGAATTAAGTGGGGAAAAAAAAAATACGAGTGTGCTTATGACCACACGACTGAAGTGAAACTTCTTTCGCTCCATCTGTATGTAATTATGTATATATATATATATATATATATATAGATATCCCTTTGGGCACTTTGTGGCTCAGACGTGCCGTATAGGTAGTAATTTGTTGATCCATTTTCACTTGTTGATCCGGGGGCCTTTTGTTGATCCGATGCCATCTGACCATAAATATGTGGCTCCGTTCGGAGCCACATGTGTCACGTTCAATAATAATAAGTAATAACAATAATTAAGGGCTGTTTTATACAAATCCACCTTTTTGGCGTCTGGGCAGTTGTTGATCCAATTCAAATGGGCCAATCAGGGCGCAGCATTTGCCAAGGGCGCGAAGCGATTGGTTAAGCTGCCGTTTTGTTTTTTATGTATGTTCACTTTATTAATCTTAGATATTAATCTCAGACACCTGGACTGATTTGCTAAATTCTTTTTTTGTTTGAAAAGGTAAACTTTCTAAATGGTCCCTTAGTCAAGATCTGATGATGAAAGACTAGAGAAATCAAGAGGAACTTCCAAAAATCGTAGGGGCGACTAGTGCATTTCTAAGTATCTTCATTAAGTATTTCAAAGAACTATAATTTGATAAAGGTCTGATGTAGCTGATGATGGAGCCGGGAGACAGTCGAAGGAAGTCCTCAACGATTGATAGCAGTTACCTTGAGTTTGTGCTTGATTAATTTGTATTAATTAGTACTTTACACCAAGATGAGTTGTGACTGTCATTAAGGCTCTGATGATGAAAACAAAGGCCAGTTCCAGAAACTCCTCAAGGTTTACAGTAGCTACTTTGTTTTTGGACTTAATTCCAATACCCATATAGCACATACAATCCGAGATTCCAGTGTCCTGTCCCCTCCCACTCTCCCCTCATGTTGTGACCCCAGGTGAACAGGATCCTCCCAACACTTAGACAACCCCCCCCCTCACCTACCCCTCCCCCCTCCCCCTAGACTCAACCTAGCCTCCCACCCCTCTCCTCTACACTCACTTACCCCCCCCCCCACTTGCTCCTCAGGCCACCTCACCCCCCCGCGGCCTATCTCGGGATCCGGAGGTCCTAGACTAGCCGAGTTTGGGCTCTTCGGAATCGGGAGGAAGAGAGCCCAACATTCTGGCCCCGGGGGATTCCGCATCCAGTACTATATTTACCCACCTCGAAGTCCTTCCCCATATCCCTACCTAAAATCCCGGATATCTCGGAAACGGCTGGGAATTTCAAAATTCTGACAAAATCCCCCCCCCCCCCCCTACTAGCCCCCACGCAGCCGGAACCTGCCCCATTTTGACCCCATAGTACCTGACCCCCAATACCCATATAGCACATACATTCCGAGATTCCAGTGTCCTGTCCCCTCCCACTCTCCCCTCATGTTGTGACCCCAGGTGGACAGGATCCTCCCAACACTTAGACAACCCCCCCCCTCACCTACCCCTCCCCCCTCCCCCTAGACTCAACCTAGCCTCCCACCCCTCTCCTCTACACTCACTTACCCCCCCCCCCCCCCACTTGCTCCTCAGGCCACCTCACCCCCCCGCGGCCTATCTCGGGATCCGGAGGTCCTAGACTAGCCGAGTTTGGGCTCTTCGGAATCGGGAGGAAGAGAGCCCAACATTCTGGCCCCGGGGGATTCCGCATCCAGTACTATATTTACCCACCTCGAAGTCCTTCCCCATATCCCTACCTAAAATCCCGGATATCTCGGAAACGGCTGGGAATTTCAAAATTCTGACAAAATCCCCCCCCCCCCCCCCTACTAGCCCCCACGCAGCCGGAACCTGCCCCATTTTGACCCCATAGTACCTGACCCCCAATACCCATATAGCACATACATTCCGAGATTCCAGTGTCCTGTCCCCTCCCACTCTCCCCTCATGTTGTGACCCCAGGTCTTAGAGCATCAAACTAACCGGAGACGACACTCGCACGCGTTCCCCTCTGAAAAAGGTACCAGCCTTACGCGCATACCTGTTTATAAAAACTGGTTGCCGCGCGTCGGCCGCCATTTGTCGGTTGTCAAACGCGTAGAATAAGCTCCGGTAAAAATGCCGAGTTGCAGAGTTTTTTGGTGCAAAAATAAGTTAGGAACTTCAAGCCTACAAAAGGACAATATTACATTTCATCTGTAAGAATTATTTTGTCCAAATATTATCAAATAATGCATTTATTTAGCTAAAATCGAAAAATATTCGTTTGTACTACGGTGTTGCCAGTAGGTTACACAGTGTAAATAATCTGGCAAATTTCGTAGTTAAGTTAATAAAAAAACTGAATATTTTATATTACAATCATACTTAAACTTCTCTATTGTAATGAACTAATAATGTTTATTATACATTTGTGTGATTTTTAGAGAAATACTGCATTTTCACCCAAATATACGGTACAATAAAAAAAAAGAAAAGATTATTAGAAAATACTTTAACTAGGTAATTTATTATATATGTTTTATTATTATTATCACACGTTTCTATTTGAATTATATTTCAGTCCGCACTAACAAAAAAAGGCAATTTTAACCTAAAGAATCTGGCAACACCTCAACAAATTTAGTGATGATACTGCACATTCACAAATATCGATAATATTTTTTTTTTTGTTTTAATTTACACATTATTATATTTGTATAAAGAGTGTTAAACTGAAAATTATGACTGGGACAAAGACAGATAGAGTATCGATATCATCACTAGCTACATAGTAAAAATAAAGTCGTTTTCTCTTTACCTTTGTTAGCTTAAATCTTTAAAACTACGCAACGGATTTTGATGCGGTATTTTTCAATAGATAGGGCGAATCAAGAGGAAGGTTTATAAATTTACTGCGGAAAAAAATCTTATTCCCATGGAAAATTCTAATTTTGTTGTTACTTAAACGACTTTGATCAAACTTTTGAACCGATTACGATGAAATTGGTATGTACCTAGGTAGCTGAAGTTCCAGAATAACAAGTCAAGTGTCAGTGTGTTCAAGTGCTAGTTTATATCATTTAAAAAAATAACACATAGGCACTTAGGCATAAAATCACGCCGCCTCACTTAGGGGTAGGCAGGAAATTCTATTTTCGGAACATATTTACCTGCACCAAGAACACTTACTTGATGGTACAGTTCTACCGACGAGCAGCCAGGTTTTACAAAAGAAGCGATAGTTGCATTGAAACTGAGAGCTGAGTGTAATCCTGAGAAGAAAATTTATTGTACATGGGTTTGAAATGAAAATCAAAAAATCTACAGAGTATATATCAAGCACTCAAATACATTACGGTTACGTGGACCTCGGATTTGATTTTATTTCAGATAACTCTGAAGAGGTAACTGACGCTTTAGTGATTTTGTTAGTTGGAATAAATACTACGTGGAAATTACCCATTGCGTACTTTTTAAGGAAATGCATGAAGGCTAGTCTCAAAGCACGTCTTGTGACACAAGCTTTCTTTTAGTCCATGAAGCTGGTGTAGAAATTAAAGCGCTGACTTGCGTTGGCACTAAAGCGAATCTTGCTATGGCAGAAGAGCTAGGCTGCTGTTTGGACGTTAAAAATTTACAAACCACAATTGTGGATCCACGAACAGTTGAAAATCCACAAATGTCCGAATCACTTATTTATCAAAAAATGGGGATTCTTGTAATGTTTCTTGAGTAACTAAATTAAAACTAATCTACTGTATTCCAAATTATGACCCAAAGTGCTTTTATTGTAATTTTCTTACAAATAATATAATTAAAATACAAACAGATTTAGTTTTACTTAACTGTATGACATAATGTCTATGTATCTAGGACTTTACCATTTCGCGTTAGGTATTTAACTAAAGGTAAACAAAAAAATCACGTCATTTGCTTAACCGACTAAACATACATTTAACAACGTTATCGAACAAAACGGTCGTTCGTTCGATAACGTTGCTAAATTGAAGAGTACAACTGTGACGTATAATGACAGCTGAAGTGATGGGTATTACGTTTAGTCGGTTAACTAAATGACGTGATTATTTTATTCACCTTTATTTAAGTACCTAACGCGAAAGGGTATAGTTCAATACTGTTCTTGCTATTTACTACAGTCCATTTTATGTACTTCGTGACAAACAAATTTTTTAAACCATACTCGAATATTTTGTTTCCATATTCCTTTATATTAATAACGATCTCCTAAATGTACTACAAAAAAAAATCCAATAAATAAAAAGTATTTTTTTAAGAATTCTATTCTGACGCCCTAATTGACGAAATAAAATCTTAAATTAATCCAATATTATGACTTTCGACATTTTAAAATACAAAGACGAATTCTATTTAAAACTACTTTTAATTGAAGACTACATGTAAAATCGATAATTGATACATTCAAAAATTTTACCTTCTGCTCTTTCAACAATTTGGAACTCTATCGATAATGGAATATCGATTATGTCATGCACTAGCATATTTCATTACACCTGCAAGTGTGTCATAATCCTGACAGCATCATTACGTGTGCATCTGTGTGAGTTTGTAATTGTGTGCGTGAAGTTTAAGATTGTGTGCAATTATAATGTTGTGTGCGTTTGTAGCGACGTGCCTGAAAAGTCTATGTGTGTTACCTCACCCCCCGCTGAAGTGGCAGACTTTTTTGAGTAGGAATTATTGTACGTGTCGTCTCCGGTTGGTTTGATGCTCTAAGCCCCAGGTGGACAGGATCCTCCCAACACTTAGACAACCCCCCCCCTCACCTACCTCTCCCCCCTCCCCCTACCAACCTAGCCTCCCCACCCCTCTCCTCTACACTCCCTTACCCCCCTCCCCACTTGCTCACCAGGCCACCTCACCCCCCCGCGGCCTATCTCGGGATCCGGAGGTCCTAGACTAGCCGAGTTTGGGCTCTTCGGAATCGGGAGGAAGAGCCCAACATTCTGACCCCGGGGGATTTCGCATCCCGCATCCCGCATTTCGCATTCCACACTGACTCACCTGGTGCTGGCGCGTGCAATTGTTGGGACATACAGGCTGTATCTTCAGGTAAGTTTAGTTTTAAATTTGGTGTTGTATTTAGTCGTGGACCGTCCCCCTATTGGGGAAGCTAAGTTTTAATTTTTATTAATGTTATTATATTGAAGTAAAACTTCTTCGCCATTTTTTTCTAAGAAATTTCACTTCTTACGTGTGTACACTAGTACACGCACACATTTTTTTTTTTGTTTCTAAAAACGAATTAGAAAGAAAAGAAAGAAAGACAAAGACATACCCGACTTCGGAAATTAGTTATTTTTTACGTTGTAGTGTTTTCTGGAAGACGGTTGTTTTTTTTTACACTTTTGTGTTATGAAAAGTACTGTGCAGCTGCATCCGGTCAGAATGAACGCTGATGCTAATATAGTTGGGAAAAGGTCTGTAAACAAACGACGTAATTTTGAATATTGTTATTTTTACCCGTAATTTTGGTTTAAAAACGAAACCACTGAACCGATTTCTATAAAATTCCTACGAGTTCAAAATGAATGTATGAACAATGCTAGACATGACGCGATTACGCAACTTAAATTCAGTTTCTTGATTATAATTGATTGTTGCTTAAGCATGACATGCAGGTACTGGTTCTTCAGTGATAAACTTCAATGCTGTAAGTTTTTTAGGAGTTTCCTCGACTCCTGTTGGTCTTCATCATCAAATTTACGGACACGACCGACAGACCTTCATTTTAACCCACATAGGTGCAAAGTTCTAATCAATACAAATTAATCAAGCACAAACGCAAGGTGGCTGCAGGGGATCGTTGAGGAGTTCCCTCGTCTGTCTATGTTCTTCATCATCAAATCTATTGCAGATTTTCATAGTAATCCATATGGGTGAAAATCGCTCATCAATATACATTAATTAAATTCAAACACAAGGGTACTTCTGTAAACCGTTGAGGAGTTCCCTGAAGTGGCCTTTGTATTTATCATCAGAGCCCTAATGACAATTAAAACTGATCTAAGTGTAAAGTTCTTATTAATACAAATTAATCAAGCTCAAATGCAAGGTAGCTGCTATGAATTCCCGAGGAGTTCCCTCAACTGTCTCCCGGCTTCATATCTACTCCAACATCAGATCTACTCCAGATCATTAGTAAATCCTAGTGCTTTAAAATACTTAATGAAAATATTTAAAAATGTACCTAGAAATGTACAAGTTGCCTCTAAAAATTTTGAAAGTTTCCTTGCTTTCTCTAGTCTTTCATCATCAGAGCCTGGTGACTATGGGACCACCCTTTTAAATAAAAAAGAATTTTGCAAACGGATCCAGGCTTCTTACAGTAATCGGTGAACATACATAAAAAAAGTTTGCGACTAATTGGGAACCTCCTACTTTTTTGAAGTCGGTTAAAAACTTAAATTGCCAAAAGAAAATAATTTTTCTGTTGACAATTTAAATTTTATAGGATTTTGACATTGATTATTAACTTTTTCCAATATAAGTTCATTCCCGGTATTAGAAAAAATGCCTGGGGTCGAATCCTCTCGTCTCAATGCCCACGCTGCTGCCGATGATAATAGTATCATACTAAGCAATATACGGTCAAATCACGCAGGCTCTTACTTACTACTTTTCTCAAACAATCCGAGGAAATAAAAAACATTATTTTATTTTTTAAGTTCAATGACGAATAATGAACAATAATTATTTTTCCCACGCTATGGCGCTATTATGATGTTCCTTTGTTTTTTTTTTCTCAATAAAGCGTCCACTATTTATCATTTCATTATTGTGTATATTTGCAAGACAGTCCGAAATTTAAATAAAATCTTTTATTAGTTACCTCCTTGGTGTTCCATGTTTCGAATTTAGTTTTTTTTTTTCGAATAAAATTCAAACTAGGACGCTGGAACGAAACGCAAACTACCTAATTCGAAATTACGGCCGCTTAAATTTACATTCCATGTGTCTAATGCGTTCCTGTACCTTTTATTTATTTATTTATTTTATTTTTTATTAAAATTATAAACTAGCGCTTGACCGCAATCCCGCCTGATGGTAAGCAGTGACGCAGTCGTTGATGGTAAAGCACACTAGTTTATTAAGAGCTTATTCACTCAAGCCTTGAAGACACTAAAATTGTAGTCCGACGGAAACACCGCCGCTGGCAAACTGTTCCAGTCCCTCGATGTACGCGGTATAAAGGAGGAAGCGAAACGCTTCGTCCGTATCGTAATGGTGTTCGCTAAAATATAACGCGACTAAGTGAAATAATTTTTATAATACACGTAGGAATGTAACTATGAGTAGATTGAGAAAACATCTACCAGAATGTCAAACGCACTTCGGCGGATATATGTACTCGTACTTAGATCTTTATTACTAAGTAGTAAATATGATTTTATGTCCACTAACGTGCGGTTGAGTTTATCTTTCTTAATTTACAAAAATATTATTAATGAGGTACACATGTTTAATTTACACACTACGCTGCGATATCTCAATGTTCTTTATGAATTATTTACTGAATGCACTTTTTACGACATAAATCAGGCACTTTTAATTAGTAAACAACACTATGCATAATTTAAAACTCCAATGAAAAATTAACGTGACACTCGGCTTAACTTTCCCGCCAAAACTCCAGACACGGGTTATGACATCAAGATAACATTGTTTTATTTTGAGTACTAGGCTTTTTAGTAAATTATATTTCTTTGCCTTTTTTTTTCTTTTTCTTCATTATGTGTTTATTATTGTTTTAGTGTATTATTATTATAATGTGCGTTCTGTTTGGGCGGAATAAAGAATTTTTCTTTCTAGATCAGGAATCATTCAGGATCGGTTTTTTAGGAATTAATCAGATGATTAATTCCTAAAAAATCAGCTACGGAAACTTCAACCCTTAAAAATTAACATTGAAATTTAATAATAATATGTATTCGCATACAAATACCAAAGGAGTCTATACAAGCAGTGTCAATTGCATTGAATGTTACAGAGGCCGTCCACACAACATTTTCGGCACAAAACATACAGCGGCGATATCATGTTTAGACCCATTAGATTGGTTTCGATGAATAGAGTTAAAAAACTTAAAATTAATGGTAAATTAGAAATAAAGTATAAAAACCCTAGACATAAAATTCAACCTCTTTAAATATTAATAACAATTCATACTAAAAATAATTACCTATTCAGATCAAAATAAGTATTACGAAGTATGAGTAGCTAAATGGATCAACAAAGTATATGATTTTTGGAATATATTTCGAGCGAAAAAGTCGTCGAGCATTTAAAAAAAATTGACGTTATGGATTCACTAATGCATGAAATGTTAACAAATATATATAGATCTTACAATGTATGGAGCATTGCGAATATAAAATTTCTAGATTAGGTTTAATAAATTCATAATTGATCAACCGTTACGGTATAGGTATCGGATCAAAAGAAGTATTACTGGAAGTGCGAGTATATAAATGGATCAACACAAGTTATTGATTTTTGAAATATATTCAGAGCTAAAAAGTCCTGGTGGGTTCAAAAAATATAGCCGTTAGGATCCACTAATGCATGAAATTGCTGAAAAATTTTTGTCGAGTATATGTCCTAATTGACGAATATATTTGGCCACATCCCTAAATAGAATACGACGTTGCCACTCCCCCCAAGAAATATGCAACTGGAGTAAAGTTATTCCGTGCTAAAGGTGGAGTCTATAATGAACGGCATCGTGGCTGGATCAACTAAGTGCCCAAAGAGGTGTTTATATATATATATATATATATATATATATATATGTGTGTAAAATATATACATGTATACACATATACATATATTAATTTTCTATAAATATTTAAATTTATTTCATGGTTTCATTGGTAAATTAATATTTTTGCATAGATCTTCTATTTTTATTGAAAAAAAAAAAATAACTCGTTGTAGACCTTGTAGTACTAAGCTCGCGCCACGGGCGCCTCTGTGCTTATATCCCCCACTTAACTTCCGTTCGCCTTGCCCGATCACTTTTCGTAACGCTTACGTCACGCGTTCGCCAGCTTACTCCGCAAGTCAAGCGTGCGCAAAGAAGTTTCACTTCAAAAAATTAATATTATTTCGCATAAAGAGTTAACGTAATACATGTGCGGTATGCAACCCTGACGCGGGCGGCGGGAGGCAGGGCACGCGGCATGTTGGCGCATCGCTTATAATAATACCGTCAAAATAGTGTTGTCACTTTTTACAAATTACCGAATTTCGGGAAAGTTGGAATTAATTCGCGGGAAAAAAAGATTATTTCAAAATACATTAATATTGTTACTATGATGATTACGTAAAATTTTATATTATATTTCATCAACAATCATGCTATATTTGTGAACTTCTTAAATTCGCCGCATTATTAGAAGCTGTGCTTGTTCGGCCTAAAAATTTGAATGAAATTACACGCCCACGTACGCAAAGATTATGCACACAAGCAAATAATTTTATTCACAGACGCGTATGGAAGAGGCACATTAGTAACTGCTTATGTCGCTACGCGAACTGGCGCGAGCGTCGTGACGAAGTTGAGTTGCGCGGACAGCATTGTAATGTGTGTTAGTAGTTTGCATTAGCCCCAATAGATGGCAGTGTTATCAACAGTCTTTCAGTTTTAAGTTTGTAGTATATAAATTATTTTAATGTAATTATTATATATTTTTTTAGAAAATTATTAGGGTATGCAATGCTTATCTGCTTCTAAGGAGCGCACGCGCCTGCTCGAAAGCAATTTGTACTTTGTGTCCAATTATCGTATTGTGACGATATCTTCAAACTTCTATACTTTCAATTATATCAGAAATGTTCAGCAAAAATATATAAAACAATATAAAGGCCAGAACAGAACGAAATTTATAAATTATTTGTGCTCTTAGGTAATCAATTGTTAACAAATCTTAAAAAGATCCAAAAAATATATATTGCCTTCGGCGAGATGCGAACTCACAACTTCATACTCGACTCAATTGTTAACAAATCTTAAAAAGATCCAAAAAATATACATTATCTTCGGCGAGATGCGAACCCACAACTTTATACACGGCATGTCATGCAATATTTACATGTGCCAACTGCTTCGTTGTATTACAGACGAAATAGGACTATACTTTGCTTTCCGTTCGCCTTGCCCGATCATTTTTGTAATATTTTTCGTAACGCTTTCGCGAGTTTACTCCCCAAGTCAAGCGTGCCTAAAGAAGTTTCACTTCAAAAAGTTAATTTAAAATTCATTAGTATTGTTACTATGATGATTATGTAAAATTTCATATTTTATTTTGGTCATGTGTATACCTAACCTTTATTGTCCTTTGGGTCGGACGGGGTTTTCTTTAATATTGTAAGAAAAATAATTAATTAATTCTTATTTCATAAGAATTCTCTTGCTGGAAGAGAATTCTTATGAAATATGCATTACTAAGTGGTAGTGGCCTAGTGGTTAAAACACCAGCCTCTCAAGTATGAGTGCGCGGGTTCGACTCCAGGTCAGGCAAGTACCAATGTAAATTTTCTAAAGTTATATGTACTTTCTAAGAATATCTTGGACACCAATGACTGAAGGTGAAGGAAAACATCTTGAGGAAACCTGGACTTTAAGTCTGAAATCGCCAACCCGCATTGAGCAAGCGTTACGCTCAATCCTTCTCTGTATGAGAGGAGATCTGTGCCCAGCAGTGGGACGATAAAAAGGTTGATAATGAATGCATTAATTTTGTTTTTTTTTTCTTATTTTATACCTAATGTTTACATATTTTTATATAAAATAAGAACTGCGTGCACCGATTATACCCTGTATTTCTCCAAAGGGTAAATAATGTCAAATAGGTTTATCTTTTTGTTTTTTCTTTGATCAAGTTACAAAGCTTACCTATTTTAATGCTTTTGACCTTTAACTTGGACCTTACCGTAGTTTGATTGTGAAGAGACCTATCGAATTGTAACAACCGCAAACAATTATCCAATAATAAAGGTACATATTATCGTCTATTATGTAGGCCCCATTATAACATACATAAAAGGTAATTATTGTATTAGGAACACAATAAAAGCTTTAACAATAAAGGTTTAACGTTCAATAACTAAGTTTTATACTCCGTTCAAAATAACATTTTAAGAAAACTTATTTTACTGTCGGTTTAACCGATTTTGAGTTAGTTGAAAAAAAAAAAGAATTTGTCATTCCACTAACGTAATAAACGTCTGTGGAATGACAAACGGTTTTATTTTTAAATGTTTTTTACTACCATCCTTATTCACGACACCCTCCGTAGTGTAACGGTACCAAACGCGGCCGCTCCACAAGGAGGCGCGGGTTCGATCCCCGCGCAGTGTAAATATGTATGTGTATAATAATATAATATTTGCACTGGTCTGGTCGTGCCTTGGAAAGGACGTTAAGCCGTTGGTCCCGGTTGCCATACGAACATCTAATGGCAGTAATTACGGGTTGTTACAGCCCTTAAAAAGTCCAACAATTGGTCTAACTGCAATGCTTCGATTTCTCCTTCGGGTTGTGGAGGTCAGACGGCAGTCGCTTCACGGAAAATATCGAAGTTTAGCCAAAATCAGCAGTTAGACTGGTAAAGCGGACCCCAGATTCTACAGCTGAAAAAGCTTCGGATGCGACTGGGATTAACGCTGCAATGATGATGTTGACCATCCCTATTCTGACGGAATAGACGTAAAAATCTTTTAAACAAACTGTAAAAAAGTTTTCTTTAAATGTTTAATTTTTACGCATATATAACATTATAATTAAAAAAAAACGAGTGTGCTTATGACCACACGACTGAAGTGAAACTTCTTTCGCTCCATCTGTATGTATATATATATATATATATATATATATATGTGTATACAATATATACATGTATACACATATACATATATTAATTTTCTATAAATATTTAAATTTATTTCATGGTTTCATTGGTAAATTAATATTTTTGGATAGATCTTCTATTTTTATTGAAAAAAAAAAAACTCGTTGTAGACCTTTTAGTACCAAGATCGCGCCACGGGCGCCTCTGTGCTTATATCCCCACTTAACTCCGTTCGCCTTGCCCGATCACTTTTCGTAACGCTTACGTCACGCGTTCGTCAGCTTACTCCCCAAGTCAAGCGTGCGTAAAGAAGTTTCACTTCAAAACTTTTGGAAAATTGTAACCTAAAAAGTCGATACTTTAATTATGAAACAAAACTTTAATCTAATAGTAATTTAAGGGTCAACGACCGCTGGAAGGGAAAATTTGCTTTGTCGTGTTCGGTTATCGAAAACCATAACGTCTGCGTAGTTTCACTAGCAATTTGACGCTGTGTTTTGCTTAATATTGAGATAACGTGTCTTTGAACTATTAATTTCTCTCATTATTTTGCCATTAAAATGTATCTACCAGGCTCTTATCTCCCGAAAATTAAGTCTATCATCATCATCAAACTTTTTTATCGGCCCACTGTTGGGCACAGGTCTCTTCTCATACAAAGAAGGATTGAGCGTAATCACCACGCTTGCTCAATGCGGGTTGGAGATTTCATATATAAAGTCCAGGTTTCCTCAAGATGTTTTCCTTCACCTTGTAATCAGTCATTGGTGTCCAAGATATACTTAGAAAGTACATATAGCTTAGAAAAGTTACATTGGTACTTGCATGACGTGAAACCGAGCCCGCACGGTCATACTTGGGAGGCTGGTGTTGGTAACAATAGGAGGTCAAATAGGCGGTTATAACATTACATAATCAGCCTATTACATTCCCGCTATTGGAACACAAGCCCTCTCTCGGTCCCTCAGCCCAGTGGGGGGTTGGTAGATGACACATGTATTTGAAGTTTTTGCCTCTAGGACATGACGATATTTTACTTCACTGTTTCAGAGCAGTACTGATAACAATAGGGATGTTTGCTGGATAAAAAAAAAATTGATTCTGTTTAGTCCGTCATGCAGATTATAGAAAAATGTTGGATATGTATATTTTGTTTTATCAAATCAATAAAAAATTACAAACATAAAAGGCATCAAAGATCAGGAGTGGTGGCTGGTGACGTTAAAGCTCGCTAAAAAGTGTAGCGTGCAGTGATGTTACACGAGTTTTCAACGCACTGTGTCGTCTGCATATTTTGTTTATATGAAAAAAGAAAAAATACGTGTCTAGTATTTTTTGTAAATCTGACTGACGGACTACTTTTTTTTTTTTGTCAACTACCCTATTTGCCAGCGATGGTGTTTCCGTCGGATGACAATTTGAGTGTGAATAGGCTTTTAATATACTAGTGCGCTTTACCATCAACGATTGCTTCACTGCTTACCATTCGGCGGGATTGCGGTCAAGCGCTAGATAATAATTCATAAAAAAAAACATAACACAAAGCGCCCGATGGGGTTCAAACCTACGACCTACAAGTATAGGCAGTTACTTGATATAAAATATTGGTATTTAACTGCATCCGGTTAGACTGGACACATCAACATAGTAGAAATAAAACTGGGCAAATGATGATTTGGAAAAAAAAATAAGATAATGTAACTTTGATCTATTATTTTGTCCCGTTATTTTGCCACTAAAATGTACTAGGCTCTCATCTCTCCAAAATTCCAATAAATTATTCTCCAGTAAACTATTGAGTATTAGAATTGATTATTTCTATAGACAAGAAAATACATACTTATCAGCTGGAATCTCCACGAATCTTCTCGTTATTATTCCATTCCATTATACGTTTCTAAGACGGCCATAAAATTCGACTTAATCGTTATTATTCCAGCGCTAGTAACTAAAGGTAGTAATTAAAATTCGATCAGCGTCACTCAGATAACCCTAGATCGTTGACCCTGCGAACTTTGCGTCCATAAATCTTAGACTGAAGTGGGACGCGCCAGCACTTCCCACTGTCTGCTGACAGTTGAGTTAGCGGTCGGTCAAGGAGCTATTGCGAGTAAGGATAATTCATGGATCAGGCATCATTCGATATTGGGACTTCTACCTACAAAAATATTCACAGCAGAACGTGTACAAAATAGATTTATTACTATTTATCAGACTGTGTTCACAATTGATTTTTCTGTTAAAAATGTATAAAGCAAAGGATTTAAATTTTTACACGTTACACTTCCACGCTAATACTGCTGAACGGATTTTGATAAAATTAAGTACATTGTAAATCATGACCTGAATAGGGTATCAGTTATTCAGTATTCAGTCAGTCAGTAATTAGTCCATCAGTCAGATTTCCAATAAATACTAGACACGTATTTTTTTATTTTTACATATAAACAAAAAATGAAGACGACACAGTGCGTTGAAAACTCGTGTGACGTCACTGCACGCTACACTTTTTAGCGAGCAGTGATGTCACCAGCCACCACTCGTGATCTTTGATGCCTTTTATATTTGTATATTTTTATTGATTTGATAAAACAAAATATACGTATCCAATATTTTTCTATAATCTGAATGACGGACTAAAAAGAATCATTTTTTTTACCCAGGAAACATCCATATTAGGATGTAGGATTTTTTTAAACCGATTTTGTCACCGCATTGAGCAAGCGTGGTGATTACGCTCAATCCTTCTCAGTAAGAGAGGAGACCGGTGCCTAGCGGTGGGACGATAAAAAGGTTGACGATGATGATGATGATATTGTCACGTGATTGAATATGTAAATGTGGGTGAAACCGTCGGGTGCAACTAGTCTCTAAATATATTGTTGCCAAATATTTTTCCTAGACTTGTATATTTATGAAGCGAGTTTCATCTCATCATTCCAAAGGCAATATAACATTTATCGTGTTTACTTAACAAATAAATGCAGTTTTATCATCTGCTAGACCGAAATAAAAGTTTAAAATAATCAAGGCAAGTGACTTTCAGCCTTCTCTATTGACCTAGAGATGTCAAATTATATGATTAGTTTAAAACTGATACTATACGCATCAGTGATTATCTAAAGAGGTAACTAGATCGCATGACCTTAAAATGGAAATCATAAACACTTCCTGGCGCCGGCCCTGGATCATGATCGGGATGGCTCGAGTAGTTCTAATGATGAGGTCAATGATACATTACTCATTTTAGATGCGATAAATAATTGAACAACGATAGCAAAATGGTTATTTTAGTATGAGCTAAGCATATAAGGATGTTAATAATCTCGTTAGGAAATTAGTTTCTAAATCTTGTCTAATAAAGTCTGTCTGTCTGGTCTGCTGAAAGCTTAAATTTGGCACCAATATGTAAAGCTATCACGCCGACAAAGTGGAAAAATAAAAGTCGATTAAATTAAAAGAAAAAATATCGAAATAAAGAGTCGAGTCGGTGCTTTACGTTTATGGGACACGTAAAATAAGGAGAGCTTTTTTTTTCTTTTCTACATTAACGTGTGATTATTGAATTTGATTTTTTGTTGAAGTCGGTTAAAAAGGCGTCTGTTTACTCTATCGCCTATCTTATTTCAAAAGAAGTGTATGTGAAGTGCGGTTCCAAATGCGCAAATCTATCCATTTTGAGGCACTTTTGATCGCTCATTTCGTTCGGGGTCACCAATATACAGGCTGCGCCTAGTTTGGGACCCGCTGTTAATTCTAACTAAATGAAAAGCTGTTCTGCTGTTGTAACTGCATGCTATTAATTCTTGTAATTTTAACCAAATGTAAGCCTAATAAATATATTCTTTTTTATTTAAAAATGAATAGGGGTTTACTAAAATCATTTTTTCATAATATTTTCGAAAATACCGCACCTGAAGTGAAAATTATGACCTCTCTAAATTTTGAACAATAAATTAAAAAATAGGAAAAAAATCTCAAAAGTAGTACTGTATAAAGACGTTCTAGTAAAATTATTTTGAACTTGATAACGTGCATATTTTTTGAAAATTTGTACAAAATAATTTCAGAACTAGCTTTGTACTTTAGTCATATACACAAACATTTTTTACATTAGTTTACATATTTTAATTATATACAACGACAAACATATCCAGCAGACTAAACATATCCCTCTTAAGCGAGGAGTGGGACAAGGGGACGTTATTTCCCCCAAATTGTTCTCCAATGCACTCGAGGATATTTTTAAGACGCTGGATTGGCAGGGTCGGGGCATTAACATCAATGGCGAGTACATCTCACACTTGCGATTTGCGGATGATATTGTCATCATGGCGGAAACGCAGCAAGAGCTGGAACAAATGCTGGCCAACTTAGCTGACTCCTCCCAACGCATCGGTTTCCGGATGAACTTAGACAAGACCAAAATTATGTTCAATGAACAGATCACTCCGAGACCGGTTGCCGTAAACGCAATGCCGCTCGAAGTTGTTTCAGAATATGTATACCTCGAGCAAACGTTGCAATTAGGGAAAAACAACTTCCAGAAGGAGGCAAATAGAAGGATCCAGCTGGGATGGGCAGCATTGGGTAAACATCGATGGGTATTTTCGTCGCCCATATGGGGTATAAGATTGAAGATTTGAAGGGGGGTTGAAGATTTTACTCTTCAAACATTGGGATGTTTGAAGAGTAAAATCTTCAACCAGTTCGTCCTACCCGTCATGACTTATGTAGCCAAGACGTGGACACTAACGGTCGGACGCCCTTGGGCGAGATGGAGCGACGACATCAAAAAGGTGGCTGGTAGTGGCTGGCGGAGAACTGCTCAGGATCGAGCTTGTTGGGGTGCCATGAAGGAGGCCTATGTCCAGCAGTGGACGAGTAGAGGCTGATGATGGTGATGATGATGATGACATATTTTAATATCCTGAACTTACCTTCCTTCAAATAAAAAAGAAGTATTAAAATCGATTCACGAACCCCAAAATTAAAACTGAAAATCCGATACACATAACCCGTCTAGTTTGTATAAATTAGTAAGTACCCCAATTCCCTGAGAGTATACTTTGGGTTAATTTGCGATGTTAAAATTCTTCCCTTAGTTTATGGGTTCAGGACGGGTATGAGCTATTAAATTATCGAATTGATCCGTTGTCATGGAAATTTGTTAATTGCCCATAACGTACAACACTTGCAAGATATAGTAAAGACTGAGTTACACGGTGCAATTTAATTGCCTATGGCATACAATAAAATTGATGCAACAAATGACTTGCATCGTCTAAATGGTGTTCAGACAATGCAACTTTTATTGTTGCTTCAACTTAATTGAAGCCAAAGGCAATTAAATTGCACCGTGTAACTAATACTAATAATAATAGTTCATTTATCACTCCAGAATTACTAATATCTCTTATTCTATGTACAACATTATGGCAATGAAAACATATGTACATACTTATAAGAGATAACGTTGACGACTATACTGATATAAACTATAATGATTTATTAAATCAATCTTAACCGATCCGCAGACATTGGCATGCAACATTTCGTCGACATTTCTCCATGTTACAATGTCCCCTTCCAGTGACTTGTGGTGGGATTCAATTGACAATTTTTTTTCGAACTTTCCACGTGTAGTTGCAATATACAATCTATCTTTAGTTATTACCGTCTTTCGTGGACACGTTGTTAGGATTCCGTACTAACATAGTATGATAACTTAAAGTAACAAATAGCCAATTTTTAACTCTTCAGACACTTAGTGTGATGGTCGGGAAACTATAGAATCGTACCTGAGCGTGGCCCGATATGCTCTTGGCCGGTTTTTTTTATGTGTGAGCTTGATAGGTGGTCATGTGGACTGCGGCATCAGAAGCATTCTTCAGGTCATAAAAGGTGCAGGTTAACTGGTACTTAGAGAATTTCAGCAAACCATGCCGGTTTGATTAGAGGCAGAGCACTCGCACTGGGTATTGCATGGGTCAGTAATCCCCTATATTGCCATAATTGGAACACGTTTTCCCAGCGGTGGATACCTCTATATTAAGACAATAATGAACCTGAAGTAAACAAATGAATTCCGCCAAATTCAATTTCGTCCATGGCGAACAATCTCAGCGGAAAGTAGACTTTAACACGAGTTTTGATAATGCACTAGATTACACCAGACTAGATGATAGTGTACATTTATAGAAACAAATACGCTGTTTTCCTGCGTTCTCATTGTATGATGGTATGGCAATCCGACAGAACCAGAGGGAGATGTGGCGCACGAAGCACGGCGTAGCGTGCTTTTGCTTTCCAAAACAAGTGTTTTGGAAAGCACGCTACGCCGTGCTACGAAGTCGTAGCATGCTTTCCAAAGCATCGGAAAATTCCCAACTTCGAGCTGTTACCAAGAAATTCCCAAAAACATTTTGCTACATTTAGATAGAAAGAATATGAAGATTAGGAATCGAACCCAGGACCCCACCTGCAGCAGCCTGGCTAGCGATAATGAAACCAACGGAACAGTCAATCACAACCACACCCATACACACGATTTTTTTGGGGATGGGTAATCATCAAATGACCCTCCCACTCTGGGCGGAGCGGTAGAGAGTGTCAGACTTTTACTGACTGAAACCCACCTTGTTGTGTGTGTTCCTTCACTTGCCTGTGCGCCAGGGCCCCGGTATCTCTTTCGAGCCACCCGCAGCCCTGGCAGGCGTCGGATCTTCGTGGACCCCGTCACGATCTATTGACATATCTTTGAGGAATAAAACGCGCCGTCGATCCGGCCCTGGTTCTTACTGGGCGGCGAGCTGCCTACTCCCGCCGCCCGCAAGTCCGTACACCCCTACAGACCTTCATATCGAGACAGTCTCAAACCTGACAGAAACATGAAATGTACAAACAGCGAAAATATGAATGCTTGTATTCCAATTAGGCTAAGGATCAGCACTTTCCAATCGTCAAAATTACAATAGAAAGTCCCCAAAACGCTCGTCTTTTACCACTTCCTATTGCCACCGCTGAGAAGGAGTAGCGTAATATACTCCCCAGCAGCACACCTATGTATTCAGTTTAAAACACCTGACTGTATATAATACTACGTCTGTACCAACAAAGAGCTGAAGCCTCGTGATGTTACGTGCTGATGGCGACAAAAGAGAGCTTGAAAAACAATTCACTGGGTTATCATTTTTTTAACCTTCCCTGCTCGGCTTCATTGCAATCATAATAAAAACGAGTAAAATATTCTAACTAAACAAAGGGTTCGTTCATAAACTGAAGTGCTTCGCAAAGGGTGTCTGCATCTGACATTGAGCCTGTCTGGAAAATTCCAAATTTGCTCTTAGGCATTTTATTTTTTAATAAAAAAGTAGGTTTTTGTCGAGTTTAAAATTCTAATGTTACGTAAATGTTATTATTCACATATCGATGCAATCATTTTTAATTCATCGAAATAAATTGCTAGATTTCGCATTACTTAATACACATACAACAACATATAAGAGGCTTCAGCAAAAAAAAAAAAATGCTTAGTGAGCGCAAAGCGTGTTCTTAAATCGCTATTTCACATCTAAACTAAATAAACAACTTCATAAACTGTGCACAAAATTACTTGGCGTTAAATAAATTTCTCGTCGACAACAAGTTATGTAATATTTGTTATTGCCCCGTTACCCAACGAAACGGAACCTTCTCGGCAGATAATCTGTCGATTTCTTAACGATATCTCGACGAAGTCACATCATTCCATATTCACGTAATAATGGAAGGGAGCATCAGTTATGTTATATTGTTATGCTTGTTATCCTTGAGTTTTTCACAAAAGTATCTCTTTACTGGTCTTTCATGTAATACGAGTTATTAAGTAATTTTATTTATTTGTACTTTATAAAAATACAACATTATAGCCCACATCATTGTCTACGAAGTGACATCAGAGTATGACACTTAATTGAATAATAAAAACATGTAAATGTTTAAATCCCAATAAAATTAGGATCTCCATAAAAAGAAACGATTATGTATAAGGATTCATGCATCTTGTAGTTTATAAAAGTACCTACCTATACCCATTTGGTAGGTCTATATTATTCCGAAGTTAAAGTCAGGGCATTTATAAAATAGAGACAAAATTCACAAAAACAAGAATTGAATGTAGTCGGCCATTATAAATATTATTTTGTATGGAAAAGAATGGGTAAGAACATCAGTTTTTGCTTTAGGAACGTTTTACAATATTTTTTTTTTGTTTTATTAATTATACGTGATAAATAGAAACCCATATTAAAAAGTGATTCATAATTTTGACTAAATAACTTAAGATTGTGTTTGACTCATTTTCAGAATGCACGGAAGCCCTGTTGAAAATGCAGACTACGCTTATAATAACAATAATAATATACCTTAGGAGGCTCTCGTTAGGCAGTTGGATGAAGAGCTTGATTCAAAAAGCGGTACTGCTGGACACGGCTCGCATCGTCAGGAAGTTCCTCTCTCTGGAGCCCTGACCTCCGGTAGCTTGGACCCTGTTCCCGACACCGGTGGGCTACAAATTTAAGTTTTTTATGTATTTATATATATATATTTAAAAATTTAAATTATATGTATGTGGAATAAATAAACGAAATAATAATAATAAAGCTTTATTTATTTCCACTATCCACATTCTGCTTAATAACTAATATATAAGTTTTTTTTTCGTTTTTTCGTAGCTTATATGGACCCCCTTCGCTTAAAAGCCTCCTACAAGGACTTCCATTGTTCTTTATTTGTAGCCATGGATACCCAGTTTTCTCCTGCTGCTTTTACTAGGTAATCTGTCCATCTAGCGGCTGGGCAGCCTTTAGCCCTATGACCTCTAGGATCTTGCCATTTCTAGACTATGCTTAGCGATCCTATATTTATTTCTCAAAGTTTAAATAAACAAGGATTCCAAATCTAAACCCAAACACTACAATCCTATGCCAAATATTTTGAAAATAAATGAACGAACGGATGTTAGTAGACATAAGTAAACAATACAGAATGTTGACCGATATTCCTAGAACTGCAAATAAAGTGAACATTCATCATTCTGACAAAGCAATCATTCTGTAAGTACTACGGCTATTCATGACGTAAAATGACGTAGATCAAGGTACTCAGATGCATCATATATGCTTAGTTATGAAGTCAGTGCGGCAGCACTGTAAGGGCGCTGCGTCTTTCCTCTATCATAAATCTAGGCAATCGCCCAAATTCTAAAAACTATACTTTCAAGATCAGACTCGTCTTCACACCTCGTTCCAATTTTTTAGTTTTGAAAATATATGATGTACCGTTTTGACACCGCTTATATTTTATAATATCAGCTGAAAGATGTGCACTGTTGAATGTAGGTTTCCCCCAAGCCTCTTTCATTGACCGCTTCAGTACGTCCCACTTCAAACGCATTCCTGCGGCCTTCACAAGGTCCTCAGAAGGTCAGCAGTCGGTATATACCGACCAATGACCTTGTAAAGGCCGCGGCGATAACAACTACAAGATACACAAGTAAATAACTTAAGAGTATATTTAGAATTAAACCAATGTATGTAACTTGTTATGTGCTATGTCAGCTCTTCTAGCTGATTTTCATATTATTTTATAATCTTCCAAATATGAAATAGTATTTACCTACAGCATAATAGGTCATCGACTTATAAATTACTAGCTGTTGCCCGCGACTCCGTACGCGTCGACTTCAGTTGCTCAGTTGATATAAAATAAGCGCCTGTTAAAATAATGGGAGCAATATGTACGCTCGCGTTCACTCCCGTTTTCGCAACATTTTTTGTTACTGCTCTGCTCCTATTATTCATAGCGGGATGATATATAGCCTATGTCCTTTCTCAGGCTCTAGACTATCTGTGTACCAAATTTCATTACAATCGATTCAGTAGTTTTGGCGTAAAAGCCGGAGAGACAGACAGACAGAGATACTTTCGCATTTATAATATTAGTATGGATTCGGGAAGGTGGGTTCTCACAGCTAACCAGGCTGCCTCTACTATGTACATAAGTCCATTAGTACCATAAAAAACGCTCGCGGTGAAACGTGAAAGATCAATCTGGAAGATTACAATGTTGGCTGTTGACTTGTTTTTCCTTCGTTCCTTGGTAAACAAATCGTTAAGTCTGGCCATGACTGTCAAGGACATATGAAAACAATGTCAGAGCTTGGAAAATGTCCGTTAGATGGTATTCTTTAATTGTAGAAAGGAAAACGAGAAATCGACAAAGCAAATCGTATAGTGGGTATTTAGAGATTGAAAAAGAAAACGAGGAAGGCCGTGAAAGGCGTCGGGACGATAATTATATTTAAAATATAAGAAATATATATAACCAGACTAGAGGAGATAAGCCAGAGATAGGAAAAGCGAATTTGTACGTTCTTTTACGTTCATGCCAACAAAATGGTAATAGAAAAAAATAAGAATAACTAAATAATAAAATTTAATCAATAAAGTACGTATTGAATGTAAAATTAAATGTGTAATATAATGTAACTTTATGCAAGTGGAATATTGTCTAGAATGAAAGGTTTTGTCGACCTCCGTGGCGCAGCACGGTCAACACGCCTGCCTGCGACGTGGAGGTCATGATGGAAAACGATCTTTACCTGATTGGCCTGGGTCTTGGATGTTTATCTATATACAGTATGTTAAGAAAACCCTGTCCGACCCGTGAAGGTGTTGTTAGGTATCGATAACAAAACCGGGCTAAACTTAAAAAAAAATCCCCTTAAAAAAATAAATATTATTTCGCAAAAAGAGGTAACTTAATAAATGTGCGTTCACCCTTCTGTGGGCGGCGAGCGGCAGGGCACGCGGCACGTGGTCGCATCGCTATTCGCTCATAATAATACCGGTGTTGTCACTTTTTTAAAATTTACTAAATTTCGGGGAAGTTGGAATTAATTCGCGGGAAAAAAATATTATTTCAAAATTCATTTGTATTGGTACTATGATGATTACGTAAAATTTTATATTATATTTGGTCATGTGTTTACCTAACCTTTATTATCCTTATGGGTCGGACAGGGTTTTCTTAACATACTGTATGTATCTATTATAAATATAGTATCGTTGAGTTAGTATCCCATAACACAAGTCTCGAACTTACTTTGGGGCTAGCTCAATCTGTGTGATTTGTCCGGTATATATTTATTTTATTTTTATATTTATTACTAGCTTTCCGCCCGCGGCTTCCCCGCGTAAAATTCCGTTATATCGCGCTATTTAGATTTCCCTCGGGAAAATCTATTTTTTTTTTTCGATAAAAGGTAAACTATGTTTTTTCACAGGGTCTAAAGTTTGTCTGTGCCAAATTTCATCAAAATCGGTTGAGAGGTTTAAGCGGGAAAGCGTAACAGACAGACAGACCGACATACATACAGACAGACAGAGTTACTTTCGCATTTATAATATTAGTATGGATTTGTTGTTTAACAAACAAGGTCTTTTTGTGTCCCTCTTTACATAAGTTCCAACTGTGTAGAATTTTCTATGTTGGGGCCAGCACCCTAATTGTGTAACATACCATTACTATCAGTTGGAATCATTTTGAAGCTCATTGCTATTCCATTGCTTCCATGTTCGAACTTATTGTATCTGCTCAACAACGTAAATAACGGTATTTTTTTTAATAAATTATAAACTAGCGCTTACCGCCTGATGGTAAGCAGTGACGCAATCGTTGATGGTAAAGCGCACTAGTTTATTAAGAGCCTATTCACTCTAGCCTTGAAGACACTCAAATTGTAGTCCAACGGAAACATCGCCACTTTCAAATTGTTCCAGTCCCTCGATGTAAGCGGTATAAAGGAGGAGGCGAAACGCTGCGTCCGGATCGTAGAGGTGTTAACAACGTAAGGGAGGAAACTCGCCGTACGACGAGTTGTCCGATCGTGAAACGGAGATGGGGGAATTAAATCATGCACACTCCCCAAAATGCACCCTATAGAACATCGAAAGGCTGGCTACTATACGCCTGTGCTCTAGGCTTTGGAGACCATCTCACCAATCAGCCTCTTCGCACGCCTCTCCACTGAATCCAAAGTGGCCAGGTGGCACTTAGCAGCACCAGCCCAAATGTGGCTGCAGTACTCCACACACGAACGGACCTGTGCTATGTACAACATTAGAAGCTGTTAAACTGTCAAATTGAAACCCATTGCTACTTATAATATATTACAATATTACCCTGCTGGTTCCAGTCTAGAGAGCAGTCCAGAGGTAAATGAATACCAGTATTTCCCAAGGAGCGTCTATCAAGCTGACTTCCACAATCCAGTTGTTGTCCCCACTATAACTAATTAAACATTAAAATTAGATCTACCCTATTACCTAACTACTAAAACTGCATTGTAAACTGAAATAGCTCGTAATACACGAGCAAGGTACAAGCTATGGATGTATTAGTTTTCTTTGTTGTTCGAAGTAATTGAGTGCGCAGTCTTAAGGCTTCGATAACCGATAACCCCCAGTAATAGACCGCACTCGATTGCAGAGCAAACTTCTCCACATTTACCTATTATCATGAGCCACGTAACTTTTAGTACTTTAGGAGAAGTCCAACAAGTTGATGAAAGTTTTCAATTATGTTTTTTATTGCGTAAAATGGAGTTTTATAATTATTTTCTCGGTGGTAGGCCATAACATCGGCCGCCGGCAGAAGTTACCACCCACCAGACAAAGCCTTGCCGCCAAGCGATTTGTCGTGTTCCGGCATGATGTCTGGTGAAGCCGTACGGAGAACGGGTCTGAGCAGTTGTGTTGGGATGTGTGCCGGGTACGATGCGCCTAATTTTCTTGTGTTGGGAGTTTGGTCGTGGAGGGTCTTCAGATCAATCTCCCTTTGGTGCAGCATTGTTGGTCGTGTTGTTGGGTTTAACATTGCATCACCTCACTCAACTGCCGTCTTCCTTCCTATTCGCTCAGTTTTTCTGAGTGAATACGCTCTTAATAAACTAGCGCGCTTTACCATCTACGATCGCATCACTGCTTACCATCAGGCGGGATTGCGGTCAAGCGCTAGTTTATAATTATTAAAAAAAAAAAAAATTGAAATTGCGAGATTGGTTTTTCAAGTAATGGGCTTACTTTTTCAGGTATATTTTAAATATGATGTTATTCGATTATGGGGTGAGTTGGCATGTATGAAAAAATATCAAAATATTGACAATAGACCTTCGTAACAAAAATGTTGGCGATTTTAGAGTCACGACGTTTTGGTTTATTCATAAATTATGTATAACGTAATTAGCTACGTCTTCAAAAAAAACTTAAATCTCAAGTTTGGCTTAGAAAAAAATTAAGTCTGTTGCAAACACAGGCACAGTTACTTATTTAGAGCTTATTTTATTTTTCTATCAAAATCAAAAGTCATTTATTCAAATTAGGCTGAGAATCAGCATTTTTTTAACGTTATTATTACATAAGACAGTCCCCCAGAACGCCCACCCATCGACACTTCCTAGTGCTTTCGCTAGGAAGAAGTGGCGGAAGAAACTCCCCAGCAGCACATCTGTCTGTTTATTTAAAAAAACACATGACTTTAAACAATATTATGTATAGTAATGAATACAAGAAAATACAACAACAATGAAATTATTTACCATATGCCAGCTAGCCACGCCAAAATACCAGCAATGCAGAAGAAATATCATTAAAATGAAAATGTAAATAAGTAAAAACTTATTACCTAAATAAATGCCCCAGGAATGAAGAAGAGAGAAGGGTTAGAGATAGGAATGTATCGAATCTAAGACTGTCTTATGCAAAGTCTTTTTTCTTGGGTAACCCAAGAAAAAAACTGCATAAAATAAGAAAGCATAAGACTACTGCAGAAGTTCATTAACTTATCTACTCTTTACTAATTTATTACTTGTTTTTACTTTTTAACAATTTTTCCTACCTATATGTAGAGGATTGTTATTTTTTATAATATGTTCTTTATGTTTTAATTTTGTTATTCTATAAGCCTTCTTTAAAATAAAATAAAGAATATAACATTGAAATAAAAACTATTCACACTATCTTAGTTCGTAATAGGGTAGTTGACTAAAAAAAACTAATTAGTCCGTCAGTCAGATTTCCAAAAAATACTAGACACGTATTTTTTCTATTTTATATTAACAAAAAATGAAGACGACACAGTGCGTTGAAAACTCGTGTGACGTCACTACACGCTACACTTTTTAGCGAGCTTTTGATCTTTGATGCCTTTTATATTTGTCAATTTTTATTGATTTGATAAAACAAAATATACGTATCCAATATTTTTCTGAATGACGGACTAAATATAATCATTTTTTTTTTACCCAGGAAACATCCCTATACTGTGCAATGACCAAATAGAAATACATATATCAAAGTCAATATTCGTAAAGAAACGTTTCTATCTTAAAAAGGTTAAATGTGTTAAATTGTAAAATATATACATACAATAGTCGAAAAGCATTGAAACGT
Organism: Sesamia inferens; assembly: GCA_037179545.1. Classification (NCBI taxonomy): domain Eukaryota; kingdom Metazoa; phylum Arthropoda; class Insecta; order Lepidoptera; family Noctuidae; genus Sesamia; species Sesamia inferens. Next base: position 24,086,168 of record CM073934.1, on the reverse strand, counting down.
AACACAGTTCAACCTATAGGTCAGAGTAACCACAGAGTTCAACGACTTATCTTTACCCAATAAGCTAAGAAAGGCTCAGAACAATGATAATACTTTCAACTATGTATTGTATTTCGGTATTGAATGGTAACAGGACAATGTATTGTATTAAATACAAACCATAAATGTTCAAACATTATTTAATAGGCATTAACCTGATTCACTATAACATTTTATCGTTATTTATACGAATTTGTAGGAAATAAATTATCTTAGCGTGTGTAACTTTAACATTAGTTTAACATATTGATAAATTATCAACATAAATTAACAATAACATAAACACGTGGAGCTATTACAGTTATTTTATTTACCTTTCATGAAAAGTAAATTAGGGCAATTTGGGATTGAGGAAAATTTAGAAAATTACCCAGTTACCAGAGCATTACGTTTTTAAGAAAACATTCAGATTATTATGAAACTCGTCTGCCTAGCTTTTATTTGTATACCCACAGGATTTGCTACGAATTGTTACAAACGCAAAAGAGTAAAATAAAATGTTATAAATATTCATTTACGTCATACCCATTAATATACAAATTATACAAATTAATTCACGACCAGACGTTGTGATGCAGAAAAATATATTCTTGTTGTATTCCGTAGTAATTTGCTGCTACCTATAATGAAATACATTTAAATTCGCACATCCTCTAGATTATTATCCTAATGCATTCCAGTTTACGTAAATACGTGAACGTAGTCTGCCAGACGTCTGTATTTGAGACTTTTCGAACATAAATTTAGGTGTTGTCAATGCTACGCTATTTTCATAGCGAAGGTGATCTGTACTTTAAACCTGCTTTCCGTCAGTGTTAATGGCGACATTATAACATGGATAAATACTCCAGCCAAGGTCGATTTTGGCGTAACATAATCAATTTTACAGTTACATAAGGACGATTTTGTTTATTCCACGATTCTTTCGTTTGACGGAAGAAAGTTGTCAGTGGAACTTGTAGCTAGGTTAACTTTTGCTATGATGTCAAAATGTTTTGATCGTCACTTGTACCAATTCCCTTGTTCACTGCATCTTTTTGTTTCTTTTACATAAAGAAAAGGACAGAAGAAAATATTAGTCATGTCATGTCAAATTAGTCGGAACCTTACGTAATTTGGGTATTTTTAATAGTTCCCCTTCTCTTCTTATTCACGTTTAAACTGTGTATGGAATGTTTTAATTTAACAGGAATAATCAAATGTTTTATCTTGTATCCTTATCTTAATGAAATAGAAAGAGAAAGATGTAGTAAACTTAAATTTAATTTATGTTGTGAACGATCGGCGGCACTGTCTGCTTTATAATTCCCTTAAATAGAAGTTATGTAATCGAGACGGTAAACGAAATACGACTTTAAAGCAAATATAATTTTAACAAACGCAAATATATGAAACTTTGATGAGTTTTTGATGGGAGCTTCGTGGTCAGAAATCAAGTTGAACTAATGACTTAAATAGGCAAATTTAAACAAACTACAACAATAGATAGCTGGTAGAGTTAAGTTCTTTTTTGGTCTTGTGCACTTTTTTTGGGATGGATATAATAAATTGATAAACTCACATCAGGACACGTGTCCCTGATTGAAAAGTCGTAAGACGGAGGGAGAGTAGACCGCCGACGCGGCGTAGTATCCCCTTCTCTTTCTACCACGCATGCCTGCGTGTGTGTTTGTATTACAGCCTGCTACGCGCATCCAAAGATGGTGACAACTGATGGCTCAACCGTACTTATACTAGTAAAATTCATTTATATACAGTATTTATTTATCTATTCTTTATTGTACACCAATCAAACATCGAGCAAAAACATTCAACATAAAAAAAGATATACAATGGGCGGCCTTATCGCTAATGCGATATCTTCCACGCAACTAAAAATGGACAGATTCTTCCGAACCACAAATGGGACTGTCATTGGTGCAAATATTATTACTACAATATACTAAGGTAGATACACAAATACATACATATACATAAATAAATACATAGATACTGAACATAACAAGTAAAAAGCTAAATTTGCGAAAAGTGTTTGTTGAACATGATCATAATGACTAGTAGTGTTACTTCACAAGACTCTTGAATTCCTGTAACGACTGCGCACGTTTTAATTCAATTAGCAATGCATTCCACAAACGAGGGACCTGGACAGTGAAAGATTTATCAAGGAACACTAGGAATACACACTAGGAATTTCTCCTGTGACGTAGCTGCGTTTTACAAACATAAACTCACATAGACAAACAGCCAGATCCGACACAACTACTTGTAAATCATACAAATATTTGTTCCGCGCGGGAATCGAACCCACGACACGCAGCGCAGCAACTAGTAATTCCCTAACCATTCCAAAATATTCAAAAATGCACAACATTAATTTTAAAAGTTTCACTTTTTCCGGTACTCCCTCTTCAATCTCTTATTTTTATTTTTTTTAATCGATCCACACGCCTGCGGCATTTCTCAAACTATTTTTATTTTTGGTCCTGTATATAACAGAAATTTAATATTTTCCATTGCTATATGGTAATTTAATCAGACCACGAGATATAAAAGCTCGTACAAGAAACCTCTCGGATTCGGATAATCCTAAAGTTAAACAGAGCTAAAATTAAAAATAGGGATAGCACGCATATATACCGGGTATATACCTACGCTAAATACAACGAAAGCTACGTAAATATAATTACGTGCTCTAAGTAACATTGTTTCATGTGCTTGATGTATAATTAGCTGAGCTTCCCCATTAGCAGTGTCTTCACGGAAGCTCTCAAGTATACTATCGACGTATTAATTATATTACCCAACGGATGTGATGTCGTAAGAGAAGTTAGATATATCAATTGAATAAAAATACATACAGTATGTTACGAAAACCCTGTCCGACCCATAAGGATAATAGAGGTTAGGTAAACACATGACCAAATATAATATAAAATTTTACGTATTCATCATAGTACCAATACAAATGAATTTTGAAATAATCTTTTTTTCCAACGAATTAATTCCAATTTCCCCGAAATTTGGTAATTTTTAAAAAGTGACAACACCGGTATTATTATGAGCGAATAGCGATGCGGCCACGTGCCGCGTGTCCTGCCGCCCGCCCCCCGCGGTCGGCAGGCGAAGGGTGGTCAACGCACATTTAATAAGTTACCTCCTTTTGCGAAATAATATTTATTTTTTTTAGGGGGATTTTTTTTTTAAGTAAAGCCCGGTTTTGTATGCATTAGTAGAATCAGTTATCGATACCTAACAACACCTTCACGGGTCGGACAGGGTTTTCGTAACATACTGTATATCTGTCCTCAGTTTTGTGATTTCACCTGGCCAAATCATTTTGTTTGTTTACCTTTATGTGCCGATGACGTTATAATTTTTTGATTTTGTTGAATTCAAAATATAACTAGCTTATACCCGCGGTTTCACTCGCGTATATCATCATCAACCTTCTTATCGTCCCACTAAGTGCACAGGTCTCCTCTCATACAGAGAATGATTGAGCGTTTTCACCACGTTTGCTCAATGCGAGTTGGCGATTTCGGACTTAAAGTCCAGGTTTCCTCAAGAATTGTAATCAGTCATTGGTGTCCAAGATATACTTAGAAAGCTCGCGTATATATCTTGAAATATTCCATGGAAGGCACTATCGGTATTTAAAGTATCTATATGCAAATGCAGGTTATAAACTTTATGTGTTGGAATAAATGTGTAAGATAAAATGTTATTGCGGCAAAAAGCGTAAAGCAGGCGGCATGGATTTTTTGAAGTGAAACTTCTTTAGGCACGCTTGACTTGGGGAGTAAACTCGCGAAAGCGTTACGAAAAATGAAGCAAAAAAAATCGGGCAAGGCGAACGGAAGCAGAGTATAGTCCTATTTCGTCTGTACTACAAACAAGGAGTTGGCTCATGTAAATATTGCGTGACATGTCGTGTATGAAGTTGTGAGTTCGCATCTCGCCGAAGGCAATATATTTTTTTTCGATCTTTTTAAGATTTGTTAACAATTGAGTCGAGTATGAAGTTGTGAGTTCGCATCTCGCCGAAGGCAATATATATTTTTTGGATCTTTTTAAGATTTGTTAACAATTGATTACCTAAGAGCACAAATAATTTATAAATTTCGTTCTGTTCTGGCCTTTATATTGTTTTATATATTTTTGCTGAACATTTGTGATATAATTGAAAGTATAGAAGTTTGAAGATATCGTCACAATATGATAATTGGACACAAAGTACAAATTGCTTTCGAGCCTCATAAGCTCAATTATTAAGCTAAGTACCTTGATTGATTAAGAACTATGAATTTCTTCGAGAACATGACGCTGCGACCACCCCCCGACCCCCCTCATTGATTACCTCACCCCCCCGTGGATTATCTCGGGAACCAGAGGTCGTGGACTACCCGAGTTTGGGGTCCCCTGATTCGAAGAGCCCGACCTTTTGGCCCCATGGGAATCCACTACCCCCCCCCCCCCCCCCCGACACCGTTTAGTTACCTCACCTCCCCGTGGATTATCTCGGGAACCAGAGGTCGTGGACTACCCGAGTTTGGGGTCCCCTGAATCAGGAGGAGGAGCCCGACCTTTCGGCCCCGAGGGAATCCACTCCCCCCTCCCCTTCACCCCTCTCCCCCCTACCCCCCGCAACCCACGAAATCTACACCCCCCCGCCCCCTTTAGTTACCTAACCCCCCGTGGATTATCTCGGGAACCAGAGGTCGTGGACTACCCGAGTTTGGGGTCCCCTGATTCAGGAGGAAGAGCCCGACCTTTTGGCCCCGAGGGAATCCACTTTTTTTTTTTTTAAATTGGAGGTCTATGCAAAAATATTAATTTATAAATGAAAGCATGAAATAAATTTAAATATTTATAGAAAACTAATATATGTATATGTGTATACATGTATATATTGTACACACATATATATATATATATATATATACATACAGATGGTGCGAAAGAAGTTTCACTTCAGTCGTGTGGTCATAAGCACACTCGTTTTTTTTTTTAATTTTATAAACTAGTGCTTGAGCGCAATCCCGCCTGATGATAGGCAGTGATACAATGGTAAACCGCGCTAGTTTATTAAGAGCATATTCACTCTAGCCGTGAAGAAATTTTCCGTCGTCATATTTCAGTCAACACAAAACCAAAATCAATTATATACACACCCGTTCCCCCTCCACCCGTCCTTATTGAACACTCCATCTACTGATGAAAACTGTATGAAAACACACTAACAAAGTCGCGGCAAGCTCAACTACTTCTGTGTTGCCATTTTATCAGCTGATATTGCTTTCAGCTAAATACTCCACGTGCACTTCAGACAAGCGTGAGACCCTCAGACATATGAGAAAACTGACAATGCTCCAGTGTAAGCCGGGATTTAGCAACAACACTTATCCTGCATTGTTTTCAACATAATCAATGTAATACGTTTGCTCCATGATGTTAACTACCATCTATATTAATATATACAGCTGAAGAGATTGTTTGTTTGTTTGAATGCGCTAATCTCAGGAACTACTGGTCCGATTTGAAAAAATATTTTTGCATTAATTAATCCTGGAAGGCTTTAGGCTATATAACATCACGCTGCGACCAATAGGAAAAAAATTAAAATGTATACAGTATATTATGATCTAGAAATGTAATAATGTATCTATAGAAATCCACTCTTTTGGGTTTAAAATAAGATGTTCAGAGCTATGCTCGGAGTTTCTCTGCGCGATCGAATCAGAAATGAGGAGATCCGCGACATAGCTCTGCGAGTCGCTAAACTTAAGTGGCAGTGGGCAGGACACATTGCTCGTAGAACCGATGGCCGATGGGGCAGTAAGGTTCTGGAGTGGCGGCCACGTACTGGAAGACGCAGCGTATGGAGGCCCCCAACAAGGTGGACCGATGACCTGGTGAAGGTCACGGGAAGCCGATGAATGCGGGCAGCAGAAGACCGGTCAGCGTGGAAAGCTTTGTTGGGAGGGCTTTGTCCAGCAGTGGACATCCATAGGCTGAAGAAGAAGAAGATAAGATATTCAAGTAACTAACTCCACGGGAATGAAGTCGCGGGCGGCCGCTAGTCTGCAATATTATGATGTTTTTAACCGCAAAACAATAACAAACTCGAATTGCATATCGATTTTTAAAAAGATAATAGAATGCCTGATTGGCTTGTTGATGAAAGCACGTCGTTTAATTAAAATTTTTAATACAAACAACGCTCAAACTTATTAAAAAAAATCACTGATTTAGCAATATCACTTACACGAGTTAAAACATTCAAAAGGATCATTACGTAATAAATAAGTCAACAACGACCATGTTAAAGTAATTTTATGGTAAACAATTTATCGAACTGTCAGTCACGTGGAAGCTGTCTGTAAGCACAGAATAATTATTCTGTTTTATAAGGCCTTTTGAGTAAACCCCTGCAAACGAACTGAAAGGGATGCCAGGCGCTCAACACGTGCCGACAATGTGGCGGTATATAGAAAATCCGCCTTAGTAAATCCGCTTACCAACTGCAATCTAATATCTCTGCCAATACTACCACATTGAAAACGATCCAGCTGAACTATTCTGAAATTCACCGTGAAAACTAAGACGGAGTGAGATAAATTGAATTGGAAGTGTAAATTAAAGTATTGTTGCTGAATTTTGGTTACATGAAACTGAAACAAAAGCCTCTTAGGGTTGCGGATTGGTTTAAAAAGAAAATGTGGCCCTGGCGCTCAGGCAAGTGAAGAAACACGGGTGGGTTTTAGTCAGTAAAAGTCTAAAGAAGAAAGGAAAGGAAAGGCGTGTTTCCGCTCCGTCTAGAGTGGGAGATGTCATTTGATGATTTCCCATGCAGAAAGAAAAAAAAAGCTGAAGCCGAAGTCTCTTAACTGCCTCTTCACTATTAAGTAAGATTCTCACCTACTATTTTACGGTGAGAATTTCACAAAAATAGACCCGCTATACTCATTTTTTAAGGTCTGTGCACAAAAGTTGAACACGAAACTTTAACTAAGACTGCAATCTCTGTATGTCACCAGGATGCACAGAACAGTTAATGTATCGCATTTACCATGATAGCTGACAGTTAAAACTTACTAGAGATGGACCGAGTACTCGGTTGATACTCGGTACTCGGCATATTTGGCGGGGCTTTTGATACTCGTCCTCCGCAGAATAACTCGTTTTGAATCCCCGAGTACACTTTGTTTATGAAAAGCGATATATTGCAATAGACCTAATAAAAAACAGTGTTAGTCAAAAAGTATTTAATTTAGGAAATCTTTGACAATCTCAAGTAATAAAATTAAAATTATACTAATAATAATAATGAGACACAATTAAGAGAACAGCAATACAAATGATCGATATTTAAAATTTAATAAAGGTAGATAAGTTATGATGCAGCACAAAAGGCTCTCTGTACGTTCTGGTAACAGCCTATTCCTTTACAGTTTGTACTTGTTTAGGCGCGCGAAATGGGGATATGATTGAACCGAGTTACTCGGCCGAGAACTCGGTTGAATACTCGGCCGAGAACTCGGTTGAAAAAAAAATTGAACCGAATAAAACTCGGTACTTGGTACTTGTCAAAAGTATTACTTGACGCATCTCTAAAATTTACACAGATAATGTGATTTGGATACAGCCAAAACAACAAATAAAAAAAAACATTACTTAATGGTTCGTGCGCGAATCTCGCTCTTGGCTAGTTTCTATATTCATTGAATATTTGACGTTAGGTACTGAAGTTTGTTGCTGAAGTACTCGTATGGTGGTAATAATGTTAAACAAACAGTATTTTCTCTCACTTGTTAATGATTTATAAGAATGTATTGTTTATGCAGAGCTGATATTCGAGAATCTATCTTTGAACTCATGAAATTCTTCAAATAAATAATCACGTCGTTCCACATTGTACGTAGGGTGCACTTTGTTCACAAATACATAAAATTGGTACAGAAAATATGCAACAGACATTCATATTCCAACGAAATGGTTGGTGTAGGAGGAGTTATAACTTCCAGTGGTATACAAACAAGGGTTTATTTATAAACGATGAAGTTAAATGACGATTAAGCGTCAAAATGTGTGTAAATAAATAATCACTAATAACTCCTTAACCAGAAGCAACGTTTATGAATAAAGGGGCAAATATTTGCTTGTCCTTGCAGCTTCGCTTAAAGATAGGTATCCGATTCACACGTCCTCTGACAGCAAACCTGTTTGTGAAACTTGGAAATAACCGTTTTGCGAGTTATTTGTGTTGGATGCAGCTGTCGTCTGTTGACAGTATCAAATAGCCAGCCAGATAGTGTTTGGAAAAGTTTCCATGCCCGTGAAAAGGCAGCCTAACAATACATTTCCCAGCGCTGATGTGTTCCGGCATCTGAATAGGACTGCCGTGTTCTCCACAAGGCCAACGGCGACTATATACAGGCCAGCAGATCACAGAAATATCCGTAAAATATTATATTATGAATGAGTCACATAATAAAATAATTAAAATATATGCCATTTTTCAGCATAAGCTTACTGCTGAAAGTTGCTGAATATTTAACTGAATAATAGTATTGGTGTTCATTATATGTTTGAAATTGAGGTAATTTATTATTTTGACTCTTCAGTTACATGAGTCTGGATTTGTAATTCGATTCATGTTTTTATATTCGCAATGAGCCTGGTCTGATAATTGGGGCTTTGAGAATATTTATCAATATGTATATTCCCGTTTGTTGCTTTATTCAGACTTTCTGTTACACTCATGTTGCCTTTTATGGTTAGTGGTGGCTAATCCTTAGAATAGGAATGTTTCCTGGGTAAAAAAAAAATGATTCTATTTAGTCCCTCATTCAGATTATAGAAAAATATTGGATACGTATATTTTGTTTTATCAAATCAATAAAAATTGACAAACATAAAAGGCATCAAAGATCATGAGTGGTGGCTGGTAACGCCTCGCTAAAAAGTGTAGCATGCAGTGACGTCACACGAGTTTTCAACTCACTGTGTCGTCTTAATTTTTTGTTAAGATGAAAAAAGAAAAAATACGTGTCTAGTATTTTTTGAAAATGTGACTGACGGACTAATTCGTTTTTTTTTTAGTCAACTACCCTATTATCTCATCGATTTCAAAGGAAATAGGTATTTGCATTACGTTAGGAAACTAAAGCCTTGCTAAATAAAAGAAAAACTCAGAAAGAATGAGCATCGAAAACAAAGTAAGATTACGAACAGGTGATGCGGTGGGTTATTATAGTACAATACTTTCCACTGGGACTAAATCTTCATATTTTTTTTAATACTCGTTCCTACCCACTATGAATTTCTCCTTAATCGTGGGAACCATTACAAACATTTAAAATCACATACACAAAAAGCCAAATCCGGAACAACTACTTGATAAACAGTGCAGCAGTAGGCCTAGTATAAGTTTTCATTACGAAACTCGATCGTCGATATCGAGCGCGTTTGGTGCTCTTATTGGTTGAGAGTTCTTACAACCTTGAAGCGGGCCAATCGATGAGTCAAACGCGCTCGATATCGACGATCGAGTTTCGTAATGAAAACTTATACTAGGCCTACAGTTCGCTTAACCACTGCGCCAACCGTACCGCCATTCGTATCGTTGATCGTAGTTATGTAGAAATAGTTTAAGCCCCACATCTTTATATCCCTTTTTTTTTCTTGACGCTGTGCCTTTACGCACCATACCCCGAAGAGCGTGTGTGGGACTCGCCCAGCCGAAGCCGGGAATACCCACTAAACCCGAACAGCGGCACACCGACATCGCCTTAGTGGCGGGGTCATGGGAAATAGCAAGCCTGCCTACCAATCCCCCGCCGGCGATTCCGGCCAGAAGGCGGGCCCAAAGTGGGCCCTCCATAGGGAGGGCCTCGGCTGGGTACGTCTACTTGTGCGAGAAGACGCAACAGCCAAGGGTTTTTTAGCGAGGTGTCCTTCCTCTTAGCCCCACTCGTTTGCCCGGAAGCAAACGGGGCCCCCAGCTCTCAATGAGGAGACCGGGTTGAGCGACGGTTACCTGGAGTTCGGGTCACGCCAGCCACCTGGAGTGGTGGCCGACCCGCCGCACGTGTGACCGCCGAAGTGGTCCCCACTTCTGGTTTTGGTCCGCGCCGGTAAACCGGTAACCCCCATATCTGGGGGCCGTTCCCCTATCCGCCACCTGGGGACGCGTCCGATGGCAGGCCAGAAACTGCACACGGATTCTTTATATCCATAACCTAACCTAACCTAAGTGAAACAAACGTTAATACTTAAACCAATCAAGTAGTCGAGAGTCTTATCTCTAAATAAAAGCTTTTGACCTAATGCGCTGCCGTGAGTTATTTGTTCAACCAACAGGTATCTTAGTATTATCCTCGCTCACGTTTCATCTGTTTAGACCGAAGTCACGTGCCTATCTTTGAGAGATTCGGGCAACATTTTGGGTATAGCCTAAGCCGATTGAAATTGTTGTCGCAGTACAATGACACCACGTGGCGAGCCATATAATGGAACATGAAAGCAATCAACGTGAGGAGGAAAACATTCTGGCAGAAAAGATTATGCCCAATAATGTGACCAAGCCTTTGAGTAGGTAATACGTGGCGCAGCGGTCAACACGCCTGCCTGCGACGTAGAGGCCCCGGGTTCGATCCCCGGCCAGGTTCATGATGGAAAACGATCTTTTCCTGATTGACCTGGGTCTTGGATGCTTATCTATATATGTATCTATTATAAATATAGTATCGTTGAGTTAGTATCCCACAACACAAGTCTCGAACTTACTTTGGGGCCAGCTCAGTTTGTGTGATTTGTCCGTATATATTTATTTTATTTTTTATAAAATCCCCCACGTACCCTGTATCTCCCTAATACACAATGTGTGTTGCGATGTGTGCCGGGTACGATGCGCCAAATGTTGTTGTGTTGGGAGTTTGGTCGTGGAGGGTCTTCAAATCAATCTCCCTTTGGCGCAGCATTGTTGGTCGTGTTGTTGGGTTCAACATTGCATCACCTCGATCAACTGCCGTCTTCCTTCCTATTCTGTCAGTTTTTCTGGGTGAATAGGCTCTTAATAAACTAGCGCGCTTTACCATCAACGATCGCATCACTGCTTACCATCAGGCGGGATTGCGGTCAAGCGCTAGTTTATAATTACTAAAAAAAAAAAAAACTAAAAATTATTTCCATTTCGTTTAGTATGATGTTCAGAATGCAATGTGATTGTACCTTTGCATCCTGACTATAGCTCTGCATAACCCTTCGAAGATTACAGGCGTGATGTTACGGTATACTATTGAAACAGTAACGTATACTCGTATATATACGAGTATACTCAGTCGTAATGTATATATTCAGTCGATAAGTATACTAAATTTATTACGAACATTAACAGCTATGAAAATTGATAGCAGTAAATCACCACAGTCAACTGATATCAACTTCATTGCAAATAGAAATGTTTTTAAAAGTACCCAGAAACCTCGTTCAATGAACCCATTCATTGTATTAGGTTTCTGGGGCCGGTTATGGCTGACAGCAGACGATGGAATTATGAAGGGCTCAACCTTCCCAGTCAAGTAAAAAAAGTTGTAGAAAGCGATAAGCCCGCCATTGTGTAATTTGTAGTGTGTTCGATATATTTTTTCACATCTATAATAAAATATACTTTTATAAATAAAATAATAACATTGATATATCCAAGATAAATAAAACAATGTTGTAAGGTTGAATGGTATACAGGGTGTATATGACATCGTAACGCAAACTTCGCGAAAAGGTGACGCATGCCACTAATAAAATTATGATATTCATTTATGTCGTTAATGAACGGTTACAGAATTAACAGTGTTTTAAAAAAGTGTCGGCTCGGCCTTTGAACGCTGCAAGCGTGCCGCGTAACTCTATTAAATCAGCTGATAAGATAGTTTTTTGAGTTTTATTTTCATTGCGCTTTTTTGTGTAATTAGCGAATTCATTAATTTTTACTTTAAAATCTTATTGGGTTATAAAAGTATAGCAATCATGTGTATGATTGTTCGGTTGGTAAATATTAAAGACTTTAGATAATTAGACTGGTTTATTACACTTGTAGAATTATATTATTGGAAACGACCTCTTCTAGGTCAGATCCTAAGTTACAATGACAAGACAATAGACTATATTCATAGACACTAATACATAGAGATGGTATTAGTTACTCGACTACAGAGTAGTGATGTATGATACAACATCCCCCCTGTTTAAGTTTAAATTAACCCTTGACAAACAATGTTATAGAAACCTGACTTAGTTACAATTTAGACAATGACTTAAGACTATGGTTAGGTCTTAATCTAGGATACAATGTTCTACTTAATCTATTTCATCAATTAGCCTTCTGGTTGGCTTTACAACTCTTCCAGAACGAGTTACATGTTGACTGACTGAGGATTGAGATGAGAGCTCTTGAGGTCTAGACTCCTGCCTGTTACCTTCCTCTCTCCCCTGCGACGAATTGGATAGCATAGGAGAATATTTGTGTCTTAAATGAACCCTATTCCTCCTATACCTAACTCCATTGACATCCTCAACGACATATGACCTATTATTAGCCAACCTTAGCTTGACAATGGCTTGTTCCCAATTGCTATCAGGCTTTCTTTTAAAGTATACATGATCATTGGGATACAGTAATGACAATGACTTTGTATTTCTATTATAATATTTAGACTTATTTTTATTATTTTGCTTGACACATTCTTCATAATTTTTGAATGTAACCACTTTAGGTTTTAATTTCTTATAAGACATAGGAATGTTATTTCTTAAATTCCTGGACATTAACAATTGAGCTGGAGATGGTAAATTATTCTTAGGTGTGTTTCTATACTGTAATAAAGCTATGTATGGATCAGATGAGTTTCTTTTACATTTTTTTAACATATTTTTGATAATTTTGACTGAACTCTCTGCTTGACCATTTGACTGTGGATGATATGGGCTAGTTACAATGTGTTCTATGTCCCATTCATGCATAAAATTCTTAAATTCTAATGACTGAAAAGGAGGACCACCATCAGACACTAAAGATAAAGGTATTCCATGACGAGCAAAAATGGACTTTAAATGTGTTATTACATTCTTTGCTGTACTGTTTTTATTTAACAAAGCTATTTCTATAAATTTAGAATAATAATCTGTGACAATTAAATAAGTAAGGTTATCAAAATACATCAAATCAACACCTACCTGTTGCCATGGATATTTATTTATTTCAAAATTTTTTAGTGGTTCCTTTGGATTATTAGGTTTAAATTGTGCACATACATAACATTGTTCTACCAAGTTTTTAATATCAGCTGACATGCTTGGCCAGTACAAAGACTCTCTAGCCAGTTTTAAGCATTTATTTATACCTTGGTGACCTTCATGAATTTTACCTAACATTTCCTTATACATTGACTGTGGTACTATTAATTTTGACCCTTTGAACAACAAATCTTTGACTACATGAATTTCAGCTTGTATGTTCCAAAATGGTTTTATTGACAGACTGACATTATTTTTATTTTTTGGCCAACCTTCATAATAATACTTTTTTAACAATTGCAAAGTATCATCTTTCTTAGTGTTCTGTAACAATTTTGTACAGTACTCCTTTGTGACTGCTAGACTTGAATGCATTAAATTGACATGACAAGATATTTCTGACTCATTCTCAGGTATATAATGTTCTTTCAATGCTGCTCTAGACAGAGTGTCAGATATAAACATTTCTTTACCTGGAACATGTATAACTTCCAAAACATATTTTTGTAAAGTTAACATCATACGTTGCAATCTTGCTGGTACATCATGTAATGGCTTTTTAAAAAGATAGACTAAAGGTTTATGATCAGTATGAACAGTTACTTTATGACCGTACACATACTGGTGAAATTTTTCACAACCAAACTGAATGGCTAACAATTCTTTCTCAATTTGAGCATACCTTGATTGAGTTTGAGTTAATGTTTTTGAACTATAAGCAATAGGTTTATTATTCTGCATAATGACTGCTCCTAATGCTGACTTTGACGAATCGACTGACAAGACTAATGGTACATTGGGATTATAATGAGCTAAAACTGGTGAATTTGTAATTTCATCGATTAAACTCTTAAGACATTGACTATGATTTTCATCCCAAGTCCAGACTGAATCTTTCTTCAAAAGATTTCTTAAAATTTGAGTTTTTTGAGACAAATTGCTAATAAAGGGACCTAAATAATTGATCATACCTAATATTCTTTGCAATTCTTTGACATTTTTTGGTGTGGGCATATTGACAATTGCTTTTACTTTCTCTTCATCAACCCTAGCACCATCTTTACTAAAAACATACCCTAAAAAACAGACTTCTGAAACTAGAAATTTACATTTAGACTTATTCAACTTTAAATTGACTTCACGTGCTCGTTGCATGACTTTATGTACTCTCTCATTATGTACTGACTCGTTTGGTCCATATACCAAAATATCATCGATGAATATTAGAACTCCTTCTAAATCACCGAACAAATTCATCATGACTCTTTGAAAAATTTCAGACGATGCATTAATACCAAAAGGTAACCTTAAATATTTATATCTACCGAAAGGTGTTTGAAATGTACATAAATCAGAACTATATTCATCTAGTTTAAGCATCCAAAATCCTGAAAATGCATCTAAATGAGAAAAACAAACAGCTCCTGCTAGTTGAGATCTGATCTCATCTATTGACTTAAGTGGATAAATTTCCCTTATAATATTCTTATTCAAATTTCTAGGATCTAAACAAATTCGTAACTGACCCGTGCTTTTGACTGTTATCACTATACTGTTCACCCATTCTGTAGGTTTAAAAACCTTTTCAATGACCTGCATTTTCTCCATGCGATCCAATTCATCGCGCAGTTTGTTCAGTAAAGCGAAGGGTACTCTTCTCGGAGCATCCACGCATGGCACTGCTTCAGGTTTGAGTTTCAGGCGACAGACTTGAGGTAGACATCCAAGACCCTGAAATACATCATTGTATTGTGTAAGAATTTGTTCACTAAAATTTTGTTGAGACACATAGAAAACTCTTTGAATTATACCTAATTTTTCACAAGTTGGTAGACCTAAAACATTCGGACAAACTAAATCTGTGACTATAAACACTATATTTACACTAATAGTGCTATTATTTAAAGATAAACTACATTTTACATTGACTTTGCCCATAATGGGTATTGATATACCACCAAACCCACTAACGTTTATTTGACATTTCTCAAGTGACATTTGACTTTGACATTTCAAAGATTGAAAAGTTTTCTTTGACATAATATTGATATCAGCTCCTGAATCAATAATGCAATTAATTTGTGTATGACCAACTAAAATGTTTATGTTCCATGACTGTTTAGAATAGTATTTGTTTTCTTTTGACTCGACTGTATTGACCTGTTTACTATGTGTTGACTTTGCTGTAATAATTCTACAAGTGTTTGTTGTGTGAGATTCCTCAGACTTGTGTCTGTACTCATCATTAAGATATGAATCTCGGCTAAGACTTTTTGACTTTTTTGACTTGACTGTGAATCTCTCAGACTGTTTAGTGTTTTCATCATTGAGATATGACATATGACAAGATGAGTCTTCATGAGATCTCTTAGACTTATCAGTCACCAGCCTTTTTTCATCACTGAGGCATTTTTTATTAGACCTCTCAGATATGGCATTATCACCACTTTCATCACAGAAATATGACACAGGATATTTTTTATGACAAGATGAGTCTTCATGAGATCTCTTAGACATTGACTGCGACTGGCCTATGTGCGACCTGACCGTTGATTGTAACCTAGGAGCTGACTGTGTGTATGACAACCTGCTATGTCTGTAATGATTTTGATTGTGATGACTTTGTGACTCTAAATGACAATTATATTGACTATACTTATGACTATGACTGAAGTTATGACAATTTAAAATTCCAACAAAATTATCTTGACTACCAGTTGAACTAAAAGACTCTAAATGACTGACTTTTTTATTATTGGAGTAACAAAATTTTGCAAAATGACCATAAGAGTTACATGACCTGCATTTAGCTCCCTGCGCTGGACATTTGTAGCGGTGGTGTTGTCCACAGCGGCTACACGTCTTCGAGCGCTTCTCAGGACTGGGACTTGACTTTGACCTCCCTGCGCTGGATCCCTGCTGACTGACTGGTGAAGCTCGCCGTCGCTGACGCTCCGCTCGACCACGGCTCCTCCGACGCAGATGCATGACTTTTTCAGACTCTTGACTAGTGGACCTCTTGACAATTTGGTCTGCATCCTGCTGTGCGACGATGAGTGTCCTAGCTAGCTCTCGCATCCTCTGATATGTCAGATCAGGTTCCTGCAGCAGTCTCTGACGTACATGTGCTAAGTCCAAACTCAAGTTGGCGATAAAAATATCTCTGATAAGAGATTCTCTGAGCGTTCCAAATTCGCAATCTTGGCTCTTATTTTCGAGATCGGTTAAGAAATCCTCGATGCTTTCCGATTTCTGTTGACGTGTGGTTAAAAACATGTAACGATACATGGTAATATTTTTTCTAGGTTGAAAAAATTCGTCGAATTTGGCCTTGACGTCATGTAATGTGCTTTCTCCAATATTTATGTTGAATGTGTTGAAAATATTTAAGCATTTTTCACCAATGTGATGTAATAAAATGGCGATCTTGCGTTTCTCACCGGACTTGTCCAAACCCGTTGCTAACAAGTATAATTCGAACTGTTGCCACCAGCGCTTCCAGGTTTCGTAGTTGTTGTTTGTTGCATCTGACGATATTTTAAGCGCCTTCAAGCCACTGTTCATTGCAGCTCCGGTGTCATGGCCGCCACCGACGCCATCCGACTTTTGCATTTTATGAATTTTCTTTCTTCGTATTGGGTTTTTTCACTCTTCTGACACCATGTATGATTGTTCGGTTGGTAAATATTAAAGACTTTAGATAATTAGACTGGTTTATTACACTTGTAGAATTATATTATTGGAAACGACCTCTTCTAGGTCAGATCCTAAGTTACAATGACAAGACAATAGACTATATTCATAGACACTAATACATAGAGATGGTATTAGTTACTCGACTACAGAGTAGTGATGTATGATACAACATCATGAACCGTCTAAAGTGAAAAAACTACATTTTTTTTTAAATCATGAAAAAGCCGACGTAAAATTCCGCCACTGAGGGGTTCAGAATCATGTACTGGATCCCTGGCACTCGTTTGTGCGCCGATGTCAGATACACCCTTTATTTGATTCCGGAGACAGAACAACGGGCCGTTTGATGTAGTATTAACAAATTATTATGTCGCGTATAATGAACTGTAATTCTTGTTTATAATGTACATTTATCCCGGGGGAATGGCCTCGATCCGTCAAACAGGGACCTTGTCCGCAGCAGCTCTACAATCATATTCATTCATAATTCCAGAAATTCTGCTGTCTTTATACATATGATTGTGTTGATATGTCAACTGAATCTAATGAAATAACATTGAATTTAGACACACGACGTATCAATTGCTCAATGTTCTTCCTTTCCGTAAGAAAATGTTGAAATGGTTCGCGAAAAAAATATTTTATTACGAGGCTAGTTTTCATTAAGATCACCACCTTGAAATCAAAACAGAACATGAATTAATACACGTCTTAGTTATCGGATAAGCGAAGGATTTTAATCGTTTATTTATTTTCACATTACTTCCAACTCTTGTCGGAAGTTAAGAAGAAACGTTATTTATTAAGCGTTAGAACACTTGTGAAAACTCTTTTATTAAATATAGGAGGAGAAGTTGTAGACACTATTAAATGTTTATTGGCTTACGCAATCAATCAATTTGTGTTAAACTGGGAAGTGATGAAATAGAGCAAACATCTAATTTATTTATATTTGTTAACCATACTTATAACAGCTGAAGAGTTTGTTCCTTTGTGGTTTGATCGCGTACTTCAAAACCTTGTTTTCTAAATACATAAAACATGATCGGATTTTGACTTCCAATATCTCCATAGCTAAAATATTCCTAGGTACCTATGGTTCATTATAATAAGATTAATAAAATGACGCCACATTTCGCCAGTCTTATTTTGGTTCCATGTAAGATGGGGCGAACTTATTGCCCTTGCCATCCCTAAACTTGGTTCCAGGCTACTACTAAGAAAAAACTAAAACTTTATTTCAATAGAGCTTAGCATAAATAGTTTTGGATCTTGCAAGTTTTCCATTCATAAAATAAAACAGAAATTTAAAATAAAACCCATTGCACCGTGCATAAATATTGTTACAAACATCGAATGATTTACATTTGTTTGATGATTCCCGCAGTTCTGGACTCCATGCCAAGTACCTGCGTGACTTATGCATACTTTGAATACTTATAATATTTCCGTGGTCATTGCTTTTCATTAGAATAATTATCCACCTTGAAGTGCCACAGTGTCGCATTGACACATATTAAGTTCACGTACCTTTTCTCTTTTTATTAATGGCGTGGCAGATTACACTTGATATTTTGGCTAACACCTTGATGACTCAGCTTTCGATGTCGACAGATCGTGAGGAACGCTTTCCTATTGCCGTATTGTAAAAATTCTAATATGTGACAGAATTGTGTCATATGCTGACATATTTGGAACATAACTATACAAATAAATAACATTAAAATGTCTGTTTTTAATGACAAAACAACAGCTTTTTATTTAACGCCTATGAAAATATATACGGTACCTATATATAACAAGTAAATATTATTTTTATTTCGTATGATCGTTGAAATGAAATGATTTTTACGTGATTTTCACAAACAAATTTAGAAAGCTGATGTTATGAGAAGTAACTTAGTCTACTTTTATTTTGGAAAAAATAATAATAAGGGATCCGTGCAAAAAAAAAATCAAACCCATTAACTTTTTTTGCGAACGAAGTTGAGGGTACAGCTAGTGTTGAAATACATCACATAAAATGTTTTTTTAGACAGAGTTATGATGCCAATTAACCCGTTGTTGCTAGGCCGACAACATAGGAAAGACTGTTGGTAAATGGCTCGCTAATCATGTTGTGTAACCGCGGGCCGGGTGCCACCGCGGCTCGTGAATTTATCGCATCGTAAACACGTAGTCTATGACCATCCATGTCGAGAAGCAGAGCAACACAACACTTGAATGAAGCCAATGAATTCACAGGTCAAAGATTAAGTAAACTACGTAGTGCCGACATACCGTAATGATTTGGTTTACTGATCCATAACGATAATTTATTTGTAAAAATTCGAGGACTGAGTGAATGAGCCATCACTAAAATTTCGTCGCTTCCTGCTTGTGTTTTTGTTTATTGAAATATGACTTATGTATGTATTATACAAATTGTTCGCAGAATGACAGTAAACAGACCCTTTTTTTAGAATGGGAATCTCGTTCAGTTTATTTCCAATCAAAAGTCAACATTTATTCGTAGGAGCTTATAAATAGTGAGAGTATTTTTACTCGAATTTCAGCGACTGACAGTTTGCTGCATTCATAATGAAGAACATTCAATTATTATAAAAAATAATAATAAATCAATTCCAAGATGAATTAAAACGTAGGGATTGACACTATTAACGGCATCTTTTACCTAAGTTATAAACAAAAACACAATAAACAAGGAGGTTTCAACTTCAGTATCACGTTACGCAACCTTTTTTTTTATTCTGGATGGAAAATCATGAAATGATCTATCCCGCTCTGAGCGGAGCGGAAGGGCCTGCCAGACTTTTATTAACTAAAATACACCCGTGTTTCTTCACTTAGCTGTGCGCGGCTTCAGTTTCTTTTTTAACCAACCCGCAACCCTGACCCAGGAGGCAACGGTCTTTGTGGATCTCGTCACGATGCACTGACATATCTTTGAGGGCCAAGTGAAACAAAACGCGCGACCTGAACTGGGCGACGAGCTCCCTGCGCCTACGGTGGCCGGGAGTTCGCTGTTGTCTCCCAACCAAGGCGTCTCCTGCGGCGGCTAGAGGTGTGAAGGCGCTGGGGTACCCGCTCCCTCACGCGCTCCGGCTTGCGAGTTGCGAAAGATCGCCGCCACGAGGACACGCTCTGTGTCCTCAGGGCGATCCCCGCAGTAGTAACACTCTGGCGTTTCCTGCCGCCTTATACGGAAGTGGAACCTCTGGAAACAGCCGTGTCCAGTGAGGACCTGCGTCAGGCGGAAGGTGAGGGAATCGTGCGATCCATGGCCCTGTATGGGGCCCCTGTGTGGGCGATAGACCTGACGGCCGGAACTCTCGCCATTCTGTGTAAACCGCAGAGGGCAATGGCCGTCAGGGTCGTCCGCGGGTATCGCATGATTTCCTACGAGGCGACTTGCGTCCTGGCTGGATCCCTGCCCTGGGACCTAGAGGCGAAAGTACTCGCGTCATTGTACCGATGGCGCGAGGAAGAGCGGACATGGGGCTCCAGTTCGGTGCAGCGGCAGATCGTGCTGCGCCGAAAGAAGCTCCGCCAGATCCTGGTGGCGGACTGGCGGCAGAGGTTTATGCACCCGCCTAGCCACCGTCGAGGCAATCCGGCCAGTACTTGACGACTGGCTCGGGAGGAGGCACGGCTCCCTGTCGTTCAGGGTGACGCAGGTACGGTCGGGGCATGGCTGCTTCGGCAAGTACCTGCGACGCATAGACAGGGGGCCGGACGCTGGGTGCCACCACTGCGTTCAATGCGGGGAGGACACGGCGCAGCACACGCTCTCCGAGTGTGTGACTTGGGAGGAGGCGCCGTGTCCTCACAAATGAAGTAGGAGGAGACCTGACGCTGCCGGCAGTAGTGCGGAGGATGGTCGGTAGCGCAGTCGTGGGACGCGGTGGTGTCCTTCTGCGAAGACGTGATGTCACAGACGGAAGCTGCAGAACGGGAGAGGGAGATCTCAACTGCCTTCCCGAGCCGCAGAAGATGCACCGAGCGCCGAGGAAGGGTGGATAACTCCCTCTTTCGGCCCCCATGAATATGTCCAAGGGCGAAGGACATGAGGAAGTCCCCGCCCCCTTTTCGTTGGACCCCGAGGCGGAGGCGCGCTCGAGTGTCGCGCGCCTCAGAAGCAATGCACGGGGTAGTTTAACACCTCACCAGGAGGCGAGGCGCAGACAGACCGGGCCGGCACGAGAGTGTGGGGCTGCGGCAGAATCAAGGACTCCCGCGGCTCCGTGCGCACGTGACCGGAGAGACACCGGGGTGGTTTTTAGTCAGTAGGAGTCTGACAGACCCCGTCGCTCACCCCAGGGTGGCGGACATCCATTGAGGATTTTCCACCCCGGAACAAAAAAAGAAGGCGGAAGGTGAGGGAGCCGTGGCGCCTCTCTACCCATTCCTCAAAGAGGGAACTTACCACCGCTATTGTAACCTGCCCAACGTTACGCAACCTTAAGCAACAATCTTTTTGGTTTATTCATGATCACAATCAACGCATTACAATTTTATAATCTCTACAACACATTTTTGCCAAGAACCTTCCGCCTCACACCAACATTTTGCAGAGCCCCTAATGATAAAATAAACAAATGCCAGGCCATTCTGCTAATATCTAATCTACTATTCATAATGTCAGTCTGTAACCTCATTTTGTTTAATTCGATTACATAACACGCGCAGAGTGAACATTTTATGAATGGAATCTGCTGAAGCATTTGTTTTATTTAAATATATTTTCTTATTTTATAAAGACCTACATTTTGTTAAGATTATTTTCTGAAACGTGTCGGCTAACAGTTATGTGGAACAACTAAAGTCTTTCAGAATACTGCAAGCTTGAAGCTTGCAAATACAAGAATCAGGTCGACTGTGTTAAAACTTTTTGTGTCCTATTTAAAAATTATGTAATTTAAGACATTATGTGTGTTAAAGTGTTTACGTTGAACGACTAATGTTTTACTTTTCTAACATGACTCACATTTGTAGGTCAATTCCTTAATAAGTAGCCGTTGTCCTTACTGAAAATTTAAACTTGTAAATAAAATATAAGAAGAGTCATTAATAGGAATTTATAAGGAACTTAGTAACCTTGAAACAACAGTTATAATTAAAGGTATAAGGTTGTTGTACGGAGCATTCAAATAACCCTATGGGGCAGCCTTACCCAGGACGTGTCATTGAACTGAAGACTAATAGTAGACAATAATTACTTTATTAAGATTATTCATTAAAATCATTCGATTCTAAATTTAATGAATAAACACACCTTTGAATTATTAAAGGGTCATTGTCCATTCCGAGTTCGACGCGAAAATTACTCGTGTTGATGTACACGAGTCGATGTAGAGTAATTTTCTAATTTGCGAACTTTAAACCTTTTTAACCTTTTTTGGGGTGAGAAATCATCGATTGATCTCTCCCGCTCTGGGTAGAGCAGAAGACTTTGTCAGGTTTGTACTGGCTGGCTGGTACCGGCATCGTTTAACAGGACTCGTCACTTTGTGCTGATATCTCTTTGAGACGCCCGTGGAACATAACGCATGGATCCTGGTCAGGTCCACAAATCCGCGCCTACTGTGGCCGGGAGTTGGATATTGCGGGTAAACTTTTACACAGAAAACCTACAATGTCTGACGTTCACTATAATAACGTATTCAGGGTTCTGTGTCAGCTCTCTCAATACTGCTTTGCTTGCTGACGCTAGCATATATGATTTCTACACAATTGTGAGTAAAAACGTTACGTCGGTGGTGTCACGAGTATGGGGGAGCCCGAAGATCGTTCTAAGGATGAATGGTGAGAGAACCAACACTATTCTCCTCAGTAGGTTCACTGGACTCCATGTGTTGCAAGACCGATGAGCATACTGACCAGGGATGGCAAGTGTGAAGTTTCTTCTTGTTATGCAACATTTAATAACCAAAGTTAGTTATAAACAAAACGTTGTTTAATTCGAAACAAGCATGGCTGGTGAGGACCTGCGTTAGGCAGAAGGTGAGTGTCATGGTGCCTCATAGCGCATTACTTATCGTCGCTATTATGGCTGGCGTGCCCAAGAAATTTCAACCTAGTTACAGGTTGGTTTGCTCGTGACTCAATACTTAATGGGCTTTCCCCGTGGACTACAACGTGCCACTACAAGAAATTATTTTTGGAAATAAACAAATCATACTTTCTTTTGTTCCTATCTGTACCTAAATTTAGTTGTAACAACTATGTATTCCTCCAATGAGTATTATTGTGTAAATAAGTAAATGTTTTAATTGAGTGAAATAAATTTTACTCAGAACATAAATAATATGTACTTAAAAAACAACGAATAGATACCTAATACTTATATGAAATGAAATGAAATCGTTTATTAAGTAAGTAGGATCACCGATCACTTTTACACGTCATTTTTTTTTTTCAAACTAGATGAAGCCGGCATTTCCTAACTGACTACCTCTGAGAAAAAATAGCCGAAACAAACTCAGGGTTCAACGTCTTTTTTCAAGTCCAGGCATTAAAAATGAAAAATGTTTACAATCATTTACGTTATAATTACACATATTGCTTAATAACAATGCTTAACAGAGCGAGCAGCTCAGTCCCAATATTAATATATAAAAATAAATTTCCTAACTTAACTAAAATTATTAAGAAACTATAATATCATCCGCATTCATGTCGACTGACTCGATTTAGTCAGTTCATCATGAATACTCTCCAAGAATAAACCCACAACCAAATAATCAAGGATAAACAATTAAAATTAAAAATACTCAAACGTAAGTCAGTAAAATTTTCTTCGCTTATACATTCACACCATCGAACTAAGAGACCTTAGAATCGACATTAGGAAGTTCATAAAAAAAATCATACGTTATTTTAAACAACAGTTATTTAGATTTAATGCTCTCTTAAAGCAACAATGACCATGGGAGATATTTGTGAGAACGATAAACGCCATGAATTCCGTCAGAAGGACGCTTTATATTAGAGCCTCCTACAGTGAGTTTAATGGATGCCATTTGATCTCTGTTGCTTTGTAATAGTTTTTCATAACCGATGAAGCTTTTCGCCGCGTCCTACACGGAAGTGTAGTAAAAGGGTCAGTCAGTCAGGCTATTTCGACACAGCAATCCACTCATAACAGTTCCAGTTGAGAGTATTGTTACAGCTGAAAGTGGATCGTTTTACAGTTTTCAATGTCTTGTCTTGTTTTGTTTAAATAAGAACGGTTTTCTTACTCTTATTATTATTATTATGTAAATACATATATACAACGTGTAACATAAAGGGTATATACATACCAAGGGCATGGCATCTTTACATGATATTAAATGATATCGGAAGGTTTTCAACTCAAAATAAAATACTCACAAAATTTATACTAAATTTTCGGTTTCGTGTGTTTCTTCAATTCAAATCATAACAAACGTGCACCACACTACATACGTTAATAACTACTCGTTACACGTCACATTACTTGGCAAAATCACGATAAATGTCTTCAAAAATTCTATGCGTCTAGTATGGTAGTAGCCTATCACAGGCGGTGTTTTTTCTCGTAACTTCCTACCATAAAGAGATAGGATTAAAAAACCCTTCCAATATCGATTGATATCATGTAAAGATGCCATGCCCTTGGTATGTATTTACCCTTTATCTTACACGTTGTATAGTATTATCATCATAATGTCCTCGTCATATTTCCCAATAAAACGTAGTTAAAAATAAATTGATTGTATTTTTTTCCTTGTTTTAGGTTTTGTCCTTCCACTTCTTTAGGTTTTCCGCAACTGCCTGTCTAAAACATTAGTGGGATCCAACGTCAAAACATAGGTAGTTAGTTGTTGCTAGATATACAAACTTCCTAATGAAATTAACCTAACTGAAATAGTTTTAGTTAGGTTCGATTAAATAAAATACTGTTAGTTCCTAACTATAATAGTTTTGGTAAGATAATGTTGCTGTATATTTTAATAGTTTGTTAGATGATTTAGTATAATAAATTTATCTTTTGGTGTTAAAATACATAATTCTCAAGAATGATTAATGATAATGAAAATAAAATATTGAACATGAAAATGGTATTTACGGCCGCTGTGCAAGGAGGCGCGGATTCGATCCCCGCGCATTGCAAATATTTGTATGCATGAATATGAATATTGGGACTGGCCTGGTCGTGGCTCAGAAAGCACGTTAAGCTGTTGAACCCGGTTGCCATACGAACATCTAATGGCAGTCGTTAGGGGTTGTTGGAGCCCTCAAAAGCCCAACAATTGGTCTAGCTGCAATGTCTCGATATTGACGGTCCGACGGCAGTCGCTTCACGGAAAATATCGAAGTTTAGCCAAAATCAACAGTTAGACTGGTAAAGCGGACCCCAGACCCTCCAAAGCTGAAAAAGCTTTGGATGCGACTGGGATTAACGCTGAGATGATGATGGTATTATTTCAAACTAGCGGCCGCCTGCAACTTTGTTCGCGTGGAGTTAGTTATTTGAACATTTTATTTTAAAAGAGAGAGAAGAATTGATTTCTATAGTTACATTATTACACTTCTAGATCATAATATACAGCATACATTTTAAATTTATTATATGCTCTGCTCCTATTGGTCGCAACGTGATGTTATTATATAGTCTAAAGCTTTCCTGGATTAATGGGTTCTACAACGCAAAAAAGATTTTTCAAATCGGACCAGTAGTTCCTGAGATTAGCGCGTGCAAACCAACAAAGAAACAAACTTTACTCTACAGTTTTATATGTTAGTATAGATAAAATGATAATAATACTTCTCACATTTTATACAGAATACTGATTCACTAACCTTTTTTTAGAAAATCCTGCTCAGCTATTTTAATGAATGCAAACTTGGAAACTTCGTAAAGTATGTTAAGAAAAAGGCAAAAAAGTAAGTATGAAGATGTTAATGAAGATTAATTATCTTCTGAAATACTAAATACAATATAGTTTTAAGCTTACAACAGATTTTTTCAGTGATATTTTTTCTTATCCTGTTAATGTTCTGATGAGAACTGTCCTGTCTCCATGGGCGTTAATCCAAATCTGATCCAAATAGCCTCTCTATTTGTATCACATTTGCTTTAACGGCAGATATAAACAGAGAATTCAATGCGATGTCACTCGTACTAAATGGCAAATAAATATAAAAGGTGCACTCTAGACAAGCTTTTGTCCACGGTAACGTAATGTCGATTACTTTAAGTACCTCTGTGTGTAATAATAATAATGTATAAAAAACTTAATATATACAATTTCAATGCTCCAAATGTTTAAGATTGCTCAGCTCTAGAAAAAATACATAGTAGTGGTATACTGTACATAGTATTGCATAAAGTCATGTGTTTTTTTTTTAATGGACTGTGCCTGTGTTTCTGGGAAATTTGTTCCGCCATTTCTTCTTCTCAGCGAAAGCTCTAGGAAGTGGAGCAGGGCGGGCGTTTTGGGGGGACTGTCTTAAGTAATATCGACGTTCAAAAAGTGCTGATTCTCAGCCTATGTGGAATAAATGACTTTTGATTTTGAATAAGAATAGAGCGTCGTTTTGTTTTAGAATGTAATATTTTATTTAAAAACATCTTAACACAGCATATCTCTTTAAGCAGTGATAGAAAACCATTGTTAATACAAAGCAGTAGCGATTTCTAGGTACATAAGTCTGTGTGGTCACGATGATCGCAGGGCTCACCAGTGTCTGGAAATAGACGTCGATAGTGGACGCTTCGCCACGCCCTCGTTCTGCACTAACATCGCACTAAAGGTCACCAGTCCAGACGATTACGTAAAAAATGAATTATGCCCCTAACAATTTTATGAACCACCATTTTTAACGAATTACCGTGTAACACGTTTTGCATAAGCATAGATAAACAAAGTTATGCTCAAATCTCAGTTTATCTAGATACCACATAAATCGTAGCCATCATAGACTATTACCTACATTTATTGAAAACTTCCTCATCCAAAACATCATTAACACACATACTTTTCTTTACTATTCTTTCGCAAAACATAAATCTTATTCTCGGCTAACTATTGCACTGGAGTCATAAAGCATGCATTACTACTAATGTTACTCACCTAATGTTCCCATGATACGTTCTAGTGTAATGCATTTTGTAATATGAGAACCTTATTGAAACACAATAACCTAAATTAACCAGGAAACATCATGTCAGATTGTGCAACGCTTCGACGATTGTTTCGACATCCGGCTGTTGAATGAACACCGCCCGCCCATCGTGGCCGCCTGTTGCCAAACAACGCCACGCGGTATCGCACGCGCCGCCAGAGCCGAAACTACAACATGCTTCGTGCGTTATAAAATGATTCTGACTCACAAACTCAATCCAATACGCTTTAGTTATAGAGACAGTACATTGGGCAGCACCTTGACAGTGCAAGTGACCGTATACTATTCACGTTTTCTTCTGCTACATACATATGTATATTAAATTACAAATACATTATATTGCTCTGAAATATTCAGTGGCATTTGTAGATTTATTGTGGGAGAGCTGACAAGGGAATACAATGCAATCTACTCGTGCCTGATTATGCAATGAAAGAAAAATTATCTACAAAATAAATATCAAACATCTGGTTTTATGTGGATTTCGCAGCACGCTCTCCCTCGTAATACAGGATGTTGAATCTGTAGATCTGGTTTAGACCGCTTTGCTATTAATAGAGTTAATAGCTGTTGAATTTAAATGAATTCAAAGCGATTTATTTCTCACGACCAATGCTCTCAGTGAAAGAAACATCGTGAAGAAACCGATGTTCTCTAATCAAAAATTGGAAGATAGGTGAGATCTACCATCACATCTACATCCCGCACTGGGTCCGTGTCGTGGATTAGCACAATCCCTCTTGAAAAGAGGTCTGTGACCCAGCGTTCGGAAAGTGATAAACTGAATATGATTATGCTTCTTTTTCTGCTTTTTCTCAGCTTATAGAAGTCCACTTCGGTACAAAAGCCTCCCCCAAGGCTTTACATGACGACCAATTTTGTGCTGCCCGCACCCATCGGGTTCCCGCGAACTTCAACAGGTCATCGATCCACCTTGCTAGGCGCCTCCTTAAGCTGCATCTTCCGGTACGAGACCGCCACTCCAGAACCTTACTGCCCCATCAGCCATCGGTTCTACGAGCAATATGCCCCGCCCACTGCCACTTAATTTTAGCGACTCGAAGTGCAATGTTTATGACTTTAGTTCTTCTGCGGATCTCATTTCTGATTCGATCGTGCAGAGAAACTCCAAGCATAGCTCTTTATACTTGATTATGCTAGGTAGCTAAATACAGTATGTTAAGAAAACCCTGTCCGACCCATAAGGATAATAAAGGTTAGGTAAACACATGACCAAATATAATATATAATTTTACGTAATCATCATAGTAACAATACAAATTAATTTTGAAATAATCTTTTTTTCCCGCGAATTTATTCCAACTTCCCCGAAATTTGGTAATTTTTAAAAAAGTGTCAACACCAGTTTTATTATGAGCGAATAGCGATGCGACCACGTGCCGTGTGGCCTGCCGCCCGCCGCCCGCGGAAGGGTGCTTTAACGCACATTTATTAAGTTACCTCTTTTTGCGAAATAATATTTATTTTTTTAGGGGGTATTTTTTTTAGGTTTAGCCAGGTTTTGTATGCATTAGTAGAATCAGTTATCGATACCTAACAACACCTTCACGGGTCGGACAGGGTTTTCTTAACATACTGTATATTGGAAACATGAATTTCGTGTTATCATTTTATAAGCTTCGGATGACATAACATGGAGTTTGCAAAACAGTGCAATAAAAACGTAGGAGCGATCAACCGAGTAATTGTGAATGATGCACAACACCGAGTGACAGATACACGCTTATATTCTCTTATTGCTCGCAACTCTATACACCTCTATATTAGTCGCCACTAATATCTACAAAGAAAGCAATAAAAATGCTGTAAAACTGCAAGACAGCAATATTTCAATGATGGCGCCAAAATATTTTTCTTGACTTTTAAATTAGCGAGATTAATTGTTGACAGCAAATGATGTGTTATTATTTATAGCATGTGTTTTTGAAAAGGACTCAGAAAATAATACCTAACAATGTGTTATTTTATGTGAATCGTTTGTTTAAAAATAACTAGGTACACAATGGCAAAAATTAATTTCGCATATACTTTTAAAAATAAAGTTTTAAATCGGCTAATGATGAATAAGTTCTTAAAAAAAAACTTTTATTCGGAATGTATATTTTAATGGTGTTAAAGAGTATCTATCAATAGGGCAATGATAAGTGGTGTAAATCTGGCAGTCGGCGCCGGGATGCATGCGCGCCGCTGAAGACGCGAGCCACCTCCGCGCGCCGCCGCCTTGCCGTTGATACTACATATATAGCGAGGCTACTGAAGATGGAGACAGCTTTAGTTATTAAAGCTGTCATATCAATGTCTGTTGATTACGTTTATAATTTTCACACTTTATGCAGTGACACCTATACATTTTTCTCACAGCATATAATGCGCTTAATTAGATGGTGATGTAGATACTGAAAGAAAATATTTTTTTTAGGTTTTCGTCACTTCGTTTCAGAATAACATGTTCGAAATTTTATTGTTTTTGCGTACGTTAAATAAACAAACGGAAGATTTCTGAAATGTACACCAACATTACTACCGGTTTGACCGTCACAGTTTTTCTTTAAACACCAGTGCTGAAAAATGAAAACAGTGAATGTTAGTCAATGAATAATTTCAATTACTGAGAAAAATGCCTACGACATGTGTAGAATACAGGTTGTAAATTTATTTTTGCCGGTGGGTTCCACAATATGTTAGCTGCGTACTCGCATAGTTGGCAGAGGGCCAACTGCACTCGCTCTACGCCGGATGCCGGCAGTCTTAAAGAATTTGAAACCGGCGCGCCGCTCGCGCAGCGATCCATCGAACAAGCTGCCGCCGCGTTCCGGCTGCGCAAGACAATCCTAGATATTTCACATCAAAATATTGAAAACCTGATTGCCACTAATGCTGTAAAATATAACACAATATGTTACATTTTACAGTATCATCTTATACTAGTTTTAGTCGCTTCTCAAACTATTTAGAATTTTTTTTTGTTCATCATAAAATCAACATTATTTAAATTTTCATTTTATCGTATATTTTAAAATATTTCGTAGTTTATACCATTTTAATTGAAGTTCTTTTGAATGTTTCAGTTTTTATCTTTTCAGTTTTATGACATTAGGAAAAGTGTAAAAATTTGAACTCTGTCTGTGTAATAAAAGTTCAAGTGCAGTTCGTGCAAAATGCTACTGTATACATAGACATTACGTACTTTGTTTAACAATGTGCGTCAGTCACATAATAGCTGTACAAACTGTGAATTCTCATGATTGAAGTACATACATATAAATATGAACTTTACACAAACCCAACGCAAATTTAAAACTATTTAGCACTAAACGAACACCAGTCGCGTATTAATGGAACTTGACATGATTACAAATACTGTACGATTCGATTAATTTCCAATTTAAACTGCACTTTGTGAAAATGTGGCGCAGATTTCAAATTGGCAAGAGCGTATTTGCTCGCTCGGTGAGAATGTGACATACGTCGACGGATGTCTACTTCTCTCTGCCAGAGCGCCGACAGGCGCATCTGTCATTGCAGTATGCTTTATTATGAAGAGGAATATGCTCGTATTATAACTGCAATATATATTTCAGTTATATGCATCTCAACTGAACCTTGCAGGCCAAGGTTAACTACGCTGATGGACGAACGAGGTTATTCCCACTGAAAGTACTATTGATTGATTGATTTACACATTCAGAAGAATGCTAACGTATTTGCTTTATGACAGTTATTAATAAGTAGAAGTGGTTAACCCTGAAATGTACAGGATGTGCAACTTTGTTGCTCCTTAACTTAGTCTTATTTCCTTTAAATATTTTGTAGTGTTAGTCAGCGTATCACTTTTCAAAAACACCTAATTTTAACAGTCCTTTGCCCAAGGTCCTTACTTAGTGTATTCGTTTATGCAGCATGCAAATATGCTCAAGGAAGCTGATGTTTATGTGCCATTTCAATAAAACTGCAAAGAATTTACATGTCAATGACACTAGAAAATGTTGTCGGACTTTTTAATTAACACAATATGCCAGGTAGAGGCCGAGGAGTGGTGAAACTCATCTGTTGGTGTTGGTTTACAGATAATTAGCGCAATGAGCGACAGCTGCCGGTAACCGTCTACTCAAGACCACTTGACAATGCCGTCCAGTTTGGAAAAATGTTAATGACTCATTAGTTATCTTTCAAATATTTGGAATGACAGTCTAGGAGCTTTTCGCGTAGTGAAGTATTCCACGCTTCAAACTCGGAGTTAGTTAACCATTTAACCCGATTTGAAAAGTTATTGCAACAAAGTTCATGATACAAAGATTCTATCTACGAAATTACCAACGACCATTACAATAATACATGAAATCCGAGCTGATAGATGTAGCCTTAAATTGTAATGGCCCGAGCGGTGGCGTTTCTGGTAGGTGTGTGGGAGACACTGATTGAGACACGGTTTGACACTATTTAAACACTTTACTACCAGACAACGTTATAAACTTACAAGTAATATGAATAAAATTACTGACTGCTTATTCTAACTTCTTGTTCTGACTGCTGGTTCTGACTTGTTAAGAGCTGTGGTAACTATTTATATACAGGATCATTATTGGGAGGGGTAGATAGTACCACGACCCTTGTTCCATCATTACTTATCTTAATCAATTACATTAACAGCTAATTTGTGATTATTAATGTTATAACTAATTGTTAACAAATATCATCAATACTTATCTTAATCAATTACATTAACAGCTAATTTGTGATTATTAATGTTATAACTAATTGTTAACAAATATCATCAACTTATGGGAACAATAAACAGTTGATTGCTTAATGACTTACAAACAGATAGTAATGATTTCCTTGAGAAAGGTAAATAAATCATGATGTCCATTACATGTCCATTACACCTCCCCCCTTAAAATGGGAATAATTTGAAAAATTATTCACATAATATTCATACATCATAATATAATATTATTCATATAAATTCTTAAACGCTTATTTGCTTTTTATCTGAGCGATTCTTGAAGAACGTCTCAAGGGAGTGTGTTCTTGAGATGGACCTGGACTTTCAATGTCTTCCATTTCAATATCATTGTTACTATTATTGGTAGTTCTATTTAAATTAAGGGTAATACAGTTTGTGATTCTACCACAACAAGTTTTTGTGTCCTCTATAGCTAGTAATCTAGATTGTGGCGAACAGAAAAATTTCCTTTTCAAGAGATATTTGCCTATCCTATAGAGTACATAAAAAGCTATAAACTTAACTATAGATAAAAACATGAATACAAAATAAGTATTATTCTTAACTCTATGGAATACACTTTCGTTATTTATTTCGTCTAATAATTCATTTATCTTGTCAATTTTGTGACTCGCTATATTTAAATCATTCATATTCATACTGAATTTATTAAACGGAATAAAATCTAACTTATCTTCTATGGTATTGTTTTTCAATCTATTACAACAATTATCATTGATAATATCAAAATCTGGAAGTACAGATAGATGGTTTGACATCATTCCTTGATTTGAGGAATGTAATATAATATTAGGAGAATATAATTTACAATTCTTTTGTAATTTTAAAATACCTGTAGATTTTAATTCTAGATCATATGGTTCTTCGTTTTTACAAGAAATAGTTGAAATGATTTTATTTGGTATTACAAATAACCAATTATTTTCATTTTCTAATTTATACCATTGTTCTGATTTAATTGAACCAATCCTTGTATCACAAGATGATGGAATTTGGTTTTTACTACCTAAGAATAATGTTAATTCACAATTATCTTTAGCATAAACTGAATACAAAGGTTTTTCAAATTCACAAATATAATAATTATTAGACAATTTCTTACAGCTATTAATATTTTCTATAGTAGTATAATGAATTTTATTTTCAGAGATTACAAAATATTTCTCAGTAGGTAATATAAACACATAAGTATTATTTTTATTTAAAATTGGTACAGGAACTAAATTATACACATCATAAGTTTGTTGAATAATCAATGGTGTCTTAATTATAAACACAATCTTTTCATTCATATAATATGAAACAATGTTAACTAACGATAGCAGTTCTGATGCGTTATCCATATTTAATTCCAAAGGATATTGTGTATGAATCGGAATGTGTGATACCGTTTTCTTTAATTCATAAATATACTGTTCAGGAGTAATTATAATTGGATGTAGATTATTATTTTTAGCGAATAATATGGCATCAATAACCATAGATATTTCATTATTTACCTCGCTGGTAACTAATGTTAAAAATGATAAATGCTCATCTATGTTTTGCTTCATATCAATATTAAAAATTTTATTATTAGTATTTTTTGTATAATTAGCTAAAGTTTCTAAATTTTTACTGAAAATGTTTTCACTTTTCCTGAGATCAGTTATTGTATTATTAAAATTATGAATAGTAGTTTTTACAATTTGCGATTGAGATTTTAATAATGTAATTAATTCGTGTTCGTTTTTATCCAAATTATTGATAGCATCATCATAGCGTTTTGCGTCTTCTACGTCTAATGTTCCAAATAAAATCTTAAATAATGTTCCTACGCCATCGATAACAGAACGTTTTGAACGATGATTATTAGCAAATGAATGTCCGATGATTTCTCTAAGAACGATTTCTTGATTTTTCAAATGAGGATATAATTGTTCTAAGACTAACATAGACGTTTGGCATAGTGAAAATCGGTTAAATGTGTCATGGCTACAAAGGTTTTTAGTTTCAGCAAAGGTATCTTCAATAAGCTGTAACTTCCTGTGCCAGCTAGATATATCTAAATAACTAATTAAATTCCATTCACTATCGAATTGATTTGCTTTTCCTTTAAGATATTTGGAATTTCATTTGGTGTAGGTGTAGTTAATGTATTATTGTATATGTTTATCTTAATATCTGTTTTCATGAAATGTATCTCAACATCATTCTTGACTTTTTATAGTTAAATTTATCATATTTATCTCCGAGACGAGTTAAGTGTAGCTCGGTTCGTTTTCTTTTAATAAGTATTCCTTAACTACGTTTAATAAATCAAAATAAATTTCATAATTAGATTTATTCCAATAGTTTTGCTTTGTACAAGCATAATAAAATGTTGACTTACTGTCGTGAAATACAGCAACTTCAATTACTTTAATATTATTAATTTTATATAAATGATCGTACTCATTAACTATTTTTCTTAGACTTTCATCGTTAATATTTTTATCTTCTGATATTGGTATAAAAATATTTTCTTTTATCACGCTTAATTCGTCATTAATTTCGGTTAAATTATTATTTACTATAACAGACTTTTGCGCTGTTTCTAAAAATGATTTATAATTTTCGCGTATCTTTGAAGTTGTTGTCATTAATTCTTGGTTTTCTATATTTGGAACTATTCTGCTTAATGCATCTGATTAGTATTTAATTTGCCTGGTTTATAAATTGGAGTAAATTCATATTCTTCGAGAGATAATCGCCATCTGAAAATCCTAGCGCCATCATTTTTAGAATTGAATAAGTATGTCAACGGTTTATGATCCGTGATCATATTGAATTTACGGCCATATAAATATGGACGAAAATGCTTGACACACCATACGATTGCTAGAAGTTCTCTTTCAGTGGTTGAATAATTTTGTTCGGCCTTGTTTAACGTCCTACTAGCGTAAGCGATTGGCAAATCCAGACCAATTGGGCCTTGTGATAATACTCCTCCTATGGCATAGTTACTAGCATCTGTGGTAAGATTAAAAGGTTGACTAAAATCTGGATATATTAAAATTGGAGATTTACAAAGTTTAGTCTTAAGAGTTTCAAATGCGTGTTGCTGTAGACTTGTCCAATTGAAAGGAACATCCTTTTTTAAGAGTTTTGTTAAAGGTTGTGACAAGCTACTGAAATCAGGTATAAACCTTCTATAATATCCTGCTAATCCTAGGAATGCTTTTATATCCTTTACATTTTTAGGTATGGGGTAATTTTCAATGGTTGCAATCTTGTTTGGATCTGGTTTAACTCCATCTTCCGTGATCAAATGACCTAAATACATGACTTCGCGTTTCAGAAATTCGCATTTGTCAGGTTGCAACTTTAAATTATTAATGGAAAATCTTTCAAAAACTTCTTTTAATTTCCGATTATGGTTTTCGAGATTATCTGCGTGAATAACGACATCATCTAAATATATGAAACAACGATTTCCTTGCAATCCAGTTAAAACACTATTCATTAAGCGTTGGAAAGTTGCAGGAGCGTTTTTCAATCCAAATGGCATTCTATTGTATTCAAAATGTCCTTGAGGGACAGTGAATGCTGTTTTTGATGAGTCCTTAGGGTGCATTTTAATTTGATGGAACCCTGAGGCTAGGTCGAGTGTTGTGAAATATTTAGAATGACCTAATTGGTCTAATATTTCTGTTATTTGAGGTAAGGGATATGAGTCCCCGATGCTGACCTCATTTAATTTTCTATAATCGACAACGACTCGCCATTTCTTTTGACCCGAAGCGTCAATTTTCTTTGGTACCACCCAGATAGGTGAATTCCAAGGGCTATTTGATGATTTTATAATGCCGTCTTTTAACATTTTATCAATTTGATTATTAACTTCCCCTTTTAAGGCTTCTGGATACCTATAACTTTTTGTATTAATGGGAGCTTCTGTTTTCGTGTGTATTTCATGCATAACTACATCTGTGCAGCTTAATTTATCCCCATCTAAATGAAATATATGATTGTATTCTTTACACAATTCAATCAAAGAATCTTTTTCTTCATTATTTAAATGATCTGTCCGTAGACAACTTTCTAGTTTCTCAAGTCGATAGCTTTCATAGTTTTCATTCACTCTGTCTGAGCTATTTTCATTTAATTTTAATATTTTCTTATTTAAAATAACAACATCTATTTTTTCTAAATTAACAGAAGGTATAGGAAAAGTCACATCCTCATCGGTTGAGTTAAGTGCGGTCGTAATGCCTTTGTTATTATTTACGGTGATAATACTCGGGCATAAAAGTACTCCGTTAGCTAACTCTATGCGTGGAACAATTCCATGTTGAACCTCTTCATTATTCGTTATTTTGATAGGAATGACACATTCGGTTCTTGCTTTGACCGTTATGGTTGATTCCATGATTTTTTCAATATTTTCGACTTGGTCATTTATGTTTTCATAACATAAACTGAATTTCTTATCCGCGAGTTTTAAGGTTTTGGTGCTATAATCTATAGTGCTTTTGTATCTATTTAACATATCACCTCCTATTATACCGTTACCACCAATAGGGAAATCATCATCAACGATGTGGAGTATTAAATTTATATTTCCTATGAACTCCAATTCGACATAACCTAAAGTCCTGGTAGGTTTGTCTACTTTATCGATTCCCTTTAAATCAGCTAAAATATCATGATGAATTTCAGCGTCCTTTGGTACAGCGTTTTTCTTAATGAGGCTAATATTTGCACCAGTGTCTATAAGAAAATCTATATTTCTTTTATTATCTTTCAAAACTAATGACACAAAATAACAATTATTATTTATCGCGGTTATGAGCCCCTCTACTAATCTATTACCTTTTGGTTGGCTCGCACCATCAGGTTTTATTCGTTTTTTTGGTTTGACGTAGAGTTTTTATTAGGATAACGATTATTATTACTAGATGAGTCAGTTTTATTGGGTGAATTTTTATTTTTCAAATAATAGCAGTCTTCTTTAATATGACCCTTCTTTTTACAATAATTGCAAAATTTTAGGTTTTTATTATTATTATTAGGTTCCGAAAATGATCTGATTCTACAATTTACTACTGTATGGCCTGGTTTGTTGCATTTATAGCAGTGCTTAGTGTTAGATATATTTAAATTTTGAAATTTAGATATTTCATATTTACTTTTAAGCTCTTGCTCTTCGACTACTGCCATTGAAATAGCATCTTCTAACGTTTTAGGTTGTAGAGCTTTTAATATTAAATTTAAGTCTTTATTTATACCTGTAATAAATACGCTTAAGGCTTGTGATTTGAGTAACTCAACGCATGCTTGTCGGGCTTCTTGCGTTTGGTTTGTTGTATCTAGTGAATTTATTAATCTGACGTAACAATTTTCGACCTTATTTGCATATGCTAAAACGTTTTCGTTATGATTTTGTTTGCAACTGTTTAGTTCTAATTGCCATTGACCAATCGTTCGTTTTTCGGTGTATGTATCTAATAAATAATTTTTTAAATCATCCCAAATTTGAAATTCGCGATTTCTTATCATTGATCTAGCGTTATCCGTAATTTTTGTAATAATTATTTGAAGCAGTATTTTTTGTAGATTTGGATTTATTAAATTATTAACCGTATCACAGTTGTCTAAAAATTCATGTATACGCGCCTTACTGCCATCAAATTTAGTTAGCATTCTTTCAGCCATTTCTAGTGAAATATAATTATTTTGTACATTCATTGATGTAGATACACCAGAATTTACGCTTTGATGCATGATTAATACTAATTTATACTAATTTACACTTTTCACTTTTCACAATTGAACACTTCCGATGATTGGCAGATGATCCCGTACAGGAAAGATCCTTTATAACGGTGCTTAATAAAATATTGGCGGCGTACTCACAGTAATATAATTACTTGAAGATATCTCGTTGACATAGTAGTTGACGTGATGACTTGATGAGCAGGAGACTGGGCAGCGTAAGCGGTTGAATTTTGATCTTCGGACCGCTGAAGATACGTTTTGTCCAATCCGTAGAACTCGTCGTGATGCTCAGGACCGTTGTTTGTAGAAGAATCGGAGCTTTAGGACTCCGAAGAAGGTCTCGTACAATCAGAGATGTAAGGCTCTGACCAAGGTCTCGAACTATTGAAGTGAAGTGGTCTTTCAATCAATCCCAAACTCTGACACCAATTTGTAATGGCCCGAGCGGTGGCGTTTCTGGTAGGTGTGTGGGAGACACTGATTGAGACACGGTTTGACACTATTTAAACACTTTACTACCAGACAACGTTATAAACTTACAAGTAATATGAATAAAATTACTGACTGCTTATTCTAACTTCTTGTTCTGACTGCTGGTTCTGACTTGTTAAGAGCTGTGGTAACTATTTATATACAGGATCATTATTGGGAGGGGTAGATAGTACCACGACCCTTGTTCCATCATTACTTATCTTAATCAATTACATTAACAGCTAATTTGTGATTATTAATGTTATAACTAATTGTTAACAAATATCATCAATACTTATCTTAATCAATTACATTAACAGCTAATTTGTGATTATTAATGTTATAACTAATTGTTAACAAATATCATCAACTTATGGGAACAATAAACAGTTGATTGCTTAATGACTTACAAACAGATAGTAATGATTTCCTTGAGAAAGGTAAATAAATCATGATGTCCATTACATGTCCATTACAAAATCTCGAGCGCCTGGCCTCAGACATTCCGACCCGTGTACGAATCTCTATCCCAATTCCAAATTCCCTAAATACATGTACACTGGCGTGTAAATCCCTTATTGTTTACAAATACTATGTGTGTAGTACACGTTATCACGGCCCGTGTCAAGTCGCTCGGCCTTCCCCGAGGCCGCGCCTGACCTGGATTTCTCCACGCGGCGCTCGCGCATGACTCATTGTTTTGGTGCGCCTGCGTTGCTACCACCTCGCGTATTGTGTTACGCTTCATTATTATACGACTCGTACCAGTAGTTTAGGGTTATGCTGTAAAAAATAGAGCACGGGCAATGTTTTATTTTATACGATCGATAAAACGAATGAGTATATTGAGCCGTTTTGATTTGTAGCTCGGGAAAATACTTATATTCAATTTTGTTACCAGTTTCTAGGCTAGCGCACTATTATTCTTTGCTAGTTGAAATTATACACACCCACATTATGTCTTCAACCTCATCCTCGAGATTTTTCTTAAATACGATGTTCCTTCGACATTTTTATCAAGTTTTGCTGACTTTAGAAAATACAGTTTGTGGATAAAAATATGTGTTTTAACATCAAAATAATATTGGAGATAAATGTAATTAACTAAAAATTAATGTAATTTTTAGTTAATTAGTTAGTAATCTCCAATATTTTTTTGGTGTTAAAACACATATTTTTAGCAAAACAAAAATAAAACTGTTGAGTAGCTGAAAAAAGAAAACAAAAAACACCTGAAGTCTCGCAGTGACCGGCACGCCACAATTGCGGCCAAGTCTCCTCTATGAGAGATGAATGGATAGGCACGGTACAGTACACGGTTGTTTCGGAAGGTTCCTGTTTAGGACATGGCGGAACGAAATTGCCAGGGTGTCACAACTTTGTGGATCACTCAGAGAAACAGGTTAAGCATGTGGTGAAGTCTCGGAGGCTCGCTCGGAGGACCGCCGTGTCCTCGTGGCCGCGATTAATGGCGCCAATCTCTAACGTCCGGTCCTAGTCCAGCCCATGACTCCCTTCTGCAAAGTAGTAGGTAATGTTCGCATAGGAGAAGGCTTTAGCAGTTGACTTCCGGCCACGGCAATAAATGGCTTGCCATTTATTGGCCCGGTCGACAGCGTGTTGTGTGCCACGCGCCCTTCAAAGAGTCTGTCAGCAGATGATAATGGGGAATGTTAGGGCCGATGCCTGCCAATGCCGCACACTGTTAGAAAGGGATAGAGTGACCCCTAGCACAGGCAAATGAAGGAAATTTTAGTACAGAGCGGGAAAAGACTTTTGATGATTTTCTATCCAAAATAGGGCTAGCAATAAGCAAAAGATTACTTCTTACTTAATCACAAAAAAAAACCTGCCTCTTTATTAGATTAACAAAGAAAATTTTCCTAAAGCCCTTATATTCTGAGCAGCACGAAACGAAGTGGAGGTTATCGACCTCAAGTGGGAACGCGATGTCACAACATTAAAGTTTTCGAACAATCCCGTATTCTAATCGTGTCACGTTTAAATGACAAGTTCTTAACTAAGGAGTTCGTCCACTCCAACCAGCAGGTCGTTACCCAGCACAGTTTTGTAATTTAGGAAGAGATAACTAGCTATAGACTATGATGGCAAGATAAAGCGGGATTAAAAGTTTGTAAAAGGGACCATAATGTAATTTTAAGTTTTTAAGTTTGACCTAGAAAAGTGTCACCGACTTTTAATATCAGTGGGTGGTTTTACACAACTTTTTGCCAAATGTTAGCAATTTGTATCAAAGAGGATTTACGTTTTAAAAGATTAAGAAATTCTCACGGCTAATATATTTATTTCTATGAAGAAATTAAATCATTAAACGCTTTAGATTTTTAGATGAGAAAATTAGTAAGTACTTCAATTCATCTGAAGTCAGTACCTACTATAGAATAAAATTAGTCATTTAGCCTTGCTTTTCAATAGTCAACAATGCAATCGAACGATTCAGCATGGATGTCTGGAAAAGTACTTTTAACGATACGATCGTCGCTTTAACTGTGTTTATTTATGTGTACTCCTTCCTATCAATCATTCAGATAGCAAATAACGAACGAGTCGACGAACTTTTGTCCGATTTCTCTGCAAAGCTTTACTCCTGAGTAATAAATAAAAAAAAATAGTAAGTGTTTTCTTGTGTTCATTACACAAGAAGACAGCTGTGCTGCTGGGAATTACGTTGCGCCACTTCTTCTTCCCAGCGAAAGCACTAGGAAATGGCGAACGGCAGGCGGTTTGGGGGGACTGTCTTATGTAATATTAACGTTCAAAAAGTGTAGATTCTCAACCTAATTTGAATAAATGACTTTTAATTTTGAATACATTAATCCTTTAAGTCGAAATTCTGACATGGCGACCAATCTGACCAGAAACAAGCCTTCCACACGGAATTATAGCGTACAAATTTGTGAGACACAGGTGCACTATTTTTCTATACCTTGATTCCTTTTCGATCTCAGTACTCCTAATGTCATCGTATATATAGACGTGATTTATTGATCTGTAATAAAAGGTTAGCTACATTAAAATAGAATTCATTCATCACAATATTTTTATGATCATCTTGAGGAAATAAAGCAAATGTCTCATTAATTATTTGAGGTCATTGCCTGATGGGCAAACATGTGTGATTTCGCTTCGATATATCCATCAAAGCTCCTTGGTACAAAATTTCACAATATATCACAGGAAATGGAATGTTGTCGTTAATGCTACATTCGATGTTCTACAAAAATATTTTGTAATAACGCGTTGCGCCATGCTCCACGTGGCGCTATTCCACGTGGAAATTCTTCATTCCTAGAATTTATTGCAAAATCATATCATCAAAGAAGCTTTTCGATCGAGATATTTTTCAGTTTCATATTTTTTTTGTAATGGAAATAAAATGAAATCAACTTGATTATTCTGTAATTTGGTATCCCTTTTATATGTCATATATAAAAATAATCCAGGCAGAGTTGATATTTGCTATCTGGAATGGCGAAACAAACTCAGGGGTCAAACTCTTCTAACGTCCAGACACAATGTTGGTCATATGCGTTAGTCATTTCAGGAAATGCCCTCATGGATTTAAGTGAACTTGTTCAGTCAGTATATACATAGAAGTATAGTCTCCATGAACCCTTCCTTCAATCAGGAGATCGTTGAACTAATGTTTTGTTACTACAGTTAATTCAATCAACAATTTGTAATGTCTTTAAACACGTGGAGCTCCCTAGTGCGTGGTTCTATAATAACGTCTAATATTGATACAATTTGTCATTCGTTGAACTCTTCCCTGGAAGTTTATGACCCAGGACAACGAGTTGATTGGTTGGGTCGAACTATGCGCACGTGGCACCGTCACTTACACCATCATAAAACAATCCTTATATCAATGATCCAACACACAAAATAATGATCGCACACATTTATTATGGACGTAAAGTTTGTTTGTTTGGCTCGCGGTAAACTATAAATTCTTTCTTATTGATGGGATTTTTCGCCATTGACGATACCCCAGAATTGTTGCAGGTATTTAATGAGTAACACTAAAACCACCAGTTTTGAGCCGCACTTGTTTTATTTACACCTGACCGCGTGACGGAGGTATATTTACGACTGAAATACATTGTGTTCAAGTTCATTCATTATACAATAGCATTTTGCTGTATGAGCATTATTGGCTCGTACACTTATACACACGTTACATGCAGGTATTTTTTATGTTATGACGTATTACACATTGGTTATGACGACAAAGAGTATATTTAGGGTAATTCCGGGATAGATGGCCGTACGGGAGAGTTGGCCACTGCCAAAAAATTGTACAAAGAATCGCTAGATGGCATAACTGTGTACTAAGTTTGCTTGCCGAGGTGCGTAAGAACAACCGTACGCCAAAAGATCTTCCAAAAATAAATTAAAATGTGAGTAAAATCTTAATGTTTGATTTGACTAATGCTAATTCTTTTTTTAGAGTTTATGTACGAAGTTGTGGTCATATTAGTTTTTAAACATAACAGGTTTTTTTCATTATTTTTACCAGATAATGAACCGGGCTACATTATAACCTCAAAACTACGGCATGGTTTGGCACTTTTCTTTTACGTGGATGGCATGGCCATCTCTCCCGGATGATTAGGAGAGATGGCCTCAGTTTGTCAGTGTCAGATGGCCGTATGATTGTAGGGGATAAATTTTAATATATTTTTTTTGTTTTCGTTATTTTCTGTCTCCGATTCCTGAAAGGTTAGAAGAGGTACGCAAACGAGCGAAGCATGTTGGCAAAGTTCTCATTTCTGAGAAACATATTCATGAAAGAAAGTCTAAAGAAGAGGCTTAACTGCTCAAGGAACAAAAAAAGATTAAGAAGGAACAAGAAAGTAAGAAAAAAATACAAATAAAGGAAAATATCAAGACTAAGAAAGTAAAAAAGACTGCTGATAGCACTAAGATGGCTGACAACACAAAAAATAAATTACCTCTTAAAAGAAAATCGACTAGGAAAATATCTCAAAAAAGCAGCGATGACGAAGAAGAAGAGAGTTTTAAATCATAGAGATGAAGAGAGCGATATGAAAGAAGAAGACAATTGTGTAGACTGTGGAGAAAATTATTACCAAACACAGCTAATCGAAGATTGGATTCAATATGCCATTTGTTTTCTTTGGGTACATGAGAATTGCCCAGAATTTGATACCATGTGCTCTAAATGCGGTGGATGCAAAAAAAGTGAGATGGCACAAAATAAAGCTGTGTTAAAAATAAAAAAGTGAGATGTAGTACTGACCATCTTACCCGTCCTACTATGGCCATCTCACCCTTAGTATCCGGGAGAGATGGCCAGAGCTGTTTTTGTTTCAAAGTTAGTTTTAAGGTTGATCTCTTTAAAAAATATCAATATCATATGTCACTTCCATAAGTTGAATGTTCAGAGTTTAATTAAAAGTACTGATTATCATTATGCATATTGTAGTTTAATTTTTAGTGGGCTTCAAAAAAACTATGGCCATCTATCCCGGCTTTACCCTATTAAATTTTACTTATACATCATTCATTTTATCCACGTGAATTTATTAGTAACTCTGATCTTCCGTTTTTGCCGGCTTTATCAAACCAGTCAATGGGAACTAAGAATATTTTTTTATCTATACTAATATATAAAGCTGAAGAGTTTGTTTGTTTGTTTGAACGCGCTAATCTCAGGTCCGATTTGATAAATTCTTTTTGCGTTGGATAGCCCATTAATCCAGGAAGGCTTTAGGCTGGCCGTACCAGCGTAGGCGAACACTGGTACGGCCACGTCTTACGAAAACGGGCACGTTACTATGGGTAACAAATGTCTTACCATGGCGCCTCCGCCGGGCCGGAACAAGCGGGGTAGACCAAAGAAGTGCTGGCTTGACGTCGTAAGAGATGACATGCGTGCCAACAATCTCTCACCACAGGATGCTAAAGATCGCGCGAAATGGAGGAGAATGTGCAGGAAAGCGGATCCCGGGCTCCAACGCGAAAGCCGCAGAAGCAAACGCT
The DNA here is from genome assembly GCA_037179545.1 of Sesamia inferens. Taxonomy (NCBI): domain Eukaryota; kingdom Metazoa; phylum Arthropoda; class Insecta; order Lepidoptera; family Noctuidae; genus Sesamia; species Sesamia inferens. The sequence goes on along the minus strand of CM073934.1, from coordinate 24,041,980 downwards.
GAGATGGTGAACGTTGTATATTCACAATCAGGACCACTCTCACCCTGAATATCATAATTATTAATAGCCCACCATTTATTCGTCTTTGCCTATTTAAGTATTATAAGTATGTATGATGTGACAGGGATGATTTTTTTTTATAATTATAAACTAGTACTTGACCGCAATCCCGCCTAATGGTAAGCAGTGATGCAATCGTTGACGGTAAACCGCGCTAGTTTATTAAGAGCCTATTAACTGATTTTTTTAATAATTATAAACTAGTGCTTGACCGCAATCCCGCCTGATGGTAAGCAGAGATGCAATCATTGATGGTAAAGCGCGCTAGTTTATCAAGCGTATTCACTCAAAAAAACTGAATAAATAGGAAGGAAGATGGCAGTTGAGCGAGGTGATGAAATGTTAAACCCAACAACACGACCAAACTCCCGACACAAAAACATTTGGCGCATCGTACCCGGCACACATCGCAACACAACTGCTCAGACCCGTCCTCCATACAGCTTCACCAAACATCATCCCGAAACACGACGAATCGCTTGGCGGCAAGACTTTGTCTGGTGGGTGGTAACTTCTGCCGGCAGCCGATGTTATGGTCTACCATCATGATTACGGTTAATTTAATACAGATTAATTTAAATTAATGAAATTTATAATCAATTTAATATAACTAACCCTAGAAGATAAGTTATTGTTATACTAATCATTGAAATTAAAATCTACGGCTCTGAAGATCACTATAGTTTTGCCACTTTTTTTAACTTGAAACTGATCTCCTGACCAAGAGGCGGTTATTTTTTTTAATATAGTTTCGGTGTTCTCCACCTGCCCTCAACTATCAACTTTACGCCCAGAATAGGCTTACTCTAAAACACTCCGGCTTCTATAAATCAAATTCCTTGGATATTATTATATTATATATAGCTAAGACCGTCTGCTACGAAACCACCAAAAACCGCCGTAACAATTCTTCTCCTTCATCTGACTCGTTCGTCTAAAATAGAATGGTTCGATAGTGTGATAATACGAATCGAGTTTCTTCTGGGAAAATAATATCGTATTCATTACAATTTCGTAACGTCCTACACAAAGGTGATAACTACTTCCATTCCATCAAATATTTCGTGTGACCTATATGACCCTAGCTTTTGCTCGAGGATAATTTTAGCTACTCTTTATAATATACACATACTTATCTCCAAGTTATATTTTATAAAAATACAAACAGAGCAAGTACTTGAGCGGAGAAAAGTTACCTAAATAAAATAGTCTCCAAGGAGATCGTGCCAATTAGCTGCTTATATCATCGTAGGTGCTTAATATCCCTGTAACTATGTGTGTTTTAGTGCAGGCGAATTTATTCATGCGATTCATCTAGAATAAATATTCGAGTATTTAAAATAGTCGTTAAAGGGATCTCTGCATTCTTAAAATTCCAAGTGCGGAGATATAAATGAAGTTCTGAAAGCCGACGTTGATTAATTCACACGAAAATGCACATTGAATAGTTTGGTTTTCATAACGTGTGACTAATTCCATGAAAACCTGATTTAGGATCTTTCTGACAGAATAGTGCGTAAATAAGTTGGGATAGAACACATAGCTTTCTATAGAGGCAGTCCTCGTACTTACGGCATGTTAGGATCTCGAAATACGCGACGTAAGTCGAGACAAATTTTTTCATATGTATCTACCTTTTTTTTTGAGGGCTCCAACAACCCATAACGACTGCCATTAAATCTTCGTATGGTTTTTCATATGTATGTACCAATATAAAACTCAAAGGTTAGGAGCACCACAGAAAAAACCTGCATATAATTATTTTTACTCACTGTTTATACTTTCTTTTTAACTATAATAATAATTATTTATTTATTTTCCCACCACATTACATGTTTTACACCTACCAATTACAAATTTAAGGCATACAATTTTTGTATTGTGGGACACTGGTGCCTAAGCTAAGCTATATGCTTGTATTTCAGGACACCAGGTCTCCACCCCTAATTACTTATAATGAGCCATAGATAGGTATTGACAATCAGACAAGTAATCAAAATTATTGTGGTATTACAAAAATAAAATGGACAAAACAAAATAAAATAACAAAAAATAAATGCAATAAAGGTGAGTGAGCAGCACGTAGGTGCATCAGTGAGTGAGTGAGTGAGGGAGTGAGTGAGTGAGGTAACTGGATATACTTTATTAACTAAACTAATATATAAAGCTGAAGAGTTTGTTTGTTTGTTTGAACGCGCTTATCTCCGGAACTACCGGTCCGATTTGAAAAATTCTTTGTGCGTCGGATAGCCTCTTAACCCAGGAAGGCTTTAGACTATAACTAATATAACATCACGCAGCAACCAATAGCAGCGGAGCATATCGAAATCTACGCGGGTAAACCGCGTGGCACAGCGAGTTAAAAATGAGTGCTTAGCTGCCGGCCCCACGGATATTAACCTCGCGACAAATGAATTCTCCTATGCTGGAAATCGAAACCATTGATGGTGAGGTATATTTAAGGAATAGTATCAAAATATTGTTCGACGTAACTTGAAACAACGTAAATCGGGATGACGTAAATCAAGGACTGCCTGCACAAAATCCAATTGAAATAGCTGATGAGACTTCTCAAATGTAATCGGAATTGTCATCTATTGACAGTGAAAATGAAAATATTTTTATACGTAGGTATATAGATAGGAGATACGTAGGTTTATATGTAGGTATATAGAACGGTCTACATTGACAGCAAGGAGGCCTAAGTTAGATCCCCGGGCAGTGCAAATATTTGTATGCATGAATATTAATATTTGCCCTGGTCTGGTGGTGCCTCGGAAAGCACGTTAAGTCGTTGGTCCTGGTTGCCATACGAACATTTAATGGCAGTCGTTATGGGTTGTTGGAGCCCTCAAAAAAAAAGTCCAACAATTGGTCTAACGGCAATGCTTCGATGTTGTCTTCGGGTTGTGGAGGTCAGACGGCAGTCGCTTCATGGAAAATATCGAAGTTTAACCAAATGAGCAATAAATATCAATTGGTAAAGCGGACCCCAGACTCCAAAGCTGAAAAGCTTCGGATGCGACTGAGGTTAACGCTGAGGTGGTAATGATGACGAGAACGGTGTTTCTAAATTAGTTTTATGAAAAAAATAATGATATTAATGAATGTAAACTATCGCAATTCAGAATCTCCGATAAATTCTGTGCAGTTTGATACCTGGTTTGTCATGTTTAATTGGGTTGTATCCCAAAAAATAATTTAATGTCCATCAGATAGATTTATAAAAAATATTGAACACGTATTTTTTATTTTTTCTCTCATTCAAATACTTAGGAAGATATATTGATTTGAAATGTCGCATGACGTCACGCCGTGCTACAAAATATACAACGGCGGGCCGTAATTACCCCCCACTCCGTAACTTTAATATGCTATATCTCAGTAAGTGTTGGTAATTTCGACAAAATGAAAAATACGGGTCTTAATTTTTCTTATTATCTATAAGACGGACTAATTATTTTTTTTGAATTTCATACCTTGGATACATCCCTATTGCGTATAAGTTAAGAAAAGATCAGAAGTTAAGAGAAGATCTATATCAAAAAATTACTCTGCATTACTTTTGACTGGTAATATACTCAAGGGGCTGGCGTTATTACAATTGCAACTGTTAATAGCCTCAAGTCAAAGTAAAAGCCTGCTTATATATTTTCAAAAATCATAATTTTAAGGATGAATATTTCTTGTGCGATGAACACTCATCGCTAATTATTTTTAATTCTTTATCCTATCCAGTATCACATAATTATTTCCAATATCATGACGCTGCTTTAAATACCGTAATCACGTCTAATGAAAGCCCTCTCGTTCTTTCACATCCCCATTTAGAAGTCCCTAAATAAAATCTATTGTCTGCAATACGTCTACAACCACCAATTACTTCCCACACAAAAGGAAAGCTTATACACTCAATGCCTTTATTAGTGTGTCTTACACAAAGGTCAATGAACATTAAGGCAAAGATTTATCTAGACATACGGTAGCGTGTTAGCCAAGTTTAAGTTGGCGAGCAGCACTGTGTTACACGAACAATTTGGAGCTACTTTTGACCCCTTCCTAATCAAAATCTAAACCTATAAAAACGCACCATATTTGTTTATATATTTTGAGATCCCCTAAATAAATATTCTAAATTTCGAGATAAATTTGATACTATTCTAAATTTCATAGACATAGCTCAAACGGTTATTTAGATAATAACGTTCAAAATCGTCATTTTTCTGACTGAGTGTGATTGACATATAGATCAAAAACCTTACCCACTTCCAGATGACCTAGAAAGTTCAATCTTGGCATCCAGCTAGGTAATTGTATATGCAACGCAAAAAATCGAAAAACAATATATATAATCTTTAATATTTTAAACCAAATATCGATTTTATTCGGTACCAATACCACTAAGCTACTTTCTAAAAACTGTTATTAGAGTAACTTTTCTCTTATTTATTTATAGGACCTTAATAATTAGGTATTTATAAAACATAATTAACCGAACCAAAAACACAAAAAATAGCAGCCAAGTTCAGTTTGTGTAATTGAAAAAAAAAAACTGAACTTGGCTCCTATTTTTTGTGCTTTTGGTGGGAGAAACGTTACTTAACACATATGTACTTTGGCTTAGTGTTATTCCTGTCAGTGTCACATGAATGTCAAACTACAAACAAGTACAAGATATAAACGGTAACATGGTCTTAATGCCTTTTATAGATGTCGACCTGAAGTTCTTCGCCACGCGTGCTTGTTTCAAATGACCAACACTACTTGTCAGTAGCTACAATGTTTACTTTTACGCTTCCTCGGTTAACACCGCAATAAAAAAGGCGTTTTAATTGTGGTGTGGTCGTTCGAATGTTGACAGTGATGACCTCGGGAAACCGAGCTGCAGTCCAGCCGCACACAATGTAGTAACACTGTGTCATTGTGTCCGGCTCAGTTTTACACGATAGGTATAGGATTTGACCACAGAATATACAGAATTGAGAAATTTTTAATTTATGCGAAGTTTGTACTATTATTAATATAAATTATTTGGATTAGCAGATAGAGGAGTAATTTTCGTGACTAAATATATAGTACCTAAAGTGCTCTGTTATGCTTGCAGTAACTTTCTATTACTATATTGATTATTAGCTTCTTATATAAACTTAAATATAGATAATCATAGATCTATGTATAGCTACCACTACAATTATAGTTACATTACAATTATCATAAATGCATGTATACTTACCATTACAATTATCATAGATCCATGTATACTTACCATTATTTATTTTTATTTATTTATTTATATTTATTAGAGCCACCAGTTATTGTTACAACACTTAAATGTACAGTTGATAATTATAAGATCTTAGCTAGTTGCACAACATATTAAGGGAGCTACAGCGTACAATTAGAGGAGCGTTATAGACAGTGGTTAATAAAATTATACATAACAAGTATTAATCCATTCTAAAGATAACAAAAATAAAATATTACTATACAAAATGCAAAATACTTAAATCTAATAAAATTAAAAAATAAAAACAAACAAGTAGCAAATAAAAGGGAAGAGGTGGAGCAGACTAATTCAGTTCAGCCAACTTCCTCCGGAACTGTGACAAAGAGTCAAAGTGTACGTCCACAGATTCACTGCATTTGTTTAATAAACGACAGAGACGGGGAATAGGTGATGATTTACCGAACTCTGTGCGCCTAAAAGGGGCCGAGAGAGGTTGAACTGGCTTACGTGGATATCTCGATGGCACGCTAAACCTAAAAGAATTAAGGAGCTGTGGACAGTTTATTTCACCTCGAAGTATTTTAAAAAGAAAGACAAGATCCAAGATGTCTCTGCGCTTTGAGAGGGTCTGCATCCCGAATAAATGTAGCCTGTCATGGTACGAGGTCCTTCTACCGCCGCTAGCTGTACCGCGACTTAAGTACCACAGAAATCTTTTTTGCACTCTCTCGAGCCTTAGGGAATGTGTGGCATAGTGTGGCCTCCACACAGAGCTACAATACTCAAGGGTACTTCTGACAAGACTACAATAGAGTAAGATTCTTGTTTTCGGCTTTCTAAAAGGTTTAGAATTTCGAATTACAAAACCCAGCATCCTAGAGGCACTCTTAATGATATTCTCCATATGAGGAACGTAGGTCATTTTTTTGTCAAGGAGCACTCCCAAGTCTCTAACACAGCTTACTTCGGAAAGTCTATTGAGGCCAATTCGATATGAAGAGGGATAAGGTTCATGCTTCCTAGAAAAGGTGATAAAATGGCATTTATCCTGGTTAAGAACCATATTATTACTATCACACCATTTGCTTATTTGATCGATGTCATACTGTAATTTCTCCACATCCTCCTGATTTTTTATGACTTTTGAGATTTTTAAATCATCGGCAAATAAGTATGGTTTGGAATGCGAGAAGCACGATGGTAAATCGTTGATAAAGATAATGAATAAAATGGGACCTAGATGCGAGCCTTGCGGAACGCCGGAAGTGATGTGATGCTTTTCGGATTCAAATCCGTTCATCACGACGTAAAAACTTCGGTCTCGCAAATAAGATTCCAACCAAGACAAAAAGGGCCCATAGAAACCGTAAGCTGATAGTTTATATAGAAGTGCTGAATGTGAGACCTTGTCGAAGGCCTTGCTGAAGTCCATATAAACAACATCTACCTGCTGTTGTTTGTCCAGAGCTGCAGTAATTTCCTCAGTAAAAAGGGTCAGGTTGGTGCAAGTGGATCTGTTTTTAACAAAACCGTGTTGGAACTCTGTAAGAAAGCCCTGAAAATGTCGTTGAACGACGGGACAGATAAGTGACTCTAGTATCTTGCCAAATGTGGACAGGATAGAAATAGGCCTGTAATTATTTGTGACTGAGTCGTCGTCGCCCTTGTGCAATGGAATTACCTTTGCGAGCTTCCAGTATGACGGAAATACACCTTGTTGCAAAGATGTGTTAAATATAATGTGCAGGGGAATTGACAGCTGTTTGGCACATTTTTTAATAAATAAGGGCGGGATCTTATCCGGACCAGCACCTTTGTCTGCATTAAGATGTTTTAGCTTTAAGTAGACATCATCAGGTTTCAGGACAACGGTACCCAACCCCTGTCCCAATCTATAGGCACGAACTAACGAACAGTTAGAAAAATCCCTAACGGTATCGCTATTGTTATAAACAGAGCGAAAATGAGTAGCAAACATTTCACACATATCCGCGCCGTCTGTAACTGATCTCGGTCCATCAGACAACGTGGCGGGATAAGTTCCTTCATTTTTACGCTTATGTTTAATATGAGACCAAAAAAATTTAGGGTGGGTAGCAATCTTGTCCTCACAATACCTAACATAGTCATTATAACACGAAATAGATAGTGTCCTACATCTCTTGCTAAGTAGTTTCACGGTAATTTCGTCTCTTGGATTTTTGTATTTTTTATATAGCTTCAGGTATTTAATCTTTTCGCGTGTGAGTCTAATAAGATTACGATTGTACCAGGGAGGAAATTTATTATTTTTAATAGATGATAAAGGTACATACATTTCAATTGCTTCTTCAACTTTAAGATATAATATCTCTACTAATTCATTGACGCTATGACTACAGTTAAGAGTTTCAGCCCAGTCAATACCACCGAGATATCTTTGTATGTGTTCGTAATTTGCTTTACGGAAGTTACGTCTAACACCATCCTTACAAGGTTTCAATTTTGCGGTGACCGTTATAGATAAATAAAACTCTATTGGAGGATGCAGTGAATCAATGGTAGTGAGGGCATTGCTGGATGCAAGGACTTTGCTCTGCAAGGAATTGCCTAATAATACTAAATCTAAAATCTTCCCTTTACTGTTTTTAATTTTGTTAAATTGCTGTAAATTATTAACATTGATGAAATCCAGCAAAGAGAGAGCCAATTTATTCAGAGATTTGAGCATCACAGGATTATGAATTGAGTCCCAGTCGATACATGCTAAATTAAAATCTCCCACAATACAAGGAGTGACATTCGGCTTTTCCACAATCTGATTGCAGTTATCAATGAAAGCATCCAACAATATTACGCTCAGAGGGGGCGGCAAATACACAGCACACACGGACAGCAAAGTGACTTCCTTATTTTTCTGCATAACTTCAATTGTGACCCATAACTCCTCGCACTCACTTTCCCATGACTTCATACGCTTGGGGTTATATTTCTTTAAAACAGCCACCAGAACACCTCCGCCATCTTTTCTATTGTAAAATTTAGATGGAACCCTGTCCCTTCTGAACACGATATATCTATTGTCAAATAATTCCGTACTAAAGATATTATCATTCAACCACGTTTCTGTTAAAATTATAACATCATAACAACTACTGCAAAGGTTGCAATGAAAATCGTCGGTTTTAGTGCGTAGACCTCTTACATTCTGATAATAAATTGATAACGAATCGAATTTTAAAAGACCTTGAATTAATAATTTAAAAAAAACATTACAATTAATAATAATATAATAATAATAATAAAGCTTTGTTTGAAATTTCTTACAATAAGGTTAAGTGTAACTTATGAGCTAATATTTTAGGTACTATGATTAATATGTGACGTTATTGTATGAACCCCCTTCGGGTGAAAGCCTCCTCCAAGGTATTCCATCTCTCTCTATCTAAAGCAGTATTCAGCTAGCTTTGACCAGCTATCGCTACCATATCGTTGGCCCATCTGGTTGGTGCGTTCAGGCGCTTTTGCCATACCTATTATTGGAATCAATTGTAACAGCTAATACCTACTTAGGACCCATTAACTTAATCAAATTTTATTCCGTGGTGTTTGGCAATCTGGGCTTCTCCCAGTTGCAATAATGTCCCTTTGTGCCGTTTGGCCTAGTTCTGTTCTGTCTCCTGCTTGTTATGGAGGGAAGTGGAAAAAATATCTTTTTTCTTACTCCTCCGCTATTCTTTTCTGATTAATTTCGTTGCGGGACCCAAGACAGTTGAATCGTTTCTCCGGGACTCGTCGAGCTTCATTGCTCGGCGTTTTTCTGGCGGTCGCCACTGTTGATTCTAGCTTTCAGAAGTTGCAGCGGTTGGGAAAAGTGTGGCGGGTTTTGTCCCAAAACAAAAAAAAAAAAAAGAAATGGCCCATCTGGTGCTTGGGCGGCCTCTAGCTCTGGTGCCTTGCGGTCCGTTCCTTCTTACCGACCGTAAGGCGACCGTTGCTAAATAGCCGGCCCACTTTCATTTTCTTTGTAAAGCAAAGGTTGACGCGTCGATTACTGGTGTCTTGTTACGGATATCTGCATTCCTAATTCTGTCTTTGAGTTTTATATTAAGGCAACTTCTTTCCATTTTTCTTTGTGTGGTTTGTATCTTTCTAATTGTTTTTAGATTGTACGCATACCTACCATTACAAGTATATATGTATATTCGCACCGTTCACTTATCCACTATATCTAGATAGGTACTAACATTATAAAGCTGAAGGGTTTGTTTGTTTGAACACCATAATCTCAGGAACTACTGATTCCAATTAAATACTTCTTATAATGTTGGATAGTGCATTTATCGAATAAGGCTTTAGGGTTTTATAACACCCTTGACAGTTTTGGTCACGCTGTGACCAAAATAGTCCAAAAATCAGTGAAATGTCTAGAAAAACAAGGAAAGTTTCTTTCTGGATTTCCATTGTGTGCGCTTATGTCTCAAGTTATCCTATAAATATGATGTAAAACGACTTAATGGCTATCATGATAACAGAAATTAATCAGGTAACAGCTGACAGCCAGTCTATTATATTTAGATGGAAAGTTTAAATATCAGTAAATGTCAATAGTCAATCTAAATGCCATAGTGTGGAGAAATAACATGAAAATCATTATGCAAATGATTTGGCTTACCCGTGCGACATTACTTGATAGCAGCTGTCAGTATAAGCGAAAGTAATGGTACCTACTGGGTCAATGAAGTACAAGCCGTGTAGGTGTCGGCTGACCTTTTGAAACAATTGCATTCAGAGTTAAAGGTAAGCAATGAATTATAATTAAAAGCACTAGAAATAGTCACTGTTGTGATAGAAAAGGAATATAACTAAGTATATTAACCTAGTTCTTACTTATTTATCTAAATTCGAAGTAACACAATTCCCTTTCCCAAATTTCCATCCCCTATTTTAACGGCCGGTGAAGATTTCCAAGATAAAAAAACGAGACAGCTATTTTCCGTTGATAACAAAGAGTCTGTGATTTCTAGCTTTGAAAACTGCGAAAATTCCCATATAAATTTTCAACCCCCTTTTTAAGGAGTTGGGGGCGGATTTCCAAAACTAATACGGATATTTTTTTGTTAGTATCAAATAGTCCGCATACGAATTTTTAGCTTTCTACCTTGAAAATTGCGGAATGCTCCATACAAACTTCCACCCCCCCATTTTAGGGGAGTGGGAGGTTAGAAAGAAACAAAAGGTAGCCTATGTCACTCTCCAACCCTGCAACCATGGCCACTTAAAAAATCACGTCAATTCGTCGCTACAAACAAACAATCAGATTTTCACATTTATGATATTGGTATTTTGTATAGTGCGATATAAAATAATTAAACAAAAAAAAATCATATGAGGACAATAAATAATCATCATTCCAGCTGAAAGACGTTCACTGCTGGACATACGCTTTCCACGAGAATCTCTAAGACGACCGGTCCTGCGCATCCCGGATCCTGGGGTTTTCCACGTTGTCAGGAGTCAACCCACGCTGCGTTTTCCGGGCGTGGTGACCACTCCAGAATCAGTCGGCCCCATTGGGCATCGGTCCTACGGGCAATGTTCCGGCCCACTGCTACTTAACTTTACTAGTACTTCTGCGGATCTCCTCATTTCTGATTTGATCACGCAGTGAAACCCCAAGCATAGTCCCCTCCATCGCCCTTTGAGTGACCTTGAGCTTTTTTATAAGGCCCATTGTTAGTGACTAGGAGAATAAATATATAAGCACAAATACCATTGTTAGAAAGGACATGTAATAAATATTTATTTTCTAATGTTCTTCTTTCTCTCGCCTACTTATTTAAAATTTTACTGTGCCCGCAATGGCCATAATTGATTCTATTTACACTTACCATTTATATGTGTACATTATTTGTGGAATAAATGGAATTGAAAATTCTTGAAAGAGATTTATTCGCGAGGGAATGAGGTGCGTTCTTAAAATATATGGTTGAACAATTTGATAAAACCACTTAGTTACTAGCCAATATTTTCGAACTGAACAGTGGCAAAAAAAAAAGGTTATTGACCAGCCTTTCAGTAAATGTGTACCATATGAGGAAAGTTCAAGAGTCGGTCTGAAGGAATACAAAGGAAGTAGGGCAAAATATGATCCTACAGGTGAGGTGTTTGACCGCGCACTTATGAGTCGCGGCATACCGTGTGGCGCCCAACAAATTAAGACAAACAAATTAAGTTGTCGCGTGGCACCGGAGGGGTATGTAAATAGAGTGCTAACTCGTTCCTCACTAAAAATATTTCAATGAATTCGACTTAGGTACACTGCTGAACAGTATTCAAAGGAATTCTTTAAAAAAATATTCATCATCATCATCATCATCAGCTTCTACTCGTCCACTGCTGGACATAGGCCTCCTCCATGGCACGCCAACAAACTTGATCCTGAGCAGTTCTCCGCCAGCCACTACCAGCCACCTTTTTGATGTCGTTGCTCCATCTCGCCCAAGGACGTCCTACGCTACGTTTGCCGAGAGGCGGTCTACACATACATACGCTAGATATTTAATCATTTAATCCATACTAATATTATAAATGTGAAAGTGTGTTTGTTTGTTTGTTTGTCCTTCCTTCACGCCGTAGCTAAGCAATCAATCGACCTGATTTTTGGCATACAGTTAGTTGAAAAGATGGAGAGTAACATAGGCTACTTTTGGTCCTAAAAAAACATCAAGTTCCCAAGGGAGATTACTGGAATATTTGTATGTGTACACCAAATATATCCTTACTAATATTATACATCAGAAAGTGAGTTTGTTTTTACCACTTTCACGCCGTAACTCCTGAACCGATTGCTTTGAAATTTTGCAGACGTAAAGTTAGAAGTCCGGATTAAATAATAGGGCACTTTTTATCCCGAAAAAATTTGATATTCCCGAGAGAAATCTAAAACGCGCGATATAACCGAAGTTAACGCGGGCGAAGCCGCGGGCGGAAAGCTAGTTTTTCATATAAACTGAAAACCATAACCGTTAGCTGTGAAGTGTTCGATTGAAGACCAGATTTTTTTTCGCGTACAAATACTATACTCGCCGCTTGTTACTTGGTAACATAGTGTCCCTACCGTACATCATTTGCAGTGTTATTCCGTCTCCTTTCTACTCACTGTCTCGTAGGAATCCGGCAGCACGCCGGAGGAACGACCCGTGGTCGCCGGTTGGCACGGCGCCGCTTGTCGCGCGATCGACGCTTGATCGTATTTCAACGGATCTTGGTAAAATATATGATGTCCTTTATTTGTACGCTATAAAATTGAATTAATGTGACGATTTTTTGTTCCATAATATGTTTTTCCTAGCATAAAGATTTTTACTACGCACACATTTTTATTTGCTTGAAGTGATAATGACATTATACAGTGCCTGAGTGACAACTATTTCTTCGCGAGTCGTAAACCTCAAATAAATGTTACTCTTTCGTATTACGCATTACCGAAAGTAGCTGCATAGCTGGGTAGAATAAATAGAACAATCTTTATTATGTACATAATATAAATTACAAAACATAAATACAACTATCTTTTTAATATAACTTTATTACAAAAAAAAAACAACAACAACCTATTTGAAAAATACACTACAAGAAAAGATTTAGAGATTAGAGAGAAAGATCCAAAGTGTATTCTTTAATTAAACGTCACATGGTTCTCGAATTTAATAAAATAATTTGCTTAGTTATTAAAAAAATCAAAATGACTCAATCAAATCCAGATGATTTCGAAAATTAAAATGTTAATCACGTTTTTTTTTTTGCTATCTTTATATGTATATATGTATATTGTATAATTGCATGGCACACCAGTGAGCACAATGTGCTTGCTGTAAAGCATCTATTTATTGGGTTAGTCTTTTTTTTGTTGTTTTTTTTTTATGTGTTGTGTCCATAATGGACGCTCTTAGCGTACAATATATTTCTGCATCATTCTCACACGGTTGATTTCAACATGAATGATGTACTCAAATTTCTGTATCAATAGTTTGATAATTTAAAAGAGTGTCCATGGAGTTTCTTGCCCGTTCTTCTCCATAGGTACTGGGCGACTAGCGTCACCTTACTGACTGAGCGACTTTCTGACAATTCAAAAGTGCCTGTAACTGATTTATTTCAAATAAATGATTTGATTTGATTTGATAAAAGGCGGTCTAGATAGCCCTACCTACAGACTATATAACAGATATGGCAGCTGATGGCAACGAAGCCTAGCTTTCAGCGCGGGAGTTACTATAGAGGTAATAATATTACGCGTTCTCATAGACCGTAGATTGCAGTCCCATTACGGCAATTCGACGCTCCGAAGGTCAGAGAGCAGCACCAACGGTTTAATGTACCTACCTTCCGAGGCACATTAAACCATTATCCCATTATTATCCCACCGTCAACATATAAACCGGGCCGGCCTGTTACTAAGGAAATCCTATTTGCAAAAACTCATTCTATCCAAGCTACCCGGGAACCTACTGCTCAGCAGTTTTTTTTTTTTCTTTTTTGTTGGGATGGAAAATCATCAAATGACTTCTCCCGCTCTGGGCGGAGATAGTCAAAATATAATAATCTTAATAAACTGCTGTACCATCAAAGATTGCATCACTGCTTACCATCAGACGGGACCGCGATCAAGCGCTAGTTAACAACGTTTAAAAAATCTGTCTTAAATAATCTTGAAAAAATTAAAGCATAGCAAACCTATGGCAAAGCATTGTAAAAATTCAAAACTTAAAATAAAATATCACTAGCCATGAATTCCAACATTATTCAAAGAGCTAATCACATTAAAATAGCTATTTGACAAACTAACCGCAAGAAGGTATATTTAAGCACCGTTTAAGTCATTGAAATGTAAATACAGATACCTGGAAAAGTAATTTTTCACAACGACACATATGTCAGAGTGATTCAGAGATTCGGTTCAAAACCGTGGGCGACGAATAATCCGCTTTATTTTTACAACTTGACTTGTGATTCAATAAACGGGCTAATATTAGCAACTTAACATGTTTTTTCTTGTTATATTTTTTATTTAAAAATTTTGAAAAACAGTGTAAGTCCTTTTTGTTGACGATATTTGAACTCTGCTAAAATTATGCTTATTTGACAATGTGATGCCAAATGTAGGAACATTCTCACATACGTCAAGGCTCATTTTACATATTGAAATAACATCCAGAAGCTGAAAGAAAAATGAATTTGCTTATCAACGTAAACAAGAGCTTTTGGCGTCCTAAATAATATTACAAATCACTATCAGTCAGCACTTTATCAAAGTTATTGTTGTATTGCTTGATTAGGGCACTTCATTATCAGTTGTTTCATGTTAAATCTGAACATACCTAGTACAACTGTATCGGTTTAATTTTAGCCATTCAACATGCACTATGAATACCATTAGCAGTGTATCAAGAAAACAGTGTTTCTATTACAAGAATCTTTACTAATAAATGGCATCATTCCTTGACCAGTAGGATCATATTTTGTCCTACTTCCTTTGTATTCCTGCAGACAGACTCTTGAACCTTCCCTCATATGGTACACATTTACTGAAAGACTGCTTGGTCAATAACCTTTTTTGCCGCTGTTCAGTTCAAAAATATTGGCTAGTTTCTATTACAAGAATCTTTACTAATAAGTGGCATAATTCCTCGATGCGACTTATTAGTAAAGATTCTTGTAATAGAAACACAAACAATTTTTTTCGTAAGAATTAGTCAAGTTTGGAATTGACCCAAAAATGTGACACGTACTGTGAAAATTGCACATGAAACTCGTGTTGTATGACTACTCATATGTATAACACATATACTAAGTACCTAAAGGTGCTTGGAATACAAGTCTTTGGGCTAAAAGTCCAACATATAGAAGAAAACGCAAAAACACAATTAATTGGCGTTGCTAATTGGCAAAATTTACCCTTTGCTGGGACACAGACTTCGAGCGGGAGGGGGATATGAGCGACCCTGTGGGTCCAGTACGGATTGACATATCTTAAATTTTTTGTTTTACATGTCGGCTACTCACAACTTGTTGGTTCCTTTACCTTTTTGAAAGCGGTGCTTATTAAAAATTTAAAACAAAGTAAAGCCCCTGACTAATTTAGAGTCTATCACTTTGACAATTGTCACTGCTCTCCCTATTTGCGTGAACTTCTTTAATAGGCTATTATAGAATTTTACATATTTCATTCCAGTAAGTAAATCCTTATTACCCCAAATGGGACTTGTAGGCGACCAATTAGCGCTCTAGGATGATAATGTAGCTAGAAAAGTGCATCAATTGCACCCTCGAAATATCTTGGGCTGCAATTGATGCCTTACAGCCATTTTTTTTTTGTTGGTACGGGTAATCATTAAATTCTTCCGCTCTGGGCAGAGTGGAAGGGCGTGTCAGACTTTTACTGATTAAACCCACCCGTGTTTCTTCACTTGCCTGATCGACGGCCACGGTTTCTTTTTTAACCAACCCGCAACCCTGACCCAATGCCTTACAGCCCTTGGCTACTAATCTACTATTATTAGCCTTCATCAGTGTTATAACGTCGCTAATTGAATGGGTACTACTGGATTAACATTTCCTAGAACCATAAAAACAAACCCGTCTTTTTGTTAATCAATGATGTTTTTGGATAGAGAAAATACTTCTTACATGTTAATTTCATCTTTGACAATGGTACCGATAGCGTTGTTTACAAACTAAATAATTGTAAAATCAGTGCATCTTTATCTTTCTATTTCATTAAGAAAGGAACAGGAAATAAATATTCAAGTCAGGATTTCCCGAAGGGTTCTATGTTCTATGTGTCCCTCCAGTGGACCATTGTGCAAGGGTATATTTCACGGGTATGGTTTATTTATTCATTTCGCACAAAAAAGGTATAAAGTTGGATTTAATGTCAACCAAGTTATGCTTATGGTTGGGTTAGAAGATTTTTGTTTTCTTTTTAAGCTATTGCATAGCTTCTATCGCGGGCCTTGAGCGCGGGGACCGAATCCAGAAATTCCGTAACGAAAAAACCTCACGCTCCCCACTCCGACGGGCACGGAGGTGTGGCTTGAAGGCCGTACATCGTCTAACGTCGTTTCAGTTCGGCAGTCTTCGGCACGGTATGTTTGTGTGCGTGCGACTACATCTTTTGAAAACCATTTATAGATTTTCAAAAAGAGCATGCATATTGCAGGGCGCGAACTCAGTTCTACACACTTGCCATGTTACTGATAGTCGCGATGTGCTAAACTTGCGATTAATTTTCTCTCTGAAATAGGTCTTCTATAGAGATATGTCATAGACGTCATCGACATTGTCATGGCTACCTTAAAAACTTTTCATATAATTAATTATTAAGTACTTTTATTCAAATTAATTTAGTAGTGTTTTTATAAAATAGCTTTTTTTTTTAACGGAAAAGCTAAGATGAATGTCACGCTAATTTTTCATTGGACTTTTAAATTATTTAAGTTGTGTTGTTTACTAAATAAAAGCGCGTGATTTTATAGAGTAAAAAGTGCTCACGCGGCCGTTTTTTCAACTGTTATTGGCGATATCCGCCATTATTGTGAAATATTTTTTTAAAGAATTTCTATAATTTGTTACACGTGTTATTGGCAAAATTGTGGTATCTATCCACAGGGACCGGATCAAGAGTTGAAGTTGAAGTTTTTATTAAATAAAATATTACAGAAAGATGTCGGTGAACAATGTTAATACGAGTACATTTAAGTGTACGAGTTGTAATATTGTTATCCCCGAAACGAAACAACGAAAGTTTAATAAAAATATGCTCGTCGGCTTTTTCTGAGGAAGACATTGATGAGGCAAAAAAGTTATTGTTTGTTTCTACGAAGACAAGACAAAAACATGTATCGAGGCGTAAGAACAAAAAGCAGAAAGACCTAAAATATACGATTACGGTGTTTAAAATCACGGATCCCGAACAATCCCAGTTTTTGTGGCATATGACCTTCACAAATTGCCACCAGTTTGCTTTGACTACGTAGAACGTACGTAAAGAAGTTGATGAAGGATTTATTAATTCTACGGTCAGATGTTAACGCAATCAGAAGTGATTATGTTACTAAAGATCAGCTCGAAAATATTAAATTGATAACAAATAATTCGACACCGACGCCGTTCATCATCAACAACCTTTTTATCGTCCCACTGCTGGGTACAGATCTCCTCTCATACAGAGAAGGATTGAGCGTAATCACCACGCTTGCTCAATGCGGGTTGGCGATTTCAGACTTATAAAGCCCAGGTTTCCTCAAGATGTTTTCCTTCGCCTTCAGTCATTGGTGTCCAAGATATACTTAGAAAGTACATATAACTTTAGAAAAGTTACATTGGTACTTGCCTGACCTGGAATCGAACCCGCGCACTCATACTTGAGAGGCTGGTGTTTTAACCACTAGGCCACCACGACAAAACAGTGGGGTATATTGAAAAAGAACCTCGGAGTCTTTGAGTATATTTCGTGGTGCTCCCTGTGCGCCGTTTCCGAGTCAACGAAATACTCACGAAAATGATTTCATTTTTGAAATCCAAGATGGCCGACATCATATTTCATGACAGTCTGACATGGGTGTGATAACGAACATGACGTCATTTTTAAGCTATTGCTTAGCTTCTTTCTATCTCTTTATCAAAGTCGAACAGAAAACATTGAATATAGTTTAGTCGCTTAATCGTCACCATTTTTCGCACTCTTTTGATGACGTTGCTGGTAAAAAATAAATAAATTACAAAACAGAAAGAAAACTTGAATTGATATCAAAGAAAAAAAAACAAAGGAAAAATTACTGTATAAATAAAATAAATAAATAATTATAATTGCAAGTTATAGTTGATAAAAAAAAGGCTATGCAATAGCTTTACCGCGGCAGTCTCCGAGTGCCACACGCCTTTTTTTTTAAACATAGTCCCACACTACGAATTACTCCCGCATCGTGAGTGCGTTTACAAAGCTTTAAATTCACATACACAAACAGCCAGACCCGCAATAACTACCTGTATGTAGGTCATACAATTATTTGTTCCAGTAATCTCTATCTCTTACAAATCCAGATTCGATGCTGCTACTTAGTTAGACATTCCAGATGAAAAAAACCCAATAACACCTGGTACCACTAGACAAAGATGGCATACACCTGGATATATAAAATAAAATAAAAATGTTGACAATATCCTTCACTACGGCATTATTCGTGCATCTCGGGCTGAATTTCGGTGGTAGGCCATAACATCGGCCGCCGGCAGAAGTTACCACCCACCAGACAAAGTCTTGCCGCCAAGCGATTTGTCGTGTTCCGGCATGATGTCTGGTGAAGCCGTACGGAGGACGGGTCTGAGCAGTTGTGTTGCGATGTGTGCCGGGTACGATTCGCCAAATATTGTTGTGTTGGGAGTTTGGTCGTGGAGGGTCTTCAGATCAATCTCCCTTTGGCGCAGCATCGTTGGTCGTGTTGTTGAGTTTAACATTGCATCACCTCGCTCAACTGCCGTCTTCCTTCCTATTCGCTCAGTTTTTCTGAGTGAATAGGTTCTTAATAAACTGGCGTGCTTTACCATCAACGATTGCATCACTGCTTACCATCAGGCGGGATTGCGATCAAGCGCTAGTTTATAATTATTAAAAAAAAAAAAATCATAATAATTTTCGCCACTAACATTAATAACTCGCTAATATTTTCAGCTTGACCCCAGCTTCATCAAGCTAAGCTCGTGCTTCAGTTATGAAAAATGTCCATGAGAATGGATATTTTACGAATACGGATGCCATATAAAAGTTGAAAAGCATTTCGTCAAAGTGCTATCGCTGACCTAAATACTGAACTTTTAGTGAAGTTAGAAAGCCCCTTTTGCACCAACAAGCAAGTTCCCGAGTCCATCAACGAATACTTAACTTTATTTTGCTTACACGTGTACGTACTTTATCAAAAGTCAACAGCTTAACAAGGCCATAACATCGGCTGCAGGCAGAAGTTACCGCCCTCCAGACAAAGTCTTACAGTCATGCAAGACGTCAATTCGTCGTGTTCCGGCATGATGTCTGGTGAAGCCGTACGGGGAACGGGTCTGAGTAGTTGTGTTGCGATGTGTGCCGAGCACGATGTGCCAAATGTTGTTGTGTCGGGATTTGGTCATGGAGGGCCTCCAGATCAAACTCCCTCTGGCGTAGCATCGTTGATCGAATTGTTGGGTTTAACATTGCATCACCTCGCTCAACTACCGTCTTCCTTCCTATTCACTCAGTTTCTTTGAGTGAATAGGCTCCTAATAAACTAGCGTGCTTTACCATCAACGATTGCATCACTGCTTACCATCAGGCGGGATTGCAATCAAGCACTAGTTTATAATTATATAAAAAAGAATAACTTTCAAACAACTAGATACACCACATACACTTCTATCTCATGAACGTTATCTCTGATGGTGTCTTGCTTAGTACTTACACACTTGATGTACCCTGCTCAGGGAATATTAAAAACACATAGATGGAAGTAAATAAGCTTGTTATTACAGCGGTATAAAGGTGTTTTTACACTAAGCTCCAATCTTTTGGCTCGCCTTTTCTCATCCATATGGCGTCGGTTTCCAGCATAACCGAATTCAGCTGAATATAACATAACAGTATTTAACATGGAACAACTTCCACAATCCAGTTAGCGGGTAATATGATACCATTTTTTCAGTTTAACTTATTAAATGATCTTTTCCGATCTGGATGAAGCGTGTCAAATTGCGTAGAGAGGAAAGCGAAGTATGCGAAGGGCGTGTCAGAATTTTGCTAACTAACACCCACTCGTTTTCCTTCACTTGCATGTGCGCTAACGACCATCATCTCTTTCGAACAACCTGCAGCCCTGGCAGGCATCGGTCCTTGAGGACCTTGTGACTGTGTGCTGACATGTCTTTGTGGTGCATGTGGAACACAAGCGCCGTCCGTTGACCCCGGCCTAGTCCTTACCGGGCTCGAGCTGCTCACTGTTCGATGATACACCTTGGTTATGGTTAAGCTTTCAGGCTCCTGACGTACTAAGTTACACACACATATAAGGCAATGTAAATTATTAACCTTTATTAGTCTCCAGCCCTTATACCAATATATTTGGGGTCGGTGAAACTTATATTTTTTGTCAATACCGTTTACCTAATTGCGAGGTTTGCAATAAGAGAGAAGATGTGCAGCATCTTTTGATGGAGTGTGTCAGGAATGAGTCTGAGAGAAATAGAATAATTTGATATAAATAGGTTAGACTTAGGCACATTCAATAATTTTCTTTCCCAGTCTTTGTCCCGTGAGGCTAGAATGATTTATTCTTTAGTCAATATTTAAGTTCATTTTTTGTTTAGAAGTAAGCTTTTGTTATGTAACTTAAGATTAGGTTATGATGAGACTGACGTGAACTGTGATCAAAAGTCCCTTAAAATAAAGATTAAAAAAAAAAAAAACAATACCGTTAATCCTGATCATTTAAAGCAGTTGTAAAAAAGTGGTAAATGCCCGAATTACTTGTTGTATATGGCTGGTTCGAAGACAAGGAAGTGCTTTAGGTACTTTGTATTTCATTACCACTGCTCTCAAAATAGTAAAGAAAACATCGTGAACAAACCTACATGTGGAAGATTATGTTTGTTAAAGCTAATTTCCGAAACTGCTGGACGAATTTTGATGGTGATATTAACCCTAGGAAAGGAAATAGGCTACTTTTAATAAAGTGACGATGCTTATAAAATGTCTCTTAAAGAGAGGAGGCTTGTGTCTCAGGAGTGGAAACATGGTAGGCTTATTATTTTTATTATATTTATTATATTTTATAGATTTTCGTCCTCAACCTTGACGATACTATAGTGTATAAAAAGCGCGAGCAATGGTGAACGTACATAAATATTATGTATTGGCGCGAAACAGATATGTTGCAGCAAAAACGAAAAAACAGCAACATGTTTGTTTATAACTTAAATTCTATTAACGTTTCATCGCATCATTAGTGATAATAAGATAATAATCTGTACACACAAACTTTTGGCACTTGCCACCGGTCATAATGATAAATAGTGATCGTAAAACGTATTCTTGCACATGACTAAATATTAATCAGATAAATATGTTCCACATATTTTATAACATTGTTAGAAACAACATAAAATAGATGAATTTGTGATTTATACTTTCAATTCTGTTAATATCGAATACGAGAGGGATTAACATTTTTAATTTTTAACACTTACGCAAGAAATTGGCAGATTCATCAAACATGTAATTTATTCTTTTTCTCTATCTATATTTTTTTATCTCTCTCTACTGTTCTCTTTTAACTTTAATATCTTTTGTATCTTTGCACTCAGCATATTTTGTCTCTGCATCACCTTAAAGTAGACTGGTAGAAAATGCCTAAGACATTAAGTCCGTCATTGTGCAATGTTTTTCTTTGTGGATAAAGTTTTAATAAATAAATAAATATGATCTTACACGTACAGGGTATTGACACACAAAATAGCGAAGTACGGATTACAACGTTATTTTTTGTTTATGCAAAACCTGAATATAGTTTGTTCAGAATAAGCAACTGGATCGATTCCAATCAATTTTACACCATGTTATATTTTTTCCCAAATACATTTAGAAATTGTTGTAGAGTGGCTACCGAGCGCGCACGGTAGATCATAGCACTCCGAGTGAGTGAACTTTACTCCCTGTTCCTCATATCTTCACATTATGAATGAACAACATGTTTTTAGAAACTATCTCGCGTTCCGTATCGTTTGAATTGTCAAAATGTTCTTCGCTAGTGAAACTAACTTGTTCGTAAATTAACTATAATCATATTAAAACTGCAAACCGTGCTTCTACTGTACAACGCTGCCCATAATGAGCCCACAATAATTAAATTATGCCTAATGATAACGAGAGACAAACGTATGGTAGGCTTGTATCCGACATATTTATGCAAATACTTAAATTTCCATTCACGATATATATATTATACGCACTTATTTCCACACATTTTTGGAACACAGACGTGGACGTTCATGATAATATCGTCACGTTAAAAAATATAATAGCGTACATTACTGCGTGCTGTATGAGAAGAGACTTGTGCCCAGCAGTGGGACGATAAAAAGGTTGATGATGATGATGACATTAACTGCATATATGTAGTTAAACCACCAGCCTCTCAAGTATGAGTGCGCGGGTTCGATTCCAGGTCAGGCAAGTACCAATGTAACTTTTTTTAAAGTTATATGTACTTTCTAAGTATATCTTGGACATCAATGATTGAAGGTGAAGGAAAACATCTTGTGGAAACCTGGACTTTAAGTCTGAAATCGCCAACCCGCATTGAGCAAGCGTGGTGATTACGCTCAATCCTTCTCTGTATGAGAGGAGACCTGTGCCCAGCAGTGGGACGATAAAAAGGTTGATGATGATGATGATGTAGTTTTAAAGGTGCCCTACAGTTTCATCCAACCAACTACCTCAGTCAATCTCAGTCCACGGCTGGACTTATGCCTCTTCAATACTATGCGACAACACTGGGTCCCCCACTTACCACATCCAGTCTATCCCAGCCACCTTTTTGAACTCGTCTGTCCATCTAGGTGGAGGCGTCCCACACTAAGTATTAACCTTTCATCACTTTTTTACGAAAAATCGATTGAGTAATCCTACTTTCTACCTACTGATATTATAAATGAATATTTGTGAGGTTGGAATATGGATTTTTGTAACTCTTTCAAGCAAAAACCACCACCATCAGAAATAACAGACAGGATAATTGGGAGAATACGCAGGACGCAGCTATAAGTATTTTTAGAAATACAATTAAATGCTGGTATTAAACTAAGCGGCATCAATAGTATATACGCGTCCTAACTTTGGTATCAGCCTCTAACCAAGATTAGATACGAACTGTTAATAATATCGAGAATGGTTTACAATATAATATAAAAACAAGTATCATAGGTAACACACTATTATAGATTATTATTATATCCAAAGGGCTACGATGACCGGCTAGTAACCTAAACGATAGGTGCGGACAAAATTTAACTCAGTATTCTACTTTTTGGTCAAGTTCTATGAGATTTTGTCACTGTAGATTGCACATAGCACATAGAAGAACGAGAGTAACCGACATATCCCGAAGAATTGCAATACTAAAGTGGCAGTGGGCTAGACACATTGCCCGTAGGATCGATGCCCGATGGGACCGGCGGGTTCTCGAGTGGCGATCACGCACCGGAAGACGTAGCGTGGGTAGGCCCCCGACAAGGTGGACCGACGATCTGGTGAAGGTCGCGGGAAACCGCTGGATGCGGGAGGTGCAGGACCGTTCGTCGTGGAGAACCTTGGGGGAGGCCTATGTCCAGCAGTGGACGTCTTTCAGCTCAAATGATGATGATGATGAAATCTCACTACACCACTAAACATAAAATAAAATTTTATTTTATTGTAGTGTTGTGTATACATATGTGGGTCTATACAAACGGCTTTTCTCTTTGATTGATTTATTTTTGTTTTATATAAAAATACATTTTTGTTTTTCTATCTGTAAATCCTACTCCATTAAATTCCGAACGTATATTTTGTTTCCCTGGGCTTAACTTGAGGGCACTGACACCCATTACAAGTTCAATCTCGGCTTGGGTCTCAGAGGTTTATTACACTATATAATCCTATCATTTATAAGGTAATCTTATGTTATGATCACTGTTAAATATAAATTGTTAAACCGGGAAATAGTAATCATTATTACACTTCTGGACACATCTATTGGCCCACTTTGCATTTTCAGTTTCGTTTGGTCCTAGCTAAAATTGTATATTAGGCGAGCAAAAGGTTTTTATGAAGTTTTGAACATGGTACATTCACAATTTCATTCAATAGTCTTTTTTTGAATTTCGAATACAGAATTTAAAGAAACAAAAGACAATTTGGAGTCTGTTTGTTGATGTCAAACAATCGAATACTAAGAAACTACTTGATTTTAGTGGTTTACTTGGATTTAATTCTTAAAAAGTGATTTATATCTTTGGTTTTTCAACAAACATTACTTATTATTAACATTAAGGTGAGGTTCTATCAGTAATCTATGGATACTTCACCTGAAGTCGCACTTATTCAGGCCGGACACAGCCAAAGAAATGTGAGTGAACAACTTAATTTAAGTCGATCGGCGGTCCGAAATATTTATCGGAGGTACCTAGAGACGGGCGGCTTTGTTCGTCGCCAAGGAAGGCCATGATCTCGGGTCACAACTGAAAGGCAGGATCGATTCATCGTGACGACCATCTTGAGAAATCGTCACCTTACCTCCATTGAGATACAAAACCGACTTCGCGACTTCCACGGAGTATCTGTGAGCACTCAAACTGTTCGGAGAAGGTTAAACGAACGCGATATGGTACGAGCCCACCGAACAGCGCGCCTTCATTTCGCACGCACTCATTTAATTTGGACACAGCAAGATTGGAGCCGTGTACTCTTTTCTGATCAGTCTAAAATTGTGTTACATGGCAATGATGGAAGGAAGAAGGTCTACCGACGTAAGGGAGAGCGTTTCGCACAATGCTGCATTGAAGAGAGGGTTGCTTATGGCAGTGGCTCATGGACTGTCTGGGGCGGTATATACGCGAACGACAAAACTCAACTTGAAGTTGTTACAGAACCACGGCTGCCAACATTAAATGCTGAAAGGTACATTCGTGAGAGATTAGAACCTCACGTGATATCATACACGGACTATGTGGGCCCAAATTTCCTTTTTATGCATGATAATGCAAGAGCCCATACGGCCGGCATCGTCAGGGAATATCTTCGGGATGTGAACATCACAGTTATGGACTGGCCAGCCTGAAGTCCAGACATGAACCCCATTGAGCACACGTGGGACGAGCTAAAAAAACGTGTTAGGGCTCGTCAGCCAGTTGCCCAGACGATGCAGGAGTTGAAAACTGCCATAGAAGAGGAATGGGAGATGATCCCTCAAAATTTCATAGAGCGGTTGATAAACTCTATGCCTAATCGTATGAGAGCTGTGGTAGATAGAGAGGCAACACGCTTTTTAAAATTAAACGTTTATTTGATAAAACATGTTTTTTATTCAAAAATCAATTGCCTTTAACAAGGCGCATATCCGACTTCTTAGGCGTAGCTCCATGTCGTATGGTATTCTGAATTCAAATTTAAAACAATACGTTCGAAAAAGTTGATAAAATGTATCAGGTTTAAAACTGCATCAATAGTTTTTGTTCAATCTAGCAATCATATTTCGGTAGGGGCCATCGAAACCTAAACTCTGAGGTGGGCCAATAGATGTGTCCAGAAGTGTATTATCTAAATTAATACTCTTCAAGGAGGGGCTCGGGGCTAAATAATAACAGCTGCACACGTCGTTCAGGTTAAGCTACGCTGGGTACGATTGGTCTGTGGATTGGTTTTTAAATACCGAGACTCCTCGAAAAGCACCATCTCAGTTGTCATTCATACATCTTTAAGAGCCCTTACGGGTAGTCAGAAGCAATGTTTGATAAGCAGTCAACCAAGAGGTATCGTATTACGCAGCCTATATTGCTGGACAAAGAGGCCTCTCCCAAGGCTTTCATTCCATTAGGGGGTCTGCCATAATCACCAACCTTGGCGAGCGGGTTGCGGATAGCAGTAATTTGATATTCCACAGGGGAAGCACTGCTGCCCGCTTCCCTAGTGAGAGTTCCCTTAGTCGCCTCTTACGACACCCACGGGAGGATATAGGTTGGTATGGTACTATTCTAAATTCGGTACCACACTGGACCTACAGGCAGAACAGGGCCCTAGTCTGTTTTTCTTTATAAATTTGTCATTCCAACACGATTGTATTGTCAATCCATTTTCATTGTGCTAAAAGTTAGTAATCTGTTAAATTCAGAATCATCGATAAATTATATGTGAGTCGTCTCATAAAGGAATGGTGTTATAATGACATTGCCGTATTGGCATTATTATATCACTCGTTAGTAAAAATGATTTTCTAAAAACAACTAGGTACTCAATTTTATTAATATGGAGTTAGAGTGTCAGTGATTATCCACTACAAAGTCATATTGACGCCATTTTGTTAGTATATAGGAATAGAAAAGGCTCTTAATAAACTAGCGCGCTTTACCATCAACGATTGCATCACTGCTTGCCATCAGGTGCGATTCCGGTCAAGCACTAGTTTATAATATATAAAATAAAAATAGATTACGAAACTTGTCAAAATCGATCATCATGAGATCACTGATCGACCATTATACTGATACTGACTGTTAAATATACTATTCTAATAGCAAACTAGAGCCCCAGATAGGCAGCTCCATGTAAAAATGGTATTCAGATGAATCCGCAGGGTAATTGCCTAAAACACTATTAATAGCAACGGGACCCATTTGACAGTTCAACAACATTCATTGCGTTATTTACGTTGATGAGCAGGTGTATTTTTCAAACATACAGACTGGTACTCACAATCTTAAACCATTATAACCATTTTCTCGGTGGTAGGCCATAACATCGGCCGTCGGCAGAAGTTACCACCCACCAGACAAAGCCTTGCCGCCAAGCGATTTGTCGTGTTCCAGCATGATGTCTGGTGAAGCCGTACGGAGGACGGGTCTGAGCAGTTGTGTTGCGATGTGTGCTTGGTGCGATGCGCCTAATGTTGTTGTGTTGGGGGTTTGGTCGTGGAGGGTCTTCAGATCAATCTCCCTTTGGCGCAGCATCGTTGGTCGTGTTGTTGGGTTTAACATTGCATCACCTCGCTCAACTGCCGTCTTCCTTCCTATTCGCTCAGTTTTTCAGAGTGAAAAGGCTCTTAATAAACTAGCGCGCTTTACCATCAACGATCGCATCACTGCTTACCATCAGGTGGGATTGCGGTCAAGCGCTAGTTTATAATCATTAAAAAAAAAAAACCTCGCATCTAAAATAAAAAAAAAATGAAAATTTCAAACAAACTAAATCGCATAAAATTGCAAACGGAATAAAACATCCTTTAAAAATATTGGTTCACTGACCTCCGATCGTCGACAGCGCGATCCTGTATCGACTTGCTTTTTTAGCGGCATTATTATTAAAGTTTGGTACCGCAGGATGCGGCGGTCATTAACCTGTAAGCGCTTCCTTATCAACATGTACATCATGTAGAAAATGTGAAAAATGAGAAATAATTTCCAGTGACTAAACTAATGAACATATTTATATGATTTTTTAGGGTAGACTGAGAATGTGTTGAGGTATACGATGTTTAATTTATTGTCGTATTGTCAGCACCACTCTGTATAAAGCAATGGATTAGCAATATGCTTCAAAATGATTCAAATTGATGGTAATAGTGTATTACGCTATTAGGGTGCTGATTAAGATTGGAAGCTAAACCCAACATGCTGGGAAAAGGCTAGGCTAGGTTGAATATCTATTCTTGAAAATTCAAAATTTCGACGCCGGGTGTTTCAGAATCATGTAATATTTGATTATATAGTCACAGTTGCTCCTGAACATGAAGTGTACACCGAAGAGTATTCAAATGAGATAGCCTTCTAAAGCATAGTCTACGTAAGCATTCTACTATAGGGGTCCAAAATGATGTCCTAATTCATGGATACAGTTGACAGTACGGCACGTAAGTTGGCAAGAGATTTTGTAGAGGGGGAAGTACGCGCATTAAAAAAGTGTGCGTGCGCAAACTCCCCTCACTACAAATTCTCTTGCCAACTTACGTGCAGATACTATAACTATGCAGTTTGAGCGTCGATGTTCCCTGTCACCCTGTATAATAATCATCATTTTCAATAATTGGGCAATATTGTACCCATGCTTCAATGCCGAAGGGAAGGTGATTTCATATTTAGTTAATTTTTATTAAAATTTTTGAAGGTACAATGCCATGAAGTCCAAATCCTTTCCGTCCCGCTTTTATCTCACACACTCACGTACACACCTTTTATTTGACTGATGACGCCGTGATGTCAACACGTTCTAATAATTAGCATGAACACTTAAGTGCCCGTTTCTTTTTATACTCTTTTGGACAAATATTGCTAAATTCTACAGACTACTGAGAACCCGGTGCCTGAGGAATGCCGGCCATATTCAGTTGGAAAATCCCGGTGGTGAGAGACTTAGCGCACGTGTTTTGTGACCTAGTTCCTAGACCTATTGCCCCGTGATAATTCATCGTCCTGGATCCATTGAATGTGCAAGCGGAAAATAGTTAGACAGTCATAATAATAACAAAAATATAGACCACTAAATCGAATAAATTATAATTTTCTTCATCGAAGTTAGCCGCACCATTATTTTCACTATACTGCACCAACAGCTATCAATGATTACAAGAATGATGATTAACATAAAAATAATCATACAGTTACAATGATTAGAGCTATTTATTTATTTATAAACCTTTGTTTAAGTAAGGATTTTATTTATAATTTGTAGCTACATAATAATAATCGAGGCAATGAAGCTGGCTATCCAAAAGTTCGCCATTTTTTCAATAATTAAAAAGAAACCTCAGCTCCAAAACCAGAAGCTACATTTAAAATAATGTTACATTAGAACTCGACACCATTTTAGTCGCTGACAACTGACAGGAACTCGTTAACTACACACAGTGTCAGTGGCCAGCACTCTGTAAATTAACATAAAGAACAGAGATACCGTAACAAGAAAACTCATCTAGCAACGTCAAATGAAAATTAGTCATTCATTGAACACAAAAAATCAGCTGTCAGAGTTTTCCATCAACTAGCTATTTATAACATTGAAACCAAGATGAGAACCGAAGGGCGAAATATTAAAATAACTTCCTTCATCCTGCAAGTGGGACAAAGACATTGTATGTACGCGTTACGTGCGTTGTTTACATTGCTTATGTACATAATTGATTGTAAATTGTAATAATAATGATGATTCAGTGTACCACTTTGAAGAGTATTTCCTTTCTGTTACACATGACTTCTATTGTAAGTAGTATTTTGCTCTAAATTATGTGATTCACATTATTGCGTAAAATTTATTGTTATCACGGTTATATTTGTAATTTAAATAACTCGACTGCCGACAGAAGTTACCACCCACCAGATAAAGCCTTGCCGCCAAGCGATTCGTCGTGTGCATGATATCCGGTGAAGCCTTACGGAGGACGGGTCTGAGCAGTTGTATTGCGATGAGTGCCGGGTACGATGCGTCAAATGTTATTATGTCGGGAGTTTGGTCGTGGTGAGTTTCCAGATCAATCACTCTCTGGCGCAGCATCGTTGGTCGTGTTATTGGGTTTAATATTGCATCACCTCGCTCAACTGCCATCTTCCTTCCTATTCACTCAGTTTTTTTTTTTGGTGAATAGGCTCTTAATAAACTAGCACGCTTTACCATCAACGATTACATCACTGCTTACCATCAGGCGGAATTGCGGCCAAGCACTAGATTATTACTATAAAAATAAACTTGGTTCCCGTGGTATCGTGGTATGAGTTCGAAGCGAGGCATGCACTTTATTTTGTACATTTGATTTCATCACCACAGCCCTAATACCAAAAATTAGAAAACATGTAACACCCATCAATTCACACTAAGCGCACGTGGTGATTTACGGCCCGCTCAATCTCTATCATCGTTTCCTATCTAGACCTGTATTCTAGAAGTGGTAACATTATGGGCTTATTATCCTATTATTAATTTGGGCAGTTTCGACATGTGATAAAAAGAAATGCCAAAGAAGACAGATAGTTTGAAAATAATATTATAATTATAGTACCTACCTAATTAAAGCAATAAAAATATAATGTCGGTTAAGCTTAAGGGACAGGTCTATAAGACCATCTTTAGAACTGTTCTTCTGTATGGCAGTGAGGCATGCTTGAGTGCAGGACAAACAGGAGCTGCGTGTCACGGAGATGAATATGCTGCGGTGGATGTGTGGAGTTACGCGGAAAGACCGCATCAGGAATTCCCGCATCCGTGGCGATCTTCGTCTCCGTGACATAGCAGACAAACTGCAAGAGGGTCGCCTACGCTGGTACGGTCATGTCTTACGAAAACCGGCATGGTAAGAAATGTCTTGCCATAGCGCCTCCGCCGGGCCGGAACAAGCGAGGTAGACTAAAGAAGTGCTGGCTTAACGTCGTACGAGATGACATGCGTGTCAACAATCTCACACCACGGTATCCCAGAGATCGTGCGGCTCCAACGCGAAAGCCGTGGATGCAACCGGGATTATACGCTGAGATAATGATGATGACCTAATTAAAGCAATACGCTAGACACAATGAAGAGGTGGTTGTTTGAGTATAAAATAACCATCTGTTCGTTGTGGAATCGTTATGGAAAAACAGCATCAAACTGAGCGCAACGAAACGGAAGAAAATAGCATAACATCACGTGTAGGGATAATGTTCGTTATTTCCTTCCTGTTTACATAATCAGCCTTTAAACTCAAACTCAGAGCATTTATTACAATAGGTTTGTGTCCTAAAAATAATTTAATGTCCTTCAGATAGATTTATAAAAAATATTGAACACGTATTCTTTATTTTTTCTCTCGTTCAAATACTCAGGTAGATAAATATATTTATTTGAAATATCGCATGACGTCACGCCGTGGTACAAAATAACGTAACGGCGTGACGTAATTAGCTCCCACTACGTAACTTTAATACGCTATGTTCTGAGTAGTTTTTGGTAATTTCAACAAAATAAAAAATACGTTTATTAATTTTATTTTTTTACTATCTATATGACGGACTAATATTTTTTTTTATTTTCATGCCTTGGACACACCCCTATTACCTAGCTTATTTTCAGGCATTTTTGAATTGTCAAAATGAAATAGACGGTCAGATAGTTGTAACTAGTTGCTTATTCCAAAACATAGATCTCTATGGAGAAGAACGGGCAAGAATCTCCACGGACACTCTTTTAAATAAGGATCTACATAAATATATACAAAATTAAAAAAGTGCTTGTAAATTAAACAAAACTAGAGTTTGTAATTTATTTAAGAGATAAATAAAATTTTACTCCTAAACAGAAATAATTTTACCAATTTAATAAAATTATTTGATTGTAAAGTAGGTAGTAGTTGACTGCGCCTGATTCGGTTCGAACACAAGCAGGCGCATTCGTCTACTTCTTTTTGCTGTTTATATAAGTCAATAAAAATCGACTATTTTTATTTATTTTTTTTCGGATATTTTTATGATGTACCTACATAATAAAAAATATTCTATACCATTTAGCGTTTGTGAAGCTCTCTTATCAATTCTAAACATAACTTCCAAAAGATTAAATCTTGCTAATCTCATTCATTCAGCAGATTCAATGTCAAATTATAAAGCTTTTATGGTCAAAAGATTGGATTGTTCCATTTACAATCATCATCATCATCAAGAGATTATTGAACTCAACCTGAAATTGATCAAATTATACCAAGCGTTATCCCTGACTTACAATTGCCTGGCTTTAAACGTTAACTAGTCGTGATGGCCTAGTGGTTAAAACACCAGCCTCTCAAGTATGAGTGCGCGGGTTCGATTCCAGGTCAGGCAAGTACCAATGTAAGTTTTCTAAAGTTATATGTACTTTCTAAGTATATCTTGGACACCAATGACTGAAGGTGAAGGAAAACATCTTGAGGAAACCTGGACTTTAAGTCTGAATAAATCGCCAACCCGCATTGAGCAAGCGTGGTGATTACGCTCAATCCTTCTCTGTATGAGAGGAGACTTGTGCCCAGCAGTGGGACGATAAAAAGTTTGATAATGATGATGATGATGAAACGTTAACTGTATTGTAACTAATATAAATTAACGAAGAGGGAATCATGTAAGTTTTTTAGAGTCAAACCTGTGATTCCAAACTTATATAACATAATTAATCAGCTTGTAATGTTCCCACTCCTGGGAACTCACAGGCCTCCCCTCGGCGAGAGGGAGTGGTCGGTTAACCACGGGCCCAGTGCGGGTTTGTAGATGTCACATGTCTTAGAAGTAATTTTTTTTTGGCTCTACGACATGCTTGAACATGTCTAGGAATTTTCTTCCAAACTTATATTTGTCTATTGGTTTAGGAAACGTATTAAGTATGTATATGATATTTATGAGCACTGATGGCCCAGTGTAAATGGGCGCGATTTACGAGATTCATAGACACTTTCAAATTCAGACAGGTGCTTAACTTTGTGTAATTTTTTTTATCATCGTGCTCAAAAATGGCCACGAAATAATACATCGTGAAGACGGGTGATGTCCTAGAATAAAAAATACTAAGATATGTTACGTTGTTGACAGCACTACGATCCGAACAAAGCGTTTCGCCTCGTCTTTTATACCGCGTACATCGAGGGACTGGAACAAGTTGCCAGCAGCGGTGTTTCCGTCTGACTGCAATTTAATGTCTTCAAGGCTGGAGGAAACAGGTACCACCAGACGTGATTGCGGTCAAGCACTAGTTTATTATTATGAAAAAAAAATGGAAACTATCAACCCGCATCGGGCCCGCATGGTTCCGGCCCGCGTGGTGGACTACGGCCCCCTACCTTTCACCGATAGAAAACTTACTTTTGGTGAGCAGATTATGATTTAGTTATGCCTTAAAAAAATAAACAAAAAGCCCTTTTATTTGATGCATTAAAGAATAAATTAATACATTTTTACATGAGCTTGCGTGTGCGTGGGTATACTACATTATATTAAGAAGAAATAAGTTTACATTTTTGTTTGTATATATGTATTACATTTCATATTAGTTCGTTCTTTATTTTTTGGCTTCGCACGGTTTGTGCATTTAGCCAATGTCAAGTAATTATGAATTATTCATGTAGAAAAAGACTGCAGCGTGACCAGTCTTATGTGTGAGGTTTGGGGCAAAGTCATGATGTGGCCACTATACTGCGATATTTCACTGTTCTTTATAAACTATTTACTAAATGCACTTTTTACTACATAAATCACGCTCTTTTATTTCGTATACAACACTATAAATAATTTTAAAAGTCCAATGAAAAACGAGCGTCACACTCAGCTTGACTTTCCCGCCAAAAACCCTCATATTAGTACCTTTTTTTTTCGTACATCTAACTGTAAGTTTTATTTAACATATTCATATATACAAACTTATAAAACTAAATAAATACAAATTACTAAATAAAGCTATTACCCTAATTAAAACTATTAATAAATTACTTTTACCAATTATTAATCATATTAGTTAATAGTTTCATAGCATATTCTAATTTCAATTTCGATTTAATGGTTGCAACTAAAATATATTAAAATGTTAAAATTAAATTCGAAAAATTGTTTGATTGCAATTAAAAAAATATATTAAATTTATTATTCACCATATTTCATTATCTTTCAAAACTCATCAAATAAATTAAAATCTTACTATATTTAAAATGTATGCATAGCTCGCAGCTTTTTTTTTTAGAGCAGTATTTCGTTGCGTACTGGGGCACTGTATAAGGTTTTATAAAAGTTGATTGCCATAACATGTAGGATCACTTTTCGGTCGTGTCTTTTTTTGAAGGGTCGTAAAAACTATCCATGTTTTATGAGATCCCAGTGCCTTTACGACACTTTCTGTGGAATTAAGGTGGCTTTTCGATGACCTATTTTCGATGGTTAGATAAGCATTTTCGAACTTATTTGCTTACTAGTTTATTAAGTACTTTCAATTCATTTTATATACGTGACGTGTTTAGTTTAATTTTTGTAGAACACTTTTTCGTTGCATTAGCTTTGTATTAGGAGTCGATACGACGTTGTTTCTTTCTTTATGTTGTGTATGAGCGCTTTCTTGAAACGAGTTGCTAAGATGTTAAGTAATTTCACGTAGCATTCTTGTAGTAGCTGGCAGCTCATAAGGTGGTCAAAGGTGAAGAAGCAGTCAACGCTTCCAAGTCACAGTTTTGAATAGCCATACTTTAGTGTGGAATAAATGTTTTACTTAGTTACTGGTTTGAGCGAATGGAAAAGTGAATACTTTGAAAAACAAAAAAAAAAGTTCTATAAGGTTCTACTTGTGTTTTTGTCTCTAAACGACAATACTTAAAAGGCTTGTAGAAATCTGTCAGTAAACCAAGATTCAAGACTGAGCAACATAAAATACCGCTCTTGATGTTGTCAACACAACTTTCTTAATTTTAGGAAATATAAAGAAATCGTTAGGGCTTAGGAGAGGACTGTATGGAGGATGGTTATGATTTTCTACATTTTCCTGCTTCAAATACTCAATCTTTTGACGAGCACTGTGTAAGCTTGCGTTGTCGTGGTGCAGGATGATGCATCGCTTTGAGTTAAGATTTTGGAAGTTCGCCAATCATCATCATCATCATTTCAGCCGAAAGACGTCCACTGCTGGACATAGGCCTCTCCCAAGGCTCCACGACGACCGGTTCTGCGTCTCCCGCATCCAGCGGTTTTCCGCGACATTCACCAGGTCGTCGGTCCACCTTGTCGGGGGCCTACCCACGCTATGTCTTCCGGTGCGTGGTCGCCACTCGAGAACCTGTCGGCCCCATCGGGCATCGGTCCTACGGACAATGTGTCCAGCCCACTGCGACTTTAGTGTTGCAATTCTTCGGTCCAGGCTATGCTATGCTTCGCCGATGACTTGTAGTAAACAAACTGTGGTAGGTATACCATTTTTCGTTAACCGTTCCACGATCTTCAAGTGCAATAGTCACAATATGGCCGGTTTTTCCAACGATCGTGGCCATAATCTTCTTTAAAGTGCTTCGAGAACGAACAACTTTATTCGGCTTTAGCTCGTCTTGAAATACCCAGATTGCTGGTTGTTATTTGGAATAATTCGTCAACACATTAGTGGTGACGGGTGGAAATTTGGACGAACTTGGAAATGTGCACTGCTATGTCATGGACGTGATTTGACTCTCCTCGATTGAACCTTTGCAGAGTTTTCCTTAACGATCTGACGAGCGCGCCTTGTGACCGTCAGAATGCAGATGCGATATATCCAACGGCAAATTAGCTAACTCACATCAAGCGCTTTTTATGCAAACTGCGCTTCTCGTGAATGTATGTCACCGAGATGCCTAATAGAGCCTCTATCTCTTGATACGTCACATGACAATTTTCAAGAATTAGTTATCTCACAGCAATGATGTTATCTTCTGTGAAAGTGGTTTTTGGCGCCATTCGCGAAATTTCTCACTAGCACTAGTATTTCCAAGCTGAAATTCTAAATATCAGCGTTCAACAGTCCGCAAACATGGGCATTCGCCCTTCATCACTAAACGCAAACGCTCTTCAAAACATTGAAGACGTGGCAAATTATTGCACATTATTTAGAAAGATTCATTGTACGTAACCTTACAGATTCCAATCGACGCTGTGACTAAACAATTGCATTAATATTAATAATAATTTCAACTGTTTGAGGTCTAAATTTAAACATATTCGAATATAGAACAGTTCAAAATTCAAAATTTTCGGGAAATGTGGAAACGATAGAACTTAAAAGGCATGCCTAGTAGTTTGAGACAAAACATTGTAACACACTATTCTTGAATAAAAGCCTTTCATTTGATAAAAACAAGGATACTATACGAATTTTAAATGTGTCATTGACAGTTGTTACATGTATGCGTGATCGATTAGTACTGTCAACGGGAATTTACCCCAAATGTCAGTTGTACCAAATCAATAAAGCTTAGTAAAGATTATCTGCGTAAAATTATCTCGTACCAGCTGCTCCCCGCGGTTTCATCCGCATAAGTTTCGATGCCGTAAGAACATCGGGATGAAAAGTATCCTATGTGTTATTAACTATCTGTGTGTCAAATTTCATCCAAGTCCGTTGAGAAGCTTTTGTGTGAAAGAGTAACAAACATCTATCCATTAATACTCGCAAACTTTCATCATCATCATCATCATCATCAAACTTTTTTTATCGTCCCACTGCTGGGCACAGGTCTCCTTTCATACAGAGAAGGATTGAGCGTAATCACCACGCTTGCTCAATGCGGGTTTGCGATTCCAGACTTTTGTTGATGTTTTCCTTCACCTTGTAATCAGTCATTGTTATATAATAATATAATACTTTATCCAAGATATACATACACACACACAAACTTTCGCATTTATAATATTGATAGGATTTAGACATCGTAGATCGTGGTTCTACCTACACACTGCCATTTAAGTTGCCATAAAATGTCGCCATTAGGGACCCATTACCTATTCCTTTTTGCAACGTTAGCATTAAAATTTATGAACTTTGGAACGAAAATACAAACTAGCTGTTGTTGAATTTCGTGTTTTTATTTACTTTCTTTATCTTGGAGACCAATGACTGTTTACGAGGTGAAGGAAAACATCAAATTCAATCCTTCTCTGTATGAGAGGAGACCTGTGCCCAGGAGTGGGACGATGAAAATGTTGATGAGAATATAATCATATTCTAAGAGCAGCTGTCGCCTCGTTGTATCGGCTGCGACTTACAATTATTGCTTTAAAGCTTAAAACGGTGAAAAACGGAAAACATCGTGAGGAAACCGGCATGTCATGAAGCCAAAAACTTCGACATGTGACATCTGTCAACCTGAACTGGGCAAGAATCGTAGATTATGGTTCGGAGTTTGGCGGGAAAGGCAAGATGAGTGCCACGCTCATTTTTCATTGGACTTTTAAATTATTTATAGTGTCGTTTACTAAATAAAAACGCGTGATTTATGTAGTAAAAAGTGCATTCAGTGAATAATTCATAAAGAACAGTGAAATATTGTAGCATAGTGGTCACATCATGTCTTTACCCCAAACTCCTCCTGGTCGGCCTCACGTGGGAAACGAAAGGAGATAGGTTAAGTTAAGTTAAGCTAAAAAAAAAAAAAGGATAAGGTAGGATAGATTAGGATAAGTTAGGATATAAACTGAAGAAAAAATGTTAGTTAAGACTAGGCTGTATGGCGTACTATGCCTTTGCCTTTTCCGTTCCTCTGAACGAAAAAAGTAAACCAAAAAAAAAAAAAAGAGATTATGGTTCACTAATTATGTTAATGTTAATTATGTTATTATTTATGCCATGCCGAATAGAAAGTGACATATTTCTAGTACTCTGATGACTAGCTGTCGGAAATTAATGTCGTATTTTTTTTTTTAAATCGACAACATTTTCGATTTTTGAATTTCCTGAGTTACGCTTAGAAGACTCCTTCGACATTGAAACATATCGAATGGAAGTGAAAAGCTCTTCTGATGCTAAATTCATCAGGCAGATCTCAGTATGGCTAACTTAGTATTGACAATAAGTTGAAGCGTGAAAATAAGAACATCAAATAAATAACGAACGAATCTTACTCTTTTAGAATTAAATGACTAAATGAAAACTATAGCATTACAAATATGTTATCATTTTAAATCATATTTAATGATATCATATCATTCAATATTTGCCCGGATCGGCCGGCTTTTCCGATATTGCGGAGATGCATGCAGGTCCATGCTGAGTATTTATTATATCTGTATATACATCTATATCTTATAACTATAACCTACGAACAGTAGATATTAAGTAAA
Organism: Sesamia inferens; assembly: GCA_037179545.1. Classification (NCBI taxonomy): domain Eukaryota; kingdom Metazoa; phylum Arthropoda; class Insecta; order Lepidoptera; family Noctuidae; genus Sesamia; species Sesamia inferens. The sequence goes on along the minus strand of CM073934.1, from coordinate 24,004,107 downwards.
ATTATTACTGACTTTCCAGACTCATGTCTGAAATAACAAAAAATCTGTTACTATGAACCTTTAGAGGCTTTAACTTATAGACCAGAGGTGGGTGGTTCGAACGTATACAAGCGCGGAACTTTGTATTTACAATATATCATCACCACTGCTCGAAGAAAAATATCTTGAGGAAACCAGTATTTTGATTACGGCCCCCTTCCTCTTACAAAAAAGGACCTGTGACTCAGTAGTGGAAAAATTATAGGCAAGTACACTGTTTGGTGCGACCTTTCTGCTATGCTTACTATGTCCTTAACTTCCAAAACGTAGACCTTTACTATAATAATTTTAAAATTTACTTAACCTTATGAAATATACAAAATTGTTTACTCTAATGGCTGTAGGCGTTTAATTGTTGTTTTAGAAGCCTAACTTGTCCCATTATGTAGTAGGCGGCTTTGTTACGTCTACACATTGGTTCGTGAACTTAACGAAAGAGCAAGCTATGATACCTTGCATAATTTAACGTGACTTTTTGTTATCTTCGACCACTTTATTTACCAGCAGATTTAAAAAATGATTCTCGCAAAAATCTGGTCAGTAGTCCATTAGTGTGTTTCCCAACTTAATTTACCAGCCTAACAGACTTATTTTGTCCTTCCTCTTTGTTTGCAGAGAGATTCACGTAATCAAAAGTTAACCTCAAGCATTATTTCCTTATTAAAAAGAGCAACAAACAACGTGACTACGAAATTAGAATAAAAAAGCACGTGTTAAATGTTTTGCTATTTCCAGCGTTATATTTTTCCACGCTAAAGAGAAAGGTTTTGCCGTAAAGGCTGGTGAATAAAAAGAGCTTTTATTAAGAATAGCCTGGTACATAAAAACAGTACGCAAGGTAAATTCTGATTCAATGTATTCATTATGTTTGTCCTTGGTTAAAGAGAACTTGTGTTCAAATGTACAATACCTTTTTAGGTTAAGTGATATTACTAAAGCTAATAGGTGTGAACTTTTCATATTCCCAGTCGGAAACTTATTTGTATTTCTGAACTTATCTAAGTAGGTTTATAGTTGAAGGGATATTTACGTCTTGAAATGTATATTTAGCTATGCATATTTAATACTAAAACATCTATTAAAAGGACGGCTATGTAAATTCCGGGGTTGGTCCGTTAGCTTTTAGAGATAAGACCGCCCATTGTGTCACCCTTTGTAAAATCTTTATATTTATGTTCTGTAATCTATATGGTGTAAATAATAAAGAGTATTCTATTCTATTCTATTCAGAAAAGTGCTAAAATGATGAATGTTCTAGGTGCATGTGGTGGTTGGAAATATCCGTGTAAATGTTTATTTTTAATGTGCAAGGGAGGAAAGAAGTAAATTTTATTTTATTTTATATTTAATAATTATAAACTAGTGCTTGACCGCAATCCCGCCTGATGGTAAGCAGTGATGCAATCGTTGATGGTAAAGCGCGCTAGTTTATTTAGCCTATTCACTAAAAAAAACTTAGTGAATTTAGTGAAGGGAGACAACAGTTGAGCGAGGTGATGCAATGTTAAACTCAACAACACGACCAACGATGCTGAGCCCCAGGGAGATTGATGGAGATCCTCCACGACCAAACTCCCGACACATAAACATTTGGCGCATCATAACCGGCACACATCGCAACACAACTGTTCAGACCCGTCCTCCGTACGGCTTCACCAGACATCATGCCGGAAAACGACGAATCGCTTAGCGGAAAGACTTTATTAAAATAAAACATTTAAAAAAAAAATTAAAAAAAAAAATTAAATTTATCATCATCATCATCATCATTTCAGCCGAAAGACGTCCACTGCTGTACATAGGCCTCCTCCAAAGAACTCCTCGACGACCGGTCCTGCGCCTCCCGCATCGCTTTGCCACGACCTTCACTAGGACGTCGGTCCACCTTGTCGGGGGCCTACCTACGCTGCGTCTTCCGAAGCGCGGTCGCCACTCGATAACCCGTCGGCCCCATCGGGCATCGGTCCTACGAGCAATGTGCCCAGCCCACTGCTACTTTAGTGTTGCAATTCTTCGGGCTATATCGGTGACTTTGGTTTTTCTGCGGATCTCCTCATTTCTGATTCGATTACGCAGTGACACCCCAAGCATAGCCCTCTTCATTGCCCTTTGAGTGACCTTGAACCTTTTTATAAGGCCCATTGTTAGCGACCACCGACCACGTCTCAATTCCATAAGTCATATGTTTTCAATATTGTAAAAATACGGTCATTCATAAACAAGCTTTATTACTTGAGAACTGACGTGTGCTAGTTCCGTAAACAATAAATAAGCGAATCTGGATATCCGAGATACGGTGACGCTAATTGCCCGGGGGAGTCACGCAATTTGTGCTATCGGAACCGTGTCAAACTAAGACGAGATTGCGTGTAGGTAAACTATGTTAAGACTACGCTATCGAGGCTAGCGCACGATCCTTACTACAAATTTATATGTTACCGAACTAAATTGCCTCCGTATTGACCTGCTTTAACTTTATTACTTCCTAGAAAGTCCAATATTTTGTAAAAGTAGGTAAATCTAATAGAAGCGAATTTGATACAATCGCAATTTCATTTAGCACACCAATAAAACAAAATGAGGCATTTATTATAGTTAGCATTAGATAAAATTATCATGGGATTTGCGTTGGAAATATGGATAAATCCAGCAAGTGAATGTCTTCCGAAATAGGATGGAAATGAAAACGCGATAACAATGTAGGTTAATCTTGGGGACACTGACTTCGTAGCAGATCTCTACGTATCTTCGTACAGCTACGCAGGCTCTACGGCTACGCGCTACGGAACGTAGGCATCGTATTGCTACAAAGAATAAAATTATACCTTTTCTTTTTATAGCGAATTGAAACTTGAAATGTCAAAAATCAAACAGAACCTCAATTTCAGTGGAATTTAATATTGCACTGTTGGAGCTTCATAAAAGTTTTCAGTGAAACCGGATCTAAAGGATAGAACTACAACTGGGTCATTTTTTAGAATAGCGAATGAATTCGCAGTACGGTGCATTTTAATCCAATAAAGGATATTTCTACGTTAATTGGATTTACTTTGAAAAACAAATTTATGGGTGCTTTATTAGACTTCTACCATTAACTAACAAAATGGGGGGGGTATTTTTACGGCTGCTTCCTGCAAATATATTTTCATAGAATACAGGATCCAACTAATTCAATTACTTAAAATAATTTGTCGTTTTTACCGTATGAATACAACGATCGGCAATTTATCACTCATTTCAGGATATAATAGAGTGGGCGACGGATTACAATATTAATTAGTAAAAACGTTCATGGAGGCTGCTGTCCTCTCAGAGTTTCGCCCACGTACACGACTACACAAATTAAATTAATGTGATATTAATACTGAATACATGACATTGCAATAGTTACAGTATTGCTATTTAATTAATGCGACGCATTGTATGGTCGTGGTGGCCTAGCGCTTAAAATATCAGCCTCTCAAGAATGAGTGTGCAGGTTCAATTCCAGGCCAGGCAAGTACCAATGTAACTTTTCTAAGTTACAAGCATCGTCTGTCTATAAAGTCGTGAAAATAAATGAGGGCGCTGCGGTCGTGCATATAGCAACGCTGTTAATGTGATTGATATCATTTTAATACTAGCACATTATTTTGTACTAGAAGCAAAACTGGTTTTAATGAAAAGACAAATCTATGGTCTCTGGCGTTTAAATAAAATGAGTAAAACAAAAAATAAAATCATAAATATTTATTATTATATGTTTTAATGTGATTTTACCAATGAAAAGTATTCCAAAACATAATAATTGCCTTCATCATCTGATTCCAAATATTCTTCGTTAAAAAGTATTTTCATTATCAGCTGCATGACTAACAACGTCTCCGCTACTGCTGTCATCAGCCTGCTATCTTCACTAAAGCGAATAACTAACTTATATATCTCTTGATAAAGGGTTTACTCTCACATTTTCCTGAAAGATTAAAAATAATAATATGTAATTTCTATCGGAAGATGGATAGCGCTAATTTTAATTCAAAGCATGATATGATTCATTTTTAAAATCAGCGGTAAATTAAATAACCTAAAATATCAAAACGCACTACAATATGGTCTGCTTAAACTTGCAATCTAACTTATAAATACGCAATGTAAACAATCCTTATTTTAGTCTTAAAATCATTTACTTAGTAAATTTGAAACTTCTAGTAGATAAAAACAAACAGTAACATGATTACATACCTGTTTTAGCAAGTGTTCAAGCATAAATATCATCCATATTTGATTAAATTTGACCAGCTTGGTGTACTAACAAACATTGATGATAAACTTTAAAAATAATTTTCCGAGCTCCATTCCGGTTTGTTTTTCTCATATTTAACACATAGAATTGAAAATTAATACAAATTTCAATAAATAACAAGTCACAAAACAAATCGATTACTTCCGATGACATTCGATATACTTGTACTCACTAAGATTTACTGTTGCCCTACTTTTAAAATTGTTAGTTCATGAAACATCAATTTTCACGACTTTATAGGACAAGCTATACAGACGACGATGTCGTGGTAGCCTAGTGGTTAAAACACCAGCGTCTCAATTATGAGTGTGCGGGTTCGATTCCAGGTCAGGTAAGTACCAATGTAACTTTTCTAAGTTAAATGTACTTTCTAAGTGTATCTTGGACACCAAAGACTGACTAAAAAGGTGAAGGAAAACATCTTGAGGACCGGACTGGACTGGACTTTAAGTTTGAAATCGCCAACCCGCATTGAGCAAGCGTGGTGATTACGCTCAATCCTTCTCTACATGAGAGGAGACCTGTGCCCAGCAGTGGGACGATAAAAAGGTTGATGATGATACAGACGACAGCACATCAAGGTTCTACAATGTGTCATATAATATTTATTTATTAGATTTTCAACTTTATCCCTAAAGCATTAAGGCTAGGTTAGCTTGACCTGCTGTCGTCCGTACAAACTTTCTAAGTATATCTTAGACACCAATGACTGATTACAAGGTGAAGGAAAACATCATGAGGAAACCTAAGTCTGACATCGCCAACCCGCACTGAGCTAGCGTGGTGATTACGCTCAATCCTTCTCTGTAGGAGAGGAGACCTGTGCCCAGCTGTGGGATAATAAAAAGGTTGATGATGATAATGATGATGATTGTATGGTTCGTATGTTTACAATTTTGGGCAGACGGTGGGAGGAGATAATGATGATTTAATTCCGCCATCTCCGTTCCACCACCGGACGACCCGTCGTACGGCGAGTTTCCACCCTTACGTTATTAACACCACTACGATCCGGACGAAGCGTTTCGCTTCCTCCTTTATACCGCGTACATCGAGGGACTGGAACAATTTGTCAGCGGCGGTGTTTCCGTCGGACTACAATTTGAGTGTCTTCAAGGCTAAAGTGAATAGGCTCTTAATAAACTAGTGCGCTTTACCATCAACGACTGCGTCACTGCTTACCATCAGGCGGGATTGCGGTCAAGCGCTAGTTTATAATTTTATTTAAAAAAATTGTATAGATACAAATGTATTCCAATTATACAATTAGTTCATATGAACCAATCAGCAAAGACTGAGCTTAGTGCCAGAGATGGAACAAAAATATCCCGAGCATTTGCCAGTCAACCCACGCGTGTCACTTGCTTAAAGAAAAATAGGTATGCAGTTGACAAGCTCCCAAGGCCGCTAGTACCTGGACAATACAGATGGAGATAAATGCTGCCACAACATCTATTTGGATTCTTTAAGAAAAGAAATATCTTATAGTCAAAGCAAATGTCAAGGTCGTAGGACAGAAAAAACTTGTTTGCTTGCGTATTATCTTTCTTATTGAAAACGCGCAATAAGAAAAAAATGCTTTTCTCATCAACATCGTCGTCAATCCACTGCTGGATATAGGCCTCTCCTATTTCAGGCCATTCAACTTGATTTTCGGAAACTCTCATCCAGTTACTACGAGACATGATGCTCTCTCAAGTATGTCTTAATAGGGTAGTTGACTAAAAAAATCTAATTAGTCCGTCAGTCAATTTGACTGCACGGTTAGCGCAGTGGTCAAGCCTTTAACTGCTGCGCTGCGTGTCGCGGGTTCAATTCCCACACGGAACAAACATTTGTATGACCTACAAGTAATTGTTCCGGGTCTGGATGTTTGTGTATGTGACTTTATATGTTTGTAAACGCACCCACGATACAGGAGAAATTCCTAGTGTGGGGCAACGTTTCATAAAAAAAAAAAACAAAAAAATAACTAAATGAGAAGACGGTACAGTGCATTGAAAACTCGTGTGACGTCACTCCTTGCTATACTTTTTAGCGAGGACTGACGTCACCAGCCCCACTGGGGGCTAAAATACAACGCATAAATCGATCTTTGATGCGTCGTATTTTTGTCAATTTTTATTGATTTGATAAAACAAAATATACGTAACCAAAATTTTTGTATAATATAAATGACGGACTAAATAGTTTTTTTTTTACTCAGTTCACACCCCTATTGTCATGGTAACACATAACACTAACAATAAATATACAGTAAGATATGATTGTTTAGGCCAGGGTTGCGGGTTGGTTAAAAAAGAAACCGTGCGCATAGGCAAGTGAAGAAACACGGGTGGGTTTTAGTCAGTAAAAGTCTGACACAACCTTCCGCTGCGCCCAGAGCAGGAGAGGTCATTTGATGATTTCCCACACCAAAGAAAAAGAAAAGGTATTATTGTTTAAGAACACTTCAGTATTCCTATAATATTTATTAGGTTCATATATTCCGCTTAATGTCCGTACAGTTATTACTGAACGCGTATAAACATGAAGTGGCGTCGGCGGCCGAAATGCCGCGTTACTTACGCTGTTTCCCGGAACCAGCGCAGGCGCTTGTCGCTCTCCGCGCTTGACTCATACGAGTAGTGCTCTTGAAATGTTTTCATGAACATCGATGTCTCATTTCAAAGAATCTTGGAAGAACACTTACCATATTAGCATGCTAGTCATGGTCACAACGGAGAATATTTATCATAGTTTATTTGTACGCCTACGATGCAGTTGTGTCAGAAATTTTGCGAGGAGATTAGTGTTTATTCCTAAATCAACGTCTAAAATACGTGCTGAAATTTCAGTAACCTGCAAACGAGTGTTTTACACAAAGCTCGTTTCTACGTAATGCTGGAAACGTATTTTATTAACCGACTTAAAAAAAGAGAAGGTTAACAATTCGACCCGTATGTGTGTAATATTTCCAGAACTGCCCAGTTTTCGTATATGTCAGTCTATGTCAGCGTCTGAACAAATGCGCCGTGAATGTATGTATGTTTTATGTTTGTGCGCGCATATTTTCGGAACTACAAGTCCGATTTGAGTAATTCCTTTTTTGTTGTACTAGGTATTGTTCAACTTAGGGAATTTTGCAAGTTTCATCAAAATCGGTTGAGTAGTTTTTGAAATAGGGATTTTTTTTCGTATTGATGAGAACTTATTCTAACATGGGGCCACTGTTGTTATGAGGTGAAAAACGTAATTTTGGAATTTTGACTAAAACACTGAAAAGAATAAAATAACAAAGTTTATATAAAAAGGAAATGTATTTAAAAAAAAATACAATCAGTTATAAATAAAATACCGCAGTGCAGTTACTATAAGGCTAGTACAGACTGGAGCGGATTTCGCCGCAATAATAGTATTACTTCTTGGAATGTAGTCACTATAGGTGTGTTGGAAGTGTTGTAGGTAGGGTATATGACCACCGCACAATACAGGTGGACCGCTCCACGCTTTTGAGGATTCCGTACCTCTAATGGAAAAACAGAACACTTATTGGATCCCTTGTCAATCAGTCAATCAGTTTGTTAAGATCCTTTTTCTCAGGAAGGCGTGGAGGTATCAAATTGAAATTAATTTTATATACAGGTCCCTTGCGCTTTCAAGAAAACCAAATAAAAAATACGGCCATTTATACGATATGTTTTATAGGTACTTACAAAAAATACAAACTTCATTGCAGTTGTGTGGAGAATTGACTATGACGTATGTATGTGATGTATAGCATGTGAACTATAAACAATGTATGGAAACCATGTTATTCAACCACGATGTTAAGTTTGGTTTTGGGATAAATTCGGTCCCAGCTATGGCAGGTTTTAAAAAAAAACAAAGAACATGTTTTGCGTTTGCCTGAAATATACATATAAGTCTTCTACTAGTGAATTCGTGTAAATAATGATTTTATGCGTAGGAAGATGGTAAGTTAATCCAAAGGAGGTTACGGTGCAAAACTACAAGATATACCTATGCATACGTCAAGAGCACGTTTGTGGACACTGGTTGTGCCCGCAAACGTGCTTCCTTGGTTAATTTCCTCGTATTTCCATAGTTATTATAAAGTGATTTCATTGGTACTGCAGTCTGTACATAAATTTTTGACAGGAACTATTGAACCTATCCCAGTAGTATTTGAAATAATATCAACAAAGAGCATGAAAATATCCATTCAGGCGCAACTCCAATAAAAAATTTGGCTCTCGACAGTCTTCTATCAGAGAACTCCCGAGAATCCTCTGATAGCAGACTGTCTAAAGCTTATTTTTTTCGAACTATTCGAAGTCATTCGGTGACCCGTGCGAAATATTGGAACGGTACTTTCAATCGTAACTGTTCGGAAAGCTATTGAAATGTGCGTAATTTGTATATTTATTCAGTGTAGCGGTCCAGAAAATCTTTAAAATTCCTCATTTATGAATATTGATAAAGTATTAAGGAAGTTATGACGTACCGACAAAAAATTGAGAAATAATATATGTACATGATGGTGATTGCTCGTCGTTAGTTCGATAATCTGAAGCGCCCGCTGCGCAAGGAGGCGCGGGTTCGATCCCCGCGCAGTGCAAATATTTGTATGCATGAATATGAATATTTGCACTGGTCTGATCGTGCCTCGGAAAGCAAGTTAAGCCGTTGGTCCCGGTTGCCATACGAACATCTAGTGGCAGTCATTACGGGTTGTTGGAGCCCTCAAAAGTCCACCATTGGTCTAGCTGCAATGCTAAATATTGCCTTCGGGTTGTGGAGGTCAGACGGCAGTCGCTTCACGGAAAATGTCGAAGTTTCGCCAAAATCAGCAGTTAGACTGGTAAAGCGGACCCCAGATTCCAAAGCTGGAAAAAGCTTCGGATGCGACTGGGGTTAACGCTGAGATGATGATGATGATGATGAGTTCGATAATCTGAAGGCCAATCCTTGTAATCAAAAACGTTCAAAATCACCTCGGCGACAAAGAAATGTCAAAAGCTTGTCAAAATGTAGGAAAATTATCAGTATTTTTTGACAGATTCAGACTGAGAACGTTGGCTGTAAACGTTCTTAAAATTATGGGAATTACCCCCCTGTACAAAGTAATGGTGGATAGACAAGGCAAAGTCTACAACAATTGTGTATTTATGGTCGGACTAAGTAACCGCCATTATGGGACTATCAATTGCAGCTGCCATGACTCAACCTTTAGTAATGAAATGGACAAAGAGAGAAAATACAAAAAGCATAGATAAAGATTGTCAAACCGAAGTCATGATTTGCCCTACTCCATGGCATACCCATATGTTACTAGGCCGAGGGAAAAAACGCGGGCTAATAATAAAATTTATGCTAAAATTCGAATTGGTTTTAAATAGTACGGAATTATTCATAGTAGTTGTATGTATCGCTTACTCATGTTTCGCGACAGGAAGGAATAGTCACAACTATTAATATAAAAATGTGTTTACTAACATTGTGCTTTCAAAATAAACTTACTGCGGTGTTAACACACCAGATAACTCCCTAGGGAGTACAACGTACTAAGATTTGACCTTAGATCAATATTTTTTAATCTATATATTTTTCGTACGTCCAATACTCCCAGTCTATGTATAAAGACGATAAGAATATTCAAATGAGTATGTTTTCGTGCCATAAATCAAGATTACCTCTAAACCTTAGATTAAAATCATAAAGCGTTCACATCCTTTTGAAAGGAAGCAATATTTGTATAGCGGAGTTTTTTGACTAAACTTTTCGTCATCAATCAGAAACTATGAAAACTAAAATACGGATTTTTACTGAACGTAATTTCATTCATGAAAGCGTTTCAAGGTTTTCCATTATAATGTAGGAAAAAGATTTTGCGCATTTAGCGAATGTTTTGTAGAATTTGTTGATAAAACTTGTGATTATTAAATGACTAAATGTTATTAAGTATATTAAATATACATCTCGATTTCTTGGACGCTGGACTGGACACGTCACGGTTTGGGGCAGTCGGTGACATTGTAACTATTATATTTAGCTTAGAAATAATTTCTCCGGATGCGCATGAGATTTTGAAATGATTATGAATGACATCATATGTGATTTCTGTTTTGGGTAGAATTGATTGGTCTTTATTAACATCGTTCGCAGCCAAAATTTTTTGTTAAGGAATACAAAGCCTTGTGAATTTTGCATTTATATATAACTAAGCTGAAAATAGAATCCTATCAAGGACATTCAAGAAAACTTATTGATGAAAATAAATAACAAACAGGAAAACCCAAAATATTGTTGTATAAAATATTTCTCATATCAACAACAAGTTCACTTAAAATCAATCTGCCGGAAATAGAACATTAAAACTCGTCTGCATTCGTGGATCCGTTCGTAATACTAATAAATACTTGTGAGTGGCATCATTAGAACAACATATTATTAATTAAATCAATGATTGATTGAAGCTTTATAATTATTTATAGTTAATTTATTTTATTTTTTTATAAGAACTTTGCCCCACCCCATCACTCCTGTGAGTGTATTTACAAACATTTAAATTCACTTATACAAACAAGCAGACCGGAACAACTCCTGTAGGCCATACAAATATATGATCACCTATGGGGGGTCAGAGTGCCCCTTAGTTTTTCTAGTCATTGCCAAGCGGTTAGTTGACTTGTCTATTTTATGGACAGCCAACTACATTAACGTATAGAGTGGCAATACTTTCAGGCACTTTTCCTGTAGACAACGATGCCGACGAATTTGTTGATATAATTGTTGCCTTCTTATGTACTTTATACATATTAAAACTATTAAATTAAGTTAGCTCAAAACTGTCTCCAAAGCCTGGGGCACAGGCGTAGAGTAGCCAGCCTTTCGGTGTTCTATAGGATGCATTTTGGTGAGTGTGCGAGGGAAATGCATAATTTAATTCCCCCATCTCCGTTCCACCATCGGACGACCCGTCGTACGGCGACTTTCCACCTTTACGTTGTTAACACCACTACGATCCGGACGAAGCGTTTCGCCTCCTCCCTTATACCGCGTACATCGAGAGACTGGAACAATTTGTCAGCGGCGGTGTTTCCGTCAAATTACAATTTAAGTGTCTTCAAGGCTAGAATGAATAGGTTCTTAATAAACTAGCGCGCTTTACCATCAACGATTGCATCACTGCTTAACACCAGGCGGGATTGCGGTCAAGCACTATTTTATCCATACTAATATTATAAATGCGAAAGTAACTCTGTCTGTCTGTCTGTCTGTTACGCGTTCCCGCTTAAACCTCTCGACCGATTTTGATGAATTTTGGCACAGACAATCTTTAGACCCTGAGAAAGAACATAGGCTACCTTTTATTGAAAAAAAAATATATTCCCGAGGGAAATCTAAAAAGCGCGATATAACCGAATTCCACGCGGGCGAAGCCGCGGACGGAAAGCTAGTAATTTATAAAAAAAAAGTAAGTATAGGTCAGTTAACCATTCAAACTGAATTTGAAAAGCAAAGTAACATACATACATGGAAACAAACAGTAATTGTTATCGCACAAAGTAAAGATCTTTAACCGAGGTCTCTACACTAATATACCAATATACTACAAAAGGTTTCTTCTTTGACCGCAATAAGGTCTAGAGGACAACTCGCTATGAAATCCTCCACCACAGTAACAATAATATTAGAGAAACAATAAACTACAAGTGACCTCATGGTCTTGTCTGTTTCAGTAGCTTTCTTATTGTCTGCTGCCATTCCGGAGTATTGTTTTACACCAATTTTGCAAAGTTATTTTGAACGAGAATCTCAGCTTTGAAGTATATTATATTGTATGCAAACTTTAAACAATGTCAATTCTATGTACAGTCATCGCACTCCTTGAGATCACAAAGGCTTTAATATTCTCACTGCTGTCTAGGGCACAGGAGTGGTCTCTGTGTGAGAGAGAGTAAGCTGTAATTTACGCGGCCGTAAAATACGCGGTACGGGATAATAGATGTCACATGTATTCTAATTTTTAGCACTAGGACATAATCCATGCCGACCGATATCTGGTGTCTTGGCGATATTTTCCTTCATAGCTTTAAGAGCAGTGGTAATGAAATGATTAACGCAAAATAAAACGCCTAACTGGGTTCGATCCTAAGCCTTATAAGTCGTAAGTCGTAGCCTTCACCTCTGCCACACACGATGGTCACAGAGAATTCGTCAGCTTGTGAAAGAACCTAAACAAAAGTGGCATAAGTGTTACTTTATCCTAGATCCTAAGGTTATTGCTCTTAGCAATAAGACCACCCATTATAAAATTTTGCCCCTTTGTAAAATCTATATATTTATGTTTCTGTAATCTATATGGTGTACATAATAAAGAGTATTCTATTCTATTCTATTCTATTCTATTAAAAACAAATAAGATTTTATACGCGGTTATGTAAAAACAGCAATATTCACTAGTATCATAATACTTCGACCGCGTAACATACTGTGATGCGTAGGAACCACTATCGTTTGTCTCGCGGTCTATGAAACGTCTGATATTTACTCGCCTACATTCAAAATAAAACATAATATTTAATCTGAGCCTATATCATACTTTTGTACAGCGAAACTTTCACATGAGTCATCAATACTTGACAAGAAGATATATGTGCCAATAACAATAAAAATGGTTCGGGAAATCCAATGTTGATGTGTAGCATCCTTGAACTGGTTCCATTTTATGTGCGAAAGACTTGTGATAGAAATCAAACTACTTTTTTAAATATTTCGACGTGAAACGATTTGTAAATGTTTGTTAATTGCTTCTTAAGACAAGCGAGATTTCATTAGTCCATTTTTCATCGCAAATACTGCGCTGAAAATTTTTGCTCAGAAATAAAATAAAATGCAAGTACTGAGATTGTTGAGTCTAAAAGTTTAAAATTAATTGTGTTTTTATTGGTACAACTATCATCTTATGAAATTGAGTTGCAGCGATAATTCAGGTTTTTTGTTTGCTATTTTGTATGTTGACGCTTTTATACTTACTCATAAACTGTTTTTATATTTATTGTTAGCATTAACATGGTTACTTGCGAAAACCAACATTTGCAAACATTCACAAATAGGTAATATTGCAGCAAATTGTTTCTACAACACGTGTAATCGAGTTTTCTTCTTTTCAGTGTATTGCCGTGTCCGAGATTGGTACGTGTAGATATAAAACGCAGGATGTTGTTGTCCTTATTAATCCAAATAAAAGCAATAACGAGAAACAGCTTCATCCTACCCTAATGAACACATTAATTACACCAAAGCCCGTATATGGCTTTGAACATATACGGGATATGAGTAAGGCGCCGTTAAGCTGTCAGATTAAAAGAATTTGGTCAAGTGTCACAGATGCAGGCGAGGAGATCAACGCTCTCATTGTGTCGACATAAGGCAGTGACAGAGAAAATTAGGCTCTGAATTCCACCGATATTTTTGCATGTTCGAAGAGCGCGGAGGGCGGGCGGCGTTGCTAGCTACCCACGTATATATAGGATGGCTGGCTGCGCGCCGCCCAGTCGCTCGCCGATGCTCTAGCGTGCTCCACGTCGCTCTTAACTTCAGTGACTACAGCATTACTTGAACATAAAACAATTTCTTTAGATATTCCTTGGACTAAGAAGACTGTGAATTCATAAACGTTTAGTGTTGTGTGTAGACTGCTTGCTATTTCGTTCGTTGTGTGGTGTTTGCCGGCGATTCAGCCGACCTGTAGCTGTGTACCCCGGGACGCCAATACTTTGGATCAGGTGAGCTGTCATTCAAGCGTTGTCTGCTTCATAGAATGTAATCGCTTCTCAGTAGTCATCAGGCATGTCTTTTGTTTACTTAGAATTCCTTGGTTTCAGTGAGAATAAACCATTTTGATTTTATTCATTGCACTGATCGTGTGAGAATGTGAATATTTCGTTCAGTCCATCCATGTCGGTGATAGCATAGTAGTAATATTGATTAGATTTTGTCTAGACAAATTATTGCATGGTTTTCATGTAACAAATTATATTGCTGATGGCTGTGGTGGTAGCAACTACTAAAAGATGATCTCAAAACATGTAAACTGCTCTAATCATTATGTACATATTTTGTAGATTTCACTAATTCATTACCACTCAGGCTTCAAGTGGGCATATCACTTTCATCGTTTGTGCACATTGATAAGGCTTATAATTAACATGTGTGGTACGTAAATATTGTGCGTTCGATGGAAATTATAAACCTTATGACATCCATAAATAATTAATTTGTAAAGCATAGTAGTTGTTATTTTGCGTTTGTAGTATAACTGATATGGATGTTTTACAGTAAACGTCATTAAATCTGTATGGTATATAAACTAAAATCTATTATGACTCCAGAAATGGCAACAGAGATGCATCCATTACTAATGCTACTAGTTATACGACATAGTTGCAAATCTTTTGCGACGTTATCAACCATCGCTCATAAAATTCTGATACTTTGATAGGTACTTCTAAGGTTTTTTTTGATTACCTTCAAGGTAATCTGGGTACATGATTACGGTACCGGTAGGGGACTTCAGCATTATTACCAGACACTAATTAAAGGTTCTGCCGTCATAAAGCTTCGATATTGATTAAATTGAAGTTCGATGAGAGCATACTGTCATCGAACTTCAATATAATTGATATCGACATCGTTTTTCCGTAATTGGAGGAGCCCTAGAAACTCAGTTTTCAGAACAGACACAGAGAGCTTTCACAGTTTCTCAGAAATTAATTTATTACTTGCAGTAATGTCAAAGCGCTACAGAATCAATATCTCTGCTGCATGCTGTTCAATAAATTTATCTGTACAGTGAACATATTTTAGTTACATAAACAATTTCGAGTTAACTGATTGGTTGTTTTTTTTTTTATAATTTATGTGATGAATTATTTCCTTTCTGAAAACAGCTTCTAATTTTATGTCCATCATAGAGAAATGTTTTCCATCTAATTAATATCTTTTGTAAGTTTGAATCTTTATCTTTCTGTAATTTATAGAAAAGTGCACCCCATGCACAGTTATTTCATATATCTCCGCTAATCAATTATGCTGCGCTGCGTGTGGCGGGTTCTATTCCCGTTCGGAACAAATATTTGTATGACCTACAAGTAATTGTTCCGGGTCTGGCTGTTGTGTATGTGACTAAATATGCTAAGTAAACGCACCCACGATACAGGAGAAATTCCTAGTGTGAGGCAGTTTTTTTTTTATTAATAATAAACTAGTACTTGACTGCAATCCCGCCTGATGGTAAGCAGTGATGCAATCGTTGATGGTAAAGCGCGCTAGTTTATTAAACCCGTTCACTTAAAAACTTAGTGAATAGGAAGGAAGACGGCAGTTGAGCGAGGTGGTGCAATGTTAAACCCAACAACACGACCAACGATGCTGCGCCAGAGGGAGATTGATGTGGAGACCCTCCACGACCAAACTCCCGACACAACAACACATGGCGCATCGTACCCGGCACATCGCAACACATTCTGTTCAGACCCGTCCTCCGTACGGCTTCACCAGACATCATGCCGGAACACGACGAATCGCTTGGCGGCAAGAATTTGTCTGGTGGATGGTAATTTCTGCCGGCAGCCGATGTGGCCTACCACCGATTTTAAAGTTTTCTTAAACAAAAATTTAACGCAAGGGTATCAAACATTAGACAGATAGTTTTCCTTGACAACAACGTAATACATTGAATATAAATGCCTTTCAATAAAAAGAACCTCGGCTTCAATCAATTTATTCGAATACTCTGTGGTGTACGAATAAATTGTATTCATGTAAGAATGTGTACCTAAGTTATCTATTCATAAATGTATCCATTCAGTCTCTTGTGAACACTACAGTTAAGTACTTAACTTTATTTTCGTATCAAGCTCACATTATTATAACTAGTAAGAAAAATATTTAAACGTCGAACTTCGAAAATTTAAATTTTTATTTCAGATGCTGAAAATATCTTTTATATGTAATAAAGCTTTGTTTAATTCCACAAACCACATTCTGACTAATAAACCAGTTAAATAGAATTCTTCTAAAATCATTTCAATTGCATTTTCAGATTAAATTTATTCATTCTGGTTAAAATTTTCTCGTGACTGATATGAACCCCCTTCTATTAAAATCTCTCAATCAAGATTAAAAAAAAAATAAAAACAAAAGAAAAATGAAAATATCTATTACCTACTCAAAAACATTCCACGCCACACACAAAACGCATGTAGGTGTATAACTTAAAAAGGGATATAGGATTACTCGGTGAAACCGTATAATGAAATTCATCTTAATTTACCAACACCGAGTACCCATGAATTTCACAGAGTTCGTAATTGGCTCGTCATAACACAACCTTGAAAAATAGCTGAAAGCCAATTAAGCATGTAACGTCCAAACTGGTTGCCATACAATTTTGAATGAGAACCATTAATTTTCATCGTGTTACTGCCTGACTTAATAAATACGTTCTGTTCAAAAGATAATTGAACGGATCAATTTCCCCAATTATTTTGTTACACATGCAAATTAGGTTTATGAAGCTGATATCTTATTTCCTATGGCCAAAGTCGAACTGAACACATCCGGTCGACTTTGATCAATTCCGTACTCGGCACTGCCAAGTAATACCAACGTAATGATGCTCAATCATTAATAACCGAATATAATTATAGTTTATCTTTACGTAGGCATTTGCGAACATAAATATTTGGCAAGACCAACTAACGTCAGCGTTCAGTACCGTTCATTCTCACCAAAATGAGAGGTTTATCATTTAAATGGTGTTTCCATTTTTAAATGTTAAACTTTTCCACGTTACGTCTTCTGATTTAATGTGGAAAAATTATGAATGAAACTACGAATGAACCAACACGTGCAGAACATGCGCTGAATCTAATAAATAAATCCAATTCACGCTTACAGATTTTTTTTTACGAAAGGAGGTTGATAAGTTGGTTGGACTGGTTAGAATAATCCTTACATACATCGTTAATACAATATTGCAATGGTAATGGCCAAAGTGTTCGTGTACTTGACCCAATAACATTTTATTGAATGTATTCATTAACAGCTCTAACGAACACTTGCGAAACCATTATTGTTAAACAGAGAAAAGTTCAATGTTAACAAAAAAAAAAGTTTATTTATTCAAGCGCAGTACAGTAAAAATGTTAACCAATGATTGTAAATAACGTATTACGATTTTGGCTAAACTTGACCCAGTTATCGTTTTAACAATACTACTTTTAACCCAGTTATGAATGTTGCACAACGTTTGGCGACTTGCATGCGTTACCGTCGAAATATAAATTGGGCTAATGAGGAGTTTCGAGTAACGCTTGATCATTTTTGTAATATTGTCCTTCGCCTACATAGATAGCTAGCATTCTCGCCGTATATCCTCGCATATTTTCGGAAACAAATTAAGAACCTACTGGATGATTTATTCTTTGTTTAATTCAGCAATGTGCATTTTTGCAATAAATTTAGCATCATGAAATCACGCCTCCATTTTTATTCAGGAACGCTTAGCAACAGTCATGTTTATCTATGATAAAATATACACTGATCGTTCAGTACGAGTGGAATTAATAGTATTATTCCACAACTTTTAGATGAAATCGCTAAGTATCACTACATATGTACTATTGTACCATCTGTATCATTTCACAGCAACAGATACGGAAACTTTTAAATCACTTAAACTGGTATAAAAAAAACTATCGTTCACTCTGTCAACATAAATTCAACAAAATAACATACATCACATAATGCTTTTAAAACATTATTATCAATGACTTATTGGTTCAACTAAATAGCAAATGATGAACGCGTAAAAGGTTTTAAATTAACATTGATAGCTTCGTTACACGTGTTTGAAAAAATGTAAGCACTTCTCTAAAGTAATTCTCGTAAATAATCAAATGATAAACATAACTGCTACCTATATCTAAGTAAATACTATGTCGTTAATAGTCAAAGGATTGAAAGCGCTTTCAGTAACAAGATCCAAACGTGGACAGTATTCAGAGCACGTACCTACTGTAAAATTAGATCGTTATCTTTCTAAAATATCGATCTAATTATTCCAGAGCTAAGGTTCAGATTAGTTGATCAGTTACATGTCCAAGTTTTGGTAAAGTACGAACCAGGTGTGAACGGCAGTTAAAAACAACATTGAAACGTTTTATTGACGCACCGGAGGACCATAAATCTCTTGATATTGGTGCAGGTGGATTACAGCGCAATTGCACTCTGCGGAGTTCTATTAAACTTATACATACCTATAAATAGTTGAACATTTTATACAACCCGCCCACTCCGTTCTACAAAGAACATTGACATCGTACAGACAATACAGGGCAAACAACATGTTATAAGAACTTCAAAGTTCAGATTTATCGTTTAAAATATAGAAAATATCACAATTTAGTATGTCTTAAAACCAGTTAATCTATATTCTCAAGTAAACAGCTTCAAACATTATGCAAAAATATTCAAGATTCGATCATAATCTCGGGCATTATTCATTTTGCATTACAGGATGCAGTTTGAATTTTAAACAATACAGGAAAATATCCTGCAGTATTTCCAATACTTTTTATAAGTCAGTGAACAATGAGACAAACAGTAGTCAAGGGAACTTAGATGACATTTTTTGACACTGCGTCCATACATAAAACATGAGTAAAAAATCATTTTGATTAACTTTACTTTGTGTTGATGTAACACGTGTACATTGCAGCTATTAATTGTAATTTCAGCCCTATTCTAGGCACGTGCGACCTTTTTGTTACAAATAGTTAACGGTCATTGCTAACGCGTAAAACTGGCACGTTTTCATGCTGCTCTCTGACCGTCGAAATAAAGCAATAATAGTAACTATACCTAAATCTTATCTCAATGAGATTCTGAGTTACTCGGCACCTGGCGCTCCCTGATTCGACATGTTAATTTAAAAACGATTAAAAATAAGATATTTTATATGTATAAGTCAAAATATTATGAATAAATATGAAGTTCATTTTTTAAAAGTCAACAAGACTAGGGACTTTTAGGTCTCAACTAACTGCTCAGGTAAACGCGGAACATAGCTAGATGACCCGGTCACCGATCGAACCAGGTCACAGAAGGGTCACCAAGATCCTGAGACTGTACTCGTTATAATGAAAAGAACACCTCACCTCGTTGTTCAAGATAGAATGGAAATAAAAGTAGCATGTGGTTTGGCGGATCAAATAAGTAGATACTTTTTAAACAAAATATTCAAAAGAACTCAAATAAAAAGCAAAATGTATGTCTTCTTGTATCACAGTTTGTTGGATTGCGGATCAAAGTCGTTTTGATTATTTCCTTGGTCTTGCAGTTCAATGACCCACCTTAAGTGATTTTTTTGTCACGGTTTGAGATTTTCCATACAATTTAACTTCAAAACAACAAGATCGCAATGTTGCTAAATACGACACAATTAGTTCGCAAGCCGGGCACGTGTAAGTAAAAAATTTACTAGTTTATTTTGACACCAAAAACAATAAGCTCGTATTTTCACTACGTTTTCCTCTCAGCTATGTTTACTTAGTTGAATGAACTTTTATTAAATTATTTGACACACCTTTGGGAATAAATGACGACGCGCCAGCAAGATCTTATTGCAAATGCTTTTTTACTACCTATGTGAAAATACTGTTTATATTACAAAAAATATTTACTTAAATAATTTTTGTAACGGCAGGGCACGGTTCTTACGAAAATCTCTTAAACCCATAAAAAGGATCTGAATTGTCGGATTACTTAATTTAATAATATAACATTAATGAATGTTCGTTTTAGAGAGCTATCAAAGAACAAATCTATTTGGCCGAAATGTCTGTCGAATTTTCAAAGCAACGACGTAGAAGTCAACGGCCTCATTATGAGACAAGCAAACAATTGCAAACACTTATTACGATCGGCAACTGTCCAATCCCTGAGGCAACAAATTAATTGCGTGCAAGCAACATTGTTACTTTTCCAATCGATATAAAGGTACTTTCGATATTTTTCACGCAAAACGGCGGCGTAGCAATTTCGAAAGACTGTAGAACACGTTTTTTTGTCGGATCAATAATTTATCTTTTCATTCTAATGCATCTTCTCGTCGTCCAAGATACCATAGTGTCTACCAGACACTGTGTGTGGACGGTAATGATATACGGAACTGAAACGTGGTCGCTCACAATGGCCTCATACGAAGGCTCAAAGTCACACAAAGGGCGATAGAAAGAGCTATGCTCGGAGTTTCTCTGCGCGATCGAATCAGAAATGAGGAGATCCGCAGATGAACCAAAGTCACGGACATAGCTCTTCGAGTCGCTAAAATTAAAAGGCAGTGGGCGGAGCACATTGCTGGTAGAACCGATGACCGATGGGGCAGTAAGGTTCTGGAGTACCGGAAGACGCAGCGTAGGGAGGCCCCCAACAATGTAGACCGAAGACCTGGTGAATGTCGTGGGAAGCCGATGGATGCGGTCAGCACAAGACCGGGCATCATGAAAAGCCCTAGGGGAGGCCTTTGTCCAACAGTGAACCTCTATAGGCTGCGAAGGACAAGAAGACACTGTAATGTTGTTTATTTATTAAATTACCCTTGCCGTGGCTGGTCTATGATGGATGCCGAGACTTCTCCGTGCCTCGGATAGCACATTAAACTGTTGGTCTCGGTTGACATTCGTAGATCTTTGAAAGTCATTACGGGTGGTCAGAACCCCCAAAAGTCTGACAACCAACCATGGGGTGTCGTATTGGCCAGTAACTAGGTTGCTGAGGTCAGATAGGCAGTCGCTCCATGTAAAATACCGGTATTCAGCTAAATCCGATAAGACTGGTAGCAAACTCGAAATAGTTAGGAAGTGGTTAGACAACCAGTATTACCATGGGGTGTCGTATTGCCCAGTAATTAGGTTGTTGAGGTCAGATAGACAGTCGCTCCATGTAAAGTACCGATATTCAGCTAAATCCGGTAAGACTGGTAGCAAACCTAAAATAGTTAGGAAGTGGTTAGACAACTAGTATTACCATGGGGTGTCGTATTGCCCAGTAACTAGGTTGTTGAGGTCAGATAGGCAGTCGCTCCATGTAAAATACCGGTATTTAGCTAAATCGGGTAAGACTGGCAGCAAACCCAAAATAGTTAGGAAGTGGTTAAACAACCAGTATTACCATGGGGTGTCGTATTGCCCAGTAATTAGGTTGTTGAGGTCAGATAGACAGTCGCTCCATGTAAAATACCGATATTCAGCTAAATCCGGTAAGACTGGTAGCAAACCTAAAATAGTTAGGAAGTGGTTAGACAACCAGTATTACCATGGGGTGTCGTATTGCCCAGTAACTAGGTTGTTGAGGTCAGATAGGCAGTCGCTCCATGTAAAATACCGGTATTTAGCTAAATCGGGTAAGACTGGTAGCAAACCCAAAATAGTTAGGAAGTGGTTAGACAACCAGTATTACCATGGGGTGTCGTATTTCCCAGTAACTAGGTTGTTGAGGTCAGATAGGCAGTCGCTCCATGTAAAATACCGATATTCAGCTGAATCCGGTAAGACTGGTAGCAAACCCAAAATAGTTAGGAAGTGGTTAGACAACCAGTATTACCATGGGGTGTCGTATTGCCCAGTAACTAGGTTGTTGAGGTCAGATAGGCAGTCGCTCCATGTAAAATACCGGTATTCAGCTGAATCCGGTAAGACTGGTAGCAAACCCAAAATAGTTAGGAAAAGGTTAGGTAAATGTAGATGACAATGATTTTTATTTTACTCATAGAGTACATATTACGTTACTTTACATATTATATCGCATGTTCCTCGCACGTGTGATTATAATATGTATTTCAATGACGACTGCGAACGTAGCAATTGTACTAATTACTTTATTTATATGACCTGAGCAATATTGCTAGCAAACATTGCAACATTTAGAATGTTACAAAATAGTTACAGAAACTTAATGTAATACATATTTTCCAAAGATATGATGTTATATCACTGAAAATATTCCTCTCTTATTTCAAGAACTAGGTCAGGAAAATATGAGAGCTACAGAAAATTTTTGATGAAAAATTGGACTAGTTTTTGTCGTCATCTCTTTTGATAGCAGGCTAGATAACCCGAGTAGACCTACCAGAATGTTCTAGTATTCACTCTTCAAAATCTTGCTCTATATTACAAAGTTTGTCTAAAGTTTTCCATTATATACCGTCCACTTTCATCTCCACAATTCTGAACATCTAATTAACATTCCCTAAAGTTCCTAGGTACTACAACAATGAATAAATAATTTGGGCCACGAAGCGGTATTTTAGTTGAAACTCGTTCACTGGGTTTATTATCGAATGGTTTGTTGTTGTTGCCTGGTATACCTCGAAGTGGCCAATCAAATAGTTAAATTATATGCTCAGCTTTGTGCTTTGCTTTGTACAAAAATTAGGTCTGTTTGTAATAAAAACATAAGTGAACTAGAATGTGAATACATAAGTATCGTTACTCTTTTACCACGAAATAATAAAGTGAACTAATTATGTAATAAAAAACGTAACGTTCCTTCTATCACGTTCGTTAACTGCTAACACGTGTGAAGTTTCATCCTTTAGTGGTTCTCCAAAAGCAACATTCCTGGAATCCAAGGACTCGGCCTTCGTGTAAACAAATCGCAATTACTTGTCAACGTCTTGTTTCGCAACTGCGAAGCTATTTATCATAGTCCACATTAGTGTCAACAGCTGAAGGGGTCCTTCGCAGACAACCTTCTAACATGGAAGTTAATAGCTTTAAGCTCCGTGATCCGACGATTTGTTCCCAAGGTCAGGTCCTTTAGGTAGGTCCCGCAGGGTGTGACCTTGTATTGATACCGGTATATCCACGATTTGGCAATGAAGGTCACAAGGCTATATTTCATATCAAGGACTTCTATAAACGTATTGTATTACGCCGATATAGCCCTGGATCAATTTACAAGGACTTTCATGATTTATGACTTGTGGAGCCTATAAGTATAAACGGAAATGATTATGTCTAAATAAATCAACTCGCCTACCCTTTTACCAACTATGTTGGGGTCAGCTTCCAGTCTAACCATATAAAACTGAATATATACCAACGTTTTACATGGTGACTGACTATTAGACATTCACAATCCAGTTACTGATAACACGAACCTCTTTGATTGGATTGGTCGTCAAACTTTCGAGCCTATCCGTGACTACTGTCATCAATCTACGAATGATATTGAGATCTTTTTTAACTGACTTCAAAAAAACAATGAGGTTCTCAATGCGTCAGAATCTTTTTTTTTTTTTTCTACCAATCAATGGCCGAGAAAGAAGGCGTCACGCGCTTTCTGGTGCAATAGGGTCTCGATATGTTACGAAAGGTCAACCACCCACGGACCAATACGGACAAGCATAACCTTTGAGAGCTGCGGTGGCTTAATGGTATCGGTCGTAACTTAAAAGTTCGAACCTCATCAAGCGCTTTTCTTTGTGTAAATTATTTCAATACCGCTGCTCTCAAAACAGTGAAAGAAAACATCACAGCATGTCCTAGAGCCAAAAACTTAGTAGATATATGACATTTACCAACTGGCACTAGGCTAGCGTGGTATATTACGGCCCATTCCCTTTCACCGAGCGGAAGCCTGTGTCCCAACTGTGGGATCACAATAGACTAATTATATAACCTTTGATTTATATCGTTATTTTTTTACCACTTTACTAATTCTATACTTTATCAAAACCATTTAAAAAGATACTTAGTATCAAAATGAGTTCGCTCTAACCGGTCTTGAACAATTTAAGCCCACTATACCTATTAGGTAAAACATTTATTAAACTTATCTATTTCGCTTGGCATGACTTGGCTACCTGAAATATTTGATAGTTAACATTTCGTCCCACACGCTCGCCTGTAAGCCTGCAGCGCTCAGGACCAGCGTGGGCAGAGCGCTCTGGAATCCCTTTCAAAACTGATTGTATGTTTTCACAATGTGAAATTCCTGTATTAATGAAATATAGTGCTTATTGAGTACAAAAGATTTTTCCCGTTCCATCAATACCCGTGGGCGTTGTAGGAAGTAACTGAATGGGGTTTAAGGTTTCAGGCAGTATATTTATTCAAGGAAAATTATTTTTGTAATGAATTCTACCGTTGCCCGATGGGGCCGACGGGTTCTCGAATGGCGACCACGCCCCGGAAGGACAAGTTGGACCGACGACCTGGTGTAGCGGGAATCCGCTGGATGCGGGCGGCGCAGGACCGGTCGTCGTGGAGAACCTTGGGGGAGGCCTATGTCCAGCAGTGGAGGTCTTTCGGCTGAAATGCATACAAAGTCTTTTGGTCCACACAAAGTCTTTTGGTAAACACAAGAATATAAGATTTTTATTTATAAGCGCTACGGAATAGACCACACCGTCTCAAACTCAAAACAGGCGAGATAAAAGTGCCACGTAACAAGAAGAGCAATAAATGTAATATTGTATACCAATATTGGAGACCTTCACAGTGGGCGAATACAAAGTCACGCAGCTGATATCAATTTTCCATAATGCCTTATAGTAAACAACGACACCAAACACTCGCCCACGGAAAGCCGTTTTTGGCAAAACTCATAACTTATTGACTAAAAATAAATTGTTTTTTATGGAACAAACCTTATTAACGTGATAACAAATTCGAACTAGCAAATGGCCCAATTCATATTCCGAAAAAACTCTCATGTAATAAACCTTAAATTTTAATTAAACTGGACATACGTCCTACCTTATCGAACTGATACTACTTATTCAAACATTCATTACATATTTCGCCAACAATTCAAGTGTTTAACAATCCTCTTATAAATACCTCTGTAATGATGTCTCACGTCTTGATGGTTACTTAAAATAATTTTAGTGCTATGCAACAAAATTAAAATAAAATAAAATCCTATGTTAAAAATTCCCGAAACGACACGCATACCAATTATTTTGATAATAATAACTACTGAAATTATTTATGTAACGCGGAAAGTTAATTTAAAACTGAATATTCTTTTTGGCACCACGGCGCGACTGGACGACATTATTTGGCGCCAAACGTAAATAAAAATGGCGACGTTGTCGCCACTGATACATTAATCTGGGTGGGGTATCAAAAATGTACAATACCACGTTCACAACCGCGTGGGTTTGTATCTTTTCACGTTCATATTTAAAATTTATATATTTTCATATTATTCAAAACAATAAATAGATACCTAAAAATATAAATAAATGCATCATTTATGAAATCTCATACCTTGTATTTTTCATAATCTGTGTTGAAATGGCAATTTGATGATGATCTTGCTGAGATAAGTAACTAAATATTCAGTATATTGCATTGATGCTCAATACTGTTCAGGAATATATTATTCAATGGCCAGAAATCAAAGTTTATAGTTTAAAAAAAATGCAAGTAATATCGAATTTGCTGTAACAAGACTTCATGAATCCAATACACTGGTATTATTGTACCAAATTTAACATTATTTTTACAATGAAACTGTATCACATGTTCTGTTTTTATTATATATTATTTACTGTAATATAATATACTACATATAATGGTTAATTATTTATTTATTACATAAAGTTAATTTTGTTCATAAAATAATGACCTCTTTCTGACATAAAAACTCTTTGCTAAGATCAAAGACTACCTACCGTTCGTTTTTAGGCAAAACATTCTGAAACACGCAAAGTTTTACTTTTAAAAAATCGTGAGTTTTACATTACAATAACACATAAATGCCTAATGAGATACTATAACATATTGAAATTGCTGAAATACGAGCAAATGTGGTATAAAATAACATTACATAAGCTCGACGAAAAAAAAATTGTAAACAATAGTGAGGCAGCAGGCGTTACCAACATTCAAACATTACATGCTTGTGGATTGTATACTTTAATTTACTTTATTCAATGAAGGGTACTACGTCACTGTGTGTTGTTGACTTTAAATAGGCACCTCTGACGATAATAACACCTGCTCATTGAACATACTTCACACACGTGTTACATTCATAACAGGAGTGTAAAAATTACACTAGCAATTTAACTTATAAAAACCCACAAGCACTCACAATAAACGCTTAACCAAATGATGCAGTTTACTGCCAAAATGTAAATAAAAATAAAGATCTCCCATGTTTATAATGCGATCTAAACATAATAATCAACAAAAAAGCATGTCAAAAGATGTTTACAAAGAGTTTATGTAACTTATAGACTGTGATTTAAATTTCATATTGTTGTCAATACAGTGATGCGTTTGAATGGACACCGCCAAGTGTTCTAGGGTTATTCAACCAGCTGGTGGGCAGCCGCTGACGCATAGCGGCGTACCAATCTATAAATATTTCAGAACATATCTACATGTCGCGCTAATGGCGCTTTTGTACGCAGTTCTTTTTTGTCCTACCCGAGGTCAAATAATAAAAGGGTTGTGTTTAAGTCGCACTGAGCATACTACCCAGTCAAAAGGTTGTATTTTTTTCACAAGGTCAATAAATAAAAGGAAGGTCGAGGTAGAATCGCAACTCGTGTTTTGCGTTTTATTTACTGGGCACTCTTTTGTTTACCAGTCAACCGAAATCTTTGGCAGATAATAGAATACAGTGTTATGTAACGTTTGAAATGACAGTGACCACCTGTTTCATTGACGACAGAAATGAGTCAAAGTAATACTTTAGTAAATCTTGAATGAAATCTAATCTAATCTTAAAACAAGTGTTCGTTTCTGACGTGCTTAGCCGGTCATTAGGTGGTGGACGTAAGTACGCGGTGCAAAGCGTCAGGCGTCAGTATAATGAATGAAACTGATGCTCGCCAACTAACCTTCTCTCACCGTCATTTAGCTCTGGAAAGGACCCAAGCGATAATGAACGAGGTGCTTGAAGTTGCTAAATACATTTTGTATTGTTGCAGATAAAACGCAAATCCCCAAATATGAAGGACGAGCGTGCCAGTATGCCGCGTGTACGCATAGCCGTCATTGGCAGCTCCCGAGTTGGCAAGTCCGGTAAGCAAATATATCACATCCAACAAAACATATTTATGCTATACAACATTGTAGACAATACAACAATTATTTTTTAATCTGTCTGATTTAATTCTAGCATCCCAATTACTTGACAGTGCCTGTCATGTTTTAATGGATTTCGTATTTCGCGCGATCAGAACTCCCATATTTTTCACTCACCTGGGTGTAACTTAAGTCTGGTCCCTAAGTCCTAAAAAAAATCCGAGCGGAGACAACGATAATTGTAATCCACAGACCATATTCGATGAATGCAATAAATCATTTATTTTACACCTCCTCTTCGTAATTTAACCAAGAACGTTTGAACAGTTCCCAAAGAAAAGTACTAATATAACAGAGACAATAAACAAAACTCCAATTACAATACCTTGACCGAATACGTTCAGGTCTCCGACCTAGATGACGTTACATAAGCCGAACTAGGCAACACCCCACTGACCTATTCTCCTTGGTGATGTAACACGAACATGTTGTACTAACTCATCAAAGTGTTCTTGCACTCGGTACTTCTCACACACGTAGTAGGCAGAAACTGCAGCAAACGCTGGTTTTCCAAACAACAGACAGACATATGACAAACAGTTGCTAAATCACTTGCAATCTAACAGATCTTAGTTGATTTCCTAAAAAAATTGTTTTGTCTAGTAAAATAATTTATACTTACCTATTTTGTAATTACAACTAATTTATATTTCTTTGTTACAGCTCTCATAGTCCGCTACCTTACTAGACGATATATCGGAGAATATCATTCAAATACAGGTTGGTTGCATCCTTCATTAATCAGAAGATATACTACATAGTTTGTATCCTTCAAGATGCTTATGTTACGTCTTGTTTTCAGATCTCCTGTACAGACAAACGGTGCCTATCAACGGCACTCCAGTGGAACTGGAAGTTATAGATGTATCCGGTTCAAATTCAGATAAATTCCCCGCTGAACAGGTACATAAATATCCTAAGCACATGTTTTATTTGATTTCAAATTTAAATTTACAATAAATCTTTGAGGTTAACTTTGATACGGAACACTTACAAACATTATAAAATGTTTATAAATGAAGGTGTTAAGACTAACATATTTTTAAGGTTATGATTATAGCACGGACCATCGTAAACTTCAGCCTTCGCTAACCAAAGCACAGTATACTCAGTTTCATAAGAACCTTAAAATAACACATGTAGGTACTAAGGCTTAACCAACAGCCGGTCAATATATGAATAGGCCCACTAATCTTCACCTTCACTGAAATTAAAGTTTACCTAAACAACTGTCTGGCCTTTAGTTTCTAAACAATAATAAGTACACAAATCAGTTGGATTAACCATGTCGAGTATTTCGTAACAAACCGAATTTTTGTAGTAATAATCCTCGAACTCGGTTTAAAATTTTATTACGAGCAGGCCAGATTAATATTTGAACATCGTCGGTATTATTAAACGGAATTCAACAGTTGCAAGCTTCTTCAAAACTCAATTTTCACTAACATTTTATAGCTTCAACACAATCTATATAGGAAACAACCACAAACGAAGCACTTCACGATAGTTTAAAACCATAACAACTTGACAACGACACACTGTAACATTAACTTCCCATCATACATGCATCAAACCCAGCAGAAGATTCCCTTCCGCAAACTAAACGTGCAATTATTTATCAGTATAGAGACGATTTATGTTTCTACATCTGGGTTAGTGTCTCAAATAGTACTACTCGTGACATGGAACAGGTCCAGGAGATACTCCGGATACCTGCACCGAACGTTATGATTCATCATGTTTACAATTACCCACACATTATTTATAACAGTTCCACCAAACAGTGAAAGTAGTGATTGTCAGTTTAACATTTTTAGAACGCGAACGACGACCGAATTCATCTGGAATTTCTCCTGAAGCTTACACAAATATTGCTCCAGGCATCCTTAAAATAGTTGTTTAGAGATGTTGGGAAGATCAGCCATGTGAAAACAAACAACACTATCATGCAAATCGTAAAATTAGTTTAGACTGTGAATATTAACGGAGGAGATTTGGGCAATGATGTGAGAGGACTTGACTTAATAACCTAGTTACTGAAATAATTAACAACAGTTTTGTTCATGGTAAAAGTTGGTAAAGTAATAAAGCCTTGTCGGAAGGGAAGACTTACCACGTACATTTTAATTGGAAAGTTTTATTATACTTTAATTATCCTTACCATACAAATATATTCGTATAACCGCATAATTCTACTCCGGTAAACTCATTAAATTAATAAAATAAATGGCGAAATATCAGCTTATTAGTTAACTCCCGTTCAGTTTCGCAGTTTTTCCGTAAATACGTGTGCTATGAATATATAGTGGGAGTTCGATTTCTGTACCAGGGGTGTGGATTAACAAAGTCTTGACGTCAAATCAACTTCCTGTTGAATGATTTCACACTTTCATCTGATATAAACAATTTTCTGTGGGTACGTCTACAACGATAAGTATCAATAGCCAACGCGACGTGGGCCGTATGTCCCGGCGTGGCGCTGGCGCGTGGGAGCGCCCGTGAATCGCTGCAAGGCTAATTTTATGCCGGAATGTTGGCTCTGAAAGTCTGAAGACGCATTAATTAAACACATTCTTCTTCGTCTAGCCTCTTTTGTGCTAAGCAGTAATCTTATATTGAATTGTTTGATGAATTAATATCGATTTGCCAAAGTAAACAGCTTTGTTCTGTTAGAGTGCTGTCATTTCGCCTGAACTTTACTCCAAAATTGATTTGACTTTTACTTTTTTTTAACCTTCTCGTGACGCATTTTCAGGGTTATGAAAAGGAAATTATAAAACTTTGAAACTTAAAAGTTTGTCGTCTATTATTTTGTAATGGGCGAAAAATGACAAGTCGTCGGCTTCGGTAATAATAGATTTAATTAGCTATCAAACGTAAAAACACTCACAGATGTGACCTATAAAAACTTTCCGTAACGATTGGCTTTTAATGATATCGATTTATTACACCTCTTATAAATCATGACAAAAATAACGTAGTAGGTATGTGACATAGATAAATGCTTACAAGCCGGGGAAGTGCCCGGCTACTTCCGTCACCTAACATTTGCTATTATCTTGTCAGACTATGACTATTTTAAACAGCTTTCTTGGCACTTTTTAATGTTGTTGTTATTCCTTGTACTAGATTCAGTGGGCCGACGCCTGTCTTCTGGTGTACGCCGTGACTGACCGCAGCAGCTTTGAGTACGCCACTGAGGTGTTGAGTGCGCTGAAGCGCGCGCCGACGGGTGGCAGCCCGGCTCACGGGCCGGCTGGCGCCGCGGCGCCCATGCCACTAGCACTGCTCGGCAACAAAACGGACCTAGACCACTTGAGACAGGTCAGTACCCAGTCAATATCGGCCCAATTCGATAACGTTTCCACAAGCATTCAAAGTCCGTAGGTATTTATTATAACTTATACATTTACACACTCTTGCCCAAAGTATCGCTTTTTCTATAATCTACCTTCATCTGCGCGCTACGTCTCGTTTACAAAGTATTAACGTTTGTATTTATACGCGACACAAATCGCTAAGTACGCTTATTTGTTCAATATGAAAAATACTTGAAATATTTCTAAAAATATGTACCTAGTGACATAATGCAGCTAGTGGACAGAAAGAAATCATTGCCATTAAATCAATACGATCGCCGAAACGACTTACAACTTGTTATGCTGAAAAAACTCCTTTATTTTAAATTCTTTATCTGAAACGTACGGTCGTAAATCTTTGTTTGTTTTCTATAAAAACATGATAATAGCAAAGCTCATATAACACTGATTTACACTATTGTAAATCAGTGTTATATGAGCACTCACGGTTCTATAACCGTGAATAGGAATATTTGCCCTTTCTACGCAATATCTTCAGATATTTCTAGAATATTTGTCGATATCGTCCTTCGGCTTTCAGCAAGGCGTCAACTGATATGTAGGATCACTGTCACGATTACATAACAACGGGCACATTAATGATACACTGGATGATTGATTACGTTTCCTTTATCCCAGTTCATAAGATCTAGATTTGGATTGTTGCTGTCATAAAGATAGAATAAAGTTTCAGGGCCAAACGTTTTAATGTTACACAATGTTTTAACACAACATCCAATTTCTCTATAGGAGACTATTCCACTTTGACATTATCAGAAAGTAGAACTACTCAACATCAAGACGACAGCCTATGTTAAACTTTCCAGGTTGTCCCCAGTATAACAAAAACGGGAGACAGGCTTGTCTATCACTATTGAGTCTTTTGAGCTCGCATTCAATGGGAAATGTACGTACACCAGGCATAACAGACGGCTTTTGTCATTTGTACAATGGACTCTCTTGGAAACCGTACTATGTCTGTATTAACCTACATATATCAAAGAAAATTTAGTTATATAGTGTGTCTGGATCCTAAAAAAAATATTAGTGTATAATATTTTCATTGTTAAAAAATAAGTTAGTTATGTAGTTATTATTCTATACATTTTTACCGCGTGGGCTTTATATGTCCAAAATCATGTACTGAATCCTTTGGTACAAGTTGCGCGTTAATATTCTTGTCATCGTATACATATATTTTGGAAGCTCTCTCTAGGCGGCATCACTTAAAACCAATATCACTTATTTATATTAATGGAGATTGATAGCTACACAAATAACAATTAATCAGAACAAAGCTGTAATGTACAGCGTAGACTTCCCTAGTATTCCCGGAAACCTGTTAGAAGTATAGAATATTATCAAGTAATCATTCAACTAAGTACATAGGGTGACCGTGTTTCATTTTGTTTGCAGACTTTACGTAACCTTAACATCTTTGTTAAGTTTACTTCGAATTAATCATTAAATAACAAAATCCCTTTCTGTGACACAATTTAATCTAGGTATTTAGGGCTTAGAGTACCTATTCTGAGAAATTCCAGTATGTAGGGTAGGGATGTAACGGAGGTAGTATATCGGAACCGGAACCGGAGTATTTAAATTTGATTTATCGGAGTCGAAACCGGAGGCGGAGGCAGGGTCAGAAGTGAGATTTTTTATTTAAACACAAAAGACATTATTCAGTCAAATTATTCATTAAAAAATTTTATTGTCAAATTAAACACAAACGAAAAGAAAATTGGCATATTTCTAAATGAACAAGAAATTAAAGAAAGTTAATTAAAACCCAAAGTGGCACATTACATGACATTAAATAAACAAAAGCTTTGAAACAAATTAGATCAAATTTGTTGACTGCAAAACATGCACGGTAAAGTACACGTATCAGGAGTCAGGGAATTCCCCGCGTGATATGTATGAACCTGCATCCCAATCGCGTAACGCACTATTACTATCAATTGGAATCATTATGAAGTATATTGCTAGTCCATTGCTCCATATGTTCGATAAATGTGTGTGCTCAACAACGTAAATAACGCAATGAATGTTATTGAACTGTCAAAATGATACCCATTGCTACCCATTGTTACGCAATTACCCTGCTTTTCATAACAGTCGGCAGGTCGCCGCCGCTATGGTATGCTTTAATAACCTCCGATTTAAAAGTATGGGAACCGAAGTCGTAACCGAAGATATGATAATTATCGAAAGTTCCGACTTAACGAAGCCGGAGTCGAAGCTCCATAACATCCCTGATGTAGGGTAAAAGGTAGGCAGGAGCTATTGGATCACTTTTGTAACCATGACCTACAAAAATCAACTGTGGTAAACTCTTGGTAGTTAAGTCACGTTACTAACCTTATAAGATTTTTCAACTTTTGTTTTCATTATCTGCAGGTCACTACTAAAGAGGGCCAGGCCGTTAGTGCCGCTCACGGAGCCTCTTTCAGCGAGGCCAGTGTCGCCGACAACTCGGGGGACCTGTACCGCTGTGTGGACCGCCTACTGGCTGAAGTGCGCACTCCACAGCGCACGCGCAAGTTCTCCGTCACTAAAATGCTCGGCTCTCTAATAGGTAAACATCATTTCCGATTTGATAAATGATCGATTAAGCTGCATTACTTCAAACAACACCCTTTATTAATGGCTATCTATTAGCGCCAAGCTTTCTAAATCGTATAGCAACGGAGTTCACAAATTGGATCAATCAGCCCTTTCAAATAATAATAGGGATGTGTCCAAGGTATGCAAGTCAAAAAAAGAAATTAGTCCGTCTTATAGATAATAAAAAAAAATTTAGACCCGTATTTCTTATTTTGTCGAAATTACCAAAAACTACTGAGATATAGCGTATTAAAGTTAAGTACCACGGCGTGACGTCATGCGACATTTGAAATCAATATATCTCCCTAAGTTAAAACACCAGCCTAATGGTAACACCAGCCTCTCAAGTATGAGTGTGCGGGTTCGATTCCAGGTCAGGCAAGTACCAATGTAACTTTCCTAAGTTATATGTACTTTCTAAGTATATCTTGGACTCCAATGACTGATTATAAGGTGAAGGGAAACATCTTGAAGAAACCTGGACTTTAAGTCTGAAATCACCAACTCGCATTGAGCAAGCGTGGTGATTACGCTCAAAACTTCTCTGTATGAGAGGAGACCTGTGCCCAACAGTGGGACGATAGAAAGGTTGACGATGATAATGATGATATCTCTTTAAGTATTTGAATGAAAGAAAAAAAATACGTGTTCAATATTTTTTATTAAATTATTTTTTAGGACACAACCCAATTGATTCTGTGATGTAAAGAAAAGTACTACATAATTTCTTACTTTTTTCTTGTTACAGGCGGCGGTGGCAATACCCCCGCAAACCGAAGCGGGTCTATGGTAGCATGCCCGCGCGTGCCCGCCCCGGCGCGGCCCCCGCTGGCCGCAGCCGCTCCCTGACCGGCGGCCGCGCCCGCGCATCGTGCGCGCTGATGCCTCGCCGGCGCAGTCTGGCTTGCCTGCCTGCCCGTGCCCGCTCGATTCGCCCAACCTGCCCCTCTGTCCGCCACCACCATATAAACTACAGTGACTGACATGGTGCGGCGACCTTATCGTGCTGGTCTTGTGTGGAGCTCGTGGACTTGTCTCACCAGATAACTAGTCAATAATATAATACGTGCACATAACAAGCGCACTATGTGAGCTTTTATTAAAATGTATGCTTGGATAGCATTGTGTCAAAACATCAAGTGAATCAGTTATATGAATTATGATGTTTATGTAATTTGTCATTTGACAATAACTGTTAGAAAATTAGAAAGCATGATGAAGTTTTTACTGAGACAAATGTGCCAAAGATCTACTACTGATTGGTACTTACATAAAACTAAAATTTTTAAACATAGATTAACTCAATTGAATACTCATATCCATACTGAGAAATCCGTACTTTGTCTGTTGTATTTGCATGTTGATGTCTATGAAATATCTATAGAAATAAAAATTACAGTCAAATAAATAATATTACGTGTACTTTCGTCCTAGCAGAACATTCTCATCTTCATGATATGGTGCCCGACTGTCGCTACATACTGTACCTTCTTATGCGGACAGTCACCTTAATAAGGCCTAAAATTTTCTACTTTTTCACAGTATTATTATAAATAAGTCTTGACTTGTAGGCTAAAATCTTAAACTTTTTAGAACTCCTATTTCACCACGTCCAAGCAAGTTTTCGGGAAAGCCTAAAATATTTTGAAATCAAAATGGTACATATTTTTATTTAAAATATTGAGTAGTTTGACTTAAGGCCTAAGGAGTGGTGAAGTGAGGATATATATAATATCATCTTTTAAATTTTGACAAATGTTCTAATAGAGTTTATACTACAGTCTTTATACATTTCTATTATTACTACAGATTTTATCAAAAGTTTTGAATGTTTAGCATTGTTGTACACAGTATATACAAATATTATTTGTACTAAATCTTTAGTCATCTTCTAGTCATAGAATAAGGGCTGTGAAAAGACATTTTGAATGTTTCGGAGAAGATATTATAAGAGACGGTCTGAATGAACAATGTGTTTTACAAGACAGTTGTCTACGTGTATTCTGTCAGATGGGATGTAGTAATAAACTATGGATAGTATAAACAAACTTGTAAATAAAATGAAGCAAAGATTTGGCTGGTGATATTGTTGTGAATTGTGAGGAATCCGCCGCACTTCAGTTGATGTAACTAGCAAAATTAATACTATTAACACTTTAAAAAAATGTGTCATAAATTATGATAATATTATAAATTGTATAAAATATTGTTATAAAGTATATATTATTCAATATTTTCGTGCGGCGGGAAAGTAACGTGAATGCCTTACCTTGATTTGCAAAATTATTACTAAGGCAGGGAACGCACTGGCAGTTGCGCTACGCGTAGCTTGCTACGACTGCTACGAGAGCTACGGCTACACCACCAAACCAGGCGAGCCTTCGCTACGCCACATTAGTGTTATTGATTTCCAACTCTTGATGCTGGCTGTCTAGTGCGTTTCCAGTCATATTGTTGACTATTCCATATATTATATTGAAGAGAACAGAATTGACGAGGTGTAAATAAATGTATTGTACATTGTTAGGGGACTCAAATGTCGGAACTGATTGGAATAAGTTGTAAATATTTTTAATTGATTAGCTTTAATAATATTAAACGTTTATAATAATTATTTCATGTTTTATTTTATCTTCTCATGTGCCACTTGAAATATCAGTACAAAAAACCTCTTACGGATCTTGAATGATCAACACTTTTGTCATGATATTCTGGGCTACAAATGAGGCCAGTCGGAAAAACAAAACTATAGTTACAGTAATCTTCACGATTGATTTCAGAAAATACACGTGTCTTACATTCCGCAATAACACATTCATTATTAAGAGAAATTTGTGCAAATATTTAGAACAATCTCCAAAAATCCTGTTTTCCTCCTAATCCTGATTTCATCAAGGTGGCCTAGAATTAGTGTGGCCCAGACACAATGGCCCACCAGAAGGACTAAGTGCGTAAACCAAACCCGTAACCGAGAACATAGGACCAGTACGGTACTGGCAGGACCCATTATGCTGCTACATCTAGCAGTACCGACGACCCTGCTGTATTTATCCAGACTGCACCACTCAACGAAATTTGAGAAGATCGTGGAGTACCTACACGTCAAGACCAACTGGACTTTTGAGGTTCGAGAGGTTGGAGCCGCGTCACGATACTAACTTAAAATCGTTTGTGGTTCGCGTTCCGACACATCATCTCAAGAATATAACCAAAGAAGAATTCAGGGCGAAATGTGTTGTGTAGCGCCGGTTTCGTGGCCAGCTACATGACACAAGTCAGCGAAACATGACGGCGACACTACATTAGTATTAGCTGAAGGTAAATTTACCTAAATTATTATTTAATTATTTAATAATTAATGTTACATAAATTTAGAGTATTTTTAAGTACACATTTGTGTATGTTTATATAAGCCATGGTCCCTGAATTAAATGGATACAGATATTCATACATAAATCAAAACAGTATCAAAAGGTCAAAGATCTACTTAAAGTAACCTATAAATACAATTTAAAATGATCTGTACAAAATCAAAACTTCAGTCAATTAATGAGAACATTGATTGATACTCAAAATAAACAATTAGGTGCTAATATCATGAAGAGGAATTGCAAGTAAACTCCAAATGATGGTAAGATTAAAAACGTATCTAACATCTTTTGACATAAAAGAAAATATTTTTCAGTACAAATGCATCGAAACAATTATATGACTAAAATATATCTAAGA
The DNA here is from genome assembly GCA_037179545.1 of Sesamia inferens. Classification (NCBI taxonomy): domain Eukaryota; kingdom Metazoa; phylum Arthropoda; class Insecta; order Lepidoptera; family Noctuidae; genus Sesamia; species Sesamia inferens. The sequence goes on along the minus strand of CM073934.1, from coordinate 23,966,932 downwards.
ATAATGTGACATTCTGGCCTATTATACAAATATAAAAAATATATAAGTACTATACTAGCGGCCCGATACGTGCTTCGCTACGTATAAAGTGAAATAATAAAAACAAATTTATTGGATCATCAAAATTATTTATTCAAATATAAAAAATGTTTTAATTGCTAGCAATTTTATAACTTAATCCAAAACATTTAGATTATTAAACAAAGGACTGGGGGTACCGACTCTCGAAGAGACAACATAAAGTTAGTCATTTGAAAAACATGATTCCTCCAAATTCAGACCACAAACGTGAAATAATTGTGGGCTTTGTTGATGGACATAGCAAATGATAAACGCACAGGATATTGTAATCGTTTGAACTCAAACGGCATATCGCGGCATCAAACAAACTTCTTCTTTTGATTTACCAGTTAAGATCGTAGCTTCAAATAAATTTGGCAATAGGTTTTACACTGCCAATCTGGTGCAATTACACAGTTTTGGTGGATTATAAAATTACAAAGAAAGCGGCATTGATTTTTATATACATAGATGAGATGATGATCCACCGTTCATTGAATTCATTTGTTACAAAAAATGTGATAAATAAAAGAACCGCTTGACGGATTGTGTTCAAACTTCACATAAACCATCTACTAAATAGTCAAAACAAAGCCTGAATATTTGGTTTGGATAGGTGAGTCCGTTCTTGAGTTATAAAATTACCAAGAAAGTGGCATTGTGCAAGTGGCAAGTGGACTTTCTTTATTAGTTTTAGAGAAAGTATTTTTTTAAATCGTTATTTATTCCCTAATCCCCAACGTTACCATAGATAATTTCATTACCATAGAGAAAGTTATATATATTATAAGTTGATCTTCATAACTCATGGAATCTACGCACCTCTTAATTTATACTTCCTCTATAGACAAACGGACAAGGAAGTTACTTCATATAATATATAACAATCTAAATGTATCATAAATCAACTATAAAATAATGGATGCGAATGTTTTTACGAGCATATCTTGTTTGGTCGTATTTAGTTAACCCCGTTACCGATACGAAATATAAATTATCTTTGCAAGGAATTAGGACGTGGTCATAAAGAAAATCGAAAATAAACAAAATAAGTCAAAGAAATTAAAGTTGATCTATTTATTATCATCATCATCATCATCTTTGTGGAGAAATAAATAAATTTATTATTTATTATTATTTATTATGTCAGCGTTAATCCCACTGGCATCCGAAGCTTTTTCAGCTTTTTTGGAGCCTGGCGTCCGCTTTACCGTTCAACTGCTGATTTTGGCTAAACATCGATATTTTCCGTGAAGCGACTGCCGTCTGACCTCCACAACCCAAAGGCGATATCGAAGCATTGCAGTTAGACCAATTGTAGGACTTTTGAGGACTCCAACAACCCGTAACGACTGCCATTAGATGTTCGTATGGCATCCGAGACCAACGGCTTAACGTACTTTCCGAGGCACGACCAGACCAGTGCAAATATTCATATTCATGGATACAAATATTTTCACTGTGCTGGGATCGAACCCGCGCCTCATTGCGCAGCGACCGCGTTCACTACCGCTACGCCACGGAGGCCGTCTATTTATCATCATCATCATTTCTACAAAAGACTTTTAGACTTCAAGTACCGACACTTTTGACCAGTTCTCTGCTTACCTACATTCCTGCCTTGTTCCGGCCTTCTGACACATCAGAACCTTAGCGAAGACGTAATTTTATAACAATAAACTACTTTAGTTACTTATTTATTTTTAAGAAACTTATCTTTAAAATAAATAAGTAACTAAAACAAAACCAATTGTTTAAAATAGAAATAAAAATGGTTCTTTGAAGGACTTGAAGGAGGATGGCGCTGTTCCTGCGGGCCTCCTGCGGGCCTACACCCGATCGCGTCGGCGGCGCCGACGTGACCAGGCCGACGAGGACCGCCTCCACGCGAGGTACGTAGAGGCAAAGGCGGCCTTCAAGTCTGCCATCGGCGCCGCTTAAGGACGCGGCGAGGGCCGAGCTGTTGGAGGGTCTCGACAACGACCCATTCGGGAGGCCATATAAGGCGGCGCGGAACAAACTGCGCCGCATTGGTCCCCCGGTTGCCGAGACCCTCGAACCAGCTCTCCTGGATGGGGTGGTGCGGTCCCTGTTTCCGTGCAGGGACCCGAACTTCACCCCTCCAGTGATGGCCCCCCCCACGGGGAGTGGCTCAACCGGAGGAGGAAGCTCCTCCTCCGGTTTCAGAGGAGGAATTTGAAAAAGACGGCTCCCGGCCCGGACGGTGTTCCCGCTCGGGTGGTGGCCATCGCGGCCTCCGAGATGGAGGGAAGGTTTCGGGACCTCTTCAACGCGTGCTTCGCGTCGGGGAGGTTCAAGAAACCTTGGCGGGAAGGCCAATTATGCCTCCTCCGGAAGGAGGGACGGCCGGCGGACTCCCCATCAGCATACCGGCCCATCGTCTTACTCGATGAGGCCGGTAAGATGTTCGAGGGGATCATCGCTGGCCGTCTCAAGCGGCATCTGCGGAGCGTGGGACCGGACCTGTCGGACGCCCAGTTCGGATTGCGAGCTGGTCGTTCGACAGTGGACGCCCTGGCCCGTCTGAAGGGCCAGGTGACAGAGGCGGTAGGGGTGCGTGGCAGAAAACCTCCCCGAGTGCTCAGTGCCTGCTGGTCCTCTGGTTTTTAGACCCGAGGACGAGCAGACGCTGGGCCGGTGCACCCTGGGCGTGGGCAGCAATCTCTTCGTGACTACTGTGCAGGAGGAGATTGTTGTCCATGGCGAATTTCTGCCGGAGCGGAGGAGGCGCTCCCGAGGGCTCCCTATCTGCGCTCTGCATCTCTGTAGCGGAGCGCACGAATAGGGAGTGAGGTGGTGTGGACCGCGGGCCGTCTTGACAGTCCACGGTCTAGGGGTCACGTCGCGTGACCGAGTTGGAGAAGACCGTGGGTTTCTCCTCAACCTGCGGTCTACGGGCATCAGTGGCCATTGGAGGTTTACGGCCACGGTGCCGGGTGGTGGGTAGGTTAGGTTAGGTTTAGGTTAGTTTCTTGGCGGGAAGGCCAATTGTGCCTCCTCCACAAGGAGGGACGGCCGGCGGACTCCCCCTCGGCATACCGGCCCATCGTTTTGCTCGATGAGGTCGGTAAAATGTTCGAGGGGATCATCGCCGGCCGCCTGAAGTGTCATCTTCGGAGCGTGGGACCGGACCTGTCGGACGCCCAGTTCGGTTTTCGAGCTGGGCGTTCGACAGTGGACGCCCTGGCCCGTCTCAAGGGCCAGGTGACAGAGGCGGTAGGAGTGGGGGATGGAGTGTTGGCTGTGTCATTCGACATTGCCAACGCCTTCAACTCCATCCCCCACTCCACCATCCTGGAGGCGCTTCGGTTCCACGGAGTGCCCCTTTACTTGCGGGGCCTCCTGGCCAGCTACCTGGAGGACCGTGCTGTCCTCCTCGTAGACGGGGCTGGCCAGCTCCGGAGATACACTGTGGGAACCGGCGTTCCACAGGGGTCCGTTCTAGGGCCTCTTCTGTGGAACGTCGGTTATGACTGGCTCCTGCGGGGAACTCTTCTGCGAGGCACGAGTGTCATCTGCTACGCAGATGACACTCTCCTCACTTCCTGCGGGAGCAGTTATAGGGAGGCGGCCAGTTTGGCCTCGGCGGGCGGATCCTTGGTGGCGGGGAGGATCCGCCGCCTGGGCTTGAGGGTGGCGCTGCACAAAACGGTGGCCGTGTTCTTTCACGGCCCCCGGCAGCGCCCCCCACCTGACGCCCACATTTTTGTGGAGGGCGTCAGGATCCGGGTCGAGGCCCAGATCAAGTATCTGGGCCTCATTGTGGACAGCAGGCTGCGCTTCGGCCCGCATTTCAGCGGGCTGTCGACGCGCCTGCTGAAGGCTGCGGACGCCCTCTCATGGCTCATGCCGAACATGGGAGGGCCGAGCACGCGGTGCCGGCGTCTGTACGCCGGCATTCTGCGGAGCATGGCCCTTTACGGGGCCCCCATTTGGGCGGACTCCCTCAATAGGAGGGAGAACCTCACCGCCCTACGGGCGCCCCAAAGGGCCATCGCCCAGCGGGTAGCGCGGGCCTACCGCACGGTAGGCTTCGCTTCGGCATGCGCTCTGGCGAGCACCCCGCCTTGGGAGCTCGAGGCCTGGGTGCTCGCCAGAGTGTACGAGTGGACGGCGGGGCGCAGGGCGCTTGGCGAGCGTCCGGCCCCGGAGTTGAGGGAGGCCGTCCGCCGGGAGGCGAGGGACGCCATCGTCCAACATTGGACGCGCGACCTCGCCTCCGCGGTGTTCGGCCGTCGCACCCTCGACGCCATCGGGCCAGTCCTGAGGGACTGGCTCGACAGGCGTCACGGGTTCCTCTCCTTCCGTCTGGTGCAGGTACTCTCCGGTCACGGCTGCTTCGGCAGGTACCTGCACCGGATAGGACGAGAGGAGACGCCGTCGTGCCACGGTTGCGGCGCGGCGGAGGACACGGCGGACCACACCCTCGCGGTGTGCCCGTCGTGGGCCGTGCCGCGCCGCGATCTTGTCGCGGCGGTAGGAGGGGACCTCTCGCTGCCCGCCGTCGTCAGAGCGATGGTGGGGAGCGAGGGGGCCTGGGCGGCGATGGCCTCCTTCTGCGAGGTCGTGATGTCGCAGAAGGAGGCCGCGGAGCGCGAGCGGGAGGAGGATCCCCTCGCTCCGGCGCTCCGCAGGCGGCGTAGGGGCCGGAGAAGGCGGGATTTCGCCCGCTTTCTCCCGCCCTGAGGTGAGCGGCGGGCGTGAGGCACGGGGGTGCCCGCGCCCGCCTTGCACCGCTCACCACGAGGGAGCCGCGGCCCCTCTTTAAGAGGGGCAAATGAGGGCCCGCCTCAATAGGCGGGGTTCGCCGGCGGGGGAGAGGTAGCTGAGGCTGAGCTAGTTTCCCACTCCCCCGCCACTATGGCGATGCCGGAGTTGCGCTGGGGTTTTTAGTGGGTATACCGGGAGGCTCTCTCCCGGGGAGTCCCACATACCCTGCCCGTCCCCCGACGGGTGGGGATGCGTAATTGTCATTTTCCCCAGCGAGAACAAAAAAAAAAAAAAAAAAAAAAAAGGTTTAGGTTAGTTTTAGGTTTAGAGTTAGGTTTAGGTTTACTGCTTTTATTTTATTAAAGGGGGAAAAAAAAAAAAAAAAAAAAAAATAAAAAAAAAAAAAAAAATATATATATATATATATATATAAAAAATCAAAGAGAAAAATAAAAATTTAAAAAACCAAAGACAAAATGCTTAAAATTTTGAAAAAAAAACCAAAAAAAAAAAAAATAAAAAAAAAATAATTAGTTTTAGTTACTTAGGTTTAGATACCGAATAGCGGGCGGTATATCCTGCACCGGAGGCATCCGCGGGCCTCGGGAGGATTAATACCCTCCCAAAAAGAGCGGCCGCATCGCCTTGGGGAAGCGATGTGCGTATCACCCAATTCGTAAATGGAAATGTCGAATATGAATGTTGTTTTGTCTTGCGATCCGGCTGACGCCCGGCGTTCGCAGGTGTCCGGGCCTGCGAATGTTAAATTGGTTTCCGAAGAACGCGCAGGGGTAGGCGACCAGGCCCCTGCTGTCGTTAATATTACTGGCAGCGACGATGAGAGAAGAGATGTGGACGAACGGCCGCGTGGACCGGCTTCCGTAAGGAAGCGACCACGCGGCCATGCTCAGAAGGGAAGTGGGTCGGCGGAGCTGACCTCTGGGGAGGAGGGCCTGCCGGCCCCGAAGGTGCCGACCGCGAGGAGAGGTCGGCAAAACCCCAGGGGAGTTACTGCTTCGCGGCAGCGGAGGGACGCCAAGGGGAGGTTCATGCGTGCTCCGGCGGCCAGCGAAGCGGAAAGTGACATGGGGGTCACTACCGAGGACCCTGGCGACGCTGGTAGGCTAATGATGGCGCTTGATTCCGCCGGTGCCACCGGACGACTGTCGGTGGTAGCGGTGGAATCAAGCGAGGGGGCTCGCGACACGCACTCTGCCGAAGGTGGTTCCGTGAGGGGAAGTAGGAAGGCCTCACGGGAACACTGGACAGAGAGCGGGTCGGAAGGTGAGGAGGCTGGATCCGGAACCCCGGAGAGACCGGCCTCCAAGACCCTGAAGACGGGAGCTGGCAGGGGCGGGTCCCACCATTCGGTGGGGCTCTCCCAGGCCAGGAGGTTTTTGCGGGATGGTCCGTCGGACTCGGAGTCCACCTTGACAGACTCCGAGACGGTATCCCGCAAAAATAAAGGAAAGGGCAAAGGGACTGCCTCCTCGGTGGCTGCACCTCAAGACCTTCGGGCGAAGGCTGAGGAGGGGGCAGCGGCCATTGAGGGGGTTCTTAAAAAGTCCCGGAACCTGAAGGGGACCTGCATCCGGGAGATCAGGGAGGCATCGAGCAAAATGCTCGAAGCGGTCAACTCCCTGGCCTCCCGGAAGGAGGACGAGGTAGTAGCAAGGCTGCGGGCGGACAACAAACGCCTGCAAGGGCAGCTCGCAGCCTTGCAGAAAGAGGTGGCGGCGCTGCGCAGGGCTTTCTCCGAAAGGGGAAGCCCGCGCAGCAAAACGAAACGGCCCAAGGAGCCGGTCCCGGCGCCGGTCCCGCAGCCCCTCCCTGTAGGGGGCATAACGCGGGACGATTTTGCCCGGGGCATGGAGGTCCTCCAGCGCGAGCTGATGAACTACGCTGGTAGCGTCATCACAGCGCGGCTGGAGGGCCTCGATAAGGATGGTCGGCTCCTGCCGGCCAAGTCCCATCGCCCCGCGCTGGCGGCCGAGAGGCGAGCGAGCCAGCCCCAAGAGAGGGAGCGGCGGGAGACTGAGCCGGCGACTTTGATGCCGCCCGCCAACATGCCTAAAAAGGCTAGGCCGGCGGCAAAAAAGAAGCCGAAGGGTCCGAGCGGGCGCGGAGGGGCAGAAGCCCCTGCCCCTGAGCAGAAACGGGCCCAGGAGCAGATCGCCGGAGGCTCCGCTCAGGTGCAGCCTCTGGTGCTGGAGGGGCGGGAGACGTGGGCGACAGTGGTCCGTAAGAAGAAGAAGGCCACTACTGCCACGGCTCCCGCTCCGGCGCAGCCAAGCAAGCCTAAAGGGCCCAAATCGGCGGCCCCGAAAAAGGCAGCCAAGAGGGCACCTAGGGCGCCGAAGAGGCCCGCCGTACTGATGGCCCTCAAGCCCGCGGCCGTGAAGGAGGGCGCCACGTACGTGGACGTCCTCCGGAAGGCGCGGGCGGCCATCAGCCTCGCGGAGATCGGGGTTGGGCCGGGTAAGGCGAGGAGGTCCATGACGGGAGCTTGGCTTATCGAGCTCCCAAAAGAGACCTCCCCCTCCCAGGCCGACGCCTTGGCCAAGAAATTGGCTGAGGTGGTCGGGGAGGTGGCCGACATTACCCGGCCCACGAAAATTGCCGAGATCCGCGTGGCGGGCCTCGATGAGTCCCTCACTCAGGAGGAGGTGAGGGGGGCCCTGGCGGAGGCGGTCAAGTGCCCGCCCGACAAACTTCGGGTGGGCACCATAGCCCTGGGGGCGCGGGGCACGGGCTCGGTCCGGGTCTCGTGCCCCATAGAGGCCGCGAAGGGGCTGGCGGAGCGGGGCAAGGTGGTGGTGGGCTGGAGTGTGGCCACCATCCACCTTTTGGAGCAGCGCCCCATGCGCTGCCGCAGGTGCCTAGCGAGGGGGCACACTGCGGCGCTCTGCCCCCCCTCTGCCAAGGACCGGAGCCGGCTTTGCTTCCGGTGCGGCAAGGAGGGCCACATGGCTGCGGCCTGTAAGGCCCCTGTTAAATGCGCGCTATGCGCAGACAGGGGCCTGCCCAGCGGCCACAGAATGGCCGGCGCCGCATGCGGAGCCCCTCCGGTCCGAGGCCGCCCTGTAGTGGGACCGCCAGCGGGACCACCAGCGGCCGGCTCTGCGACCACCGCAACGGAAGGGACACCGATGGACACTGCTAATGCCCAGTAGGTCCAACGGTGCCATTCTACAGGTTAATGTCAACCACTCCGCCACGTCACAGGACCTCTTGTGTCAGGACATGGCGGAGTGGGGAGCAGGCCTGGCGGTGGTGGCAGAGCCATACTTTGTTCCGAACTCGGTCAATTGGTTAGGGTCGTCGGACGGCCTGGCTGCGATCACGCGACCCGCCGCGAGCACCGGCCCCCCCTCTCGTTCTTAGGGAGAGGGGTCCGGGGTTCGTCGCGGTTCAGTGGGGGGGAGTGGTGGTCATTTCGACCTACTTCTCCCCCAATCGCAGCCGGGCCGAATTCGAGCGCCTCCTGGCGGCCGTCGAGGGGACGGTCAGGAGGGCGGCTCCACGCCCCGTGTTGGTGGCGGGAGACTTCAACGCCAAGCATGGCGCGTGGGGGTCTCCCGTCACGAACGTCTTCGGTGAGGACCTGGTGGAGTGGGCCCACTGCTTGGGTCTCCAGGTCCTCAACCGGGGCAACACCCCGACGTGTGTGAGGTGGCAGGGTGAATCAATAGTGGATGTCACCCTGGCCACCTCGACCCTAGCCGACCGAGTTCGGAACTGGCGGGTAGAGACGGCGGTGGAGATCTCGGACCATAGGTACGTCCGCTTCGAGATCTCCACTGCGGGGCCTGCGGCCCCGCTCCACCTGGGCCCAGCGGCAGGCGCCTCCTCGTTCCCGAGGTGGGCGCTTGCACATCTCCGGAGGGACGTTGCCGAGGAGGTGGCGACGTTCCGAGCGTGGGCCGAACCACCGGCCCACCTCATTGGAGACGCGGACGGCATGGCGGACCTACTCGCTGAGGACCTGGAAGTGGTCTGCAGCGCCGCCATGCCGAGGGCCCAGGGACCCCGCCGAAAAAAGCAGACATACTGGTGGACGCAGGAACTCGCTCACCTGCGTGCCGCCAGTATGGCTGCACGGCGCGCCTACCAGAGGTGCTGGAGGCGCGCCGTAAGGGCGCCCGGCGAAGAGGACGGTCTTCGCCGGGCATACAGGGAGGCTCATCGAGCCCTGCGTACCGCCATATGCAGGGCAAAGGTCGCTGCCGCTGAGGAGTTCCTCGCACTCCTCGACAGCGACCCCTGGGGAAGGCCCTACAGGGTGGTGAGGGGGAAGCTGCAGGGAGCGGCACCCCCCACATCCTGTATGGAGCCGGGCCTATTGAGAAGGGTCCTGGAAACTCTGTTTCCGAACCCGGGACCCTTCACGCCCCCCAGGATGCCCGCCTCCAGTTCATCCACTCTGGAGGTGTGGACCGATGGGCCTCCCGTATCCGACGGTGAGTTGGACTCCGTCAGGGAGAGGCTCCGAGCCAAAAACAAGGCTCCGGGCCCGGACGGCGTCCCTGCGAAGGTGATGGCAATTGCCATAGAGCCCCTGGGGGACCGGTTCCGCGCGATCATGGACACATGCATCGCGACGGGCCGCTTCCCCAGGAGGTGGAGGGTGGGCAGGCTCTGCCTCCTTCGCAAGGACGGACGTCCTGCCGACTCACCGTCGGGTTATAGGCCGGTCGTGCTCCTGGATGAGAGCGGAAAATGCTTTGAGAGAATCATCGCCTCTCGCATCCAGGAGCACCTGGAAAGCCGTGGGCCGCAGTTGGCGGACTGCCAGTACGGCTTTCGGACCGGCCGGTCCACGATGGACGCGGTGGCTCGCCTCAAGAGGTGGACTGAGGCGGCCACAGCGAGGGGTGAGGGTGTAGTCGCGGTGTCGTTAGACATCGCGAACGCGTTCAACACCCTCCCCCACGAATGCATAGAGGCGGCACTGAAGTACCATGAAGTGCCCCTCTACCTCTGCGCCCTCGTGCGGGACTACCTCCGTGAGAGGAGGGTGCTGTACGAGGACGCAGAGGGTCGCGTCCAGTCGTGGGCCGTATCAGTAGGAGTACCCCAGGGATCGGTGCTTGGTCCCCTGCTCTGGAACCTGGGGTACAACTGGGTTCTGCGTGGCGCGCTCTTGCCGCGTATGGACGTCGTCTGCTTTGCGGACGACACCCTAGTCGCGGCCAGGGCGCGTGACTGGGAGGAGGCGGTTCACCTTGCGTCGGTCGGCACCTCATTGGTCGTCCGGCGCATCCGCCTCCTGGGGCTGGAAGTGGCTCTCGAGAAGACGAGGGCCATGACCTTCCACGCCCCACGACGCAGAACCCCACCGGGTCTCCGTATCCGAGTGGAGGGGGTCCGGGTTCCCGTCGAGGTGCATATAAAGTACCTCGGCCTGATCCTGGATCCCCGCTGGAGTTTCGAGGAGCACTTTAGGCTCCTCGCTCCGCGGCTGTGCTCATTCGCAGCCGCACTCGGACGGCTCCTCCCCAATCTTGGGGGGCCGAATTCGGCGTGCCGTCGGCTGTACCAGGGAGTGGTACGGTCGATGGCGCTCTACGGAGCCCCGGTGTGGGCGGAGCGCCTTTCCCGGGCAACAGTGGCCCTGCTGCGGAGGCCGCAGAGGGTCATCGCGACACGGACCGTGCGGGCATACCGCACGGTAAGTCATGGGGCGGCCTGCGTGCTCGCGGGCACGCCCCCGTGGGAGGTCGATGCCCTGGTTCTGTCCCAGGTGCATCGACACCGTGTCGCGGCCCGGGAACGGGGGGAACGACCCGCCTTCGAGGAAGTAAGGCGGGTCAGATTAGCGGCTCAGGGGGAGGCCCTGAGCCGGTGGAGGGAGGCGCTCCGCTCCCCAGCTGCCGGCCACCGGACGATTGGAGCGATTCGTCCGGTGTTGGAGGGATGGGTTGGGCGCCGGCATGGCAGCCTTACCTTCCGCCTAGTGCAGGTACTGACCGGACATGGGTGCTTCGGTCACTACCTGCACCGAGTCGCCCGTCGGGAGGAGTCACCGCGGTGTCATCACTGCGACTCCCCCGACGACACGGCCGAGCACACCCTAGTGGAGTGCCCGGCCTGGCGGAACGAGCGCCGCGATCTCGTTGCGGCGCTCGGAGGCGGACGCCTCTCACTGGCAACCATGGTACGAGCCATGGTTGAAAGTGAGACGGCATGGGAGGCTGCCGCCTCCTTCTGCGAGACCGTCCTCTTGCAGAAGGAGGCTGCGGAGAGGGAGCGGGAAGAGGACGTACTTGCCGCTCCCCTCCGGCGTAGACGGGTGGGGCGAAGAAGGCGGGGGACGAACCCCCGTCTCCTTTAGCCCCAGGGTGTGACCAGCGCGTGCGGGTAGCTCCCGCACGTGCATTGCACAACGGTCACCACGTCTGGGGATTATTCCGTTACCGGGTAATCCCCCTTTGGCGCGGAAACCGGCCCTACAGGGGAGGGCCGGCAAGCCCTGAGGGTGTCACGGAGTACTTGGCCTTCGGGTCGGCCCCGTGACACTCTCAACACAGGGCCCGACGGTAACCGGGTGGTTTTAGTGGGTATTCCCGGCTACGGCCGGGCGAGTCCCACACACGCTCGTCGCCTAGCTAGCGACGGGTATGGTGCGTAAAGGCATTTCCACTCGAGAAAATAAAAAAAAAAAGGTGACAGAGGCGGTGGGAGTAGGGGATGGAGTGTTGGCTGTGTCATTCGACATTGCCAACGCCTTCTATTCCATCCCCTACTCCACCATCCTGGAAGCGCTCCGGTTCCACGGAGTGCCCCTGTACTTGCGGGGCCTCCTGGCCAGCTACTTGGAGGACCGTGCTGTCCTCCTCGTAGACGGAGCTGGCCAGCTGCGGCGATACGCTGTCGGAACCGGCGTTCCACAAGGGTCCGTTCTAGGACCTCTACTGTGGAACGTCGGGTATGACTGGCTCCTGCGGGGAACCCTCCTTCGAGGCACGAGTGTCATCTGCTACGCGGATGACACTCTCCTCACTTCCCGCGGGAGCACCTTTCGGGAGGCGGCCAGTTTGGCGTCGGCGGGCGGATCCTTAGTGGCGGGAAAGATCCGCCGCCTGGGCTTGAGGGTGGCGCTGCACAAAACGGAGGCCGCTTCGGCCCACATTTCGGCGAGCTGTCGACGCGCCTGCTGAAAGCCGCGGGCGCCCTCTCATGGCTCATGCCGAACATGGGAGGGCCCAGCACACGGTGCCGGCGTATATACGCCGGTATACTGCGGACCATGGCCCTATATGGGGCCCCAATTTGGGCGGACTCCCTCCACAGGAGGGAGAACCTCACCGCTATTCGGGCGCCCCAAAGGGCCATCGCCCAGCGGGCAGCGCGGACCTACCGCACGGTAGGCTTCGCTTCGGCATGCGCTCTGGCGAGCTCCTCGCCCTGGGAGCTCAAGGCCTGGGTGCTCGCCAGAGTGTACGAGTGGACGGCGGGGCGCAGGGCGCCCAGAGGTGAGGGAGGCCGTCCGCCGGGAGGCGAGGGACGCCATCGTCCAGCATTGGACGCGGGACCTCGTCTCCGCGGTGTTCGGCCGCCGTACCCTCGACGCCATCGGGCCGGTCCTGAAGGACTGGCTCACGGGTTCCTCTCCTTCCGTCTGGTGCAGGTACTCTCCGGTCACGGCTGCTTCGGCAGGTAACTGCACCGGATAGGACGAGAGGAGACGCCGTCGTGCCACGGTTGCGGCGCGGCGGAGGACACGGCGGAACACACCCTCGCGGCTGCAAATTTATTCTGGGACTAGCTGCTCGGGTGCGAAGTCACGTATTGTGTCGTTGCACGTCCCAGTCGGGAGAACTAACACGAGCAGACGGACAAACCACTAGACTGTACAATGGTCCGTATGCCGCAAGGCGGGAAGGACCTGTACAGGACAGTCGGGGTTCCAACACCCTCGCGGTGTGCCCGTCGTGGGCCGTGCCGCGCCGCAATCTTGTCGCGGCGGTAGGAGGGTACCTCTCGCTGCCCGCCATCGTCAGAGTGATGGTGGGGAGCGAGGGGGCCTGGGCGGCGATGGCCTCCTTCTGCGAGGACGTGATTTTGCAGAAGGAGGCCGCGGAGCGCGAGCGAGAGGAGGATCCCCTCGCTCCAGCGCTCCGCAGGCGGCGTAGGGGCAGGAGAAGGCGGGATTTCGCCCGCTTTCTCCCGCCCTGAGATGAGCGGCGGGCGTGAGGCACGGGGGTGCCTGCGCCCGCCTTGCATCGCTCACCACGAGGGTGGCTGAGCCACAGCCCCTCCATGTGGAGGGACGAATGAGGGACCGCCATACTAGGCGGGCATATCGCCGGTGGGGGGCTGGTAGCCAAGGCTCCGCTTTTTCCCAGTTCCCCGCCACCAAGGCGACGACGCCGGAGTGCCGCTGGGGTTTTTAGTGGGTATACCGGGAGGCTCTCTCCCGGGGAGTCCCACATACCCCTCCCGTCCCTTGGGTTGTATCCTAAAAAATAATTTAATGTCCATCAGATAGATTTATAAAAAATATTGAACACGTATTTTTTATTTTTGCTTTCATTCAAATACTTAGGAAGATATGTCTATTTAAAATGTCGCATGACGTCACGCCGTGGTGCAAAATATACCACGGCGTGACGTAATTAGCCCCCACTCCGTAACTTTAATACGCTATATCTCAGTAGTTTTTGGTAATTTTGACAAAATAAAAAATACGGGTCTTAATTTTTTTTATTATCTATAAGACGGACTAATTATTTTTTGGATTTTCATACCTTGGATACATCCGCGACAACAAAAAAAAAAAAAAAAAAAAAGGATGGCGCTGTTCCCAGCTGCTTTGACAAAGTTGCATAAATTGAAACTCGAAAAGAATCTTCTAAATCGATATTTCACATACATATTATAGTATTGTGAGAATAAGTAGTTTGGCAACAGAAGTCATTACCAATAATTGTGAACCAATAAATTTTAACTGATTATAATAATACTTTTAAAAAATACATCATGATTTTTTATTTTATTTTTAATAATTATAAACTAGCGCAAACATCGATTAGTATCATCGCGTAGTATTTAGCACGGGTCAATTCGCATGAATTTTATTGACAGGAAAGTGCGAATCCCAACTTTTGATAAATATTATTATTTCTGTAGGTAACTCACATTAGTGTAATTTTATTGAGTGCATATCGACTCCTTCGAAAATGTGCCGCGCTCGGGCCCCCCCAGATTGGGAAGCAACGTTGAAAACACCCTAACCGCCCCCAACAAAGTCCCACCAGCTGTCTATCACCAATCCCAGGTACTCGGTATCCGAACCCCTCCGATATGCGATGATATTAACCTAACCCTTTAACACACTCGATAGTTTTAGTGCCAAAAACTGAACAATTTCTCCAACTTTGATTTATTAACGGCTATGGGGAACAAAACTATAGTAGTTTAGTGGACGCGGGCTTATGATTCAGTCGGACCGGGATTAACGATCAGCAGTCAATGAACCCTGTTCCGTTTAAGGCTACCGTTCAATTTGGTGCGCTAAGCACCTGAATATAATTTATGCATGTATGTGTGCGCTGTAACAGAGTAAATAAACATTTATGAATCCTAATAAAAGTTGGCTAGTTCTATTGATTTTTGCATCTTAGAACATTTTTCATTTTATAATCCATCTATATATTGACTTCTAGAATCGCTATAAGAATGAGCCATCGAATTATCTACAAATATTTACAGAAAAAAGTTAAATAATGAGCGCTTTATTTAACTTTTCTCTGAAAATATTTGTTTGGTTTTTAAATGTATTCGCATTTTTGCCGAACATAAATGTAATTTAACTATGCAGCTTGGCACTGAACTTCAGTACATCATAGTATAAATAATAGTTTCTACCTAATTATCAGCTGACATGCATTAATAATCGAATTATGCGTCGCCGGCCGGTCGCACACGCGCCGCCCGTCCATATAAATCACAATCGAGTCTCAGAACAATACTCGCTCCAGCGAGATGAGAGGGGTGCGCACCCCAGCTGCGTACTTCGATCGATCGTGGACCACTCTCCGCCACTACACGACACATTGTCTGTCAAAGCGGCTCCAACTTCAAACGTCCCTGACACCGTCCCGCAAAAACGTTTAAATAGTGTTTTTAACTAGTGTTATGTGTTAATTTTATTTTTTTTTAACTATGGAGGGGCGGAGGTCTTGGGATGGCGTGCCTCTGGGCGAGTCACATTCTCCACCGCAGTCAGTTCCAGGCCGTAGGACGCCACTGGGCGCCGTGGGGCTGGGCGGCTTCTATATGCAAGGTGGCCAGCCTCCGCCACCTCCCCAGCATTGTTACCCGACAGACGAAAACCAACCAGAACCAGGAACAAGCTACGGACAAAGGTTAGTTTTTTCGCCCAAAATTCTATTATGATATTGATCTTTCATTACACCTGATAGCATCAATAGCTTCTTTGGTTTGGTTTCGTACTACTATAAAGGTTTTCGTTGCAATCCGGCTTTTTAATCGGCCCGAATCTCTGTTTGTAAGCAAAAGCAGATGTTTTTCCGCGCATGCGCCTTGACGGCTAACAAGAAAACTAGTGATGAGGTAATTTGACTTTAAATTGATACATATCGTTATGTTCAATTAGCTAATGTAATATACTTATAAGAACTTTGAACCTATAATTTTTTTTTTTTTTGGTTATGTTCTTGTACATATTGTGGATTTTTAGATATCTTTGTAGCTCATAGCTCGTTTACCACCAGGCAAGATCGAACCTGCAATTTTTTTTTTATTCTTTGCCTTATTTTGGAATTACTTCTGGATCGTGGGTGCGTTTACAAACATTTAAACTCAATAAATTATGCCGTAGTAAAAGGGATTCAAAACTACGAAATAGTATAATTTTTTTTAAGTGTATCTAAATCAACTATTGTTTATTTGATAATCGGTTATCAGTCTGACATTTTCCATACAAAAACTGTCAAACTGCAATACTCTTTTCTAGGTGGTAGGCCATAACATCGGCTGCCGGCAGAAGTTACCACCCACCAGACAAAGTCTTGCCACCAAGCGATTCGTCGTGTTCCGGCATGATGTCTGGTGAAGCCGTATGGAGGACGAGTCTGAGCAGTTGTGTTGCAATGTGTGCCGGGTACGATGCGCCAAATATTGTTGTGTTGGGAGTTTGGTCGTGGAGGGTCTTCAGATCAATCTCCCTTTAGCGCAGCATCGTTGGTCGTGTTGTTGGGTTTAACATTGCATCACCTCGCTCAACTGCCGTCTTCCTTCCTATTCGCTCAGTTTTTCTGAGTGAATAGGCTCTTAATAAACTAGCGCGCTTTACCATCAACGATCGCATCACTGCTTACCATCAGGCGAGATTGCGGTCAAGCGTTAAGTTATAATTTCTTTTTTTTTTTAAGTATATTTATTTTTAAGTGTATCTAAATCAACTATTGTTTATTTGACAATCTTGGTCTAAAGAAGACTTATCAGTTATCAGTCTGACATTTTCCATACAAAAACTGTCAAACTGCAATAGAATACTCTTTATTATGTACACCATATAAAACACAGATCATAGATAATATTTATTCTTCAGATAATAGTCATGTGCTTGTTAAAAATGTGCCATTTAAATCTTGAAATTAGACGAGGTCTTTCCGAGGTAAGCAAAACAGCACATATGGTATAAATGCAATATAATCTATAAGTAATTCATATCGTATTACTTGTGACAAAAGCACACATGTTCACAATAATAATCAGTACAACACCGGCACTACTAGGGCAGCATCTGTGCAAAATAGCGTACTATAGTGCACAATAGTGATCTATTGTTCAATTTCCCTCCCTTGCGACAAGTATTTTGCTCCCGTTGACCGCGATAATGTTTACTATAGACTCTATAAAAAGGGTAGATATGAACGCGGCTTCATTGATAAGTAGCTTTGCTCGCGACAGACCCTGTTAGGGTAGCGTAGTCAACTTATAGTGTCGCCCTTTAGTTTCTGTCTGTCTAAAAATCATTCTTAATATTTTTTAATCTTAAAGTAAACCCCAAAATAATTTCTGAACCAAGTTTGTAATTTAACCGTATATGCTTTTTTTATTTTAGTTTACATATTTTATTATAATGATAGTTCAGAATCTGCTTTCAAATAAAAAAAATATATTAACATCCTTTCACGCAATCCAAAACTACGAGTACCACCGAAAATCCGTACTACATAGCCTGTTTAGCTTGTGTAAATTAGTAAACCAATTTCCCGAGAGATGGCGCAGTACTTTGAACTAATGCGCGCTAATAAGATTTGTCCTGAGTTGGACAGGTAGAACTGAAGTGGCACTTGCACTTCAGTTCAGATATCCAGGACATATACCAAGAGGAAAGAAAACAGAAATTCAACACTAATAACAGACTGGTACATACCCACTAGACAGTAAAAAAAGAAATAAAGTTAGACAAACTAAGACATGAAAGGATTATCTCAGGAAAATAGCGGCTCCAACGAAGACTCGAACAGGATGGGATAGGACAGAATGGAGAGAGAAGGTCTTTGTTGGAAGACAAGTTGAAAAATATCTACCGTTTGCCGAAGTAAAAACTCTTAATAGTTAGTAAAAATATTAAGTTCAGTTTAGTAAAGTAGTTATAGTATAAATATTAGTTAACTAGCTTTGCGCCTCACCCTGCTGCGGCTTCAACCGCGTGGAGTTCGGTTATATCGCGCTTCTTAGATTTCCCTCAGGAATATCAATTTTTTTGGGATAAAAAGTACCCTATTATTTAATCCGGACTTCTAACTTTATGTCTGCAAAATTTCAAAGCAATCGGTTCAGTACTTACGGCATGAAAGCGTAACAAACAAACAAACAAGTAAGGATAATAAGGATATAAGGAAGGATAAATTAGTAAGTTCTAGACACACCAAACACCTTTTTAATTTAAAAAAATCAACAATAAATGCTTATTATATGTACAAAAAAGGAAGTATTACAATAATATAACATTTCTCCTACATTTTCTAAACTTTTTTCTTGTATATGTAATAGAAAGAGTGAATTATAACTTCTATAAAACTTCTCTGCTCTATACCAAAACGTGTTTTAGTATATAGCTAATATAGCAGAGGAGTTTTCAGAGGTTTTTATTAGGCCCTTACTATAGCTTTAGTGTTTTCGAAAACCATGAAAACTATTTCTATCGGTTTTAACAACATCATCATCATCATCATCATCTCAGCGTTAATCCCAGTCGCATCCGAAGCTTTTTCAGCTTTTGGAGTCTGGGGTTCGCTTTACCAGTCTAACTGCTGATTTTAACTAAAGCGACTGCCGTCAGACCTCCACAACCCGAAGGAGATATTGAAGCATTGCAGTTAGACCAATTGTTGAACTTAAGGGCTCTAACCACCCGTAACTGTCATTAGATGTTCGTATGGCAACTGGGACCAACGGCTTAACGTGCTTTGCGACCGAGACCTTTCGAGACCAGTGTCTGGGCGTGCCTCGTATTTTTTCTTTTTTTTATATAAACAAAAAATGAAGACGATACAGTGCGTTGAAAAGTCGTGTGACGTCACTCCTTGCTACAGTTTTTAGCAACGAGTGACGTCCCAGCCCCTACTCCTGATCCTTGATGCCTTTTAATATATATTTGTTAATTTTTATTGATTCGATAAAACAAAATACGTATCCAATATTTTTCTATAATCTGAATGACGGACTAAATAGAAACATTTTTTTTTACCCAGAAAACATCCCTATTGCTTGAAATGTTAAGCATTTCAATATTAAGCAATACAATATTAAGCATTTTTTAACATACAAAATTAACGGGCGATTATCACATCATTACTATAACAGAGGAACATCGTTTGGACCGCCCATTGGTCCGTTCGGTCCAAACGATACCAACTAGTCGCAATCATTTGAAAAAAATGTGTTCACCAATTAGGGGGCTGATCGCATAATCACATTAATTTATAAGATATCAATACTGAAATAGCCAATTAACGTCTACAGATTCTCATAAAGCTGGTCTGTTAATAGCACATACACTACTAACAATGAAAAATTGTTAATAGTCAACAATTTTGCGGCGTCAGAACATTCAAAGCACCACAGGGTATCAAGTACGCATTTCGCATTAGTATTCCGTGGGTAAAGCTCCCGAGGCTTTCATGTCGCCCCTCTCCCCTCGTTAGCGTCATCAATACAAGCCCATACCCCGCGTACAGAGAGGATTTGCCACTTGTTCCGCTCTGCCTCACCGCCAACCCTTATCGAATCCTAACTAAGGGGTCGTTGCGTTGTACGCAACCATACTTCCATTGCCTATTAGCAATACTTCATAACTCAACTGCGTCTAAATGATATACAAGTCGTTTTACAATGCTTTCTTGAAATAGATTCTCTTATAAATAAACCCGAAATATTTTTCTAATTTTAACTCCTCTGTTACTATAGTAGCAATGTTTACTCTGAAAATAGTTGAAACGTGACGAAAATCTTCTGCGATTACGATATGTGGA
Source organism: Sesamia inferens (assembly GCA_037179545.1). Classification (NCBI taxonomy): domain Eukaryota; kingdom Metazoa; phylum Arthropoda; class Insecta; order Lepidoptera; family Noctuidae; genus Sesamia; species Sesamia inferens. The sequence goes on along the minus strand of CM073934.1, from coordinate 23,947,628 downwards.
TGTTTTCAATGGCTTAGTAATATTTTGTTTTGCGTAATATTATATAATAAGGAAACACTTTCCAGTTGTGACGTTGTTAGGTATAATTAACAATTCCATAAATCATCTTTGATAATCCGCAGTCTAAACCCTAGACTAAATATTATTTAGACTGCAATATATGAAGCAATTAAATAATATTTGGGACTTATTTAGAATCTAAAAATGACCAAAAATTTATAAATTACAGACCTATCAACGAGTCAAAGTCAAAACAGAAGATGCGTCAAGGCAAGAACGTACGATTGAACATAAACGCACGAGAACGGCGCCGCATGCATGATCTTGTAAGATATCATTTATTACTTTAATTTGGCTATACTTTAATACAATCGGAACAGCGACATCTTATAATAACAAAATTATACATTTTAATACTAACATAACGCCTGATCATAGCTAACAAAAATATAATATTGTTTACACAATGCCACGAAGCCGTAGTAAATTTTGAGCCACAATAAATCAGGCTTATTGTTTTCTTCAATTACACACACGCAAGCGCATACGCACACATAAGCTCCGTCCGAAGTCAACGTCATCTGTAGTTGACGTCTTCGGAGTATGTGTTTAATCTTATAACACTCTAGGATACATAAAGAGCAGAACGTTTGCCAATTTGGTATATGAAAATTGCTTTTCATATATTGATATACAGTGGTCTCATAATTTGCGCACCTCAAGAGACCAGCCTGGATCAAATGTATTGTTGAATTGTTACAAATGATAAATATAATACAAATAATGTAATTATTAATTTCAAGAAAACTTACAGATGTAGAAAATGGCAACAGCAAACATGTAACCATGCTCGAAATTAAAAAAAAAAACAAAATTAAAATTTACTGTACAAAACGGTATACGTTAATGAACTAAAATCAATCGTGTATATACTATAGACACATTAAAATAACAGTTATTTAACGTGTTTTTCAATCCATAAGAGCTTTCGATTTGTACTGCATCCAGTTAGACTGTAAACTGAGCTCAACATAGTTCAGAAAAGGTTAGGCAAAGGATGAGGAGCTTTGGAACTAATTAGTGTTGCCCTTATTTTTTTGTTTTGGATAAAAAATCATCAAATGACCTCTTCCGCGAAAGGGCGAAGTCGAGAGCGAAAGGGCATGTCAGACTTTTACTGACTAAAGCCCACCCGTGTTTCTTCACTTACCTGTGCGCTTGGGCCACGGTATCTTTTTAACCTACCCGCAACCCTGACCCAGGAGGTATGGGTCTTCGTGGACCCGTCACGATATGCTGACATCTCTTTGAAGCACGCGTAACTTGGGCCTGGTCCTAACCGCCCGCACGCCCATAAAATTGCAATTTACAAACCTGGCATACCTCATGCGTTATAACTACACAAATATAGACCTCAGATATTAGGTTCAAAGTTATTATTCAACAGCATTTCTATGAAACTGATTAATTGTAATGTACTTTGTACCAATCCATCACATGTTTATGTCATTCCAGAATGATGCATTGGACGAATTGCGTGGAGTGATACCATATGCTCACTCGCCTTCTGTTCGCAAGTTGTCCAAGATAGCAACGTTATTGCTAGCCAAGAACTACATCCTGATGCAGGCCAGTGCGTTGGAGGAGCTCAGAAGGTACGTACCATTCTGCAAATGTTTGCCAACGCTTTCATTCAAGCGAGATCCAAACTATTTTAGTGTTCGTATAAACATTGCTGAATATTTCATGGGAAACTAAAGATGGTTTGTCTTTCTTCTGCGCTTTGAACCAGAATTCAAATATTTTATTTGGTGAGATTCCAAAAATATTTAAGGATATCCTCCAATTTTAAATGTGTTCACTATTGCATAGATCAGGAAGCTATTTTTTACCTATAGTTGCGTGACGAGCATAAATTATCTCAAAATTTATTGTTTTCAGATTGGTAGCTTATCTTCAGAGTACAGCAACAGCCGCAGGTATCGTTCCACCTCCTGGTTTCGACCTGACCGGGTTCCCAGCGGCTGCGAAACTGCTTGCCGGTCCACTTCCTGGCCCACCGCCACCCCCTGAGCCGCCATCTTGAGATTCAACTGTCAAACTAGAACCCTAAAGGACTAGGGTACCTAGAATTAATGTGAGTCCATACGACATAACTGATACGCAGCTTGGGATTTAAGAATATCTTGAGATATATCCGAGAAGCACTGTGTCGTGTGGACTGCGCGCTACTTTATCTACGATAAATTACGTAAGCTAAAACATTAAAATAATCTCGATAAATTATTATCTATACTCTTATGAATAATTATGAATAGATCTCAAATTAGTTTCTAAGTCGTGTACATAATTTGACATTTACCTAAAAGCAGTATTATTGTTCGTAATTTGTACTTATATACTTAAAGCGAGTTTCTTGTCGAACGCGATGAAAATACCGTAGTATAGTCTATACTTGTCACTACGTCGTGTACCCATATCTGGGTATAATGCCATTATACCATATTTGGTATTGTAAGGTGATTCCAAGTCCTGCCTACATAAATAGGACAATATCACCCAAAATGAGCGAGATATCTATTTAAATTAGGATTAAAATTAAAAGAATAAGTTATTAGTTACAATATTCTAAAGATCGTCATCTTTTACTATAGGAAAAACAACTGTTGATTTGGAAATAAAAAAAGCAATGGGAATCCCCTACCCACAAAGATAAGTACTTTACGTTTTTCTTATCAATGATAAAAAATAACATAGATAACTAACGTACAATGTATTTATGTATGGAAAGTGGCTAGACGTATTTATAAACTTTTCGAGAGCAAATATTTATTAGGAAATTTCTCAAAAATACATGAACTTTTGGATGGATATCATCATCCAAACATTCATATATTTTTGAGAAATTTCCAAAATTATTGGTAGACCGATAATTTCTTTAGTTTCGATGCTACTTAATTTATTTATTCCTTATTATACATAGAGCGACTACCTATCTCACTTCCACAATCCAATCCAAGGTACTGAGCAATAAGAATGAAATAAAATGTATTAATTTCGATTCTAACAACATCACAAACTAAACTAAACACATTCATAAATAAAAAATAAACCAGTTATACAATATGTAAAGAAAACCCTGTCCGACCCATAAGAATAATAAAGGTTAGGGAAACACATGAAACAATACTAATGAATTTGGAAATAATCTTTTTTTTCCCACGAATTAATTCCAACTTTCCCGAAATTTGGTAATTTTTAAAAAAGTGACAACACCGGTATTATTATGAGCGAATAGCGATGCGACCACGTGCCGCGTGCCCTGCCGCCCGCCGCCCGCCGCCCGCGGAAGGGTGCTTAACACACATGTATTAAGTTACCCCTGTTTGCGAAATAATATTTTTTTTTTTAAGTTTAGCCCGGTTTTGTATCCATTAATAGAATCGGTTATTGATGCCTAACAATACCTTTACGGATCGGACAGGGTTTTCTTTACATATTGTATAAAAAACTAACAAAAAGAAAAAAATAAACAGAAATTTAGTGGATTCACTATATTTCCCATCTTGTATTGAATCCAAGGAAGAATTTCTGTATAGCCTCTAAATAACAACATTTGACAGCTACCGGGAATTACGCATTTATACAACTTAGGAATACAGTCCAGGGCAATATTTTCCTTCTTCTTAATGGGTATAATTTATTTGTAATTAACTATGATAGGTAGGCATAAATTGAGTGAATCATCATCATCAACCTTTTTTATCGTCCCACTGCTGGGCACAGGTCTCCTTTCATACAGAGGCTCAATGCGGGTTGGCGATTTCAAACCCACAGTCCAGGTCTCCTCAAGATGTTTTCCTTCACCTTCAGTCATTGGTGTCCAAGATATACTTAGAAAGTACATATAACTTAAGAAAAGTTACATTGGTACTTGCCTGACCTGGAATCGAACCCGCACACAAATACTTGAGAGGCTGATGTTTTAACCACTATTCCACCACGACTAAATAACTGAGTGTAACTGATTAAGTGAGTGAATCTGAGGTATTTAATAGATATTAAGATTTTATTTATTTACCTAGGGTCTTGTAAATCTTTGTGAAAACTTTGTGAGAAAACTAGTATGTCTTAATACCAAAAAGTCGGAAGACATGTGACATCTACTAAGCCACAATGGGACACGTTGTGAATTACAGTCCACTCTGCCTGTGTCCCAGCAATTGTAAAATTTTACGCTGAATAAGAGTTTTCAGGCATACTTTTGATAATAATTTATCTTGTATTTAAACATTTGAAATTTTTGATTTTTTTAATTAAATAGGTAGATAGGTACTGGCCTCGATTCTCCTGTTCACAAACTAAATTAAATTTAAATTCAGTAGCCTGTACATCCTTTTCCTTCTATTTCATTAAGAAAAGGACAGAATACAAAATGTTAGTTTAGTCCTCTCAAATTAAGGTATTACATCGAAAGTTTTGATCAAAAACATGGCGACCAAAAATACGTCAATTTAAGTCAGACGCTGACTAATTTGTAGTAAAAAAAAGGATTTAAGTAATATCTAACTTCCGACCTTTTCTTCATGAAATACAATGAATAAATTGCACTGAATTTAAATTTAGTTTTGTTTCTGAATACTAGGATTGGGGCCATTATGTAGATATAATTAATTTATATTTAGAACGTAAATTACTTTTAAATAGATATAAGACTATAGTTTTTAAACTCTCTGTGAGTAATCCAGAGACAATGTGAAGCATGTGCCAAAAATGAAAGTAGACTTGTATTATATAGTTAGTAAAATATTATATTATTTATTACAGTATTAATTATATTAAATATTACAAACTATGTTTTTACACTGTCACGATCAGTGTCGATTTTATGTAGTTATATAAGTATATTGATATTGTGTAAACTTCCTCGTGACTTCTTAGAATAGTTATTTTTACTATTAAATTATTAACTCGGCCTTAGAAGCATTAGGTCGGTAGATTCTATGTATGTGTAGGTCGTCGGACCTATACCTACATACGACCTAATGCTTCTATCGTCGAACTATAGATACGAACTAATGCTTCGAAGGTCGATTATTTTATTTATTTACTTATACATGTTGTAGTGTAGTGTATAATATGTGTGGTAATGAAATCGTGTGAATTTTTATATTACTTACGGCCATACATTTATGAATGGTTCCTAAGATTGTGTAGGTGTTTGATATTATATGTAGTTTATTAATAATTCAAAATCATTGCTCTATAATAAACTATTATTAAGCTCATTTACCATAGATATTTTATGAATATTCCTATCTATTCTATATTTACTATTAATATTGTAATCCTTTCTTAAACTCGTTAAGAAAAAAAAAAATATGTAATTTAATGCAATTAAAGTCACAGGTAAAGCCTTGTAAAGGTTTAAAAGTTGCACTCAAGATATTGACACAACATGTTACAATGAGGAATGAATCTTTAGGTATGTGAAGAAAAAGAACTGGTATCTAGATCGCAACCTGATAGTTTTTAAGATCATCAGGTATTCTTTAATAGGGTAGTTGACTAAAAAAACTAATTAGTCCGTCAGTCAGATTTCCAAAAAATACTAGACACGTATTTTTTCTTTTTTCATATACCTAAACAAAAAATTAAGACGACACAGTGCGTTGAAAACTCGTGTGACGTCAGTGCACACTACACTTTTTAGCGAGCAGTGACGTCACCAGCCACCACTCCTGGATCTTTGATACCTTTTACATTTGTCAATTTTTATTGATTTGATAATACAAAATATACGTATCCAATATTTTTCTATAATCTGAATGACGGACCAAAGAGAATCAATTTTTTTTACCCAGGAAACATCCCTATTAGAGTTTGTTACGAGACATACTATGTGTAACTATCATTTTGAAGTATATTGCTAATTCATTGCTCCATATGTTCGAAAAACGTTTCTGATCAACATCATAAAAAGCGCAATGAATGAGATTGAACTGTTAAAATTAAGCCCATTGCTACTGATAGTATTACGCAATTACTCTGAAAGACCAAGTAATCTTTTTCGAAGACCTATCCTAATTCAATCAACATACAAGTACTTCAAGATCCAAGGCAGAGGTTAGTGTTCCAAAAAGTCTCAAATAATAGTCATTACGTACAACTTTTAATTAGGCGTACTTACTCTGGCTAATATCCTAATTTCTCAAACAATAGCCATAACACGAATGAGGCTTAGGTATCTATTAGCATTCTTCTAGCCTCAACAATAATAAGCTGAGCATTCCCATATTATTTAATAATCCAATTTAATCTAAGTGAAATGTGATTATTATTAGCAATATTTTTCTTTAGGCATATGTGACTGGAATTAATGTGTAGTGAATATAATAAATTGTAATCTCATTTACGGTTTTCTGAAGTGTTGCTCTGGTTAGTAAACTATGGTCAATAAAGTAAACTTGGGTAACTACAAGAGACGGTCTTTATTTTAGTAAGAACTCCTTATTTTGTCATTAGCATTACACATTGGCGTTATCGCAAAGGTCCGGCAGTACTTCACATAGGGACAGCTTCTAATGTTATACAGTATGTTAAGAAAACCCTGTCCGACCCATAAGGATAATAAAGGTTAGGTAAACACATGACCAAATATAATATAAAATTTTACGTATTCATCATAGGACCAATACAAATGAATTTTGAAATAATCTTTTTTTCCCGCGAATTAATTCCAATTTCCCCGAAATTTGGTAATTTTTAAAAAGTGACAACACCGGTATTATTATGAGCGAATAGCGATGCGACCACGTGCCGCATGCCCTGCCGCCCGCCCCCCTCGGGCGGCAGGTGAAGGGTGGTTATCGCGCATTTATTAAGTTACCACTTTTCGCGAAATAATATTTATTTTTTTAGGGGGATTTTTTTTTTAAGTTTAGCCCGGTTTTGTATGCATTAGTAGAATCAGTTATCGATACCTAACAACACCTTCACGGGTCGGACAGGGTTTTCTTAACATACTGTATAAAGCACAAGTCCATTCGTGTGTGGAGTACTGCAGCGACATTTGGGTTGGTGCTGCAAACTGCCACCTGGCTACTTTGGATCCAGTGGAGATGCGTGCGAAGAGGCTATTTGGCGACCCAAATTTAGCTCAAAGGGGTCTCCAAAGGCAGCACAGGCGAAGAGTAGCCAGCCTGACGGTGTTCTAGAGAATGCATTTTGGAGAGTATGCGAGGGATTTGTATAACTTAATTCTCCCATCTCCGTTCCATCATCAGACGATCCGCCGTACTACGAGTATCCAACCTTCGATGTTGACTCCACTACGGTCCGGAGGAAGAGTTTTCCTCGTCTTTTATATCGCATACATCGAGGGACTGAAACAATTTTCCAGCGGCGGTGTTTCCGTCTGTCTACAATTTTACCATTAAGGGCCTTAGTCTCATTTAGTAGGGTAAAATGGTCACTTTAGGAAGCTAATTTCTAATTAACGGCTTGGTTTTGAGATTTGAAAAAAATATATCTTGTCTATTGATTCATGTACAACATTTACTAAAGATGATTTTTTCGTAGGATTTTGCCTGTTGCCTTAAAAAAATATTTACCAAAACGCTATTTTTGGCTAATATTCGTTATTACTTCTAAACGGCATTGATGTGTGGAAATTTTTTTACACTGAAAAATTCGTGGTTAGAAGTACTACAGATATGCAAGAGCGTATTTAAATCCATCAACATTTGCCAAGAAAATATCCTTATTTTGAAACATAGGTTTAGAGGTGCTCTGCGCGGGCGCGGGCGGCAGTCGTGCGTTAGCATTCAGACGGGAGGGTTGTGTCGCTTGCTGCTCTGCTCCGGCTATCGCCGACTACGCGTGGTTGTCTGTGTGAGTGCAAATATTTACGAGCGAATCGTGTCAGTGTACGTTCATAGATTAGCTCGCAAATGAGAATTGAAGATGCGTCTGGTGGCGTAAGTATCTATCTACCTATACTCTTGTATTTATACCTACATATTACTGTATTTTTCTTTGTAACCATTTTTCTTTTACAATTGAAGTTAAACAATTACGAATTGTTCCAGGAAATCTAGAAAGAAATCTTTAGACTTGAAAGGCAATAATCCGACTAACTACATCCGCTGATAATATAGAAGACTCTATTCAGGTAAGTAAACACTCGCACTTAGATTATAATTTATAGGTTTGTAAGGAGATTTAAAAATAAAAATCTTATTAGAAATTTACGTAACTTGAAAATGTGATTTTTTGTTTATGGTGATATAAACCAAAAATTAGGACTCAATTAAAGGTTTTGGTGTAAAAACAGTTTTACAAAAAGTTTTGAGTTGATAGGACTTTTAGTTTTTGCGATATTAGCAAAAATGTGTAATAAAAACTCTTACTTGGATTATTTTAAATGATTCTTCCTGTAAATATTTTATTTCTATATGTAATTGTTTAAAGTAGCCGAAGCCGATGGACGCGGGCTGGCGGGCTTGGAATGTCACAGTTATCAGTAAATTTTTTTGACGTCCTCCGTGGCGCAGCGGTCAACACGCCTGCCTGCGACGTGGAGGCCGCGGGTTCGATTCCCGGCCAGGTCATGATGGAAAACGATCTTTTCCTGATTGGCCTGGGTCTTGGATGTTTATCTATATATGTATCTATTATAAATATAGTATCGTTGAGTTAGTATCCCATAACACAAGTCTCGAACTTACTTTGGGGCTAGCTCAATCTGTGTGATTTGTCCGTATATACATATACAGTATATTAAGAAAACCCTGTCCGACCCGTAAGGATAATAAAGGTTAAGTAAACACATGACCAAATATGATATAAAATTTTACGTAATCATCATAGTACCAATACAAATGAATTTTGAAATAACTTCCCCGAAATTTGGTAATTTTTAAAAAAGTGACAACACCGGTATAATTATGAGCGAATAGCGACAGCGATGCGACAACGTGCCGCGTGCGCTGCCGCCCGCCGCCCGCGGAAGGGTGCTTAACGCATATTTATTAAGTTACCTCTTTTTGCGAAATAATATTTATTTTTTTAGGGGGATTTTTTTTTTTAAGTTAGCCTGGTTTTGTATGCATTAGTAGAATCAGTTATCGATACCTAACAACACCTTCACGGGTCGGACAGGGTTTTCTTAACATACTGTAGGATATATAAATATATTTTCTGTTTTTCACAAATAATATTGTAATAACATTTTTCGACTTACAGAAAAGAAGAGAAAGAAACCAATCGACAGAACTTAAAAGTTTAATTTGCTTTTTAGGTCGAACACTAACGCAGTTGATTCTAGGTCAGACATCCATACAGAATGTCGTCAAGAAAATGATAATATTATATATCTCTATGTGCACAAAAAAACGACGCAAGTTCCATCATCATCATTCAGGTAAAATTATGCCTGCATGTCCTACAACCTATCCACCTTATTCATAAACGCTGCTTAAAGTTAACTAGTGATTAGCGATTCTTTCACCATACATTTTTGACCTTTTAACGTCACTTAACTTAAATCATCCTTTATGAATAAACACCATAGTATTTAAGGCATTTATCCATAAGCGAAGATTAAAGTTAAATAACGTTAGAAGGTCAAAAATGTATGTTTAAAGAATCGCTTATCACCAGTTAACTTTAAGCATCTTTTATGAATAAGGGGGTATATTTTTAGTTTACAAATATATCATATACCTGTAAAATTATTTTTTTGTTAATTCTTAATTAATTTTTCTTGATAAATTCTTAATTCCTTGACAAAAATCTCTAACAGTGTTGCCAGGGTTAATTAAAATGTATGTTATATCTTTTTTTAGCTCAAAATATCACCAAAACCTCAACAAATCTCAAGCTTGTTTCATCGAAGGGCGACGCATAATTAATATTGCTTACTTTTATTCAGAACTAAAGAAAATTGCCAAGCACGGAGAATTATAAACTGTGGTTTAGGATCTGTGGATATTGTTGGAGAACGACAAGTGGGACTACATTCCCTATTTATTTTTAAATGCCGTATTTGTATGGAAACATTTTGCACATCCTACAGAAATCAATATCAGCTGTGCAGTTGTAGGAACTATAGAAATAGACTGTGGCCATTCTCAACTGCAAGAAATTTCTGCAGCTTTAGATATGCCTATAATCTCGCATGTTATTTATTGGATCGAAGAATTAAAATTTACAGATTTTAAAATAACTCGTGTTTTATTTGAAATCTCATTACGACGAAGTACATTCAATCCGACGTCACTGACACAGTATAAATAGGGTACTATCTCTTTATGGAAAACGGCCGAAACTACGCGCTTTGTAATTTCAAGGCATCTATATAAAGCACGGTTAGCGCAGCGGTTAAGCTATTGACTGCTGCGCTGCGTGTCGCGGGTTCGATTCCCGCGCGGAACAAATGTTCAGAACATGTCCTACAAGTAGTTGTTCCGGGTCTGGCTGTTTGTGTCTGTGAATTTATATGTTTAAAAATGCACCCACGATAAAAGTAATTTCTAGTGTGGTTCAACGTTTTTTTTTTAATAAAAATATCACAAAGTGCCTAGTGCGCGTTTGTTTTACGTTAACGCGATGAACTCGTTTATGTTATTCGCATTAGTAATTAATTCAAGGACACTGCAAAGACACGATACTCATATACTGAAAAGTAGTGAAAAAAAAAATTCAAATATGTTGAATCGATAGATATTACCATCTACCATTATTTTTTATGTTAATGTTATGATATATTATAATGTGTGGGTACTTGTTTTACAAATGTCTGTCAGTCTGCGATCGGCCATTAAACTGTATAACGAGCACTCCTTGATTTTATTTAAACATTGATCAAGAATACTAAAAATATATTATAGTACGAATTTACCATTTATCAATGCAAAATATACATTTATCGTCTTGCATCCATACCCCCGTCTGAAATCGTAGGCACAAATCGCGCCCTACACGCGGCTTGTCTGCATCTCTGGATATTCTTTGATTGTCGTTTTAGTTTAGCGCGCCACCGCGCGCATTTTACGAATTCGGGAGTACGGCGTTTAGCTCCGCCCACATGCACAAGGTCATTGAGGCTACTATAGCCGTTAACGATTGCATCACTTCTTACCATCAGACTGGATTGCAGTCAAGTAGTTTATAGGTAGTGTTAAAAAAACATATAGTTAGAACACAAATAGTTGAGAGAAAAGTTTTGAATGACAATGTTAAGGTAACAAAAGAAATAGTAAACAGGTACAGATGTTCGATCTCACAATGAAGGTTTGACTTTGGTTGTAGTAGTGGCGTATACAGATAGGTGCGTTTGTGTGTGTAAACTGAAGGAGCGTTAGCATAGAAGTTTGAAACGCATTTTTAAATTGTTTTAATTTTTGATCTTTTATCAATTAATAATGAATATTTAGCTATTTGAATTTTTATCAACCTTTTATTTATAGGGAGTAAATGTGGTAGAAACAAAACATGTGAACGTAAATTTTTATACATTGTTTTAATTAAAAAAAAACAAAGAACGAAGTGGTCATCATCGATCGTTATTTTTAATCAATATCACATACATGGTTTTAGGACATCCGAATGACATCCATCCATCCGAGGACATCCGCTGTCATCCGAATCATTATGTAAATCAATCACGATCTCAAAATCTTGGTCACAGTATTTCAAGTATTCTTTTCTATTTTTTCGACGTGACTACAGTTTTTATGCCACGTTTAGCTGTTAACTTTATTTAAGCTTTCATAAATTAGTTTATACGTGCTAGTCATATTTTGCTCAATATTCTTTGAAGCAATATATTTTTTTACAATTCCCCAAATGTTTTGAATTGCATTTAATTCTGGGTGATAGGGGGGGGAAGGCGTATGACATCAAAAACCTCTTGCTGCTAATATAGATAATATAAATCTCTTAATAAAGTGATCGATTTTGTATGTTATGTATTGGTCTTTGTGTTTTTTTATTATGTCATATAATTCTTATTTAAGAAGCGATTATTCTAATGGTAAGAAGCATAATCTAGGTCAATGACAGAGCGTTCAGGTAGATTGGGTAAAAATTTTTCGTTGAACCTTTTAATATAATTATCATTGCTCATATTCGCATGGTAATCGCCAGCTGTAGAGTTGGCCTTGTAAACCAAAGAGACATTTTCAATAAACCCATCCTTTGTTCCCTCGTGCACCATTATATAACGAGTACCTGTGTTAATCTTTTTTATAAACGGCGTGCTTTCTTTTTTTGCCTTGCTTGCTTACACTAGTGACTCGGACCGCGTTGCGATCGTGACCAGGGGGGAGACAGTTCCCTTGAACGAACGTGTAGCAAAGAAAGTAACGCCATCTACATTTACTGACCTAAAACCATATCATAGATGTCTCTGTAAAAAATTTGAAAAATAAATATTTTGCACTTTTATGAAAAAATACGATAAATTTTTAATAATTAGGAGGAGATCATTTAAATTACCAATTCTAATTAAATTTTGTCTTTAAAATCCATGTTCTGGCAACCTTATCAGACCATTTTGTTAATTGGTAATAGGAACCTACCATGGTTCACATGTAGGGTTACCAACGTATAAAGTGGTTTGGATAGCAAAAAAATAAAGAATTAGGTAGAAAAAAGTATTTTTAAAATATTATGTTTTTATTACTTTTAAAACGTATTTTTGTGTGCTTTTAGCACATACCAACATTTTTTTGTAATCTTTAAAGGTTACAAGCAAGCTTGCTTGACAATTAACATTTAAAGAAGAATGGCCACGGCCCATACAAAAAATACCCAAGCCTGACGCAAAAATTTAATATATCAGATTTTAAATTAAAATTAGAATAGTTGTTCTGAGTTATGATCGTTGCTGAATTCAGTGGCTAACATGTTTTTTGGCCAATAAAAGGCGCTCAAGGAAAACAATGTATTATTTATAAATTGTCATTATTTCATATGATTATTATACAAAAGGACTCTAGAAAGTAAACAATGCTTGTAATACTACTTATATATAAACATATTAAAAAGAACAAAAGCATTGTAGTATCGTATTTAATAGAACATTATTTACAAAAGTTTTACAATGATAATACAAGATACATAAGATAATTAGAATATTATATTACACAACAACTCTCGCTTGCATCGTCTAGCGTCACTACCTTTCTAGCTCACTCAGATCCACGTATCTAATCACTTGCTTATTTTATTGTTATGGCCAGACTTTTTTTTTTTTTTTTTTTTTTTAAATGGGACAAACCCGCCACACTTTTCCCAACCACTGCAACTCCTGAAAGCCAGAATCAACAGTGGCGACCGCCAGAAAAACGCCGAGCAATGAAGCTCGACGAGTCCCGGAGAAACGATTCAACTGTCTTGGGTCCCGCAACGAAATTAATCAGAAAAGAATAGCGGAGGAGTAAGAAAAAAGATATTTTATCCACTTCCCTCCATAACAAGCAGGAGACAGAACAGAACTAGGCCAAACGGCACAAAGGGACATTATTGCAACTGGGAGAAGCCCAGATTGCCAAACACCACGGAATAAAATTTGATTAAGTTAATGGGTCCTAAGTAGGTATTAGCTGTTACAATTGATTCCAATAATAGGTATGGCAAAAGCGCCTGAACGCACGGAAATTGGTTCTAGTTTCTACAAGGTCCGTATAGACCTTGTAGAAACTAGAACCAATTTCCGTGCGTTCAGGCGCTTTAATATAAACGACTCCGGATGTAACTTGTACACTATCCAACATAATATTGCGTTCATTCTGCCAAAGAACACACTCCCACAAGATGTGATGTGCGGACTGTTCAAATTCACAGTTCGATGTATGTATGGCCAGACTTACCTAATACAATAATCATAATAAATAATGTGAATTAAGTATTGATAAGTTTACTAAAAAAATATTATTTGCCTCAAGCGCCAGCTACGCCACTACTATGGGCAAATAAAATATGTTGGCCACTGAATTTAGCTATGATCTCTAAATCAGACGCTAATCAGAAGCTTTGTTTACTAAATCAGATCTAAAATCTGAAATATAAAACTTGTGTCGAGCCTGGGTCTTTTTTGGTCATTCTCCTTTAAATAAATAACTAATTCGTTTTGAATTAAATTTATTGATACTCTATTTCTCTCTTCTCGCCACTTTAGATTTATTTAAAAAAAAAACTCTTTCAGTGAAAGCTGAAATCACAGGAATAGAGAATAGGTAAGAAATATTGTGTTCGTTTCAAATTGTTTCCATTGTCCGTTTTAAACATTTCGTTCAGCAGTTACAAATCGTTAAGTACCCATAGTGAGTATTTTGTTTTACGCATCACAATAAAGGTTAAAAATAAAGTATTTTTGCATACTTTATTTGTAAAAAAGTATAATTACCAAAAATAAAGTAGGATGTATGGTTAATTGGTTGGCAACCTTATTCACAAGATGGCCACTTTTTCATTTTATTTGCCTGAGCGTAAAAAAATTTGATTTTACAAGACCCGATGCCGAGTAACAAGTTATTTTGTTTAATTTTCTTATTGTAATGTTTTTCAAAGCATAACAACAAGAAAATTAAACATAATAACTTGTTATTGGGGATGGAACTATACATATGAATACATATATAGTTAAGTATACGTATGTATGCATACCTACCTATAACTCTGGTAAAGAACTCTAGATGGCGCTTCAAAATTGCTTGCATAAAAGCGTCATGAGAGGGCTCTCTTTTTCCCTAGTATTATTATACTCTTTGATCGTGCCTAAGCGTTCCCGAGGTTACGCACACTAACACAATGTATATGTGCACGGCTAGCAACAACCATGGTAAAACCTTCATTGTGAAATAGAACATATATAAACAAGAATAAGTAAGGAAAAAAATACAACAAAACCGGGTACAATCGTAATCATTATAATATTATAGTCGAAATCAAGTCTCAGCTATGCCATACAGTGGCAACAAACGGTACTACCTACATTACGACTTCACATCAAACTCTGTGTGTGAAAAGCTAAGCAACAAGTCATGTTCACAAATAAAAAGTTCATAAATTCCCCAACAGATGGCGCCAGCGTCTTGAGTCAGCAATTCTGCTTAAAATGCAACATTCTTTGTTTAGAAAAACATTATAGGTGCATTACTCTGTCAGCTTTAAATGTTGCAATAATGTTTATATAATGATACTCAAATGCATCACTTTTAAAACTGTTAGGATAGCAACATTGTATTGATGAGTGCGCGTTCTCATTAGCTTTGGGAAACCTAATGGCTCTGGCACAATGGCCGCTGTTGGCCTCGTTTCAACGTGCATGGATGGATTATTTAGTATTTTGATTGACCTCTTGTTTACAATAGGAGCGATGGACGTTGATGTGTAAAATTGTGATTACACTACGGCTCAGACAAATAGATCTAGGTATACAGGTGTCCTATACCTACGTAAGGAGTAGCCAATGTGTCTATATAATTATGTTAACATTACATATGTCTACATTGAGGAGGTTGAGGCATATATGGTGAAGGTTTGTCGTTACTATAGGTACCTACTACCTAGCTACTTAGACATAGTAAAGTTTCACATCGCTTACTATACGTCCTTTTGATATAGGTAATCATAAAGGCATAGAGGCAGGTATCACACACCCAGTTTAGGTATATAGCCAGGGTAACCAGCCTTTCGGTATTCTATATGAAGTATTTTGGAGAGTGTACGCGGGAAATACATGACATAATTCCGTCAGCACCGTTCCATCATCGGAGGACCCGCCGTACGGCGAGTATCAACCCTTACGTTGTTTGACACAGCCACGATCCGTAAGAAGTTGATTTTTTGTTTTTTAATATGGCATCTCGTAGTTGTCCTTGAGATGACTATCCCGTGGCTGCCTTAAATGAATTTAAAACCTCCAGCCAGGGCAACTAAATCCTAAACGACTACACGCTAAGGGCACCCCCTGTGGGGTACGAACCTCGGCTTAGGGTGTTGCTGGAGAGAACAGCAAGGGACGGCTGGATATGAAGCGTTTTGCCGCGTCTTTTATAGCGCGTACATCTAGGAACTGGAACAATTTGCCTGTGGCGGTCTTCCCGTCTGATTACAATTTAAGTATCTTGAAGGTTAGAGTGAATAGGCTCTTAATAAACTAGTGCGCCTTACTATCAATGATTGCATCACTGCTTACTATCAGGCGGAATTGCGGTCAAGCAGTAGTGTATAACGTTTAAAAAAAACAAAATGTATATTACATATCTGCCAGTTATACCTACATAATTTAATGTAGGTATATTTTGTCAATGTAATCACGGTGATGTACTGGTCAGGGCAGTGCAATGACCCTGTTTATTATAAGGACCATTATTTTCCTTGATGAGTATGCTACTGATCAAAGTTTATGAACCAGCAAGGCAATTGCGTAACACACTATTAGAAGACACGGATTCCATTTTGACAGTTCAATAACATTCATTGCGTTATTCACACTGTTGTGCAAACAAATTTTTCAAACATATGGAGCAATGGATTAGCAATATACTTCAAAATGATTCAAATTGTTGATAATACAGAGTGTCCACTGTCCAGCACCTTAGAATAGAATAGAATACTCTTTATTATGTACACCATATAGATTACAGAACATAAATATAAATATTTTACAAACGATGACACAATGGGCGGTCTTATCGCTAAGAGCGATCTTTACAGACAACCTTTGGATGGAATACTAAGGGGAAGGAGAGAGAAATATTGTAGGTAGTCTACAGTGTACTATATTTACATAGAGTATACAATAAATATATACGTTAAATGTATCATACTAGTTTAACTAAATATATACATCTAATTAATAACATTTTGATCCATATTGCCAGTCCATTGCTCTATATACACACATCAAAAGTGTCTAGGGATCAACATATATTTTTGCAATAACTTTTCTCCTGATTGATATTAATTAAAATTTTCTTTAAGGATTCATCAAATAAAGTGTTTTCGTTTGTCACAGTAACGATAAACCAAGTCACCTTTGCATTAATAAAGAAATTTGCCATTTTCCTAATAAAGGGATATTTGACATTTGAACCACTAACACAAAAGTTCGAAAAAAAGACTGAAATAACAGTTTTCTCTAAAATTTTATTGGGTAACTTAAACAATTAATAATCCGTGTTTCTACCGCGAACACTAACAACACAAGAACATCGGTTTGGCATACTCAAAATGAGTTCATCCAAATCACGCTGTGAAATGGCCGCCCATGTTCGTTGCAACAACAAAAAAAGGTCTTCTTGCGACTGGATACCCTCCATATTCGGCAGAGCTCTTCTCTGTAGCATATCCCATGCATACTCAATCGGGTTCAAGCCTGGCGACTGAGCAGGCCAGGGCAGGACATTGATGTTAGCTGCGGCGAGAGTCTGTCTTACAACTCTTGCGGTGTGCGGTCGTGCATTATCATGCATTACCTGAAATAAGGGACCGATTTGCACTTGTAGAGGAACGATGACGTCTGATACAATCGTCTCAGCATAAATTTGAGCGTTGAGGTTGCTTCTGATCCAAATCAACTCAGTTCTTCCGCCGATCCAAATACCCGCCCATACCATGATGGTTCCACCACTATAAGGATGGACTTCCTGGCAGGATTTTAATCGCTGTTGGCGTCCAGGGGTTCTCCAGTGTCGTATACGTCTTGTATCCGGTCTCATACCAAAACGAGACTCATCAGAAAAGCACACGAAACGCCATTGTTCTTCTGCCCAATTTCTGTGTTCAAGAGCCCATTGATATCGAATCCTACGATTGTGCATTGCTATAGGTGGTACCCGTAGCGGTCTTCGGGAATGAAGGTTCACTTCATGCAAGCGGTTTCTGACTGTTTGGTCGCTAATTAAGTTCCCTGAAGAGTGATGAAGCCTCACGGCTAACATCATGGCGGTTATTGTTGGAGCTCTTCGAGTTAAGATTTGAATGTATCGGTCTTGTCTCCGTGTGGTGCAGCGATACCGTCCTCCATGGCGCTCAGCCACGGTACCAGTGCTTCGGTAACGTGTCCAAAGTCGACTGATAACACTCTGACTTGTATTCAGAGCTAAAGCCACAGTACGTTGCCGGGAACCAGCTTCTATCATTCCCACGGCTCTGAGCATTTCTTCCCTGCTTAAATGACGTCGCCGCTCCATAATAACGTTGGTTTTAATCAGTAGTAGGGAAACAGTAGCACTAATAATGTCTTCAATGCGTTGTATGTTTTTATAGGGAAAATATTGACAGCTGATTTTCATCTTTTACTCGAATTTGATTCACAGTTCCTGATTCAAATTATGAAATGCACCAAAAAGGATCCATATAAATTTATAAAATCATAAATTTATTACAAAGCCACATCTCAATTTCAAGAAATCCGCATAAAAATGCTTGATCCCTAGACACTTTTGATGTGTGTATATATACATATATAATATATATACATATAATGGGTGTACCTGACATCGACGCACAAACGAGTACCATGGATCCAGTACATGATTCTGAACACCCCAGTGGTGGGATTTTTCGTCAGCTTTTTCATGATTAAAAAAAACATGTAGTTTTTTTTCTTTTTTTTAATTGCTATACTTTTATAACCCAATAAGATTTTAAAAAGTACAAATTAACTAATTCGCTAATTACACAAAATAAGCGCAATGAAAATCTTAACAGCTGATCTAATAGAGTTCACATCAGGGATCAACGTCATATCTACAAACCCGCACGGCGGCACGCTTGCAACGTTCAAAGGCCGAGCCGACACTTTTTTTTAAACGTTGTTATTTCTGTAACCGTTCATTAACGACATAAATGACTATCATACTTTTATTAGTGGCATGCGGTCTAGCCTTTTCGCGAAGTTCGCGTTACGATGTAAGATACACGCTGTATGTATCTATTATAAATATAGTATCGTTGAGTTAGTATCCCATAACACAAGTCTCGAGCTTACTTTGGGGCTAGCTCAATCTGTGTGACTTGTCAGTATATATTTATTTATTTATTAGTTATTTATTGAAAATGTAAATAGTACAACCAAAAATTGTATAGGTACTTCCTTATATAATTCTGAAATAAATCCACACCCGTCAGGGGTTCCGTTTCAACACTAACGAGGGGTTAAAGGAGCTTTCACAAAAACACAAGTCCGTATACGTTATGGTTTATATTCACACATATTATAAAATAAAGTCGCTTTTCGTGTTTGTTTGCCTTATTCTTCCAAAGTACGCCACGGCTTTTGATGCGGTTTTCGGCATCACTTAGATGATTTACTACGGAAGGTTTCTGTGAATTTCGTTACTTACTACATTAAGTCGTTACAGTCGCGGAGTAAATGCGGGTTACTAGGTTAAAGATTTACCTACTTAATACTTGCGCGAATTAACTGTGCACCTCTCTGGAATGCGACACCTCTCCCGCTTCCCCGCGCGAAGCTCCGCATTGGCCGTAAGCACTTAGTACCGATAGCATCTTTGTTACAATTGTCTAAATACAGTTTAAATCCCCTGTTGTTATTACTGTTTCTGTGAAGTTTTTCTTTATTAAGTTTCTTTTTTATTTAGTTTGTTTGTTTTTTACATTTTCGACGCGTTAGTGAAGCCTACACCAACATTATATTTCAGTTCGTATGTACAAATTTAATTGCAAAACGTCATGAGTAAAATGCCCTAGTATTATGACGCATGAAATTTATATTTTTTTAACATAATTTTCATTTTTTGCAAACGGTACCATCCAAATGACGTCACATGCAGGTGCACAGTTTACCCACGTGAGTAGTAAGTACATATCTTTCCGAATGGCGATGGCGACGTAAAATAGTACGCTTTCACCAAAGAGTACAACGATATAATAGCTTTGACATTGACATTTACTGTTAGGTTAGTTTTAGTATTACCCAAGAATTTATATTTTACTTTGTAAAAACTGGATCGCACGCTACGGTTTACTCTGAATACAATTTTTGACTTTGTGACATTACAATAAGGTCTGTTTTACGCAGCACGTCCGATCAAGCCGCCTGAGATAGCACTAAAATAAAAGAGCCTCTTTTCTACTAGCTTACCAGAATATGAAAAATGTCTTTGGAAATATTTGGTAGTTTTTTCAGTAAATTGATATTTACAAAACTCTTTTAAAAAATATAAGTTTTTTTGTAAATATCAATATAAATCAATAAACTAGCTTTTGTAATATCAGCTACCCAACAAAATAAGCGGCGTAAAGTGTAGGAAAAATACAATAGTAGTCTTTTGTTATCCCTACGGCTACATTGAGCTTATTTTTCTCGGACATAAAACAATGAGACACCCTATTAGAAAAGGACGCATTTCTACTTTTTGTTCTCTCACTCGGCTCGTTTTTATGATTCCTTACCTAAAAGGTAAAACGGAACCCTTTTCATGAGACTTCGCTGTCCGTCTGTCCGTCCACCTGTCACCAGCCTGTATCTCGTGAACCGTAAAAGCTAGACAGTTGAAATTTTCAGAGATTATGTATTTTCGTTGGCGCTTTAACAACAAATACTAAAAATAATAAATAGTTAGAGCTCCCATAC
Organism: Sesamia inferens; assembly: GCA_037179545.1. Taxonomy (NCBI): domain Eukaryota; kingdom Metazoa; phylum Arthropoda; class Insecta; order Lepidoptera; family Noctuidae; genus Sesamia; species Sesamia inferens. The sequence goes on along the minus strand of CM073934.1, from coordinate 23,927,014 downwards.
AACAAACATGATTTTTTGCCGTTTTTTGCTCCATATTAATAACGAAAATTGATAGACGCTTCACACACACACAACACAAACACATTATATTTTGTTATACAGTATGTTAAGAAAACCCTGTCCGACCCATAAGGATAATAAAGGTTAGGTAAACACATGACCAAATATAATATAAAATTCTACGTAATCATCATAGTACCAATACAAATGAATTTTGAAATAATCTTTTTTTCCCGCGAATTAATTCCAACTTCCCCTAAAATTTGGTAATTTTTTAAAAAGTGACAACACCGGTATTATTATGAGCGAATAGCGATGCGACCAGGTGCCGCGTGCCCTGCCGCCCGCCCCCCGCGGGAGGGTGTTAACGCACATTTATTAAGTTACCTCTTTTTGCGAAATAATATTTATTTTTTTAGGGGATTTTTTTTTTAAGTTTAGCCCGGTTTTGTATCCATTCGTAGAATCAGTTATCGATACCTAACAACACCTTCACGGGTCGGACAGGGTTTTCTTAACATACTGTATATTAAAATTAAAAATAAATAATTAAATTAAGATAAAATAAATATTGAAGGTACGGGTACGGTACCCTTCGTGCGCGAGTCCGGCTCGCACTTGGTCAGTTTTATTTATTTCAACTGAGCAGTCCAGTTAAAGATATAAATATTGTTCATGGTATTAGGTACCGTAGTTCAGAAAGCAGTATTTTATTAAGGACGCATTTACAAATCTGATCAAAATTAGAAGTATTTCGGTACCTTTTACGGCAATACTAAACAAAACTACATATAAATAATAATTACTAATGATAGATTACATCTTCATCTTCAAATGTTCGCAATTTTTTAGTGAAAATTTTTGATTTATAATATTCTAAAACTCCATTTTCGGTACCACTTCACACAAAATTTACGATATCGTATTGTCTTTAGGAACATTTTTCTGGCATTTCATAACAGAAATGTATTTACATAAAAATATATTATTAAAGCCGGAATTTAATTGAATCAAAAGCTACGGCTGAACATTTGAGAAAAATTTTTGCTTGCATGAGCTGACCACAGGGCGATCCGCCCCTTTTCTATTTAACCAATGACAGAGAAAGGTCCATTTTTTCCTAATTGGCCACCTTTTGTATACCCAATTTTATGCGTTGCCAGCTTAAGTCAGTTGTTCATAATTTTGTTACTTCAGTTGCAACTTGTGAGTCTTACACAAACAACGTTTTTTTTTTTTATTTTGAGTGAGAAAGTAAGTCATTAGTATGAGCCAATACAGAAATTTGTCAGTTGTGGAACGGAGTAGTATAATAAATCTAAGGGATTCTGGCTTAAATATATCTGAAATATCGAGAGAATTGAATATGTCGGTGAGTATTATTTATTATTAATTATTTCACTTAAAAAATATTTAATATTATCTATGCACTTTGCAAGTTTTAGAAAGGGTCTCAAAACTTTCCCTAGCTGCGTGAATAAGACAACAAAGCTTTTATGAACGGTCCATTTGTCCTTGTAAAAGTAAATTAATGGTTAATACAGATGCAACGCCTTTTTGATTCGTAGTGTAAAAGCCTTCAATTGTTTACCATCGCACCTGGATATCGACCTATTTTGCACCAACGCACATAATATTAGAAAGGTTCTAAACAAGGAATATTTTGGGGTCTGGGGATAGTCATGAATAGGTTGAGCTGTTTAGTGGTTCAGTATACTAATTGAACTACTAAATGGTTTAACTGCTTTGATATTGCACGATCTTTTATAATGCTCTTTAATCAGTTTTTTATTCCTCTTTAATCAGTTTTTTTTTATTTTATTGCTTTTTTTTTTAATTTTTCTTTTGGTTTGCAAATCGCTGTTAACGTACGTACTACATAACGAAATTATGTTCTTGTATCTAGATATATATATGTGGAAGCTTGCGCTTGAATTAGCAATTTGTGTTGTAAATAATGAAGTTTATGGTAATATTAGTCTGTAAGCTTTCTGTAATAGTAAAATAAATAAATAAATAATATTTTTATATGCAGTAATTATGAAATGAACTACTTATAATTTTTTCAGTTTGTGTTAACTTTTTGTATGAATACTCTTAGATTAGATTCCTCAAACATCGAGCTATATAATGTTTTTTTTTTTCATTTCAGCGAAATACGGTGAAATTATGGCTTCGCCGATTTGATAGCGAGGGGAGTATAGAAAGGATGCCACGTATGCCGCAACCGACCATACTCACACAGGAACGTGTGCAGCGTATGGTCTCGGTATATGAGCAGCATCCTTTCACTGCAACGCGCGTATTTGCAGAGGAGTACAACTGCACAGCCGAGACAATCAGGAATGGTCTGCGGAGTGCCGGTATAAGGAATAGGAAACCAGCGAAAAAAATTATCCTAACTGAAGCTCATAAAGCAGCTCGTGTCCGATTCGCTAGAGATTACAGGGACTTTGATTTTTCACACGTCATATTTACTGACGAGAAAAGTTTTAAGTCAAGTCAGATTGGCCGACGACATTTATGGCGTGTGAACAACACGAGATATTACGAACCTCGGAATGTCCTACCCAACAATGAGTCTGGGCGGGTGGTCGTCAACATGTGGGCTTGGATGAGTGCAGCTGGCCCCGGGGAATTAGTTTATATTCCCGGAAGAGCCACAGGGGCAACTTACTTGGAGCTGTTGCAAGACACAATGTTGCCTACTGTGAGAGTGGTTTATCCAGAGGCAGAACATCCTGATATAACTTTTATTCAGGATAACTGCCCGATACACCGGGCTCGCATAGTGCAGCAGTGGATTGACCAACAGCCCAATCTTCGAACAGTGCTCTGGCCTTCGCGTTCTCCGGATTTGAATCCCATCGAAAATTTATGGGCTATAATGGTTCAACGATGGGATTCAAGATCTGAGAGAACAAAAGAGGCGTTAGTTGCACATGTTGACGAGGTGTGGGAATCGCTCCGAGGCTCGGATCTTTGCGAGTCCTTAGTAAGATCAATGCGAAGTAGATGCGATGCTGTTATAGATGCAGGCGGAGCTTTAACAAAATATTAACCGTAATATTTTGTTAAAGCGTAATTGTCGCGTTTTTGTAACTTCAACGATTAATATTTATATTCCTCTATCGCTGGTTTCCTACACCTATCCCGCACCTTAGACATATTAATTACAAAGAAAATATTTTAATCTTGCATTAATTCTTCGTATCGTTTTCTACTTATATTGAAATAATATGATTAGTTTTACTTGAATTTAATATCCCAACTTGAAATTTTAATATATTTTTTGTAAGTAAGTAGAATAAGAGTTGAGTTTGTAAGTTGTAGTATTAAGTATTTAAAAAGTATTTTTTGGAATGTGTAGTATAATAATTTTAATTATCCTTGTTAATGACTTCAAAACTATGTCTTAGCTATAGATCGATATTACATCTATTAAAATTGTAATTTATTTTGCTTTGTGTCACGAATGGTTTTTTTTTTTTCTTTATCTAAATTGTATTTATTGTATTGTCAGCAAGTTGTCTTTAAGAGATTGGTTTCGTTTTAAATTATATTTAATCTATACCTACCTTTTTTCTTATATTTTATAATAAATAATTCGGAATAACGTTAAAACACTTATTTTCTTAAACCTATAAGCAATCACTTAAAAATTTCAAAATAATCACTTGATATACGCTGACTTCAGCGTATACTAAGTATCTGCTAATAATTTGATTTTGACACGACATACTAAGCCACTGACGCTTAGTAGTAACTATAATTTATATATTATATATTGATGATGATATTAAACAAGTAACACAACTATTCCTTTCTGTGGTATTACTTATCAAAATAGCAACAAACTCTTTTATCGAAACAATAATCGGACAACATCTGTTGTAAAAACAATCATAAAAAATAGAGATCGCAAAAAATATGCAGTTAAAATTTTGCGTTACCTGGTAACTTTAGTATGGTTTTGGTGTTAGCCGCACCGTGACTAGGAACACAATTCGGGACTCGGTCTTTCAAATTGAAAATAAGCTTATATAAACAAACTCTTACTTACCATGGTCAACGAACAAGCCGCCAAAATGTTTGACTTGTATATAATTATCACAGATTTATTAGTTTTTAACGGGTACAGTTCTCACTCACTTTAACTCTTAGGCTAAAATACTAAACACAACATAATAAGTCTAAATACTTACTCAAATACACCGAAGGCGGATCACATTGAACTTTGTAATTGAAACCTTTGTTATCATAACGGTGTCAGTTGGGAACGAAACATAAAAACTTCATAAAGTGCGCACTTTGTTTTCTTTCAAAATTGGCCAGATGTTGTAGCTATAGGTAGAAAAAATCTCTTAACTATCTTAGTTTACAATTAGGCAAGGTTTTTTTTTAGTTTTACAAATTCATTGAACCCTTGATTATTTCACGGGATTTGAACTCGAACGTTAGACGAGATATTTTTATATTACTATCCTGTCCTAATTTAGGTTTTCTTACTAAATAACTAAATTGATAGAATTAAATGGGATGAACGTCATTTTAACATTAATTAGGTTGCTATAGTAAGATATTATGTTAATGTATAATTTTTATTATACATATATAATAGGCTAACGCTTGACTTGTCCTCCGTACGGCTTCACCAGACATCATGCCGGAACACGACAAATCGCTTGGCAGCAAGGCTTTGTCTGGTGGGTGGTAACTTCTGCCGGCGGCCGATAGTATGGCCTACCACCGAGAAAATTATTTAATATTTTGAAAATTGATAAAATTGTATTCAAAATGTTTAAGAAATATAGATATGTATAAATACGTAAACTCACGTTCACAACGCCACCTACTACGATCCTTACATGCCTTATTTAATTTCAAACATCTGTAGGGTAATTTCGTAACACACTGTCAGTAACAAAGGGTTTCATTTTGACAGTTCAACAATATTCATTGCGTTATTTACGTTGTTGAGCAGACACACTTTCCGAACATATGGAGCAATGGTTTAGCAATTGACTTCATAATGATTCCAATATTGATAGTAACGAGTGTTACGCAATTACACGCTGGACTTACACGCACGGCGGTTGCTACGCGGTTGACCTCTCTGAAGAATATCATTAATAAGATCTTATTTCTAAAATTTGTAAAGAAAACCCCGTCCGACCCAAAAGGATAATAAAGGTCAGGTATACACATGACCAAATAAAATATGAAATTTTACATAATCATCATAGTAACAATACTAATGCATTTTGAAATAATCTTTTTTTCCGCGAATTAATTGCAATTTTCCCATAATTTGGATTTTTTTTAAAAGTGACAACACCATATTAGACAGTATTATTATGAGTGATGCGACCACGTGCCGCGCGCCCTGCCCCCCGCGCATGTAATAATATTTTTTTTTTAATAATTTATTTCATGATCATGGATACAAGTTCTTTAGTCGAATACATAAATGGATTTTAACTATCTCCTTTCATTTCCCGCGTGAGCTGACTAGGACGGGTTTGGGGTAAAGTCATGATGTGGCCACTATGCTACAATATTTCAATGTTCTTTATAAATTATTCACTAAATGCACTTTTTACTACATAAATCACGCGCTTTTATTTAGTAAACAACACTATAAATAATTTTAAATCCAAAGAAAAATGAGCGTGACACTCAACTTGACTTTCCCGCCAAAACTCTCACCCGTGCATGTATGCCTACCGTGCTGCCTACCGCACATGTATTAAGTTGCCTGCCTTTTTCGAAATAATATTTATTTTTAGGGGTTTTTTTTTAAGTTTAGCCTGGCTTTGTTGGCATTATTAGAGTCAGTTATCGATACATAACAATACCTTTAAGGATCGGACAGGGTTTTCTTTACATATTGTATAATTACTCTATGAATAATGTCTCTATATTAAGTCCTCCGTGGGTGTCCCCTCCCGGAATTTCTACTTATATCTCACTTGTTAGTCGTGTATCATTCAACCCCTTAACATGATGTGGCATGGGTAGTAGGGTAAATGTAGGTAATGGGGATCACTTAAGCGAAAATGAAAAAAAAAGCTAATCTATGAATCAACTATTTATTACTTTGTTTTTATTATAAACTTTACTCTACTAACTATCGATTGAGATCAACTTTAATTACTTTGGTTTATTAGTTTTGGTACAATAGAATTTTAAAAAAATAATACCTTTGATCCCGATTGTCAACTTGGGTTGGCAATGGTGATCAGTATGTGGGCAATGGTGATCAACACATATCGCAAACATAATTGTGCGCAGTATCCCACCCAGTACAGTCGGCATGAGCCCAGAGCCCACAAGAAGTGCACCGGTACCATTTTTCATTGTTTCGGCCGAATTCACCACATACAAGACACAAGCTGCTTGCATCTTCTGTATCGTCATTTTCCTGGCATAACTCATCCGTGTTCACGTCTGACGTCGAAGTATCATTGGAGTCCTGCAGAATTTTCTTCTTAACTTTGTCACGACTACCCTTCTGTGGCTTGATTTTCTTTCCTGTTCTTTTTCCTACGTTTTTCACAGCTTTGGCTTTCCTTTTATTTTCTTTTTCGACTAGGGCGTCTTTGATCGGTGTGGATGTTAAAATCGTTGCATGCTGTTTTTTCATTCCTTGTCTTGTTTTGACAACAGCTACCTTCTGAGGCATCTGAATGAAATTTTGAATACTTGGCAGATCCTTAGATGTTGATGGTATATCAATTTGAGACAACAATACAGTCGCTGGCCCAGAAGTAGTGGGACAGAATGTGGATGTACTTGGAGTAGGAATGTTTCGTTCTAGCTCAAAAGTAGGCGTTAGGGATGATGCAGGGACAACAGCACCAGCAGAAGTCGATTCAAAAATAGAGTCAGCAACATCTTGAACAACAATTGGCTCTGATTGAAGGACTTCAGCTGCTATAAAGTCTTCATCTGAAAAAACATTTGGGTTTATAGGAAATATACCCGTTGATTTGAATCCTGCTTCGGCCTTACTCAAGGAGGCAACATTAGAAAATGCTTTTTTAACCAACGAAGCTATATCATAGGGTGTTATTCTTTGGGACAGTTGACTCTTCATGTATAAATCGCATTCTCTTCTATATGCAGCTTTAAATGGACCAAAAAAGGACACATCTAATGGCTGCATGCGATGAGATGTATGTGGTGGTAGAGATAGCATATGGACATAGTTCTCCTTACAATACTCAAAGATGGCTAGAGAAATGTGGCTCGCATGATTATCCAAAATTAATAGAATTGGTTCTTCTGCAGAAGGTTTGGCATACTGGATAAAGTGCTTAAGCCATTGGAGGAAAAGTTCTTCATTTATCCATCCATTGTCCGAACATTTATATATTGCTCCTGTTGGCCCATCTTTTTCAAGAGTCGGGGTCATCCTCTTTCGGGGAAAAATAAACATTGGCGGGACATATCCACCTGCAGCGCTCATAGCGCAGAGCAAAGTGATATTCTTACCCCGTTCCCAACTTGTTATAGACCCTACTCTCTTTTGTCCCATAGCAGCTAATACTTTTTCGGGTTCTTGGACGGTGGAGATTCCGGTTTCGTCACAATTATAAATATTTTTCGGTATAAATTTGTATTTTCCCATTAGTTCTTCCAGTAGCTTGTAGAATCGTTGAACTTCAGTCTTGTTGAAGGCTGTAACCCTATTGATACTAGTCGCTTCGGGTTTACGCACAGAAATATTATTCCTGGCAACAAATCCCTCAAACCAAACTCGACCAGCTAATCTTGAACTCGTATTAAAATTGTGTTTTAGATTTAGGACTTCAGCGTATGCAAATACTGCTCTTTTTATTTGGTTTGGGGTGCAACCGTAGAATATGTTGGCCATTTTTTTTATTATGTCAGCTAATTCCTTTTCCATCTCGGCACTGAAGACAGTATTACGGCCAAGACGAGGTGTCTTAACTATATTTTTTTTGTATCTCTTGTGAAGACTGGCAAATGGAATATTCATTGTCTTCGCGGCTTTTCTTATAGAAAAATTTTGTTCATCGATGAGCTTTACAGCTTTTTCAAGTTGGTCCATAGTCCAGTTAGCTTTATTAGTCTTTCTAGCTCGAACTTTCGGCATCTACAAACGAAAAAAATACTGTTTTACCGACATTAAGTAGTGTGGGCAATGGGGATCAGTATGTAGGTAATTGGGATCACCCGATTCCGATTACCTACATATACAATAAAACGAAAAAAAAAATATTGGCGAGAAATTATAGGTAATAATAACAATATGCCTGTTGAATTGCATGCTAAAATGCTACGACTATTACACATTACAAGTACAGAAATAAATATTTGTTATTTTGTAACTTACCTTCGTATTTCTTAACTCGAAAAATTAGATGTAAATGGCACGAAATCTTCAAACACCCATTACTCGCCAACACGTCGGCCGAACTGAGCCAGTCGCCGCTCGCGCACGGGTGTGACGTCATTCTAGCGTGTACTTATGTTTGAATCGATCGGTCGCGTTCGGTTTTTGTTATTTTGAGGTGATCACCATTGCCTACTGATTCCCATTGCCTACATCTCCCCTATATACTCTTTTAATTTTTGTCACCACATCTTCTAAATAAAAAAAAACGAAATCGAGTAAAGCAATAAAGATTTATATCATTCAAAATTAAGCCTTACAAATAAACAAAGGCTTATTTTCTTCAGTCATCATCAATATTCGTTCGAGTTTTTATTCAAAAACTCTCACTGTTTACACGGCTTCGCTAAAGTTTTTATTTACCCTTCTTGTCTATGGTATATCCAAAAGGTCCCGTTTTGTGGAAAAGTTAGGGGCTACCTACATAAATCTAATGGGTACTTCTTTGTTTCAACTTCGGATATTTCTTAGCACTGCCGTAGCTAGGGACTTGGTATAGGGACAGACCTTCTAACTGAACTATCCAGTTATTTAATTACAGATCTTACATATATGATGCCATGAAATTAATAATCTCGTGGTCATCATGATTTTTTAAATTCCTTCCGATATTATAGATACAGTATGTTAAGAAAACCCTGTCCGACCCTTAAAGGTGTTGTTAGTTATCGATAACTGATTCTACTAATTGATACAAAACCGGGCTAAACTTAAAAAAAAAAAATCCCCCTAAAAAAATAAATATTATTTCGCAAAAAGAGGTAACTTAATAAATGTGCGATAAGCACCCTTCCGGCGGGCGGCAGGGCACACGGCACGTGGTTGCATCGCTATTCGCTCATAATAATACCGGTGTTGTCACTTTTTTTAAAAGTACCAAATTTCGGGGAAGTTGGAATTAATTCGCGGGAAAAAAAGATTATTTCAAAATTCATTTGTATTGGTACTATGATGATTACGTTAAATTTTATATTATATTTGGTCATGTGTTTACCTAACCTTTATTATCCTTATGGGTCGGACAGGGTTTTCTTAACATACTGTACAATGTTATTTTTTGTACATGCGAAAACCGAAACACTTGTCTAGTATTATTGATAATAATTTCTGTTTGTCAGTTTGTCATTTCTATACTCCAAGAACTCGGCATCAAACAGCTGCAGCGTCTTTCAGAATTAGTACAGTCCCGTATACTCGGATTTTTCGGTCACGAGTCAAGGCGCAATAATAACTCCATAGAAGGTTTGGTCGTCCAGGGCAGAGTAGAAAGGAACAGACCTCATGGAAGGTCACCGATGAGCTGGACCGACCAAATCAAGTCGGCAGTGGGAGGACCTGTAGATGAATGTTCTAGACTGTCGTCCAACACGGACAGATGGGGCGAAATCGTACGGCGAGCTACATCAACGTCTCGAATTCAGTCATAGAGACCACGACCATTCTGTCAAAAACGAAACGAAAACGAAGAAGAAGTTATTACTAACTAGTGTTGTACTAGTTAGTTAATTACTAAATAGTGTAGTACTAGTTAGTTAATTACTAACTAGTGTGGTACTAGTGTGCGTGTCAGACATGCAGGACCATTTAGTGGACGTATGCGGTTGCACTCTGCACGTTCTGATGCACAATCTGTTGCTGGATTGGTGGAAATAAGTGAGACTTCGGTGTGTAGACTTGCTTGGTATATTCTCCCAAAATATTAGCGGGATCACTATTTAACTTATACTACTATTGATTCTTGACTGTTGATCCTGTAGAGATCTTGCTGTTGATCTTGACTGTAGGTGTTGACTCCTCGAAGACAAAGATGAATGTGTCTTATTGACTTGCTGTATCTGTTGACTCCTCAATGGCGAAGACGAATGTGATGTCTTACTGTAGCTGTTGACCCCCCAATGGTGAAGACGAATGTGTTGACTGTAACTGTTGACTCCTCGAAGACAAAGATGAATGTTCTGTTTACTCGCTGTATCTGTTGACTCCTCGATGTCGAAGACGAATGTGTCTTGATGCTTTTTTTTTTATATGGCATCTCGTAGTTGACCTTGAGAGGCCGTGACTACTTAACCGGACTTTCCTGTGGATGCCTTAAATGAATTTAAAGCCTCCAGCCAGGGCTATGTCTAGATGCTCAGACGTGGGGCCTAGTTATACTATGACAAGGGCGGTAACCGTGGGAAGCGACGAGATCGTCGGGTCTCACCAGCCATTGTCTTACGCACGTTTCTGGGCTGCATCCTAAACCTGAGGGTCTGCACTTTATAACGTCCATTACAAGGGGTCATTTTATTGCGCCTATCCCAAGGGATCATTTTATGACGCCCACCTTTTTGGCGTTGTTACGTTCAGCCAGATGTGGGACAAGCATTTCTATTACAATTTTATGGCTGCTGCAATTTACAACAAGGGAACACTTTATGACGGTTACCTTTTGTCATTGATACTTTACCAAATGTTCACAGTCATTCCTATCATAATTGTTACCTTGCCAGATGTGTACATTTGTACAACCATTCCTATCACAATGAATGATCGCCCATCTTACGCTTTCTAAATTCTTATGCACAAATGTTCTATTCTAAGTAATTAATATAAAATCTATACTGTATACACCATTCGTAACACTACTCGTAATCAGTTCTATTTAAAACTATTCGTCCCGCACAACTAGTTAGTTAATTACTAACTAGTGATAACATATTCCATTCCATTTATTGGGATTTAATTCTCCCATCTCCGTTCCACCATCGGACGACCCGTCGTACGGCGAGTTTCCACCCTTATGTTGTTTACACCTCTACGATCCGGACGAAGCGTTTCGCCTCCTCCTTTATACCGCGTACTATCGAGGGACTGGAACAATCTGCCGGCGGCGGTGTTTCCGTCGGACTACAATTTGAGTGTCTTCAAGGCTAGAGTGAATAGGCTCTTAATAAACTAGTGCGCTTTACCATCAACGATTGCGGTCAAGCGCTAGTTTATAAATTAATAAAAAAAAAAAACACATGCAGGCTTTAGACTGTCATAAGGGGTCGTTCAAGTATTACGTAAGCACTATTAGGGGCCGGAGGGGTCTTTGTTTTGTTTATTTTGGATGACATGGGGGGTAGGGGAGTCTAGATGATGATTACGTCATCGGTAGTTATTTATTTTTTTACACGAAGTGCAACCCTCACATTATCTATGCTTGAAATGTTTTGTTCATAAGATTATAATATTTTTGTCCCTTACTCTATGTTGAATACTATATAAGTAAAATCTAATAACTATCTTAAATCTTTTTTCTTATTTTTAAAAATATAAATATTATATATTACATTATAATTATAAATATAAAAAGATGCATTTATAATTGAAAAATGTTTACGTAAGCATAGCGGAAGGGGGTAAGAGTTTTGCTTACTTTTGCTGACATGGGGGATGGGGGGGTAAATAATTGTAATAAATCTGCTTACTTATTATTTGAACGGCCTCTAACGGTCAAGTGTAGGTATGATATTATTATGTACTTTAATTTAGCCGTAAGTAATAAGTATTCTGAACAAACTATATTTAGGTTTGGCATAAAGAAAAAAGAACGTTATATATTAAATGTTATACTTTATAAAATAAACCTGTGCTTGACCGCAATCCCGCCTGATGGTAAGCAGTGATGCAATCGTTGATGGTAAAGAGCGCTAATTTAGTTAGCCTATTCACAAAAAAAAACTTAGTGAATAGAAAGGGAAACGGCAGTTGAGCGAGGTGATGCAATGTTAAACTCAACAACAAGACCAACAATTCTGCGCCAGAGGGAGATAGATCTGGCGACAACAACATTTGGTGCATCATAACCGGCCTACATCGTAACACAACTGCTCAGACCCGTCCTCCGTACGGCTTCACCAGACATCATGCCGGAACACGACGCGTTTTTAAGAAAAAGGGTTTTGATTCATAGACAAGTTGAAGCACAACGAAGTGATTCTATTTTATTTATTTATTTATTTTATTATTTATGTACACACAATAAAATACATAAAGATACGACAAAATTAAGATCTGAGTACAAAGGTGCTGCTTAGTTCTTAAGAAATTTCTTCCAGCAGACCTGCGAAAGGAGAAGTAAAACAGAAATGTAGACAAAAGTGTGTAAGAACAAAAGGAGATAAAATATGAATATGATAACTATTAAAGTAATAATATTAAATATACCTAAACATAAACCTAAAATAATTATATAAGCTAAACCAATAAAAACAAAAATAAGTATACTACTTAAATAAATACATAATACTAAAATATATAAACATGTATAAATAATAAACAAATTCTCACAATATAGAGGAAAGGTAATGTTCTTTTAATCGACGTTTAAAATTAGAAATAGTGTTTAAATCACGAATGTTAGGCGGGAGTGAGTTCCACAATCTTACAGCATGTACAGAGAAGGAATAGGTAATAAGATCATTTTGAGGGGATGAATGAAATTCTTCATTACTCTCAGTTTTACTAAAATGGGCAAAAGGAGATAGTGGGCATTGGCCAGCTTTGCCCCCTCCTCTCCCTTCTCTTCCTCTACTTTTTGTATAAAGTACAATGGAGCATCGAGATTAAAATTTTGATAAAATATTGTTTCACAGGTAATTGAATATGGTTAGAGAGTAGAGAGAGTTAGGTATAGAATAGAGTAGTAAACAGAAGCTCAAACAAATTTGACAAACAGTTTTAAAAAAAGTATCGTGTTACCCAGTGATTGGGTTGGGTGGTCAAGCAACTAGTCGTTTTATGTAAAACAATAGTATTGCGCTACATCCGGTAAGACTGTAAGCCAGATTGTTTCAGTTGTTGAAGATCAGACACATGTAAGAAGCACGTGTGTTCATGTAAATGTTACAGCCAAAGTAATAAATCTGGATATTATATATATACTGTCTAGCCATTATATATAATGTCTACTCAGTTCAGATAAAGTGATAATTGACACAAAATTAATCACATTAACTAGCAATTTTATAAAATATCTTCGAAGTTTTGGATAATGTAATAAAACAAGTAGGTAAGCGTTTAAGATTATAAAATTATATTTCAACTTGCCTTAAGCATACTTACCTAACTAATCATAAGGATTATTTAAAAAATTAAAATAACATAAGATAATAATTTCAGGCGAATTAAGATTGTCATAAAGTTATTTAACTTTAATTTATAAGCTCGCTAGCTATAAAACAAAAAATTAAAAACACATAGATCAACACACAATAAAGACAAAAATAATAAAGTTTTTAAAACGAACTGACATTAATTAACTAGGTCACAATTATTATTTATTCTTACAAGTAAGGCTCTTGTGACAGTTTGAGTTACACATGAGGTGGTTTGACTTTTATATTTACACCTATTTGAAACGCATTCTCTAGTACAGTTGCAATGCTGAAACCCTTGGCCGCCAAAATTACTCTTTTTTTGTACATTTCTTGATGGTAACTCCATGTTGAGTAACGGTATCTATTATAATAAACCTTTCTTTGCATTCAATGAACTGATTCCTTGCGTAAAATTGATTTAGAATCCCATGCTTAGTGCCAAACTTATACATTCCTTCTGTCTCCTGAGAAATTATAACAGCCATAATGTTTCTGTCACCGGCTTTGGCGCGGTTTACATCAGGAATTTTTACCACTACATTATCGCCTGTATTAGCAGCAGGATATTTGAACGAAGATTGAGTCGGCTAGACCGTATTTATTACTTTGGCTAACTTTGACACGCTATTATGAATAATGTCCAGATAAAGTGATTAATTTATTACATTGTCTAGTGACTTTGGCTTTTATATATAATGACCAGTCATTATGTATAATAGCTATTTAATCACTATGACTGTAACATATACATAAGTATATTTAGCTTTGTGCGTGACCTAAAGGCTGATTCTCGTACTTTAAACCGTTCAAAATGCGTTTAGACGCAATTTCATCTTGGTGACAAATCATCATCATGATCATCATCTCAGCGTTAATCCCAGTCCCATCCGGAGCTTTTACAGCTTTGGAGTCTGGGATCCGCTTTACCAGTCTAACTGCTGATTTTGGCTATTTACCTTGAAGCGACTGCCGTCTGACCTCCACAACTCGAAGGCTATATCGGAACATGTAGTTAGACCCATTGTTGGACATTTAAGAGCTCCAACAACCCGTAACGATTACCATTAGATGTTCGTATGGCAATCGAGACCACCGGCTTAACGTTCTTTCCGAGGCACGAGAAGACCAGCACATATTAATATTGATGCATACAAATATTTGCAATGCGCGGGGATCGAACCCGCGCCTCCTAGTGCAGCGGCCGCGTCCGCTACCGCTGCGCCACGGAGGCTGTCAACAAAACGTCAAAAACTTGCCATAATGTAGAAACATTAGAGATATTTTTAAGATAGATTAGAGGGCTAATTCTACTCATTTTAAGAAAGTATAGTCTGATTAGGGTTGCCAACCGTACTCTAAAATAGAGTATTGTATAGTAGTGTATCATGTAGGCGTACTCTATAATCTATAACGCTAATAAAGTACGCTAAAATACTCTTTTTTACAAAATGTTTACTAAAAATATTGCACGTCTGTCATAATATGCAAGGTAACTGTGTCACATTTGTAGATGTTTTTGGTGTTATGGAAAATTTAAAATCAGAATTCAGCAAAGACTGAAAGACAACTATTTTGGCTATACAACAAAACTGAAATTAAACCCTCTTGAACAATCATCATCTGACTTGGTTAATAAAGTTAACAGTAATTTTTCATTGTATATAGACAAATGCTTGACTTATTTACAAAAATGGTTTGATTTTAGTAGTGATAACTAGCTGTATTCACTAAATACAATCTTTAAAGAATAATGTTGAATCTAATCAGTTAGAATAAATTATAGAAGGAAAAATTAATTTACAAAGACTAAACATACTTACACATGGACAGTATATATGCGGAAGTAACAATTTTAAAAGCCACATTGTTTCATAACACAGATTTTATGCAAAAATCCACTGCAGGAAAATGGCAATTTATTTTTAAAAAATGTCCTGAAGAATTTGATTGCTTAAAAAAAAATATTAGCTATATACTCTCTGTTCCCAACACTTCAGCATTTACTGAAAGAATCTTTTCGGCCATGAATGTGAAGTGGCGAGAAGAGAGAAACAGAGCGTCATTGAATTTATTTTATTCAATTTTATGTCCTTACGAACATACCATTTAGAACCCATAGGTTTGTATAATGTGACGTATTTTAACATTGTATTCGTGACATGATGACATCTTGGTGGTCAGTGCTCGTGACTTACCAATCCAGCAGTTAAAATAATGTGTACCCAATCACCTAAAACCTACCTATAAAAAAATCGAAAAACAATACATATTTTCGAATAAAAGTTCCAAAAAAAACTGGTTAATTCATGATCCACAAAACAACTACAAAACAAGATATTACAAGCCGTGTGCGTAAGCAAAGATAATAATAGTAATTCTTATCCATTTAAATATGAATGTCACTATCTATTTCAACAAAAAACAGTTACTATCAAGCAACACAAAACAAGCAATTTCAAGAGTTAACATTATCATGGATTAAGCTATCTAACTCGTAACGTTGCATTAGACATTTGTACCTACAGTGTATAGAAAATATTCTTAATTCAAAACTCATTATCAGTGTATCCACAACACAATGCATATTATTATGATAATAGAGTGTTGTTACTCTATCTTTGTATATTAGTGATAAGTGTGGTAATCAGTGTTGTAAACATTGGCAATGGACTTGAAATATGGACTCAAAAAAAATACACAATTCAATTCATGAACAAGAGAATGCACAGGTTTCCCGTTCGATTTCAACATAATATATAATTCAGCAAGCTATTATTATTATCCAAGCGATTATTATAACCCTAACGATTAATATTACCCTAGCTATTTTTATTACCCCAGCAATTATTATTACACTGATAACATGCTTTGGTTAATATGCGACCAGCAGCCTAATCGGCGAACACATTTTTGCCAAATGATTGCGACTAGTTGGGATCGTTTGAACCGCAGTTGATATTATTTTACATTAATCTTATATCAACTGCGGTCCAAACAATCCCAACTAGTTGCAATCATTTGACAAAAATGTGGTTGCCGATTAGGCTGCTGAGGTCTGCAATATTGTCTATAAGTTTTGTATTTCTTATATTGTAATCGGCGCCGAATCTATTGTTAACAAACTATAATTATAAAGTTGCTTACTACATATATTGGCTGTAAGGTTTTCGTGACTATAAATCAAAAACCTGTATAAATAGCTTTCACAAAATTAATTAATCTATCCTAGGTTTCCAAACTAGCAGCTCTGAAAGCGTACTGCAAGCAGCAATACCTACCGATCATATAGTCTATTATAGGCAACGTAGCAATCTGTTTTCGCGGAATTACCTGTAGACTCCCACACATACAAAGCTACGTAGCAACATGGTCAATACACCCTGTCTGCGTACGAAGGGATTGAATGCGTCGCGATGCGCCGCACCCCTAACTCTCTGCTGCGATTGAATTTCCCAATTATACTCGAGATTTAAACATAGTTTTCGGATTTACAGATACAGTCCTGTTACGTTGAGTATGGCGAAAAGGGTGTGGCTAATCAACGATCTGTAGTCCATAAGTAGTCACTTCCTTCTGATTTCGATATTGACTCACAAAATATTCTATATTTATTTACAAACCTTACCATACCGTGTCTTATCCTTAACCACAATGTCCGCTCAGCTTACGAATCGGTTTCAAGAAGTTACGAATATTTTTCTTGCTTTTTGAGTCGGAAATCATAGTCAACTTATTGATTCAGTATATCTTTCTCATTATGAGTACGCATAATCAGTTCCCTGCTTTAGATTTCTAAGAGGTCTTAACTGTTCTTGTTTGAGTTTGAGAGGATGAAAATGCTTGGCTTACCAGTTAATCTCAATTTTAATATTTTGCTAGAGATGCTTCCCTCTTCTATTAATATTTCTAGCATTATGAACCTCATGTTTATTTTATTCAAACAAGTTTTATTGCTTGAACATTTCAGTATTATCCTGTTTGGTAGTTTTATTTTCATCTCATAAATAAATTGCAAACTATATTGTGCTTGTACTGTTTCATCAGAAGTATTTTTTTAAAATTTGTAAATATAAGTAACGTCATGTTCACCGTCACTTGAGATTAGTCATCTCTTAGCCTGCGCAGATGATACATTTTACACTCGCGCGTACACGAGACTTTAGAGCTACATACATAATACATATATGTATATCCCGTCCAGATGTCTACGCGCGTGAAGCAAGCATCGGGGCAAGAAGTAAGCATCTGCACGGGATATTTCTGTGCTATGTAGCTCTAGTATCACCGGTACAAGGGAGTAAACTCGTCTGTAAAAGGACTCATCTCGACAGGCTTTTAACTGCCAAAACCTATTTTTAATTTACTGTTTCTTTATTTGCTTTTATTTTACATTTTTTTTTTTAAATCCATGTAAGACTGGATATATTTTCGTGTTCTTTGAGTGAACTCGCAAGAGTTTTATTAAATATTGTTAGTTATATTTAAGAACTATCGGCCGCCAGCGACTTCGTTTGCGTTGAGTTAATTATGCTCCGCTCCTATTGGTCGCAGCGTGATGTTATATAGCCCAAAGCCTTCCTGGATGAATGGGCTATCCAACGCAATAGATTTTTTCAAATCGGACTAGAAGTTCCTGAGATTAGCGCTTTCAAACAAACAAACAAACTCTGCAGCTTTATATATTAGTATAAAAGTATAGATTAGTGTATATTTAAGTATCTATTAGTGGACAACTGCACTGTCGCATTAGGTTAAGGCATGTAAAGACAGTTGTAAGAGCGATAAATAACTAAATAATAATAATAAATATTTTTTTTCTCAAGTAATAAGAATATTGTTCCCAAGATTATGGAATATCTTGATTTAAAAGAGTGTCCTTGGAGATTCTTGCCGGTTCTTCTCTATAGAGATCTATTTTTTGGAATGAGCAACTAGCTTAATTTGTCTAAGTAACCGACTACTTAAATTTAATTCTGAGAATTCAAAAGTGTTTGTAAATGATTTTATTGAAGTAAATGCTTTGAATTTAAAAGTATTGGGGTCCACTGATATCATATTACAATTTCTAAGACTTTGTTTCCTAAATGACGATAGTTAGATACATCAAGCTGTACAGCGTAGCGGGGATATCGACGCGCAAATTGAAACCTTACACCAAATTCATATGATATAAGATGATATTGTCCACTCTAGGGACGTATCAAATTTTCATTGGTTATCAAGAAATATCTGATGTCTCATATAAAAGTGCGGCCCAAATGTACGGCAGTACATTTTTTTATTGGACAGCAGACTAATTATATTTCATCGCAGGTTCAGAATCATGTACTATAGGGTAGATGCGTAACACACTATGAGTAGCTATGAGTTTCATTTTCACAGAACAACAATATTCATTGCGTTATTAAGAAATGAGGAAATCAAAATCAAGTCATTTATTCAAATTAGGCTGAGAATCAGTACTTTTTTAACGTCAATTCTTACTAATATTATAAATCGGAAAGTTACCACCCACCAAGGTGGTGAAGCCGTACAGAGGACGGGTCAGAGCAGTTGTGTTGCGATGTGTGCCGGGTACGATGCGCCAAGTGTTGTTGTATCGGGAATTTGGTCGTGGAGGGTCTCCAGATCAATCTCCTTCTGGGTTAAACATTGCATCACCTCGCTCAACTGTCGTCTTCCTTCCTATTCACTTATTTTCTGAGTGAATGGGCTTAATAAACTAGTGCGCTTTACCGTCAACGATTGCGTCACTGCTTACCATCAGGTCCCGCGGTTGCGGTCAAGCGCTAGTATAAAAATAAACACAGAACATTAAATGAAATTATTTACCATATGCCAGCTAGCCACCAGCAAAGCAAAAATCATTAAAAATGGAAAAGTAAAAACTTATTACCTAAATAAAAGCTCCAAAATAAAGGGCCTTAAGGCTCACATATTTATGTATTTAAAAAAAAGACAATTATATAAAGACATACCTACATAACAACTTATTAGCGGTTCCGGAATAAAAAGGACTATGCTTGGGGCGTGACATCTAAATCTCGCTCAAGAATAAGTATGCCAAGTATGAATAATTAAGTATTACCCTACATAAATCCTTATGTAGGTGAACGTAGTTACTGACTGAATCATCGAGTGATAAAAATGTATGCTCAATTAATAAATATGAAAAGCTGTTCGTAAAAGGTAAGCAAACGCATCACTTAAGAACGGCTGTAATGAATCGGATAATTTTCTTTATTGAGTTCTTTTGTTGGGTGTTAAAGTTCCACGGAAAATTGAAACATTCCGGGAGAATTTCGTATAGGAAAACAAAATGAGTGAAATTTAGACTGGTCAAAGTCTGTGGGGTGTTTTTCAAACAAAAATACAATCTTCATGACAAATCAGTTAATAAGAGCAGGGTTACGTTGAAGGCGGTTCGCATAAATGATCGTAGAAAGTACTTTGGTTACGAGGGAAACATTATATTAAGAAAATACACACTTTTAAAAGTCTTGATGAACAGAATTCCATATTTTTGTAATACAACCGCGTCCTTCGCATAATTGTAATAATTGAAGCCTATTAATAGAAGTCAAGTGAGTCAGCGGCTATAGAATGCTGCCGTGCGTTTGCTGCTCATAATGACGTGTCTGGACATGAGAAGTGCTCGGAAACAATGGAGGAAGCGGCTGAAATAATTCAATATATATTCACAAAATTTCGTCTTTCAAAGTCTTAAAGGACTTGTGGGTAAGAAATAGAAATACGGGTCGATCTATGAGGTTAAGCTTGGTACGGTTGGTTCGTAGATAGGTTAGTGATTATGGTAGGCCGTAACATCGGCTGCCCGTAGAAGTTTTGCCGCCAAGCAATTCGTTTTATTCCAGCATGATGTCTAGTGAAGCCGTACGGAGGGCAGGTTTGTGTTGCGATGTGCACTGGGTACGATACGCCAAATGTTGTTATATCGGGTGTTTGGTCATGGAGGGTCTCCAGATCAATCTCCCTCTGGCGCAACATCGTTGGTCGTGTTGTTGGGTTTAACATTTTTTTTTTCCGGTTGTAAAATCCTCATGGATGTCCGCCGCCCTGGGGTGGGCGACGGGGTCTGTCAGACTCCTACTGACTAAAAACCACCCGGGTGTTCCGTCTCACACCTACACCGGGGGCTGCGAGAACTAATACTGCTTCCGCTACCCCCGCTTGGTGCTGGCCCGCCGCCGTGCGGCCTCCCCGTGACGTCTAAGAGTGGCGCGCGTGGAACACTTCGCGCCGCCACCTCGGGTCCTGATGCTTGGGGGGCGACAGATTTCCCCGAGTCTATCGCCCCTGGACCCATTTAGGGGGGCTGGAAGAGGGCGTTATCCGCCCTCCGGCTACGCCCGGTACGCCTGCTGCGGGCTGAGTGAGAGGACGAGATCTCCCTCTCCCTTTCCGCAGCCTCCTTCTGCGAAACAGTTGTCTCGCAGAAGGAGGCTGCGGAAAGGGAGAGGAAACCACCGCATCCCAGGACTCTTCGCTGCCGACCATCGACCTGATTACGACCGGCAGCGATAAGTCACTGCCTACTTCAGAGATGTGGGCACGGCGCAGCTCCTCCCAAGCGGCACACTCTGCCAGCGTATGCTGCGCCGTGTCCTCCCGGCAGTTGACGCAGTGGTGACACCGGGCGTCCGACACAGGTATTTTCCGAAGCAACCATGCCCCGGGAGCACCTGTGTCACCCGAAACGTCAGGGAGCCATGCCTTCTCCCAAGCCAGTCCGCCAGTACCGGCCGGATAACATTGCACCACCTTTTTTTTTCCGGTGTGGAAATCCTCATAGGATGTCCGCCGCCCTAGGGTGGGCGACGGGGTCTGTCAGACTTTTACTGACTAAAACCACCCCGGTGTCTCTTCTATCACGAGCGCACGTGGGGCCGCGGGAGTCAAGATTCTTTCACGGCCCCACACCATCGTGCTGGCCCGGTCTGTCCGGGCCTCGTCTCCTACATGGGGTAGTGGGGTGTTAAACTACCCCGTGCATCGCCTCAGAGGCGCGCGGCGACACACGCACGCGCCTCTGCCTCGGGGTCCATCAATAGGGGGCGAGGACTTCCCCATGTCCCTCGCCCCTGGAACCATTCATGGGGGGCGGAAGAGGGCGTTATCCGCCCTTCCTCGGCGCCCGGTGCGTCTTCTGCGGCCCGGGAAGGGAGTTGAGATCTCCCTCTCCCGTTCCGCAGCTTCCTTCTGCGACATCACGTCCTCGCAGAAGGACACCACCGCGTCCCACGACTCTGCGCTACCGACCATCCTCCGCACTACTGCCGGCAGCGTCAAGTCGCCCCCTACTTCGTTTGTGAAGACACGGCGCTGCTCCTCCCAAGTCACACACTCGGAGAGCGTGTGCTGCGCCGTGTCCTGCCCGCATTGGACGCAGTGGTGGCACCGAGCGTCCGGCTCCCTGCCTAAGCGACGCAGGTACTTGCCGAAGCAGCCGTGCCTCGACAGTACCTACGTCACCCTGAACGACAGGGAGTCGTGCCTCCTCCCGAGCCAGTCGTCGAGTACTGGCCGGATCGCCTCGACGGTAGCAGTCCGCCACCAGGACCTGACGGAGCTCCTCTCGGCGCAGCTCGATCTGCCGCTGCACCGGACTGGAGCCCCGTGTCCGCTCTACCTCGCGCCATCGGTACAATGACGCGAGTACTTTCGCCACTAGGTCCCAGGGCGGGGATCCGGCCAGGACGCAAGCCGCCCACATTGCATCACCTCGCTCAACTACCGTGTTCCTTCCTATTCATTCAGTTTTTTTTAAGTGAACAGGCTCTTAATAAACTAGCGCGCTTTACCATCAGCTGTCATTTATGAATCTTTTATCATACAATCGTTACCGGTCATCTTCCCTGAAACTCTGACAAACAAAAAAAATATATAACTAAAGGTTACAAATACTTACCAGTCACTTCAGTGTTGTCATTGTACTTAGGTCACAGTTATGCTATTACGCTATAGATGGAATACGCTTTATTATGTACCAACATATATTGTATACCAAGGGTATCATTATCATCAGCCTCTACTCGTTCACTGCTAGACATAGGCCTCCTCCATGGCACGCCAACAAGCTCGATCCTGAGCAGCTCTCCGCCAACCACTACCAGCCACCATTTTGATGTTGTCGCTCCATCTCGCCCAAGGGCGTCCTACGCTACGTTTGCCGAGACGCGATGTCCACTCGATTTACTCCAATGGTTGTCGGTCCTGCGGCATATGTGACCAGCCCCTTGCACTTCAGCTTGCTATTCCGCTCAGCTATGTCAGTGACTCTGGTCCTCCTCTGTCGGATCACCTCCTTTCTGATGCGGTCCTTCAGAGAGACGCCCAACATAGCCCGCTCCATAGCTTGCTGAGCGGCTTTAAACTTATGGACTAGTCTGACCGTTAGTGTCCACGTCTCGGGTAAGGGTAAAACGTAAATTACGTAACGTAAACAGTACCTGAGTTGTGGAAGACAGGTACACAGCCGCTCCATTTAATATACTGGTTATTTGTTATTAATACTTTTCGCACAAAGATATGTACAAAGGCGGACTTAATGCCTTAGGCATTCACTACCAGTTAACTATAGGTGGTGAAGAGATTAGATTTGAGATTCTTTTCTGTATCCGGGTAATCTGGAAGCCGTCCCCAAAATAGTTTGGAAAAGGCAACGCAGATAATGACTGATCATCTTCAAATAAAGCTTATCTTCATCATCATCTCAGCGTTTAGTCCTCGTGCACCCGCGGCTTTCGCGTTAGAGCCCGGGGTCCACTTTCCTGCTCATTCTCCTCCATTTCGCGCGAGCTTTAGCATCCTGTGGTGTGAGATTGTTGGCACGCATGTCATCTCTTAAAACGTTTTTAAATGAAGTTGTTTTGAGTGAGCACTGTCAGTGGAATTATCCTCCTAAGTGTCCTTAAACCTGAAACTTCTGACAAGTTATTTCACCCATTATCACTAAAATCTAAAAACTTGTATAAGTATAATTAATGGTACGGCTGTATGAGTGCGTTACCCAATTCACACCTTTCTACATGAACCATAATTTTACTTTTAAAAGCAATGCTTTAGCTAAACTTAGAAGCAAGTATCAGTTGATTATCCTACTAATATTATAGAATAGAATAGTTCTTTATTTACGTATAAAGTAGGTACAAAATTGAGATATTAAGTTTTTAGAAGATCCTTATACTGACTACCTCAACTAAGGCATGCAAACAAAAGCAAAAATTAATGTATATCCAATAAAAATAGACCATCTCATTTTACATATTATAAATACACACTGTCAAATCAAATAAATATAAATTACATGTTAAATGAAATTAAAACAACACAATTCATTACATCAAGTTCAAAAATATGTCCAGTTTATGGTCAATAGGTACAGTTCAGATCTACAAGTCAATAATACAGAGATGTCACATTATCAATCTAAATTCTCATCTGACAGAAACTCGCTAATTGAGTAATAACATTTGTCTATTAGTAAAATTGTCAATTTCTTTTTGAATAATGAAAATGTCACGTTTTTTATTACGTCGGGTAGTTTGTTAAAAATAATTGGACCCATACATATAATACTTTTTTTAATAGGGCGGTATCGGAGCTCCCAACAATAAGCAAATTTTTATATTGTCTCCTAATTGGCCGGTTCTTATTTGCGAACACTTTATTAAAAAGATACATATATAAATGCGAAAGTCTGTGAGTATGGATATCTTTCTTACTCTTTCACACCAAAACTACTGAACTTTAGATTCGGTGGAGAGGCGTGCGAAGAGGCTGTTTGGCGACCTAGATTTAACTCAAAACGGTCTCCAAAGCCTAGAGCACAGACGTAGAGTAACCATTCTTTCGGTGTTCTATAGGATTCATTTTGGTGAGTGTGCGAGGGAATTGCATGATTTAGTTCCCCCATCGGACGACCCGCTGTACGGCGAGTTTCCACCCTTACGTCGTTAACACCACTACGATTCGGATGAAGCGTTTCGCCTCCCCTTTCATACCGCGTACATCGAGGGACTGGAACAATTTGCCAGCGGCGGTGTTTCTGTCGGACTACAATTTGAGTGTCTTCAAGGCGGCTTAGTGCGCTTTACCATCATCGATTACGTCACTGCTTACCATCAGCCGGGATTGCGGTCAAGCGCTAGTTTATCTATACAATATGTAAAGAAAACCCCGTCCGATCCGTGAAGGTATTGTTAGATATCGTTAACTGATTCTAATAATGTCAGCAAAGCCGGGCTAAACTTAAAAAAAATCCCCTTAAAAAAAAATATTATTTCGAAAAAGCGAAGTAACTTAGTGCGTGGTAGGCAACACGTTAGGCGAACAGGTGCGGGTGTAGGGGGGCAGAGCACGCGGCACGTGGTCGCATCGCTATTCGCTCCGTCACAAATGGTGTAGTCACTTTTTAAAAAAATACCAAATTTTGGGGAAGTTGGAATTAATTCGCGGAAAAAAAGATTATTTCAAAATTCATTAATATTGTCACTATGATGATTACGTAAAATTTTATATTTTATTTGGTTTTGTGTTTACCTAACATTTATTATCCTTTTAGGTCGGATGGGGTTTTCTTTACATATTGTATGTATATATAAAAATCAATGCCACTCTCTTTGTAATTTTATAAGTCAAAAACGGACTCATCTATCCAAACCAAATTTTTAGGCTTTGTTTTGACTAATTAATAGATGGTTTAGGTGAAGTTTGAACAGAATCGGTTAAGCGGTTCTTCATTTATCACATTTTTTGTAGCAAATGAATTCAATGAACGATGGATCATCATTTCATCTATACAGTATGTTAAGAAAATCCTGTCCGACCCATAAGAATAATAAAGGTTAGGTAAACACATGACCAAATATAATATAAAATTTTACGTAATCATCATAGTACCAATACAAATGAATTTTGAAATAATCTTTTTTTCCCGCGAATTAATTCCAACTTCCCCGAAATTTGGTAATTTTTAAAAAAGTGACGACACCGGTATTATTATGAGCGATTAGCGATGCGACCACGTGCCGCGTGCCCTGCCGCCCGCCGCCGCGGAAAGGTGCTAAACGCACATTTATTAAGTTACCACTTTTTGCGAAATAATATTTATTTTTTTAGGGGAATTTTTTTTTAAGTTTAGCCCGGTTTTGTATCCATTAGTAGAATCAGTTATCGATACCTAACAACATCTTCACGGGTCGGACAGGGTTTTCTTAACATACTGTATATAAAAATCAATGCCACTTTCTTTGTAATTTTATAATCCACTAGAACTGTGTAATGATTGGCAGTGAAAAGCATATTGCCAAATTTAATTGAAGCTACGATCTTAACTGGTAAATCAAAAGGAGAAGTTTATTTGATACCGCGTATCCCTATGATCCCAAGTGATATGACATTTCTGTTCAAACGATTACAATATCCTGTGCGTTTATCATTTGATATGTCCATCAACAAAGCCCAATGGCACACATTTCACGTATGTGGTCTGAATTTGGAGGAATCATGTTTTTCAAATGGCCAACTTTATGTTGCCTGTTCGAGAGTCGGTACCCCCCCAGTCGTTTTTTTTTTAATTGCTAGCAATTAAAGAAATATTTTATGTTCAAACATAAAATATTTTTTTAAATAATTTTGATTATCCAATAAATTTGTTTTTATTATTTCACTTTATACGTAGCGAAGCACGTATCGGGCCGCTAGTAATTTATAAAAAAAAGAACAGATTTTTTGTTCTTCCTGGATCACTTCGATATTGGTAGAAAATATAAATGCATGTTTAGGAGCTTTTATTTTTATAGCTTATAGATATAAAACACGTAGCGAAAGACTAATAAAAAAGGATGATATGGATTCCCACAGTATTTTTTATGTTACGTATATGTAGGATGATATGCCAGGCCGAGAACCAAAATGCATTAACAAGTGTAGGTAAGTCGTCCATCATAGTTTAAAAGCTTCGCCCCAGATTCCGGTGTTGTACGGAAGACAGCAGGTCAAACTACCCTAAACTGTCAAATATTCCCAATCAATATTGAGCGTTAAAACTTTAACGATAAAGTTGAAAATGTAATAAAGAAATATAACAAATTGTAGTATCTTGAAATGCTGTAATCTATACCATAAATATCAGTAGGTACAACATCTAAATGTTCTATCTACATAAATGCCATAGCTGGCTATAGCACCTACGTTTACGGAGCCAAATGATTTTTAGAAAAGTGCTAATATGTCCTGAATGTGACCTCTGTTATGAAAGAAAGAAAAAAGAAGGTTATTTCAACTAAGTTAAAAAAGGCACACATCATCATCATCAGGCTCTACTGGTCCACTGCTGGACATAGGCCCCTTCCATGGCACGCCAACAAGCTCGATCCTGAGCAGTTTTCCGCCAGCCACTACCAGCCACCTTTTTGATATCGTCGCTCCATCTCGCCCAAGGGCGTCCCACGCTACGTTTGCCGAGACGCGGTCTCCACTCGAGGACTCGTTTACCACAACGGTTATCGGTCCTGCGGCATATGTGACCAGCCCATTGCCACCAAAAAAGACACCAAAAACGATAGAAATGCTTAAAATTGTATTGTGTGCCTCACGGGTACGCCAAATAAGCCCAGCACCTTACTGTGTTTGATTCGATTGAGATAGATTGTGTTACTATCAATCTCGACCTGAACCCTTTTGAGCGTCATTGCTTATCCATTGCTTCATATTATGTTCGGAAAAATCTACTCAACTATGTAAATAACGTAATGAATATTGCTAAACTCTCAAAATTAAACCCATTGCTACTGATAGTATAGTTACCCTGCTGTTCAGCATAAAAGTCAAGACACTTTTTACATTTTCATTAGTGAGTCATTTTTCATTATTGGTGCCGTTTCAGTTATTCACAATCTAAACTAATTTTAAGTTATGTGCATCTGTTTCTTTTCATTTCGTTAAGAAAATGATAGAAGATAACATTTTAATTTAATCCTGTCAAATTAAGATACTCCATAGACAGTTTAGACGCGATTATAAACATGGCGATTAAAAATACGCCAGTTTACGTCAGGAGCGCACTAATTTGACAGGTCTAAACTGAAATTTTATCTTCTGTCCTTTTCTTAACGAAATCGAAAGAAAAAGATGCACTTAACATAACTTAAAATTAGTTTAGTTTGTGAACAACAGAATCGGCGCCATTGAGTAGGTTAGTATGATTCCCGTATTTACGTAGGACGACACCTGTAGGCCTAGTATGAGTTTTCAATACGAAATTCGATCGTCGATATAGAGCGCGTTTGGCGCTCTCATTGGTTGAGAGTTCTTACGACCTTGAAGCGGGCCAATCGCTGAGTCAAACGCGCTCGATATCAACGATCGAGTTTCGTAATGAAAACTCATACTAGGCCTACAGGTCAAGCTACCCGAAACTGCCAAATGTTCCCAAGCAACCTTGAGCCTTAATGCTTTAGACATAAAGTTGAAGATCTAATAAAGAAATCTGAAGGATTGTAGTATCTTGACGTGCTGTCGTCTGTACGTATAAGTTTTTTTTTAATAATTATAAACTAGTGCTTGACCGCAATCCCGCCTGATGGTAAGCAGTGATACAATCGTTGACGGTAAAGCGCAGTAGTTTAATAAGCCTATTCACTCAAAAAAACTGAGTAAATAGGAAGGAAGACAGCAGTTGAGCGACAGAAGAAGATTGATCTGGAGACCCTTCACGACCAAACTCCCGACACAACAACATTTGGCGCATCGTACCCGGCACACATCGCAACACAACTGCTCAAACCCGTCCTCCGTACGGCTTCAACAGACACCATGACAGTGATGAACACGACGAATCGCTTGGCGGCAAGACTTTGTCTGATGGGTGATAACTTCTGCCGGCGGCCGATGTTATGGCCTACCACCGAATACGTACCCTTAAATTTACAGGTTACCCATCCTTAAGCTTTACATACTACACTCTATCAAGGTTTCATCTCGCGTCAACCTTGGCTTTAAGCCCAACCCAGAGGTAAACATCGTAAAACGCCAGTATTTTGTCGCACAGTTAGGAGTGTTGGTACATCCGTGTGCAGTTTCTGGCCTGCCATCGGACGCGTCCCCAGGTGGCGGATAGGGGAACGGCCCCCAGATATGGGGGTTACCGGTTTTCCAGCGCGGACCAAAGCCAGACGCGGGGACCGCTTCTGCGGACACACGTGCGACGGGTTAGCCACCACTACAGGTGGCTGACGTGACCTGAACCCCGGGTCAGCGTCGGACAACCCGGGCTCCTCACTGAGAGGAGCTGAGGGCCCCGCTTGCATGCGTGCAAGTGAGTGGGGCTAAGAGGAAGGACACCTCGCTAAAAACCCTTGGCTGCTGCGTCTTCTCGCACAAGACGTACCCAGCCCGGTCCCTCCCTATGGAGGGACCACTGTAAGCCCGCCTTTTAGGCGGTCATCGCCGGCGGGGGATTGGTAGCGCAGGCTATGCCGGTTTCCCATGACCCCGCCACTAAGGCTACGTTGGTGTGCCGCTGTAGTTTTTAGTGGGTATGCCGGAAGGCTATCTCTCGGGGAGTCCCACATACCCCTTGGGGACGCGTAATTGTCATTTTCCACAGTGACATAAAAAAGGGGGTGTTGGTACGTCAGCAACAAAATTAAATAACATTGACGACACGATTGCGTCGCGGGTTTGATTCCCGCACGGGGACAATATTTGTATGGTCTACAATTAGTTGTCGGGTCTGGCTGTCTGTTTTGTAAACGCACCCTAATACATTAAAATTTTCTAGGGCGGGGCAACGTTTAGTAATAAAAAAAAATACAAGAAATTGTTCGAAAACTTTTGGCATTTAATAACAGAAGGTTTTAATTAATTGCCACTTCGGTTTCGATTTTAATAAAATATTTCGCTCAGAAATTTAAATTTCGTTAACGTAAGTATTAATCTACTTTTGTTTCTCACTGCACATATTCCATGTTAAATGAATGTATAAGCCCCGCACGTTGATATTGCGATGGAACCTTGTCACAATAACAGCTGCGTGACGTCATCCGTCGGAGAAAAGGACAGCTAGCAAAAAAATGTTAATACAAAGTTAATTAGCTAGGGTAATGGGTTTATTTGTATTTTATAATTTTATTAAACGTACACTTTTTATACCTACTCGTCCATATTCTGATAAATAAACTTTCATTTCATTATCGAATTTCAAGGGAACGAGTATCTTTTTATTACTATCTATAAGATTTTTTTTCTAACCAATTTCTAATTCTAATTAATTGCTTACTCATTTTTACGGGGAACAGATAACAAAACTCAAAAAAAACAATAAAATAGGATAACAAAATCAAAAAGTTTTAACAAGTTTTCGATGCGCGTAAGCACGTAAGCGCGGGATGATCTTGCGAACGGTACTGACGCTGCAAGTTCGAACACGTCACCAAGATGGCCGCCAATCGCAATATCAACTTGCCGGGCTTTTATTGTCAAATGTGTTAAGAAAAAACTTATTCAAAATTATAACATAGTAATAAAAACAATCGTAAAACAAAATTTTTATCGCCCAATGCTTAAAATTGTAAAGTAAACGCTCATACTTTGTGTAATGACAATAATGGCGAAGGGCGGGCGTTTTGGGGGACTGTCTCGTGTAATTTTGACGTTCAAAAGTCAGCAGTTTTGAATTAGGCTGAGAATCAGTATTCTCAGCCTAATTTAAATAAAAGACTTTTCATTGATTGGTACAAATTCAACCAACTAAAAAATTAAATAAAAATATAAATAAACATATTATATTTGCTCTTGTCTGATATTTATTAACTAGATGTATAAATTTATTTAAACTAGTATGATACACTTAACGTATATATTTATTGTATAATCTATGTATAAATAGTACACTGTTAACTGTAGACTACCTACACTATTTCTCTATCCTTCCCCTTAGTATTCCATCCAAAGGTTGTCTGTAAAAGATCGCTCTAAATCTTTATATTTATGTTCTGTAATCTACATTCTAAAGAGTATTCTATTCTATCCTATTCATTCCACTGAGCCGTGCATTACTGCAACATTACTCAAATTTTGTTTGTCAATCGAATCTGCGCTGCGCTGTAGCCTGCTGCTTACCGCGGCTTTAAAGCATAGGTAAGTACGTAGCTGGTAAAGCCAGACACTCTACATGGGAGTTTTGGCGGGAAAGTCAAGCTGAGTTTCGCGCTCATTTTTCATTGGACTTTTAAAATTATGTGTAGTGTTGTTTACTAAATAAAAGTGCGTGATTTATGTAGTAAAAAGTGCATTCAGTAAATAATTCATAAAGTGAAATATCGCAGCATAATGGCCACATCATGACTTTGTCTCAAACCTCCCTCGTAAGCGGTTTACGCGGCCGTCTTTTTCGACATCAATAATTTATTGCGTGACATTGGTTAAATGCACAAACCGTGCGAAGCCATAAAATAAAGAAAGAAGAAAAGACCCTCTACATGGCTACTTACCCCTTCGATGAATATAGGCGCGATATTACGTCACCAAGAACCTTAACAACGTATATGGTATACGTTGTTAAGGTTATTGGTGACGTAGTATAGTAGGTACAAAGATTAGTTCCAGATATCTAATTGATAATTTAAAATTAAATAAGCTAATGAGTTACCTACACTACATAACATTCCACAATACCTCCCCATTAAATTTATAAATATTTAAGTAATTTATTATAATTAATAGTAATACTCGTAACGTTAATCGTGCAACATATAAAATTTTTTAACCAAACCACTACGTAAATATAAATACCATAAAATTATAAAATACTGTTCGTTAATGATATCATTTTAATTATAACATTTTTTCCTCAACAAGAGCGCCTTCATCCTCTCTCTCCTATAATAAAAATTAAACAAAACAATTTGCTGTGCCCGACAGGGTCCATAATTGATTCTATACTTAAATATACAAACTATTATGTAACATTATGGAATGCAATAAAGTATTGAGTATTGAGTATCAATCGCCGTTATATAGCGTTCACAGATGAGAACTTGGTAACTGAATCATTCTAAACTGATTAAAGGCTATGTTACCTAGCATACGCCGGCAGCGTCTAGCACACTCGCGCTGTAATGATTTATCGATCGCTGCTTTTCTGTAAGCATTTCATTATACTAAACTACCTATCTACCGAATTGATACCACATTATGTTGTGTCTATCATAGCTATACTACACCACAGTGTAAGGAGACTATGTTACATCAGGGGCCCTAGTCAGCTATTTTCATAAATTTCCCATTCTAACACGATTCCATTGTCATTTCGTTGTAAGTGTGCTTAAAAGTTCGGAATCTGTTAAATTCATAATGATCAATCAATTATCTCAGCCGTATCGTAATGGAATAGTGACATAATGACATTGCCGTATTGCCATTATTATAAAACCCGTTAGTAGAAATGATTTTCTAGAAACTACTACTGCATTTATGAGGATTTATTAATATGGAATGGAGTGTCAGTGGTTGACCACTGGAAAGTCGCCATAATGACGCCATTTTGTTAGTAGATTATGAAACTTGACAAAATCGATCATCTTAAAATCACTGATCTACCATTCTGACACTGTTGTAGCAGACTAAGGCCCATATGTAATGATCTTGCGGCAGTAGCCTCCAGTGATTATTGTTGGACAGGACAGTATACGTAACGCAAACTGTTTTGTTACGTTTGTAGTTCTTCTTGGAGCTCAAGAACATAACTCGCGGAGACTAGTAAGTACTTATTATATGATAAAAATAGCATACATATATACCGAAAATATTGATCCAAAGAAGTGAATAGTTTTCCTCATATCTTGACTACGAGTACCCGTCGTGTTACTAAGAAAGACTTTGCTAATTAACTAATATAAAACAAGAACACAAAATTATTATTCCATCCTATGGTCCTAATTACTAAGTATAAAACAAAATTCAGAGTCCTTCTAAAAAAAACCAATTTATTCAGTTCCCAGGAAGCTCACAATTACAATACAAATCAACGTTGTACTGTTATACATGGAGTAAACACGATGTAGGGCGTGGTTAAGTTTAAAAACATGGCTATAGCAACGTGGGAGAAAAGGGCACCCCAGACTGCTCGACGGAGAACGACGGACGTAAGTACCTCGAGGGTTCGAGGTACTAGCGATCCGTGGCGTTGGGAATATACGAAAAGATAAAATCCGAGTTGTTAAGCTTTTATTCCGATCCATTTTAGACCCTAATAACGACGGGCCATCTTTCGTTTATGAGCAACCATGTAATCAGTTTCCTTTGGCAGAATGAGTTTTTATTTATAGTTTTGGGAAAACTGTTTGGATTTCATATTAAAATCAACGTAGTCACTGACGACAGTCCGAAACAACAAATGTATGTAGGTTATTCAGGAAATAATCGATATAAAAACTATATAAAGGCCAAACTTTGCAAAAAGTGGTATTATAAAATCTCAGATTATTTAGAAGACAAAAAGCTTGGGACTGAGCTGCTCGCTCTGTTAAACATTGTTATTAAGCAATATGCGTAATTATAACGTAAATTATTGTAAACATTTTCATTTTTAATGTCTGGACTTGAAAAAAGACGATGATCCCTGAGTTTGTTTTGGCTATTTCTTCTCAGAGGTAGTCAGTTAGGAAATGCCGGCTTCATCTAGTTTAAAAAAAAAATACATATGACGTGTAAAAGTGATCAGTGATCCTACTTGCTTAATAAACGATTTCATTTCATTATTGATTTTTATCCAACATGAATGACATAGCTACACGAAACAGAATTATATTGCATCATTTTTTTAATAGATTTGGGGGTATATCGAAGTATTTTGGCAATAACGTCAAGTTTTCAAATGATTCACGTGCAACATGGATCATGGGAGTAAATAATGTAATGCCTTCATACTGCAAGAACAAGGTCGCCAGGTAACGGGTCCAATTTCGTGATGTTACTTGTTCGTTAAATGTTTCTTTAGTAAATTAAACTAATCAAGAAATTAGGCCTTCGCGTCAGCCGCGACGATCACGTGCCAGTAATAATATTTAAACACATAGAATTATCTGTCAAATAAAACTAATTTCAGGGATATTAAAATTATTTTTCTGTGTTTGATTTACATTTAACCCGTGTTTAAAAAGCACCCCATATACCTGAGCTCGATTATAATGACGAAGCATTTGGAATCGGAAGCCTAAAGTTGCCTCACTCATCTTAATCAGCGGTGTAATTTGGTAGTAGATACACTAAGAATAATAACAAATTCCATTTTGACAGTTCAACAACATTCATTGCGTTATTTACATTGCTGAGCAGACCAATTTTTCATAAATATGAAGCAATGGATTAGATCCTTCAAAATGATTCAGATTGTGTACAAGCTCGATTCTAAAGTTCTACAAAACAGGAAATATTCGGAATAAGTAGAAGCCTACTGTTGTATCACCAATCTATATCAGAGTTACGAATATTATCAACATTACATAATATCACAAAAAAGGACTGAATTCCGTATCAATAATTTACCATTAACACTTACACTGACACACTACCAGTCAGTCAGACGTTCCTCAATCTACCCACATCCAAGAAATCATATAGATGGCATAATCACAGAACTTGTAAAATACGTCTACAATAATACATATGTGAAAAAGCTACAATTCCAAATAGCATAACATGCTCAGGGCTGTGCCCATAATACTGTTACCTTGACTGATAGACCAGTACCAGACCGAACCAGTCAGTGACAAGCTGGCGAGTTCACGTGACAAATGAAAATTAGCCATAACGACAACTAAATCAATAGAACAGAATAGAATACTCTTTATTATATGTACATATATACCATATAAATTACAGGACATAAAAATATGAAGATTTATTTTACAAAGAGTGATGCAATGGATGGTCTTATCGCTAAGAGCGATCTTATACAAACAACCTTTGGATGGAATACCAAGGGAAAGGAGAGATGAATAATGTATGTATCCTACGGTTCACTAGATTATACAATAAATATATATATATATAAAGTGTACTTAGTACTTATCATACTAATTTAAATAAATATACAATGGTTACTTTTTGTTTATGCAAACGAAACCAGAAACACGCGTATTTTTAAGTAAAGAATCTATGTACAAAATTTAAAAAAGATATCATGAAAAACCACAAAGTTATGAGCTTGTTACCTTACTTGGTTGTCCCAACAAAAATATGGTCAATTTAGAAATCAAATCAAAAAATATGGCGACGCGGTGTAGGGGCCTCCTAGTACTACGATCTACCGTCAGCTGTGTTGTGCGCTCGGTAACCACACTGCAACAATTTCTAAATGTATTTGGGAAAAAATATAACATGGTGTAAAAATATTGGGATCGACTCAGTTGCTTATTCTGAACAAACTATATTCAGGTTTCGTATCGTAAAAATAACGTTGTAAACATCTAATTAATAAACTTCAAAATATTTTTTGAAGAGAAAAGAAATGCCTTTTAACATAGTTTTAAAAGTGGACAGAGATTGAACACGCCATACCAACACGGGCAAGTCATTTCATAGCCCGACTACTTGAACAGTAAAGTACACTCTTACAATTACATCAAGATTACAGTTTTTGGAACCCACAGACAAAGACCACAAAAATGCCTGCCTCTAAAGAAATCGAAAATATCGACAATAACAAAAGAAATAAATACCTATATGTCGGCCAAATTTGATAAAGAATAGAGGTAAACAAACCGTTGCTAGGCAACGAGTAGTTTACGCCTAAAAGACAGACGTTAACAACCTTTTCTAGATAGATGATTTTCATAAAAGTAATAATTCTACTTCCCACTAATGCAAACAGTTTATTTGCTTAGATATTTATGATTCGCATAGAACGCTTAACCGATTTGAATGAAATATGTAAAATTTTTTGATACATGTATATTATACTTAGTCCATACTTGAAAGCAATTAAAATACGGAAAATTGTATTGACAAATGCCTTAACTTTATCCATTGGTTGAATTCCACAAAATCTGTTTAATACCTGGATTTCATCCATATTTCTTTTTTGTAGGGCTATCACTTAAAATTAATGTCAATTTTTTAATGGTTTTTCGAAATACCAAGTTATTATGCATGTTATTTTAGTGATTCTATTGAAATATGCTGAAATAGGAATTGTTAATAAATAGTTAACATGTAAAAGTCAATAATCATGTAAATAACAGGAGATTTGTAAAACGTGAGTTGTGAAAACCCAAAATTGGTTTGTTCTCTCTCGGTGGTAGGCCATAACATTGGCCGCCGGCAGAAGTTACCACCCACCAGACAAAGCCTTGCCGCCAAGCGATTTATCGTGTTCCGGGATGATGTCTTGTGAAGCCGTACGGAGGACGGGTCTGAGCAGTTGTGTTGCGATTTGTGCCGGGTACCATGTGCCAAATGTTGTTGTATTGGGAGTTTGGTCGTGGTGGGTCTTCAGATCAATCTCCCTTTGGCGCAGCATCGTTGGTCGTGTTATTGGATTTAACATTGCATCACCTCGCTCAACTGCCGTCTTCCTTCCTATTCGCTCAGTTTTTCTGAATGAATAGGCTCTTGAATAAACTAGCGCGCTTTACCATCAACGATCGCATCACTGCTTACCATCAGGCGGGATTGCGGTCAAGCGCTAGTTTATAATTATTAAAAAAATAATCTTTATGGAGCTTGACGAGAATGTAGATGTTTATTAGTTTTGTATGTAGGGACGACAACAGGGCAAGCTACCCGAAACTGTCAAATACTCCCAATCTACCTTGACTCTTACCCCTTTATTCAAAAACGAAGCCGATTAGTGCCTGTTCAACCATACATTTTTGACATGTGAACGTCACTTAACTTTGATCATCGTTTATGAATATGCCTCTTAATGCTTTAGAGATACAGTTGAAAATTCAATAAAGCAATCTGACAGGCTGTAGTAACTTGATGTGCCCTCTGAGCATACGGAGACATAATTTTTAATTTTCAATTAATGTTGTTGCATTGTCAAAATGACACCCATTGCTATTGATAGCATATTACATAATTCTAATTACCGTTACGCGACATGCAAAGAGTGCATGTCGCATGTAACCTATGGAATTTTATTTTTCTTTCCTGCGATAAATGCTCGCATCGACGTTTTTCGAGAATAGAAAATTGTTTTTTTTTTTAATCATTATAAACTAGTGCTTGACTGCAATCCCACCTGATGGTAAGCAGTGATGCAATCGTTGATGGTAAAGCGCGCTAGTTTATTAAACGCCTATTCACTCGGAAAAACTGAGCGAATAGGAAGAAGACGGCAGTTGAGCGAGGTGATGCAATGTTAAACCCAACAACACGACCCAACGATGCCGCGAAAGAGGGAGATTGATCTGAAGACCCTCCACGACTAAACTCCCAACACAATAATATTTGGCGAATCGTACCCGGCACATATCGCAACACAACTGCTCAGACCCGTCCTCCGTACGGCTTCACCATGAGACATTATGTCGGAACACGACGAATCGCTTGGCGGCAAAACTTTGTCTGGTAGGTGGTAACTTCTGCCGGCGGCCGATGTTATGGCCTACCACCGAGTAGAAGTCACGTTGTAAAGTTCGAATCAAACGGCAATGACGAACACAAGATAAGCGAGAGTCAGCGGCAGTAGTAAAAATGGATTACCAGTACATTTTTTAATCGTAATTAAACGTTCAAAACGGTCCCCAAAGCCTGGAGGACAGGCGTAGAGTAGCCATGCAGCCTGTCGGAGTTCTATAGGATGCATATTAGAGAGTGTGCACGGTAATAGCATGACTTAATTCCTTCATCTCCGTTACATCATCGGACAACCCGTCGTACGGTAAGCATCCACCCTTACGTTGTTGACACCACTACGGTCCGGACGAAGCATATCCCCTTTTTTTTTTAAATAATTATAAACTAGCGCTTGACCGCAATCCCGCCTGATGATAAGCAGTGATGGGATCGTTGATGGTAAAGCGCGCTAGTTTATTAAGAGCCTATTCACTCAGAAAAACTGAGCGAATAGGAAGGAAGACGGCAGTTGAGCGAGGTGATACAATGTTAAACCCAACAACACGACCAACGATGCTGCGCCAAAGGGAGATTGATCTGAAGACCCTCCACGACCAAACTCCCAACACAACAACATTAGGCGCATCGTACCCGGCACACATCGCAACACAACTGCTCAGACCCGTCCTCCGTAAGGCTTCACCAGACATCATGCCGGAACACGACAAATCGCTTGGCGGCAAGGCTTTGTCTGGTGTGTGGTAACTTCTGCCGGTTCTTATATGGCGTACGCGCCGGTCTTTCCGTTTGACTACAATTTAAGTGTATTCAAGGCTAGTGTGAATAGGCTCTAAATAAACTATTGCGTTGTACCATTAACGATTGCATCACTGCTTACCATCTTAGGCGGGATTGCGGTCAAGCACGAGTCATGGTGGCCTAGTGATTAATACACCAACCTCTCCAGTATGAGTGTGCCGGTTCGATCCCAGGTCATGCAAGTACCAATGTAACTTTTCTAAAGTTATATGTACTTTCTAAATATATCTCGGACACCAATGACTGATTACAAGGTGAAGGAAAACATCTTGAGGAAACCTGGACTTTTAAGTCTGAAATCGCCAACCCGCATTGAGCAAGCGTGGTGATTACGCTCAATCCTTCTGTGTATAAGAGGAGACCTGTGACCAGAAGTGGGACGATAAAAAAAGGTTGATTATGTAGGTTGTTTTTTTTTTTTTTTAAATTGTGCCGTCTATCGCTTCTTGCGTGGCAAGAATTCTTTTTTGCCATTCTGTTTTAGCAGTCCTTTCTTTTTTTATACCGCTATTCCTTTTTTGCGGCTTACGCCTTGTCTTTTTATTTTGGGTTGCTCTTTTCCCACGTCTATTTTTGTTTCTTTTCTTTGTCATCTTTTTTATATTTACAATATTACTTATGCTAGTCATAACTTACATCTATTATATCTATTACTATCTACATTGGCATATTCTTATTCTATTCTTGCCGACGGCACAGTGCTTGGCTGTGCTGCCCTCGTCCGGTTTCTCTCCACTGACTGTTTTGCGACCTTGGATTATGTAGGTTGTTAACTAAGATCGAAGTAGAAGTCACATTAGTAGAATATACAATAAACACAAAATTAACTCACACATTCTTCCCATGGCTGTAGGTAGAAACTATACAGGGAGTATCTGACATCGTAAGGCCAACTTCGCAAAAAGGCTAGACAGCATGCCACAAATAAAATTATGATAGTCATTTATGTCGTTAATGAACGGTTACAGAATTCACAGTGTTTAAAAAAGTGTCGGCTTCGGCCTTTGAACGTTGCAAGCGTGCCGCCGTGCGGGTTTGTAGGTATGACGTTAATCCCTGATGTGAACTCTATTAAATCAGCTGATAAGATAGTTTTTCGAGTTTTGTTTTCATTGCGCTTTTTGTGTAATTAGCGAATTAATTAATTTTAACTTTAAAATCTTATTGGGTTATAAAAGTATAGCAATTATGAACGGTCTAAAGTGAAAAAAAAAAACTACATTTTTTTTTTAAATCATGAAAAAGCCGACGTAAAATTCCACCACTGAGGGGTTCAGAATCATGTACTGGATCCATGGGGCTCGTTTGTGCGTCGATGTCAGATACACCATACACTTTTTGCTACGGTCACATCATCATCATCATCAACCTTTTTTTATCGTCCCACGGCTGGGCACAAGCCTCCTCTTATACAGAAAGATTGAGCGTAATCACCACGCTTTCTCAATGTGGGTTGGCGATTTCAGACTTAAAGTCCACGTTTCCTCAAGATGTTTTCCTTCACTTTGTAATCAGTCATTGGTGTTCAAGATATACTTAGAAAGTACATATAACTTTAGAAAAGTTATATTGGAACTTGCCTGACTTGGGATCGAATCGGCACACTCATACTTGAGAGGCTGGTGTTTTAATCACTAGGCCACCACGTTCACGTTTATATGAAATTCTGAAATACAGAGTACATACGCTAGCACACCAAGCCACTACAATCTATTAAAGGAGATGTTTCATTTTATGCCACCACTATGTACGCTATAGAGATAAAAAGGAAAAAAAATAAAAGATTTTCATAAAAAATACTACTAAATTAATTTGAATAAAAATACAAGTACAATTAATTAATTATTTGAAACGTTTTTTAGTGTGATAACCCTTTATTGAGGTAGCCATGACAGTGGTTATGACGTTTGATTGGCGACTTTGACAGTTCTAATTACCCGTTGTGTTCGTGTCGAGTGCTGATTTGAGTTGATTGTGTTTTTTAATGTTGTTGTGAATTCATGTTTTATTATTTTCGCATAATATAGATACGATAGCCTTAGATACATGACACGTCAATCAAATGTAACTGTCAAAATCTTATTTCGCTTATTGCTGACCACCATATTTATTAGTAGTTGTGTTGCACTCCTTGGCCGAGTTAAATTGAGTCTGTATAAAAACTAAGCCAAAATATAGGAAATTAACATTAAAAACAGTTAACTATAGCGTAACTATACCTAGCATTAAATGTACAATGTGCTGGCCCAGGCTTCATAAATTTCTGAAACATCTCCTTTATTTAATAGATTTTCAACTTTATCTCTAAGACATTAAGGTTCAAGGTTGATTGGGAAAATTTGACAGTTTTGGGTAGCTTGACCTGCTGTCGTCTATACCTATCAAATAATTTGATGTCAATTCCCCATGCTGGTTTTCAACGAAACCCATAACAAACACAACGTTGATACTTGAGTCATAATTCATACTAC
Source organism: Sesamia inferens (assembly GCA_037179545.1). NCBI lineage: Eukaryota > Metazoa > Arthropoda > Insecta > Lepidoptera > Noctuidae > Sesamia > Sesamia inferens. The sequence goes on along the minus strand of CM073934.1, from coordinate 23,886,587 downwards.
ATGAAGGTCCAATGTATCTTGATACTTACCGTACAATTGGGAGGACCCGGTACCCCGAGAAGGCAGATGTCGAACGCATAGATGGTCTTTTAGCCGGCAAGTGCCCGGCACACCCTCCGCGTCCCCGAGCGGAGGATAGTACCTAAGGATTTTTTCACCTTCGGAAAAAAAGTGTACCTTGACACACGATGGAGAAGAAAATTGAGTATAAAAGTACTGATTTTGATCTCATATTATTATTCGCCTAAAATGAAGCGCTACCATATGCAGCCAAAATAATACTGGACAACATACTCGTAATTACTGGTTGCAGAGTCCCGTTAGATACTGTTTCGATGAATTATCTCTCCAATAGTTTACATTGCTTTATCTATCAAATAGTTTACACATCGTTCATCATTAAACACAAGTGACTCAGTGTTTACCGACACAATACATGTAAACATTACAGTCTGTTGCCTACTCCGTCTTTTGCTTTAAGCCTCGCATTTCATGGACAGCTGCATGGCTCCCGGAGACAGGCCCAAATCCAACAGAAGAATAGCTACGTAAACTTCATGAAAATTGTTCTCTCAGAATTAGGCCCCACCATCTCGTTGCGCCTCTATACGAAGCTTTTATCTTTATACAAAGCCACACATAACAAGCCGTGATAACCGATCAAGTCCACTAACCACAAACACTCATATTCAGCAAATTTCTTTTCTTCATTCTACACGCATGTTTTAAAAACTTCTTACCCTAAGAACATTCTTCTTTAAGAACACGTCAAATCTGTCTTGTATTCTAAAGTAGAACATGCACCTTTTTTCTAAGTAACGCTTTTGATTATCTCAGTTGATTGGTCTCATTTTAAATGGATACCTTTCCCCTTTTCCTGCATAGGTCACGTCCACATTATAGCGTCTGAGTTAAGTACATTGCCTTAGACCCGTCATAAAAGATATGCCTGCAATTTCTTCCGAATCCCCTTAATACCGGGATAGACACTGCTTGGTAACAAAATTGGGAACGGTAGTACCTACACCCATGTAATTTGTTTGGACGACCTACATTCATAAGTAGCACATTACACCTACATTCATTCTAGTAACCGATGTACGAGATCCAATCATGGTTTAACATATACAGTGTTACACTAACGTGGACAATCTAGAAGGTTTTCCGATTGGCTCTGATAATCCTATTGAATACGGAAGTCAGGGAAAAATGAGACGTTCAACGAGGAACATATATTTTAAATTTTTAAGGGAGTGTATTGCCGACTCATAAAACTGAACATAAGGGACCAACCATTGAGTTATAATGTACTTAGTACATTGTACGTAGTACATTATAACTCAATGGGACCAACTCCGTAATATAAAAAGATATGGGTATATCTGATATATACAAAAGGGCAATACTAACGCGATCAGTGAAGCCATATATATCTATAAGAAAATATGTTACGTGCGAAATAAATAAATACAAAATATTCGCATGCACCAAAATTTTCATATTTTCATAAATGTAAATATACATTATTTACGTAAAAAAAAGTCTTTAGAACGACATTATATATATAAAAAACTAAGTTAACTGGCAGCCTTTAGATTTTCAAATAATACCACCTGAGGAAAGCTATCACTTTTATACAAGACCAGACAGGCCTTGAGTCTCCAGATTTTTGGGACCACTTAGACATTATAATAATAAAACCACACAATCATGTAAACAACCTCGACGAAGCTAATGAAAAACCTAATTCAGAAGATTCCTTCTGCTAATGCCATTAAATTCATTGAAATATAAACTATCGGATTAGATGTGATGTTGTCGAAATAGTTGTAGTTGAGTCCAAGGCCAAGGTGGCTGCCAGAAAACTTGGCGTTATCGCAAAGGTCCGGCAGTACTTCACACCAGGGCAGCTTCTAATGTTGTACAAAGCACAGGTCCGCTCGTGTGTGGAGTACTGCAGCCACATTTGGGCTGGTGCTGCTAAGTGTCACCTGGCCACTTTGGATTCAGTGGAGAGGCGTGCGAAGAGGCTGATTGGTGACCTTGATTTAACTCGAGTTGGTCTCCAAAGCCTAGAGCACAGGCGTAGAGTAGCCAGCCTTTCGGTGTTCCTTAGGATACATTTTGGGGAGTGTGCGAGGGAATTGCACGATTTAATTCCCCCATCTCCGTTCCACCATCGGACGACCCGTCGTACGCCGAGTTTCCACCCTTATGTTGTTAACACCTCTACGATCCGGACGAAGCGTTTCGCCTCCTCCTTTATACCGCGTACATCGAGGGACTGGAATAATCTGCCGGCGGCGGTGTTTCCGTCGGACTACAATTTGAGTGTCTTCAAGGCTAGAGTGAATAGGTTCTTAATAAACTAGTGCGCTTTACCATCAACGATTGCGTCACTGCTTACCATCAGGCGGGATTGCGGTCAAGCGCTGGTTTATATTTTAATTAAAAAAAAAAAATCACTACCAATATCGGCGATTCATGATATGTAAGATGATGAGGGATATCACCATGATCACTACACTTGAGGGTTGATGATGATGAGGGCCCAACTGTTTAGCCTTTTCCCAACTATATTGGGTCTATTGGCTTCCATTCTAACCGGATGGAACTGGATATCAGTATTTTACATTGAGCGAGGATCTGACCTCCAAAACCCAGCTAATACGATACTCCTTGGTAAGAGTTGCAGTGTAAGTTTGTGACCTGTAGGTATATGCTGTACCGATTTTGACAATTCTTATTTATTTTTATTTTTTTTTTAATATACACACATCAAAAGTGTCTAGGGATCAAGCATTTTTATGCGGATTTCTTGAGATTGAGATGTGGCTTTGTAATAAATTTATGATTTTATAAATTTATATGGATCCTTTTTGGTGCATTTCATAATTTGAATCAGGAACTGTGAATCAAATTCGAGTAAAAGATGAAAATCAGCTGTCAATATTTTCCCTATAAAAACATACAACGCATTGAAGACATTATTAGTGCTACTGTTTCCCTACTACTGAATAAAACCAACGTTATTATGGAGCGGCGACGTCATTTAAGCAGAGAAGAAATGCTCAGAGCCGTGGGAATGATAGAAGCTGGTTCCCGGCAACGTACTGTGGCTTTAGCTCTGAATACAAGTCAGAGTGTTATCAGTCGACTTTGGACACGTTACCGAAGCACTGGTACCGTGGCTGAGCGCCATGGAGGACGGTATCGCTGCACCACACGGAGACAAGACCGATACATTCAAATCTTAACTCGAAGAGCTCCAACAATAACCGCCATGATGTTAGCCGTGAGGCTTCATCACTCTTCAGGGAACTTAATTAGCGACCAAACAGTCAGAAACCGCTTGCATGAAGTGAACCTTCATTCCCGAAGACCGCTACGGGTACCACCTATAGCAATGCACAATCGTAGGATTCGATATCAATGGGCTCTTGAACACAGAAATTGGGCAGAAGAACAATGGCGTTTCGTGTGCTTTTCTGATGAGTCTCGTTTTGGTATGAGACCGGATACAAGACGTATACGACACTGGAGAACCCCTGGACGCCAACAGCGATTAAAATCCTGCCAGGAAGTCCATCCTTATAGTGGTGGAACCATCATGGTATGGGCGGGTATTTGGATCGGCGGAAGAACTGAGTTGATTTGGATCAGAGGCAACCTCAACGCTCAAATTTATGCTGAGACGATTGTATCAGACGTCATCGTTCCTCTACAAGTGCAAATCGGTCCCTTATTTCAGTTAATGCATGATAATGCACGACCGCACACCGCAAGAGTTGTAAGACAGACTCTCGCCGCAGCTAACATCAATGTCCTGCCCTGGCCTGCTCAGTCGCCAGACTTGAACCCGATTGAGCATGCATGGGATATGCTACAGAGAAGAGCTCTGCCGAATATGGAGGGTATCCAGTCGCAAGAAGACCTTTTTTTGTTGTTGCAACGAACATGGGCGGCCATTCCACAGCGTGATTTGGATGAACTCATTTTGAGTATGCCAAACCGATGTTCTTATGTTGTTAGTGTTCGCGGTAGAAACACGTGGTTCGATTCCAGGTCAGGCAAGTACCAATAAAACTTTTCTAAAGTTATACGTACTTTCTGAGCATATCTTGGACATCAATGACTGATTACAATGTGAAGGAAAACATCTTGAGGAATCCTGCACTTTAAATCTGAAATCGCCAACCCGCATTGAGCAAGCGTGGTGATTACGCTCAATCTTACTCTGTATGAGAGGAAACCTGTGCCCAGCAGTGGGACGATAAAAAAAAAGGTTGATGATGATGACAATGATTTAAAACCTATTAATGAAAAGACTTTTTCGTCGAATTTCGACACAAATAAAAATGTGTACCGGCCATCGAAATGGTCGCGACTCAGCTGACCGTAAATAAGCTACAACGCTACCTCGTCCCTTTTTAGGTTAACAAGAAACTTTGTCGACAACTTTACAAAATATCACTACGGATTTTGCTTTTTTTATTAGACCACTGGTAAATCCCCTCGAGTTTTTTTTTAATATATTTAGGTTTAGCAAATGTTTCATTTGCGTCAGATATACAATCAGATTATGGAATAAAGATTGGCTTGAAGAGTGTAATAATTAATAATAATAATTATATTCCTTTAACATTACATATTACACAAGAAACTCTGTTTACGCAAACGTGCGTAAACAGAATTTCTTATGTAATATGTAACGATAACACGAATAATGAACCAAATTGTTACATACATAATAATTCATGCCAACTGATAGTTATAATCAGCACCCTTGGCAGTAAACTACCAAGTAGGTAAAAGCTGCTACATTGCTGCCGCGTCTCTTTCTACCACAATAATAGATGGCCTGTTGGTAGTTGGGATCGTATGGACCGCGGTTGATATAATTTTGGTTGATATTATTGTACACTAAAATTATATCAACTGCGGTCCAAACGATTCCAACTAGTCGCAATCATTTGACAAAAATGTGTCCGCCGATTAGGCTGCTGGTGGGATAATCTTTGCCGAGTAATTCAAAAAATATTGAATTGTATAAGTGTTGATATAAACTTAAAAAAAAAACATTTATCATAACGAATTTTGCATTTTATGCACATTGAAATAAAACTTGTTCGTCCAATTTTTTTTTTTAATATTTTACCGAATGGTTTCTTGTGCGTTAAAAAAAAAACTATCAATTCTATTGACGTCACATGTCATATACGACGGTGCACGGGATTCTTTGATTTTCACGCATATAATATACGATTTGTTGAATGTAGTGATAGTTCTTCTTCTTCTTCTTCAGCCTATGGATGTCCACTGCTGGACAAAGGCCTCCCCCAAGGCTTTCCACATTGACCGGTCTTGTGCTGCCCGCATCCATCGGCTTCCTGCGACCTTCACTAGGTCATCGTTCAACCTGTTTGGGGGCCTCCCTACGCTGCGTCTTCCAGTACGTGGCCGCCACTCCAGAACCTTACTGCCCCATCGGCCATCGGTTCTACGAGCAATGTGCCCTGTCCACTGCCACTTAAGTTTAGCGACTCGCAGAGCTATGTCGATGACTTTGGTTCTTCTGCGGATCTCCTCATTTCTGTTTCGACCACGCAGAGAAAGTCCGAGCATAGCTCTTTCCATTGCCCTTTGTGTGACTTTGAGCCTTCGTATGAGGCCCATTGTGAGCGAACACGTTTCAGTTCCATAAGTCATCACTGGCAACACACACTGGTCAAAGACTTTAGTCTTGAGACACTGTGGTATCTTGAACGACGAGAAGATGTATCGTAGCTTCCCGAACGCTGCCCAGCCGAGATGGATTCGACGAGACACCTCTTTCTCGAAGTTGGACCTACCTAATTGGACTGTTTCTCCCAGGTATATATACTCGTCAACAACTTCGAGTGCAGAGCAACCAACTAGAATTGGAGTGGGTGCGACATGAGAATTCGACATGATCTTCGTCTTATCCATGTTCATCTTTAGACCCACTTGTTGGGAAGCTCTGCTGAGGTCATTGAGCATTTTACCCAAGTTTTCCAGGGTCTCAGCCATGACCACGATATCATCTGCAAAACGGAGATTAGTGATGTACTCGCCGTTGATGTTGATGCCAAGTCCTTTCCAGTCCAGGAGCTTGAAGACATCTTCCAACGCAGCAGTGAACAATTTAGGAGATATGACATCTCCTTGTCTCACTCCACGCTGGAGTTGGATCGGTTTCGAGTCCTGATCCTGGAGACGGATCGGTTTCGAGTCCTGATCCTGGAGACGGACTGATATGGTGGCGTTTTTGTACAAACACTTTATCACAAAAATTAATAAACAAGGGGCCACACAAGAAAATAAAACATTAAACAAATAAAAGCTGCTACATTGCTGCCTAGACCCTTTCTAGGGCATCTACAGAGCCCGAAGGTGGGCTAGTCTTAACAAAGAAGGTCATAATTTGTCGATTTTCTTTTTTTTAACAGTACCCGTACTTACTGTAAATCCCCAAAGTGTTTTAAAAAAATGTAATTTTGTGAAATATTTCTTTTGCGTCAGAAATACAATCTGATAAGCGTAAGTAAGATTAGATGCAGGTTATTGTTTCGACTGACGATGACGTCATATTGACGGATATCTTATGCACATATTGATTAGAACGAGATTACGAATAAAAATCAGTATTTATATTCTGAATTTGTTCAACATAATATTTAATCATTTGCCTAGCCTCTTCTTAGGTATGTTGGGGTAGGTTTCCAGTCTACATAACTGAATGCCGCTGAACAGCAGTTTTTTTATATGGAGCGATTGCCCATCTGACCTCCACAACGCCCAATTAACGCTAATTAACCCCTGAGTAACGTGACACCCCTCGGTAAGACTGGTTGTCAGACTTTCGGATTTTTGACAACCCATAACGACTGTCAAAGATAAAAAAAAATGTTTGAAGACATCTGTATTTTTGGAGTTTTGGAGGGAAAGTCAAGCTGAGTGTCCCGCTCATTTTTCATGGGACTTTTAAAATTATTTATAGTGTTGTTTACTAAATTAAAGTGCGTGATTTATGTAGTAAAAAGTGCATTCAGTAAATAATTCATAAAAAACAGTGAAATATCGCAGCATAGTGGCCACATCATGACTTTGTCTCAAACCTCCCTCGTAATACGGTTCACGCGGCCGTCTTTTTCTACATGAATAATTCATTACGTGACATTGGCTAAATGCACAAACCGTGCCAAGCCAAAAAAAAAAGAAAGAAGAAAGACATCTGTATTACTCCCATATCAAGAAGGTTTAAGTGTATGTAAGCTTATGCAATGTTTGATTGTTAGAATTCTGTCACAAAATAAATAATTGAAAATTAAATACTTACTATACGTGTTCTATCGAGTCATAAACGTTAAAAATAAAAAAAAATATATATTACTAGCTGTTGCGCACGGCTTCGTCCGCAATGATAAATAATAAACAAAAAGCAGTGATACAATAGTTGTTGGTATAATAGGTGGTGGTTTGAGGACACGTGCGACAAGGATAGATTCATTAAAGTAGAGAAGAGAAAGAAGAAGAAGCCAGACATTTTTTTTTAAACATTGCCTCACACTAGGAACTTCTCCTGTGTGGCTACCATAAGTTTTCACTACGAAGACTCGATCATCGATTGGCCCGCTTCAATGTTGTAAGAACTATCAACCAATGAGAGCGCCAATCGCGGTTGATGCGTATGATCGAGTCTCGTAACGAAAACTTATGGTAGCCACTAGCCACACTGTATCGTGGGTGCGTTTACAAATATGTATACAGTATGTTAAGAAAACCCTGTCCGACCCATAAGGATAATAAAGGTTAGGTAAACACATGACCAAATATAATATAAAATTTTACGTAATCATCATAGTACCAATACAAATGAATTTTGAAATAATCTTTTTTTCCCGCGAATTAATTCCAACTTCCCCGAAATTTGGTAATTTTTAAAAAAGTGACAACACCGGTATTATTATAAGCGAATAGCGATGCGACCACGTGCCGCGTGCCCTGCCGTCCGCCGCCCGCGGAAGGGTGCTTAACGCAGATTTATTAAGTTACCTCTTTTTGCGAAATAATATTTATTTTTTTAGGGGGATTTTTTTAAGTTTAACCCGGTTTTGTATCCTTTAGTAGAATCAGTTATCGATACCTAACAACACCTTCACGGGTCGGACAGGGTTTTCTTAACATACTGTATAACTGACATACACAACCATCCAGACCCGGAGCAACTACTTATAGGCCATACAAATTTTTTTTTCGTGCGGGAATCGAATCCGCGACACGCAGCGCAACAGTCAATAGCTTAGCTACAGCGCTAACCGTGCAGTACGTTCAACATAATAATCAATAAATGTATATTGCTTTCATAACAGTTCGCAAGCAATTCGTAACTATGAAATGAATACCAGATTTTCATTCGGATTATGAAGAAAAACATGAAAACAAACTGATGATGTAAGGCCGCCGTATATATTGTATATACATACATGTACTAGAGTACCTATATTGTGGGGCAGAAACGCCGGGAAGCAATTGCAACCCTAGCGCTGATGAATACAAGCGAGCTCGAGGCAGCTAGCGGTGTGCTGCGAAATTTAATCTACCCCAGTCTGCCACCCGGCGCCCCCACCTCCCCCCTTCGGAGCTCTAAGCACCTAGGTATAGCAACCTATGTACACTCTACACATACATAGGTATAGCCGACCTCGTAATTGTTTAACCACCTTTAGGTTGAATGTCACTCGCAAATCGCACGTCGTACAGCAACGAGGTCTATTTATCTATACGACAGATCATCATAATTAGCCTATTATGTTCCCACTGTTGGACCAAAGGTCACGTCCCCGTGAGAGGTAGTGGGTCGTAATACACCACGTGATGTAGATGCCACATGTCTTCGAATTTTTATGTCTAAGATTCCGGTTACCTCACGATGTTTTCCTCAAACATTTTTTGAGAGCACTGGAGATGAAATACTTTACACAAAGTTAAGCGAGGTTAAGTTAAGAAGGGTTCTCAGTTCGATCTTTCTACTCGTGACGGATATAGCAAATGAGGAGCTGTTGTCAATAGTGGTAAAGCAATAACAAGGTCAACTATACCAACACTAATAAATAATTTATTCATACTAACGCGCTTCTTTGATGGGTATACACTCGCGTAATGACTATAATATAGATGGAGTTTGTTTTTGACGTTGCCATGTGAACCATTACCAATTCTATACATATAATTCTATAGTTAGTCTGGCAGTGCCTAGGTACAGCACGACACCGCGTTTACCTACGTAGACCACGTACCTACTAGGTAGTAAGTACTCTACACAAGGACCGGCGACGGCGTAGCCAACCGTTAGAAATGAGATAAAAAACTGGTTACATGCAATATGAACAAAAACACGTTCGATTGTTGTTGAGCTGGCCTGCCTCTGTGAATAAAGACTGTTGTCAACAATACCAGAGTAAGTATAATAATAATTTTTCTACCTGAGCGTCCCGAGGTTGGGTTCGATGCAAAAAAATGAGCTGGGAGCTGAGATATTTGCATTTTAGAAATTTAGATACCTTAAAACATTTCCTCGTTAAACTGTTATTAACAATATGTAATAAAGGATTTGAGCTTAAATGTGAATATATTTAGCCAGAATAAATAGAATATGAAAATATGAAATACTTCAAATTAAAGTCCTATTGTACAGCTCAGGGATAAATGGCTTGGTTACAACCTTAAGTTCCAGTTCGTAATGTGTATTAAACACATAAAAAGACTGAAAACCTATATTAATCAACGAGAAACTTTCCAAAAGACTTCGGAGAAAATGAGATAGGTATGTGGACAAGATAATTTTTATCAGTTACACTTTGGTTGGTAAACTTTATCGCAACTATCATATGGCCTTGATAACGATGACTTATCAACGATATCATTCATTTACTGTTGTTGATGTTACAAAAATCAACTTTTAATCTACATCGTGCTTTCCACTGTATGCTATGTAAATTACAGGGCAGAGCGAGAGCGCGCTATATTGCCGTCTCTGTCGCTTCCAACGAAAGCCTCCTGAAAATATCTATTGATTATTGTATACGTGCGGGTTGGTACGTATAGTCTGCCACCTCGCCCTGTATTATGTCGCCTAGCATCGAGTGCCAATTTATTTGAAGAATGCTCGTAGTGAAGCGAGCAAGCTGTGCTCGTTGCAGTGACGCGAGCACATCACACGTCATGCCCACCTACGTACACCTGCTCGGGTAAACAGACTGCCAATGTACAAACTACGGCAGATTTTATAAATAGTACCCCCGGCCGATTAACTACAGTATTCAGTACTGAAAGTATCCAGCTATGTGTATTTATGGACAGCTTGTAACTGCGCATCGCAATGTTCGTTGTTTCAAATAGAAGATTCGTTGTCAAACGGAGTAATAGTCATGTGGTATTGAAGCTGCAAGAGTGGGTATGTATCATCAGCTAGCTGCAAACGTATAATAGCCATGATGACATGACGTAGACGTACGCTATGTCGAGACCTGTCGGGCTGGCCTGAGAGCAAAAGGTTGTGAACCTGGGTTGCCAGCTTTTGCATTGCCATGCTTTAGGGGAAATTATATTAATTAATTTATCGCACTTCCAAAACTTTAGATAGGTACTTAAGATTTTTTATTTAGACTTAAATGTTGACAAGGAATAATGTAAAAAAATACGAGAAAACGTCCTCTTTTAGGAAAAAGAACTTGAGATAGAACAAAAAAATTAGTACGTAGTAAAAAGTTTCATAAATAAAACTGTTGATTAAATTAGTGGTGATGCCACACTTTGAGCACATTGCCAAAGTAACTGACGCAATAAATTGGTTGTTTTCTAGTCAACTTGTTTAAATTTTCATTAGATACTTTTGAAACAGAGTATAACACTGGTTTTTCTAAAAAGATAACGGACAATGCGCGTTTGGGATGTTCCGTTCTATGAAAAAACAGTTATACGATCTCTTGTGCGTATGTCTCATTTTGTCACAGTCAATGGGCTCCGAATCTAATGGACCGATTAATTATATTGAAATTTGGGAAACAATCATGAATAAATCTAACCCAAACACGGACATACCTATTACATAAATAAATGAATTTTGAATGTTAATATTATTATTGTAAGGTTTATAAACTATGAGGGTAACCAATTCTTTTTTAAATTTTTGCATAATTTATGAAATTTGACAATTGTCAAACTTGTCTCCGAAACTACTCAATCTAAAAGGCAAGAAAAAAATCAGGAAATAGTTCTACATTACAGGGAAACCTTTAAATAGCATGGAACAGTCAGGATTGTATAAATTTACATTTGAATTTGGAATGTAACATGTTTATTTTAAAGAAAAGTTAAATTTGTTCTTAGGTGTAATTATTTATCCCCACTTCAGGATCCTTCATTGTGCGTGGTCCAAACCGCACTTAACAGATTTTTTTCTCTTTTAATACTCTAAAAGTCTAAAGAATCAGTTTTAAGTTATACAAGCGAAACCTTACTCTAAACACTCTTAGGTTACGACCACGAATTCATTGTTAAACGCGAACGTCATTATCTCATAAAGAAACATCATTAAACGATTCGACCCAAAAATATAATAATAACAAAATAGGAATTTATAATCAGCACGTTGGTATCATTGCATTCATAAGAAACGGAACGCGCTTGCGCGAGCTCGACGGGTGGACGCGGCGAGGAGGGTCGCAAGGCCGGGGAGCGGCGCGCGGGGAGGGGCGACGTCACGTCGAACAACGCAGCCCATACGCTACCAAATTCAGAAGTCTCCTCCGTAACCGTCGCTCGCTTTTCCCAACGGACTATTCTATTGTACCGGGTTAAAACTTGCCTGCGTCGCTCGAGTCGTCCAACGCGATTACGCGAGGTGGGAACTGTGAGATCGGTAGTAAAAGTGGCCTCTCTCTGTAACTCTGTGCTTGTGCCGTGGTGATTTTACGTTAAATATTTTGTGTATATACTATTGTGAAGTTTGGACACCTTAAAAAGTGAAAAGACTTAATACTGGCTAGAAATAAGAATAAAACGCCCTTTATTATAGACTGAAACTCAAAGAACGTCGCTGTCAAAATAAGGCGGAAAATAAATAAATAGGGTTAAAACACAACGGCGCTCAGCAAGACGTGATATAAAGAGAACCTTATTTAATAGTACATTAGAGTGACTTTTGTGTGGCAGAACTATTGTGGATGACCGAATTGCTGAAATAAATTATTATGCTTACTGATATTTCGTTGATCAGAGTGGGAAACTGGTGATTGTGTTGGTGTGTGATCATCATGGAACAAGGGATTCGTTGGAGAGCTCGAGCATATCGGTGGAGCTAGTCGAGGACACTGCCTTTTGAAATAGGTACCGGTTTTGAATTATCATTTTGTTTGATTTATAATATGCTCGGTTCAGACGGGTGCAGGTGGCTTGCACTCCTCTATCGCAACGAATACTGCTAACAGTCATGATCACGAGTGAAGATAGCAACTAAATATAACATTTTAGTCATTGTTAATAATCTACTTCTTACCGTTCTAAATATTTGTAATAACAATTAATTATAGAATAGCTAACTGCCTTTTCAAAACGTGAATATTTTTAATCTTTTAAGAATATCTCAAGAAAAGGCTTTTTAATTCACGTGTTTTTCGTTTTTTACAGATACCTTTAACAATCATGGAGAACGCAATGTGCGTACAGCCAGACGAGCAGCTGGAGAAGGACGTAACTGAATGTGATACAAACCCTGTTGGAGAAGGTGGGGAGGATAACGGTTTCCTTGTGATCAAAGACGAAAAAAGTAGTGACAGTGATGCTCACAGTGAAGATCTTAGCTCTAATGATGAACAAAGTAATGTGATCAGTAGTAGTAACTCTCAGTTTTATGAGAGCAGTGACAGTAAAATAAACTATGCAGTAAAAATAGACGACAATGATACTCTTAGCGACATAGACGATATCAAAACGGACAGTGCTTCAGCTGACAGTGAAGACTCTGCTCTCGGTAGTCTTCCGCCAGATAGCGCTCTCAATGATAGGGAAGAAGAAGCTCAAGATCGATCAGAAGGTAGCGACTCAGGTCTTGGATCTGAAGTTATTGAAGATGTAAAAATACCAAGTTTCAACCTTTCTCTTCCATGCACAAGTAGCATCAAATGTGAAAAATCATCAGATGATTTAGACCATGAGAATGATAACTCTAGCAATAGTAGTATTGAGAACAATGTAGGTAAAGGCCATAATTCCATAGCACAAATTCAGCCTCTCAGAAGTAGTCTTAAGAGAAAACATAGCGATGATAACAAAAATGAGCCACAAACTAAAAAGCGGAAAGAAAGCATAAAGTTCGATAATGTTACTGTATTTTACTTTCCTAGAGCCCAGGGATTTTCATGTGTTCCATCACAAGGAGGCTCAACGTTAGGAATGGAATGGGAACACACTCATATAGAAAACTTTACTCTAGCCGAGCATGCAATAGAGCAAAGACGATTGCATAGACAAATATTGCAGCAGCTAAAGAGTGAGCGTCATTCTTTACAAGGTGTATCACTTTCCTCTAGTGAAGACAGTGACACTGAAGAAGAAGCCAGCGACATTTCTGAATCTGAACTAGATTTAGATAGCTATTTTTTCCTACAACCTGTCCCAACCAGGCAAAGAAGAGCTCTTTTACGTGCAGCCGGAGTGCGAAAGATAGAAGGCTATGAGAAAGACGAATGTAGAGACATAAGAACATCACGAGAATTCTGCGGTTGCGCTTGTAAGGGAACTTGTAACCCCGAAAGTTGTTCGTGCAGCTTAGCTGGAATAAAATGCCAAGTTGATCGATTGAACTTCCCCTGTGGATGCAGTAGAGATGGGTGCGCCAACACTACGGGCCGAATAGAATTCAACCCTGTGAGAGTGAGGACGCATTTCATTCAGACTCTTATGAGAATAGGTCTCGAAAGGAAAAATGAAGAGAATCAAGAAGCAGCTAAGAGACAATGGCTAGAGGCGCACAATAATTCCACATCATGCTCATCGAATTCGTCATACGAAAGAGAACGTTGTCTTAGTCATGAAGATAGAATGCTACGTGATGTTAACCTTACTCCAAGAGTAGAAGTTGAATCTTGCGTGAATACAGGGAGTTTTAATAATGTTCATTGTGATATGAATAATTCCTCAGCACAGAATAGTGACATGTCATACGGCTATAGGACGGAGGTTTCCAATCATAATGTAAATGACAATGGTATCATGCATTTTGAAAATACAAACAATCATCACAGCCACAGCGATCCTTACACATCCAGCATACTTCAAGGCAAGGGCCCACCCTACGCAACAGTAAACGCAATGGGTTTCAATAATATGGCGAACAACATGCAACGGTTTCCATGCGATTTAAACTACGCTTACGAGCAACAAACAGAACACCATTTAAAAGGCCTGCAGAGCTTCTCCGCCACAAGTTTTGAAGAGTTTGCCCATAGCTCCCAGATGACTATGTTTAGTCATTATGGTCATGTATATGTACCAGATTACTTGCATAAATCAAACGTACATGACCACAGTTCGCTACAATATCATAGTGCACCACATAATCACTATGGGATGTACAAGAACACTTCAGATTGTGTAAATAATGACAACAAAAGTAATACTCATTATACTACTTTGATGACATTGCCATATCAGCCTAGTAATAAGATGCAAACTGTAGAAAATGATGAGAATTGGTTCAGTCATAATACGTTGCTGAACTTGGATCATTCTGACCAGACGACCCAGGACGCCGCGGACTCACAGTCTCAACCCCCAGTGACAACAACAGAAAGCAATAATGCAGAGACTACAGAAAATTTTGGTGAACTTATTAAAAAAACTATGGTAGAATCTGTTACTGTGTAGATGAATTACTTGTTGTATTTTAATCGTCTTAATTATCATGTTATGAAAATTTTAATTATATTAATTGGTAAATTCAAAGAGTTGCTTTATTGAAAACCTTATGAACGTCTTAGGGTCACCTATAACGTTGTTTATCTCCTTAAATAAACAAGAGTAATCAGTAAACTGTGATAGCTAAGTGCCTATCATAGTTGTTGAATATTAGGTATTTTATTGTATATACTTAACATAATATTCAACATTCTACGATACGCGTCGAAGCGGATATACCGCTTCGATCATTTTAAACGTTTGAGTTCAAATAAATAAAGAAATGACTCAAGTTTTCAAACACAAATGAAAATATAAGATAATTGTTTTCATTTCACTAACAATAGGTAAATCGCATTTAAATTTTATCAATGATATATAGAAACAATAAGCGAGCTAGGTCGTTTTTATATCTTTAAATTTGTTACTTAGGTCTGTTTTAGTATTATGATTCTTGAGGTTGATGTCATTGAGCAAATGAGTATCATGTCCTGTCTTGATATAACGTAGCTTCTCGCCCCTGTAACTCGTAGACAAAGGCCTTAATTACATATACGAGTATGTACAAGTAAGGAGGCCGATATAACACACTAATTTCATTTCGAATCTTTTTCCTAATACATTGCTCCATGTTATCGAAAAATGTGTTTGCTATACAACGTAAACAACGCAAGGAATGTTGGTCTATACCAGTGGCCTTTAAAAAATATAAATGAGCGGGTACAATCAAAAATCGTTCAACACTAAAAATTTTCGAAATCTTAATTACTGAGCAAAATATTTTATTAAAATCAAACCCGAAGTGACATTAATTAAAAAACATCGAGTACAAAATATTTCTTTATTACTTTCCCCCTTATTCATAAACGCTGCTTAAAGTTAACTAGTGATTAGCGATTTTATAAACATACATTTTAGACGCTTGCAGGTCACTTAACTTTAAAAATCGATTATGAATAAACCCCTTAAACACTGTGGTGTTTATTCATAAAGGATGATTTAAGTTAAGTGACGTTAAAAGGTCAAAAAAGTGTAGTTAAAGAATCGCTAATCACTCGTTAACTTTAAGCAGTTTTTATAAATAAGGGGGTTTATCTCTAAAGCATTAAGGCTCAAATTTCATTAGGAATATTTGATAGTTTTGGGTACTTGACCTGCTGTCGTTCGTACACTATCGAATAATTTCGTGTTAATCGAATATCGAATTTTTTGCTGACCGTACTATCGCCAAAAACTACATCTATTTTGAAGATAAAATGCTGTGCACATGTTGACCACAGCTGCGTCCGGAAGTAGAACGAAAGAGGACCCTTTTGTTCCACTAAAAATATGCGCCAAAAGCAGGAAAACTCCTTACGATGCTCAGTTAAAGATTTTGGCGATAATACGATGAGCAACGAAAGTCGATTAACATAATATCACAGATTACAGAGATAATATGATACGATAATGTACTTTTTGATATTTTGTACTAGATGTAAAGAGTTAAAGAAGAGAGAAATAGATTATTAATTTACTTATTCATTCACTTACTAGTACTACCATTTGTGTGCTGTTCTTTGATTAAATGTAATTTCGGGTTCGATTTTCGTATTTCAATTTTGCTCAGTAATTAAGATAGCGGAAAAAAAGTGTTAATCGACTTTTGTTTCTGGGTGTACCTAGGTTTCTTATTTTTATTTCCGAAAAGTCCAGCTCTTGACTACGATAAATTAATCTGATAGAACGCGAAGGATACACTATAATGGAACGAACGTTCTCAGGACATGCCTAAGGTAGGTATCATTTTATCATTGGCGTAGTTGGACATTTGTCATCGTGGAAAGCCTTGTGGGAGGCCTTTGTTAGTAGTTGACCTCTATAGGCTGAAGAAGAAGAAGAAGAAGTTATTGGTGATTTTGTTTTGAATGTGGGGAAGAAAGTCGTCCTAATAAACTAAGCACAGTCATTTAATAAGAAATCTAGGCGTCATCGCGAAAGTCCGGCGGTACTTCACACCTGGGCAGCTTCTAATTTTATACAAAGCACAGGTCCGCTCGTGTGTGGAGTACTGCAGCCACATTTGGGCTGGTGCTGCGAAATGTCACCTTGCCACTTTGGATTCGGTGGAGAGGCGTGCGAAGAGGCTGATTGGCGATCCAGACTTAACTCGAAACGGTCTCCAAAGCCTGGAGCACAGGCGTAGAGTAGCCAGCCTTTCGGTCTTCTATAGGATGCATTCTGGTGAGTGTGCAAGGGAATTGCATGATTTAATTCCCCCATCTCCGTTCCATCATCGGACGACCCGTCGTACTGCGAGTTTCCACCCTTACGTTGTTGACACCACTGCGATCCGGTCGAAGCGTTTTGCTTCCTCCTTTATACCGCGTACATCGAGGGACTGGAACAATTTGCCAGCGTCACAATACAATTTGAGTGTCTTCAAGGCTAGAGTGAATAGGCTCTTAATAAACTAGCGCGCTTTACCATCAACGATCGCATCACTGCTTACCATCAGGCGGGATTGCGGTCAAGCGCTGGTTTATAATTTATAAAAAAAAAAAAAAAAAATCATAAATGACTCCTCCATATTAAATATTTCTCTTAAAGTGTTAAGTCAACTAGGTTGATACTAGCCCCGATTCCTTAATTCACAAACTAAACTAAATTTAAGTTCAGTGCATATTTTTCTTTCTACTTCATTAAGAAAAGGATAAATATTAATTTAGTCGTGTTAAATTAGTCCGCGCCTGCCGTAAGTGGACGTGCTTTTACATATTTGATGTTTTTAAATGCGTCTAAACTGTCTATGAATGTCTAGCTTAATTTGATAGCACTAAAATAATTTCTATGGGAATTGCATGACAATTTCCCCATCTCCGTTCCATCATTGGACGACCCGTCGTAAGGAGAGTATCCACCCTAGGGCGTCGTCCTAATTGGCAGAGATCGCACGATGACACGATGCGTTCTCTTCGTGCGATGAGTTCAAACATACAGATTTCATCTGTGTCCTATGCGTACGATCGTTACTAAGCATTTCATGTGCTCGCACGATTAGTTAGTTAGCAGGTTCCAATTAGGACACTCTGATGAAATCTGTGTTTGAACTCATAGCACGAAGAGAACACATCATGTCATCGTGTGATCTACGTCAATTAGGACGACGCCTAAGGTACCCTACTACGAACCGGACGAAGCGTTTCGTCTCCTCTTTCATACCGCGTAGGTACATTGAGCGACTGGAACAAGCCAGCGGCGGTGTTTCAGTCTGACTACAATTTAAGCGTCTTCAAGGCAAGTGTGAATAGGCTTTTAATAAACTACTATCATATTAAAAAAATTATAAACTTTTCAATCAACGATTGCATCGCTGCTTGCCATCAGGCGGGATTGCGGTGAAGCACTAGTTTTTACTTATAAAAAGATATGTAATGAAGTTTAAATAAGTTTTAAAAAAAACTTTTCCCCGCACTAGGAATTTCTCCTGTATCGCATGTGCGTTTACAAACATAAATACACAAACAGCCAGACCCCCAACAACTAATAGGGATGTATCCAATGTATGAAAATCAAAAAAAAAATAGTCCGTCTTATAGATAATACAAAAAAATTAAGACATGTATTTTAAATTTTGTCGAAATTACCAAAAACTACTGAAATATAGCGTATTAAAGGTACAGAGTGGGGCCGTGGTATATGTTATACCACGGCGTGACGTCATGTGACATTTCAAATTAATATATCTTCCTAAGTATTTAAATGATAGAAAAAATAAAACACACGTGTTCGATATTTTTTATAAATCTACTAGCTGACCCGGCAAACGTTGTTTTGCCATATAAATAATAAAAAAAAATTTAAGGGTGGACTACCCCTAACATTTAGGGGGATGAAAAATAGATGTTGGCCGATTCTCATAGATACCGGATAAGCAAAAAAAATTTCATCAAAATCGGTCGAGCCGTTTCGGAAGAGTTTAAGTTCGAACACCGTGACACGAGAATTTTATATATTAGATCTGATGGACATTATTTTTTAGGATACAACCCAATTGTAGGCCATACAAATATTTGTTCCGTGCGGGAATTGAACCCGCGACACGTAGCGCAGGAGGCGATCGCTCAGCCACTGCGCCAATCATGCCATCAATTAGTTGTTTGTGAACAAGAGAATCGGTACAACTTTTGATTTTTCTAGGGTGGGTAAAGAAGTTTCTGTTGTATCATACATCACTACTCTGTAGTCGAGTAACTAATACCATCTCTATGTATTAGTGTCTATGAATATAGTCTATAGTCTTGTCATTGTAACTTAGGATCTGACCTAGAAGATGTCGATTCCAATGTAATAATTCTACAAGTGTAATAAACCAGTCTAATTATCTAAAGTCTTTAATATTTACCAACGGGACAATCATACATGGTGTCAGAAGAGTGAAAAAACCCAATACGAAGAAAGAAAATTCAAAAAATGCAAAAGTCGGATGGCGTCGGTGGCAACCATGACACCGGAACTGCAATGAACAATGGCTTGAAGGCGCTTAAAATATCGTCAGATGCAACAAACAACAATTACGAAACCTGGAAGCGCTGGTGGCAACAGTTCGAATTATACTTGTTGGCAACGGGTTTGGACAAGTCCGGTGAGAAACGCAAGATCGCCATTTTACTACATCACATTGGTGAAAAATGCTTAAATATTTTCAACACATTCAACATAAATATTGGAGAAAGCACATTACATGACGTCAAGGCCAAATTCGACGAATTTTTTCAACCTAGAAAAAATATTACCATGTATCGTTACATGTTTTTTACCACACGTCAACAGAAATCGGAAAGTATCGAGGATTTCTTAACCGATCTCGAAAATAAGAGCCAAGATTGCGAATTTGGAACGCTCAGAGAATCTCTTATCAGAGATATTTTTATCGCCAACTTGAGTTTGGACTTAGCACATGTACGTCAGAGACTGCTGCAGGAACCTGATCTGACATATCAGAGGATGCGAGAGCTAGCTAGGACACTCATCGTCGCACAGCAGGATGCAGACCAAATTGTCAAGAGGTCCACTAGTGAAGAGTCTGAAAAAGTCATGCATCTGCGTCGGAGGAGCCGTGGTCGAGCGGAGCGTCAGCGACGGCGAGCTTCACCAGTCAGTCAGCAGGGATCCAGCGCAGGGAGGTCAAAGTCAAGTCCCAGTCCTGAGAAGCGCTCGAAGACGTGTAGCCGCTGTGGACAACACCATCGCTACAAATGTCCAGCGCAGGGAGCTAAATGCAGGTCATGTAACTCTTATGGTCATTTTGCAAAATTTTGTTACTCCAATAATAAAAAAGTCAGTCATTTAGAGTCTTTTAGTTCAACTGGTAGTCAAGATAATTTTGTTGGAATTTTAAATTGTCATAACTTCAGTCATAGTCATAAGTCTAGTCAATATAATTGTCATTTAGAGTCACAAAGTCATCACAATCAAAATCATTACAGACATAGCAGGTTGTCATACACACAGTCAGATCCTATACTATATAAGTTACAATCAACGGTCAGGTCGCACATGGGCCAGTCGCAGTCAATGTCTAAGAGATCTCAAGTAGACTCATCTTGTCATAAAAAATATCCTGTGTCATATTTCTGTGATGAAAGTGGTGATAATGTCATATCTGAGAGGTCTAATAAAAAATTCCTCAGTGATGAAAAAAGACTGGTGACTGATAAGTCTGAGAGATCCAATGAAGACTCTTGTCATATGTCATATCTCAGTGATGAAAACACGGAACAGTCTGAGAGATTCAGAGTCAAGTCAAAAAAGTCAAAAAGTCTTAGTCGAGATTCATATCTTAATGATGAGTACAGACACAAGTCTGAGGAATCTCACACAACAAACACTTGTAGAATTATTACAGCAAAGTCAACACATAGTAAACAGGTCAATACAGTCGAGTCAAAAGAAAACAAATACTATTCTAAACAGTCATGGAACATAAACATTTTAGTTGGTCATACACAAATTAATTGCATTATTGATTCAGGAGCTGATATTAATATTATGTCAAAGAAAACTTTTCAATCTTTGAAATGTCAAAGTCAAATGTCACTTGAGAAATGTCAAATAAACGTTAGTGGGTTTGGTGGTATATCAATACCCATTATGGGTAAAGTTAATGTAAAATGTAGTTTATCTTTAAATAATAGCACTATTAGTGTAAATATAGTGTTTATAGTCGCAGATTTAGTTTGTCCGAATGTTTTAGGTCTACCAACTTGTGAAAAATTAGGTATAATTCAAAGAGTTTTCTCTGTGTCTCAACAAAATTTTAGTGAACAAATTCTTACACAATACAATGATGTATTTCAGGGTCTTGGATGTCTACCTCAAGTCTGTCGCCTGAAACTCAAACCGGAAGCAGTGCCATGCGTGGATGCTCCGAGAAGAGTACCCTTCGCTTTACTGAACAAACTGCGCGATGAATTGGATCGCATGGAGAAAATGCAGGTCATTGAAAAGGTTTTTAAACCTACAGAATGGGTGAACAGTATAGTGATAACAGTCAAAAGCACGGGTCAGTTACGAATTTGTTTAGATCCTAGAAATTTGAATAAGAATATTATAAGGGAAATTTATCCACTTAAGTCAATAGATGAGATCAGATCTCAACTAGCAGGAGCTGTTTGTTTTTCTCATTTAGATGCATTTTCAGGATTTTGGATGCTTAAACTAGATGAATATAGTTCTGATTTATGTACATTTCAAACACCTTTCGGTAGATATAAATATTTAAGGTTACCTTTTGGTATTAATGCATCGTCTGAAATTTTTCAAAGAGTCATGATGAATTTGTTCGGTGATTTAGAAGGAGTTCTAATATTCATCGATGATATTTTGGTATATGGACCAAACGAGTCAGTACATAATGAGAGAGTACATAAAGTCATGCAACGAGCACGTGAAGTCAATTTAAAGTTCAATAAGTCAAAATGTAAATTTTTAGTATCAGAAGTCTGTTTTTTAGGGTATGTTTTTAGTAAAGATGGTGCTAGGGTTGATGAAGAGAAAGTAAAAGCAATTGTCAATATGCCCACACCAAAAAATGTCAAAGAATTGCAAAGAATATTAGGTATGATCAATTATTTAGGTCCCTTTATTAGCAATTTGTCTCAAAAAACTCAAATTTTAAGAAATCTTTTGAAGAAAGATTCAGTCTGGACTTGGGATGAAAATCATAGTCAATGTCTTAAGAGTTTAATCGATGAAATTACAAAGTCACCAGTTTTAGCTCATTATAATCCCAATGTACCATTAGTCTTGTCAGTCGATTCGTCAAAGTCAGCATTAGGAGCAGTCATCATGCAGAATAATAAACCTATTGCTTATAGTTCAAAAACATTAACTCAAACTCAGTCAAGGTATGCTCAAATTGAGAAAGAATTGTTAGCCATTCAGTTTGGTTGTGAAAAATTTCACCAGTATGTGTACGGTCATAAAGTAACTGTTCATACTGATCATAAACCTTTAGTCTATCTTTTTAAAAAGCCATTACATGATGTACCAGCAAGATTGCAACGTATGATGTTAACTTTACAAAAATATGATTTGGAAGTTATACATGTTCCAGGTAAAGAAATGTTTATATCTGACACTCTGTCTAGAGCAGCATTGAAAGAACATTATATACCTGAGAATGAGTCAGAAATATCTTGTCATGTCAATTTAATGCATTCAAGTCTAGCAGTCACAAAGGAGTACTGTACAAAATTGTTACAGAACACTATGAAAGATGATACTTTGCAATTGTTAAAAAAGTATTATTATGAAGGTTGGCCAAAAAATAAAAATAATGTCAGTCTGTCAATAAAACCATTTTGGAATATACAAGCTGAAATTCATGTAGTCAAAGATTTGTTGTTCAAAGGGTCAAAATTAATAGTACCACAGGCAATGTATAAGGAAATGTTAGGTAAAATTCATGAAGGTCACCAAGGTATAAATAAATGCTTAAAACTGGCTAGAGAGTCTTTGTACTGGCCAAGCATGTCAGCTGATATTAAAAACTTGGTAGAACAATGTTATGTATGTGCACAATTTAAACCTAATAATCCAAAGGAACCACTAAAAAATTTTGAAATTAATAAATATCCATGGCAACAAGTAGGTGTTGATTTAATGTATTTTGATAACCTTACTTATTTAATTGTCACAGATTATTATTCTAAATTTATAGAAATAGCTTTGTTAAATAAAAACAGTACAGCAAAGAATGTAATAACACATTTAAAGTCCATTTTTGCTCGTCATGGAATACCTTTATCTTTAGTGTCTGATGGTGGTCCTCCTTTTCAGTCATTAGAATTTAAGAATTTTATGCATGAATGGGACATAGAACACATTGTAACTAGCCCATATCATCCACAGTCAAATGGTCAAGCAGAGAGTTCAGTCAAAATTATCAAAAATATGTTAAAAAAATGTAAAAGAAACTCATCTGATCCATACATAGCTTTATTACAGTATAGAAACACACCTAAGAATAATTTACCATCTCCAGCTCAATTGTTAATGTCCAGGAATTTAAGAAATAACATTCCTATGTCTTATAAGAAATTAAAACCTAAAGTGGTTACATTCAAAAATTATAAAGAATGTGTCAAGCAAAATAATAAAAATAAGTCTAAATATTATAATATAAATACAAAGTCATTGTCATTATTGTATCCCAATGATCATGTATACTTTAAAAGAAAGCCAGATAGCAATTGGGAACAAGCCATTGTCAAGCTAAGGTTGGCTAATAATAGGTCATATGTCGTTGAGGATGTCAATGGAGTTAGGTATAGGAGGAATAGGGTTCATTTAAGACACAAATATTCTCCTATGCTATCCAATTCGTCGCAGGGGAGAGAGGAAGGTAACAGGCAGGAGTCTAGACCTCAAGAGCTCTCATCTCAATCCTCAGTCAGTCAACATGTAACTCGTTCTGGAAGAGTTGTAAAGCCAACCAGAAGGCTAATTGATGAAATAGATTAAGTAGAACATTGTATCCTAGATTAAGACCTAACTATAGTCTTAAGTCATTGTCTAAATTGTAACTAAGTCAGGTTTCTATAATATTGTTTGTCAAGGGTTAATTTAAACTTAAACAGGGGGGATGTTGTATCATACATCACTACTCTGTAGTCGAGTAACTAATACCATCTCTATGTATTAGTGTCTATGAATATAGTCTATAGTCTTGTCATTGTAACTTAGGATCTGACCTAGAAGATGTCGATTCCAATGTAATAATTCTACAAGTGTAATAAACCAGTCTAATTATCTAAAGTCTTTAATATTTACCAACGGGACAATCATACAGTTTCTAGAGCAGACATTGGCCACCCTTGCCGCTCAGTTCCACCCATGATCATTAATTCCTCCGTCCTCCGTGGCGCAGCGGTCAACACGCCTGCCTGCGACTTGGAGGCCCCGGGTTCGATCCCGGCCAGGTCATGATGGAAAACAATCTTTTCCTGTTTGGCCTGGGTCTTGGGTTACAAATATATTATCGTTGAGTTAGTATCCCATAACACAAATCTCGAACTTACTTTGGGGCTAACTCAATCTATGTGCTTTGTCCGTATATATTTATTTAATTATCTAACTAAACAAACACATAAGTTACAAGTCCATAACCACAAATACAGCCAATACACTACTTACTTCGGTCTTCATCTAGAATTCTAGACTCTTTAACTACGCGAGACAATGATAAATTAGAAAAACTAACATTTACTTGACAGCAGTCCATGAAATACGATAACTAAAATAAATAAATTACAAAAATTCAAAAACTATGCATCAAGTTCAAAATAATTTTCCTACAAAGTTCTACTTTTGAATTTTCCTTTTTCAGTTTTTTTTTTTCTAGTTTAGGAGCAATTATTTCCGAAAACATTGAATTATGAAAAAAATATTTTAGCAAACCCATTCCAATTCCTTTTTAAATACTTACCTATCTAACAACATACGTTACAGTAAAAAAGAAAAAAATCTTACTGTAATAAAACATTTTTTTACTCTTTTTATTTTACCACTTTGTCGGCGTGAATAATTTACACATTAGTACCAAATTTCAGCCTTTAGTGCTAACGGCCACTGAGATTATCCGCGGCCGGACAGTCATTTTACTACGGAACCCTAAAAAATGGAATAATTAAAAAAAAACGAAAAATATGTTCTACCATACTCCAATTGCGAATGCTGACTTAACTTGTAGAGCTTCGCTAGAACGATTTTCTTTTTAGCTTCGTCACTTAAATATAGTTATTACTACCGTGATTAAAAGCTTAATATTTGGAAAATGAATACCTACATCAATTGAAAAATGGTTTTAAACCCTACACCTCCGCAAGATTTTTTAACGGCTTATCCAACGAATACCCACACCGTGAGATAGATGAGACACAGACAGACGAACATATATGGCATGGAAGGGTTCAACCCTAAAAACCTGGCTAAGTGAGTTAATCGGACTCGTGCACGAATGGTTCCGTACTAATACACATTTCCAATCTATACTAATATATAAAGCTGAAGAGTTTGTTTGAACGCGCTAATCTCAGGAACTACTGGTCCGATTTGAAAAATTCTTTTTGCGTTGGATAGCTCATTAATCGAGGAAAGCTTTAGGCTATATAACATCACTGCGACCAATTGGAGCGGAGTATAACTCCACGTGAACGAAGTCGCTGGTGGCCGCTAGTACTACATATTTCTATATCACGTTTTTGTTAGGTTTTTAATTTTTAACTTTATTTTATTTAGGCTGATGTGTCAGCCCGAAAAATGCATAATCGCTGGGCAAAAACCTCCACGCAATGGGTACCTGAAGACGGACGGCGCCGCCGCCGCGCCGAGGCCGGCCCAAAAAAAGATAGCGAGAGGAATTATGAAAGCATATCGCGAAAGCTGGTTCGAAGTGGCGTTGGAATAGAACTTTTTTTTTATTAGAGCAGGCGCAGTAGTATCTACACACTTCGTAAATTTCAAGTGTCTACCTACGGGTCAAAAGATACGCCCTGTAACAGACGAACGGAATATGGAGCCTTAACCCCAAAAATGATGATGAATTCCAAATTTGATCATGATCTTTAATACCTATCTACATAACTTCTATAATCTTCAGATCTATGTTCTGTAATTTATATAGTGTACAGATCAAAAAGTATTCTATTCTACCTAATGTTCTACAAAATATACCTACAGTCGATAATATTACCTAAGTAGCCAAGCACCTGAGCGCAGTCGCCACTATAAAACATTTTAGAGGTGAAATTGGATGCCGCAGATTGCCTTCAGGTACTAACTTTACATCACCGTTGCTCTGTAAATTTTATCGATCTACTATAGTAAGTACTAGGCATTCGGACATATAGCCTTCTCCGACCTTTAAGTACCTACGTAATTAACATGACCAAAGGTACGTAAAATAATAAATTCACTTTAGCTACGCCTTTTTTTATAATTTAAAACTAGAGCTTGACCGCAATCCCGCCTGATGGTAAGCAATGAAGCAATCGTTGATGGTAAAGCGCGCTAGTTTATTAAGAGCCTATTCACTCTAGACTTAAAGACACATTTTTTTGTTTGAGATGGGAAATCATCAAATGACCTCTCCCGCTTTGGGCGGAGCGCAAGGGCATGTCAGACTTTTACTGACTAAAACCCAGCGATGTTTCTTCACTTATCTATGCGCCAGGGCCACGGTTTCTTTTTTAACCAACCCGAAACCCCGAGCCTTGAAGACACATAAATTGTAGTCAGACGGAAACACCGCCGCTGGAAAAATGTTTTAGTCCCTCGACGTACGCAGTATAAAAGATGAAGCGAAACGCTTCATCCAGATCCTAGTGGTGTCAACAGCTTGCCGCGGTTGGTCTGGGGATGGTTAAACATTTTTACATACCAAGCAACCGGTCTGAGCCTCGGAAAGCACATTTAGGTCCGTATTCCAGAAGGAAACTCAAGCTTTGATCTCTGTTTAAGCATTACTTAAAACTAGTTTCAACCAATCAAATTGCTTGAAACGAGACTTAAGTAGAGCTTGAGTTTTGAGTACCGTTCTGTAATACTGACCGTAATTCGTGGCTCTTTGACAGTCGTGACTGGGAGAAGAGAGAAGCCCAAAAGTCTGTATCACATTAGGTACCCAGTAACTGGGTTGTGGAGCTCAGATAAGCAGTAAATCCATGTAAAATTCCAAGTAAAACTCCATGTCATCATCATCTCAACGTTAATCCCAGTCGCATCCGAAGTTTTTTCAGCTTTGGAGCCTGGGGTCCGCTTTACCAGTCCAACTGCTGATTTTGGCTAAACTTCGATATTTTTTGTGAAGCGACTGCCGTCTGACCTCCACAACCCGAAGGCGATATTGAAGCATTGCAATCAGACCACTTATTGGACTTTTGAGGGCTCCAACAACCTTTAACGACTGCAATTAGGTTGTCGTATGGCAACCGGGACCAACGGCTTAACGTTCTTTCCGAGGCACGACCAGACCAGTGCAAATATTCAAGAAAACAAATAAGTATTTGCCCTGGGCGGGGATAGAAACCGCGCCTACTTGCGCAGCGGCCGCGTTCTCTGCCGCTACGTCACGGAGGCTATCCCAAGTAAAACTCCATATATTAGGTGGTATTCAGCTTTCAGACTAACCGGATTCATTTTTATAGTTCGGGAACCATCAAATAAAAGTCATTTGATGATCCCGACACCAGAAGATCAAAAGAGCGGTTTAGACTTTAGATACCATGGCCCCTGGGCCACGGTATCTCTTTCGTACAACCCGCTACCCTGGTAGGCATCGGTCCTTCTGGACCCCGTCACACGCTAGCCTCATATCAACTACGTTAAGATCGGCTCGCAATATATTACACAGAGCGACTGCATATCTGACCTCCATAAACGAAGACGGTAATTGCGTAACACACAATCAGTAACAATTATATATTATTACTAGCGACCAGCCTGGCTTCGCAAGGGTGCAATGCTGATACTAAATACATTACAAAAAAAAACTGTTAACGTTGTATAAAAAACATAGCGGCCCGCCGCCCAACCGGCTGGTACCGCCGCAAATGCGATGCCCCACAATTTTAAATTTGTAATAACTTCGAAACCATTTATTTAAATCATGTGCTGTAAAAGGCGATATAGATCTATATTTAAAAAAAATAGGGGTGGATTACCCTTAACATTTAGGGGGATAATCTGAAATGGGAAATAGATGTTGTCCGATTCTCAGACCTACCCAATATGCACACAAAATTTCATGAGAATCAGGAAAGCCGTTTCGGAGAAGTATAACCACAAACACCGCGACGACGGAATTTTATATACTTATTACATTTGTTATTTAAGATAATAATAATTTTGGTCGTCCTCCGTGGCGCAGCGGTCAACACGCCTGCCTGCTACGTGAAGGCCCCGGGTGCGATCCCTGACCAGGTCATGGTGGAAAATGATCTAATCCTGATTGGCCTGGGTCTTGGATGTTCATCTATTTATGTATCTATTATAAATATAGTATCGTTGAGTTAGTATCCCATAACACAAATCTCGAGCTTACTTAGGGGCTTACTCAATCTATATTCTCAATATTTATTTATTTATCAATGGGTTTCATTTTGACAATTCATCAATATTCTCTGCGTCATTTTTGTTGCTCAGCAGACTCATTTTTCAAACGTATAAAGCAATGCTCTCAATCAGCAATATGCTTCAACAGGACTCTAAATAATAGTAATATGTAATTTGTTACGCAATTATTGCACTTACTGGATAACACCATACCCCCTTGGTAATAATGGCTGTTAGACTTTCGGAGTTCGAATTACCAGACTATAGAAGATCAAAGATCTGAAATGAAATGATATTTGAAACCAACGGCTTTTTTAATGGACTAACATGCTTTCTCAACAAGCGTTCTTTTCTTAGAGAGCGTTGCTTACCTTTAAGATCAACGCATGTGGCCGACGCGTGTTATTACTCTTACTTAGATACGAATACCCCTCCGCTAACAAAACTGTGATATTATTAACTATATATAAATGCAAAAGAAATAACTCATTAGAAACCTTCAATATGCGAATAACAAAATTCGTTCCACTAATTATCATAATCGCATACTTCCGTCACTAGCTAACCATTAGTAAATAAAGCCTTGCCATATTTAGTTTTACAATATTATTTTAATATACTGCCTGTTCTTCCCGGTGAACCGTTCAGAAGATAGTGAACGTTTTCGAGGTCACCCACTTTTATTTTTCTACTTATTTATCGTTATTAGACGTATGTAGTCGTCGACGTAAGTCGTCCTCCGCGGCGCAGCGGTCAACATGCCTGCCTGCGACGTGGAGGCCCCGGGTTCGATCCCCGGCCAGGTCATGATGGAAAACGATCTTTTCCTGACTGGCTTGGGTCTTGGATGTTTATCTATATATGTATCTATTATAAATAATAGTATCGTTGAGTTAGTATCCCATAACACAAGTCTCGAACTTACTTTGGGGCTAGCTCAATCTGTGTGATTTGTCCGTACAAAAAAAAAAAAAAAAAAAATTGCGTTCTGATATACATAACCATTCTACGGTAGGACACATCATTTGCAGTAAGCTGTTACTATCTTGTTGACAGGCTATTCTATTCACCACATAAGATACTAAAACCAATTTCTTTTTCACAGACCAGAAAGAGGCCAAAGAATGAGATTAAATGAGCTCTACACAAATGAGAACTCAAATAAGTAAATGTTTGCCTAATTAGCTTATCTCATAATTGCTACTTTTCATTTCCGATGTAAATAAATCAGTTACAAAAATACAAGTTCGTGCCAAAAAAGAAAGCACCATTCTCTTTAGCAGAAATTCGTTCCCTTGGTAGTTTATTTTGCATATTATTGTATGCATACGAGTGGAATGCTATCGTCCTTGACTTCTAACTTGAAGGTAATGATTCTAAAAGCTAGCTGTGTACATTACTTACTTGCGGCTCGATATACCTACCTAGAGGGACTTTGAGAATATCTTTCGATGCAGCAGAAACCGCCCTTTAATACTGGAGCGGTCGGGGCGAGGCTGCGTCGCGCTCCCCTAATTGCATGGCAGCGAAAGTTACGTAATAATTGTAAACTTTTCAAGCGAACAAACCAGCTGACAAATTTACTTTAAGTATGTGATTGATGATGAATGATTTCAGATTAAATCAAATCAAAGCATTTATTTCAAATAAACCAGTTACAGGCACTTTTGAATTGTCAGAAGGCCGGTCAGTCAGTAAGGTGAAGCTAGTCGCCCATTCCAAAAAGTAGGTACCTATGGAGAAGAACGGGCAAGAAACTCCATGGACACTATTGTAAATTATCAAGCTATTGATACAAATTAAGTTAAACCACAGTTTACTAAAAATTCTTTATTGAACATAGTCTAATTTCTGTCTTTTATATTAATAACACAAATAGATCATTATTTTTATGTAATAAGTATTGTTCGAATATCACAATTTTTAACAAGTTTATTATCTGTCATGACTCTTAATACTGAAAGCGAACAAGAAACATATGCGTCAGGAACTTTGTGTAATTTCCCAGATCTTGATCATTTTGTCGTCACTGGCAGTGATCAGTGTCTTTGAAATTGCGTCTAAATACACGTTGTTGATAGAGTCTGAAACAAAACACGTTGTTAAATGAAAAACATTCGCTAAGTCTAGGCAGATTTCAAGGTTGACCTTTAAAATTATATCTACTCACGGGAAAACTAGTTATTGAATTAAACTGGAAATTGACAGTCTACATAAGTTATGAAATAAAGAAAGAAAAAAAGAAAATACACTTGTTTAGCGCAGACTAAAAGACACACAATACGTCAGATAAAGACAAAAAGTAATTTTAAAAAAATAATATCAAATAAAATGTAGAAAATAAGCAGGAATGTGTGCCTCCTGGCTGCGCCAAGAAGGGTCAGTTCAGCAAAAAGGCTAGACTACAACCCCCTTATTCATAAACATGGTTTAAAGTTACGTAGTGATTAGCGATTCTTTAACCATAAATTTTTGACCTTTTAACGTCACTTAACTTTAATCATCGTTTGTGAATAAACACCACAGTGTTTAAGGGGTTGCAACTGAATATGAATAAATGAAATAAGTGATATTGTTATTTGAAAACGTCCTACCTAATATAATTTAACTACGTAAATTTTCTTGACTTGATTAAAAATCTGGCAGAAACTGGTAATACAATACATAGATAACCATATATCTATAACCATACCTATGTTTAACAAAATAAATGATTGATTGATAAGTTTAAATGTTTAATAAAAGGTTCGTTTGGTCAATTGGAGAAAAAAAAAATATGTTTAGGACATTTTTAATCTGAAAATTTTGTTCGAGAAATTTTGACAGCTATTTCATACAAAAATTGTAACTTCAATTTTATTCCTTGAATCTGACAATGGAAGAAATTGCCTTAAATCGGATATAAAAGTGTACATTACAATCTATAATAATAACTTTAATACCCTTTTTTCCACATCATGCCCAACGCAATCAAGACTAACCCTTTGGTGGTCAAAATAATGATTTTACCAAAATTAATCACTGCTACGGTTAGCGGCAAACTGTTTACGTGAGTCAGGCACAACACAGCACTCATGACTGCAACGTTATGTAACCTCGTATGTAACTAGTATCTATAAGTACTGCTGCTGCTGTAACCTTTCTGCAATAGAACCTGTAGCAGTACCTACAAACGCCACAAAAATTAACAAAGCGTCATAGTAACGTTACACGAATTCTACATCTCGCAATCAGAGTTTACCGTGCAATTAGCATACATACAACTTCCCAATTTCAAGCATTGGGCAAGTGCCCGCCAGACATAACACAAGTCTGGTCGCAGGATCCTCCCTTTTCTACGGAGGATGAGTGAACTTTACTCCCTGTTCCTCATGCCTCCACAAACCCTATTGAAGCTGCCAAGTTATATTTTTTTGTAAATTGTAGTCAGTCGGAACCACAGAGATATTAAATTTAATAGAGTGGCCACGGGGGCGTAACCCGTGAGAACACAATTTGTGCAAAATGGGCAAATCCCTTCAAAACGCTATTCAGTCAGAAATTGTACGTCGTATGCGTAACACGGAAGTATTTTTTTTTAAATGCCGACTTGTTCTGTGATTGTGTGCAAAAATAGAAGTGCTACAAGTAATCTAAAACGTCATGGTATCACATACCATAAGTAAGTACTATAATAATTTCGTTTATTACGTATATTATAACAAAAACATAAAGTTTGTCAAAAATATTGTTCCAAAAATTTTCGGTCAACTATTACGCGATAAAACTTTAATCGAACAAATAAACGCATTACATTGCTTGCCGGGTGTTGTACTTATGTTAACAATAATATTTTGCTCACGTAATGAATATCGCCCGAATCAAAACGGTCGGTAACATGGTAAGGCCGCAGCTTGACGGCGTGAGCTAGAGATGTAGGTAGTAAATTTGTACTATCGACAATTATATTTTTATATTTATTTTTAGATTTATAAACATTTCTTTTTTGTCGCGAAATAAAATGATACAGCTAAAATTATTATGCAAATAATGTCGTACAACTTGTAATACCTGTGTCACAGGTAAATAGTAGTTAAAATTATCCTTGTGTATTAATATAAAATATTCTTTAAGTGTTTCAGGTAGTATTTAACGAAAAATGCTGCACCAAAACTATCCAAGCGTCAAGTACTTTGTAAATATTTACATTTTAGTGGACAGTAAAATAAAAAAAAAACTGTTATTTAATATATTTACTATACTTAAATTTCCTATCTTGTTTGAATATATTAAATAGTGTATTATATTGTTGATTGTGATTCCAGAAGACTATTTTTTAAATAAATGTAACCATCCACCAACAACGATTGCATTAAAACACTTATTTGTAATATTAAAGAAAGGTGGGACTAAGAAGAACAAAGTTTCTTGCTTATAATATTCTCCTGTTAAAATGTTTTTTTTTATTCCTTTAAATATTAAGTGAATATAAAAATAAATTAGCAATATTCGCAAAAGTAAAATTATTTAGTAAATCACAAGAAATATTGCATATCGATAAATGGTTTATCAACTTTCAAGCACTAGCGTTGATGTAAAATTGTTGAATGTTGTAGTGCATATTTACGCGGTTGAAAGGGCCAATAGCAGCGTTTGTGTGTGTTAGTTTCAATGTGTGCGTTGATTAATGATTGGTCAAGATTTGTCAATATATGCGCGGTGCAGTGTACTTATTTCTATGTGCATGTGAGTGTAAAATTTTTTGGCGACATAGGACCTAGAACAAATTGCGCATTAGAACCGATCTCT
Source organism: Sesamia inferens (assembly GCA_037179545.1). Classification (NCBI taxonomy): domain Eukaryota; kingdom Metazoa; phylum Arthropoda; class Insecta; order Lepidoptera; family Noctuidae; genus Sesamia; species Sesamia inferens. Next base: position 23,853,224 of record CM073934.1, on the reverse strand, counting down.
TATTTCTGATATCTATGGTCGGAACGGTGGTGTTTCCGCAAATTATTCAAGAGGCGAAACGCTTCGTTCGGAGCGTTGTGGTGTCAACAACGTATGCGTGGAAACTCGCCGTACGGGTCCTGCGATGATGGAACGGCTGCAGAAATGTTAAGCATTTTATCAACAACAAAGCGTGGAGAATGCGTTTGGACTAGTCTTTTCACAAGTTGGCTTGTTGAAACCCTCTTTCGGTATTTCTAATCTTGCTCCTGCAAAATGTGCGCTGACCATAATATTGAAAGACCGACGACTCGTGGAGCAAACGAGTCTGGAGTGGAGACCGCGTATCGATAAGCGTAGTGTGGTGTTGCTCCTCCGAGCTACCTCAAAATGGTGTCGGCACCAGGATAGATGCTAAAGGCAGAGACAGGGCATTGCAGAGTAACTCGTATAAGGGGTAGGTCCAGCATTGGACAGCGATAGCATAGCAACGGTGATGAATTAATTTACACAAAGTTAAGCGCCTGTCATAGTTCAAACAGACGAAATACAACTTGTAAGTCGTGACTGTTAGCACTGCTCACATGACTCGTTGTTATTTTGCAAGTTCTGGGCTGCAAGGACGTTCCCATGTATAAGAATCAGTGATTTATAGACTTGGTGAGTTTTTGGAGTATTCGTCATAAGATTTAGCGGGCGCATGTCACCTTTTTGAACTCTATTTTTTATGCAGAACTAGCTGCGCCCCGCAATTTCAACCGAATAAATTACAATCCCACGTTGAAATAGGGGTAAAACGGGTCTTATTTATCCCTGGTTATTTTGGCATTATGGTTATTTAGGTTGAATTAAATAAATTAAATTTCATCTAAATCCGTGCAGAAGTTTTTGCGTGAAAGAGTAACAAACTTCGATCCATACTCACAACTTTCGCATTTATAATACTAGTAGGAATAGGATGTGGGCAAAGATATAAGTAAAATATTATAATAAATATGTAAAAAAATATGTAACGAAAACCCTGTCCGACCCATAAGGATAATAAAGGTTAGGTAAACACATGACCAAATATAATATAAAATTTTACATATTCATCATAGTAAAGACTAACTAATGAATTTTGAAACAATCTTTTTTTTCCGCGAATTAATTCCAAATTCCCCGAAATTTCTAATTTTACAAAAAGTGACAACACCATTTCTGACCGTATTATTATGAAGCAATGCGACCGCGTGCCGCGAGCCCTGCCCCCCTTCGCCCGCGCATGTATTGCTTACCGCACATATAATAAGTTGCCTCCTTTTGCGAAATAATATTCATTTTTGAGGGGGATTTTTTTTGTTTTGCCTATCTTTGTAGGCATTATTAGAATCAGTTATCGATACCTAACAATACCTCCACGGATCAGACAGGGTTTTCTTTACATATTGTATAAGTAAAAAATAAACTTTAGCGTGTTTATTATACTCATCTATTGCCTATACAATTGCAAGAGTTTAGGTCTACAGTAAACAAGTCGCTTATTAAACGATAGCCTAGTATCCGCTACGCAACCCCTGCACGATTGCTCTGCGAAGTGAGTCGCGTCCGCGATCACAACGAAGAGGCATAATGGTGGGTTTTTTTCGTGGTTCCACGTGTGAGAACCACGCCTAAAGCCACATTTTCACATCCAACTAAACGTTTGTGTATAAAACATCGCAATAATAAAATCCGACTTAGTTACATGTGTAGGTAAATGTAAACTTCAACTTCACTTTGTACAAACGAGACCGCCGCCTCTTTAGATGTAGGTATTATAGCACATAAAAATATAGCCTTACAATAGGCGGCTGATGGATTACTGCTGATATTCTAAACGCTATGAATTACAGCAGTGTGGCGCGATGTCTGCAATCAATTTACTAAGTGGCAGATAGTTACGCGAAGATCTAGTAGTTTGACGATCTTTTAATATTTGACTTTGAAGTCCGAGTTTTTTTATTTTATTTTTAATAGTTATAAACTAACACTTGACCGCATTCCCGCCTGATGGTAAGCAGTGATGCGATCGTTGATGGTAAAGCGCGCTAGTTTATTAAGAGCCTATTCACTCAGAAAAACTGAGCGAATAGGAAGGAAGACAGCAGTTGAGCGAGGTGATGCAATTTTAAACCCAACAACACGACCAACGATGCTGCGCCAAAGGGAGATTAATCTGAAGACCCTCCACGACCAAACTCCCAACACAACAACATTAGGCGCATCGTACCAGGCACACATCGCAACACAACTGCTCAGACCCGTCCTCCGAACCGCTTCACCAGACATCATGCCGGAACACTACAAATCGCTTGGCGGCAAGGCTTTGTCTGGTGGGTGGTAATTTCTGCCGGCGGTCGATGTTATGGCCTACCACTTTGGCGCAGCATCGTTGGTTGTGCTGTTGGGTTTAACATTGCATCACCTCGCTCAACAGCCGTCTTCCTTCCTATTCGCTCAGTTTTTCTGAGTGAATAGTCTCTTAATAAACTAGCGCACTTTACCATCAACGATCGCATCACTGCTTACCATCAGGCGGGATTGTGGTCAAGCGCTCGTTTATAAATATATAAAAAAAAAAAAATCATCGAAGCACCCTAATTGCGTAACACACCATTACTATCAGTTGGAATAATTTTGAAGCTTATTGCTATTCCATTGCTCCCTATTTTCGAACATTTATCTGCTCAACAACGTAAATAACACAATGAATGGTGTTGAACTTTCAACATAAAAGCCATTGCTACTTTTCTTTTCTTTCTTTCTTTTATGGCTTCGCACGGTTTGTGTATTTAGCCAATGTCACGTTATGAATTGTTCATGTCGAAAACGACGGCCGCGTGATCGGGCTTACGATGGAGGTTTGAGACAAAGTCATGATGTGGCCACTATGCTGCGATATTTCACTGTTTTTTGTGAATTTATTTACTGAATGCACCTTTTACTACATAAATCACGCACTTTTACTTAGTAAACAACACTATAAATAATTTTAAAAGTCCAATGAAAAATGAGCGTGACACTCAGCTTGACTTTCCCGCCAAAAAACTCCCATTGCTACTTATAATGTGTTACACAATTACCCTGCAGGTCACGACAGAATTAAGGTAGGTATACATACTATTATGAGCCGTGTGCACACCGGTCTGTGTGACGGTGAGCATGTTCCACTGCAGCAGGGTTCCGTCGCCGCAGCCTAGCCATAGCACTGTCGAATCGTCCCAGCATAATGACTTTACCGCCTCCGGGAAACGTTTCTGGTACACCTGAGTATAACAGATGACGTAGTTTAGTGGTCATCCAAAATAGATTGTTTTTTTTTTGTCGTTTTATTTTATTTGGAGACTTTTACACGACTGTGTATGCCAGTACCATAAATATAACTATCCAGGTAAAACAGTAAGGAGGTTCACAGGTTCTTAGCAATGAGATGACGTCATTAGTAGATTAAAATAGGTACTAACCTACAGCTAGGTTACAATTTTATGTTATTTACAAGTTAGCCCCGAAATAGACAGAGTTTTATTTATAAACGAATATTTATGTTAAGGTCACTTAAAATTAATCATCGTTGACCTTTAAACGTGCAAAATGTATGGTGAAACACTCGACTAACCTTAAGTAACGTTTATAAATGAAGTGGTTTGTGAGTCTGTATCTTGAGACTATGGATACGTACATACATCTGGTAAAGTCCTCAATATCAATTCATCTCTGTAAAACTGTCATCTTAGTACATTTTTGATCAGATCTAAAGTCTAAAATATTCTGAAAGACTTCAGAACATGAGGCCATTGGGTTAAAATTGAATCGGGTGATATTCCACCATGATCAAAATACAATTTGGTGATAACTGATATTAGGAACAAGGTCGCAAAGTGATGCTACGATCCCTGACCTTTCTTATTGACCCTGTTCTAACGTCAAACATGCGTGAGAAAATTTCGGAATGTTATTTTTAAAAGAGGACCCCTCACAATATAACGATGGGTGCATATATCATATAACCATTTTGAGAAAGGCGGATTTTTTTTTTAATAATAATAAACAAGCGCTTGACCGCAATCCCGCCTGATGGTAAGCAGTCATGCGATCGTTGATGGTAAAGCGCGCTAGTTTATTGAGAGCCTATTCACACAGAAAAACTGAGCGAATAGGAAGGAAGACGGCAGTTGAGCGAGGTGATGCAATGTTAAACCCAACAACACGACCAACGATGCTGCGCCAAAGGGAGATGATTGATCTGAAGACCCTTTTTTTTATATATTTATAAACTAGCGCTTGACCGCAATCCCGCCTGATGGTAAGCAGTGATGCGATCATTGATGGTAAAGCGTGCTAGTTTATTAAGAGCCTATTCATTCAGAAAAACTGAGCGAATAGGAAGGAAGACGGCAGTTGAGCGAGGTGATGCAATGTTAGACCCAACAACACGACCAACGATGCTGCGCCAAAGGGAGATTGATCTGAAGACCCTCCACGACCAAACTCCCAACACAACAACATTTGGCGCATCATATCCGGCAAACATCGCAACACAACTGCGCAGATCCGTCCTCCGTACGGCTTCACAAGACATCATGCCGGAACACGACAAATCGCTTGGCGGCAAGACTTTGTCTGGTGGGTGGTATATGCAATACGCGTAAGCTCAATAACATCTATGTCTTGCAAACTCAGAAGTAAAGACTTTAAAGTTAAGAGATGTTCAACGTCAAACACGTAAAGTTAAACAGTCTTTAATCATTACTTAACTTTAACAACGTACACACACACACCCACACACGCACCCGTTAGCAAGCAACGTAGTAGAGTGTAAAAAAGTGCTTCCTCTATCCTTTTTTTTTTTTTGGGATGGGAAATCATCAAATGACTTCTCCCGCTCTGGGCGGAGCGGAAGGGTGTGTCAGACTTTTACTGACTAAAACCCACCCGTGTTTCTTCACTTGCCTGTGCGACGGCCAGGGTCGCGGTTTCTTGTTTAACCAACCCGCAACCCTGACCCAGGAGGCATCGGTCTTTGTGGACCCCGTCACGATGTGCTAACATCTCTTTGAGGCGCGCGTGAAACACGACGCGCCGTCGACTCGGGCCTGGTCCTTACCGGACAGCGAGCTGCCCACTGCTCACCGCCCGCAGGCCCGCGCCTTCGGTGGCTGGGAGTTAGGTGTCGTCTCCCGACCAGGGCGTCTACTGCGGCGGCTAGTGGCGTGAGGGTGCTGGGATTTCCGTTGCCTCACGCGCTCCGCCTCCTCCTTTGCCAGCATCACTGCTTCGCAGAAGGAGGTTACGGCCTGCCATGCACTCTCGCTCCGGACCATGGCCTGGACCAGGGTCGGACGCGAGAGATCGCCGCTACGAGGACATCGGACATCGCTGCTTCCTCTCTCCTAACTTCACTTATTTTGTGCCTGACAGGGTCCACATGAACTAATTTTAAGTATTACCATCTAAGAATACATGTGGAAAACAATAAAAGTATTGAGTAACGTTTAAAACCAATAAAACATCAGTGAGAGAATTTTGTACTCTTGTGTATTAAATAAACTTTTAATTATTATTATTAAATAATTAAAAGTTTATTTCCTTCTACAATGATCCATAGATCACACAAAGTAACATTATAAATTTATAAACCAGCGCTTGACCGCAATCCCGCCTGATGGTAAGCAGTGACGCAATCGTTGATGGTAAAGCGCACTAGTTTATTAAGAGCCTATTCACTCTAGCCTTGAAGACACTCAAATTGTAGTCCGACGGAAACACCGCCGACGGCAGATTGTTCCAGTCCCTCGATGTACGCGGTATAAAGGAGGAGGCGAAACGCTTCGTCCGGATCGTAGAGGTGTTAACAACATAAGGGTGGAAACTCGCCGTACGACGGGTCGTCCGATGTTGGAACGGAGATGGGGGAATTAAATCGTGCAATTCCCTCGCACACTCCCCAAAATGTATCCTATAGAACACCGAAAGGCTGGCTACTCTACGCCTGTGCTCTAGGCTTAGGAGACCAACTGGAGTTAAATCAGAGTCACCAATCAGCCTCTTCGCACGCCTCTCCACTGAATCCAAAGTGGCCATGTGACACTTAGCAGCACCAGCCCAAATGTGGCTGCAGTACTCCACACACGAACAACCGACTTCCAAAAACCACTACAAAGTGAAAAATAACTAATTTCGGAAGTCGATGTCTTTGGTTTTTTGTATATTCGTTTTTGACACCGATATTTTAGTTTCACCGAAGTTTTTATTTTACACTTTTTAGTTGTGAAAAGTACTATGTATTCAGTTGCATCCGGTCAGACTGAAAGCTGACGCAAATATAGTTAGGAATCTGCGTAATTTTGTATACTTTAATTTTTACCCTTAATTTTGAAGAATTCTCTCGACTGCCTATGGTCGTCATCATCAGATTTATTGCAGACCATTATTTTAACCCAATGGGTGCAAAGTTCTCATCAATATAAATGATTTAAGTCCAAACACAAAGTAGCTACTGTAAACCGTTGAGGAGTTCCCGGAACTGGCCTTTGTCTTCTGACTGTCATAAGAGCTCTGATGATGAATTTGTATTCTTTATCAATACAAATTAATCAAGCCCAAACACAAGGTAGCTGCTGTGAATTGTTGAGGAGTTCCTTCGACTGTCTCCCGACTCCATCATCAGATCTACTCCAGACCTTTATTAAATTATAGTGCTTTAAAATACTTAATGAAAATACTAAGAAATACAGTTTCCGAGATCACACGCTTTTTCAAGCAATCAGCACCATCTGCCGGGCTGATTTGTGAATTTAAACCATCCAAGGCGTGAAAAAATGTGATAAATGACGAACCACTCGGTCGAATTTGTCCAAACTTCACATAAACCATCTACTAAATAGTCCGAAAAAAGCCTAAACGTTTGGTTTGGATAGGGGAGTCCGTTCTTGAGTTATAAAAACACAAAGAAAGTGGCATTGATTTTAATATATTAGATGATCGATTTAGTATACAATATAACATATAAACTATGTAAGTACAATACAGTACGCGATTATGATCCGGAAGCAAAACACTTATTTACATACTCCGTGTTCTTGAAAACACGTAAAAACATAACTTCCGTAAGCTGAAAGGCGTTAAGATAACGAAAATAGCAAGCATGCAGAATTGATAAAAACTCATTAAAACTCTGTTAACGACTTCACACAGATATATACCTAAAGAAAGTAGGAATGCGCACTCATTGTGTTCTTACGGCAAGATAAGGCAGTTGAAGTTATCTCAATGGTGGTAAACAGGTTACACAGGATGTAAAGAGACCCATCACGTAGTCATCAACTACTCCTTTCATACAATCAGCAACAAAAGTCGATTTTCGACACATTTATAGACGCGGAATCGGCTAACACCGGTCAAAAAAGCTGTAGAGGAATGAGGAACAGGGAGTAAAGTTCACTCAACCTCCATAGAAAAGGGAGGATCCTCCGACCAGACTAGTTGTCGGGCGGGCCACTTTGCCCATCGGTTTATGTGGTGTGGTGAACTTGTATGCGTGCTAGTTGCACAGAAAACTCTGATTGCGAGATGCAGGATTCGCGTGACGTCAGTATGACGCGTTGTTCGCATGTTGCGTTGTAGGCACCACTACAAAGCCTTTAAGTCTACGTAATAAGGATGTTGTGCTAATACCATTCGCATCGGCTCGGCTCGGACGACGCATTGCGACGCCGATTTTTATCGGTTGAGTTTGTCGATTAGCTGATCGCACCTGTACGGCGCTTTGTCGAAAGCATTTGTGGATATTTTGAGAATCATGGCACGACAACCTGCCTCTCGCGATGGGTATTCAGAAGAGTCAACTGCCGAACAGATGAACACCCGTCGCGACAGCCGTTCGGAGGAGTCGATTGCCGAATGTAAGAGAACAGCCGTCATGACGACCGTTCGGAGTAATCGACTGCTGATAGCATGTTAACATCTGTCGCAACAACTGGTCGGTGATAAGTCGAGTAGTGTAAGGGACGATGGAAACCCTAATATGATATGAATCGATAATCATAAAATTACTTTATTCGAAAATCGCTGCACTGCAGCCTCACCCCTCCTCCCGCCACCTCAAAATCTTCCAATCATGACGCCCCTCCCAATCCCCCGGTGTCCATGGTCACCGAATAATCGGTAAAACGCCGCGAGCACCTTTCGACTGAGGTAGAGTTATTCGATGACTCCGCGTCCTCCTTCCCCACCTCCGACGACGATCGACGTCGCTGCTACACAGAGGAGGAAGAAGAAACTCTCTTTCCCTAACAACTTCCCATCATGATGACGGTGATGATGAATTGATACTGTACCTTGGCATATTATAATAAAAGCTAAAATTTAAAGAAGGGAGAGATAGAGCCAAAAATGCTGTTCTTCAATTAAATGTCACCTCGGTTTCGATTTTAATAAATTATCTTCTTCTTCTTCAGCCTAAGGATGTCCACTACTGGACAAAGGCCTCCCCCAAGGCTTTCCACGATGACCGGTCTTGTGCTGCAAGCATCCATCGGCTTCCCGCGACCTTCATAAATTATCTAGCTGAGTAATTTATATTTGGAAAGCAAAAGTCTTAATCGACTTTTGTTGTTGACTGTACATAAAACCAAATTTGCACAAAAATGCTGGAAAACGACGTAGTGAGCAATGTAATAGACTCCCAACATTAAGCTTGTGGGTGCCTGCGACGACACGCCGCGCCGTGTGGATTTATTTAAAGTTTGTTTTCGAAAAATAAAAAAACCATCAGCAAAAGTTTGACCTTCAACATCTCTTTAACCAGAAGCTTCCCAAGAATAGTCCAGTAGGTACGGACGACAGCAGGTCAAGCTACCCGAAAGTGTCAAATATTCCCAATCAACTTTGAGCCTTAATGCTTTAGAGATAAAGTTGAAAATCTAATAAAGAAATCTGACACATTGTAGTAGCTTGAGGTGCTGTCGTCTGTACAAAAATTACTATGACGGAGAGTACAAGTGGCTCTCGGCTTCGTTAAGTATCTTTTTAAATCCGATACAGACAAATTATCATTATTATTAAACCGAAGCCTCCTATAGGCCTAGAGGTTAGAAAAACCTCTCACTTTCTATAAGAGAGATTTTTTCTGACAGGTTCATTTCCATCAAAAGGAATGACGCGATTGGAAATTTCATTTTTAGTAAAAAGCAAACACTGAAAATATTAGCTGTAAAATGTATGTTCAACCAATCAATATTAAAGCTTTTTCAGCTTTGGAGTCTGGACTCCAAAGCTGAAAAAGCTTTAATATTGATTGCCAAACTGCTGATTTTGGCTAAACTTCGATATTTTCCGTGAAGCGACTGCCGTCTGACCTCCACAACCCGAAGGCGATATCGAAGCATTGCAGTTACATCAATAGTTGGACTTTTGAGGGTTCCAACAACCCGTAACGACTGCCATTAGATGTTCGTATGTCAACCGGCAGAGGCACGACCAAACCAGTGCAAGTATTTATATTCATGCAAACAAATATTTGCACTGCATGAGGCCGCGTTCGCTACAGCTACGTCACGGAGGCTGTCAAAATGTTATAAACGATCTGTGTGCCAAATTGTATCCATATCAGTTCAGTAGTTTTTGCGTATAAGAGTAACACATATCCACACATACTTACCTACACATTTATAATATTACTAGCCCCGCAGTTTCACCCGCGTAGATTTTGGTCCCGAGGGAATATCGGATGAAAAGTATTGTACGTATTATTTTTTTTATAAATTATAAACTAGCGCTTGACCGTAATCCCCTCTGATGGTAAGCAGTGACGCAATCGTTGATGGCACTAGTTTATTAAGAGCCTATTCACTCTAGCCTTGAAGATACTCAAATTGTAGTGCTACGGAAACACCACCGCTGGCAAATTGTTCCAGTCCCTCGATGTACGCGGTATAAAGGAGGAGGCGAAACGCTTCGTCCGGATCGTAATGGTGTTAACAACGTAAGGGTGGAAACTCGCCGTACGACGCGACGGGTCGTCCGATGGTGGAACGGAGATGGGGGAATTAAATCATGCAATTCCCTCGCACATTCCCCAAAATGCATCCTATAGATCACCGAAAGGCTGGCTACTCTACACCCGTGCTCTAGGCTTTGGAGACCATCTCGAGTTAAATCAGGGTCACCAATCAGCCTTTTATTTCTGTTTATTAACTACCTTTGTGCCAAATTTCATCCAAACTCGTTCAGTAGTTTTTGCGTAAAAAGTAACATTTATCCATCCATACGTATGGACATTGATACATCCTCACAAACTTTCGCATTTATATTATTAGTGGTATTAGTAGAACGTATGGTAGTAGGAATAGTAGAAATTAGTAGGAAGTAGGACAGTTAACACAGAAAATGTATGCACTTCGAAAATATTCATATTGTGAGTAGAATCGTCGCGCTTCATGGAACTACATCACAGACAAATCTTCCAAGTTTAATACTGCCGCGTTTTGTCTTTGTGCAGCTATCATTAGCGCACGTGTGCATGTTTTTTTTTTTTTTTTTTTGTTAAATAACTTTTTTTTATAACACTAGTAGATATTAACTTAATCGCAACCCCGCCTGATGGTAAACAGTGATGCAATCGTTGGTGTTAAAGCGGGCTAGTTTATTAAGAGCCTATTCACTCTAACAAACTGAGTGAATATGAAGGAAGACGGCAATTGAGCGAGGCGGTGCAATGTTAAGCCCAACAACACGACCAACGATGCTGCGCCAGAGGGAGATAAATATGGAGACCCTCCACGGCCAAAATCCCGACACAACAAAATTTGGAGCATCGTATACGGCACACATCGCAACACAACTGCTCAGACACGTCCTCCGTACGGCTTCATCAAACATTATGCCGAAACACGACGAATCGATTGGCGGCAAGACTTTGTCTGGTGGGTGATAACTTCTGCCGACAGCCAATGTTAGGTCCTACCACCGAATAATTGGAACTGTATAGATTTATCTCTTGAAACCATGGTCATACGAAATAAGTATGAGACTTCATAATACCGCGTTCGTGTATCCGAAGATCGACAATGGTCCCGATGGTATCTTGTTTACAAACTATATTAAATTTCAGTTCAGTGCATATTTTTCTTTATATTTCGTTAAGAAAAGGACAGAAGATAAAATGTCAGTTTAGACCTGTCAAATTAGTGCGCTCCTGACGTAAACTGGCGTATTTTTAGTCGCCATGTTTATAATCGCGTCTAAACTGTCTATGGAGTATCTTAATTTGACAGGATTAAACTAAAATGTTATCTTCTATCCTTTTCTTAACGAAATGGAAAGAAAAAGATACACTTAACTTAAAATTAGTTTAGTATGTGAACTGATTACTAATCAAGCTCATACAATAGCTAGTAACTCTGCAAGTCAATCTTTATCACCAGTACACAACTTCAAACAATACTTACGGAATCTAGGACGCTCAGGTCAGTGACCCGCATGTCTCCATCATTGCAGGCCGTAACGACCCTGTCTCCGGACAGCACGAAGCACACGCCGCACACCGACGAGGAATGCACGCTGATCTTGTTCACCAGCTGCCTGGACGTGTAGTCCCATATGAACACCTCGCCGTCAGCCGTGCCCGCTATCACGTCGATCTCGTGACGACGCCGCCTATGCAGTTGGTATGTGGGTAAAGTATTATTAGGTTCCTGCAGGGTAATTGCGTAACAGACTATCAGTATAGCAATGAGTTTCATTTTGACATTTCAACAGCATTCATTGCGTTGTTTATGTTGTTGAGCAGACACATTTTCGAACACTTGGAGCAATGTATTAGCAATATGCTTCGAAATTATTCCAACTAATAGCAATAGTGTGTTGCGCTATTCGGGTGCTGATCGTGGGATTCGTATTAGCATTTAACGCACTGACTTTTGATTCTACGACTGTCTTGCAACCCTAGCAGACAAAACTTTTTTTCTACATAATGGTAATGGACAACACCAAAACCCATTATTGTTGTTCTTTTAAATATTTAAACTGTATCAACTGAATGTCTAGTGTTACAACTTTCTAAAATCATCGTCTGCCTTTGTAGCCGTGACTGCAACATCGACGCTTAGTCATAAATTATAACGCAAATGTATAAATAACTACTCCGCGATATACAGGCTGTATCTGACATCGTAACGCAAACTTCGCGAAAAGGTTAGACCGCATGCCACTAATAAAATTATGATGGTCATTTATGTCGTTAATGAAGGGTTACAGAATTTACAGTGTTTAAAAAAGTGTCGGCTCGTCCTTTGAACGTTGCAAGCGTGCCGCCGTGCGGGTGTGTAGGTATGACGTTGATCCCTGATGTGAACTCTATTAAATCAGCTCATAAGATAGTCTTTCGAGTTTTGTTTTCATTGCGCTTTTTTGTGTAATTAGCGAATTAATTAATTTTTACTTTAAAATCTTATTGGGTTATAAAAGTATAGCAATTATTGACAGTTTAAAGTTTAAAAAATTACATCTAATAGGTATATAAAATTCTCGTGTCACGGTGTTCGAATTTAAACTCCTCCGAAACGGCTCGACCGATTTTGATGAAAATTTTTTTGCTTAACCAACATCTATTTTTCTTCCCCCTAAATGTTAGGGGTAGTCCACCCCTAAATTTTTTTTTTATTTTTTAGACAAAATTTTTAATTTCTATTTTTTTATGATACAACATACAAAAATACATACAATCCCCAATTTTCACCCTTCTACGATCAACCCTTATTTTTTAATAGCCATTTTAGTAATTTAGTCTATTATTTATATGGCAAAACAACGTTTGCCGGTCAGCTAGTATATATATATTTTAAATCATGAAAAAGCCGACGAAAAATTCCACCACTGAGGGGTTCAGAATCATGTACTCGATCCATGGTACTCGTTTGTGCGTCGATGTCAGATACACCCTTTACAGTGTATAACTGACTTACACAAGAATATTTGTACCATTCACTTCACCAAATATAGTAACTAACTTAATTTCAATTGATACTAAAATTATGTGTTTGAATTGAATTTATTATCTTTAAGGAAAATTCACTCACTGTGAGCGTAATGACCTCCATGCGACATGATAATAGATTTTCAATTTATTATTGTATTCCATATATAACAGGGGCCGGAATACTCATTAGCTAGTCAGAAAAGGAATTGGTAACTTATCATCTTATACGTTTGGCGATACTATTTAATCACACTTATTAATATAGATACCTATTACATTAATAAGTGGATATAAATTTCAACATGAACGATATAGATTTAGGTCATGCCTGTTGTGTTTGTCATCCTTTAGCTTACCGATACGTAAGGCTGGTTACTTTGCCATCATGGTCGAATTCCGCCTTCAGTCCCCGTAAAGCCTGTCCGGTCTTGCCGACCATGCCCCACACGCGAACCACGCCGTCCCATCCACCAGATATCAACAAACGTTCTAAAAAAACAATCCAAACAGTTCATTACCTTTACAAAGTATTAAAAACACCAAGCAATGCCAAGACTTTAGTAGGTAATTTTATTGCCAGCTTTAAAAAAAACAACGTCAAAAAGGAACGAAAAACAAACCTTTTGCGAGCCACAACAAACAGCTGACGGAATCGTCATGCGCGCGAAAACTTTCCACTACTCGGCCGTATTCTACGTCATACAAGTATCTGCAAGTTAGTATTACAATGGTATTAGAGTTTAGTAGTGAAAGTATTGCATTCATAGTCATGTCAGATTTATTATGAAGAAAAAATTACATTTCATTATCCCAGGAACCAACTGCTACAGTATTATCGTCAACCATCACACACGAACTTAACGGAGTCGAACTTAGAATAACACTTCTTATTTGTTTCTTCAATACTGTATCATATACTTTGAGAGTGCCATCCTTTCCCACGGATATGACTCTGTTCCCATGTCGAATAGCACAGGTGACGGCCTCTTTATGCAGCTGTAATACATCTATACATTCCATTTTATAGGAAACATACGCTTCTGAATGAGATAGAGGCCTAGCAATGCGTGGTGTTGTTTTTCTAACGTGCGGTTTTGTGAATAGTTGTTTTGGCACTTGTCCAAATTCCATTATTTGCACCTCTAGCGCGTGTCTGTCATTCATGTCGTAAATACGGTCTAGATTTACCGCGCCTTCATAACACACATGGTGGAACACTGCAATGAAAATGTTAACAAGTAATTTTTTATTACTACATTCATAATACTAAATGGCTACTAGCACGCTGCCAGTAAACGAAGCAGCCAAATAGTGTTTTAAATCGCATTGATGCGCGTCCTTGACACATCTATTTTTGTTATCAAAACATCATTTCTTGCTACTGTTTTAGTCTTTTTTATTGGAATTCAATCAACCTAAAACACTGGCTGATTCATAGTGATTGTATCTGTACCTACAGGCCTGTAGTTAGAAGCTAAAACAAAACCAATCGATACGCAGATAAAGCGGGGCTTGATCAACGTAATCATGTTACTTTTTATCTACATATTTTATCCTCCGAGATACATTTTTTTTGTTTTATGAATTAGGCTCAAGATATACTATGACGCATCATGAGAATAGAGCTGATGACAAGCATATGAAATCGAATTACAACATCGAACGATCGAACTGTCGAGCTTGGACAGTATGTCAAACAAAGTTAGAAATGAATGTTTTATTTTGCAGATTATCTATGATCCAACCTTCACCAGCGTAACTTTTAAAGCATGACAGGTGAAACCTTCAAGGTCGTTTTTTTATTACGTGCAAATGATCTATTAAAACAAACCATTGTTAGCCTTAACGGCCTCTTCGCCTCTTTGCCTGTATCCAAATATGAGATCGATCCACAGATGTAAATATCTGGACACATATTCCGATTCCAGGGCTTCCCTTAATTTTACTACGAAGTCTTCAGGCGACGAGGCCCACGGTGGTAGGGCCACATTGTTCACTTTACTTCCATCGTGACGCTCACCAAAATTGATTTCATATTGGTTAATCAAAAAGTCGCCTTTGCCTTCTATGTCGTAAAACTCGGGAACCAATTCCTGAAAATTATTAAAATGGAGTTAAGGAAATTTATTACGCGCAATCCTTCTCTGTATGAGAGGCGACCTATGCCCAGCAGTGGGACGATACAAAAGTATGATGATGAAGTACTTAAATGTATAAAAAAGATGTGTTGACTAGTAGAACGTGGATGAATCTTCCACTAGTCAACATAGGCTATAAATCAATTTCAATATCACGAAATCGCCAGTTACCTTAAAATCCGACATATTCCGTAGACAATTATTATAGACATCTTTAACCGAGTTGAACATTCTGTCGGGATGATCGAATCTCCCGTTTTGTAAACACAGCATATATTTAGGGTATTTTCGAACCTGAAAATTATGATCTAAATTATGTTATTTCACAACACAGTTAGAATGACGGAGGTAACAAGAAAAGTACACATTTTCAATAATAGTCATTAGATAACTCTACTTACAATACTTATGATAGTGATTCGTATTCATTTACCTGAGAACAGGTGATTCACCATAAAATCTGGTATTTTAAGCAATAAGAGAGTTTAGGCTCTAGGTCTAGTGATTAAGCCCAATAAATTTGTACAATATAATTAGGTATTTTATGGACCAAACATCTATTATTTATTTAAGGACAGTATGGATTCTTAAATAGAATTCAGATTTTACAGCAGGTACATTTTAAAAGAAATATTTTAGGTGGTAAATTAGCCAAAGCAATGAAAAAGTTATAAAATAACTAGCTTTCCGCCCGCGGCTTCGCCCGCGTCTAGTTCGGTTATATCGCGTTTCCAAGAGAACCTTACAAAAGTCCGAAATCAAAACTATCCTATGTTATTTCTCGATGTCAACTCTATCTTTGTACCAAATTTCAATAAAATCAGTTCAGTGGTTTAGACGTGAAAGCGTAACAGACAGAGTTACTTTCGCATTTATAATCATAGTAGGGATTACAACTTACCAAATAAAATAAAACAAGGCCAGGTGCAGAATAATGAGATCCATATAAAAACTTGGGTTCAGACATTTCATAATATCTTTCTTTGAGTTTCTCCAATCTGTCAGGGTTTAGAGCTCCCATTGGCTTTGACAGGTCTCTGAATGTGTGAGGGTTTGTTAAGTCTAAAATTTCTGAGGTGTAGTCTGCCACTACCCAAGGAAATACTGGATACTGGGTGAGATCATTCTTACTCCTATCTGCTAGACTGGAAATGAAAATTCTTAATCTTTAGTAAACTCAACATAAATTTATTATAAACTAGCTTTCCGCCCGCGGCTTCGCCCGCGTTAACTTCGGTTATATCGCGCGTTTTAGATTTTTCTCGGGAATATCAAATTTTTTCGGGATAAAAAGTACCCTATTATTTAATCCGGACTTCTAACTTTACGTCTGCAAAATTTCAAAGCAATCGGTTTAGGAGTTACGGCGTGAAAGTGGTACAAACAAACTCACTTTCCGATGTATAATATTATTAGTAAGGATATATTTGGTGTACACATACAAATATTCCAGTAATCTCCCTTGGGAACTTGATGTTTTTTAGGACCAAAAGTAGCCTATGTTACTCTCCATCTTTTCAACTAACTGTATGCCAAAAATCAGGTCGATTGATTGCTTAGCTACGGCGTCAAGGAAGGACAAACAAACAAACAAACACACTTTCACATTTATAATATTAGTATGGACTAGTTACTAAGTCTCTGGTACATACCAATTTAAATACATCAAATAGTCATAATTTGATACAATTCCATTTTGCCACTGTAGTGTCATCTCCTCCGTATGTACTTTCTCCAGCTGGACATTTGGAGACTCTTCTAAGATCATGTATATTCTATCTCTAGCTTTTTCTGATTGGAATGTCACATATATGTGAGGAACTGAGCTCTCCTCTGCACTATATATTTCCAGCCCCTGAAACCAAAAAAAATTGGTACATTACACAGTTATATTATAAAATAAGCAATTAAGTTTGAAATGTCGCATCTGTTTACTGAATATGAAATATTATATAACATTTATATATACAATTATATACTGTATTCATACAACTAGGAAGGTGTTTTTACAGGCATACAATCTCTACCGTGCACAAAGTCATTCAATGCCTCTATAATACAATGTATTACAAATAAATAAGTACATAAAACACAGATACATACAACTTGCCTTAATAAAAATCTTCTTTTGTACATTCTTCGCAAATGGCTCAGTTTTAACTTAAGAATGGGGCTCTGAAAATAACAGAAAATTCTTTATTGTGTACAGCATAAATATTATAAATATAAATGCACAAAGGAGAACTGGCACAATCCTATGGAACGCATACCCACTGAAAAATAACAACCAGACGTATGTCTTTAGAAAGCTCTTTTCATGACTATCATTTGTTATTACGGGAGCTAATCTCAATTTGTTGTGGGGAAAATATTATAGTTACTCAAATGATATCCATTAAAATAAAAGTAGTTTAACCAGCGATCAAGCCAACAAATCAAGATTGGTTGCCATATGTTGATGGGTAATTGGGGTCATAAACGGGAGGTTCAAATGAAATTTTAAGTTGCTACGCCAAGATTATTTTAAGTCTATGCTCTATGTTTGTGTACGTTCGGCCGTCATGGTTGACATCGGGTGGGTGCAATACGCCGTTAGGTACAAACAAAGGCCGCGTACGCAATAAAAATATGTATTTCGGCGGTTACACCTTGTATTAATAGTTTATGTAGCGATTTTGAACTTAATAGATATCATTCAACTTCAAGTTACTATAAGATTTTCCCCACAACAAACTGACACAGGATGGTGGGTACATTCCGCCAGTCCTTTAATATCTTTATCAACATTGTAACTGTAATGTCATACAACAATGGAAAATAAAATCTTGAAATATATGTACACACAACTATTATTAAGTAAACACTAAACATTGATAGTGATATCTAAGTCAACAGAGCTGAAAACATGCGTCACCAAGGTCCCTTTTACACTCTTTAACATAAGTATGGTGGAAAACTTTATTCATATAAATTATATTACTAAATTTTGGAACATAAATACAATTAAAAATAGCAATACACTGGTATCAGGGGCAGGGTACAAGGTACTGGCAGTCAGAACTCTGATGTAATTTGATTTCCTTATAATTACTTATATTTTATGTGTGCACTACATAAGATGTAATATTTCATGTTTATGAGAACAAGTATTCCAATAAATTTTTAAAGGTTTTCCTCATTTTATCATGCTTGTAAAACAATGGCCTGCTATATTCCTATGTAGACTGTAATAATGACAACTTTTTGAATTAATAATAAAATTAAATGAACAATAACTTTGCTGTATTGTTGAATAATTTATATTATTAACTACTATTTGCAATTTTTATTCATCCTTGTTAATGTTAATTATAATAGAAAATCCCTTTACCTATTTAATTTATTGAGTTATAATACTTACACCTTCAACATTACTGAAAGGCTGGAAGTATATAGTGGTTGGTGTTAATGCCAGCTTGCCCTGATGTCTCACTAGTGGGGATATTTTCTCAGCCTGCAACTCACACACTATCTGTTCTGTGAAGTCATCCATCATCACCGGATCAAATACCATCCTCATATACCTTGAATGCAGGATTGTGGCTATCATGCTATTGTGTTCAGGAGCATGCAGAGTGGAAGCTCTTTGTAACTGCTGCATTTGGCACAAACATTCGTCAGCTGAGGCAAAGTCAAAGGACACATAAAAGTCTCTATCTTCATAAATAAATTTGTATGGTGCCAGTATATTCTCTTCAAGCATTTCGGCATATATCTTCATTCTTACTTTAATGACATTACTGTTTTCATCAACACAATTAACTACGGAAATTTCTGCACAATCCTTGAATTGCATTTTTATAAGAGGTTGCACCCAGTCTCTGGGTTCAAACACCAGGGACTTGGAGCATAGTTTCAAGCGTCCTTGCTTAGCATTTTCTTTCTTTAATTCTGTATCATTTAGGGTACATGAATAGTCTTCAAAATAAATTTCTCCCGGTTCCAGTAGCAACATTGAAAATCTATAACAAGTAAAAACTTAATTGAATTGTGAATGATGTTCAGAATTTTTGTTTGTTAAAGCAGATAGTGTAAAATAAACAATATTTTTTGATGACCCCATAGTTAGGCCGAATTCTGAATATAAGATCTCCAGTTAAGTAACACATCAATATTCATACATAATATTGATGTTTGAAAATTATAAAGAGATTCATTTGCCCTACAAAAAGTCTCTAAAGACTTCGACTTTGCAATGTAACCGTTACGAAATTGCACAATGCCGAGTGAGTCATTACGTTCAGGAGATACTTCAGTAAACCATAGAAACAAATGTAGGTAGATGATTTAGATTCAAATATTACCTCGATTTGTCCATTTGAAAAACTGATTTGATTGATAATATTCACTAGTACGTTAGTATTGATAATAATATATTTCTTTAATTTATTTTATATGAGAAATATCCTTGCGGTACAAATAAACAGATACAACTTTCACCTTGTTTATTGTTTACCGCTTTGTTTGATTCCAGATCACAGATGTTGAAATGTAAAACCAGTGTCAAATTCTGCCAGGCTGTATGGCGTATCATGCCTTTGCCTTTTCCGTTCGGAAGTACGGAAAGAAGAGAACCAAAAAAAAAAAAAAAAATGTCAAATTCTGCCTGCATGACATTGACAGTTCAGTTCCCAGTGGTTGGTGTACAGTTTTTATTCTCGTTTGATTTAAAGCCGGTACAGACACACCAACTTATTTGTGAAATTGAGAAAATGGGAACAACAGCCGCCATTTTTTATTTGGAGTTTTTGGCTTCGTTGTAATCTTGTTTCCTTTCGTAACCTTTTTTTTTTGACGCTGTGGAAATGCCTTTACGCACCATATCCGCCGCTTGCTAGGCGACTGGCGTGTGTGGGACTCGCCCAGCCGCAGCTGGAAATACCCACTAAAACCACAGCGGCACATCGACATCGCCTTAGTGGCGGGGTCCTAGGAAATAGCAGAGCCTGCGCTACCAATCGCCACCTGGCGATTCCCGCCAAAAGGCGGGCCCACAGTGGTCCCCCATACGAAGAGGTCGGGCTGGGTACATCTTCTTGTGCGAGAAGACGCAGCAGCTAAAGGTTTTTTAGCGTGGTGTCCGCCGTGTAACCGCCGAAGTGCTCCCCACTTCTGGTTTTAGTCCGCGCCGGTAAACCGGTAACCCCCATATCTGGGGGCCATTCCCCTATCCGCCACCTGGGGACGCTTTCAATGGCAAGCCAGAAACTGCACACGAAAATTCTTTCGTAACCTATCCATTCCTAACTAGTCTAACTTAGCCTAATCTAAACCTATCCCCTGTCCTTCGTTTCCCGCGTGAACCGACTAGGAGGAAGGTTTGGGACAAAGTCATGATGTGGCTACTACGCTGCAATAATTCAATGTTCTTTATGAATTATTCATTGAATGCACTTTTTACCACATAAATCACGCGTTTTTATGTACTAAACGACACTATAAATAATTTAAAAGTTCAATGAAAAATGAGCATGACTCTCATCTTAGCTTTCCCGCCAAAACTCTCTACACACTTTCTACAGACTTTTCTCACGTATTTGAACACTTGTATGTTTCACCTGCCAGACATGTTCACACATTTTTCATATCACAGCTGTTGCAAAGACATCAATTAGGATGGATGACGGATTTCTTGACGCGATATACCTATAAAATAATAAATAAATTGAAATATATTAACTTTGTTGTTATAATATGTAGCCTAACCCCCACCCCTTTCATCATCATCATCATTTCAGCCGAAAGACGTCCACTGCTGGACATAGGCCTCCCCCAAGGTTCTCCACGACGACCGGTCCTGCGCCTCCCGCATCCAGCGGTTTCCCGCGACCTTCACCAGGTCGTCGGTCCACCTTGTCGGGGGCCTACCCACGCTACGCCTTCCGGTGCGTGGTCGCCACTCGAGAACCCGTCGGCCCCATCGGGCATCGGTCCTACGGGCAATGTGTCCAGCCCATTGCCACTTCAGTGTTGCAATTCTTCGGGCTATGTCGGTTACTCTCGTTCTTTTGCGGATCTCCTCATTCCTGATTCGATCGCGCAGTGAATTCCCAAGCATAGCCCTCTCCATTGCCCTTTGAGCGACTTTGAGCCTTCTTATAAGGCCCATTGTTAGCGACCACGTCTCAACTCCATAAGTCATCACTGGCAACACACACTGGTCAAAGACTTTTGTCTTGAGACACTGCGGTATTTCGGACGAGAAGATTCTACGTAGCTTCCCGAAAGCAGCCCAACCGAGTTGGATTCGACGATTGACCTCTTTCTCGAAGTTGGACCTTCCTAACTGGATAGTTTGTCCCAGGTACACGTAGCTGTCAACAACTTCGAGAACTGAGTCTCCAATCTTTATAGGAGTCGGTACAACATGGGCATTAGACATGACTTTTGTCTTGCCCATGTTCATTTTAAGACCGACTTGTTAAGAAGTATGGCTACGCACCTTCTTTTAAGGTTTTACTAGATGCTGGCCTCTATGAATATATCTCATTGTGGTTGCTATGTGAGCCTGTCACTTTGTTACTTTATATATATGTCTAATTTATGTTTTTTGATTTCTGCTTATAAATAATAACTCTTATTAATTTTCACAAGCAGTTCTTATTTATTCGTTAAAATGGTAGCAGAGAATAAATTTACGAATTGAACTGTGGGTGTTTCTTATTGGCAAATTTATTTTTCGAAGGAAAATATTTAGAGCAAGTCTAACTTTCTCCGAAAATTCGTAAGAACCCTTAGAAAAGGTCCGGTAAGCCTGCAGTGAAGATGGACAAGTCAATTGCAGAGGTTTCGAAGGTGCGAATTGGAGATCTAGATGCCAAAAAGTTTAACACGTGGAAGTTTAGAGTTTTCATGGTGCTTAAGGGTATACCTGGGGCAAAAGATTTATTGGAAGGTATGAAACCGAGGCCAATACTTATGCCAAATGCCACACCTGAAGACAAAATGAGGTATGAAGCAGAAGTAGTAGAATACGACAAATTAGACAGTATTGTGTCCGTCTTGCTTTTGTCAAATTTACCTGATGACATAATAGAAAAAATGATGCGTTTTACGTATTCAAAAGAAATTTGGGATGAACTACATAGACTATATGGAGGTTGTGTCGTAGACCAAAGCTACACAATGTGCAAAACTTTTTTCTCATACAAGAAAGATTCTACGCATGATATGGCGGCACATATTTCGACGCTGAAGAATTTGTGGCATGAACTACACAGAGCGCTGAACCTTGAAAAGGATTTACCAGACATACTATTGATCTACAAAATTCTTGATACTTTGCCGCCGGAATACGTGATGTTTGAATCAAGTTGGTTATTGATGACGAAAGAAGAACGCACTGTTAACAATCTTACTGTTCAACTGTGTTCACATGAAAAAGTTCTTGCAAAAGTCAAAGAAGAACAAGATGGAGGCAGCACCAGTGCCGAAGCCTTGTGGGTAAAGACAAAAAAGAAGAATGGAAAAGTAAACAATGATAATGAAAACAAGCAAGAGATACAGAAAAATAAGAAAAAGTGTAAGTACTGTGGAAAACTCGGTCATTTTGTGAAGCAATGTGAGAAATGGATTAGTGATGGAAAGCCAAAGAAGTCAGAGAAGGACACTAAAAATGTCAACATGACAATTTTATCCATCACAGGAAATGAACGCAAAGATTCAATAAATTTTTATGTGGATAATGGGGCAACCAACCACGTAACAAATAGAGACGATCTTTTTGTCGAATACAGTCATTTCAAGAGTAAGCACACAGTACGCGGAGCTAATGGGAACGAAATTCAAGCTATAGGAATTGGCTCCATTAGAGGAGAAGCACAAATAGTACTTGCGGCACATGATGCTATTAAGAACAGTACATTTGAATCAACTCCAACGACTTGCATTTTCAAAGTTGACGGTGATAAGCGACTGATTGGTACGCGAGATAGGCATGGTGATCTATATCGGTTGGAAATGAGATGTTTAAAGCCTGCTGAAGTAAATCAGTTATCCACCTCAAACCTGATTCAACTCTACCATGAACGTTTTGGACATCAGAATAAGTCACATGTAAAGAAATTTTTGGAAAAGGAATTGAACATAAAAACAGAAAACAGCCATGAACTCTGTGAAGGCTGCATTTATGGTAAGTCTCATCGGCTCAAATTTAGAGCCAGAGAGAAAGCAACAAAACCAGGTGAGCTGATCTGTACAGATGTTTGCGGTCCTTTCCCCTATTCATATGCTAAGAATAGATACTTTGTGCTATTCAAAGATGTTTATACCGGGTATCGTTGGATATATTTAATGCATAACAAGTCGGAAGTTTATCAAAAGCTGTCACTGATGCTAGCTGAAGTTAAATCAGCAGGGGTTAAAGTGAAAGAAATTTTGAGCGACAATGGAGGAGAATTTGATAATGGGAATGTTCGTAGAATACTTCAAAAAGAAGGTATCTTACATAGGTTGACGATGCCTTATACTCCACAGCAAAATCCTACTGAGCGAGAGAACAGGACTGTTGTTGAAATGGCTCGGGCTATGATGTATGCCCATAGAGAAATGCCAGCGCCATTATGGGCTGAATTGATTTCGACGTCGGTCTATATCCTGAATAGAACGGGACCAGGACCTGATGGAAAATCACCGTACGAAGCATGGCACGGTAAGAAACCAAGAGTGAAACATTTGCGTGTGATTGGAATTACATGCTACCCCCATCTTCCTATAGAGAAACGGAAGAAATTAGACAAAAAGGCGCAGAAGGGAATTTTAGTTGGTTATGAAAACAACGAAGGCTATCGTATTTGGGTTGAAGAACATCACAAATTAATCCGATCACGTGATGTAATTTTCGAAGAGTACCCTTTGCTTAGAGAAGCTGAAAATGTAGTAGATTCTAAACGAAAGTCTATTAATATACAGCCGAAGTCTCGAGAAGCTGCAGCCAGTCAGAAAGTCAAAAATTCCATCTTGATTTTCTTGGATTTCATTATGGTTCTAACGAGCACTTTGATGATGCCGCAGAAGCATCAGTCAACGACAATGATACGGTCAATGGCGAAGAGGAAGTAGTTATTGATGAAAACGTTGTTCTTGATGAAAATGCTGAGACAGAACAAAGTTTAGATATTGGAAACAACGAAGACGGAAACATTACACAAGGTTCTCAAACTGGAAGTGAAGATGTTTACGATGATGCGATTGAGGATGACCAAGAGTCTGTTCAAACTGAGAATGAGAGCCGAATGACTCTACGCAATCGAGACAACCTAAAACGTCCAGCTAGATATCGAGACTTTGTTTGTAACGTCTGTCGTGCAAAAAGTAAATCCAATGAACCAACAGAACCCACTTCATATAAAGAAGCTGTCAAAAGCTTTGAAGCTGAAAAATGGTGTGAAGCGATGGACGATGAAATGAAATCATTGAAAGAAAATTGTACATGGGATTTGGTGGACTTACCGAAAGGGAGGAAAGCAATCTCTTGTAAATGGCTTTATAAGATAAAAACCAATCCGGATGGAACGGTCGATAAATATAAAGCCCGTCTAGTAATAAAAGGCTATTCGCAGAAAAAAGGCTTAGATTACTACGAGACATTTAGTCCCGTGGCAAAAACAAGCACGATAAGGGCTGTCTTGAGTGTTGCTGCCCAAGAGAATTTGACATTGTCACAATTCGATGTATCTACAGCGTTCTTGTATGGAACCTTGCATGAGGAGATCTACATGAAGCCTCCTGAAGGATACTCTGATACATCGGGTAAAGTGTGCAAGCTCAAAAAGAGCTTGTATGGTCTAAAGCAAGCTCCGAGATGTTGGAATAGCTGCATTACTGAACATATCTTAAAAATTGGATTCAAACAATGCGAGAGTGATCCATGTCTCTTCGTTAGAAACAAAGACAGCAAAGAAAAGAAGTTGATTCTTGCATTACACGTTGATGACGGATTGATCGCTTCTGCGTGCCCAAAAGAGACTGAAAGTTTTTTGAGTGAATTGAAACAGCGTTTCAAAATTACAATAAAACCGGGGTCATACTTTTTGGGAATAGAAATAGAAAGAAAGATTGATGGGTCAATAAAAATTGATCAAAAGGGTTACGCTCAACGCATTTTAGAGAGGTTTAACATGCATAACTGTAAAGCTGCTGTGACACCTATAGTCAAGGATGCTAGTGTACAAGAAAAAGAGAAACAAACATCAACTGAATTTCCATACAGACAAGCGGTTGGTGCACTTTCATATCTAGCTGTTGGGACAAGACCGGATATATCTTATGCTATCAGTGTTGTCTCAAGGAAGTTAGACGATCCCAGTCTTGAGGATGTGGCGAGAGTGAAGAGGATTCTACGCTACATTAAGGGAACCATCAATCATGGTATTACATACCAATCTTCCACTGTGACAAACTGTATACAAAGCTACAGTGATGCAGATCATGGAGGAGATCCTACTACGGGACAATCAACCTCAGGAATGATCTGCCTATATTCAAAAGGCGCGATAACTTGGCAAAGTAAACGACAGAAAACAGTTGCGATTTCCTCAACAGAAGCTGAGATAGTGGCTGCAAGTGAAACAGCAAGAGAAATACTATGGCTCAAAAGAATTTTGCAGTTCATGGTAACTGGAGTAGTTCTTGCAGAGCTCTACTTAGACAGTGAGTCTGCGATACGCTTGGCTCATGACCCACCTTTTGAACGTCATCAAAGGACGAAACACATTCAGATTCGTCATTTCTTCGTTCGTGAATGTGTTACAATGGGAAGATTAACTGTTCTAAAAGTGGAAGCAGCAAAGCAACTAGCAGATTTTCTTACCAAGCCGTTGTTTAAGCCGAGAATAAAAGAGTTGAGTGCTCTTGGAGGCTTAGCATAACTACAAAAACAAGACGGGATGTTAAGAAGTATGGCTACGCACCTTCTTTTAAGGTTTTACTAGATGCTGGCCTCTATGAATATATCTCATTGTGGTTGCTATGTGAGCCTGTCACTTTGTTACTTTATATATATGTCTAATTTATGTTTTTTGATTTCTGCTTATAAATAATAACTCTTATTAATTTTCACAAGCAGTTCTTATTTATTCGTTAAAACGACTCGCTTGGAGGCCCTACTGAGGTCTTCGAGCATTGTACTCAGGTCCTCCGCGGTCTCAGCCATGACTACGATATCATCAGGAAACCGAAGGTGTGTCATGTACTCGCCATTGATGTTGATGCCCAGTCCTTTCCAGTCCAGAACCTTGAAGACATCCTCCAATGCAGCGGTGAACAGTTTCGGGGAAATAACATCTCCCTGTCTGACACCACGCTGCAGAGGTATTGGTTTCGAGGTCTGGTCCTGTATTCGGACTGACATGGTGGCGTTTTCGTACAAACCCTTCAGCACTTCAATATACCGATAGTCTACTCGGCACCGCTGGAGAGACTGCAGTACAGCCCAGGTCTTGATCGAATCAAAGGCTTTTTCGTAGTCCACAAACGCCAAGCAAAGGGGTAGGTTATACTCCTCGGCCTTCTGTATAACCTGCCGCAGCGTATGTATGTGGTCTACTGTGCTGAAGCCTTTTCGGAAACCGGCTTGTTCGGGCGGCTGGAAGTCGTCAAACCTGCAGGCGAGACGATTTGTGAGGACTCTTGAAAACAACTTATAGACATGACTCAGAAGTGAGATGGGTCTGTAGTTTTTCAAAAGGGTGTTGTCACCCTTTTTGAAAAAGAGTACCACCACACTTCTGTGCCATGCATGTGGCGTTTTTCCCTTAACTATGTCGGAATTAAATAACTTCTGAAGGGCCCTAAGGATCGGTTTACCACCCGCCTTCGGTAGTTCTGTTGTTATTCCGTCATCGCCCACCCCTTTGTTGTTATATAATAACCTAATTATCAAAAGTCGTGATCGCACATTCGCTCTCCAAAAGAACGGTAGGGCAATTATATTCAAATAAATCTCAGCGACAATCTATAAAATATCTATCAATCTAATTCAACGAATGGCAAAGTACAAATGTTTTAACAAAGCTTTGAACAAATGCTCAAATACCCGTTTTACACATGTGTCCAAACAAGTGTTCAAATAATTAATAGGTAACTATGAATGGCACCGGCTTAAGGCGAAAGGTAGGTGCACTAGCGACGCCAATTGCGGAGATTATGGCGGTTCACAATGATTTAAAATAGATCCGATTTAGTGACACAATTTTAAGCAATTATTGTCGCTAGTGCGCCTTATTTTTCGCCAACAAAAGAAAGACCCGCCGCGCAATACAGGTCGAAACATGTCTCAACTCAACTCAAGATCGCGCGCACCGACACCGATTGTATAAAAAAGTTAAGATCCGTATCCGTATCAGTATCTGCAGATCATGGCACCAAATATCCGCATCCAGATCCGTGTCCGCGGATCTACATTCTAATAAGTGTACAAATAAGTTTCCGCCGTTTTCTGAACATGCGAACGGCATTATCATGCAGGAGAATAATTTTGTCATATCACGTTTTATATCTGACAATTTCAACGAAACCTCTTAGTGAGGACTTCTTTTGTTAAACGGCAGAAACTTATGTACACCTAATATATACATTTCGGGTGCTCTGTGTTTTCGATAGTTCTATTTTCACCGAGTCTCGAGATTGAAGAAAATACAACAGTGAATCTTTGTGAATATCATCCTTTAGACTCTTTATTTTATCTGTGGTTAGTTATTCTATATTATGACAGTCATTCAACCAAATTATGTGACACAGCAATTTAATTGATTTCGCGCCAATTTTCAACAATTTGTTTCTTTCCTCAGTTTTGCTTTTCTTGTGCGTAACTGAGTTTAAGCGATTTTCATGATAAAAATAAGTTTATTCAATATGCAAGAAGATAAAAATGCAATATTTCAGATGCGTTTTCCACAAAAATTATGGTATTTACTTAATTTACGAACCGATGCTATTCTATGGGGTGGTACTGGAAGAACAATTTTGTTGAATTATCGCATCCTACATAATTATTTGCAATGCGATCACTCAGTTTTCAAAACTACAAATATATCAAGCTTTGTAAGGCAGCTCAACCTGTACGGGTTCAGAAAGGTTACTTCCCATTTGCAAGATCCTTTGTGTAATTCTAGTAACCCATACATGCATGAATATGTTCACGACTACTTTCAATACGGTAAACCCGACTTACTAAATAAAATAACACGAAAAGCCCTAGCTATGAAAAAAACATTTAAACCTAAGGTATGCGTTTTAAACCTACAAATGATGTATTCTTTTCTGAAAATATATTATGTAAGTAACGAAAAAGTTCTTGATAAAATAGTTTATTTCTTTATAGAATCTTTATAGTAATGTTGAGCAAGTACTGTACTTGACACCATTACAAAAGGCACGTCGAGCTTTACGCATAGCCCTGAAGAAAGCTGCTCAGGACTTATATGTAGAAAATTCACAGAATCAATTTTGTAACCTTAAGTTTGAATGTGAAGGTATGTATTTAATATTCCCTAAAAACGCAGTCTACTTATCACTAAACCAATAAATGCTCTTACACACACATTAACGGGTGTGGGACTGCAGCCAATGATAATGCCGCTCATGCATACATGCACACTCAAATACACACAAGCAGTGGCCCACAGGTATTGGCCCCGATTTGAGAGTCAAGTACTTTAATATCTGCCCTCAATACGTGGAGGGAATCATTATGAACAAACCATCAATAAAAAAATCTAAGACATTCCAATCCACACTGAGTCTGCATGCTTGTGGATGCCCACTCTCTCTCACAAATAGGAGGCCTGTGTCTTAGAAATGTTAGTTATCAAGTTGTTTATTAAGAGCCTATTAACTCTAGCCTTGAAGACACTTAAATTGTAGTCAGACAGAAAGACCACCACTGGCAAATTATTCCACTCCTATGCATGCAGTATAAAAGATGAGTTTATCCGAATTGTAGTGGTGTCAACAATGTAAGGGTAAATACGTGAGAGACGGGTTACTGTTGCTCTGCTGTTGACACATGTAGCCCACAGGGTAGTTATACTACACTCATTTGAATCTATTTTACTTACCAATATTTCAGATTCACAAGACGACTACTGTGAAGATGAAGAAAATATTGAATTTGATTGGATGATGCCCAATGATGCAGAAAAAGTCCTTCCAGAAACAGGTTTTCTTTCCTTCCTCTGCTTCCTTTTTGTTTCCATTCCACATATCCTAGTGATCCTTTCCTTTTCACAGTGATTGCCCAAGTTCCTAAGATTGAATCAACATTGCCAGAAGACACTGCTACATACAGGTAAATGGTACCCCTATATATACTACGTTTTTTATTGGATCCCATAACTCTAGGATATAAGTAAAGTAATGATAAGGGTGTCTTAGAATATGTTGTAGAAATGTTTTTTTTTTTGTTTATATTGATATATCTGAGAATACAGTGCAAACTAAAGATCGATATTGTTCTGGTAATTTTAAATACGTTATACAGCAATCAATGTTTGTCAGGTCAACTAGTTGTATGTCTACAGAATTATATTGTATATAGGATTTAGTTATCACTCATCATCTTAATGAACTTTATTCGTGCTTATAGTCTACCTATAACCAATAAATACAACAATTATATTACATACTAATTAATAGGATGTTCTATTACAGAGATACAGCTCAAGATACCTTGATGAATTTCACTGAAGAAGCATGTCAGCAAAGTAGTGATAACTTCCCAGCTCAGTTTCTGAGCATGCCAGATCTTGACCCTGAACCTCAGGAAGGAAACTCTGGAGTTGAATTATTGGCAGAGTTTAATATCGACCAAGACACAGATCAAGGAATAGCAAGGAAGATTGGGGATGGTCAAGAAATTGACCACAATTCTATGAACTGTGTACTACCTTCAATAAGTAATGACCATAATGATGATGTCTCTATGGCTGAGGTAAGTACTGGCTTAATAATATTCTGAAAACATTCAGATAAACCTGTTTTTTATACACATGAGTTCTCCTTTATTATTCAATTTCAGAAGAATAATGAAAATTCAGCTCATTACCATGGAGAATGGGACCAAATGTT
The DNA here is from genome assembly GCA_037179545.1 of Sesamia inferens. Classification (NCBI taxonomy): domain Eukaryota; kingdom Metazoa; phylum Arthropoda; class Insecta; order Lepidoptera; family Noctuidae; genus Sesamia; species Sesamia inferens. Next base: position 23,823,005 of record CM073934.1, on the reverse strand, counting down.
CAATGATATTATGATAAACAGAGGACCTAATCAAGAATGTGGATCTGATTTGAAAGAACTTTATTCACAAATATCAAAAACTATAGATTTACTTAACTCTTAATTTACTCTAATGTAGTTAAATGAAATAATAATTCATTTCCTTAAAAAAAAATGTATTTTTATAGAAAAGATAAACACAGTTATTACTTCTTCTGTTTTTTCTTTTCTGCTTCCTCCTCTTTCTCTTTCTCAATGACAGACACATAGGAGCTGATTGTATCAGCATCAAGCATCTGCATTGGTTGGCCGCGTCTCATTACTGCTATCTCCAAGTTCTTCTGTCCAGATTGAACAACTTCCAGGAGAGCCCGTATAGCAAGCTGGAAGAAAATATTCAAATATTCAGAATATCTTGATGGACTCATAGGGGAACATTTAAATAAAATTTGATTTCATCATAACAGACTTAATATACATGTGCATATAAAACGGAAGGAAAAGAATTTGTTAACAAAGAAGCGTCCAAAAGGCTGGCATTGCCACAATGTACAGTAATGTTGATTCTTTGGCCCACAAATTTGCCAACACTCTGGTTACAAGAAGGGTCTACCAACTGCTTCGCATTATCTCAATGGGCACTGACCCTATGGTCTTTCTGCTTTTAACACAAAGTCCTTAAATCCCAACAAGGTTTAATTATTTTCATCCCTTTAGTTTCTCCATACCTTCAGCAATAGTGGGGCAGCTTTCCTATTCACTCAAATTTACTTAAATCACTTTAAATTAAGGAAAATTTAAAATGCAAGTCATGAACTGGCATGGCTCAGTAACACAAATATTTATGAATTTAATTATGACATTGTAATAGTTTGATAAATACCTTAACAGCTCCATTCTCTGTTGCAACTTCATCACTAGTATAATTCTTCTCTAAAAATTCTCTGACAGTCTTTGCTGATCTTCCAGTGGCATTAGCCTTCCATTCATAGTAAATTCCTGATGGCTCAGTTTGGAACAAATGAGGAAGGCCATCATAATCAAAACCGCCGATCAAACAAGAAATACCGAAAGGTCGTCGTCCATTACTCTGAGTGTATTTCTGTTTGAGACCTGCTATGTATCTAGTGATGTATTCCAAAGTAACTGGATCCTCAACAGTCAGTTTATGCGACTGGCACTCAATTTGAGCTCTGTTGATGAGAATTCGAGCATCTGCAGTCAATCCAGCAAATGCCATTACGACATGGTCATCCAGAAGACAGATCTTTCTCACAGTTCTTTCTTCTTGTAACTTAGCAACTGATTTCTTTTCAACTCCTAACACGACTACGTCAGCACCTCTTACGCCAACCTGTAATAAGAAAATACATTGGATTCTTAGATTAATTAGAGTATATCGGCAATTTACTTGAATGTAACCAATAATGTATTACACACCGCAGTCGATCCTTTGCGAACGGCTTCCTGTGCATATTCCACTTGTAGTAAATGACCATCAGGTGAAAATACTGTAATAGCTCTATCGTATCTTGCAGACATTTTCTTATTTTGTTAAAATACAAATATTTCACGAATCACTCTTGAAGTTGACGAACTAGAAAAACTCGCCGCAAACCATATAGTGATGGGCACTTGTTACCAGTCAATATCATAAAACTATCGATATTTTTTTGCTAGACGAAGACAGACTTGGCATTAGCATACTATATTGGTAGTATCCGTACTAAAATATTATGTTGTTGAATGGAATTTTATATAAGTATGTTTATTGGTGTCTATAAAAGTAATGCGCTTGTTTGAATTTGGAATTGTGGGTTTTTGTTTTATTTGATTGTAGAAAATTTTCATGGACATTTCATATTGAGTTTTTATAGTAAAGACATGTTTTAGTTTTATATAAATTTGAATATGTAAAATTAACCCTGACTGTTTGTGTGATAATGTGTTGGTTGCATTTTCAGAAAAAGAATAAATAAAAGCAGAAGTGATGCATATTTAAAGCAGTGTGTTTGTTATTAAACCCTGTCGAGTCGACAGGGTTTTATCTCGAGACTCGACTCGAGAGGTCGACAGTGTCGATCTGTCGAGTCCTTCAACATATTATACTTATGTGTTATGACAGCTTGAGCACTGGTGTTATTTGTATCTAGACCTGGACGAAGTTGACATTGTTTGTTGTTTAGGCATTATAACGATAGTAATGACTTTCCATCATTTGCTCCTTTTGTTACATTGATAGGAATCAATAGTTAACATCTTTCGTCATGCCTTCTCTCGTAATTTTTTGTTGTGCATTTACTAGACACAATTTTTTTGTAAAAATTGACACCCTTAAATTCCGTGACCTAAAAATCCAATACCTTGTGATCTGTAAACTGTTATTTATTTATATTCAAATTCAAACTCTTTATTTCAGGCAAGGCCCATATATTGTTAGTAAAAAGAAAAAAAAAACTTATCCTATGTTAGTATCCTATGCTTTCGCGTGGGTGTATAACACGTTACAATACGCATTTCTGTTATCAATTATTGTTTACATATTTTTATCGAACTATGTATTTCGTATTTCGATAACATATCACATCACTTAAGTTACGATGACAATGGTGTTTCGATAAAATATTCGTTCAGAAATAACAGTTTTAGATGATCGGCGTGTTTGTTATGATCAAAGAAATTTAAATAGGTTATGATTTATTGTAGTTGGCCAACTGTGGCAACACAGCTGTGCTCTTCGTGCGTGAACTGTGGAATCAATCAATATGGCGCACATGAAGAATAAACCAAGGCTTAATTAAAACGTGTTTTAATCTTATTCTGAACACGGCGTCTTTGTGATCGTCCTCTTTTTTGAACAGGGATGATATGATTTGATTAACATGATCTTCGTGTGGCCTAAAGAGCAATACATTTTATTATCATGAATAGTTTACACTATATAGGCCATAGGGTGATAATTTCAAATTTATTGATTTTAAGAGTAGTTCTGACAATATTAAGAACCCTACTTTTTATCGAAACGAGATTAAAGACCTTATAATAAAAATGTACCCTCTTAAAGACAGAGACATTTTTACTGGCGTGGGGTATCCTTTAAAAATGTTTCATGAATGTTACCTATACAAAAATTTCGAATACTTCAAAAGCAAAATGTCAAGATTTTGAAATCTCAGGAAACTCAAGCAATATGGCGTCGGCTACGAGTGACTTTCAACCGTGGCTATCTGAAAAGCTGAAATCGCTAAAAACTGACGAAGGAGTTTTCGGATCGTACATATCAGGTATTTTAGAAACCGAAGATAGTGTGGATGAGAAAAAAGACGCTTTAGAAGGCATACTATCTGAGATAGTGGTAAGTATCAACTGGTTGTAGGCAGGGATTACTTTGTTTTTCTCTAAGTAATATTGCTTTTTACAGGAAAAGGACATTTCTTCTCATATAGATGAGATAATAGAGAAATGGGAATCATGTCGAGTACTCGAAGAAACTCCAAAGCTTGTTACGGATGTGGATGTTCGGCTAGCCAAATTGTTAGAATCTCAAGCTCCAGCTACTACGACACGACGAGAATATACCGATGAAGAGAAAAAGATTCGTGAAGCAATATTGTCCCAGTATAGTCAGCTCTCTGATAATGAGGTATGTCATTCCATGTGATTAATAAACACTTTGATGACGAGAGGTTATGATGACAGCTTTACTGTCATACCATGTTACATTTAACTATTTCAATAAAATTGCTGTAATAAGTATACTGTGTTATAGGAAGACGTTGTACAAGAAGAGGAAGCTGTCGGTCCGGACTTAGTTAAGAACACAAATGTAGCTGATGTTCATGCTGCTGCACGTGAGCGCCGTGAACAAGCCCGACTTGATGCCCAGAAAAAAAAGGAGAAGGATAAAGAAGATAGGTAAAAATCTTGCAATATGTCATTCTTCACAGGCCACCATTGTTTTCCTATTATTCATTACATTCATTAATTTCACAATTTATTTTATTATGTTACATTTCTTTCATATTGTTAGCCACCCAAAATACAAACTTTTGCTGAGTTTGGGTGGCAGCATCAGTACCTATAGCCCATTAAATTTACCTGTATCTACATATAAGTCACCCTGTGTTTTGTAAACCTTACAACAATTAAGATTTTATTATATTATTATTTCATCTTTCATTAATCTCTTATGATTTCAGGGAAAAACAAAAGCAGCTAAAGGAGGAGAAAAAAGAAAAACGAAAGACACAAAAAGGTGAAAGGAAAAGGTAGCAATCTAAACTGTAACTGAACATACTTGGCTGTTCCACCATTGCTTTGTGTGAATATGATATTAAAGTCCTGTTAATATTGCTCAATATTGCACAAATGCAAACTGGACATTCATGTACCCATGTGTCTTAATATTTAACCCATTTTTACATGAAGCAATAATATCAGTGCTGTTTAGATTAAAGAAAATGGTCATATGCAACAGTTACTATTGTTTTGTATTAATATTCTGCAATAATGCAATACTATTTCTTTTCCCTACCAACATATAGCATTTAAAATCTCATTTAAGAAGTTTCTACTTTGTCACCATAAGATAGTTCAAAACTCAAAGAAAGATGATTACCCTGAGAAAACATTAGTGAACCAGTATATTGTTCACAAGATTTGAAACAAAATATAGACGCAGCAGTTAAACAAAGGCCTCAAACCACCATGTAAATTTATGTAGTTTGAGTCCCTTCTGTTTAACTGCATCATTATAACTTTGAGTCACAATTGAGCCCAAAAGTGACATGTCTCTGATTTGTGAAGAGTCATAATTATTTACATACACATATTTTGACACTGCATTCAAATTCCCTCTAATTTAAATTGTTGTGGAATTTTTACAAAATTAATAATGAAAGTTCTGATTCTTTTAAAAATATAAACCTAGATTTTCAACCATTTTTAAAATGGAATAAGTTATACATGTAATACAGTAGACACTCTTTAATTTGGCACTGGGCTATATACAATATGTACAGAAAACCCCGTCCAACCCATGAGAATAATAAAGGTTAGGTAAACACATGACCAAATATATTATAAAATTTACGTATATCATCATAGTAACGATACTAATGAATTTTTAATTAATCTTTTTTCCTGTGAATTAAATCCAACTTCCCCGAAATTTGGTAATTTAAAAAAGTGACAACACCATTTTGACGGTATTATCATATAACGATGCGACCACGTGTAGCGTAACCTGCCTCCCGTCGCCCGCGTAAGGTTTACCTACCTCACATGTATTAAGTTACCTCTTTTTGAGATTTTTTTTTTCTTTTTAAGTTTAACCTGGCTTTGTATCCATTAGTAGAATCAGTTATCGATACCTAATAATAAATATGTCACTCCATTAATCCGCTCTCAGATGGATGTGATAAGGGAATCATGTTGAGACATGATACATATTTGTATAACCAAACAAATGCAGATCAGCCAAGTAGCCTCTTATTGTGTTTGTAGTGAACATCACATTTGAATTGATAGTACTTTACTGTACTTTGAAATGTTAGTACATATAATGTGGTGTTTTCACTAATTCAGATAGGACAGATATCCAGATAGACAGGCAGATATCAGGGGCTGTGCCAGCCCTAGGCTGATAACTGCCGGATTAATGAGTCTACTGTAGTAGCTATATTAATCTAGTATCAGTTCCAAATACTTTTTTTATTGTGTTGCTGTCAGATGTATGTATTTTCTTTCTTGAGGAAATTTATGGTGCTTTATTTGTTCCTATGTAAATTTCCATTGTTATAGATATCTAGGGTAGCTATTAGCTGAAGTACTGTTGCATTGACCATCTAAGCATTTTTTATATAACCTTTTGGTATTATGTTGAACTAGAGTAGAATTACTTCAATTTTTCTTTTCAATGTTTTGTGTCAATTGTTAGGAATTGTATTTTTTTTCGTAACATGTTGAAAAAAGATTAATTTAGGTATGTAATAATTTTGGGAATTTGTCTTGCAAACTCTCTTAAAAAAAGTTGTGTGAAATAAAATATCATGATATTTCATAAAAAAAAAATGCCATCATACAGTAAGTGCTGTTACACTGCAGTATTTTATACCACTGTAATGGAATAGTGGATGTGTACAATAAAAGATGAATACAATACATTGTTGTCATGTCATTATTAGTTCTAATACATTAACTCTTTGGTTTTCTTTTGTATTGTTAACATCATTTTCATACTTCACTGTACACTTTTAATATGCTTTTAGTCATTATTATAGTTGTTATTTATTATGATGCAATGCAACACATGTGTAATATTTCAATAAAATCACATGTGGAAGACATATGTATGTTTTATTTATGTAACATGAAGAGATGGGTAATCTATAAGTTCTGTAGTATCTGTCCACCTCATGAGAAGAGGACTTTAGTATATGTATACAAATTTATTTTTTGTTTATGTGAAACCCGAAACACATGTCCAGTATTTTTAAGTAAAGAATCTATGTACAAAATTTCAAAAAGATCTCATGAAAAACCACAAAGTTATGAGCTTGTTATCCTACTTAGCTGTCCCAACAAAAATATGGTCTAAGCTGACGTCAGCTGTTGCGCAGGCGATGATCTACCGTAAGTTGCGTAGCGCGCTCAGTAACCACGCTGCAACAATTTCTAAATGTATTTGGGAAAAAATATAACATGCTGTAGAAATGATTGGAATTGATTCAGTTGCTTATTCTGAACAAACTACATTCAGGTTTTGCATAAACAAAAAATAATGTTGTATAATAGCATATTGGACCCTTTAACAATAAAATACTGCACAATCATACCTGGGATGATAGTACACATAGCACCCACATTTTTTAACATAATAAATTAATCAAGTCATTTAAATTCTTAGCAAGGAAGCAAAAAAAATGAATATTATAAATAAGTGTGGTATTTCAGTGTTCTTATCAAAAGAAAATAAATTTACAAACTTATTAGTAATACTGACATAATTGAAGCATAAGTTGCCTCTGCCTTTCTTAACTTTACAAAAAGGAATTGTTTTGCAAAACTTGGAACAATATAAATCATATTCTTATTTACTAATAAAATCTAATAAATTATGCAATCTAGTAAAATATGAATATAAATGTAAAAATTATTGTACATAAAGTGTTGTTGTTTTTGTATATAAAAAAAATGTAGTAATGCACAATATAATAATTTGCAGTACTTGCTGACTAGCATGAGTCATCTATGATGATTTTAATATTAGTTCTGTTATTTTACATCTGACAATAGCAGCCTTATTCATGGAGATTTTGACAGACTTGGCAATTGCAGCATCTCAATAGCAACCTTATTGCCACATCAGTAAAAATCACTGATTTTGGTAATGATGCAAAATAAATGAGTGATCTGGAGGCTGGTCACTGATCTATCACAGATGGTAACATTTAATGTGTATTGTCAATTTTATTGCAATTTACTTCTCAGTAACAACAAAATTATGAGCACTACCAGCATAGATTTGTGTAATTTTTAGATTCTTATCCATTTCTAAAGGCACTAAAGTAGGCTGTAGAATTTCATTGCCTAAATCAATTCCTGTATTGAAATGCTCATTCCATCCCCACGCCCAGAGAGTATTGTCAGTTGCTAAACAAATAGTGTGTTCTGAACCTAATGCAACATCTTGTACTTGTCTGCCTTCTGAAAAAAAAACATGATTATAATTTAAATTAGAAGCTTGGTACATAACAATATTCCATTATATTTCTATAAAAATATTCCAGCAGTCTGACTGACTATGTTAAAACACCAGGAAATATTATTCTAATTCTGATCAAACTAACTCATTGGAAATAAACAGAAAATGTTTCAAGGTTTAGAAATAGGTGGTATGTATGTAGAGGATAGGATAAAGGATTTACTAACCTGGCAGCTTGATATGTGTAAATGTTCCTGGGATCACTGCTTTATCAGTCCCCAGTTGTCCCCAATTATTTCTGCCCCAGGCTAAAAGTGTTCCATCTTCCAACCACAACAACACATTTGTCCAACCGCTCAGCAACTTTTTAACATCTTGTTTTACACCTATATCTATTTTATTAGGTTTATATACTTTTTTATATTTTTCAGAACAAAGCAACAATTGGCCATGTTTGTTGTCACCCCAAACATATAATGCTCTCTCTTCAGAGCACCATGCTACAGTGTGGTTTTGTCCACAAGCTAAATGAGATATTTTGCCAACACCCTCAACCTTCTGAAACCTATAAGAGGATAAAATGTCACTCCCCAATCCAAGTTGACCATGTCTGCCACAACCAGTAGTCCACACTTCGCCCTTCGAATTCACTATTGCTGTGTGTCTTAGGCCCATAGACACCAAAATAGCAAGTACTGGCAGTCTAATTGGCCTCATGATTTCTGAGAAATATTCTTTTGGTGTTTTTGGCATTCCCAGCTGGCCATAAGCATTGGAACCCCAAACAATAATGGTTTGGTCATCTGTTACTCCACAGCTGAAGTTCCATCCACACACTATGTTTGTAAAAGTTACACCACTCAAAGGCCATGTTCTTTCAATATTATGTACTTCTGTGTCTCTTGCTAGTTGGAGTTTTGAATTCCATCCACAAGAATAAAGCTTGCCTTCATTGTCTATCAGGAGAGTATGGCCACCGCCACATGCAATTTGCTTTATTTTGTTATCATACAAATTCAGTTCAACACTGCTGGGCTTTTCTATTTGTTCACTTACAATACCTACTCCTAACTGTCCATGTGAATTAGCTCCCTGAAAGGAACATCCACAGTATTAAAGAAATTTTAAAAAATCAACAAGTATATGTCCGTACAGACGATAGCACATCAAGCTGCTACAATTATCAGATTTCCTTATTAGATTTTAAATTTTATCTCCGAAGCATTAAGGCTCAAGGTTGATTGGGAATATCTGACAGATTGGGGTAGCTTGACCAGCTGTCGTCCGTACCACATTCATTAACAAATAGAGAAGTCTATCAATTGAAGTTTATAGTAATTATGTGAGCAGTGTGAGCCACTTACTACTGGGTACTTACCCAAGACCAAAGTATCATATTTACGTCTACTTTATCTAAAATCTTGATTAATTTATATGAATCTCAGTCACCTCATAGGTTATGTTATGTATTGTTGCTGTGATAGTGTGATAATATTGTCAATGTCATTGCGACTGACACTTGACAGTCATAAGCACAGAATACCAATTGGCACAGCTGCTTGTACTGTGGGGCGTGGATTTGTCAATGTGGTTCGGACTATTTAGTGTCAGCTCGGCCAGGAGCTTCCGCTGGTTGAAGGTTTACTTAGGGCAATCACAGGATAATCCGGTTAATTAGTTACGACCACAAGATGTTATTCACTAAAAAAGGGGCCTCCGTGAGACCATGACTCATCGCTACCGTAGGGTAGGGATGTGGCAATGGAAAATAATCGATTTTTTTAAAATCGTTTTTTTTTTATGTAATATTAATTGATTTGTTAAAAATCGATTTTATTCAAAATAAATAATCGATTTTAGGGAAAAAACGGTACCGCGGCGACCGGTTTTCTGTTAAAATTCTACATGCTTTTCGTATTCTAAAAATAAACGTAAGGAATCCTGTATACACCTGTTTACATTTCACCAGATTAAAATCAAATAAAATAATATGAAAAACCAATTCAAAACTAAAAAAAAATCAGAATTATTAAACGTTTTATTATAATAAAGAAGAAAAGAGCAACGCAACAAAACAATCTCATTATCTGAAAACTTAAAATATAAATCAAATAAAAAAAATCACAAATATCCAGTCTTATTTTACATTTGACTAGTATTAAAATAAAATACTGAAAATGACAATAAAAAAAAATAAATAAACAACGACGTTATGATCTCAAAAACAAAATATAGAAAAATCTGATGTTTTCGTTCTATGTGCTGTTTTAAGTTTATAGTATAACTACAATTCTTTCGAACAGTACGTGCATATTGCTGTGGTATTATCCTTCTTAGTTATCAAAGATATTTTCGCCAGCTGCTTTTAGGTGTAATACGGTTCTAAGACATTTTTATTGTTTACCAACAACCACAGAGTACTATTATATAATATTATATGAGATCTCATTCACCACTCACGCACTGAAATGACTTTACACGCATACATACCTACAGATACAGATGGTGCTGTTTTTTATGTAATCAACTTGGTAAGTAATAATAAACTTACTTCGAGTTTTTTCATTCGGCACATAGGTGGTGCTATTTATAAAAATCTATTTAATGCCGTGATTTGTTTAATCGATTCATAAAAAAATCGAATAATATGAATTTGAAAATCGATTATAAAAATCGTTTATACGAAAATAATAATCGATTAAAAGAAAAATCTTTCTTTCTTTCTTTTACGGCTTCGCACGGTTTGTGCATTTAGCCAATGTCACGTAATGAATTGTTCATGTCGAAGAAGGCGGCCACGTGATCCGTCTTACGATGGAGGTTTGAGACGAAGTCATGATGTGGCCACTATGCTGCGATATTTCACTTTTCTTTATGTATTATTTACTGAATGCACTTTTTACTACATAAATCACGCACTTTTATTTAGTAATGATATTGATAAATAATTTTAAAAGTCGTACGAAAAATGAGCGTGACACTCAGCTTGACTTTCCCGCCAAAACTCACCGTAGGGGTTTGACGTTTCTTTAGCAGTACAATTTTGTAGTCTTTTTCATTGGACTTTTAAAATTATTTATAGTGTTGTTTACCCAATAAAATTGCGTGATGTATGTAGTAAAAAGTGCATTTAGTAAATAGTTCATAAAGAACAGTGAAATATCGCAGCATAGTGGTCACATCATGACTTTGCTCCAAACCTCACTTACGGAAAGACGTGAAACAAAAAAAAAAAAAACAACTTGCTATGACCAAAGAAATTTAAATAGATTCTTTGGCTATGACAACTTTGTTACTTGAAAAAAAGCGCGGGAAACTTCGAACTTGGCGGACGCGTTTTTTTATGAACCGAAGTTGGAAAATTTTAAAATTGTGTAATATAGGATCAGTCACAGTAGTTTTTTAGTTTTATATTCTTTTATTTATAGTTTTAGTGATTATTTCTCCGGTAGTGGTAAGCTTATATAATTTTATATTAGTTTCTAAGTATGAACGACCCGCCCGACCCGGGGGAACTAGTTCCCCCGGCAGGCGTTTTCATCACAGTTCAATCAAATGAATCGGGTATGGATACAGATGTTTCTTCCTCGGCTCGAAACTTAAAAAGGTCACGTTTACATCTCTGCAAGCATTGCAATAAACGTCGCCGCACCCGCAAAAATCATGGTTCGGACTCCACGGGTTGTAACTGCAATGATTCTAAAGTTGTTGAATTAGTTCCAGTACCTAATACCAAAACTATGCCTACTCAGCCTATAGCAATTACTGACATCCCCGCTCCTTCTATGGTACCTGCCCCTCAGATTGGCAGAACAAGCTACGAACAATCGGATAGCGCGCCATTTTTGATTCATGTTCAAAAGAACTTTACAGCACCTAATGACGGTACGACACTGCACCCCATCACATTTGGTAAGTTCTTAAAACATAACGCCTTCAAAAACATAATTAATGGGAGCGTTAAAAGAATTGGTCGTAATAAAATTGCACTTTCTTTTTCCAATCATCTAGACGCAAATTCTTTTATTGTCCATGAAAGCCTAAAAACACACAATTATAAAGCCTTTATCCCTACCTTTAATATAACACGAATGGGATTAGTACGTGGTGTTCCTGCAGAATGGTCTCCTGAGGAAGTAATCGATAACATATCAGTACCAATAGGTTGTGGACCAATATTAAAAATCAGACGTTTAAATTTCAAAAGCAATGTTGACGGAACAGCTGTCTGGAAACCATCCCAGTCCATAGTAGTTACCTTTGATGGACAGGTTTTGCCCAAGAGAATATTTATGTGTTATAATGCGTTACCTGTGGAGTTATATATATTCCCTACAATTCAATGCTTTAACTGTTGTAGGTTTGGTCACACTAAAATTCAGTGCAGGTCCACACCTCGCTGTTATAAATGTGGTCATGAACACTCTGGGGACAGTTGTGATAAAGATCTAGAAACTGCATCTTGTTGTCTGTGCTCTGGATTTCACTTTGCGATTGATAAATCTTGCCCAGAATTCTCTAGACAAAAATCAATCAAAACATACATGGCCAAAAATTCAGTTTCCTATGCCGAAGCAGCTAAACTACATCCCTCAGTTAGTAAATCTTATGCAGATGTACTTTTATCCTCTCCATCGCGAACATCTTCAGATACGTTACAGACATCCCCTAATGCTAATCTTTCTCATAGTTACAAAAAGACTGTTTTCCTAAAACCACGAATGCCTCCAAAACATGAACATGGGTATAATAAAAATGCACATAATACTATTATTAGAGATTTTACCATACCTCAGCCTTTAAATGGCTGTGCTTTGACTAACAATAATAACAATGAAATAAAAGACACAAATTTTTCAATTAATGATCTTCTTTCAGCTTTACATAATCTTCTCTCCCAGTTCAACATAACACCGTCCAACGCTGCCCAATCATACAATGTATCTCAATCTAGTCATAATGGACCAATCCAATATAATCCAGTGGAACTGTCGCAGTCTAATAAACAAAAAAAGTGATGTCATTCATTTATTAAACAAATATGATCCATTTGTCTTTGCTTTAGCAGAGACATGGCTCAAACCATTTCATATTTTTAAAATTAATGGTTATTTAACCATTAGAAAGGATAGATCTGATGGGTATGGTGGAGTAGCTATACTTATCAAGAATTCTATCCCTTTTACTTCTATTACATTACCACCTCACAGTGAGGAAATTTCGATTTTAGCTATTCAATTGTATCATATTTGTATTGTTTCTATCTACATTCCTCACCCCTCTTCTTCTATTCTTCAAGAGGTGAATAATCTATTTTCTTTGCTACCAAAACCATTTTTGGTTTTAGGGGACTTTAACTGCCATCACCCATCATGGGGTTGTTCAACATCTAACAGTTATGGGGATGAATTACTAGATATTATAGACTTACACAACTTATGTATCTTAAATTCAGGAGAAGCCACACGTCGGTGTGCACCCAATCAAAACCAAAGCGCAATTGACCTTTCCATTTGTTCTCCTAGTTTAGCCTCTTTATTAACTTGGCACACTCTTACCTCTACTTATGGTAGTGACCATTTTCCAATAGTTATTAAATACCCTCTTTCCAAGTCAAAACCACAACAACGGAAATCAAATTTAAAACATAAATTACCAAATGGAAATAGTAATGACTGGGATAAATTTAGAGCCACTGTTGACAGTAAGGTTTGCTCCTTGCCTCTCCTTACTGATAGTAATGAAAATACCTGTGCAGAAGCTTTAGCGCACATATTAATTGAAGCAGCAGATGAAGTTTTCCCTGTTAAAAACAAAAATATTAGTACAATCCCTTCACCTCCGTGGTGGGACTCAGAGTGCACAGAATTGTTAAAGAAACGGAAAGAGGCTGAACACAATTATAACTTGGATATGTCTGATAATAATTTTGTAATTGTTACTAATATTATTAATGAAACTAGTAAAATTTTCAAGAAGAAAAAGTTTGAATCATGGCGTAACTTTTGCACATCAATTTCACCGAATACTCATCCTACGATCGTCTGGCGTAATATTCGTAGATTTAGGTCTATTTATAAAGACCCTGCTCCTATTCCCGATTCTTTAGCCAGTGATTTCCTAAATATATTGGCCCCTCCTTGGGTGCCTGAGGTTATTGAACCTAACCTGCCTCTTGCACCTAACCTAACATCCATAATACTTCTGCAACGCTCGGTTTGCCATTTACGCTCAATGAATTAAGGGGTGTTATTTGTAAAACTAAGGACTCCGCGCCGGGCATTGACGGCATCCCATATTCCTTTTTTGCTCATCTAAATGACGACGTCCTCAATTATTATTTAAATATTGTAAATTCTGTTTTGTACACTGGACATATCCCTGATGAGTGATGAATGGAAACGTCAAATGGTGTTGCCATTCCTTAAACCAAATAAAATTCCATCTGATGCTTCTTCATATCGTCCTATAGTTTTATCTTCTATTTTAATGAAATTAGCAGAACATTTAATAAAAAATCGCCTAGAATGGTATGTTGAAAGTAAGGGCCTTTTAGCAGAATCCCAATATGGATTTAGAAAGGGCAGAAGCACCACTGACTGCTTAAGCATTTTAACATCGGACATTCGGTCATCCTTTTCTAGTAACCATTCCACAGTAGCAGTTTTTCTAGATATAAATGCAGCTTATGATAATGTAGTATTATCAATTTTACAAAATAAACTAAACGCCTTACAGGTTCCATCAACTTTGTCGAATTTTATTATTAAAATTCTGACTGCACGCTTTGTCAACATTCTAATAGAAGATCATGAGGTATCTCGCCTTATATGGAGAGGTCTCCCACAGGGTTCAGTGCTCAGTCCCCTTCTATATAACATTTATACTTTTGATATGGACTCGTCCTTAAACGATCATGTAAATGTTCTTCAATACGCCGACGATTTGTTATTATATTCATCAAGTCACTCTGTTGATCAAGCTTGCTCTTATATAAATTCTGCTTTATCTATTCTTGAGTCTTGGTTGCACTTAAATGGCTTGGATATATCCACGTCTAAAAGTGCAGTAGTTTTATTCACTCGAAAAAAAAATATTCCTTTTGTAAATTTGTTGTATAAAGGAATACCTATTCCGGTAAAAGATAAATTCAGATATCTAGGTGTAATATTAGACTGTAAATTAAGCAGTGTTCCACATTGCGATTACATTGTTAACAAGTGTGAAAAGCACTTAAACATGCTTCGTTGCCTCTCTGGTGTGTGGTGGGGTGCTCATCCCTTTTCATTAAAACTAATCTACAATGCTATTATCAGAAGTACTCTGGATTATGGATTATTTGTTCTGGAACCTGGTAGTATAATGGCTTTTAAAAAATTGGATCGTATCCAGTCAAAAGCTTTACGTATTATTACGGGTGCTATGAAGTCGAGTCCCATTAATGCACTCCAAGTTGAATGCGGGGAAGCACCCCTATATCTAAGAAGACAATTCTTATCAGACAAATACGTATTCCGTATTCTTCAGCTCTCAATTCATCCTCTCATTCCCAAACTGGACTCGCTAATGTTGCAGATGGAATATTCTGATTACTGGTCTCATAAACGTGCTCCATGTTTACTAGTTAGCTATAAAAAGTTCCTATCACTTTCTTCACCTGTTCATCGTTCCAATAAACTCCCCATATTCTGCAGTAGTTATGAAAGTTTTCAGTTCAGTCCCATCATAACTTACGATTGTATAAATAAATCGGATCCCAATTACTGTTCAAAATTTAATTATTTTTTGTCTGAACACTCAGAATACCACCACATTTTTACTGATGCTGCCAAACGTGCTCCAACAGGTTGTGTTGGGGTAGGTGTTTACCATTCCCAATTTAAGATCACACAAAAAATAAAACTACCTCCGGAGACTTCCGTTTTTACAGGGGAATGTTTCGGAATTTTAAAAGCCTTAGAATACATTCGTGTTTTAAAACTAAAAAAAGCAATTATTTTTACTGACTCTCGAAGCGCTCTTCTAGCCATTAATAAATCCCCTTACGAAGACAAGTCGCAGACCTCTATTATTTTGTCTATAAGAGAATTTGCGTTTAGAATGACCACTGGGGGCATCTCGCTACAGTTTGCATGGATTCCGGCCCATGCTGGAATCCAAGGCAATGAAGTGGCCGATGCTCTAGCTGGTGATGCGGTGCATTGTGGGGACTTAGTCCCATATAAAATTTTTAATCATGACCTTTTAACTCTGCCTAAGGGTTTTCTCCGGGACACCTGGAAGGTAGCCTGGGATACCAGTAGCAGATTGAAAGGACATTACTTTTCTCTTGTCCAACCCGAGATTCCGGAAAAACCATGGTTTGGCAGGGCAAAATTTGGCAAAATGGAGACCTCTATTCTAATACGAATGAGACTGGGCCATGTTTGTTCCCCATCCCATCTTTCCAAATTTCACATTATTGACGATCCCATTTGCTCTTGTGGCACAGATGTAGGCGACCTTAACCATATCTTTTTCTCCTGTCCCTTGTATGATCGTTCTTCCTTCTTCTGTAACCTGTTATCCCTTGATATTCCTTTTCCTACTTCAATACTATCTTTACTTTGTACAAATAGTTTTCCTGTATATAAATGTATAGTCTCATTCATCACCTTAAATAATATAAAGTTGTAAATATTTGCCATTGTAAACTTCACATCATTCTTACATAAAAAAACTGATCCTATATCTTCGTCCTATCCAAAATTCCGTAAAACTTTAAATCCGTTTCCCTACCTTTAGTACCTAACAATCCCAACACACTTGACATTGGCTGAATGCACAAACCGTGCGAAGCCAAAGAAGAAAAGAAAAAAAAAAAAAAAAACTTTGTTACTTTGACATTTACAGCTGAGCCCAAATCAGAAAATGTAAATATGGTTAAAAATATTGGATTATAATTGAAATAATTTGATTGAACTGTAAAAAGCGAAAGCATTACCTATATACTTCTTAACATGGTAGGATAAATAAACCTATAACTGTATTTAATTTCATAAATTCTGTTTTTATGCTAAATTGTATTGTCCTAAGGTAAAGAGGCAATGGATTCATCTAAAAAACATGCGACTTCTGCTCAAGTGACAGCATTGATGGATTTCATGCAAGAACATACCAATATCGCCAAGGGTCTTCTTAATTCAGGGCTTGAAAGAGAAGACTTGGAGGCACAGTGGCAAGATCTTACAAATACACTTAACTCTATGGGAGGAGCTGTTAAATCTGTTGATAAATGGAAGCAGGTACCTAAACAAAAATTGGTGTAGGTAATAGACATGAATACAATAAAATTCACAATGGCCTATAGAATAGAATAGTAAGAATCTTTGTTTTCAGACTTGGCGTGATCTCAAATCAAATACTAAGAAAAGGGCTATGAAACATCAACAATCACTGTGTGACACTAGTGGAGGATTGAGCTCAGAAGGGAGTGGGGACACATCACAGAATATAAATACTGAAAATTATGTTCCACCTCAGAAAAGAATTGGTAAATGCATACATTCTCAAGGTTTTTGAGTATAGTTTTACAGATGTGACCCTATCCAAAATATTGGCTTTGTGATCTGTTTGTCTTCTTTCAGTACCGTTCATACTGAAAGAAGATATCACAGATTCTCTTGATAGTCAGAAATCTTCATTTTATAACCAACTTGATTAGGTATGTGTAATATAACTTACTGATAATAAATTATCATCTTTTATGGAACATTTCAGCATCCTTTGATGAAGAAATTATTAAAATAGAAAGAGACAAATTCGAATTTGAAAAAGAGTATAAGATACAGAAAATTGAAGTATTATCCAGGTAATAAATGAATAAAGAAATGTAAATTTTTATTCATTAAAGAAGCAATGTGCCTATAGTAAAATCTATACTTAATGGTTTGTTTTTTTTCAGAATAGCATCAGCTTTAGAAGAATTAGCTAAGAAACAATAAATAGGTACATAATACACAATGTTTTATTCATAAATCTATATTTAATGAATACTCAGGACAGAGGGCTAAACATAATATATCATTATATGTAGACTATTTATACAGTATGTTACGAAAACCCTGTCCGACCCATAACGATAATAAAGGTTAGGTAAACAAATGACCAAATAAAATATAAAATTTTACATAATCATCATAGTAGCAATACTAATAAATTTTGAAACAATCTTTTTTTTCCGCGAATTTCCCCAAAAATAGGAATTTTTAAAAAAATGACAACACCTTTTTAGGCGGTATACCTGTCGGCATTCCTTTCATTCTTTTGTTAGATTTTTTATTTCTTTGGCGGCGTGGCGCGTGAGCGTTGTCGGCGACGTAAAAGAAATAATTAGAGATGTACTATTTTTTGCGTAATAACATTTTTTTTGTATCGCTATTAATCGAAATTTGTGTCTGATTGAATAATTATCATTTGTTGTAAAAACACAGATTACCCAATGGTAAAAGTACTTTTGTTTGATTATCGATTAATTACTAATAATATTATTATAACACAAGTATTAGTAAACAGAGACGAGAAGGCCTTATGAAACACAATTTTAGTAAAATTTTACAAATATTTTAACAGTGAATATCATCGATATTGAGACAGAAACTGAAATTAAACCTTTGGCATGGTTTTCATTTACAGCAGTGTACATAACTAATTTGAGTTCTGTAAAAGTTCTAAACAATTCCATGCGATGTTGAATCGAGAATGATAATTGAAACTATTATACTAAATCGGTATCGATTGAAAAATCAATATTTTGATTACTTACACATCTCTATTTGCTCAAAGCATGCCGCGAGGCCAGCCGCGTAGGTACCTATTTTATAAAATAAAAATCATTTTTACTTTAAATTATCAGTTGCGCATAAACATTGCTTCCGTGTAGCTGTAGACTATTCGTGTATTGTGATCATGTCGTTTTCTAACGTAATGTAAAATGCTGATGGAAGGTAGTAGTTCTGCAATTAGTTGTGTTGTGATCAGGTGTTGGACAGCTGCTTATTGATTCATGTGGTGACACGACGGTGTACCACCATATTTTTGTCGACCTGTACCGGGCTGTACGTGAGTACCTCCATTATCAGTTCGGCGAGCAGTGGATTGGTAGGGGTGGACTAACTTTGTGAAACACCGTGCTAATCTCGTGCGAAGGTGCCAGGCCTGTATAGTTCTTAGTGAACGAAATATGGAACAACATCTCCGCCACAGCCATTGTGCTCATCGAATGAAATGATACATTCAGAGAGTCAGACGACCTTCGCACTTAAAAAAAGTTCTTTTCACGAGCTGCCTAAGTATCATTGTTTCTTTCGAGAGTCGATAAACATGGATAAACTACCTATACCTACATGCATGAGGTCAACTGAGGTCATGACCTGTACCTGTGTTGCCATGAAATTACCCATTTATTTTATTTAAATTATTTATTTTTAAGGGGGTATTTTTTTTTAGTTTAGCCAGGTTATGTAGGCATTAGTAGAGTCAGTTATCGATACCTAACAATACCTTCACGGGTCGGACAGGGTTTTCGTAACATACTGTATAAACACTACCTATATCAATAGCAGACCCCAGGCTCCAACACAAAAGCCAAGGATGCAACTGGGATTATACGCTGAGATGATAATGATGACTACCTATATCAATGATCATTTCAAATTGTACAAAAAAAAATACACAATGTAATGTGAGTTAAACTGGAAAAGATGTGTTCTTTTAAATGTTTAGTGCTTGACTGTGATCTCTCCTGATGGTAGCAGTGAAGCTATTGTTGATGGTTGAGCCTATTCACTTTTGCCTTAGATAGGTTACACTTAAATTGTAATTAGACGGGAAGACAGCCAGTAGTAAAATTTTCCAGTTCTTCAATTTAGGCGGTGTAAAAGACGAGACGATGTGAGAGAGAAGTGAGTTGATGTGGTGTAGCCATGTGTATTGAAACATTAGTTTACAAATCATTTATATTTTTTTGTCCATTAATTATAAATAATTTTAATACAATATTAAAACCTGTACGACCAAAACAGCCAGAATTTTGTTTGATAGAACTATTAGATATATAGTGCTGTCTTTTAACAACAGATGGCGCCATTCGTTTAAGCGATCTTCAATGAGAAAGTGTAAGCTAGCGATGGACGATTCCTAGATGTTTTATCAATCCAAAGAATCGAAGTCGTTAAAATAAACTATCGAGTCAACCATCGACTCGCCTTTCTACAAAACAATCGAGATGTTTTTCGATTGTTTCGACTCAATGGAATCGACCGCTGGTTTCAACCCCCTTGGTTCGTTCGAAACGAGATCCTCCATTTTTTTCTCAAAATCCCCACCATTCAGCAGTTCATGAAACGCCTTTCCAAACGTTTCTTTGACACTGCTGCCAAGCACCGCAATCCCTTTATAGCAGCAGCTGCCAACTACACTCCCTCCACCATCTCCCAGCTTCGCCGCCCTCGCCCGTCGGCATACCGTCACAGACCCCGATGACCCCATAACCCTCCTCCAAGAGGCCAATAGGGCCATCAGCACCCTATACAAAAAATCGAAATACCGACCTCGCCGTCGAGGTCCTCCGCGACGCGCCCCACAGCTTAATTTCCCTCCCCGTCCCTTGCCCTATGAAGGCCAGCCCGCGCCACAGCTGAGCCAGTAATTATTATAATGTCCCAACCATGGAGCAAATATAGAGGAGATGTTGTAAGATTTCTCTAAGAAACAACGCGTGACAATTTGCGGGACGAGGGGTACAATAAGCAGTTTTGCTTGTGACCGGTAGATGGAAAACAAAATAGTGTCAAAGCAAAACTGCTTGCTTCGTTCTGCATCGATGTTACTAAGTAGTTTAACTACCTCACACTAGATGTCATTACATCTACTACTACAGGGACGTACTCAGAATTTTCGTACCATTACCTATTATGTAAACAAGTAATACTTTCCTAAATCAAAAGTAGCATGACGCGAATGAAACTGTGTGTGTGTGTATGGCCAAGTAATGTTCATTTCAGAGGCAGAACAAATAATAAACAAATTATATCGAACTAAATTTTTTTTACACATACTATTATGTAGGAATATACTACAGATAGCGCGTGCAGTGCTATTTGCATGGAGCGCCGTGTACCAAAAACATGAAATTCTCACTCTCCAACTATGACGGAACCTACATCATATAAATATGTAGGTAGATAGTTGAGGCTATACAGCAATAAATTCCGTTTTCAGGGCTTTTACTTATTTTAATGAATGTTTTCTGTTCTTTTAAGTTTTCGCACTAGACACTTTTATCATCGAGCAGACTCGGCTCTCGCTACAATTTACAATAATTACGAAGTTGTTCTATTTCTTTAACTTTTTCTTTTTAGGTGAATCATGAAGTAACGAAAATTCATTTATATCACTTGTGGTAGGTTTTGGTGATGATGTTGTAGGCTCTGGTAATTTACTTTTAAGCTGTCACATAAAGAATAAGCCCGGCTGTTTGAGTGCAAACGGGGACGCCCGATTGAAGAACTGGAATCCCGCGAACTGGAGGAGCGTAGGGCCTTCACGGAGGCCCCTCACCCCGCCAGTGAGCCAGATGTTGAATATCAGTGTCTGGAGAATATGCACAACCGAAACTGTGGCTCAGCTACAGCTCCCCGCTCATCTGAATTACACAGACGGTAGTAAATCTGATGAAGGGGTCGGGGCGGCATATTCATACTGGCGGGATGAGTCCGAGATTCGGACCAAGCGAATGAGGTTGGAGCCGATGTGTACCGTCTTTCAGGCGGAGCTGCTCGCGATAGCCAGGGCTATGGACCTGGTTGTCCTGAGAGGCTTCGACTGCGCGGCGGTGCTCAGCGTCTCTCGATCCTCGCTCGACTTGATCCGAAACCCGGAAACGCACCATCCCCTTGCTACCCATATTCGTAAGAATATCAGGGAGCAAGAGGGGAGTGGTAAAGTCCTCCGGTTCTTTTGGGTGAAAGCTCATGTCGGCGCGCCGACGAACTGGCTAGGCAGGCGGCGGCCCAGTCCAGGGTCGCCCCAGTCCAGGGTCGCCCCAGCGTATGACAGGTGTCCAGTCTCTTACGTCAAGAGACGTTTGAGAGAGGGCACAGTAGCCGTCTGGAACGGGAGGTACACCGGCGGGGCCATGGCTGGGGTCACGCGAATGTTCTTCCCCGACGTGGTGCGCGCGCGCAAGGTCCTGAAGTGCCTCGACAGGGCGTCCATCTGGGCGCAGATCCTGACGGGTCACGGCGGCTTCGCCGCGTACCTGCATAGTTTTAAATTAATGGATAGTCCAGCCTGTGTGTGTGACATACAGGCCACAGAGACAGTGCAACATTTGCTGTTGGAATGCCCGAGGCACAACCGCGACAAGTACGACATGGAAATAAGTACTGGTAGGACATTGACCGAAAGAACGATAGCCGACCTTATGGCGGATAAACACTCCAGGCCGTACCTGGAGCGGTTTTGCCTCAAGGTTGCAAAAGAGGCCATTGAAAGAAATAGGACAAGGGCAGCACAGCCACGTACTGTGCCGTCGGCAAGAATTTAAAAAGTCGAAGATGTAGAAATAGCATGATAAAAAGTATTAGTATAATTGTAGACATAAGAAATGTAATTAATGATGAAATATGACAAAAGAAAATATGACCAAAAATATAAGAAGCCTTGCCGCCAAGCGATTTGTCGAGCCGTACGGAGAACGGGTCTGAGCAGTTGTGTTGCAATGTGTGCCGGGTGCGATGCGCCTAATGTTGTTGTGTTGGGGGTTTGGTCGTGGAGGGTCTTCAGATCGATCTCCCTCTGGCGCAGCATCGTTGGTCGTGTTGTTGGGTTTAACATTGCATCACCTCGCTCAACTGCCGTCTTCCTTCCTATTCGCTCAGTTTTTCAGCGTGAATAGGCTCTTAATAAACTAGCGCGCTTTACCATCAACGATCGCATCACTGCTTATCATCAGGCGGGATTGCGGTCAAGCGCTAGTTTATAATGATTAACCTAAAAAAAAAAAAACATAGACACGGGAAAAGAGTGACCCAAAAAAAAAGACAAGGCTAAAGCCGCAAAAAAGTATAGCGGCAAAATAAAAGACAATTAAGAAACGGCTAAAAAGAATTCTTGCCATGCAAGAAGTGATAGACGGCACATAATAAAACAAAAAAAAAAACATAAAGAATAAAACAATAAATATGAAATTAACTCATTCTCCCAAAATAATTGAAACTGATAAATACAAACTACATTGAAACGAACCGATATATCTAGTAGGTATTATTCACGATAATAATCAATTCTTTAATTTTCGAAGTCCTTTTTTTGTCACCAAGAAGTCTTCATCATTAAAATGGCAAGAACAAATCTTTGTATATTTCGGGAGTCCAGTCTTATTTATTAATTTTAGTGATCCATTGCTATTTAAGTATCTCTTCGAATGGAAATCTAAAACATACATAATTTTACGGCGGCGAGTTTGGGGCGGCAACTTTGTTGCGGTGACTTTGCCACGGCGACTTTGCCCCGGCTACTTTGGGGCAGCGACATTGGGGCGGGACTTTGCCCCGGCGACTTTGGGGCGGCGACTTTGCTGCGCTTTGCTTTGACTGCGGCTTGCGACTGCGACTTGCGCAACAGTAACTTTCCCTCGCGTAGCGCGCTGTACAAGACGCCGCGTTTTGACCGTTTGGTTTGTCATAACAACAGAATATTGCGACTAACACTTCAGCCGCTGAGCTTTCGGTTGCCGTACGTTCCCGCAGATGTGTCCCCTTCATTTGGGCAAAATTAATGATTCTGATTTTTTCTTGTGTTTAATAATTTTTCTTTATTACGAAAACGAAACCGAAACCGAACATTCGGTCCGACACTAACACAAAAAGTTCATACCTTCTCTGACTGCACATTGGTGAGGGACATCATGTCGTACTCCTTGTCCTGCGCGAACGTTGCAAGCTTGCCGACGTCAGTCATCACCTGTTGGTATATTCTTGTCCACGGCCGCAGCCCACAGCGTGAGGAGCGCGGCGTGCGACAGGGGCGCGCCGTCGGCCCGCTCGCAGGCGTGATGTAACATAAATTCATAATGAAAAGCTTCGTCCGGATCGTAGTGGTGTTAACAACGTTAGGGTGGAAACTCGCCGCACGACGGGTCGTCCGATGGTGGAACGGAGATGGGGGAATTAAATCATGCAATTCCTTTGCACACTCCCCAAAATGCATCCTATAGAACACCGAAAGGCTGGCTACTCTACGCCTGTGCTCTAGGCTTTGGAGACTATCACCAGTTAAATCGGGGTCACCAATCAGCCTCTTCGCACGCCTCTCCACTGAATCCAAAGTGGCCAGGTGGCACTTAGCACCACCAGCCCAAACGTGGCTGCAGTACTCCACACACGAACGGACCTGTGCTTATTTTCATTTCCTGAGTATTAAATATTTTATTAAAAGTACTTTCCATAGCCGTGGAACACTCTGTAAAATAATTGGATTCTAATTACGACCCTGTCTTTTTATCAAACTAAAGGGATGACGATAGATGGCGGGCATAT
The DNA here is from genome assembly GCA_037179545.1 of Sesamia inferens. Classification (NCBI taxonomy): domain Eukaryota; kingdom Metazoa; phylum Arthropoda; class Insecta; order Lepidoptera; family Noctuidae; genus Sesamia; species Sesamia inferens. The sequence goes on along the minus strand of CM073934.1, from coordinate 23,798,741 downwards.
TTAAAAATGTGTATAAAAACTCTAAAATTTATATTTTGGCGGCTAACAAGTCTTTAGGGATGTCAGTAGAACAAATTTCAGTACGTATGAATATTAAAGTATATTATTACTACTCTAATTATCTATTTTTCAAAAATGTTTATGACATCAAGTGTCGCCATGTATTCTCAAGTAGAATAAGTATATTAATATATTTGAAGACGCCCACAAGATATGAGATTTTCTAGAACTAAGTATTCTATTAAATTATGAATAAAATTACTTACACGAGAAATGTGATGCTTTTCGTAGCACCAGAACGTCTGTCCGAGTAATTTTTATATAACACAACATTTCATCCTTTTTTTACTTAATAACATGAAAATAACACGAAAAACCTCCGTTGTGCACAGAACGAACGACGACAGTACACCGAATAAGGCCACGCCCACTATGACGTCAGGGCCTATTGAGAATCACAGTGCACAGGTACTTAGGCCACCTTCTCTCTATATTTGCTCCATGGTCCTAACAATGACCTCTGAGTTTGTTTCGGCGTTTGTTCTCAGAGCTAATACTAGTGTGGAGGCATGAGGAACAGGGAGTAAAGTTCACTCATCCTCCATAGAAAAGTGAGGATCCTCCAACCAGACGGGTGTTATGTCTGGTGGGCCACTTGCCCGCTGGTTGAAATTGGCAAGTTGTATGTCACGCACGTTGACCGTTGGTCAACAGATGTTTTCCGGGGTGAGATTTATGGGAACTGTTATAATATACAATGCTCCTAAACGACAACCCTAAGTAAACTGCTGACCACGCATCAGTTGTTTACTTGGTTTTTACTGAGAATCGGTGAGGTACTGACGTCAATCAAAGGTTTCGTAAGCATTTCCGTCGATGTGCATAGTTCAGTTCGGCTTAAGGGTTTGATGTGGACATATCCTATTTTAATCGGCCAATTTTGTAATCTTTTCTTTAAAATATATTTCCAGTTTGTAATAAAAGTGTTTTTTTTAAAAAGACTTCATCATCCCACCCCATAACAGTGGTGTCAGAAGTGGGATGGTGGAAAGAAAGTCGCGAAAAGTATTACGCACATAAAACTAAATCGCTCAAATCTATTTGTCCACATCGCCGAAACTCATTAAAAACCATCTCGTGCGTGTGAAACCTAAAAACTCTGTATCAAAACTTTAAAAGTGTGACCTTCTTTCTACATCTTGTATATCACGAACTCGTTAGTGGTAAATAAACTATTTCGCCGTATTATTGGTGTTTTATGAACTCTACAAGTACTATCGCTGTTTCAAAACTAAGTTCCTGAACTTCTTTCTATATCTTCTACATCACAAACTTGTAAACTGTTTTGCTGTGCCGCGGATGTTTTACGAAATCTATAAGAACTGACGCTGCTTCGAAAATAAGTTCCTGACTCTATAAATACACCGCGCTGTGCCCTCCATCTCGACGACGCTGCACCTGGTCTGAGGAAGGCCAACTCCAGTTCCTGCCGCTGATCTCTACAGTGATGTTACCAAAGTTGATCATCCTATTGTGAGTAAAATATTTTGTTTCTTGTTGTTGCCAAATCTGTTTATACTTTATTCCCATTGTACTAACCCTATAAAAATATATATACAATGTCCGTCCAAGGCAAACCTGTAATACTTTCCGAGCAATACCCCATGAAAGTTCTCTGCGATTTCATAGATACTTACAGCGGAGAACGTGATGTGTTACCAGCATTTCTAACAAATTGTAAGAATGCACTAGATTTAGCCTCAGACTCGCAAAAAGATTTACTTTTAAAATTTATAATATCAAAATTAAGGGGTAAAGCTCAAATCGCGTGTTCTAATCGCCTTTTTGATCATTTTGATAGTCTTAAAGATTTCCTGAGACAAAATTTTGGAGAACGTAAACATTATAATCATCTTTTACTGGACTTGCAGTCTTGTAAACAAGAAACAAATGAGACTGTTGCCCAATATGTACTTAGAATCGAAACATGCCTTACAAATCTTCAAGCTGAAATTCATAATTCAGACACTCTGAAAAAAGAGTTGGCAGGTCGCATCGCCATGACCGAAGATCTAGCTCTTTTTACGTTTATTATCGGCTTGCATTCGAATGTTAGTAACATAGTACGCTGTCGCGATCCTAAAACTTTGAATGCTGCTATCAATATTGCGTTGGAAGAGGAAAAGATTTTAAATATCCACAAAAATACTATTATTCCCGTAAAAATTAAATATTGTAAAATTTGTAATAAAAAAGGGCACTCGGAGTCGGAGTGTTACAATAAAAAACGTGTTGATACTCGAAACCGTGCTCAAGTTCCGCGCACTCAAAGTAATTCTACTAACTCAGCTCCTATTGTATGTAGATATTGCAAAAACGTGGGACACGATATATCGGATTGTCGCAAACGTCAATATAATAATTCTTTAAAAAATCAACTTCATCAACAACAACATTGCATCGAGACATCCGAAACGTCGTCACCACCGCAAATCCAAGAATTAGAGAACAACGACGATTTAAACTAAAGGGCGGATTCGCGTGTAAGTGCCAGCGCGATTTCCAAGTCAAAGGCACTAACAAAAAAAGGTATATTTCAAATTCTACTAAATCTAATACAAATCCTATCTCTACTAAATCTACTAAATCGAATACTAATTCAAGTTCTACTAAGTCTAATTCTAAACTGTTATCTTCTATTTCGGACTCTAAGCCCATCGATAACAGTAAGAAACAATCACTGCCTTCTACTTCGGACATATTATGTCCCATTGGCAATGAAAATAATCTAAACCCAAAAAACATACAACCTACTATTTCCACTGCATCTCATACTAAGTCTAACCGAGATATCGTTAACGACTTGTTCGATAGTCTTGAAGAGTGTCCTACTGTCTACGATATATCTCAAAATAAAAGGACTTCATTACCGTTTATCGAGGTTAAAACGTCTCATTCCAAAAATTCATTAAAACTTCTAGTCGACACGGGTAGCTCAATATGCTTGGTGAAAGATACGAGTTTATCAAAGATTCCAAGTCTCGATTCAGAAAAAGTCAAGTTTAGAGGTATAAATGATATATCGTCGTTCTCTGTAACTAAAGGTAGATTTATCTTGTCTATAATACACGATAATAATAACGAATTCCCTTTTCATTTTCACGTAGTTGACAAAATAAATCTTGACTATGAGGGAATCGTGGGAACAGATTTTCTTACAAAATATTGCGCCTCTATATGCTACAAAACATCTCAACTACAAATACCGAGTAGTCCACCTGTTAACTTTAAACTAAACCGCAAAATAAGTTATATTATTCCAGCACGAACTGAAATGATGATCGAGTGTGAAGTTACTAATCCTGAGTTAAAAGAAGGCTTATGTTTAAATACAAAGTTAACAGATAACCCGCGACTTCTTTTTTCCAAATGTCTTACTAGCGTCAAATCAAACAATAAAGTTAATATTTCCGTGCTAAATACGTCCCATGAAGACATTATTCTAAAACCAATTAAAATTACACTAGAACCTGTATCAATTATTCTCGAAACGAATCCTACTATCTCTCCGGGCATAACCGAAAATACCTTTTCTTGCTCACCTGCAACCTCATCTGATCTAGAACATGAACAAAAGGTACAAGAGGCATTGAGGTGTAGTCATTTAAACGAAGAAGAAGAGTTATGTTTACGCAAATTATGTTCTGAATTTCATGATATTTTCTACCTAGAAGGTGATATGTTAACGGCTACCAAAACAATTCAACATGAAATTCGTACTACGTCGCAAACTCCTATCCATGTCAAAAGCTATCGTTTTCCTGAATGTCACAAGGAAGAAGTTAGTAAACAAATAAAGAAAATGCTGGAACAAGGCATTATCAGTCCGTCAGTATCTCCTTGGTCAGCTCCTATCTGGGTGGTACCAAAAAAACAAGACGCGTCTGGAAAACCAAAATGGCGAATAGTTATTGACTACCGAAAACTTAACGAGATCACTGTCGGTGACGCTTACCCCATTCCTAACATTACAGACATATTAGATCAGCTTGGACATAGCAAATATTTTTCAACTTTAGATTTAGCATCTTCATTTCATCAGATTATGACCAAAGAATCGGATGCTGAGAAAACAGCTTTTAGTGTTCCCGGGGTATCAGGTCAACCGGGTCACTATCAATTTAATAGAATGCCTTTTGGTTTAAAGAACGCGCCATTCACCTTCCAAAGGCTCATGAACGTCGTATTATCTGGGCTACAGGGTATTCACTGTTACACGTATCTTGACGATATAGTCATCTTCGGGCACGATTTAGCTTCTCATATATCAAAACTTAAATTAGTCTTTGAAAATTTACGCAAACATAACTTAAAAGTACAACCCGATAAAAGCGAATTCCTTTGCAGAGAAGTTCAATATCTAGGTCATATAATAACTGAACACGGCGTGAAACCTGATCCCAGAAAAGTAGAATGTGTACAAAAATTTCCAGTTCCAAAAAATCCTCGAGATATCAAATCATTTCTAGGGCTAGTTGGCTACTATAGACGTTTTATAGATAACTTTTCTCATATTACTAAATCGCTTACTAGTCTTTTAAAAAAGGATATTAAGTTCCAGTGGCTTTCTGAGCAAGAAAAAGCATTCGAAACTTTAAAACATAAAATTACTACGGCCCCAATTCTGCAATATCCAGATTTCTCTAAACCATTCCTCCTTACAACAGATGCTTCGAACTACGCTGTCTCTGCTATCCTTTCTCAGGGAGAAATAAACAAAGATCTCCCAATAGCCTATGCCTCTCGCACTCTTAATAAATCTGAAGGAAATTATTCCACAACAGAGAAAGAATGCCTAGCTATAATATTCGGCACAAAAGTTTTCCGACCGTATTTGTACGGTCGCAAATTTAAAATAGTCACCGATCACAAACCACTTCAGTGGCTATTTAACTGTAAAGACCCGAGTTCCAAATTAGTTCGCTGGCGTCTAAAACTCGAAGAATTCGACTACGAGATAGTATACAAAAAGGGAAAGATAAATTGCAACGCTGACTCCTTATCTCGTAACCCAATACTCGCTGTAGGTCCCAATTCTCCTTCCACTTCCGAAACGTATGAAAAATATTTAGAAATCAGTCAGAAACAAAGCCTAACTTATGACACGATTATAGCTGAGCATAACGAATCACTTCTCAAAACGAAATGTAAAATGATAGCTTATCCTTCCGCAATTGATTTAGATGACTCAATCCCATATTGTTCTGAAATCATTCAAATGTCTAAATTCAATGAAGACGTTCCCGACATAAGATCCGTAGAACGTGAACTATTCACCTTTCAAAGTACGTCTAACGAAAAACATACATTCACACATTTATTCTTACGCGTACATCATTACGACGACATAACTTACAAAGATGTTTTTAATATGTTGCGAGACTATCGAGATATGATAACTACATGGTACTCGGAGGAAAAAGAATTCGCGATATCCGATTTCCAAGACCCATTCGCTAAGATGTCATTCACAAAAATTTATAATATGCTAGGGTTTATCTTCAACAACACGGGTATTAAAATACACGTTTATCATAACAACATCTTATTTCCAACTCCAGCTGAAGTGCCTCGTATATTAAAAGAAAATCACGACACACCCTCGGCAGGCCACCCGGGTATCTCACGTATGTATGATAGGCTGAAACAACTTTACTGGTGGAAAAACATGCGCCAAGACATAGAAAGTTATGTCAAAAGTTGCAAGTCGTGCCAGGTAAACAAACCGTTGCGTAGTTCTAATAAGGCTCCTATGATAATAACATCAACAGCCACTAAACCGAATGAAAAACTATATTTAGATATTGTAGGACCTCTTCCAGAATCCAGGATCGACCATTACAAATTTATACTCACTCTCCAAGACGACCTTACAAAATATTCGCAAGCATATCCCATGCAGACGTGCTCTGCTCAAGAAACCGCGCAACGCCTGGTCCACTTCATTTCGCACCTAGGGATTCCTCGCACCGTTGTTACGGATCAGGGCACTAACTTTTGCTCAGATGTTTTTAAGCAGCTAGAACAACTATTTGGCATTAAACATATTTATGCATCGCCATACCACCCTCAGACTTGCGGAGCTCTAGAAAGAAGTCATTCGACTTTAAAGGAATACCTAAGATCTTATATAGAGGAAAACTCCCACACATGGGACCTATACATCAATACCGCGATGCTAGCCTATAATTCGAATGTTCATTCAACTACAGGTTTTACCCCATTCGAACTCTTGTTTGGTCATAAACCTTACATTCCAAAATCAATAGATTCCCTCGAGAGTAACACCTATACAGATTATGTGCGAGCTCTTAATCATAGATTATATTACAGCCGACAAAAAGCGTTGCAAAACATTCAACATTCCAAAGAACGCTCCAAACAATATTATGATTCCCATTCCAGGCCTACAACTTACAACGCCGGTGAGATGGTATACATTCGTTGCCATCATAAACAAAATAAGGCGCTATCTCCGGTGTGGAAAGGCCCTTACAAAATTATAAAAATAAATGGTAACCATACTGTTACAATACAAGTCGATCGAAAACATGTTCGGCATCATTATGATGAAATTAAACCAGCCCACGAATAACAAAATAATTTTATAATAAATAACAAGCATTTTTCTATCCATTGTTTCCAGGTGGCTGGTGTCAACTTACGCAAACCAATTCGTCACACAAATTGCTAACAGTCCTGGATTGTATTTCGATCAACTATTAGATGTAAAATTTACAAGCGATCGTTGGAATGTAATAACCTACGTAGACCTTAGTCATATACAACCACATTTAGATAACGTAGAATACTTATTCGATAAAACATCTAAATTTTGCGGCTCTGTCTCCTCGTCTCATGTTAAAATTGATTGCTTAAACTCACTGAATTCTCTTCAACTACAACATAATAACAACGTAAAGAAATTTTCATCTATTTCCTATTTAGTTCAAGTAAACGAAGTTAAACGTTATAAACGCGGCTTAATTGATGCAGGCGGATCTCTATTAAAGACTTTCTTTGGAACATTGGATTCCGATGACGCATATAAGTTCACAAACGCTATAAATAAAGTACAGTCAGACGAAAAACAATTAACGATTTTAATGCGCGATAATATTCATGTAATCAAATCTACTATTTCTACATTCAATAACACAATGTCTAAAGTAAAAGAAAATGAAAACCGTTTAAACCAAAATCTAAATAAAATCGAAAAAGCTTTTAGCAGTCTTATTAATACTAATGATAAATTGGAAATAAAATCTCAATTGACTCTGCTGCTTACTTCTATAGAAAGTATTATTATAACATTGTCCTTCGACATTGACGATATAAATAATGCTATATTGTTTAGTAAGATAAATGTTTTGCACCCGACTGTACTAAGTCCTATGCAATTGTACAAAGAGCTTGAGTTACACGCTAATCAGTTACCGCGACACGCTGAGTTGCCAATTTTATTAACGCTACAAAACATTAATGCAATTATAAATATATCGGACATAGTATGTTATTATCATGACAACAAGCTGATAATAATCTTAAAAATTCCATTAGTACTTTCTCAAGTTTATAATCTCTTTCATAACATCCCATTACCTATTTCCTTAGATAATAAAACCCCTGATACGTATGTCCTAATTGCTCCTAATAAACAGTATCTGGCAATAACAGTAGATCGCTTATTTTACTCACAGTTTGATAGTGTGAGTGAGTGCAAAATAATAAAAAATCAGTGTTATGTGTGTGTTTTAAACAATGTGTATTCGACCATCGCAAATCCTACTTGTGAAACGACGTTATTAACTGATGTAATTGATAAATTACCAAAATCCTGTCAAACAAGAATTCTACGTGGCTCAATTGACTTATTTCAAAAGATTTCCAACAATCGTTGGATATTCATTCAATCAGAACCTAATAAAGGTCATATTATGTGTAACGAAGACTTGAGGGACCACGTGGAAATCTTGCTGGGCACAGGAATTCTTCATCTACCTAAATTTTGTAAAGCATTTTATAAAACCCTTACTTTTGTACCATCTGATAATATTAGTTTTAATTTTACTACCACTGTATCTAACTTTAATATATTAAATGATGACTGTTGTCATAACGTGAAGTTAAATAAAACATTACATGAAGTCCCTCTAATTAAATTAAACGAATTCAACAGCTTTGATTCCTTGTTAAAGGCAAGTACTCATCTTGATGATTTTGAAAATCAATTAAATCAAATTGAAGAGCCTTCTCATTTAGAAAAATATAGCACACATTATCTTTCGCTTATATATGTAATCTCGTCTATATGTTTCATATACTTTTTGTACAGACTAAGAAGATTTATTTGTCCTAGAAATCCAAGTTGTTGTATCAAGATATATAATAAAAACTATAACAAGTCTAGAGGCTCTAAAACACGTGTTACTAATGTCGCTTATACTTCAGACTCTTCCGAAGTTGAAAATGATAACATTTCTATAAAATCAGTGCCACTTCCAATAAAACGTAATACAATCATGTAAATAATTTTAACAAGTTTATTTTCTAAATTCTTTCCCTTATAATCTCTACATTATTTAATTATCTCTATTTTAATAATTACTTAGTAATAATTTCTATTTCTGCCTAACTCTTTAAAACTATAGGCGTAATGCTATGCTATTTACTATATTATCTCTAACTACAAACTCTGTCAAATTTCGTATAAGTTTCTATTAATTCTAGTTAATAATTTAATTTTTAATAAGTTTTAGTAAGTAATAAAAATTGTCAAGTCCACATCAAAGTCCTAGATAATTCGGTTTTTCTAATTCTCATCACTCAATCTGTGATGATCATTCTTATCGGGGGGGTTGTTATAATATACAATGCTCCTAAACGACAACCCTAAGTAAACTGCTGACCACGCATCAGTTGTTTACTTGGTTTTTACTGAGAATCGGTGAGGTACTGACGTCAATCAAAGGTTTCGTAAGCATTTCCGTCGATGTGCATAGTTCAGTTCGGCTTAAGGGTTTGATGTGGACATATCCTATTTTAATCGGCCAATTTTGTAATCTTTTCTTTAAAATATATTTCCAGTTTGTAATAAAAGTGTTTTTTTTAAAAAGACTTCATCATCCCACCCCATAACAGAACCCTCGCTGCGGGAGTCAGGGTCGCAGCGACGCGCGCCATGACTTCCGCGGTCCTTTGTATGATCTGGTGTGATTTACAGCCGACCCTTTCCCAGCGGGTAAGAGAACATGTGTAGCAGCCATGGCTGCTACACTAGGAAACGCCGTGGTCATCAAACCACTAAGAACCCTGTCGATCCAACCGTCCCTTGCTGTCCTCTCTAGCGACGCCGTAAGCCGAGGTTCGCACCCCACAGGGGGTGCCCTTAGTGCGTAGTCGCCTAATTTTAGTTTAGTTTAAGTGTCCCTGGCTGGAGGCTTTAATTAACTTAAGGCATCCACAGGAAAGTCCGGTTAAGTAGTCACGGCCTCTAATGATCAACTACGAGATGTCAATGCAAAAAAAAAAATGGTTTTCAATATTGTTCGAATCATCGAGTCTCGCTTTCGCTTCACTCGATGAACGAGGCAGTCGAGGGAGGTCAGTCGATTACATGCATCGAGTCGAGGTGCATGTCAGAGTAAAGTTGTGCGACTCACGCGTAATTTGTGAACATTTATTTATACCTCTACTTACGATGCACTGTTTTATTTTTAGCTAGTTTTTTACCCGACAGATTTTACATTGAAATTTATAGATGCCTAATTAATAAAAATAAAACAGATTCAATAAGATCCCTTGATATGTTTTATTTTTACGACTCCTTCTATCTAATTATTCGAACGTAAGTTAACTACTAACGTTTATTTATTCGCGGTACTGCATATTATCCAATGTTGAAAAAATTAGTTTGGATTCGCAAATACAACGCAAGACAAAACTCGCGTCTAAACCATCGAGTCGTGAGCCTGTCGCAATAACAGTAGGCCTAGTATGAGTTTTCAATACGAAACTCGATCGTTGGTATCGAGCGCGTTTGGCGCTCTCATTGGTTGAGAGTTCTTACGGCCTTGAAGCGGGCCAATCGCTGAGTCAAACGCGCTCGATATCGTCGAACGAGTTTCGTAATGAAAACTCATACTAGGCCTACTGACCGAGTCGGACTCCAGTCCAAGTTGAATCAATCGAGGACCATCGAGATATTTGAACAATCGAAACAATCGAATGAAACCTCTCGCCATCGCGCGTGGCTAGTGTAAGCTAGATAGCTAAGTACCGTGATTTTAATCAGCGCTTTGGAAAAGGTTCGGCAAATTTAAATCAAAGCTAAACTAACAGGCTTTTGTGGTCCCAATGATTTTTATATCTCATATGAGTCGACATTAAAAATGAAACGCCTGGATAAGCACGTAATATATCATTAATACGTAGATAACATTTAACATCGGCCGCCGGCAGAAGTTACCACCAACCAGACAAAGCCTTGCCGCCAAGCGATTTGTCGTGTTCCGACATGATGTCTGGTGAAGCCGTATGGAGGACGGGTCTGAGCAGTTGTGTTGCGATATGTGCCGGGTACGATGCGCCTAATGTTGTTGTGTTGGGAGTTTGGTCGTGGCGGGTCTTCAGATCAATCTCCATTTGGCGCAGCATCGTTGGTCGTGTTGTTGGGTTTAACATTGCATCACCTCGCTCAACTGCCGCCTTCCTTCCTATTTGCTCAGTTTTTCTGAGTGAATAGGCTCTTAATAAACTAGCGCGCTTTACCATCAACGATCGCATCACTGCTTACCATCAGGCGGGATTGCGGTCAAGCGCTAGTTTATAATTATTAAAAAAAAAACTACGTATATATTATCTTTTGGAAAAAGTTCTATAACTCAGCTTACGGTATGAGCAAATTGGTAGGAATCGTCCCGTAGCTAATTAAACATCATTATGCAATTTTTTTGACCGTTGACGAGAGAGATCGTTTTCATGGTGTATGTATTCACGTTTACGTAATAAATAATAGTTCATGTAGCCAATGTTGGCTGTGTGATTAATTACGCCTCATCCGCATCTGTCGAGTTGCGAACTTTCTGCTTGTTTGTGGGATTTGTTCGAGAACTCGAGTCGGGATCCTAAGTAGAGGAAGTTTATTTTGTAAATAACTCATTGATATAAACGATGAGTAAGTTGATGATTTGAAAGTCTATGCTTTGAAGAAACAAAAAAAAAAAAATTGTTAGGTGGATTTGGATAGATTAGATTACATATTTTTGTTATGTTAGTAAATAGGACTTCGATGAAACTTGATGTAGTTATGGCAATAGGAATTACTACCACACTAGGAATAAATTTAGTAGGCAATTAAGATAAACGCATAATAACGAAGTAAAAAGAGTAAATTCTAGGCTCCAAGTTATTTTCGAGATTAACTTATAACTAAATAATTTCGCTAGAGCTACATGTATTCTATTTCTCTTGATACAAGTACGTCCGCTTTCATTGTCCACAAAGTTGAAAGGATAGTTACTTAAACAACCTGTACCATATGTGGTTCATGGGACAGGGAAAGGGTTAATATAACTAATCGAAATAGGGTAGGCATGTGTATAATAAACTCTTTAGGTCGCGTTATATAACCGTAATGTTGAGAGAGAAAGATTTAATGGTTAATTAAGGCTAGATAGTCGACGTGTGGTTAATCTACTATACCAATAAGTTCATTTAACAATTGTGACACACTATTAGTAGCAATAGGTTTAATTTTGATAGTTCGACAACATTATTTGCTTTATTTGCGTTGAGCAAACAAATTGTTCGAACATGTGAAACAATGGATTCTCGTCATCCAAGATACCACATTTTTCAAGACTAAAGTTTTTGATCTGTGTGTGTTGCCAGTGATGACATACGGAACTGAAACGTGGTCGCTCACAATGGGCCTCATACGAAGGCTCAAGGTCACACAAAGGGCGAGAGCTATGATCGGAATTTCCCCATGCGATCGAATCAGGAATGAGGAGATCCGCAGAAGAACCAAAGTCACCGACATAGCTCTTCGATTCGCTAAAATTAAATGGCGATGGGCGGGGCACATTGCTCGTAGCACCGAGTGCCGATGGGGCAGTAAAGTTCTGGAGTAGCGGCCATGTACCAGAAGACGCAGCGTAGGGAGGCGCCCAACAAAGTTGACCGATGACCTTGTGAAGGTCGCGGGGAGCCGATGTTTTTTTTTTTATAATTATAAACTAGCGCTTGACCGCAATCCCGTCTGATGGTAAGCAGTGATGCGATCGATGATGGTAAAGCGCGCTAGTTTATAAAACCTATTCACTTAAAAAACTTAGTGAATAGGAAGGAAGACGGCAGTTGAGCGAGGTGATGCAATGTTAAACCCAACAACACGACCAATGATGCTGCGCCAGCGGGAGATTGATCTGGATACCCTCCACGACCAAACTCCCGGCACAACAACACTTGGCGCATCGTACTCGGCACACATCGCAACACAACTGCTCAGACCCGTCCTCCGTACGGCTTCACCAGACATCATGCCGGAACACGAAGGATCGCTTGGCGGCAAGACTTTGTCTGGTGGGTGGTAACTTCTGCCGGCAGCCGATGTGGCCTACCGCCGAGGGACTGGAAGTTTCAAGTTTCTTAAGCCTTAAAAATCTTAGTGAGTAGGAAGGAAGACGGCAGTTGAGCGAGGTGATGCAATGTTAAACCCAACAACACGAATACGGGCAGCACAAATTTGGTCATTGTGGAAAGCCTTGGCGGAGGCCTTTGCCCAGTAGTGGACTTCTATAGCCTGAAGAAGAAGAAGAAGATGAAGCAATGGATTAGACCTTGAAAATAATTCAGATTGAGATTGTTGATGTGTTACGCAGTTGGGGTGCTGCAATACTTACCTGAAACCTCGAATCGAACGGAAAAACGAACGGAATGTAGTAGGTATAATTTCAAGTCAACACATACTGTAACGTATTTTTTTTCAATACCAACTTATAACCCCTATGCGTATAAGTAAATAAATTTTAAATTTGCATCGTAGATAGATCACACACACACACACATGCATGTAGAATTGGATTAGCAATAACCTTTAAAATTATCCTGACTGAGATATACATATAACGTGTTACGCAATAGGGTAGTTGGCTAAAAAAATAATAAAAAAAACGAGTGTGCTTATGACCACACGACTGAAGTGGAACTTCTTTCGCTGTATGTATATATATATGTGTACAATATATACATGTATACACATATCCATATATTAATTTTCTATAAATATTTTTTATTTCATGGTTTCATTGGTAAATTAATATTTTTGCATAGATCTTCTATTTTTATTGAAAAAAAAAAAAAAACTCGTTGTAGACCTTGTAGTACCAAGCTCGCGCCACGGGCGCCTCTGTGCTTATATCCCCCACTTAACTTCCGTTCGCCTTGCCCGATCACTTTTCGTAACGCTTCGCCAGCTTACTCCCCAAGTCAAGCGTGCGTAAAGAAGTTTCACTTCAAAAACTAATTAGTCCGTCAGTCATATTTCCAAAAAATATTGAACACACATTTTTCTTTTTTCATATAAACAAAAAATTAAGACTACACAGTGCGTTGAAAACTCGTGTGACGTCACTGCACGCTACACTTTTTAGCGACCAGCGACGTCACCAGCCATCACTCCTGGCCTTTGATGCCTTTTATATTTGTAAATTTTTATTGGTTTGATAAAACAAAATATACGTATCCAATATTATTCTATAATCTGAATGACGGACTAAATAGAATATTTTTTTTTACCCAGGAAACATCCCTATTAGGGCGCCGTAATACTTACCTGTAACCTGAATCAGCATCGGTCATTCTATCAAAGTAAGTTCTCTTTAGTTGGCATCTAAGATAGATCACACATACCGACATACACAAGATCTCCCTCACATACACATACATAAGTATATGTGAGTTTCAGACACTATGGATATAGGTATACCTATCTAAGTAATTATTTCTTTTGCTACTTTTTATTATTTAAATTCATTATTCTGTTTGTACCTACATACACTGCTTTTACCATTATATAGTATATCATTGAAAAGCGAAGCCTCCTTGCATAAGAATGTCAATGCCTTACAAAGGAGGTCCCTGTGATAGATTTACTGTAAAAGTTGCACAAGTGTCTGTAATTCTTTTTTTTACACAGATCTAGGTACGTAAGTCGTTTTGCACAATGGTCGTGAAGTTCCAGTAACTTAGCAACTAATTGCCAATTACGGCACTCGATGCAGTGGGGTTCAACAGATAATATTTTTGTTGGGAATCAGCATCATTATCAACCTTTTTTTTATCGTCCCACTGCTGGGCACAGGTCTCCTCTCAAACAGAGAAGGATTGAGCGATCACTAAGCTTGCTCAATGCGGGTTGGCGATTTTAGATTTGAAGTCCAGGTTTCCTCAAGATGTTTTCCTTCACCTTCAGTCATTGGTGTCCAAGATATACTTAGAAAGTACATATAAGTTTTAGAAAAGTTATATTGGTACTTGCCTGACCTGAAATCGTACCCGCGCACTCATACTTGAGAGGCTGGTGTTTTAATCACTAAGCCATCACGACTTAGTACTTGTTGGGAGTAATAAATTGAAATCGAAAATTGTTATCAACGATATCTGTTATTAAAGTTTTTAGTAAATTATTCTTTATTTCATAGCCTAACCTTATGGACTCCGGTCTGATATAAAAGTATTCTATTCTATAGCTGTGACGATTAACAAAATATCTTTTCTGTCCTGTGGGTGAGTGAACAGTACTTATACCTTAAATTATTTTTTTATGTCTCTCGGTATAACTATTTATATTTACAGTCATATATTTTTATTTCACGAAGCGACGCGTGCTTTGCCATTTGTACTAATACGCTACGAATGTATCGAACCCAAAGGACCTTTCAGAGAAATCGAAAACTTCTACGACCAACTTCAGAAGCGTGACGAATGAGCGCAGTCGTTCTCTTATTTAAAAAGGGCGATAAAACCATCTAAAAGAATTTTACAGACCCATTTCGAGCTTAAGCTAAAAATATAAGTTGTTAAAAAATTGTCACGAATCGTCTAGCGCGAAGATGTGACGAGTTTCATTAGAGCAGGCCGGGTTTTGAGGAAATACAGCTCCATATATCTACCACATGCAGTCATGCACACAGTTTGGAATTTTATGCCGAAGTCCAGAAATTATAATACAATAGAGAGAGTAAAAGGTTTTTGACTCTATCGAGACTGTTAGTCCGTTTTGAAGTGTGCTCTCACGCCAAGTCGACTGGCGATATATCCATGTACTGAAATGTCTATATGAAAACGTGGCGATGGTCATAACTGAGGATTAGCGAACTGAACATTAGGTATCCCTAGCGTAAAAAATAATAATAAAAGATTAAGAAAAGGACAAAAAATAAAATGTCAGTTAGGAGTTTTGGCGGGAAAGTTAAGCTGAGTGTCACACTTACTTTTCATTGGAATTTTAAATTATTTATGCTGTTGTTTGCTAAATAAAAGTGCATGATTTATGTAGTAAAAAGTGCTTACAGTAAATAATTCATAAAGAACATTGAGATATAGCAGCATAGTGACCTCACAATGACTTTGCCTCAAACCTCCCTGTAGACGATTCATGTGGCCGTCTTTTTCGACATGAATAATTCATTACGTGACATTGGTTAAATGTACAAACCTCACAATGCCAAAAAAGTAAGAAAGAAGAACTTTTGAAGATTTTTCTTTAACTTGAAATTTATTTATTTATTTAAACTTTATGCACAAATATTGCACAATGGCGGACTTAATGCCTTAGGCATTTTCTACCAGTCTACCTTGAGGTGATGCAGAGACAAAACATGGTAGGTGCAAACAAATTAAAGTTAAAAGAGAGAAAAAAAAAATATAATAAATACATAAATACATACATACAAAATATAAACAGAAGAGAGAGTTAAAAAAAATCATAGAGAAAAGAAAAAAAAATTATATATGTGATGAATCTGCCAATTTCTTGCGTAGGTATTCCCGAGCTTTCACTTTAAATGTGTACCGACTTGTCAACGTCCTGATAGTCTGAGGAAGATCATTCCAGAGGAAAACCGCCTGAACCAGAAATGAAGACATAAGAAAACCAGTGCGGTGAGAAGGACATCGTAAAAGACTTCTTATTATGCGCAGAGAATAAATATTGGCACAAAGTCATAAATATTGCGACACTACAAAAAAAAAGTCAGTTTAGACCTGTCAAATTAGTGCGCTCCTGACGTAAACTGGCATATTTTTAGTCGTCATACTCGTCATGTTTATAATCGCGTCTAAACTGTCTATGAAGTATCTTAATTTGACAGGATTAAACTAAAATATTATCTTCTATCCTTTCCTTATCGAAATAGAAAGAAAAAGATGCACTTAACTTAAAATTAGTTTAGTTTGTGAACAACAGAATCGACGCCATTGTTTTTTTTTTCGGATTGGTATTTGAACTGGGAAGTTCGCGGCTATAACATTAACAACGTGCACATCTTACGTGGACATAGTCATACTCCTACTGACTAAAAACCAGCCCGGTTTCTCTTCTGTCACGTGCGCGCGGGTCCGCGGTGATGCGCGGGCGTCTATATTCTTCTACGGCCCCATACTCTCGTGCTGGCACGGTTTGTCCCGGCCTCGTCTTCTGCATGGAGTAGTGAGGTGTTTAACTATCCCGTGCATCACCTCTGAGGCGCGCGCTGACACTCGCGCGCGTTTCTTCTTTGGGTCCATCGAGTAGGGCGGAGAGTCCCCAAGTCCCTCGCCCCTGGACCTATTCATGGGGGTGGGAAAAGGGCGTTGTCCGCCCTTCTCCTGCGCCCGGCGCGTCTTCTGCGCCACGGGAAGGGAGTTGAAATCTCCCTCGCCCATTCCAAAGCTTCCTTCTGCCACATCACGTCCTCGCAGAAGGACACCATCGCGTCCCACGACTCTGCGCTACCGACCATCCTCCGCACGACTGCCGGCAGAGTCAGGTCGCCTCCTACTTTATTTGTGAGGACACGGTGCTGTTCCTCCCAAGCTACACACTCGGAGAGCGCGTGCTACGCCGTGTCCTCCACGCATTGGACGCAATGGTGGCATCGAGTGTCCGGCTCCCTGTCAGAATACGTTTACCTGAGACAACCTCTGCAGTTTGGTAAGAACAACTTTTAAGAAAGAAGTTAAGAGAAGAGATCATCTAGTATTTTTATGTAAGTAACAGTTCAGGTTAGCAACAAAAACAAACTTGCTCACAGTTATATCCAGTACTTACCACAACAACGGTCCAATTTCACGCAATTAGTACTTATATGTTTTAACCGCTTGGCCCAACTAGCGGAAACTGCATGCTCAGCCAGACGTAATGTCATTGATGTGGTCTACGGATGGGTATGCAACTATGAACTATGCATAGTGCAAGAACTTCGTATGCCGAAACCGAGGCGGTTTGAAATATGAACTTCGTGGTTAACTAAATGCTTGGAAAATGGAAAAGTTAACATTAGTTCAGGAATTTTGGTACGTAGGTACATTTTTGAATTAGGAATTCGGGACATGCTTTTAGTAGATACTACCTCATTTAGGTAGGCCCCGTTTAGTTGTAGTTTTTGATGAAGAAATAAAGATGGATGTTAACACTAGTAATAAGAAATTAAAATAGGACTTAACGAACATCAAAATCCACATAAAAGTAGTGTAGACATGACTGCACTACTTTTATGTGTTTTGATGTAAAAGTAGTTCCCTAGGTATAGCCTACTTTTATTTTAGGTAGACACCTAAAGTAGGTAAAAGTTGGTTATACCTGGGTACGTATGGTCGCTTACTTTTATGACTTGGAGCTTAGGTACCCACATATAAACTTTCCTATTATACAAACGAACACTAATTTGGAGTTTTGGCGGGAAAGTCAAACTGAGTGTCACGCTCGTTTTTCATTGGACTTTTAAAATTATTTATAGTGTTGTTTACTAAATAAAAGTGCGTGATTTATGTAGTAAAAAGTGCATTTAGTAAATAGTTTATAAACAACAGTGAAATATCGCAGCATAGTGGCCACATCATGACTTAATCCCAAACCTCACACGTAAGACTGGTCACGCTGCAGTCTTTTTCTAAGTGAATAATTCATAATTACTTGACATTGGCTAAATGCACAGACCGTGCGAAGCCAAAAAATAAAGAAAGAAAAAGAACACTAATTTGGGTGTTTACTCAATTATTTTGCCTCACATCTTGGTAACTATATCATGGAGCTTAGTAGTCCTGTTTCAATAGCTATTTCGCTGTAATGGTTACCTTACATTATTATTTAAAGGATGTGCGCTTTACTATCGACGATTGAATCACTGCTTATCATCAGGCGGGATCGTGGTCTAGCACTGGTATAGGTATAACATAAAGAAATGTTTGTACCTACATTTTCTTTTTCAAAGTTCGGTATAGAATTGGATTACAATAGCCGAAAGCAATATGTATGCAGTGCCCTCCAAGTTGGTTAACATTTTTAGGGTCCGTCAATTTTTTTTTATATTATTAAACTAGCGCTTGACCACAATCCCGCCTGATGGTAAGCAGTGATGCAATCGTTGATGGCAAAGTGCGAGTTAGGGAACCCCAAGCCTCCAATATTAGCTTTATCAGCTAACAGTAATATTATTTAGCATTTTAAGTATAATTCAGCATTCGTTATCTAGGACATGCGTCACTAACTTAGATGATTAGTTAACAATAAGATTAGTATATAAGATCAATATTTTGTAGAATTAATTAATTACTGTTACGCTGTTACTGGGTGGAAATAAATTTATTTTTTAACTCCTTCGTAGTCGTTTACTTAATTCGCCCTAGTTTATTAAGAGCCTATTGATTCCAGCCTTCTTAAAGATACTTGAATGTAGTCGGACGAGGAGATGGAGGAATTAAGTCATGCAATTCGTGCGCATTCCATGGGTGGTGGACGACTATTGAGAGGGGGCTGTATCCTCGAGGTGAGATTCAAATGTCAACACATTTTCGAAATTTCCATGTGTAGTTGAAATCATAACTCTTTCTTTATTTATAACCGTCAGTTAGTATACTAACTCAATGCAACAAAGAGCCCATAACTTTTTTTATTCTTTTTAACTCTTAAGTGGTACAGGATTCTGTTTTCTTTCGCGTCCGGCCAAGAATGTGTCGGGCCATGCTCAGTACACTGAGCATGGTCCGACACATTATTGGCCGGCCTTTTTTATTAAAATAGGGCCTGCCTTTAAAAGATTAATGGCTGGCAGAAAAAATAATGATGAATCAAAGTTCATGTCATGGACTATTCATGTGGTGAACCTTGAAGGAAATCTAAGCTGTTGCTTAGATAACTTTGTTTGCAGAAGTTCAGAATCTGCTTATCAGGGTGTGGAATAATGTATACGCGAGTTTGTTTTATTTCATTAGATTTGTGGTGCCACATTATGTTATAAAATAATCATATAATCCCAAAGATTATTGAGTAAATTGTTATACTGATAGAAGAACTGCTCAAAAAAAAAAAAAATAACAATACATAAGCGTACAGTTCAAACATTTGAAATTGAAATGTTAAATCATAATTATAATGTCATTAACTTTTGGAAGGCAGGAGATACATTACTATACAAAAATAAAACTAATCGTGTGTAAGGTATGCGGTTTTTATAAATAAGTCCCATTTCGTTTTTTTGGTTGGTAACCGCATAAGCAGAGTTTGTTTATACTCCTTGGGCAAAACTTTACACATTTGAAAAAAAAAAAAAATTGTAAACCAAAAGAAAAAAAATCACTCAGTCAATTAAAATTTTTGTTTACCAGCCAGATTGAACTTCACACATAATATAAACTTTCCGAGAAAAGTTTGGTTTGTTATGTGATTTTGTTTATTCTCTTAAAGGTAGAAGTTGGTACGTGTGACGGGATGCGACCTCGTAAGCTGCTTTGTGATACTTTTAGTTGAATCTAAAGCCAATAATGCACACTGCTTGTTCAAATATAACCAGTTTTATATGGGCTCTGAGAGGAACATTTTTGATATCACGCGGGTGTTGGTATTACCATAAATAAATAATCAATTAATAGAAGAAAAATAGTTTTCTGATAAAATTCTAGACAGGTATGGTACGTTTTCATTTGTTACCGTATATGAAAGAAATACCGTATAAGAAATGTATTTGGGTAAAATATAGAAGCATCAAGGTGTAATTTACTGAAGTGTTATATATTTATTATTTAACATTACCTCACCTTATTTGAGACTATCATCGAGATTTCCTCCGCGCGAAATTTTTGTTCCTCCGTCCTATCCTGTCACAACCTATTGCCTGCCGGTGCTTTAACTTTGTTTTCGCTCAGCACGTTTTAAGATTTTTTTCTCATAATTCCTAAGGGTACCAGTGAGATGTTAAATACCCATAGTCTCGTCTAACATTGGGCTGTCAAATACATAAAGGATATTTCAACTCCGACACGTATTTCTAGAGAAAAGACCTGACAAACTTTTTAGCTTTATTGTATTACCTTAGATATTAAAGTCAAACCTCCAAGGTCCGTCTAGTCGATACTCAGGTGCGGTTCGAAGTCTTAGTCAAAGTCTTAGCCCAAACAAATAAAGTTCGGCTCTAGCTAAAGAACTTTCGTCATACCTAGGTGAAACTAATTTGTTGAGGCAAACGTCGAAACTCATAAAGATATCAGGGTTTGACTAGTCAAACTTCAATTAGATATTAGAATGACTAAGCTAACGAAGAAAGTCATGAATTCTAATATCCTTCTAATAACCTACCTAATTACCTACAGCACGCAACCATTTTTTTAAATGCTTTGGGCATTTGAGACGACGATACTGTAGACGTTTTCTTTATAGATAGCCGATTTTAGCTCACAGATATAATTTGCTCATACATTTGTTTATTTTTTGGTAAGAATAAAACACTTATCTATATTTAATTTACTAATTCTCCCCTTAAACTTTACTTCACCTTCTTCTAGTATATGAGTAACTGGTATCTGACTCAATGTCCAAACATGAAATGATAAAATAATTTAACAGAGGAAATAAACTTAAACATAGATAACGAAGATATAAACTTGTTTGCGGAATACCTCAATCACAAACTTGTTGTTACAAATACAGTCGACGTCTGACTGTGATTCTAGGATTAACTAGATAAAGCCCGAAACAGATCACCTATATTACTTTCGACGTTTCTAGGTCTGACTAAAAGTACTATAATCAAAGGCGAAATCGAATCGAAATTGGAATTTATTTTTTGGTTTTGTTCGAAGGGTTTTTTTTCAAACCTAGAATTAACCAGCTATTCCCGGAAGAGGATATCGAGCTTTGATTATGACATAGATATGATGTTCAGTTGGGTTTCATAGCATCTGTCCCTACCTAAATAACCACCCGCTACTAATTACTTATTAACTATCCAATTTCCCTAGAAATTGAAATTATCTTTGAAGCAAGCCCTGAAGCGTTCTATTTAGTTACTTAACTAGTGACCGTAACGGTTTGGATGAATTATGTGAGGGCCTAGCGAGCACGTGCGGGGTTAACGTAACGTTAATTGAAACCATTTTAAAATGTGTTTTTTTCCATTTCAACGTAGTTTAACTACTTTATTCATAGTCCAAGGCCAAGGTGGCTGCCAGAAAACTTGGCGTTATCGCAAAGGTCCGGCAGTACTTCACACCAGGGCAGCTTCTAATGTTGTACAAAGCACAGGTCCGTTCGTGTGTGGAATATTGCAGCCACATTTGGGCTGGTGCTGCTAAGTGTCACCTGGCCACTTTGGATTCAGTGGAGAGGCGTGCGAAGAGGCTGATTGGTGACCCTGATTTAACTCGAGTTGGTCTCCAAAGCCTAGAGCACAGGCGTAGAGTAGCCAGCCTTTCGGTGTTCTATAGTATACATTCTGGGGAGTGTGCGAGGGAATTGCACGATTTAATTCCGCCATCTCCGTTCCACCATCGGACGACCCGTCGTACGGCGAGTTTCCACCCTTATGTTGTTAACATCTCTACGATCCGGATGAAGCGTTTCGCCTCCTCCTTTTTACCGCGTACACCGAGGGACTGGAACAATTTGCCGGCGGCGGTGTTTCCGTCGGACTACAATTAGAGTGTCTTCAAGGCTAGAGTGAATAGGCTCTTAATAAACTAGTGTGCTTACCATCAACGATGGCGTCACTGCTTACCATCAGGCGGGATTGCGGTCAAGCGCTGGTTTATCCATACTAATATTATAAATGTGAAAGTGTGTTTGTTTGTTTGTTTGTCCTTCCTTCACGCCGTAGCTAAGCAATCAATCGACCTGATTTTTGGCATACAGTTAGTTGAAAAGATGGAGAGTAACATAGGCTACTTTTGGTTCTAAAAAAACATCAAGTTCAACGAGGACAGATGCCTCCTGGACCAGGGTTGCGGGTTGGTTAAAAAAGAAACCGTGGCCCTGGTGCACAAGCAAGTGAAGGAACACGAGCGGGTTTTAGTCAGTAAAAGTCTGACACGCCCTTCCGCTTCGCTAAGAGCGGGAGAGGTCATCTGATAATTTCCCATCCAAAACAAAAAAAAGGTACCTAGTCTGCTATGGTAAGGATCAAGCCTGGGTTATCAACGACGTGTAGTGTTCCACTCGCGTCTCAAAGAGATGTCAGCACATCGTGACGGTGTCCACGAAGACCGATGCTTGCCAGGGTCTCGGGTTGTTTGTAAGATATACCGTGGCCCCTGGCGCACAGGTAAGTGAACGTACATAGGTTGGTTTTAGTAAAAGTCGACACTACCTTCCACTCTGCCCAAAGCGGTACAGGTCATTTGATGATTTCCCATTCCAAAAATTCTCAAAAAGGTTGTCTTCTTTTAATGTCGGACAGTCACTTAAATTTTCTAGGCCCAAAACTGCGTCACTTCTACGGAATTATCGGTAGCAGTGCAAAGAACACATGGGCTGTAGATTTTGGGTGTAAAAGGCAGGAGTGACACAGCTCCATATCCACAACCAGCTGCCGATCCAACGAGGTAGCCCAGCTATCCAAAGGTTCGATTTGCAATTGCCTACATGGGTTGGGAGACGATTCAGGGAATCCAAAGATGATCATGTGATCGTGAGTGGAACATGGAATTATAGGTAGTGAATGTTTATTTCCGCATAAATTTTAAGAAAATTCAGGATAGTACGTTAAGCCGTGTACGCATGAACGAACAAAACATCGAACACTTTGTCTGCACGTGCGTACCATTTACGAAGACTGTTTGATGTTTGTTAGAGGTATGCACGTGCGAACGAAGCTGTCGATGTTCACCATGTTTTTTCGTTCGTGCGTACACGGCTTTAGATACGTTTATTCGCGCGCTCGTGGTCGGCCTTTGCAACATGGATGGCGCTGAAAATGTAATACTGTCGCGTCGGTCGCCGGTCGTTGCCGTTCATCCCGTCATGGCCGTTTTGCACCGACATACGGTCATTTAATCAGTCGGCGATCACATGGTACGATCCTGGATGCATATTTCATTGCACGGTGCGACGTTGCATGAAGAAATTGTTAATAAAATCGCGTCCTCCAATTTCATGAGATTGATGAAAAAGTCGGATGGTTTTCGTTGTGGGTAGTTTTGTGATTCGCCGCATGCATAGACCAGAATAAGTAGAGCTAGTATATTGAGCATATAAAGAAAAGTTCGAATTAAATATACTTAGGTAGGTATGGGTACTACCTACTTTTGTTCGGCTTTGGATAAAAATCTTTTCATAAATATGATTACGGTTCAGATGGATTGGAGCTTATCTGATGTGTGCGGATACTAAAGAGGGATACTGATTAGACGTAGATGGTTTTGGTTCTCAAGCTAGTCAGTTCTGTGGTTCGTTTGGCTTCCCAGATTATCCCTTATGTGGATAATTTGTACGCGCAGTGTTTGGCGAAGGATTGCGGTCCCTTCCCGCCATTAATTAACATAACCACGGCTCCTTCTAAATTTGAATATATTGACAGTCTCTGGCGGGATTAAGGCGACCCTTATTACTCTTTCCACGGAGTTTTGTTAAGTCAGTGCTAAGCTAAAAGGTCGAGTTTGGTTTCAAAATGCAAAACAACATTTTATTTGTCACTAAGTGTTTTAATCGTGTATTTTGTAGTCGTGGTGGCCTAGTTGTTAAAACACCAGCCTCTCAAGTATGATTGCATGGGTTCGATTCCAGGTCAGGCAAGTACCAATGTAACTTTTCTAAAGTTATATGTACTTTCTAAGTATATCTTGGACACCAAAGACTGAAGGTGAAGGAAAACATCTTGAGGAAACCTGGACTTTATAAGTCTGAAATCGCCAACCCGCATTGAGCAAGCGTGGAGATTACGCTCAATCCTTCTCTGTATGCGAGAAGACCTGTGCCCAGCAGTGGGACAATAGAAAGGTTGATGATGATGATGATGATGAAGTTTTTTAATCAGAAGTAATTTTACATTTTTAAGGTTTTATTTACGGCATTGTCCGGCTAGGTTCGGACATGATTGGAGCCCTTTGTTATATTCCTTCGTGACTTGCTCAAGACGTTTAAAAACTGTCAAATTATGAATATCACACATAAACCATGTTCAGAAGGGACAATACTAATTTAATTCTTTAAAAATAACATACGTTATACTAATTAAGATATACCACAGGTAATAAATGTAATAGACAATAGCTTGTTACCTCAGCAACCAGTGAGGGCGATTCCGCACAGGTCGTCGCACAATAACCCGCATAATTGAGTTTAAGCACAAGTGGCCTACTCCCGTATGCTTGCTCTGAACCACCCATCTTTTAGTCTCCAATTTGATGTTCATTATCAGTTACAATATTAGCTTAACATTTAATGGAAATATACAAGTAATTAAAACCTAACAGTAGGGGTAGGATTATCTAAGCTTGAGAAAATACTCGTCCGTGAGCTTTTCCATAGCAAAAAAGACATCAATTTTATTTATTTTTAAACCCATGGAAACAGAGGGGTGTTCTAAATTCAACAAGGGCTTCAGCTATGGCTTTCGTAATAGTTCACTTCTCAAAAAATTTGGTAAATACTTATTGCTAGTAACCCAACTTTCTAATATATAGTTTTTCAGAATTAATAGAAAGAAAATATATAAATGTTTAAGTCCCTAATAACAATCTGCAATCATCGAATCTCTACTAAGTGTGGTGATTCTGACTACTGGTTTAATATAATGTACATAAGTAGACTCTTATAGTTTCTAAAGAAAATTTGGTCGCACCAGTTTCAGGAAAAACTTACCGATGCATCCAACGTCAACCAGGAGTAGACATTAACGATCTGCTTTAATTGTATTCTAGGAAGCTTTTCGTAAGGATTCTAATGTATTGCTTTAAAAGAGACCACTAAAATCACTCTCACCTTCTTCAGAAAGGAATCAAACGCAGTTGCTTAGAAGCTGATGCTGACTAAAAAGGTTCCTTGTTCGACCAACGAGGCGACAATATTCATTGTTATTTTTATTTGCTCAGATAAGTGTCCACTTAAATGGCTAAAGGCCTCCGGGGTGGCGGAATTTATCGTTGGCAAGCCGCGGAAACAATTAAGGGATGAAAGGATGTGTAAACATCGAATATATTATGTAGGTTTTGACAGATTTAGTTAAGATTTATAGAAATATTAGCTTTGCTCCGTGGTTTCCGCGTAAATTGCGATCCAGAAGGAATATCGAGATTAAAGTTATCCTATGTGTTATTTTTGGTTATAAACTATCTGTGTTGCAAGCATCAAATTCCGGTCAATATTTTTTGTGGGAAAGGGTAACAAAACTTTAGCATTAGCAGTAAGATTCATCATTTTTTTATTTTTTTTATTTTTTTGGGTAAAGCACCTGATGGGTACGAACCTACGATTTACTTACTAGGATACTTAGTAGGATGCTACGCATGCTATGCTCCGTCCACGCCGGTTCTCGCTAATACCTAGCGCTGGATCTCGTATAGAGTTTAAGCATTATTCTGATCAATGGTCATTTTGTGTGGATGTAACTGATGATGTTGTGTTGTGTTTCTGTCCTAGTCATATTTTCGGCAGACATATGTGGACTCCTTTCTTTCTTTGCGTGCTATGTTATGCATGTAATAGGTTTGTACACGTATATAGCCGTATTTATAAACATAGCTTTTAAAAGTTTTTTCTTTTGGTATGGGTATCACCAAATCCGTGTTCCTGCACTTTCCTGTGCGCCAGGGCCACGGTTTCTTTTTTAAACAACCTTCAACCCTGACTCAGGAGGCATCGGTCTTCGTGGACCCCGTCACGATGTGCTGACATCTCTTTGAGGCGCGCGTGAATCACGATACGCCGTCGACTCGGGCCTGGTCTTGACCGGGCGGCGAGCTGCCGACTGCTTACCGCCCGCAGGCCGGTGCCTACAGTGGCCGGAGTTCGATGTGGTCTCGCGACCAGGGCGTCTTCTGCGGCAACTAGTAGTGTGAGGGCGCTGGGATTCCCGTTGCCTCACGCGCTCCGTCTCCTCATTTGCCAGCATCAGCTGTCTAACGTCTCCGTTAGCCAAAAACTCCTATCAAAATAAAGTGATTGCTTTTAAATCTAGCAAATTTATACGACACGATTGCAAGTCGTATTTTACCTAATTTAGAAGTAGCTCTAAATATACCAGCACTCTAATTGAGTAATACATGATAACTATTAATTTGAATCATTTTGAAGCATGGTGATAATCCATTGCTCCATATATGTGTCTGCTCAATAATGCTAATACCGCAATGAATGTTATTGAACTGTCAAAATTAAGCCCATTGTTATTATTATTGTTATTGCGTTACGCAATTGGCTTGTATCCTAAAAAATAATTTAATGTCCGTCAGATAGCTTTATAAAAAATATTGAACACGTATTTTTTATTTTTTCTTTTATTCAAATACTTATGAAGATATATTGATTTGAAATGCCGCATGACGTCACGCCATGGTGCAAAATATAGAACGGTGTGACGTAATTAGCCCCCACTCTGTAACTTTAATACGCTATATCTCAGTAATATTTGTATATAGTAACATATTATTATATTTAACGTGCTCTTGTATGATATTTATTAATTAGATGTATAAATTTATTTAAGCTAGTATGATACACTTAACGTATATATTTATTGTATAATCTATGTAAATAGTACACTGTAGACTACCTACACTATTACTTTATCCTACCTCTTAGAATCCATCCAAAGGTTGTCTGTAAAAGATCGCTCTTAGCGATAAGACCGCCCATTGTGTCACCCTTTGTAAAATATTTTTATTTATGTTCTGTAATCTATATGGTGTACATAGTAAAGAGTATTCTATTCTATTCTAATATTTGGAAATTACGACAAAATAAAAAATACGGGTCTTAATTTTTTTTATTATCTATAAGACGGACTAATTATTTTTTTGATTTTCATACCTTGGATACATCCCTATTACCGTCCTCGTGGACACTTGGGCATAGGGTAGTTGGTAAGACAGTTTAGTATGTATTTCCTACCTACCATCACCATCTTTTCGCCAAGTAGTGAAAAAGATGGTGTGATTTTGTAGACTTCGTAAGTGTTTACTTATTTGGTGCTGGGTCGTCGGGAGGAGTTTACTTACAGATTGATGATATGTTGGTTGCTGGCGGCTTATATGTAGTACATGTTGTTGCCATGAAACACCGACGGCTTCTAAACCTACTTACAAGTCAGAAGGTAGTTCTAGTTTCAGGGCACACTGTATAAGTAGGTAGACCCACGCTTAAAACCCCTGGAGAGTGACGACCCTGTCTACTCATCCGGCAAAACGATGGATCTATCGATTTTCTTAGTGGAATTTTACAGACTTCATAAAATTGTCCCATGCATCTTGTTCACGTTTGTAGATATATAATGTATTTTGCGAGTATTTGTTACCATTGGCATTTTACATACACGTCGTAAAAGTCAGATGAAAACCACAAAGTGCCCCATTTTGGCTATCATTCGTTTTATACCCTTTATAAGCGAATACGTAAAACACGCTCCCGGTTATTTATTGACTTCCAGTGAAATAGGTGATACGGATACAGTTTATATAGGTGCCTACGTAAAGTTTGTATTCAACTTTATTTTTATTAGAACGAAATAATTGCCGATTTAGGGGTCATAGTACATACCTGAGTCCTGAATGCTGACTTGGCGGTTGTAGTCAGTGAGTTCAAAGCCAGCCAGACTTAACTTTATTGTTTTAATTTCATTACTACTGCTCTCAAAACGGTGAATAAACACGAGGAAATTGGTATGTCCTATAACCAAAAATTCGAATGCTGTGGATCCGCGGCGGTTAAGAATCCACTCTCACCACAAAAAGGTTGCCTATGGCTCACAGTGAAAACAGTATAGGCCGATTGATATTGATAACCTACGTAGATAACCGAGAAAAACATGTGTAGAAAAGCTTGTCATAAAAATATCTGCTGCATTGGGTAGTAGGATAACGGAAGCAGCGACGTTGGGTAAAGTAGCAAACCGTTGCCGAACTTCGGTCGACATGTCTGGCAACATAACGCGACACGGGTCGCCAGCGACGTCAGATGACGTAGGGCAACGTTGCCGGACATCGCTCGACATGTCTGGTAACATCGCGCGACACGTGTTGCCAACTACATTTACTACTATGTTGTTACGGACATAAGTTGCGCGTTATTGCCATATTTGTCAGGCGAAAGCGGCCGGATTCGCTTGAAATGTCGCCGATACATGTCTTGGCACATTTGTCCCCTAGTGTATCCATGGCTTTATCGTTTCATAATAACAAGTTTGGTGCGCAAATTGTTATGGCTTTTCTTCAATAGCGAAAAATTATCCACGAAAACATAATACCACGTTCAAGGTATTTGTTACATAAGATTAACTTCTATGCTTACATAGAACTTTTCCCTTTGTTAGAAAGTAACATTCATGTCCCATTTGAACACAACGTAGAAGGCAGGTCGTACAAAAGTTGCCTCGTTAGGGATGTGCGTTTGCGAAGAAATGTCGCAGGCTAGGTAAGTAAAAACGGTGTCAAATAGTCTGTTTCCAGTGAAAAAGGTAACACCCCGTGTCAATGGACATTACTAAATTTTTCAACGGGCCGCACTGCGCACCTCCTTAAATAAAACATTCCTGCCGACCGAACTGAATTTTTTACGCGCACTGGTGGTCCCATTCCCTTAGAGACTGACTTGGCATGCCCAACTAGTGCTAGTCAGGCATTCGGAATATTTATATCTTATAAAATCGCGCGCTATTCAATTTGGCAGTGATTTTATGAATCGTATTTTAGTTTCTCATTATGTTAGGGCGCTATATGTATTGTGTCTCTTTAAGTCGGTGCTGAATAAATGTATTTACTTTCTTTCTTTCTAACAGCTATCGGTTTTATTAGCGCCATAGAAATTAATAATTAACGTGAAAAAAGTCGAGTTTTGGCAAATAACTAACTACTAAATACTATTTTTTTTTACAATTTGCTTAATTGGCTTGTATCCTAAAAAATAATTTAATGTCCGTCAGATAGCTTTATAAAAAATATTGAACACGTATTTTTTATTTTTTCTTTTATTCAAATACTTAAGAAGATATATTGATTTGAAATGTCGCATGACGTCACGCCATGGTGCAAAATATAGAACCGCGTGACGTAATTAGCCCCCACTCCGTAACTTTAATACGCTATATCTCAGTAATATTTGGTAATTACGACAAAATAAAAAATACGGGTCTTAATTTTTTTTATTATCTGTAAGACGGACTAATTATTTTTTTGATTTTCATACCTTGGATACATCCCTATTTTATTATAAAACTCCATTCTCTATGGTAGTACATTCGATACATATCTATAGACGTTACCAACATTCAATTTCGGGGGCAACACAAAACGTAGGGATATTATGTATCTATAGCAAGTACCTATAGATAGAAAGTATCCTTGAGAATGCCCGCTGTGTTGTGCCGCTGGGATTTCCTAAAAAGGCGATTTGCATTATTTTTCACCAAGTTAAAATAAAGAGTCCTATCTACGTAAAATGTAAATTTGGGCCTCCCCTGAATGTAAAGTTCACGGTTGATTTTATTTTCATGGAGCGAACGCGGCTTGAATTTTAAAATCACAGCGGGCCCAAATGAAATTTCGTATCATTAATACATTTTCGAGTTTAGGCGCGGATTACAGCAGATATGAAATATTATGGCATGATTTTCATAATTAACAGTTTAAATGACATACATTCGTCTACCATTGTGCTTGAAACGGGACAAGGTATGCATATAGGCAGATAAAATTAACAGGCCACTGCCACTGTCTTGTGGATCTTCTAGAATAAAAAAGGTCTTTAGAATCTGTTTTTTTTAATGAAGATCAGCATCTAATTGCTACCAAATAACAAAAAATAAATCATCAAAGCTGTTGAAATTACGTGGAATTCAAATACCCGAACCACATAAAAAGCATAAAGACTGAAGGCCAGTTTTTGTTCAAGTTTCATGGAATGATTAAGTATCCCGTCTCGGCAAAATTATTTTGTCTTCAATAATATTTTTATTATTTATGAAGCGGCCAGTCTCTTTTGACTTGTTTTAATATCTTTGAATAGCCGGACTTTGAGCTCCGAATCAGGCGGCTGGAAAAAAGTTTCATTTGATCGGCTACTAAATATTTCATGGCTTCAAACGTCTTATTCAATTGAGTTTTTTGGAGAATGAACCGAGTTACGTTTGTATTTATTTTATCATCATCTGCTGGTCGCGGGCTACCAGCATGGTAATAGGGATTTTTCCTGGGTAAAGAAATGATTCTATTTAGTCCCGTCATTCAGATTATAGAAAAATATTGGATACGTATATTTTGTTTTATCAAATCAATAAAAATTGACAAATATAAAAGGCATCAAAGATCCGGAGTGGTGGCTGGTGACGTCACTGGTCGCTAAAAAGTGTAATGTGCAATGACGTCACACTGAGTTTTCAACGCACTGTGTCGTCTTAATTTTTTGTTTATATGAAAAAAGAAAAAATACATGTCGAGTATTTTTTGGAAATCTGACTGACGGACTAATTAGTTTTTTTTTAGTCAACTACCCTATTGCG